>OZ012677.1:12573420-14997181 GCA_963942445.1 Argyra leucocephala
ATAGACTATCAGCGGTTTGTCTACTGAGTATGATTCCCCTTCTTTTGATAGCACCTAATAAAGGTACAATTTTTTTTTCCAGTTTATTGATATGATCATCCCATTTCAACTTTTCTTCAATTACAACGCCAAGATATTTATATGTAGCAACTCTTTCAATTTCGGTATTATTTACGTTTTGGATTTATATTTATTTATTTATTTATTTAGTTTAGCTCAAACTTCATTACAATTATTATTTTTTTTTTTTTTTTACAATACAACATAACTCTTTCAATTTACAAATTAAAATTATATTTAACTTATAATTCAATGTATTTAACTACTAGTTAAATACATTGAAATAAATTGCACACATATTTTAATTACTACAGATTACTTATATAATTTATAAGTATAAATATATAAGTTTTTGAGTCTGTTTCGAAAGTGTGAAGTCAATATAGTTTATGTGTTTATTACCAATTAGTAACATTCTATGAATTGGCTCATAATTGCCATAATTGGTCCTATGGAAACTTAGTGTAAAGAAGTTTGTATTTCGTAGGCGATTATTTGAATTAATGTTGATGTTATTCAAAATCTGAAGAGAAGCAATGTTTCCTTTAATAATTTTAGTAAGAAAAATAACATCCGCCACTTCTCGTCTTAATTTCAAAGTTTTCAATTGAATTAAGTTCAACCTATGTTCATATGGAGGTGAAATTAATGGATTTGACCATTGGAAGTTACGCAAAGCAAATCTTAAAAAATTTGTTTGCACTGCTTCAATCCCTTTAATATGAACATCATAGAAAGGTGACTAAACTTGACTAGCATACTCCAAATTTGGTCTAACGAGACTAGAATACAAAGATTTCAGAACATAGGGATCGTTAAATTCCTTTGACCAACGTTTAACAAAACCTAGCATAGAATTAGTTTTATTGATAATATTACAAAAATGTAATTTAAAGTTAAGCTTGTCGCCAAAGTAAATCTCTAAGTCTTTAATTGAGCTCGTTTTGTGAAGGCTAATACCATTTAATATCAAAGAATAATTAAAACAAACCGGAATCAAATTCACCGGAAAAATCATTATCATTTGGTGCGAAAATTGAGTTAGTGTACGCTGAATTAAAATATTCGCGAAAGAAATTAGATATTATTTCTGAATCATTACTAGAAATTCCATTGTATTTTATATGAGTAGGATAATAATATATAATAAGAAATATTCCATTGTATTTCATATGAGTAGAAATTTCCGTTTGGAATTGACGAACCTCCAGAAATGTTTTGGATTTGATACTAATTTAGAAGACATTCCACGAACAAAATCGTTATAAGGTAATTCCGAAAATGCTTTGAATTCATCAAAAATGCTTTTAAATATATTATAATCGTAAGGTCTCTTTGATTTAACATAACACCAGGCTTTATTCTTTTTATTTCTAAGTTTCTTCAAATCCGAAGTGAACCAAGGTGGACTCGAAAAAGGGTTCCGGTCTTTAGATATTGGAACAAATTGCCTAAATCCATCAAACATAATTTCATAAAACCTATTCGTCATTTGGTTAGTATCCATATGATTAAATATGGAAGAAAAGTCATAGGACATAATGAACTCATTTAAAGCCTCAAAATTAGTTTTATTAAACTTAAAACAATAAGACTTAGTAACCTCCCTTTCAATTGGCGAATTTATACAAAACGTAAAACTTAAGGGAGGATGGAATTGATCAATACCCACAATAGGAAAGGTATTATCACAAAAAATCAAATTGTTCCATTCCGAGGTAAACACTAAATCAAGCTGTTTATGCTGAAAGTTACAAATTTCAGAGACTTGATGTAAATAATTAGTATTTAATTTATCAATAAATTAACATTCCGCCCTAATATGTTTCGGAATCATAAAATATTCCTCGTCATGCTTTATCCACCTTAAGTTCGGAAGATCAAAATCATACACATAAAATCAATTCGTCATTTGGTCCAAAATCATTGCAAATTGAATCAATGGTTTCACCTACAGAAGTGTAAATATTAATGTTTGAAGAAGCAGTAATATAATTGTTAACAAGAAATAAATTTTTTGAATTTAACTCAATTTTTACAATAATTAATTCAAGATTTTCAGAACAAGGAATATTAACTTGAGTTGCATTAAAAGAATTTTTTATAGCTATCAAAACACCACTCTCCTTCGGAACTATACCATTAGAAAAATTGGAAAGATCAGAGTGTCTATCCTTCCTAAAAACAGTGAGTTATGAAATAGTTCTAAGTCTAAAAAGGATGGATTTAGCCATGTCTCCGTTAAAGCAAATACGTCAAAATTTAAAGTAGTTGAATTTAAAAACACATCCCTTATCTTCGTTCTAAGACCTCTTACGTTTTGATAATAAAAAGACATATTATATTTATTTAAATTAGAATTAATAGGCACATAAAGAAAATTATTTCGAGGTGCTAGGGAGAAAAAACTTATTAAATCGACTTCATTTCTTATTTTGTACACTATGTATTTGGTTTTTTCAGCATTTATAGTTAATTTATTACCTTTGAGCCAATTGTTGTATTTTCTAAAATCTGCATTTATTACTCTTTCTAATTCATCGCAATTTTTGGCACTTTATATAAGTAGAGTATCATCATAAAATATCTTATATTCAGCTACTAAATTCGCAAATTGTATATTATGAATATATAGCAAATATAATGTAGGACCTAACACAGACCCTTGAGGAACACCAATATTTATTGAAACTTGATTGCTTAATATAGTAATAAGATGAATGCAATGTCTTATTATAAAACTGCAATAATTAAAAATTAAATATACCTATATATATATATATATGTTTTCAGTATTATAGTGAATGAAATACATTTCTTTTAGCTTAAAATAAAAGAAAATTTAATTTCATATAACTATTCCTAATATTTATTTTATTATTTTTGATTTATTAACAAAGAAATTCAAACGATCCACTTATGTTTACCCACTCAGTATTAAGTAAGGTGCCTATTTTATCTTATTTACTAAGCTACTTTTTTATCCATATTTTGAAATTTCGCAATGACATATTGTGGAAATTTTCTGAATATATTGATAATTTCGAAACATGTGTATTGTATATGAATATTGAAAATATAATTTCTGGAGGAATGTTTTTGACTTCAATTTAAATTAAATGTTGTGTATAAAAAACAGCAAATTATTTTTTTTTTGCACATTTTAATAATATAATCAGTTGTTTAATTACAATAATTGCTATGATTATTAAAATTAATATAAAAATTGTTATTTTTATAAATTAACATTATAACATTATCTGAACATTCCCAAAAAAAGTCATTTTTTTACTTCAGCTGATTTGCTTATTGATGAAATTATTGATGGGCCAGCTGATGGTACAAATTTGATCAATAAACGATTGACACTTCCTTATTGATATCGAAATGCATACATGGTTACATAGTTGCAATTTACTGATTTGAAATTTCAACTATTAAATTAACAGTTATTATCGAAATAAGTAAGTTCCTTCTTAAATATATATTAGTTATATTTGATAGGAAATTGACGAGTCGTTTAATGTGAACTGCTGTTGATATTTTTTATTTTATTTCACTTAAAAACTTAATGAATTGTAACAATTACTTATAAACTATAAAATTATAATTTCCAACTAAGTAACTAGTTATGCGTTTATTATATATATAAGTATTCGGTTTATTTTAATTTAATCTGTAAACAATATAAGGAATTAAAAAAATAAAATTTTAATACTTATATAGTCAAATAATTCAAATACGATTCCTTAAATAACTAGGTAATGCTAATTTTTCGTTTTTTTTTTCTAATTGAGGAAGTTAGTATGTGTGTAAGAATATTACTAAAAATATCGTTCTAGGAAATCTTTTGTTTGACTTAAAACAACAAATAAAAGTTGAAATAATGATTAGTATAATTAGGAAATTATGAAATACATACCTTGATTATTCTATCATGTAATGAAATATCATTGTCAAAAACATTTTTATTTAAACTTTTTTTTTTTAAATATATTTTATTTAATTTATTCTCAAAAAGAGCTATTTTATTAGTAAGGTCGTTCAGAGTGTGTAACTTAAACAAAGATATTAAGATTCAACAATTCACTGGCTTATCGTTATTACAAATAAAATAAAATAAAAGCTAATTTAAAATTTTACAAATTTTATCTTCGATTATTTTATAAGATACATTTTTAACATTTCTTTCACTTTATTTTTAAATGTAATTTTATTTTTATTTTTTTATTTCAAATGTAGTCTATAGTAAAAGTAATGGGTACGATCATAACTGGATCGAGACCACACTAACTAAGTCTTTACAGAGCAAAGTGTATTCTGATTCGATATCCTTGTATTATTGCTGTGTATGTCACGATTTTTTGCTAATTCAGCGTTAGATTTTATTTTTCTTTTTTCTATACTACTTATATAACTATCTGTAGTTATTTCTTATCAATTCAATATTTTATACTAATTTTACTCATTTCATCCGTTCTGTTCATAATTTCTCAAAATGTTATTCCATAATGTATAATAATACTGTGAAATAAAGTAAACAATAAAATATTGATATTCTTATTTTATTTGGAACTCTGTGTGCAACCTTTTTCAACATACCAGTTACCATTGATTTTTTTAAGAAGCTGATTAATATGAGAATTTCAATTCATATCCGAGTTCACAATTAATCCCAAATATAACAATATTTGTTGAAATGATTACGATTTAATAAAAATTTGTATATACTATATAGATACAATTATTTATCTATATATTTTATACATATTGATAGCTACAAATATTATTCCTATATCATTCCGCTTCAGAGGAATTAAAAATACTCTGATGGTAAGTATAAAACTATACTCATTTTGAGGTTTAAGATATTGCATATTTTTTTTATATTCTTACACATGCTGGTAGTTTCTACCAATATTAAAAAATCAAATTTTTTTTTATCAATATATTTTTTTTCAATAAATCTTACGATTAGACAGTAAAAGTAAAAAATATGTAACTATACTTAGATTAGATTTCTTATTAGAATATAATATAACAAATAATGTAAAAAAAAATTTTTAGTAAGTAAGGATGTTTCGACCTTATTTTTAACGCAATTGACGACATCAACATATTAAATGTGATAATATTGACTACAAAATTTCAAAAATCAATAAATCTTTGGTTGACCAAACCAAAGCTATCGCTGTTACGGACGATTTGTACAAGTCTTATAATGAAAAATTTTCACACCTAAACAGCGTTATAGATAGCAAAATTGACAAAGTTTTAGTTACATTGAGAAATAATGATAAAACTTTGAGCTCTATAAACGATTTCAGTTTCACCTTTAGAAACCTAAATAATAACGTGGATAATATTTCTAACAACCTAAAAAAATTAAATGAAGTTTAAAAAAATATGAAAATCCCTTCTTCTACTTCAGTTTAAACAACTTCCTTACTTGAGGAATTACGTGAAATTGATGTGGCACACCCAGTCTTAACTCCAGCTGCCGAGTTAATACCTCCTCTCCCACCCTCCTTTTTCAATCATGACATCTCTTTACACTCAAATGAACTGAACTTTAATAATAATAACACTAATACTTCTTCATTCCATATTCCATCGCTAGTATCAGTCCCTCCATCACGCGTCGTATTTATCTCAAGGTTGCATCATGCCTCAAGACCGCAACAAGTTATTGATTTTGCTAAAAACAAATTATTATCACACAACATTCATCTTGAACCAATAGCAGCGTCGCTTCTTTTAAAATGTATGTTCCTGATTCTATGTTTACCTTACTATTATCTCCATCAACATGGCCCAGTAACTCTTTTATCAAAGAATTTGTCCAAAGATCTAAAGCGAATACAGCAGTATTGCCGCCAATTGGATGTTTTAATAACTCAAAAAACTGAAATGCTTGTCCCTTTATTATCAAAATGTAAGGGGACTTCATTCTAAGGCTCCTGAGCTCTCAAAAACTACCTTTCGATGTGTTTATCTTAACGATTGTACTCAATACAGATGATATAGAAGTCATTTGCGTCAAAATGAGATTGGAGCGTAAGAGTATCAACATTTTGCGCTTTTACGTTCGCCCCGCCAGCCCCATTGATGTATATCAGCGGTTCCTAGACGCGGTCGATTATGTTAGTAATTCTGCTGATGGTTTCGACGACATTCTTGTTTTTGGGGATTTCAATCTACCTGATTTACAGTGAACCCAATCAGAAGATAAAACCCATTATGTTGCGTGTAAAGTGTTATCTTGAAAAGAAACTGTTTTTTTCGACAGACTTACTGATTGTGGTCTCCAGTAGATAAGTTGGGTAAAAAATAACTTAAATAGATTACTGGATCTAATTTTCTCAAGTAACGCAAACAACTGTCTGGTAGAGACTAGTCAACACATTCTTTTTAAAATCGATCTATACCATCCTCCATATCTATACTATACCATCCTCTATCTTTTTTTGAGAACGGTAATGATAATGTAGATTCTGAAAATACCTATAAATTCAATTTTCGTAGTGCCAATTTTGACAAGCTAAACGAATTAATTTCTCAAATTGATTTCAGTACAATTCTTTCAAATAAACTTGATTTAAGTAGGTCAATTAGTAATTTTAATCTATATTATTTAACTGCTTCACTCGATGTGTTCCAATATCAATTCAAAAAAAATTGTCCTCGGCTCCACCTTGGTACAATAAACATCTTCCAACCCCACGTAGTCGAAGAAATAAATTATGAAAAAAATTTCTATCGTCAAGAGATCCAATTGATATAATCATATACCGATATTTTAGTGCATTCTCCGAATTTTCTGAACTATGTACAAGTCTTTACGATGATATTTGGTGTTGTAATAATAACCTAGCACTTAACGCCAGCAAATGCCAAAGCATCACCTTTTCCCGTAAAACGGCAATATCAGCGCGTTATTATAGTATTAACGGAGTTATTATCTCTAATGTCACATCCACTAAAGATTTAGGTATTATATTAGATACCGAACTTAATTTCAGAGCTCATGTATATAATATTGTCAGTAGAGCTAATTCAGCTCTTGGGTTTATCAAAAGATGGCCAAAAGAATTTTCCGACCCATATGTCACCAGAGCTTTATATTTGACTATGGTAAGACCATTACTTGAATACGCGTCTCAGGTATGGTCACCTTTTCATCAAGTTCACATAGACAGGATTGAATCTGTTCAACGTAGATTCGTTTTGTTCGTTTCGTTCTTCGTGGTCTTTCATGGACAGATCCATATAACTTACCCTCTTACAGAGATCGACTTAAACTTCTAGGTCTGCAAAGTCTCTTTAATCGTCGTGAAGTGGCTGATATTATATTTGTTCACCAAATTCCCTCAGGTGTAATTGACTCGGTTGATATTTTAGAACACATAAACACTTCAATATCAACTTTCGTTCTCTTAGGCATACTGCCCTCTTTCGTTTAAAGTTTCTTCGCACGGATTATGGAAAGAATGAGCCAATTACAAGAATGCTGCGTAACGTCAACAATAATTCTAATGTCTTTGATTTTCACATAAGTAAGTCCAAACTAAAGAATCTGCTTTATTCAAACAGGTCATAAGTTTTTGAAGGACATGTAATACCTGTAGTATACGTAGTTGTTCACGTTGAATCAGTAGTATTTCATACTTTTAATATGTATACATAAGTGTATATAAATCATGTTTGTTTTTATTTTTATTATTTTTATTTTTGTGTCTTTGACTAATTTCGTTTTGCATGTTTGTGTTTTGATATATTATGTATGTATATATATTTTTATTGTTTTTTTTTCTTGTTTTTTTAATTTCTTTAGTTTATACCTAAATAAATTGACTAATGCTTCTTCGGCATAATTTAAAAGTGCAAAATATTGATTTAGCCTATCTTGACATGTTGGAAGATAGTCTAAATCTATGATATAATTTTTTAATTGTTGAAGATTTTAAATTGCTTCAATTTTTGACTTGTGAGCATATTGCTTATTAATACTTGTTCTTTGATTTGCCTTGATATGTTGGAAGGCAAATTAAGTTACTAGATTTTTAACCGTTTTTTCCGTTTATGGATTTTCTGTTTCTAGTATCTTAGTATTCTATCTATTTATTACTAATTACTAATTTCCTTAATCGTGTTTACTAGTTCCCCTTTTTTTTGTGTTGCATGTTTTTCGCATGTTTTTGCATGTTGTCATGCTTGTTTTAAGCATTTCCTAACCCAATTTGCTCCTTATTAGCACATTCTTCATTAAGGATTATCACGTGCTTGTATTCTTTTTTGAATAAAATTAAAATATAATAATAAATATTAAAGTTTAATTAATGAAAGTTCATTGAGTGTTTGCTCGTCACAGTAGTACATACTGAATACTTTAATTTATTAATATCTTTCTATACTTTTAATAAGAAGAGATTTATTCTTCCAAGCACTGTGATGACTTTGTATACGACACTCTTAGTCACATGCTAAATAATAATAACAATGAGAATGGAGACTCCCAGCATGCGCGGCACGGGAGGGGTAATTGGTCGTTTGGACATTATTATTATTATTATGAACTGTGGATCATCATGGGTCCATACATTACCTGGTATTGTATCAGAGACTAAGTCACTAATATTTTTTTTTTTTATGATCTTCACAGTAACTTAGGTAGAATCAACTTTTCGTGCTTAATTAAGTACGGTACTGCAATTTTACACTACAATAATTTGAGTATTTATTTTAACAAATTACTGGCTTATCTATTCATTAAATGTGGAAAACTACTACTATTGTCAGGAACTAAGCCTTCTTAAATAGAATAGTTTCATTTTATTTAATTTGTTACCAGATTATATATACTCTCAATTATTTTTTTGTCATTTATTATATCCCAATGACAAAGGGTACCGGACCAGCTCGAAAAACCAATGAAGCATTTTTTTTTTTGCTTCATCGGGAATCGAACCCGGGACCTTTCGGTTGAAAGGCAGGCTTTACCTACTGCGCCACCCAGCGTATATATCGTGTTCGCTGCGCTGCGTTACCCAGCATGTAACTCGCGAGTTCGTATATCGTTAAAAGCATCCCAAAAATAATGATTTTTTATAATTTTGGTTTCAAGCATACTTAATTTTAACATTCATAGTTTTTTTATTTACTTAGTTGAATGAATCAACTCGCCGATCATTACATATTCCACTTTATGTATTTAATAAAATTCAGTACGGTTATGTAGTTTAACTACATGTCATTTAATTTTTTTTGTATTATTATGTTTATTAGATAATTTATTTGATTTCATTTATTTAAGAACAAAAAATTGGAAATCTACATTCTGATTCGTATTTATATGTATCAACACGTTTCTGTTAGTTGGTATAGTATGTTTACATGTCATAAATCTCGATCTTCATATCTGAATTTATTACTTTACGATATTTTATTACTTTGACTATTATGTCATTACGAACCACCATTACTGTTCTTTAAATTTTGATGCTGATTGTATTATTTTCAAGTTGATACAAAAGTAGATTGATATTTTATTTACCTTTTCGATTATTGATGTAGTTCGTATGTTTCTAATTTTATATAAACAATTTTTTAAACGTCAAATTTTTTTGACTGACATAAACAAATGTCATTCCTACGTGCATTGAGATGAAATCATAAAATTTTGTTTGATTGTATTTGTGTTTCAATTATTGGGTAAAAAAAATGCTTCATTTGTTGCAAAGTGTGTTTATTCGCAATAAAACATAATATCAAGTTTATGTTAGATATCAAAATTTTTTTAGAAAAAAATGTGAACATCTTATAAATATAAATAAACAAACTGCATGAAGGAAAAATTTCGACCCCCCATTTTTAAAAGATATGTATATATATACCACATTATGTACATTTAAGTAATAATATTATGACCTTTATGTATATATATATATGTATATATATATATATGTGTAGGTTCAATGATGATGCAAATAAAGAAAATTATATTTGTTTTCTTGTTTTTTTTAATTGGTTTGCATTTTTAATAGTCTTCGTCACTAAAATAAGTGGAACAACTCAAAAAAAAAAAAAAATACTAAAATGTAGAAAACATGAATAGAAAAATAATATAAATTATCGTTATATGGTATGCTCCAAGTGCAATCTTATCTTAGTAAATATCCTCTTTGTGAAACACAAATTCAACTAGTAGTTATATATCAATATTTGTAAATGTCGGTTATAATTACGTATATAGTTGAAAGTTAGCAAGTTGAAATTGATCAATACCTTTTAAGAGAATTTAGTACTATTCGTACAAGTAGATAAATAGTTGTTATAAATAAAGCTTCTCAAATTAAACTTATAATAATTATTATTATGGTAGTTGTAAAGAAAACTTTCTATTTCAATTGAAAATATTATAAACTAGTTCCATTTTTTATACATTTTTAGTTTTATTTTTGGAACGTAATAGGTATGTACGTTTAAAATTTTTATAATACGTGTATAACGATAGTTAATTATATATTTTAATATTTTTTCTATTTTGTTTTTTTTCTATGATAAATACTAAGTTTCCGCGTCTGAAAGGTTGTATAGTAAATGTAAGTATAGTAAATGTAATTATCGTTATTCATAAGTACCATAAGGTTAATATACCATCGTATGTGGGAGTGACTTGAATCATATTCACTACAGTTAGCTGAAACAGAGCTTATGTTTATTTAATTATAGTTTCTATAGCTTAGTAGTTATAGTTATAGTTTTTGCAATTTATTCATTTTATTTATTTTAGATTACATACTTCTAAATTCATAAAAGGTATAGAATTTAACTATTTGGGAGTTTACTTTCAACTTTCTACCAAAAATCTACCTGTCTTCCCAATTCATAAAACTGATTGAAAATCCAAATAGATTTCCAAAAAATTTTCCGAGATTGTACCTTGTACCAATGGCATAGCTCAAAATGAAATTCAATTGTTTGCAAATGCATACGCCAGCAGATTTATCCGGTTAAAAACTTTAATCTATTTTTAGTCCTCATAGAGACATTGATTTAAAATAAAATAAATAAAATATATATAAAATTTTTCATATACATTTGTTTTTATATAGAAGTCGAAATATTTGGAATAATGACACTATTATAGACTTTGATAATTTTTCAGACTCTTATTCTTTAGAACTATCCTTATCAATGGTTATTTGTGGTGATTTCAATGTCTACAGAAAATTTGGATTCAATACTCAGAGCTGCCTCATATCAATCAAACAAAATTCGTTGCAAACTTTTGCGACACGATCACGACATTTTATCTGTCGCGAGAATACTGCGAAATTTTTAGGATTCTTAAGTAGAAAATAATTACATCTTCCCTCCTTTTAATATACAAAGCATTTGTTCGGCCACGATTTGAATACAACTCGCATATTTGGGAGGTTGCACCCTTCAGCACCCTATAGTAAGATATAAAAGCGAACCATCAAAATTATCAATATGGTGGGAGATGTTATACAACACCCATCAACCGTAATGTAGAAGCAGCCACCCAGTTTTTGTTGGTTAATTGCTCTGACGAAATTCGTATTCACTTCTCACAATATTTTGAGTTTTGTCGAACCAGAACTGTGAAATATAAAAATTCGAACATAAAAACTATGAAATACCCTGCCACCTTATGTGTTCCCACAAAGATATATACTTTAGAAGTTTTCACGAGATGGTTAAATTAATATCTTATACTGTCCTTATTTTTTCGATTTTAAATGGTTTAAATTCTGCAATGGCGAAGTTTAGGGTGCTTATCTCATTATTTTGGCTCTAATTGAAAAAAAATTTATACCCATGTATTTCCATACACTCAAAAATCAAAAACTAGTCTACTCCCGAAAGATTTTTAATGGAGTGCTTAATACTATATTTGCGATAGTTTTGCCAAACTAATTATCAATGAGATCATCTAGTTTTTTGTTTTTTTATTGATTAGAATTTTATTTTGTGAAAAAAAACTTAATTACATCCTGAAACTGAGGAACAGCCTCACAATTATTACACTATTTAAATTTATAACAGTTAAAATAAATATTTGAGTATATCTAGTTATAATTTTATCTTTGAGTATACATATGTACGTATACAAGTGTGTGAAATGAGACCAAATGTTACAATATTACAAAATGAATCTGAACGAATGAACTTTAACAACCAAATAATAAAAAATTATTTATTTTAGATGAAATTGTTTTGATTTTGACATTGAAAATTTTACAAGTAAGAAAGTTTGTGAATTTAGAAAGTTAATTTTTAAATATTTTTGTACAATGTCAAATAAATTTATAATTATAAAATAGAAATCTATTGATTGAAAATTTGTAATTAGAATGTCATTGACTTCTATAAAAGTCAGTGTAATTATTTAAATTGGGTGACATTTAAAATGAACTGATAAAATTTAAATGACAAGCTAAAAAGCAGAAAATAAAAGCTTTGATTTATTATTGAAGAAGTTTGAAATGTGAACAGATGAATGTGAAATGAACGTTTATTGCATAAACATTTAGAAATTCTATTAAGTACTTAGTATACATACTAGCTATTTCCAGCATAAAAAAAATATTTATTTCCTCTTCATTTAAATATTTTTTATTTCTCTAATCTCCTTGTTGTTGCCTCCGTAGGAGTCCCCAATGTATAACTGTCCATTGTAGTTTAAAATTTTTGTTGAAGAAAATTTAGTTGCCATCACCAGTTGAAGAAATAGTCAATATTGCCGTTGGTATATGTTCACTATAATATCTTGCTTCTGGTGTTTTTTTGGTTGTATAAGAAGGGTTTTTAGCAAATCTAGTGAATTTTATTCATACCAAGATTTACCACCATGACAGCAACAGGAATATTTGTTCTGCTTGTCAATATTTTCCTTTAAAAAAAAAGCTTTCATTAGAACTTCAATATGTGCATTGGTCAATTAGAAACATTTCGAGGTAGCTAATCCAAAGACACAAACCAGGGAAATTCAAAACTTTTTAATATAGGTACATACATACTTTATTTTTTGGGTAATTTTAATTGTTTTGATGTCTTCAAAAATACTTTGTTTGTTGAAAAAGCTTCATATTTTATTGATTTTATGATGTTTTGCTATTGGACTATTGTATTAAATATATAGTTTTCCTTTATGGGTTTAAAACTTGGATATGTCATTTTATAAATGATTTATTTGAAAGGTGGGCACAAAAATTAGTATTTTTAAAAATTTGAAATAATATTTTGAAAAAGCTTCACATTTAAATTTTTAGGTTCCTATCACTGCTTTTTACTTCCATTCACCTAAGTGGAAAGTTTTACAGACATTATTAGCGTATTAATATCAATATATTAGATATTTGTTATACCATTGATTAATAATACTATAAAGATAGACATTTTCATACAACAGAAAATGTTCAGCTCACTTTTTCCAAATTCTCTTCATTATATATATTTTCCGGAAGATAATCAATGTGTTGGTGCATTTTCTATATTCAATTTGAATTTTTAAATTTTTGAGCGTTTTATACGACTTTATTCTCTAAATAATTTGTATGTGTTTAGTTTCTCTATACTGTTCTTGAATATTATTGTTTTTAACTTTTTGTTATTTGAATTTGTATAGGTAATTTGAATTTTTTTTTAATTGATAGGTACAAAAATTTCAAATTGGATAGCATTTTTATCGAGTAGTCTTTTAAGAATATTTTTTTTTTATTTTTCTCTCAATATACATTGTAATACAAGGATTTTTATAATTGTTGATATTGTGCATGTATATTATTTGTAATAATAAATTATAAAATTATAGTTAATATAATTTTATAATGTTTAGGAAACGAAAATATTTTTCTTGTTTTAATTGAATAATTTTCAAAAATAAAACAATTTCAAAAAATTCAAATAATAGTGAACGTTATGATTTCTAACTGGAATAATGATATTATTAGCTTTCAACAATTTTACCTAAAGTTCGTAGCACCCATATTAATTCTAACACATTTGAAAAAATGTCAGTAAAATCAGCTTTTCAATTATTTAGTCATAGTACATATTCAGCCATAAAAGCAATAAATAACACTGATCGATTTTTTTTAATTTATTGAGTAATAAAGCCAATCTGACTGTTGATTTTGTTTTAAGAGTTGACTAGTTAATTGATTACTCAAATTCTTCAAATTTTAACACAAAAAATTAAAAATTTTGAATTCACAACCGTTAAAAATTCTCCGTTTTTATTCTTAGAGGAAAGGCTAGAATATCTTAAAAAACCAAAAATTAAAAGTACCGAAAAAAATGTTTCCATTAATGGAATGGCCCAAACAATAACTGCTGTATTATCCTTATCGAAAGATCAAATTGATAGAATATTAATTTCTTGATGACGCGCAGACTGAACCAAGATCCGTTAGAAAATATGTTTTCTCATATAAGATCTGCTGGTGATTATTGCAGAAATCCATCTGCACAACAAATTGGGAATATTTTTGCTAAGACGAGGCGAGTATTTATAACGAAAATACATCCTCAAATTGTGAAACAGATCACAACAATTATTTGGACATTGATGCCAATGATTTGGCTCATGAAGATTTTATTATTGAAAATTGTCCTGAAGAAATGAGAAGGAAAATGTTTTAGCTTCAACTTCAAATACAGTTCAATCACATAGTAAATCATTTAGTAATTTTGAAGAATTAGCAATTATATATTTTGCTGGATTTTGCACATAAAAAGTGTCAAACTGCCATACATGTGGATTATACTATTTTTAAAAAATTAACACAAAATTTGAAAACGAAATTTAAATAGCTATTCATAATGAAATATTAGAGATGAAATAATTGAACGTAGGTATATAAGTACGTATGTACCTAAAAACCGATTTGAATTGAATTTAAAATTTAGAATTGTATTTAAAATAACTTTAACAAAAATTTAATTCTATTTGTAAATTTATACATATATGTATATGTATGTATGAATATATATTAGAAATCATAACGTTCACTATTATTTGAATTTTTTGAAATTGTTTTATTTTTGAAAATTATTCAATTAAAACAAGAAAAATATTTTCGTTTCCTAAACATTATAAAATTATATTATAATTTTATAATTTATTATTACAAATAATATACATGCACAATATCAACAATTATAAAAATCCTTTAATTACAATGTATATTGAGAGAAAAATAAAAAAAAAATATTCTTAAAAGACTACTCGATAAAAATGCTATCCAATTTGAAATTTTTGTACCTATCAATTCAAAAAAAATTCAAATTACCTATACAAATTCAAATAACAAAAAGTTAAAAACAATAATATACATCCAAGAACAGTATAGAGAAACTAAACACATACAAATTATTTAGAGAATAAAGTCGTATAAAACGCTCAAAAATTTAAAAATTCAAATTGAATATAGAAAATGCACCAACACATTGATTATCTTCCGGAAAATATATATAATGAAGAGAATTTGAAAAAGTGAGCTGAACATTTTCTGTTGTTTGAAAATGTCTATCTTTATAGTATTATTAATCAATGGTTATACTTACTTATTTCTAAGACAATTGGAAGAAAATTATTCGTGAATTTTCCACCAACATTCATAAATTGGATTCAATCGTATCTAGTTGACCCAGCATATAATGTATTTTTTAGATCAGTTATTTCTGATCCATACAATGCCAATTCCGGAGTTCCGCAGTGCAGTCACTTAGGACCACTACTGTTCATTTTATCTATTAATTTGAGAAATAGCAGCGTATCCATATATGCTGATGATGTCAAAATTTTTAAAGCAATTAAGTCACCTAATGAAATTACTTTACTTCAAGAAGATCTTAATTTGTTCTTAAACTCTTAAACTGATGTGACGTCAATCGATTAAAATTGAACGTGGAGAAATGTGCTCAAATCAGTTACACTCGTCGTATTTCTCTGATAGTTTCAAATTATACTCTTGATAGAGTTAGTTGTTTTAATGATCTCGGGGTCATGTTTGATGATAAATTATCATTTAAATAACATTTCAACATTATCGTCAATAAAACAAATATTTAACGAATATTTACATTAACCAGTCGTTTACTAATTACACAAAGGCTTTGTATATGGCAGCAAGAAAGGTAAAAAGTTTTTTGTACTTATGGTTTAAAAAGGGTATAATTTTTTAAGGTCATAGTTATAAGATCATTCGAAGATTTAAAACTAATTTCATAAATTTTAAAATCTTAAAATTTGTTAAAAAATGTTATTTAATAATTTTAATTTCGATAATGATGATCTTATGAGCAATGATCATACCTTACCTACCATTGATAGTGTTGTAAATTATAATTGTAATAGTTTAAATAATTTTGTTATGGTACATCAAAACATTAGAAGCTTAAGGCAAAACTCCAACCTACTTGTATCGAATATTGAAGCTTTTACATCACTACCCGATTTCATTTTTGTCACTGAAATTTGGATATATGATTATGAAATTTCTGATTTTCATATTCCCGGATATGATTTTCATGCATGTACAAATGGTAATTATGTTTCAGGCGGTGTTGGTTGTTTTGAGTAAAGATGATTGGAATTATTATGATGAATTAGAAGTTGAAAATTTATTTAACGACTATTTTATTGATGCTACTGAAAATCTAATTCCTCAAACAAACTCTCAGAATTGTTTTTTCTTTTGTTTTTCTAATTCTCAGGAGCAATCTAGAAGCAGTAATAGTTTTGGTTTTGAACCAATTTCTTGTTTCGAAATAATTAAAACAATAAAAAATCTAAAAAATTCATATTCTTGTGGGCAGGATGGTATATCAAATATTGTTATAAAAAAATACACTTAATGATCTGTAATATACTTGCATATATTTTTAATAGAAGTGCTTTTTTCAGGTGTATTTCCTGATGCACTTAAATGTGCCGTTGTAATTCCATTGTTTAAAAAAGGGGATTGCAAAGAAATGAACAATTACAGGCCACTTTCACTTCTCCCGTCTATAGCAAAAGTTTTTGAAAAAATCATTAAAAACCGGGCTGCTATAACTTTTCTAAATCATACTAATTTTTTTAATTCGGCTCAATATGGATTTAGAAATGGTGTATCTACAGAAGATGCGTTACTAAATTTTTGTTCGGAAGTGTATAAAAGCATGAATAATAGTAAATACACTGCTAGCCTTTTTGTTGATATTACTAAAGCCGAAAAATATTTTTTTTTATATTTGATAAAAAGGAAAAATGTTTTTTTTTTTACTCTTTCTTATTTTTCTCTTTACTATTCCTTCTTTTTATCATTATATTTCAATAAAATTAATTTAAATTTTGTATTTTCATTTTGTTTTTTATTCTTTTTTACATTGTATTACTATTATTTAAGTATTAAAGGAAAATTAGCTAATTTACACCCCACTACATGTAAATTAAAAATATTGTTTAAAAAAAAAAAAGAATTTGTATGTAGCTATTGACATTTGATATTATTTTTCAAAAAATATAAAATGTTATTAAACAACTTTTATTTTTTTATTCTTTATTCCAATGTAGCTTTTAAGTAATTTAATTTTTGATTTTTTCTATCTGAGTACTTGGTCTTATGTAGTTTTTAAGTAACTTCATTTTTTGTTTTTTCTATTCGAAAGTAATTTTATTAAATTTCTGGTTATGTTATTTTACTTTAGTTTAATATCAATTAATTCAATTGTATTATGAACTTTAGAGAATAAGGAATGAATGAATAAATAAAAATAAATAAAAAAAAAATAAAATAAAAAAATTATTATGGTTTGAATAAAAAAATTAAGTTCTACATCCTTACACATGTTTTTCTGAAGTAGTTACTATGATGATGCATTACCATTCACCATTCACAGGTAAAAATTGATACAGTGAGACTAAGAAATAATTCTTAAACCGTAGCTTTCAAGATTCTTTAAACATTTTACATGCTACAGTGAAACAAAAAAAAAACATGTTGTAAATACAGAATCAATCAGTGGAATCAAATTTGTATTAGCTAATGAAATTAGTACTTTATCTAGTATATATTGTATCTTTTGATATTTTCTCTTGAAGAATACTTTTTAAGGGCTTATTGTTAATAAATAATATAATAAGTAATGCAAAATATATATACATTACTAATATATACTTGTATATATCATTTTTCTTGCAGTGCAATACTCGATTCATGTATCGGCCTTTATTTAAAATACACATAACAATAAATATATTTATCCTTCACACAACAAGTCATTTTAATTTCGTGGTTATTTTCTATCCCCGGAAATTAAAAAAAGGGCGTTAAGTATGGTGCACTTGATTGATCAACTTTATCAGAAAAATTTCTATATTTGCATAATTGAATGGATGGGTGATTTGATAGATAATTTTTTTCCTTCTTTTTTTTTGTTGTATAAATAATTGACATGAATGAGTAGACAGAATGAATACAAAACAAAAAAACAAAAAAAGAAATCTCAAGTTCCCTCTTGACTTTATTTTTATTGTTGTTTATTTTAAGGCATATTCTAAAGTATATATATATTCAATTATTATACATCCATAGAAGTAAATATGTATCTAAAAGTATTGAATAAGAAGTGGAACTAGTGGGATATGAAATGCATATAGACTAATGCTATTTTATACAAATATTTATAAAAACAACAATGATTTTTATAATGTAATCAATATCAATCAGCACAATAATAGCAGTAAGATACTTATTTAAAAACATGAATTTTTGTTGAATATTACAAATAAAATATAACGTAAATCTTTTATTAGGAGTTGTGGAAGAAAAAATTCAAATTCAAAAAAATAATTATATAATTACTTACACTTTATATATATAGATATTTACTTTAATAATTAAGTTCAAACTATTATCGAAAAACATTAAAATAGATATGTATAAAACTTCTTAATGACCCGGGCAATCAAAAACTTATTTAAAATTTACATCCGATAACGTTCTCGGAAGAAAAAGAAGTCTTTAAATTTTATATCTCTCTTTTCAGTTTTAAAATTTTTTTTTTAAATCTTATTTTGAATAAGAGAGCATTTTCTTAGCTTTTTAATGGCATATTTTAAGTTCATATTATAAGGACTTAAAATGTTTTTATAGCATATTGTTAGTTTCCTTGTTTATCACAATTCGTAAAAAGTGAACGAAAAATAATATTGTCGAAAGCAATATTTGTACACGAATCGATGACGTATTGTACAAGTAGAACATTAAATTTTTACAACTTCTATCAAATGATCGAGTTTCTGAATTTTAAACAGAATTGAAAGTCTATAAACTTCTCAAATATATCTATATAACATTAACTAACTAACTATAGCTAAACTTACTACAATATTTCATCCATGCAAATATTTTTGCAAACGATGGTTTTATTTTATATTTAATTTGAATTGGCAGAGCTATTTTAAACGAATGAAACAAAATGTTAAACTTAAAATCATTCCGAACATAATAAATATAGGAAGAGGTAAAGTCTAATATGAAAATATCAACATTGAATCTTCAAATTAACAGAATCCCGTTACTTGTTATTTCATATATATTTTAATTTTTAAAGGGAATAAAATATTGAATATAAATAATACTTACATAAAAACAAAATAAAAAAAATATTTAAAAAACCACACTGTTTACCGTACTTAAATGGCAAAATTGAAATAGCAACGATTAGTACAACATTACAAAGAGTTGACTGAAAAAATATTTCCGAAATTTCGGAATTAGTATAAAAAATTTACATGGTTATGTGCAAGAGCTATGTATTAATTCCAAAAAAGGTAACAGTTCGTTTCATCAATTAGAAACTACTGCAGAGTATCTGAGGGGTCCACGTATTTACAAATCAATTGATACTGTTAACTGCCCAATGTAGTTTTTTTCATCGTCCTCACCAATTGGAATTAAAAGTAGGAGCTCCAATTATGCTTATATGAAATTTTAAACATCCAAAATTATGCTATGGTACTAGATTAATAATAAAACCTTTGCATTTTCATGTCATTGAAGCAGAAATTCAAACTGGTTGTGAAAAAGGCGAACGTATATTTATTTATATACCCCTAATATTCAGAAAATCAGAAATGCGGGTTTGAGTTTAAACCCTTACAATTACCTGCGAGATTAAATTTTACCATGTTCATTAACAAATCGCAGGGACAAACTCTAAAATTTGTTGGTCTGCAACTGAAAGAGGAAGATTTACTCCATTAGGAAAAAAAAACAGTTGTGTTATATATATTTTGTTTTACATAGAAATTTTGCAAATTTTTGCAACAGAACATTTTTGATAAACTATTTTTTTTTAATTCGGTTCATAAATCATTTATTTGAAGTAAATTCTACTCATTTGGTGTTGGATCTGATCTGTCGGGTAACTTTGCTAGTAATATAGAAAATATAAAATGTTAATTGACAAAATGTAACTTTCAATGTATATATTAATTACTTTTTTTTTTTTTTTAGATCTATTGATCTTTAAACTAAAATTTTCTGGCTTTAATCCAAATAAAAATCAATGTGGTTCCAAGATTTTGAATTAAATTTAATTAAAATAATTAAAACAATGCAAATACATACGTGCATGTTTATGAATACTTATACAACTCTATACATACATATTTATATATATATACTCGTAAAACAAAATACAAAAAATGATGTGTAAATTTTGTCCTGTACTTTAGTCTCAGAAACTATAAATAAACTTTATATTTAGGTTGTACATCTCTTTAGGGTTTATTCGACCGAAGAAATATTAAAATCATTTAATTCTAAATTAAGAATTTTTTCTTATTTGAGTTTATGACAATTTAAAAATAATTTGTTTTTTGTTCTGGTCTTTTCTTTTGTTCTTTTCTTTTCCTAAGTTTTCACTGTATATTAAAAATTATCTATAAAATTGAATGGGTCTATAACTAATGTATGTATGTTTATAAGATTGCATTTTTTCATTTTGAAATGAATACAGTTTTGATTTTTTTTTGTTGTATTAATGAATTAGGTATGTTAAAATGCACCGGAAGTAAGTGAATTTTTTTGTATATGTATATTATGTTATTGTCTGTATCAATATTTAAGAATAATTTTTAAATAAAAAAACAATGAAAAATAATAAATTTTATTAAATTTGACTTTGAGAAATTTTAAGGAAAAATGACTTTCTTAAGTTTATTTTTCTAATTTTATTAAATGGATTCTTACCATTTACGTAATTAAGCGGATTAGATTACAGAGTGACAACAATCTAGGTAGACTATGTAGAATATGAATATTGCTAAAATATGTTATTGAATAAATTTTCATGCATTTACATGTAATAAGTAGTTTTTCTAAGTTAATTTATGCAAATTCAGTCAATAACTGAAATTTGGTTACAAATTATAATTTCAATAAGAATAAATTTTGAAAAAGTGAAATTTGCTTTTTTCCATAATTAAATATTTAAAGGCGGTTTATTTTTTTAATTTAAATTATTATAGTTTATGACATCGGTAGAGGTATGATTATTAGTAGATGAACTTGACAGAGAAGGTACTGGTAATTGTTAAGCGGTACCAAAATAATCTACACCAATCACAAAATTTTTGGCTCAAATCTCATATGGAAATGATGATTTTTTTTTTTTTCAATTTATTTTATTTTATTTTTACTAAGTAAATATAAAATTTTATTACAATTACCAAAATAACTCCAAATCAAAAAACAAAAATCAAAATTCAAATTTAAAAATAATAGCAAATATAATAAATATGTACAATAATAATCCAAGATCTAAATATACAAATTCAAATATAAATAAAATATAATAAAATATTTAGGAAACATTCTGATGCAAAAGCAAGTTTCGAATGGCCCATCACGTGAAATAACAATTAAAAATTATTGGTTATTAGTGCAAATTTAAATGTTCTATTAATTTGAAATACTAAAATATGTAAGAAAATAATTAAATTAAATTTAAAAGTAAAACTTAGAAAATAAAACGAAGCTTAAAGCAAACAAAATGTAAGAAAGCAAAAAAGTAAAGTAGAGAAATTCTCTAAGAAAAGAATAGCAAAATTTGTATAAATTAGATGAAAATCAGTGACAGTATAAACATAGCAGTGATTTTAAGCAATAGTTAACTGACAATTACTTTATGACCTTCAATAGCTTTTCAACAACGTACCAATCAATATTCCTAAGCCAATTCTTAGTTTTAGTTAGAAATTCAGAAAAAAATCGGATGTTCCTGGTATTGAAACGTGGTACATCAATTAAATTCCTGCTGTTTACTCTTAGATTGTAGAAGACGTGTAGGTACGCCTCACATCTAGATATCCTGATTTAATATAAAACACCTTTAGTGTTTTATACAGCTATACAAATTACGAGAATACCTAAACTATCGAATAATTTATCGGTGTGTGTGAGAGTACCACCCTAACAAACTATTCCATACTGAAGCTTCGAATGAAATAACCCATAGTAAACCAGAGAGAGAGAACATATTTTAGAGGAACTATATAAATTTACATAGTTGACGAATAATATTTTTAAAATGGTTCCTAAGGTAAAGCGTATAATCGCTCTAATCAAGTTTGCAATCAATATAAACAACCCTAAATATTTAAAACTAGAAACAGGTTCAATTAAAAAACAATTAGAGTCACATTGACGATTATTAGAACAGTTAATGAAATCCTGGACATTAAAAACAGAATTAAGACATATAGAATATTTTCTACAATTAGCTAAATTATAGAACCAGTTAAAATTATCGATTTTAGTGTTACAGATATTGAAATTCATGCATTTCGTTTTAGGGTTAATGATTAATTCATGTTTACAGAACCAGTTACGCAGTATATTAATATCATAGTTTATGTTAACCACATTGTCAAAGTTACTTTTGGAGGAATAAGTAAAAGAAGTGTCCTCAGCAAATGCGGTATAGAATTGCAAATAAAGAGAATTAATAAATACCAAAACAAGTAAAGATTCAAGAATTCAACCTTGTGTGGCACACCACTGTTTATATTTAGCAAGTTTTATAATTTATCATTAGTTTTTACTTCCTGTTTTCTTTCAAACAAATACGAACGAAATTAATTGTTTATAAAACTTCTAAAGCCAGAATTGTGTAATTTAGTTAACAGAATGTTATGATTTACAAAATCAAAAGCTTTAGTAATATTTATAAACAATGGTGAGCAAACATTGTTATTATTCAAAGCTTCATATACCTCAGTACAGAATTTAAGTAGTGCACCTTCAGATGATTTCCCTTTCAAAAATCCAATCTAATAATCGTTAAAAAAGTTCGTTTTATTCAAATATTCACACATGCGTCTTTTCATAGCTTTTTCAAATATTTTTAAAAATCGGATAGAATTGAAATGGGTCTATAATTATTAGTATCGAGAGAACTACAATTTTTAAATAATGGAAGAACTTCGGCAATTTTTAATTTATCAGGGAATATATACCAGAAATTTTCCTAACAACTTGGAAAATTTCATCGTGAACAGTAGAATTAAATGTAGAATTAGATTAATTGTTTATCTTTATTAACCACATATTTCAATGTACATAATATATATCTATTTTATCTTACCAATAAATCATATTTTGGTTGTCATAATGCTAAATAAGAAAATATTTACCGGCTTTTTTTATTTTTCAATTAAGTAAGTAAAGTTATTAAAATATTTCTTATATTTCTAGAAATCTGTGGTCTAAATAATTCTGGTAATAAGAGGTTTTTAAGAAGTTGTAAAAAATATTCCAATTTTGATTTTATTTAATTAGTAAAAAATTGGTTATTAATTCCTTTAATTCACACATTTAGTTCACAGCTGATTTAGTTCATATTCCAAAAATATTTTTTTTTATTGACTTTTACTTGATAACAACAATAGTGTGTGATTTATTTTTTTTTAATAGCTTTTTTAAAAGATCAGCTTTTGCTGAATTGCATTTTCAAATACGACTATTTCCAACTGCTATCTGGAGTAGCTTAAAGGAAATGTAATTTTTCATCAATAAAAAGTTTGAAGTTTTGTATATTGTTATTGGTCTGATTTTGAAGTTCGGTTTTTTTAAATCATGATGTTTGTATCCGAAATCATTATTTTTAAATCATGACGTATACAAGCTTGAGCTTGTTTATAGTTTGATATATCTGTAAAATCCTTTCAGTTATTTTTAGCTGTTATTTAGAAATATAAGGAATAGGACATTATTAACTATTATTCCAAAATACAGGTGTTTTTCTCAGAAACTCAAAAAATAACAAAAATTTTGCAAATGTAAAAATAACATGACGTAACGAAACGCAAAAAAAGAGTGAAATAAAAAATTAAAATGTCAAAAAAATTTAAAGAAAATTTTCAGGTCAAATTTTTCCTTTCAATTTTTTGACGTTTTCTTTATGCCTTTGTTCAGAAATGAGAAAAAAAATCAAAAAAAAATGTCAGAAAATTTAATGAAAAATGTCACGTCTGCGAACAGAATAGAAAATATTACTTCAGTGATATTTTCATACCGACACGTCTAAGAGAATATGGCCAATATGGGTGTAAGTATGATAAATTAAATGTCTGAAACGGATGTAAGTTTCATATTAAATTATATGAATCACTTTTTCATTATTAATATTTTCAAAATAAATTATGGAAATATTTTATTAAGTTCTTTTTAATAAAATAAAAAAAAAAGTTGAAATAATAGTATTGATTTGAGTTACAAATCATTTTATAAAGTAATGTTTGACCTAAGAATTTTATAAGTCTAGTACAATTTTCAGATATTATCGTAGTAACGTTGGTATAGCAATAAAGAACTTATATACAAAGATTTAAATGCCAATCGAATAAAAAATGTAAAGAAAAGAGTAATCCTTTAGTTTGCTAAAAAAATTTGTTTAACCCAGTCTTAAGTACCTACATATTATGGTACCTACATGTTATATTTCTTACATTGATTTTACAACTTTTTAGATTTTTTATAATTTCTTTAATTACACTCTTATTCTTAATTTAATTAAAATTTTTTTTTTGTTTTTTGTTGTTTAATTCTTTTTGCTCAAATTTAAATTCATACATCGTATACGTACCTTATTAATTCTTTTTCTAAAATAATGGTGAAAGTGGAATTCTTACCAACTACAATGAATGACAAAAACAATAGTGGGATTGTGAATATTAGAAATTAGTTACTCTGTTTAATAATATAGTTATTCATCAAGTTGAGTTTCATACAAATAATTTATTATAGCTATTTGTAGATTACTTAGATCGAATTCTATTTATCAAACTAAGAGGTATGTTAATGAAATTAATGTTGTTACGTATATATTTCATTATGCTTGAAAACATTCGATAACACATAACAATATATAAATAAATAATTATTTATTTTGATAAGAAGTAAACTAATGGAAAATTAGATTGGTGTCAATTGGAACAAAAACAAAACTTTTTCGGGTCAGAGAAATTACATGACTTCATTCTGATAAGATAAGACTTATAATTTCTGTCGAGGGCTTTAAACTTTTCAAACTATTGGGAATAAATGAGATAGTCAGAATGGAATTTGCATTTAAGAAATTTATTCCATACAGCATTCTTTCGATTTCGTAAAAAACGAATATTGTTGTCATACCAAGGAGGTGACAAATTTGTATTTTTTATAGGCTCATAAGGAACTGACATAGAGATATATTCAAATAGACGGATATAAAATTTGTTGAGACAATAGTTGATATCATTTATAATGAAAACTTCTGAAAAATTGATTAACCGTAATTGGTTATTGAGAAGATTAAAATTAGCTTTTCGGAAGTTGAATCTATAAGAAGTTTCAAAGGGAGTTTCCTCCTTCAGCGTATCATAACAATAAGTTACGACTAGAGGTGAATGGGGAACATCAATGCAGCAGAAAAAGAGATTACTTTTTTCGACGTATGAGTTTTCAACGTCAGATACAAAAACTAAGCCGAGTTGCTTACCGAGAAAATTTTTGATGTTAGTAATTTGCAGAAGATTACAGCTATATAGATCGTCAATAAATTCAGTTTCAAAAGAGTTCGACGATGCAGTATTATTATTTGACGCAACCAGACCACAATTGTTCTCATCATAGGACCAAATTAATTTTGATAGGTTAAAGTCACCTAGCAAACAAAAATTGTCGGTTGGTTCTAAATTTTCGATGAAACATAATAAGGCTTCAGAGTGCAGCTTAAATTTAATTGGCCTTTCATTGATTGGAATACTAGAAGATAAATAACAATTTATTAAATATAAATTATTATGACTTTTTATGTTAATTTAACACAAATAAGTTCGAAACCACTAGTATTGGGAATAGTAGCAGAGTTACTTTGAAAAGTTGAGCTAACCGCTAAGAGGACACCGCCACCACGTTCACCTAGTGAAGAATTAATGTGGTCGTTCCTATAAACAGAAAAATCTGAGGTAAATAAATCTTGCGAGGCAATATTGCTGGTTAACCATGTTTCAGTCAAAGCAATAACATCATGAAGAAACGATTGGGAGTGGTGAAAGAATTGGCAAGTTCTTGTACGTAAACTTCTCACGTTTTGATAGAAGATGGTGAGACAATTAGGTTTTTTGAATTTGAATTCGAAGTTTCAGTTGTCTCCCTTCGTTTACGCGGAATAAATTCTTTAATAATAATTCCAGCAGGCCAGTGAGGAGACTTTGACAGAGTGTCAAAATGAATTTTCGACATTGTCAGTTTAAAGGAAGCGTGTTGATTCTCAGCAATTTTAACGCAGTGAATGACGTTATTTTAGGTTGCAATCTTGCAATTAACCTCAATATGTTGAAGTACATCTGTAGAAGTAGTACTCGGAACAAGTCGAGAGATGGATAAGCCTTTGGATTTAGGAAAACTTCCTTAGTTAATACTTGCTTAATAATTACTTGTCTTAATTAATATATGAAGTAGTTAGGTATCAAATATATAGTACAAAATCATCAAATGAGATTGACAACTAAAAATTAATCCTAATTGAATAGAGTAGTGTACAGAATAATTTCAGTCTATTTTAAATTGAGTCATAATTTGAAAATTTCCATTTAGAAATTCTGTAATTATTAATTCAATATTCTAAACATTATTTGAGATTTATGCATAATTAGTTATTTTTAACATTCTAAATAACTATGCCAATGATCCATTGATATTTTTTTTTTTAAATTAACAGATAACTGCCTGCGACAGTTAATGTATTATAAATAATTTTTATATTAGTAATAGGCGTTTAGCTTACTCTGAAGAATACATGAAAATTACAATTTTTTATACATTATTTTTATACTATAAATGTATAATTATACCATAAAGGAAACATTATAGCTAATATAGAGCATTCACGTAGAAAAAAAATTTGTTAACCATTTGCTTATTAAAATTCCGTCCCATTTGAACTCAATACCCCAAACCACTCAAATATAATTCTCAAAACTTAATTATTTTTACTCAAAATTTTTTATTTATTGAGGAGAGTATTTCATAATTTGAAGAGTTTGAACAGTATACACAATACACATACGTATCGTATGTGTTTTTGATATTATATGAAGAGTACATACATATGGCATAGGGGTTCACATTTAATGCAATAAAATGTATAGACAAATGTATACGTATTCTTATTTTGATATTTGGTTTGGAATTATGAAAACTTTTAATCAAGGCGTGTATTGTTACGATAGTAAATTTAGTTTTTACAGTAAGTAGCAAGTAATTTCTAAATTATTTGTAACAATGATTAAATTAAAAAAAAATTGAAGTAAACAAATTTATATGGTGGTATTAATTTATAAATATAAAGGCGTAATCGCATAAATTTTAATAATGAATCTCAGTAACATTGAAAATACTGAGGAAATAATAATAACGGAAGAAGATGTTAAAATTTTCTTTCATCAATTTTTACAGCGGATTTTCTTCCACAATTTTCTTCTTCTTTCTTGTGAAGTGTATTCAAAAATTTCGATAATTCTTCCTATTATATCTTTATGTTTGAAAATTATTTTCAATTCTATGTTGAAATTTTTTTTAATCTAATTTGATTCTTCCTCTTTTTCGGCATAAATATTTTCATAAAAAAAAATTAAATAAAAAAAAACAGTCTTTTTGTTGTTCCCAACTGATTATTTATCTACATATTTTTATATTTCTAATACGAATCAAATGTAAGTATTTTCTTTTTGTGGATAACAACTACTAAAGCAAAAATTTATTCCTACATATTTTTAAGTATATTGTTACCTTTGATATTTTTTGCTTCATATCACTCTTGAAACTCACTCACTTGAAAAAGAGGTGATATTTGCAAAATAAACTTTTGTAAAGTGATAATTAGGTGAAGTGAAGTGGTGAATTTTTTTTAAATAAATATCTTTTTATTTTTATCTTAAGTAAATATCTAAGTATCTGATAAATATTATAATTTTCAATATTATGAGTTGTTTACATTGTTTAGTGTACTCATTATCTTCTTACATTAAAATATTTCTTTCGATATACATACATACTTTCTTTTATTAAAATTTTTATTTAAAATGTTTGTTTTGAATTTTGTATTTTTTTATTTATTGAATTATTTTGCAAATCAATTTCAAAATTTATATAAGGTATTTATTTAATATACTGAGGTACTTCATATCAAGGGTCGGCTGATGATATTTAATAATCGATTGATTGCAAAGAAGATCTTGACGCTATATATAAGTATTTTAGGGCTCTAAATAATAGACTAAAATAAAATTCATTAAAAAATCCAGGTTATACTTAGTTCTTCATGTTCGCTTTATAGTGCTGCAGCTTTATTTCTAATAACTATATATTGTTTTTATGTAATAGTTTTTTTTTGTTTTTGTTTTGTTCTTGCATATTATTTTTTCGAAACTATTATAATATTTTATACTTTTTTTTCTAAATCGTTACTCAATATTTTCTTCTATCTATTTCTAATATTTTGATGGGAGATTAAAAAGTTTTCATTTAGTTTACTTCTAATCTAGTATTACTATTATAAAAAATACTTCGCTTTTGTTTACTTACATTTTAGTTTTATAAAACAATTTATTTTGATTGTTATTTTGGTTATTATTTTTTATTCTTATATTCTGTTATTCTATTTTACTATTTTAGCTTATACTTTTTTGTTATTCTAATTTTTAATGATTACTTTTCAAATTTTTTCTTTTACGATTTAAAAAAATTAATTTTTTTTGTTTTATATTTAATTGAACACCACAACTCAATGATTTTATTAAACTACTAGTTCTATCAAATCTTACCCTATAGATCCTATCCTAAAGATATAAATGATTGAAATTAACACAATTTCTTATATTTGTAATTTGAATTTAGTAAAGGATAAGCATTGTATGAAATAAATAAATTATTATTGTAATTATTATGTATGTACATATATATATATATATACATTTTTTTTTAACTTTGTTTAGCTTCAGTATTTCACGAATAGGCGTAGCTGACAAGATTATTTTATTTTGTTATATTTGTAAATTTTTTATATAGAAAAGAACGATACATGTGAGGAAATATTTTTTGATTCATTTGCACTACATTTGACATCGTATCTATCTATTATTCAAAAATTTTATTAATATCATTTCGTTTTATTTTATTTACAGATTTTATCACAAAATTAAGTAAGTAAAAATGATATTAAAATAATAAACTGTATGTCTAGTTCTGGATTTTATTTTTTAATAATTTAGTATTTAATAAGTAATTAGTAATAATAAGTAATTAATAATTGATATATCATAATATTAATATATTTTGATTATAAATTACACATTAAGTATTTACACATTACATATTAACTATTATGATCCGTACACCGCCATTGTCCTCAGTTGCAAACAACTCAGATACCATGTCAACATTATAACGTGGACATGAAGACAAAACGAGTTGAACAGATCTAAAATATGTAAATCGCAATTCATCCACTATCCCAAACCAACAGGAGATGACTGATAAATCACTCCTTATAATAACATGGAACGCCAACGAACTGAACCAAAGAGCTCAGGAACTGGTAATATTCTAAACATCAACTGCATTGGTATTTCATTCACTTTACTGAGAAAATTATATAAAAATCACCGGATGATTTTTACTTCACTATACTCATCCAAATGGACGCGCACGCGGATGCACAGTAGTGATAATTAAACAAAATATCATACACTCTCAGCAGAATGAGATAAAATTTGACTATATGCAAGTTACTATTATATCTGTTAATTTTAATGGAGCTTCGTTGAATATCGAAGCAGCGTATTGCCAACCCAGGTATAAAATCGAAAAAAAGCAATTCATATAGATATATCTTCAAAAAACTCGGGCAAAGGTTTATAATATGAAGATATCAACAAATAAGTAATTATACAGATGAAACAGTTCTAGCAAAAAATTCGAGACAAAAAATTTTAATAGCGGATATCTAACAGCGGACAATTTTAGCAGACAGCTTTTGAAAAACATCTTTTTAAAAGTTTAAAATTTTATTAAATAAAATTGATAAAATTATTTATCAAGTTACTTTATTGAATTATGAATGATAATTAAATATTTAAATATTTACAGGTTTCAATTTTATTTTTTTATTGAATAATTTTTGAAGATAATATTTCAAAAATTTGCCATTTTTCTACAATGCACTTTTATTCTTTATTTTATTTATTAGAATTTTTTATTTTGCACTAATTTTAGGTAATAAAAGTGCTAAAATTATGTATAAATCTTTGAAACAAGTAAATAAGAAACTTCAGAAATGAAAATGTTTTAGATTTTCTTGTTTCTAGGTACCTAATATGTGTTGTTTCTTCCTGTGTTTTTTGTAAATATATGAATAATGAATGTTTAATTAAAGGATTAAGCAATAAAAAAATATTTCGATATTTAATGAAGTACTTAATTAGTTGTTTCAAAATATTTTAAAAATTTAAGTACATATGTTTTTCTGCAATCCGATTTAGGCTTTTTTTTAAAACGTATTTTTTATGCATTGAACAAAACAAAAAATGAAAAAAAAATGTTTTTTATATTTATCTTGATACGTAATGAACATATTGACATTTTGGTTTTTGGACAATTTTTTTGTTCAAGGTCTTTGGTCTCGACTTCTGAACCGCGGACCTATCCGAAATATTTTAAGAATTATTCATAATAATTATTAATAACCTTTTTCCAGAAAAATACAATTTAAACATGTGATATAGAGTTCAAGTCCAATTCCTTGGACCCCGGACCTATGGTCTTCATCACATTTAAGGACTATTATATACTGATGACAAAAAATTTTTGATTTTGAATAATTTTGAAAACAAGTTAAACCAGTTCTATTTGTTGTTGTACCAAACCAACCAATACCATACCAACACAGTTGTACACAAAAGCAATTTTGTTTCAGTTCTTTTTGTAAAGAAATATCCAATAAGATAATTCACCCCATTGACAAAAAAGAAAAATGGGTTCTTGAATTTATTTTTTACTTTCGTTTTAGTTGCTGAAAAATAATGAAGGAGAGTATGCGTCGAATGATTTAATGTATTTGAATTTTGAAATTCAAATTTATATACGAAAATCCCCTTTTTTTACTGAAAATTTCAGGATATATAAATAAAAATTAATTTTAATTAAAAATTATTTTATTTATATATTTTTCTGTTTTGAAATATGATTTATTAAATAACAAAAAAATGTATTGAATTAAGTTTTGTTTACATTTTTTGTTTACACTTTTTGTTTATAACAGATACTCCATTTTATAACAGAGATTTGCGTATATACATAATGTTTTCCTTTTATTAAAAAATTATGAAAGAGGATATGTTTCTGTTTGCAGCCTGCAAAAATAACGCTGCAAAATATCTTTTATTTTTTATTTTGTTTTTTATTATTCTTATTTTGTGAAAGCTCGTTTTGTTTGCAGCGTAATAGTTGTCTCATTTTTTTGGAGAATTAAGAGATCTGTTTATAATTACTTATCTGTGATATCAATGTTCAAGTGTACAGCAGTTTCAATGTTCAATTGTACAGCTTGGATTGCGTCTTAACTGGAAAAATCACGTTAAACAAAAACCAATGCAAATCAAACAGAAAATCAAAGATATGAACTGGCTAATAACGGATAAGTTCAGATTAGACAGATCTTATGATATAAGAAGGCTGGAAAGGCTAAAGGTGGATTTCCACATGCGCCAGTTTTAGCGTCACGGTCGTTATTTCTGTGACGGTTTTTTGAAACTTCGAACATTTGATAGATTAGAGAGCAAAATTATTTGAATTTAAATTTGAAATTAACAAGAATTATAATAAAATTGACTACCTAACTAACTATGTACTTGTATTTTAAATTTTATTTATATTTCAAAATTTAAAATAGTTCAAATATGTATAGGTTAAATTTAAAATACAAATAGACAGTTAGGTAGTTAATTTTTTTATTTTTGTAATTTTCAAATTTAAATTCAAATAACTTTACTTCACTATACATACATATAACTAACTTCAACATTTAAAATACTCAAGTAATTTTTATTGCTTGCCAACAAAATTTCTTATTATGCGTGTCTACCGTCACGGAAAAGATAAAGTTAATTTAACTTTCCGGCAAGACGAAAAAAGGCAAGACGATCGTTTCTGACTGATTAAAAGCGACCGTGATAGTAAAAGGGCGCATGTGTAAATCCAGCTTAAAACCACACAATCTAGTGTGATAGAATAAAATATAAGGGAGCAGAAATACAGATTTCTGTAATCCCACACAAGTTATGCTTATAAACACATTTTAAGAGTAGTAATAATTTATTTAAATATAAAAATAAGATTGTATCTTTAAATAAAAAAAAAATAAATTTCTCTATAACTAACTATATTATAGTTTAAAGTTTGTAAACTTTTAAAACCCAAGAAACTTCTCAAAAACTAGAGAATCTTCTTATATGTCTAACGTGATACATAAAAATAAAAAATTAAGTGGCATTGCATTTCAAATCCAGTAATACTAGGAGTGTACTATGCATATTTTCTTAGATTAACTCATATGTTGATTTTTAACATAAAATTAAATTACATATTCATAATCATAACACACAATAATATTATATAAGTACTTGTCTTTGTGTATTTATAATGATCATCCCCAAATGAATTTTTTAAAAACTTTATTTAAATTTTGTTCGAATTAAAATTTGTATGTTGAACAATTTTTTAAATGCAAAACAAATAAATTTTATTTATTAAACAACATTTTTTTTGTGTAATAAAACACTAGATATTTATGAAAATTTTATATTACGTACAATTCACAACATGTACAATTCATTGTATTGAGTTTTTTGTTTTTTTTTTTAAATGCAAAAAATATTTGAGCGTGTTTATTTTTAAACCAGAAAATTTAGGTCGGAAAAGTTGTAATGAGAAATAAAAGAAAAATTTTAGGATAAAAATAAAATAAAATCGAATATAACATGATAAAGGAATTTTATTTTTCATCAAATTACTTGGGGTTCTTTTTTGTTCGCCAGGCGGCCAAATTGAAAATAAAAAACAAAAATAAAAAGTACGAAAAAAGAATTTGAACAACGCAAGAAAAAATAATAATATAAAACAAAAAAAACTTTTAATATTGTATTTGTTGTGCTCTTCAATACAAGTACTTTGTTTTAAACAGTTCACTGTTAAAAATAAATCGATTTTTTAAATGCAATTCCCATTAATAAATAATTCTCTTTTGTGTCTACCTATTTTTATATAATTATAGATATACCTATATAGGTACCTTCATTGTTACTTTCTTCCTACTTTCCTTTTCTATTTTTTACTTATTTGCTTCTTTAAATTTGATTGTAAGAGAATATTGTGCATGTGTATAGGTGAAATTAACTTACTTTTTCTCTTCAACTTACAAGAAATACATCATTGTTTTCATACATTATCTCTCCCTTAATTTCGAATTCGCAAACATTTCCAGTTTGAATTAATTTTCTGAAAATATTTTCAAAAAATTTAATTTTACATACAAATATACAAATTTTTCAATATTTAATTTTATAAGATCAGATCTTATGTGTGATTGAAAAAAATATTGTAAGTGGTACAATTAAACACTTTAGTTTTATAATAAAAAAAAATAAAAGAATACAATTTGTAAAATCGAACAAAGTTAAAAAAAAAAATAATAATAATAATTACTCAATTTAATGACAAAGAAGAAATAATTAATTAAGATAAAGCGTAAATTCTTTGTTAATAATTCACTTGTTCTTCTGTTAAATAACTAAAAAATGTAAACACGCGATTTTTATTTATTAGCTATTTCCACATTTTATTATCTTTTATTTAATGCGAATATAAATTTATTTTTAATAGTATTAAAATTTAATCAAAGTTATTCTGATGTGTATACTAAAATAACTATTTCTACTGAATTAATTTAAATTTAAAAAAATTCTAATACAAAAATTTACAAAAGCAAAAATCTAATTTGGTTTTAAAAAGTTCTGAAGTAAGAAAATTTTCAAAAAAAAAGAAGTTAAAAAAAAAATACCAAAATGATAACTAATATTTTATTTATTTACATTAATTATAGTGAATCTTATAATAGTTCTATTCTTTATAGATTCCTACCTATATATAGAAACAAGTGTATTCAATGAATCAAATTAAATTCAATTGTTTGAATTTGATTCTCGGTGTTGCGATAAGGATTTCCCTTTCACTCGTACTGTACCAGTACTGATAATTTATTTGAAAAACACAAGGTGCATCAAAAATGTGAATCGTTGTAATGATGACCAGTAATTTTTGAATAAAAACACTATTGTAGAATTGCACAGGGGCCCACTAGTAATAATAAATAAATAAAATAAAACACAATTTTTATTTACACCACAGTATTTTGTAGTTGGTTAAAATAAAATGAAAAAAAAAAAAATATATCTAAGGTAATGTAATTCAAAATAAAATTGCTTTCTTTCTTAGAAGCTGTGATTATCATTTTCATTAGAAAAAAAAAAACAACCGATGAACTTTTAAGAATTTTTATGTTAAATATTTTTTTTAGTTTTCTTATGTTAAATAAAATATTTGTAAATTTGATCATATTTCAGAAAATATCAGAACGTTTAAATTAATCAAATAATCAAAGTAAAACAAAAATAATAAATGTTAATAGAAATTATGCGTTGATCTATTCAAAGGGGAAAAATCTCAATTCTATCCATACTTATATCTTTATATACATACATATGTATGAGTATAATCCATAAACCACAACACACTAAAGTAAAATAAAATCAAGATATCATATAAAAAAACTGGCTGGTGATTTTGATTTTAAATACAATTTTTATTTCAATTTTTCCTGTTTTTTTATCGAAACACCCGGAAAACATTATGATTCTATTTCTGTGCAAATTGAAAGAAAAAATTTACTCGATTCAGACATTTTCTGAAATATGTAAAAATATATGTTTGGTTCTTCGTGGAAAATTTTCTTGGTGAATTTTTTTTTGTATTTTTTGTTTTTATAGTTTTCGTTATTGATCTATTTTATTTAAAATTTACTAGGTCATTTAAAAATTATGGATATTTGGTACTCAGATTGAATAATTTGTTTTATAGATTAGAATTATCAGTACACACATTTTTTCATCGTTTCATACATATTTTAATTTACGTATACCACTACACCAAATATACTGTACATTAATTTTTCTTTTCAATTATCGTGGTGCATTTTATTAGAATCCCTGTGCTCTACCACATAATCAAAATTTTGAAGCTCTAAGGCCCACCTGAATATCCTAGGGTTTAATACTTGTTTATTTGGCGTTAGTGCTAATGATTTACAATCCGTCACGATTTTAAATTTGATTCCTGTGAGGTAGATATAAAATCATCAAAGGGCGTAAATCATAGCCAGAGTCTCCAATTCATAGGAATGGTATTTGGCTTCTGCAGAACTAACTCTTTGGGAAAAATAGAAAACTAGATGGAATTAATTATCCGATTGTTTTTGAAGCAAAACTGCTCCTCCGAAACCCAAAGAACTAGCATCGCAATGGAGTTCGGTTTCTGCAAGTGGAGAACAAATACTTAAAACATGCGTTTCTAACAATTTTTCCTTCAAAAGTTCAAAAGTTTCAACTTCATCATTTGCAAATTTAAATTCTACATTTTGTTTGAACAAGTCATATAGAGGTTTAGGTATGAACATAAGCCTAGAAAGGAATAAAGTTCCTTGATATTTTTAGGGATTGGGAAATTTTTAATAGCAGCTAATCCATTGTAATTTGGCGCAATATCAGTTGCACTTACTTCATATCTTAAATAATTAATTTTTTCCGGCATAAATAAACATTTGTCGAATCTAAGTTTCAGATTATATTTGAGTACAAGTTCAGAAACCTCTTCTAATATTTTAAAATGTTCATCTTTAGATTCAGTAGCTATGAGCAAGTCATCAACATAAATAAATAACTTATCTTCAGTTATGAGTTTTTTAAATATGAAATTAATGTAACGTTGGAAGATAGAGGGCGCATTTTTTAGCCCAAATGGCATGCGCAAATATTCAAACTGTCCCAAAGGGGTCACGAAAGAAGTATATGCCACGGATTCATGTGCCATTTTAACGTGATGAAAACCATTTTTTAAATCTAGTAGGGTAAAATATTTTTTTTTCGTAATCTATCTAAATGATCCTCTATTAGAGGCAATGGACAATTGTCCTTTTGCGTAATTTTATTTAATTGCCTATAATCTATACATTACCTAAACTCTCCATTTTTCTTTTTAATAAGTACGATCGGTGAGGCATAGGGAGAGCTACTTTCTCGGATTATATTACGAGCTAACAAATCATCTAATATTTTCCTGAGTTCCAATTTTTGAGTATAAGGTAATCGTCTTGGTGTGCAATTAAAAATATTATTGTGACCACAGAGTACAATTTTCATTTCGAATGAATCTTCTAAATTAAGGATAAGCTAATTTCATAATTTTGAAAACGCGTTGTTTTTCGTCATAATTCAAATTATGGTTTATATTTAAATCAATATCATTATTAATTTCATGGCACGTATCAATATTTAAAATTTCTTCTAAAAAATTATCGTCAACATAACTTTCATTATTAATATTTTCGTTATTTACATTTTTCTCATCATTGTTAAAATTATTAGTTTTTGAATTATTAAAAATTAATTTTCCTTCACATTTTCTTATAAAGTTTCTACCTAATACAAAAGGCGATTTCGTAGTAAAATTTTCAACTACATATAAATTCAAATTTACATTTCTGACACTTGCTTTAATTATACATTGAATTTTACCTGAATATTCAGCACACTCGTCCGTTCTTGAGATTATACAAGATGGCACAAAACATTCTTGTATGAAGCTTATCGGACTTCCTGTATCCAACATTGCATTGGATTGTAGTTCAATTATAACGTCTTTTGAAAAATTTACAAAAAAAAAGCTAAAATGAGACGAGAAATCATTAGCAATATTTACCATCATGTTGTTTTGTAATTGTTGTTGTTTCTGATTATCTTCAATAACCATGACAGTTTTTGACTCTTTTGATGCTTTACCATGCTGACAGTCGGGGGCTAAATGACCAGTCTTGCCACACTTAAAACATGAGCCCTTCACTCGTTTTGGTGCAGGACAGTTCTTCGCCAGATATCCAACCATGTTGCAATTAAAACATTTAGTTTGAACATTTGCAGGATATTTTAAACTGTGCTTGGTTGCTGATAATGTCATTGGATGATTATTCGATGGGATTTCGTTGCTATACTGTTTCATTTTTTCATATTTTCGTAAAAGTTGTTTAAGTTCAGCTACGTTTGATGCAGCTAATAGTAACTGTTTGTTGTAAAGCGAATCAGGAATACCCTTTATGATGTAATTAATTAAATTTCTTGCATAGTTAGTGTGTACTGATGAACACTTTCTTCTGTACGTCTTTTGCTGTTTCTTAATAAACTATGAGTGCCGACAGGTGATACAATATGATGAAATTCTCTTAACAACGTTGATTTTAAGTCGCACCATGTATTGCAACTTGATGATCGTAAAAAAAGCTTTGTAATATTTTGTTGTTTGTAATGATCGTAAAAAAAATATTTTGATCAAATGAAACACGTCTGCTCACACCAATAACTTTATTAAGACTGTCTTTTTATATTAACACTGTACATTTCTTATTTTCAATTAGTCGTGGAGCCTACAAAAAATTATCTGGATTTGAACCAGGAAAAAATTGTCAAAGCGTTTATTTAGGTTTAGCAGTTGAATATTACTTTTCTCCACAGAAAACTAACATGAAATAAAATAACTGACTTTATAATGTCACTTAAAATAAATGAACTGCCTAATATAACTTCAAGAATTTATCCTATTTGTATTTTCAAGAACGAAATAAAATAATATACATTAGAGAATAACACCTGGAAACATTTGAAGAAAATTGATTTTGATTAATTAATTTTTACATACTTATTTCAATTTCCATATTAATTATTAAACACTAATTAAGTACTAACATTTTAAGCTTAAATCTCAGATAAATAATTTTATGCAGATCTTTTATTATGTCAAAAAAAAACGCTTTTATAAAATAAAAATAATAAGAAAAAAAATATAAATGAAAGCTAATAATTAATTAATCATAATTTTTGAATAAAATGTAAAACCATGAAAAATTTTTTTTTGAGTATGTGCTATAAAGTAAAAGCACAAACAAGTAATATACAGACCTGTGAATTTGCCAAAAAAACGCAAAAACTATTACACTGCAAACAAAAACAGCTTTTACAAAATAAGAATAATAAAAAACAAAATTAAAAATTAAAACTATAAACTTTGTACAGCGTTGATTTCGCAGGCTGTAAATAGAAAAATATCTTTTTTCATAATTTTTGAATATAATGTAAATACATAACACAAACAAGTAATATGCAGATCTCTTAATTTGCCAAACAAAAACGAGACAACTATTTCGCTGCAAAAAAAAAAAATTAAAGACGTGATTTTTATTTATAAGAATCAAAAAATAAGAATAATGAAAAAAACAAAACTAAAAATTAAAACTATTTAAAATTTTGTGCAGCGTTGATTTCGCAGGCTATAAATAGAAAAATATCCTCGTCATAATTTTTGAAAAAAAAAAAAAATGAAAATATATAGGCAAATCTTCTGTGATTAACAAAAAGTGTAAATAAAAAAATGGAAACAAAATTTAATTCAGTACAGTTTTTTGTTATTTAATAAATCATACTTCAGTACAGAAAAATATATAAATAAAATAATTTTTAAATAAAATTATTAATTTTTGTTTATAATGTCCTGAAATTTTCATTTAGAAAAAATGGACTTTTTGTATATTATTTTCAATTTAAAAATTCAATTTGATTAAATCATCCTACGCAGGCTTTCCTTCATTCACAGCAAACTAAAACGAAAGTAAAAATTCAAAAACACATGCGTATTTTTATTTCCTATTGCCAATTGCTCTTTGGAACAAGCTAAAAAAAAAAAATTGTTTTGTTTTTGCGTACTGTGTTGGGGGATAAAAGAAACATCACAAATAATAAATATAACTAGTTATTTGAACTTGTTGTGCCTTTTCAACTTCATAAGATGCTGAAGTTGAAATAAAAAAAAGAACGTTTTAAAAACTTGCTTTTTAAAAGGATTACAGTTTTGGTAGCAACTTTAAATGCGCTTTATAAATTATGTAGTTCAAGGTCTGTTAAAAAATGTTATGTGTGTAATTCTAACATTTGACTTCAGGCAGGAGAAAATAATGTTAGATAAAATGTTTGTACGAAAAAAGGAAATATATGATCTTGCCATGAATAAAAGCAAGGATCGTAAATTTAAACTATGTGCTGATATTTTACAATCCTGATAACTGTTTAAACATACATACATCTACATGGTACATCAATATTACACAGTGTCAACTGCACTGTCAACTGCCAATACATGCATAAGTAATAAGTATACAATATACATAATTTGTATGCTTGGAAGAGTTGCTTAGATTTATTCTAAACTAAAGTTTTCGTGTGTGTTGAAATAATTGAGAAGAGAATAATAATTAAAAATTCTAAAAATTAATATTAAAAATTTTATAATATAATAACAAAAAAAAATTTTTTTAAAATAATAATTTGACTCGAAGGAGAATCGAACTCACAAACCTTGTTATATTAACATGACGCCTTAACCAACTGAGCTAACAACTGCTTAAAATTATTTTTACAAAATACGGATATAAAAATAAAAAAAAATTTTTGACCCCTACATTGCCCAATAAAATAAATAAATAACATTGCAACCTAAAGAAAATCAAGTAAAAAAGAACACAAACAAACTATTCTTTTTCTAAGTATAGGTATATTATATATAATTTTTATTATGTAGATTTGTTGAATTAAACAATTATTCTTATTTTTTTTCAATTATGTAATAATATTCAGTACATATTATCTTGTAATACAATATTTTGTATATAAATTTTTACTTGGATTTTTATGATGGAAAAACTCTGATGGAAAAACACGTTAATAATTGCCATGTATATATTATCTAACAGACTACTGTAAATAGGAATTAGTCATTTGCAAAATGTACATGCATAATATTGTTGTACTAACTACAATTGTATTTAAAAGATATATTTGAACGCTACTCGAAATTCTACCTGGTCATTGAAAATTTTAACACAAATATTTTGACCTATGTTTATCATTTTTACGTTTTCCAATATTATAAATTTTATAGTTGATAAATTTAAACAAATTTAAAAACAAATAATAAGACTGAAATAAGTTCATTAAAAAATAAACTTCTTAAATATTATCAAAGTATTTTTTTATTGCTTAATCCTTTAATTAAACATTAATTTTTTATATATTTATAACCTTTCAACCGAAAGGTCCCATGTTCGATTCCCGTGATGAAGCAAAAAAATTCTTTATTGATTTGACGACCTGGTGCAGTACCCTTTGTCTTTTCTTTTTCTTTGGGATAAAATAAGTGACAAGAAATAATTGAGAGTATAATCTGGTAACAGATAAAATAAAATTGAGCTTTTCTATTTAAAAAGGTTTAGTAACAGAAATAGTTTCCGGCATTTAATGGCTTATAAACCAGTAATTTGATAAATAAATGTTCGAAAATATTGTAGATATTATTGAAATAAGTTTCAGTACCGTACGTTAATTAACTACGTAAGTTACTGGCAAGACCATAAAAAAATTACTCATTTCGATAAAACTTCTAATTACAAACAATAAAAAAATAAAACAAAATTCTTATGGGTACATTGTCTCATACAAAAAATTATATAAGAATAGCACATACACACTATCGAAAAACTTCCAAAAATGCAAAACGATAAAAAGCTTTTGATTCAGAAAATTTCTTCCTTATAATTATTTTCAAAATTCTAAAAAAAAAAGTGTAATATATTAGAAATTATTCTTAAATTTTATATGCCTTTTGTGTCATTCCTTTTCACTTATATTGATTAGTTAAAAGAAGCATTCCTTTAGATTTACGTACATATATATAATATATTATTTTAATAAGGTGAAGTTGACGGAAATCTAGGTTAATAACTCTTAACACGAATAAAATATTTTTTTCATATGTACATGCTAATGTATATACTTATTTATAAGGTAGAATTAGTTTACTGAATGGTTATAACATGAACTATATATAACATATTTATTTTTTGTTTTTTAATAACTATATAGAATGCAAATTAAAAAGGAGAAAAAACTATGAATTAAGGGATCTATCTTTTTCACTAAGGTTGAATCATGAATGAACCTTTTTATCGTATTCACTGAAATTAAATTAATGTGCCAGAAAATTAATGAATAAATAAATACTCGTAAAACATTAACTAACTACTTGTTCCACTTTATCTAATAAATTGCAGTATCATGTTTTAATTAATATAATGTAAGGATTGTTTACTGACAATAGGATAAAAAAAACATAAAAAAATAGACTTTCTTTAATTTGTTTCTAAAAACTTGATGATAATGTATTAATGTACTGACAATTAAACTAAATATCTTACATATATAATACAAGAGTGAAGAACTACGCCGCGACGAATATATGTAAAAAAAATCTGGCAGAAAAGCAACAACAATTGCATATAAATTACATCACAAAAGGATAAAGTTTTAATAATTGTTACACCCCTATTGCATCAATGTCTTCATCAATTATTTTCAATATACTGATAATATATTGTCAATATATTGATGAGAAAATATTGATGGTGATTCTATTATTAAAAAATAATTTGTTTTTAATACACAGCATTTACTTTAACTATACAATTTAAATTGAAGTATTCCTCCGGAAATAATATTTTCAATATTTATATATGTTTCGATATTATCAATATATTAAGATCAGAAAACTTCCACAATATGTCATTGCAAAATGTCAAAATATGGATTTAAATATTGAAGAGTTGAACATTGATGTGTAATCGCTCATCAATAATATTGTCAATATTGATGAAAACATTGATGTGTACTATAGCTTATGAACAATAGAAAATAAAAAGTATTAACGACCGTTGGTTGTTTTTGATGCGCTGAATTTGTAAATGCGATTTGAAATACAGATTAGCATATATTAAATAATTGTTATTTATTTTTAATAATAAAGTTCAATAAAATATTTTCGTATACTTAGACGAAATGAAAAATAAATGAAAATTTTAATTTTTTAATGTTTATTTTTAATTTTAGGGATTCTAAAGACAATTTTTCAGTATTTCATTTCGATTCCACTAGAGAATCGATAAAATACAACCTTCTATATATTTAATATTTCAAACCTTTTGAATTTTAGCTCGTTTGTGATATCAACTTCATAAATTTTAATTAGTATAATTATTTTATTATTTTATTTACTATATTTTTCTAATGATTAAGTGAAAAAAACAAAAGCATATCATAAATTCAATATTTACCATTTTACAATTCGACAATTCGACGATACTAATAGATATTAAATTTTGCAAAATAAAAACTGTAATATCCTGTGAAATATTTTTTTGTGTGGGTATTATGTTAAAAATTGAAATAAAGAAATATATTTTTGCTATAAAATTTTTAGCGTGCTAACAAGATATATTTATTTGACATATAGTCTAATTAGCAATTAAAAAAAAAAAAGCATATAGAAAAATTTTAAAGTAAACAGGTAAATTATTAAATAAATAAAAAGTCTACCTCAAAATTTTACTATGTGATCTAATTAAAGAAAGAAATTTAAAATATAAATTCGACTTGTTAAAAGTATAGAAATTCATATTATACCACGCAATTTCACTAATAATAATAACAATAAAAAAATTAAATAAAAAACATATTTTAGTTCAAGGACATTGTAATAGATTAGCTAATATATAATTTAAGTTTAAATCACATGAGTATTTAATGAAAATTTGACACATTTCAGTTATATTTAAATATAATTAAAAATGTGTAAAAGTGACCTCGGTAGCCCAGTGGCACGGGACTCAAATATAGTAATGTAACGATTAAGGGAGCATGGGTTAAAATCCCGTGAGAACCTAACACTTTTTCAAATATGTAAGGAAAATTACTGAAAGTACCTCGATTCTAATATAATATAATAATTAACATAATAAGCATATAATAATTCAAAACGAATAAAAATAATATAATATACAATACACAAAATATATACCAAATAATTACTACATTCCGAAAGGGAACAGGACATGTAGGGCCTGCAGATTGTTATAATATAAATAAATAAATATGTAAAAGTATTGTAATCATTACAATCTTAGAAGAATCTTTTTTGTATTGCTTTTTTATGGGTTGGATCGATATCTTTTTTCATCAAAATCATTACTTTTCATAATCTTGTATTTCAAAATCTTACTTTTTCAAAACTAAAGTCTTAAGGTGGTGTCGCGCAAATCAATTCAATTTATTTGATTTGATATTTTTCAAATTAACTAAAAAAATTCACGGTGTCGGGAGAATCAATTTTCAACTATTTGAATTAAGTTCAACTAGTTGATTCAATTTGTTTCAAATTTGAATTTTTGACATTTCAAATCAAAAGTTTTAAGATACCTAAAATATGTTGGAGTTTCCAGTTTTGTTTTATTAGTTATTTATATTTAAAAAAGTTATAAGTTTATAAGTAAGTGTTCAATAAATTTTAGATTTTTTTTATATTTTTCATTTTTTGTTATACTTTTCAATTTGTTGGCTATTATTATTGAAATCATGGTTATATCAATATCTTATTTACTTTTTAGCTCGTTTTAGTTTGTATTTGTCTGGCCAAAATTGTCTTTTTTTTTAGTTTTTTTTTAAATTATATTAACTTGCCTTATGCAAGTCTATTATATGTTTTTTTGTCTTTTAAAAGTTAATATTATTTTAATAATATAATTACTGTTTCGTTTAGTAATAATAGGCGCTATAGCTATATATAGTATGTAAAATAAATACATAATATATATAAGTAGCTATATTTCGTTCTATTCGTAGAATTAGTTTTTGGACTAAGAAAAGGAATCAAATATTTTGTTATTTTCTATTTTTTTTTAAAAATAATGTAGGTATTTGGACAAGAAATAAAGTAAAAATTTAATGTAATTCAGAATTTTGTATCAAATTCAAAAGTTCAAAGACTTTTTTGGGAATGTTGTCCATTAAGTTTTTAACTGTTGTTTCTGTTATTTTATTTGTAGCTGCTGGGCTCTTGATCTAAATTGTGATATAGTCTTAATCTCTTGTTTAACGTTTCTCAGTTCCGCTTTGATTAATGTTCAGTAAGGTTCAATTGAGCGAAGTTCCGGACAGTTTGGCGGATTGTAGTCTCTCGTTTCAAAATGAATGTTGTTTGTTTCGTACAATCGTACAATTCATTCATAACGGGACGTTGCTAAGTCAAAAAAGTACGATACACTATGAATGGCTTTAGGTGTTTTTTTTCAAGCATTCTTCTGTGTAAATTTATTTTGATTAATTCTGATCCTTCTGTGTTGCCACAATAATTTTAAAAATTATTTTTTTGGTTACATTTCGCATTTTGTCGGCTACATAAAATTCCTGTCCAGATAGCTGCTTGAAGTTAGCTAAAACGTAAGTTTCATCGTCCATTTTGCAGTATTCATATTTCTGAATAAAATTACGTAACTAATAATTTTTTAATTATTTTGTTTCCTTTAGCATTCTTTTCTGGAGTTCTATCAGGTACAGTTGCTATACTTTATAAGACCTTAAGTCATATGTTTTTTTAATTTTCTGAACAGTTGATGCAGATGTGCCAGTTTTTTGGGTAATTTTTCGCACTGATATATACTGGGTTTCCGTTTAAGCCTCCTTATTACCTGTTTTGATAAATGTCGACCTCCCCGAACCTGGTTTTCGTAAATCTATTTTATTCTGTCTTGTTTATAAAAAATAAATAAAAAAATATTTCACATCAATATTGCATTGAGAATGTTTTTTCGGCTATGGTAAAAAAAAAAACAATATAATCGAAAAAATCGAACTATTTTTCAAAGCAACCGTTTAATTTTTCATGTTTTCCCGGAAGATATGTTACACTTGACAGCTTCATTTACATACAAAATTTCTAGTAATAACACCTTGTATAACTGGTTAATCGCTGATAACGTGTTATAGAGCTTAGTATGAACAGGATATAAAACGCCGATTTAAAACATTTAAGAATTAAAATTATATCAATATACATAGTAGGTACATGATATTCAAATAACTCTAATAAAGCAGAATAATCATTTTTTTGACCTACATTTTATGTGCTATGTAGAACCTTAACTAATTAAAGATCTAATAAAATTTCATACATCGTATGTAGGAAATATGTCATATAAATTGACTTCAGCATAAAATTTTTATATGTAATTGATTGTGTACGTGACTCTTGAACTAATAAAAATGAATTTTACATACATTATACATATCCAATCATAATATATTAAATATGATAGATGTACATTGTTGTGTATATATATAAATAATATGTGCTTTATTTAAATTTAAAGAGTAATAAATTTGCTATTTAGAATATATCTTAGAAGTATTTCTAGATTTAAAATTCAGTTCCTAAATGATTTTTATTTGCGCTTATATTTCCGTTGAGTGTTGACATATCCGTTTTGTTCTAAAATGTTGATATAGATGTAAAAATTTATTTGAATGATAGGTAAATAATATTTACATACATAAATGCTAAATATAATATATTAAAATTTTTTAAAATCAAACCATTTTGTTTTAAAAGAAACAAAATGGACATATTTTTTTAGTTTAAGAAGATAGATATATACAAATATTTTTGAAGATATGTATAAATTAATAAAAAACAAAAAAGTATGATTGTCACAGCAGTTAAGACTAACGTTTATTTATATGCTTTGAAAAATATATTTTTTTATGTAGAGCCATGTGCTTCCTAAATAAAATATATGACCAGGTCAATGTAAAAATTATATTTATAATTTTTATATTGATCAATATCAATATTATCTCTTACAATGGGGTAGAAAGTTAAAATTATTTTTATTCTGTGTTATTATTTCAACATGCTATTTCTACGGTATTGCCAACCATCGCGAAAATAATTGATTTAAAAAAATAAAAATTTTTAAAATAAACTTTTATCGAAACCAAACTAGCCCCCTAAAAAGTAGGAAATAAAACTAGTGGTGGATGTTGAGCATCTAGAACTACTATAAGATAAAACATAAAAATATATAAATAACCTTGCTAGAATATATGCTATTATTTTATTTTATACTTTTTAGTTTTAAGTGAAACCTATAGGTATTATAATTTCAGAAAGAGCATATAAGTGTAAACTTTTCTTTCTATAACACAATTGGTTTTTGAAATATGCTTGAGACGTGCTAGGAGTTGTTCGCCAGCAACCCGAACCAGCCCAAATTTTTTAAATCGGTATGAGTCGTATTTCTTTATTTGTGAAAGAGTATCTAAGTGTAAATTTTCATGCCTATAACACAATTTGTTTTTGAAATATGCCTGAGACGTGCTAGGAGTTGTGCGGCAGCTACTCGAATCAGGCCACATTTTCCAAATCGATAACAGTCGTATTTCTTTATTTGTGAAAAAGTATCTAAGTGAAAATTTGCATGCCTGTAATACAAATAGTTTTTAAATATGTCTGGGACGTGCTAGGAGTTGTGCGGTAGCAACCCGAACCAGTCCACATTTTCCGAATCGGTAACAGTCGTATTTCTTTATTTGTAAAATAGTATCTAAGTATAAATTTTCATGCCTGTAACACAATAGGTTTTCAAATATGCCTGAGAGGTGTTAGGAGTTGTTCGGCAGCAACCCGAACCAGTTCAAATTTTTGAAATCGGTAACAGTTGTATTTCTTTATTTGTGAAGGAGTATCTAAGTGTAAATTTTTATGCCTGTAACACAATTGGTTTTTGAAATATGCCTGAGACGTACTAGGAGTCCGGTTGGTTTTTTCATCGTGAGTAACTGTGTAAAATTTCAGAACTCCATCTTTTTAAACAAAATTATTTTTTTTCTTTTTGCGTTTGGTTTTAATATTAACAAAAAATTCCAACCTACCACGAAAACATATAAACATACATATAGACACTGGCAGGCAAGTTAATATAAAAGTATATAATATAAAATTAAAAATAATTTTATGGAACGCTAGAGGATTCGTAAATAAAGGTTCATATTTTTTTGATTTTCTTATTAGATTAAAAATTGATATAGGGTTAATTACTGAAACGTGGTTAAATCGAAATATAAATATAAGTAATAACAATTATTATATCTATAGAAATGATCAGTGGTGGCGGTGTTGTGGCTATACTTGTTTTGAAAAAACTTAATCACTATCTTTTGCCCACAATCAAAACACAATGTATAGAGAATGTTGGAATTAAATTTACCCCAACTAACAAAGAAACAATAAAATTCTATTCGGTAGATTCGTGGTAATAGTGCGTGCGTAAGTTTTAAATTTAGCTCATAGCTAATCCAATGACGATGAAAAGGTTTCAAAATCTGCATATAACTTCCGATATACTGAAAATATGTAAAATAGAAGGGAAATGTGTTTTAGGTAGTGATCTGAATTGCCGAAACAGATATTGGGGTTGTAATAGAACAAACTGTTGGGGTAACATATTGAGTGATATATCAATAAATCGCAATATCGAAATATAATTTCCTTTCGATGCTACCTACATACATATCTTCAAAAGCAAACAAAATCCGTCTGTGTATTTATTTAATTCTGAAATATATACACAACCTATTACATTAAGCAGGCTTTCATCAGATCATATACCTATGTATACATAGAAGTAAAATGTAATATAGATATATTACAAAAAAACACTGCTATTTAGTATTTAGACTACAAAAATGCCAAATGGTGTTCAAAAAATTCATGAATGATAAATCAGTAAATAATTTTGATGACGATTCTATTTGCTATTTATACGGAATATATCATAAGATATCGGACTTTCAAAAGATCATTAAGGGGGCGATAGTGATCGCTGAACCGCAAAAAGTTTTCCATATCTAATATTAGAGCTAATATGTAAAAGAAACACGGCAAGGGGAAAATGGATACGAACTAAAAAAAACTATATACAAAGCTCAAATCAACCATTTCAACAATCTGATTAATGAGGAAATTAAGCAATTCAAATTTTTTTACATTGGAACAATACACTAAAGAATTTAAAAACGGTTATAAGTCATTCTGGAACTTTTCCAAAATAATCAAGTTTTAAAGTTTTTCCAACCGGAAACATCTTTGGTCGGAGGACCCTGTCCATTTAAATCTTTTGCTAAATCATTCCAGCATAAATAATATATTTATCTCGTTTGCATTATCGATATTTTTTCCATAAAATCTAAACAAATTTTATTTTGACGATAATTTTTTTGTTTTCCTTTAACCCTATATGCATTTTCAATAATTATTTATACAAATCAGGAAAATATACGCATATTTAATAATGTACTTACATTTTAAACTATTTTATTTAAAATTTAACAGCAATTTTTTTTAATTTAACTTTAAAAAAGCGAATTCTATTCCATTTACATTTCAAAAAGAGAATCACAGAACACCATTTTATTCATTTTCGAAAATTTTATTCTCTAGGATAATGTAATTTTTTCTAAGAGAATGCTGAAACACCAATATTCCCATTCTCCAATCAAATTATCTTTTTGAATGCTGGAACATAGGTGAATATAGAAAATACAAAATAAAATCATAAAAATTTATTTGGATATGACAGAAGAACTTTAACCAAAACAATTCAAAAGTCTCATAATATTTTATATGAAGTATTATCCCACTAATACTTCATATAAAATACAAAATAAAACTTAATTTCACATGATGCTGACACAGAATGTATCGATTCAAATATAACACCATACGTTTAATAAATAATATCACAGTTACAACACAGGATCTGTTACAGATACCAGAATTTCATAAAAACTTAGGTTTAATTAGCTTGATGCAGCTTAGAATTTAGGACAGAAATTATAATGAATTACAAAATCAAATTAAAACAATAAATAAATTAGATTAATTTAAGAAAAGTGAATTCTATTTAAATAAAATGTAAATAAAATCAATTTATTTAATAATTGATATTATGAAAACTAATTGGACAAAAAAAACTCTGTTTATAATTATAAAATTCTAAATGTCGATTTCTATCAAAATTCTTGAAAGAAAAATTGAATGAAAAAAATATTTAAATGTGGCAGCAAAAATATTTTGACGCCTTAAAATATAAAAACTGACGTGAGCGACATAAACTCTGAAGAGTTTAGTTTTTGCAAAAAAAAAAAAATTAACTGTTTTGGACTTAATTTTATTCAGAATCACACTTTTAAGTGTGCAAATGCATGTACGGGTATTCTAATCTGTAAACACTTTATTCAGAATAGAAATTTTAATTTTGAAAACACCATAACCTTACTAGACTTTACGTATCTTAGGGTGGAAACCAACAAAATTAATGCCGGAAATGAGTAATATAGTAACTCAAATATCTTATTGATGCACCAAAATTTTTTGATTTTATGATTATTTATTTATAAAAATGAAATTCAAAATAAATTCAAAATAAACATTATTATACTTAATTTGTGTCAATTGAACTACACGGAATAACAAAATTACCGCAAATGGATAATTATTTATAATTTCTTAGAGATTTAAAAACAAAATAATGTTCATTATCAAAATTATACAATTAATTAAAATCGAAAGAATTATGAAAATGAAGACATATTTTTTTAATTATAATAACAAAAATATCTTTATGACAATAGCATAAAAATTTTTTATTTAAATATACAGAATGTCTCTGAGTGTCAATGTATGTCTCAACAAACAACACTAATGTCTCAATTAGAAAGAACGCTTATTACGCGACTAATGTCTCACTTACGCTTTTTGCAACACTAATAGGCCCTTCAAGGTCTGTAGCGCCCAGCAAGTAAGTAATGTGTCAATTACGCTTATTACAATGAATTTTGTTAATTATATAGTACAATATCAATTCTGCCAAAAGTCGGTTGTTGTGGTGCATCCGTTAAATTTGTAATTTAGTAACATAGAGTTAAAAATTTACAAAGCATTAATTTTTTTTCATACTACTCAAACACTAAAAAGGAATTCCTCTATACACAATTATTGTAGGTTTGAGTAAGGAGTATTAGAGGGTATGTGGAAGACGAACATGAGCATGTTCGTTTTGAAAAATTGCAAAAAACACATTAGATGGAAGTATGTATGTCCTTATATTTTACCAGAATAGAAATAAGCTTTTAAAGATTCCCTAGTCTTGCGCTGGAACTGTTTGAAGGGTAGCATTATCTAATTTAATTCAAACAGAACAAGTTTAATTTACAACAATATATCTAAAACAAAGAGAGAGAGAGAGGTCTAACATTTTGACCACGTAAGGCTCGCCAATTTAACCAAAGGGTCCCATTTTTTTTCGATGAATTTCATTGAGGTAACTTAGTGAAATTTGAGGTTCATCAGCCCACATGTGAGGATCATACTTCATCTTATGTCGGTTATGTGCTATTGTTTTATAGATATTAGGTAGATCTTTTTTATCTTGAAGAAAAATAGATTTTTATCCCGTAAAAGAAAATTAAAATTTGGCAGCATTCTGAACTTTATGAAAAATATGCTCATTTCAATACATATTTGGTTTTGTTATAATGCTGAAAATATATAACTTTCGGATGATGTAAATTTTCTTCTTGAAATTGTAGAGTTGGATCAGTGGTGACATCGTAAATGTCTTTAAAAAAACTTTAACTGGATACAATGTAAAAAAAACTAAGTTATCAATTTTATCCGTAAAATAAGTTGACAACATTGTGTAATGAGAGGTTTCTGCCACGATGGCATCCCTGCTGTGGTTCTAAGACATATAGCCTTCGTTATTTCCAAACCATTGCGCAACTTATTCCATTTATCCTATTCTACAGGAGTATACCCAACTCAATGGAAGGTTGCACATGTTAACCCAATTCCCAAAAAAGGCGACAAAAGCGATCTCTCCAACTACAGGCCTATAGCTATAATATCGATCCTCTCCAAAGTGATGAAGATCTTAATAAACAAAAAGCTGACCAAATATCTAGACAGCCAAGGTATTGTCCACGATAGGCAATGTGGATTTAGATCCCACCATTTAATGACGTACCTTAACGAGAAGCTAAATATTTGCTTGCACAATTCGGGTGAAGCAAATATTGTGGCTCTAGATATTTCTTAAGCTTTCGATCGAGTATGGCATAGCGCATTATTAGCAAAATGTCAAGCAGTAGGCCTGGGTCTCTCTTCTCTCAAATGGATTGAAAGTTTTCTTTCGAATCGTACGATTCAAGTCTTAGTTGACGGACATAAGCCCGATCAATTCCAAATAAACGCTGGTGTTCCCCAAGGATCAGTTCTCTCACTTACCCTATTCCTTATATTTATAAATGATTTGCTCCAAACCACTTTCAATCCAATCCACAGCTCTGCAGACGACAGCACTCTAGTAGCCTCCTACGATTTTCATAAAAAATCTGAAGCTACATCCACCTGTGTGTCAACCAAAAGAGACATCATGGCCAGTTCCCCCAACCATGATTTGGTCGCAATAGCTAATTGGGGCTTCAAAAACAGAGTCGAGTTTAACACTTTTTAAGCTCAGAGCTGTACAATCTCCCGAAAAATTTCCATTTTTGATCCTACTCTTTTGTTTCAGGAAGATAAACTTCAGCGGTTTGAAAGTTTAAGCATATTAGTATGCACCTTAATCGAAAAATGATGTGGAATGATCATATATTTGATGTTGCAAAAAACACAGCCAAATGTTTAGGTTTTCTTAGTCGGTGCAAGGCTTACTTCTCCCCCTGTGACCTCTTGAAAATCTATAAAGTTTTCATACGACCCAAAATGGAGTACAATTCTCACATCTGGGCTGGCGCCTCTAGTATTGCGTTAAAACATTTGGATAAAGTCCAAAAATGGGCTATTCGTCTAATCAATGACCCAAATGTGACAGCCCATCTTGTTTCTCTTGGACATAAAAGGTCCTCATCTAGTGTTTTGGCTTTGCATAAAAAAAAAAAAAATGCATTTTAATTCATTTGTGATTAAGCAAAAAGAACACAGTTTTTATTAACACTGTACAATATTGGGTTTTTAAAATTTTTTGTTAACCCAAATACCTGTCAAACCGGTCGCGGATACATCATCAGCAACAACTGTAATCATCAAGCTTTTGTGAGCTTTTGTATATATTTAAGATCATGTGGACGTTGTATTCAGCTTGTGTTGAGACATTTACGATGTCGAGGCGGTGGTTTTACTAGATCAAGAGATCAAATAGCTTTATTTTTAGTAAATCATGGTGAAGTAAGCTAGTCATGTTTATTTTTGAACTGATAGCGAGAAAAGTGTCGTTTAATTTGCTTAAGAATTCGTAGGATGTCACCAGGGTATTTTCTCAGCAAACATATGGATTGACAACTATTTGTTGGACATTAGACAAATGTTGTTCAATAATTCATCTCCCCAAATAAAAAAAAATAGTATACCATCGTATAGACACACCCGACATTAGTCATTAAAATTTCCTAATTTGACATAAAGTTAAATGTTCTTGAATTGAAATGTCCAACATTTCATTTTTAATTGTTCACTTTTAATTTTCAAGATAAAAAAAAAGTTATGATATAAATAGTCTAAAAATTAAAATTCATTAAAAAAAATAATAATAATAAACTTACAAAACATAAATTTGTGGGACATCTGTTGTAAATTTTCGTAAACTTTATAATAAATGCTTTTGGCGCCTTTCAAATTAAAATATTTTTCTTTTTCTTCTGTTATTATTAGATAGTTATTATTTTAATTTTTTCTCAAAGCACATAAAAAATTTTTTTATTTATAAAGAATTTTTATAAAATAAGATTTTAATTTAGAAATAGTTTTGTTTTTTCTATAGAGTATATATTACTAAAATAGAAACATATTTACAATTTTTTTTTCAATGAAATCTTAAAATTTATTAACAAAAAAAAATTGTTTTTTTTTTTTTCATTTTTCTGAAATTTTAAATATCTTATAATTTGGAATTTGTATTAAAAATTTTATAATACAGAGAAAAACTGAATTTTTGACAATGAAATATTTACTTCAAATTCATATACAAATATTTGTTTTCATCATGTTTTCCATATAATACATACATATATGTTTGTATTAGACCATTAATTTCACCTCGTGTGTTCGAACTTCTACGTAATTTTTTTTTTATATTTTCTATTATTTAAAAATAAGTATATATAAGTATAATCAGAGATACTTATAATATATAAATATATTTTATGGATCATATTTCTTATTAGTTTTCATAAAAACAATAATGTTAAATTCATTAGGATAAAATTTTTTTATTCTCTGAAAGTAGTCACGGTCTGGTCTGACCTTGTAAGCAAAAAATATGTAAAAATATTAATATTATTTGCAAACAAAGTAATCCGATTAGTACTTGCTATACTATGCTTTTCTGTTTATAATATTATGCTCAGCAAATTTAAATTTTGCATTTGCTAAATATGTAGTGTGATAATATTTAGTAGTAAATTTTTTATGAATAAAATAATATACTTTTTTAAAAGAAGCTATGAATACTTGTAATTATTTAATTAATTTAATATTAATTGTATTAACAGAGGCAGTGATACAGAAGATGAAGTACATAAGTTTCTTCCAAAATATCAATATTTAATATAACACGATTTTGCTTTACAGCTTTCTTTTTATCCATGTTTTTCCGACAACGTATTCTTCAACGGGAATCGTTCGATGCCAACGTTTTTGAAATGTCACATTTTATGAAGTACTAGCGTACCCGGTGCGCTTTGCTACACCCAGTTGAAAAAAAACTTCGTATTACATGCAGCACAGTGATACCTGTGGAAAATAAAATTTATTTGTGAAATCAAAAATCGTGTAAATTAATTCCAAAGTTCTCTAATAAAACAAATAATAACTTTTTATTTTGAATTTTAAATTATTACAAAGTTTGAAATCATAAGATATGTTACTATTCTATTGCAATGCTCTTTGGTAAACAATATTTTTTGTTTTTCCTTCGTTTGCAAATATAAACAATGCCGAAGGTTCACCAACACGTGAATATCCTACGTAAAATTGCCCATGTGAGAAACAGTCATTTTTAAGATTTAACCCACATACTTGTAGTGATTCCCCTTACGATTTATTTATTGTCATTTGCAAATGCTAAACGAACTGGAAATTGAAAACGTTTAAATTAAAATGGCATATCTGATGGAATGATTGGTATTCGTGGAATTAATACAATTTCTCCTTTGTATTTGGCAGTTAATATAGATGTTGCGATGATATTATTCATTAATTTTTTCACTACTAATCTTGTGTCATTACGTAACAGTGGTTGATTTTTAAATGCAAAATATGGTGTGGAGTTCCTGGTAAATCGAGTGAATTTAAGAATGCATTTGGGTAATTCACAACTTCATCAAGATCCATAAGGCAATCGGTTTACTTGTATGTAATTGTTTGGCCACTTATTTTGTTTTGAATTGAAATATTTATTTCGTTGACATCTTAATTTTTTGCTGCCAATATAGTTATAGATTATTATTACTCAAAAACCTTGGTTTCACTTCGAATTGAAACTAAAATACACATTAAACAACGTAAAAAATCTTGATGCAATGTGATATAAACTTACCTTAAACTATCCTTAAATTTAAAATTTAAAATTATCTTAATTCTTACTATGTAATAATTTGTATTATTTTAGAGTTTATAGTTAAAAACTTTATTTATTTTTAGCTTATAATTAAAAAGCAAAACAACGCGACTTCCTTTTATTTTACTAAATTTTTTATTTTTTACAAACACCGACATTTTGTCATTTTTACTGTACCTACCAAAAAAGATTCCGCCAATTATTGTACTTAAAACTACTATTTCTAAAATTTACCAATTTTTGCAACACTTAAACTATTAATACCTGATTTTGCAGTAATAATAACAACTAATAAAAAAAAACTTCAATATATTCAAACTTATTTGTTATTTTTTTGTTATAATAACAAGCTATTTATTATAGGTTATAAAATAAAAATATTATGCATGTTTAGATTTTGCAACCGAAATACTTCATTAAATATTTACTAATTTTAAAATTAATTTGCAATCTACATATTCATAATAAAGCAAACTTGAAAAAGTTCTAACTATATATACCGAAACTGGTAAAAAATTACAGAATGAGATGCTTAATTTAGTATAGAATATTGTAGAACACTTTTCTTTTCGTTATTTTATAAATCTTAATATATAATTATAAGTTTAATTGATATTTCATTCTTTAACTTTATTTTTGAATACAATTTTATAAGTTTCTTTTTCTTCTGTTATAATTATATTAAAATAATTACTTACTTAAATTTATTAATTTTGTTAATTGTTTAATATATAAAATATTGTTAATTTGGATTTTTTTTATTTATTCTCTTAAATTTTTTTAAATATCACTTTAATTATTTTATGTATATTTTTTTTACATATATTAAAAATTGCTTGTCTATAGAACAGTTATTATAATTAAACAAAGAAATAAAAGTAAACAAATAAATAAATAAAAATAAAAAAAATAAAAAAATTTTTAAAATTATTTTTTTCTATTACAATAACCTCTACAAGGTACAAATAAATGTTCAATGAATGGTCTTTTAATAATATCTTTCGGGCTTTGCTGTCATAAAAAAGGGCTAAAGAATACTCGCACATAAATTAAAATAAAAAAGGATTATTGAAATGCGTATATTAAAAATATTATGTCTTAAAAATTATAAAGTTAATATATTATTTTATAATTAAATGAAAGGTTTTGTACGTTACATATTCAATTATTATTAATAAAATTACTTATTTTACCTAGTTTTTATAAAAATTTGTTTTCTAGCGTTACAGTAAAAACTTTGTATAATTGTCAAAAATAGTCGAATATTTTCCTTTTAATTTTACGAATTGTACTTATTTTACCTGTTTAATAAATTTATTAATGTTTTTGATAGTAAATTGTGTTTATTTTACTCGCAAGAATTAAAATAAAATTATGCTTAAAACACTATTTTTAAATTAATGACTGTATTTGTTAGTGACTGCAATAGAACCTATTTTATTTACAAATTTTATAAATTATTTTTTTTTATGTTTAATTACATTTATTACATTTTATTTATTTTTATTTTTTATTTTTTTATTCAATTAACTCAAAAGGAGCTTTCTAACTCGTACAGAGTTTGGTAAATTAAGAAATTTAAAATAAAGATTTCAAACAATTAATAAACGTAAAATACATACATATAATACAATTCAAATATAATATATTCAATTCAAGTGATTTAGAAGAAAAGAAAAATAATATAGTATTTAAATAAATAATATGAAAATAAGAAAAATTCAAAACAGTAATTAGAATTTAGAAATTGTTAACAGTAATTAGAATTTAGAAATTTAAATTTTAATATTCATAACTCTCTAAATACATATTTTTGATCTTATTTTTCAATGTTCTTGTTGAAAAGCTATCTACCACCTCTTCTTTTGGATCGACATGAGAAAATTTTGTCATAATATTTTATATTGACTAAATCAATTTGATCTTCAAGAATCCACGTTTCTGTGAAAACAATTACATGAACTATTTTAGGAATTGAATCCAGAATTATATTAATGTCATCTAATTTATTTTTTAGGCTGCGAACATTTAAATAAATAATTTTTAGAGAATTATTTTTGACGAATTTTAATTCATTTACAGAATTTAGAGTATTAATGGTTAGAGCTTGAGACGAATTATTAGGGTTGTAGAAACTATCAAGGGTGTTTGGTAAGACATCGCTGTCATAATGTTTAGTTGTCATTAAACTGTTCTAAGCTCTTATCTGACACTATTTTGATGTATTGGCTGGTTTCTGTTTTTATCAAATATCTTTATTATACCACCTTTTACCCATGTAAACTTTATAGTAGCCTTCTTCTTCAAGTCTCTTGCCTTTTTGAATAAGAAGCTTAAATAGGGTGTTAACCTCTCATTTATAAAGACAATTATTCCAATTTGATCTTTCGATTGAAAAATTTTATCACAATTTAGTGTCTTATTCCTTTTTGCGTTCATAATTATATTCTTGGTTTCAGTATTTGTTAACTTGACAATTATTTTGTGAGACTCACCTGAGTGTTTGGGTTCTTTAGACAAGAATGCACTTTGTATATCATTATGAGTGACCTCTACTTTCAGTTCTTTGAAGATTGAATTAAGCACAAGCTTGGGATCATTGTTCGGTATTTCAGTTAATCCACTTATTTCAATTGTTTTCCTAAATTTCGATTTCACTTTTATTTTCTTTTATTATTTTCCGGAGAGCATCGTTTTCGTCTTTCAATCCGATATTTTCATTTATCAGTATATCAATAGTGTTTCTCAACTCACGAATTTCAGCTTGTAGATCTTCCATATTTTGGTTGTCTGCATTTTGTTGGGAAAGAATTAAATCAAGTTTCCTGGTTGTAGATTCATTCATCTTCTAAAATACTTTGTCCACTTGTAGAATTTGTTGAAGTACCACTGTTGAAATTGAGGTTAGTTGACTTCCTTTTTTGACGCTTTGTTTTGCACGGAACACAAAACCAAATTTTTTCAGGATTGAGCTCGTAACTATTGAAAACTTCATTGTTCATGTTGATACACGCTATATGGAAGTGATCTTTACAATCCCCATCACATTGAATTGACTTATCTTTTTTAATAATATTTTTATTACACTTTTTTTTTTTTTTTTTTTCAGATAGTAGTAAATCATTGAAAGAGGCTTCAGGGACTACCTATTACCGGGGAAGGCAGTTTGAAGGACTGTGGGACTTTAACCCACTAAAAACTCCTATCATTATTGCAACATTAAAACTAGTCTTATAGACTAACCATTAATTTACATTTAACTCAAAGAAACATAGATACCTTTGATTTACCAAAATCCAATAAGGTTTTAATAGATAAAAGGTTTTAACCTAACTCAAGTGGTCTTGTTCGTTTTAGTCGCTTCACAAAGTTTTGATTGTCAATTAAGCTAGAAGCTTCGGTATTGACATGTTGGATCAGACGAGTTTTATGCCGTGCAGCACATTTAATTATTTCGTCTTTTATAGATGAGATCTTCAGATCTCGATGAATATCGGCATTGCGAACATACCATGGAGCATTGACTATGTTGCTCAGTACCTTACTTTGGAACGTTTGGATAGTTTGAATATGGATTTGTTTAGCACATCCCCATATTTGAATACCGTATGCCCAGACTGGCTTCAATATTTGATTATAGATCAAAACTTTGTTATAGGTCGAGACCGTAGAATTCCGCCCAATCAGCCAGTATATTTCTCTATATTTGAACTGGAGTTCTTGTTTTTTGATTTTCACATGCTCTTTCCATTTCAGTTTTGCATCCAAGGTCATGCCAAGATATTTAGCTTTATTCTCGTATGGAATCACGACATCATTAATTTTAACTGAGAGAGGAGTTACTATGTTTTTATAGATGAAGTTTACATGACTAGATTTGGCTTCATTTAATTTAATTTTCCATTTTTTGCACCAGTTGGAAATTTCGTCATTAGCTTTTTGCAGTTTGTTTGTAGCTTCTTCTATAGTAGAACCAACTGCCATCAACGCTGTGTCATCTGCAAAGGTTGCTATTTTTATATTTTCTACATCAGGTATATCACAGGTGTATAACAAATATAAAATTGGACCCAGTATACTACCTTGCGGTACTCCAGCTTTTATATCTCTTAGAGAGGAGTATTCATTCTCATTTTTAACTCGAAAAACTCTATTTGAAAGATATGATGAAAATAATTGAACATAATTTTTAGGGAGCAAACAACTTAGCTTTTTGATGAGTCCTTCATGCCAAACTTTATCAAAAGCTTGGGCTACATCTAGAAATACTGAAGAACAAATTTGTTTATTTTCCAGTGCCCTTTCTATAATGTCTGTTATTCGATGTACTTGATCTATTGTTGAGTGTTTTTGCCTAAACCCAAATTGGTGATTAGGTATTATATTCCTGTTTTCTATTAGGGGTTGAATCCTTCTCAATAGTAACTTTTCAAACAACTTCGATATTGTAGGGAGCAAAGATATCGGCCTGTAGGATTTGGTGTCGTTAGCAGGCTTTCCTGGTTTTTGGATCATTATTATCTCGGCAACTTTCCATATACTAGGTACGTGTTTAAGCTTAATACAGGCATTCATTATATATACCAAGAGTGTGAGAACTTTGTTGGGTATATTTTTTAGCACATTTGAAGTTATTAAATCAAACCCTGGGGCTTTATTTAATTTTAGGTTTTTTATTTCCTTAATTACTTTTTTTCGACTTATTAAGGAAATATTTATATCTTCATGGTTATATATTTCAGTTAGATCAATAACAGTGTTCATTTCATTGGGCTTAAAAATTTCAGCGAGATGATCTGCAAAAGTGTCAGGTTTTTCTTTATCGCTTCTTGCCCATGAGCCATAATTTTTCCTCAGTGGTGCAGAATGCACAATAGACTTCTTCATTTTACTCGTAGCTTTCCATAAAGAAAAATTTGTTTCTTTAGTAGTTGTTAAATTTTCTAGGTAATAATTCAGAGATTTATCATTTAATTTCTTTATTTCTCTCTTTAGCTCCTGACTTTTATTATTAAGATCCGTTTTGCTGGATGGGTCACGCGTTTGTTGCCACCTCCTTCTCGCTTTTCGTTTCTCTTTTACCATGTTAAGGATATACACTGGATATCTAGGGCTGATTTTTTTTGATTTTTTTGTCTTAGTACTACTCCAAGCTGCAAACTGGACAGCTTGCATAAGTTTTTCAGTAGCAGTTTCTAGTTGTTCCTCATTGTCTAATGTTACTCTTAAGTTAATTTTTTCTAGCAGAATCTTTTTGAAGCTTAACCAATCTGTAGATGAGTTGGTTAAAAATGGTTTACAAGATTTTTTCACTATTGTTGTATTTAATTTTAGGATGACAGCAGAATGGTCGGAATTGAGGTCATAGTTATCTTCTGTAGATGTGAAATTAGTTGATACTTTTTTCATTATAAAAAAGTCTAACACATCAGGAGTTTTGTTTATATCTGCAGGCCAATATGTTGGTTTTCCTGTTGAAAGAAATAAACAACCTGTTTCTCTCAGCGCCTCTCTCAGTTCTTTACCTCGAGTAAGGGTCATCCTGGAGCCCCATTCTAGATGTTTAGCATTGTAGTCACCTCCAAGAATAAATCTTTCACCTAATTTCATTAATAAGCTCTTGAACATATGTTTTTTAATAGCGTGATTGGGCGGGCAGTACAGCGCTCCTACGTTGATATTTTGCTTTGTGCACCTTATTTGTACGGCTGTGAGTTTCATTTCTGTACTTTGTATGTTACAATGTTCATGATGGGTAATAAGATCATTTACTATGACCGCACTACCTCCTTTTGGTAGATTGTCAGGGTGCGTTGTATGATATACTTTCTATCCACGAATTACTAAATTGTGCCCCTTTGTTAGATGGGTTTCTGACACGAGACAGACATCTATGTTTCGTAAGTTTAGGAACATTTCAACACATCAATTCTTGTTTTTTGTTGTTAATGCCATTCGCATTCCAAGTACATATAGTGATTTTGTCCTTATTCATTATCTAATTGAGTTATGTGGCATATCAGGATACTTAACAGTATACCTACTTTCCAAGTTATCTAATCTTAGTGAGATTCTATCTACCAGACTCATTAGTTTTTCCATTGTTTTTAATATAGTTCCGTGCTGTTCTTTTTCTGCAATCAATTTCGTATTTGTTGAACGAGCTCTTCTCGGAATTTGATTGTTTGACGAACGAGTTCTTCTCGGCGTTTGATTATTTGTATTTGATGAATAAGCTATTCTAGGTGTTTCATCAGCAGTGAAATCTCGATTTTTTTTCATATTTTTATTGCTTTGGTAGACATCCCCATTGAGTTTGCCTTTTGCTATGGCAAAATAAGTTACTCCCTTTATTACTTTCTTTGATATAAATTTTCTTGGTTGTTGCCTTTGAACTAATTTTGGGTAAACAGAGTTTCTCCTTTTCTAAAGTTCTTTGGCAATAAGACATCCTCTGTAATTTGCTGGATGAGACTCTTGGCAGTTGGAGCATTTTGGCTGTGAAGTTTTCAGCTTATCGCATTCTGCTGTTAAATGTTTACCAGCACATTTCACACATATAGGCTCCCTATTACAAAATTTTTGCGTATGATTATAACGCTGACATCTTTTGCACTGAGGAATATCTTTGCTTTTTCTCAGAGGTTCAATATAAACTATCATGTTTTGAATATGATTGATTTCGTAAATTTTTTTCATGTCTTCCTTACTATCAAAGGTAAGCATGAAAATTGGGAGTTTAACAGTTACCTGTTTATCATTTTCGTTGACTTTCTTTATCATATTTACTGCATTGATGATATTGAATTGCCTATTATGAAGCTCACTTATTATATCTTCTGGCATGCAAGATTGGTGCAAGCCGCGTGCCATGACTTTTATTGGTCTATTTATTTTGCTTTCATAAGTATGCCATTCGTATTTGGTATCATTGAGATCTTTAGCTAGATTTCTATAATCCATTTCCGTCTCCAGATTTATTTCCAGCTGCTTATTGTTTAGCAATTTTATTTCATATTTGATATTTTTAGCTTGTAGCATTTTATTTAATGGTTTGAAATCATTTATGTTACTTATGATTAGAGGTGGAATTTTGGTTTTCCTTTTACTCACAAATTCAGTTGTTTTGGAGTTTTTTTCCTCATAGGTTTTTGTTAAACCAGATGGTGACGATTCAACTTCAGGTGAAGAAGTGGCTTTTCTTTTTTTATTTGATCTTTTGTTTTTTTTTAGCAGCCAGTCAGTTTCTCTGCTCAATTCATCTTCATCCGTGAAATATTCTTTTTGCTCGATGATTTCATTTGGTGCATTACGTTTTTCTCTTTTTTTCAAAGCTTCGTTTTCTGCTCTTATTGCCGAAACTTCTTTTTTTAGTGACATACATAATGTCTCTATTGCGCTTAGCCTCTTTTGGAGTATATGGTTTTCATTTGGTTCTTTATTATTTTGACTCCGTATATCAATTATTGGCTCGGTCATCCTTGATGGCGACCTTGGAACCCTCGCACTCTTTTTAAAAGGGTTAATCAGCTTGTCTAAATTGTTGTTCCCCACTGGCGACTCATCTGAAAGTCTAGTACATTCAGCCAAGCCCTCGCCGGCAGCCGGGGTCTCTGCCGACACTTTGGTAGATATCCCTACCGAGTTTATTTTGTTATTTAGACTATACATTATTATTTGTTTTTATGTTGCATTTTATACCTCCTGCCAGGTGATTTTAACTGCCGCCCCTCTGGGATCAGCCGCAGACCAGGGAGCCGCCTATTTTAGGTCAAACGCTTCTGGATTTTTTTTTTTTTTTTTTTTTGTGTTTGTGCCGGCACTCACAATTTCAATTACCATAAATCGCGTCCGCGCACGTGCTAACCAAATCGATTTACTTAGATATTGCGCCAAGTGTTCGCGCCGCTCTCGTTAGCCTTACAAGTTACCAGGTGGTACCCGGCAGATAACTATGTTACCTACCTTCGAGGAGGTGAGAGTCGGATTTGATGGCAGAACTGTAGATGTTTTACCAGATGGCATTTCCTAGTTTTTATCGGAAACAGGTTAGCATATGTTCCGTCTAGAGCCTTTACCACCCTTTTACCACCCTTATTACACTTGTTACAAATTTTTTTGTTTGACATCTTGAATCGAAAAATTAGTCGCAAGCACTGATGAAGGAAGTAAGTTGCTTCCGAAGTATAGATATTTGCAAAATAAATATAAATGATTAATGAAAGAAAACTCGACTTTTACTCCATCGTTTAAATATATCACTAAAAACAAATCTGAAGGAAGGAAGTTTTTTTTTACTTTTTAGTCATAATCTATGAGATGTACATTTTTTATTGCATTTAACTAAATATTATTATAATATATATTATTAATATAAAGCCTTATTATTATCATTATTAAATCTGTCAACAAATTTTTAAACAAAAATATAAAGACAGAAAAAAACAAATAATATTTAGGTACCTATTCATTTTCTATTTTTCAAGTAAAACACATGAGCAATATCAAAAAAAATATTATGATTTATGCATATGAATAATATAAAATATTAAAAAACTATAATTATTGTGCAGAAATTGCATGTATATATGCGAAATTTTAGTTTAAAAACTGGTTTTAATTAATCTATAATTTCATTTGACTAAACATTAAAATTAGCATAAATTTACTAACTTTATAATAAATTATCAAAATGTATATTGGTTTAATGTAGTTATCAAATTAGAATAAGTTCCTTTTGGATTTTAACCATTAACCTTTTTTAGGTTGTTAATAACTTTGAGAATTGTAATTTCCGCCTAAACCTAGGCAATATTTTAAAAAGAAACATTTTCATTCTTATTTGAGTAATGAATTATGACGTAATATTCTTCTAATATAAAATTACGCATATAAATTGAACTCTGGTTCTAGGGCCATTTGCGGGTCAAAACTTGACATAAACCATTCTCATAAGCTTATATATAAATATTTGTCAAAATTGATGTAGTACTTCTTCCGGAAAATGGTTACAAACATACAGCTTTCTTTTATTATATATAAGATAAGATTATAATATATAAGATAAAATAATGGAAGAAAATTTTACATTATAATCGTTCAATTCAATATACATTTAGAGATCCGTAACACTGTTCTATTACATCAATAAGAATCATTTAAATAAATCACATTGAAAATACAAATAAAATAAAAAAATGGAAGTAAAATAATTACTTTATTTTGTCAAATTTATTGTGTCGTTGCCTTTTTAAAACAAAAGTAGCAATATTATATATGTATATATATATATATGTATATTTTAAAGACAGTAAATAAATATTATGCATGTATTATATTCAATATTATGTTATGAATGACAATCATCTCATCAATTTTAATTTATTTATTTTTTTTTTTAATGAAGAGTAGCCAACTCAATAATTATCAATAGTAAAGCAATCAATGTCTTGTCTATCAAAATTTCTAAAATTAATTTGGTAATTTAAAAAATTTATTTTTAAATAAAACAGAATTTTTTTTTTTTTGGAATTCTTTAAACTTGTCAGAGGTAGACAAGTGATTAAATATCATCAAAACTCAAATTCGTTTTTTTTTAACTATTTTATTTTCTCTTTCATTATATTTTCATTAAATTAAACCATTGATTAAAAATACAAAATATATAGACGTTTGAGAATCAAATATTTTTGGAGTAAATTCTCGATCCTTTTTAAAAAAAATTATATTTTTAATTTCTTATTTATATTTATACTATACATATATACGTACATTAAATCACAAATTAATAATATACAGATAAATCACGTAGAACATTTGAAATGTTTCTACCAAAAAATAAGATGGGAACCCCAAACAGTAATTTATTAGAATCCGCCAAAAAATATGTTAAATTTTTCATAAAATATTGAAAATTTTCAACCGTACATTGAAAACTATTTATATTGTGACCGTTTCATTCTCAATACTAATTTGTTATATTGGAAATTTACATAGAATAATAAGATGAACATACACAATGAATACACCATTGAGAAAACATATACATATATGTATATTATTTTATTCTAATGCAATGGTAGTATTTTTATTGAAACAAATCGAATATGACTGTGTGTTAAAACAAAACACAATTAACGGTTTTTTTCCCAATAAGAATATTTTTTGAAAAATTGAAATTTATTTATGATATAAAATTATCATGAATACAAGGAGCACCTTGTGCAAGTTTCATGTGAAATATTTTTTATAAACTTGATTTAATTGATCAAGGATTTGTTTAGCTTACAAATAAAAATTCGAAAAATAAAAATTTATTAATTTTATATATTTTAGCAGAGAGAAAAAGTCAAGTTGAAGCTTGAACATTTAATTTAAACTGATTTAACTTCAATTCGGCATAAAAAAACCCTTTTTGGTTAAAATTAATTTACATTTCTGTTTTACAAAATAAAAATATTTATAACAAATATTTACAAAATAAACATAACAAAATAAAATTTAGCAAAATTCAATTTAGCAAATAATAAAATCAATTTTAAATATTTAAACAAACAAAAACATAAAAAAAAATATAATACATTTGATGTAACTCTGGTGTTATCCGAATTTTTTCACACAGCCATTGAACAACACTTTCACAGAAGCCATTGATGCATGAAAAGAAAGACAAATAAAATTTAGAATAAAGTACATACCTACATACCTATAGCTAACTAACAAATTAAGCATATGAAAATATGTTTACTATCAAAATATTTCAAAGAGAGGGTTGTGCTTTTTTTAGATTAATAATTTTTACTTTTTTATTTTGGCGGTCTATTTTCTTTTTGGTTTTCTTCATTCACTAGTTTGTCTTTCAGCCACTTGGAATTTTTTTTTAATAAGAGAAGAATCATTAACACCAAAAATTTTATTTTATGGTCATAGCATTCTTCACTTTTGGAAAACCATTGAAAATATTTGGTTGACTTTTTTGTACCTTCTAAACAAATAAAAATAATATTTTTGAAAAGATTTTTTTTATAATAATTTTCATATGAAATTTTGCTACATCAAAAATTTGGTCTATAGGAGCTTTTAACTGAAAAATATCTGAATCTGTGTTGTAGTTTTTAAATTTAGTTTTAATCTTAGTTGTAGGAAAAATAAATTGTTCAGATTCAAGAGATAAAATTTCATTAGATTTTTTTAAAAAGAAATGTTCGCAGGTTTTACAAGAATATTTTTTTAGCAACTTAAGAATAATGTAACCACAAATGTATCTCTCAGAATTACATAAAATATTATTGTTATTTGAGGATTTATCATTACTGCTATTTTCAATTTCTTCATTTATTATTATAGCAGTTACTTTTTCCTCAATTTCATAAAAAGGATGACTTGAATCCAAATTTAAATCGCCTTGCCCAGAAATAATATTTTGAAAATTTTTCTGCTTCACAATTAGAGTTTAAAAACTCACTATTAATGTGCTTAACTGAAATTATTTTGGCTAAAACTTTATTTAATTCCCTCACTGATGGATTAATGTTACAACCATTTCTCTAATGAATTGAAGCAAATAAATTTTCTATTACATCTTGATTAAGTCTAGATAATAATAAGTAAAAACAATCAGACTATAATTAGCAAAAATATCTTTGCTTAGTTGAGTAATTGCATTTAAACTTTGCACCATTCCACTGATGCACTATATTTTTTGTGGCGTAACTGGAATTATGTTTTTGAAATATTCTACCATCTCAACTAAATATTCGAAGATATTGTTATTTGCTTGTAGAGCTGAACGATAAGGATTTTTATCGTAAAGTACGATGCTATTCAGACAATCAAAAAACCTATCTATTTTAGAAATAAATTCATCAGTGGATAAAGCACAACTCCTTGTTACAAATTTTTTAATTTCAAACATGGTTCTAATCACGGCAGCAACAGGTTCAAATCGCGGCACCTGAGAAACTAAGCGCACGTTCATTCATGTTTTTTCGAAAGTCTTGGACACATTTGTTTTGTGTTACTACATTCGAAGAGGTATAAAGATCGAATTATTTTAAATGAAATTTCACCGTCTTTGGTTTGAAGATCATATCTTAGGAGAGTATTTCGTAGAGACTTCACTAAATGTATTGGATCAAAAATTGTGAATATTTTTTTTTTCAGATCCATTGAAATTATAAAAAAAATATGGCTGGTTATTATTAACTCCTAATAAACTAAAACATTTCCTATTATTAGTGCCTTGATCACATACTACCGCGCGAATATAGAGATCTAAGCCTAAAGCTGCTTTTAAATTTAAATACAATATTTTTTGAAGATCTTTCCCACAAATACCTTTATCTGTCGTATAATAACTAAATACGTATTTCCAATTTGATACTATATTCCTCTTAGTAAAAACACACATACATATTTAGCAATGGATCCAGTTCTTTTGAAACCCTAATCTAAGAAACCTGTAATCTCATCAAAAATATCAGAACAGCTTCTTTGGATATTTGGTCCATTTTATTGAAAATATTGCGTAATTATTCGATATTTTTTTCGTGAAAACCTACATCTAAATATTTTATAGGAAACCAGCGATTTAGAGAAGAATAATGAGGCAAATTAAGTTTTATTGAATTACGCAAAAAATTGTATCCTTTAGGAGAATTGAAATGAATGTTCAAGGCAAGTTCTTTTTCCTCATTCGACCATTTTTTTTTCTTTAAAATTCATTTTAAGCAAAGTTTTTGAATTAATTTCTAATTTGGATTGAACAATTAAGTTAATAACAGATATAAGGTTTAATTTTTCATTCAATTTTTTATATTCGTACATTAATTTTTGAAATGAATGAAGCCGATTTTAAATATTTATTATTAATTTTAATTTTATTAACTGTTCCAAATTTGTATATTTTTTTTTGTGGTACGATTCATTTTTTTGAAATTTTAGGCAATTGTTGCAAAAACTGGTCTGTTAAATTTTTTGAATTAGATCTTGAATAAGTTTTAGCGGGAAGTTTAAGAATTAGATCTGGAGAAGATGGACTTTCAAGCTCGCAAATTAGTTACGTAATTTTATTATTATCTAAAAACAAAGTTGGAATAGAAATTCTTTTAAGTTTTTTTTTGCAAAACATTTTTTATCGAAATGATCCGCACAGATGATATAATTTTTCTCCGTTTCAAGATTTGAAATTTTGCATTTGGGAATTCACATATTAAATAAAAAATTTTCACGCGGAAATTTAAAAAACCGACCTTCATAGGTTCTCCTGTTGTTATCACAAGCAGCACATTTTCGACCCGATTTACGATTATCGTTCATAAGTTTTAACATATTAATAAATCTTATAATATACCTAAGTATATAGACAGGCCTTATCAATAGAAATTCTTTTTATACAAAGCTTATCCAATAGTTTTTGTTTAAAAATATATGTATGAACTTACCTGTTAAAACCACGAACGTTTATTAAAATATTTAAAAATATTCAATCTTAATCTCAGCCTCATATATGAGATCTCTTCAAGAACAATAATGAAAATATTATAGCAATATGAATATTAAAATTTCAAATACATAATTATAAAAAATATATACTTAGGTATGAAATGTACTTATATATATATAAATAAGGAATTAAAAATATAAAATTTTATAAATTGGGAGAATTACTAATACATTCAATAGAATCCGCAAATTTTTCAAAAATAACCGTAAATTTACATTGAAGCATCCATAAATTGCAACTTAACACAAACATGCGTGTTACACTCCAAAACGATTTATTTGCTGAGATATTTTCAAAATAATTGCTGGATATTATGGGAATGGAAAAATTCATTTCCAAGGAAATACACAATTAATAAAATTGCCAGCAAATTTCTGCAACATAGTTAATTCGAGAAATACATTGATAGAAAGCGTATTTTCCAATATAAGCGTCAATTATCATAACAATCAAGGGTTCAACGAACGAGCGATGCTTGCTAAAAATGTTGATGTTAATGAGGTTAATTTTAATTTATAGAGAAAGCCCTGCCTGGCTAATTAATTTCGTTTGAATCAATTGACACAGGGGTAGAAGAAGATCAAGCAGTAAATTATCCAACGGAATTCACTGAATTTACCAGAATTTCCACCAAATAATTTAAGGCTGAAAATTGCTTCACCAATTATTTTGCTTCGAAATCTAAATGAACCAAGACTTTGCAATGGAACGAGATTAGTTATTAAAAAAATTATCAGAAATCTCATTGAAGCTAAAATTTTGAACGGAAAATTCCAAGGAGAAAATGTTTTATTGTCACATATTCCAATGATACCCAACAACAATCCAACGATGTGCCTTTTCAATTCCAGCACATTACAGTTCAATTCAAGCAGATTACAGTTTCCCATACGTTTGGCGTTTGTGATAACCATCAATAAATCGCACGGACAAACAATGCACATATGTGCTAACTTTCCAAAAATACATATCTTTAGGGTGCTTCTTATCATTTAAGGACGAAAAAGACATTTGAAAGTATCCTTGTTGTTTTGATGTTTTTGTATAACAGTTATATCTGTTGATCTATAATATATATATATATATATTTAGTTCAGTTTGATGATGATTAGTCCTGCCTTTAGGGTGATTTTGCAGTTCAAAGTAGAAAATTTTAGAAAAAAAAAACAATCTTTATTTTCTTTCTTGAAAAACCAAATACCTCAAGATTTTACCATAAAACCCCCACAATATTTATGTACTGTTGAAAAGGTATCTTTTTTTTCTATAACTCAAGTACATATAACTATATACTATACATATTATTTTACATTTTAATTACATATTAGTTTGTTTCCATTTTATGCTTGTTTAATTTTTTTTTTCTTCTTTTGTTAATTTGACACCTACATTTCACGTTTTCGGAAAAAATTAACCTCTGTAATTTGGGGGTAAATTTTTTATATAAAAATTAGGCATAAGTTGTTTATTATTATTTGTCATAAACAGCTGAGATGAGTTTGTGCTTATCGTGCTTACTAGAGATAAGTAATATGTTGTTTCTATTGATTGATTAATAAGTTTTTTAAATATGTCGAGTAACAAAATGATTTTCAAATTTCTCGTGATCTTTTTTATTTGTTTGCTAAATATCCTATTAACGGGGTAATTTTTGCTATGATTTTATTGTAGAGAAATTTTTGGTTTCTAGATTCGTAATATTTAGAAATCCAATTTCGAATAATCTTTGTTTCTAGAACTACCGTTTCTTTCATTTGTCTACTATTGGGAGTTCTTAAACAACGCTGCAAGAAATATATAACTTAATCGGACATCACTGATAATATAAAAGTCATAATTTTTAACACACAATTTAAAAAAAAAATAAAGCTAAAAAAACCTCATAGTTCTTTTTTCTTAAATTTTTAATTTAAATTTGAATAATATTTATCACTTCAATCATTTTAATTTTACATGTACAATACTATAATGTTTAAGTCACTATATATACAATTTTAAAACGTGAATAATCTCGCCCACTTCTAATATGTACATGATCAAAATATATTTATTCGAAACAATAGAATAAAACTATTAGGTATTTTTAAGTTATTCATAAAAATTTAAATTATAAAAAAAATTATGAATATCTATAGTTAACATATCATAATATTGAAATAAAATTAAAACGATGCAGAAAATATTCATTATGATGACTGATGAATACATTTATTTAATACACCAAATTACAATTAAAATTACAATTAAAAATAATTTCTAGAAAATAAATCAAAATAAATAAACTGATGTATATGGTTATTTTAATGTGGATGTTTATTGTCATAATGCCAAATTTGTAATCAATTTTAAAAATAATTTATGAAAAGCATTTTTTTTTTTTTAATATTATTTATTTTCTACATAGGATGACGATCTAAAATTGGTGTAGATTTATTGGCAATTTAATAATGTAATGCTTTCCAATGAATTGTTAAACAAATTAAAAAAAATATTTTTATATTAATAAATGTTTGACAATATTTTTTATTTAATTATAATTTATTTATTTCCTAATACATTTTAAGGTTTAAATTAAATTTTAATAATTCTATATACAACTAAGTAATTCAAAACTTATTAAAATCAACATTCTTCTTGTAATCTTACGATATAATAGTTCAGAGAAAATTGAATGGATAGTCTTAAGACTAATTTTAATTTAATTAATAATTAGTGATTAAAAATATCACTAAATACTATCATCATTTATCTTTTTCATTCCATTAGGGAGTAAAGAACTTCGGTATAAGTAGTTCAGATAACATACTAGATTAGTCTACTTAGTTTCGTTTCCGCCACCCATCGTCTGATAGAATAGACGAACTTTATTTCCCAGTAGGTTTGAACTCATACTTGCATTTTTCTGTCATCCTACCTACCAATTAGACTTAAAAGAGATATATTCTAAATATGGATTTAAATCTAGAATATATAATAATATATATATATTATAAAAATTTATATCTGATCTATATCAAAGATCACCATTTAGATTATATGATCTAATTTTGAACTGCAAACTTGTGATCTGATATGTAGAAGTTCAGATCATATAACTGATTTGGTATTTTGAAGATGGGAATTAGATCCCATGATCTAAATTATCTACATAAATGGTGTCTTTAGATTAATTAAGTGATCTGATCTATGAAAGATCTATGAAAAATCAGATCAAATTTCGTATCTTTTATTGTAATTCTAATTAAATGAACAAAAAAACTTAATTTTTTTTACATTCATTGGTGTTGTCTAGGTGGTCACTGTCAGTTTTCACTGAAATCCATGTAAGTCCTAAAATCCTTTTAACTTGTCGTCAGTTTTTCGATTTAAATCGTTCCGAGTTTCATAGCCAACGTTTCTAACCTTAATGCCAAAATATACAGCACAACCATAAACACAAAAAAAAGCGTATTAGAAAAGCAACATTTGAATTAAGGCATTTAATAATATAAATATGCCTATTCTTTCTTAAAACGAACCAAACCAATAAAAAATGCTGCACTTTCTAAAAATTACTTTTTATTATTATTTAAGTTTCACTTGCACTTGTGACATAAATGACAATTCTCAGTTTTCGCCATCTGTAAATTTTTTCATTCAAAACTGAACGTGTAGACACTTCTCAGTTTTAACTGACTGAATAACTGACCGTCTAGACACCGCCGTGTGTGAATATTCAGAGTAAAATCGTTAAAGTAAAATTCAAAATATTTAAAAGTAAAAAAATTATATACTTAAACGTTATTCCTGAATCTGAGATAAGAATTATTATTTCGATGAAATAAGGATACGAATTCAATAAAAAAAAAACATTAATGAAAATTCAATCTGAAAATTAATATGATATATGAATATTAAATCATGATAATGCTAAGCCTATAAGTTATCTATAGATTTCCTTTTAGTTTTTCATATTTTAAATAAGATATCATAGAAATGCTGCCTTCACACCCAATGTATTATTTAGTTATTTCTTAGTTATTAATTTGGTTTATTATTAAATATTTATCGTTTTGGTATCCCTACGGAGTATGCACACGATTACGAGAATTTCCATTTTCTAAATATTCTGAAAAGTTAATGCATTGTTGACGTGTTGAGTTAAGGCCGAAGGTCCATCATCAAGATTTTGCAATCCCAATGGCATAGGAATATAAATTTTTTTTTAATAATTCTATTTAATTTTTTACGAATTCCAATGTGTAGACAAATTATATTACAATTTCAATAGTTAATTTGTTTTGTGAAGAAAAGCTCCACAACAATTCCGATTTGAATGTGTTCTTATTCTTATGGATACACGTGTAAATATATATATTTTTTTTGCAATTTTCTGTGTTCTGATCTAATTCAATTTTGAAAATAAATGGTAAAATTGTAAATATAAACATAAAAATAAAATTCCTATTAAAATTTTTACACAATTTAAAACCAATTTGTTTAGTTTTGTTTAGTTATTTATTATAAACTTAAAATTTGGAGAAGAACTATTTAAAATTCTATTTTAAAAAACAAAAATTCTAAAATAAGTACAGTTGGTGTAGAAAATGTAAGAACAATATTTTAACTTGTACATCATATGCAATAGTATTCTAATACTACTATGTTTTTATTACATGATTCAATTATTATTTCGAATTCATAATTTCAACTAATTTTCAAAAACTCATGTTGTTCATAATTTTTTATTAACTCTATTTGGTTCACAATTTATAATCATATTTTTCATTTTATTTCAGAATCACAAAAATGTCATAGTTTTTCGAAAATTTTAAAATAGTATGTTTAAAAAATTGTTCAAAGCGTTACTAAGAAGACAGAAAAGTTGAGCTCATTATTTTTGTCATTATGTTCGCTCTACATTACGCTATTATACTAGCCAAATTTGCGAACACACTACAATACAAGCATTATGTAAACGTTAACTATTAGTACTTTAATTTCTAACTAACATCTACTAGCAATTATGAAGGGCACGCTGCAATCAAAATGGAACAATCTGGAAAATCTTTTCACGGCGGAAAATTAAGGTTCTAGTAGCAAATTCTTTTAGAATCTTTATTTAGCAGAGAATTTATTGATAAAGGTTTTTTATGATATTACTTAATTCAAAAATTTGAATTAGTAACTTAGAGACGTTCCCATTGTGATTTACTTGATTATGGATGATAAAACATATTTAAAAACTTTTTCTATTTTTATTAAATTGAACATTTTAAATTCTATTGCATATATGAGTGTATGTATATATATGGTGCGGTTAAAGTGATAATTGGTTATTATTAATTATAACCGGTCACTATTAATAATAACCAAATAGAAAGGTTAAAGCGAATAATTTGGACAGAATTTATTTAATTCATCACATAAACCAGTAATTATTAATAATTTCCATTCCTCTTAGGTAAATATAATAAATATTATAAATATTTTTTTTGGATAGGTCAGACGGTTCGGAAGTCGAGACCAAAGACTTTAATATTTCAAAAAGATCCTATATTTCACTAAAAGCTTGCCGTCTGCGCTTACCTGCCGCTTGCGAAAACACGGTCTTCGGGCGGCAGTTCCCGACTTCAAAAATCAATAAATTCAAATCTAGGTGGTCAAGGATTTCAATACAGTAATTGTAAATTCGATTGTAACTCAAATCGCTGCAAATGTAATAAAAAGTCACATATCAAGTGTAATTCCAAATGTCTTAAAAGTTCTTCCTGTAAAAATAAATAAATTAACGTCGTACAAATAAATGATTAATTTAACCAAAAAAATTATAAGTTTTGTTTTTATAGTTGTGGTTTTTTTTTTGTCATAATTTTAATAACAAATATAAGAAAATTAAACGAAATTGTTTTAATTTTAATCACATTTAACAATCCTAATTATGAATACTTACCGGTAAATGTAATAAATTCTACTTATTTATCACATTTACCAAAATACGAGGTTATTATTAATAAAGACCTGTTATTATTAATAATTACCGGATTTATCACATTTACCGTAACATATATATTTCTTTACTTTAAAAAAAAATGTTTTCTGCTTTATCTCAAATGGTGTCAGAATATCATTAATTTACTTTATAAGTTTAATTTGCTTCTTTTAAATCCCACGTCTCTTTAGATTTATTAAATTATGTCTCTGTTCCATGTTACTTTCCAACAAAACAAATTATTATAAAAACCTTACCCAATTTTAATTAATCACACTAATTTATTTGTACTGGTTATTACTTTTATATGTTAACATTGAAATTCACACTGAGTGAGCTGAATGTTTTTAGCTTTAATTCCTTGTCTTTCACTGGATATTAGAAAAGTGAGGTTAGTTATAGAGCTATATAATTATTGAATTTTAAAAACAAAAATTTAACTAGAACAAAAAAAAACAAATACTTTTATTTGGAAATTGTATGGTTATACATATCTTAGATAAATAATTTTAGATGTTGTCATTCATTATCATAAATTGTACGTACATTATGTACATATGTAATTTAAAAACTTTACATAATATTATCTTTTTTTTTATTATTTTTCTTTATTATTTTATTTTTTCCAAAAGTCTATGGAGAGAACGAATGTATTTTTGAAGGGTTTGAATTTTATATCCTATGATATTGAAAGATTTTAAAATAAAGCTATTATTTTTTTTTTTTTTCAGAAATGAGTAAGTCTACACATAATATAAAACAACAACAACAACAAATGATGTTAGATGAAACAGCATCAGTGGTCGCTGAAATGTTTGATCTCTTTTGTGGGGCAACAACAATGCGACAAATTTTAGGACTTTATCGAAATATATGTGATTCATTGAATTTACGACCCGGACCATTAAATGAATTTTACCCTAAATTAAAATCAAAAATTCGAAGTTGGAAAGCGCAAGCACTTTGGAAAAAATTTGATGCAAGAGCAACACATAGGGTATATTGTAAAGGTACAGCTTGTACAGGATCAAGAGTACTTGTAATAGGAGCTGGTCCATGTGGTTTACGTACAGCTATTGAAGCACAATTAATGGGAGCTAAAGTAGTTGTTGTTGAAAAAAGAGATCGAATATCACGTAATAATGTAGTTCATCTGTGGCCTTTTGTTATAACAGATTTAAGAAATTTGGGAGCTAAAAAATTTTATGGAAAATTTTGTGCTGGTTCAATAGATCATATTTCAATTAGACAATTACAGTGTATACTATTAAAAGTAGCTTTATTACTTGGTGTTGAAATACATGAAGGTGTTTCATTTATAAATATTATTGAACCATCTGATGGTTTAGGTTGGCGTGCTGAAGTATCACCGGAAGATCATGCAGTATCACATTATGAATTTGATGTATTAATTGGTGCTGATGGTAAACGAAATACATTAGAAGGTTTTAAACGTAAAGAATTTCGTGGTAAATTAGCAATAGCAATAACAGCGAATTTTATAAATAAAAAAACTGAAGCTGAAGCTCGAGCAGAAGAAATAAGCGGTGTTGCTTTTATTTTTAATCAATCATTTTTTAAAGAGTTATACCAAACTACAGGAATAGATTTAGAAAATATTGTTTATTATAAGGATGAAACACATTATTTTGTAATGACTGCTAAAAAACATAGTTTAATTGACAAAGGTGTTATAATGCAAGATTTTATTGATCCAGCTGAATTATTAGCATCTTCAAATGTAAATACTGATAAATTATTAGATTATGCACGTGAAGCAGCTGAATTTTCAACAAAATATCAGATGCCAAATTTAGAATTTGCTGTTAATCATTATGGTAAACCAGATGTTGCAATGTTTGATTTTACATCAATGTTTGCATCAGAAACATCTTCAAGAGTTATAGTAAGAATTCAAAATTAATAAATTATATAAATTAGAATTACATTTTTTTTTTTAGGTTAGAAAAAATTATCGGTTACTTCAATGTCTTGTTGGAGATAGTCTGCTAGAACCTTTTTGGCCAACTGGATCGGGCTGTGCTAGAGGATTTTTATCAAGTATGGATTCAGCATATATGATTAAGTTATGGGCAAATCCACGTAACAGTATTTTAGGTGTATTAGCACAACGTGAAAGTATTTATAGGTAAACTGATATACATACTTAATGTTTTATGAAAATTACATATATCAAAATATTATATTTATATATTGTTTTTGTTATAGACTTTTGGCTCAAACAACTCCCGAAAACTTACAACGTGATATTGGAGCATATACAGTTGATCCAGCATCACGATATCCAAATTTAAATAAATCTATAGTAACAGTTTGTCAAGTAAAACATTTAATTGATACGGATGATATAAATTTATTGGAACAAACTCATATGGATGCAAATGTGTTCGCCATACCACATGTAGAAACACCAATGAGAAGAAAGAGACGTACTGGAGGTAAAAAATAATATAAAATGAAATTAATTTAAAAAATAAATATTTTTCAAATTCTTTATCTAGATACATTACCTTTAAGTGCTGTAATACTGCGGTGGATCAAAGCTCAATTACATTCACATGAATTTATGCAAAGTATAACAGAAGTATCTGAATGTGTTACTAGCGGAAAAGTTTTATGTGCTCTAATAAATCGGTAAATGGGAATTTTTTACTTTATTTTAGTTATTGTATATGTATTACAAAAATTTAAAAATTTCTAATACCCATAAGTAATAATTTAAATTCGAACTATCTAGTCTCTACGATTTAAAACTCATTATCCAAGCTATTGTCTTGCGAAAAATTGTGATCATTTTTAAAATAAATTAATGAATAGACCAAATTTTCAATAAAAGTGTAAATTTCTCATTTATATATTTTTTTTTGTATTTTATTACTTTCATACAGATATCGTCCTGATTTGATTGATTTAAACGCAATTAAAGATCTCACGCCAATTGAATCAAACGAATTGGCATTTAAAATATTAGAAGCAGATTTAAGTATACCACGTGTTATAAATGCTAAAGATTCAATTAATTTAGAAAATACTGATTCAAAAATATGGTTAAATTATTTGGAACAAATTTGTGAAGTATTTCGAGGTGAAATACCACATGTTAAACATCCAAAATTGGTAAGATCATCCAAAACTTTTGAATGATTTTTTTTAATTTAGTTTTTTTTTTTTAAATATGATTAATTGTTAAATTAGGATGTTTTTGAATTACGTGATAAATCTGCTAAAGATAAACAATCAGATTTTTCACGCTTACTAAATCGTAATGCGAAGAAAGCAAAATCACCTATGCAAGATATAGATTTGACAGCAGGTGTTCATAGACGCAGTATATTAGATGAAGAAAAAGTTCGAAGACAACGGAAATACGGAAATGATTCACCTGGTACGTTAAAAATAAATTTTTACATTAATTTTAAATTAATTTACTTTTAATTTGTAGGTCAAATGGATACTTCAAGGCGAGCAAAGAAGAGAAGAAGTCAAGAAAAACCTTCAAATATAGTAAGTTTACCTATAGTAAAGATAAGAAGAGATTAATATTATAAAAATTAAAACAGAAATAACAATATATTTGAAGACATTCTTGTGGTAAAAGAAAGAATATAAATATTTATATCAACAATAATTGTCAATAACCAATTCATGGGAAATTTGACAAAATTAAATTTTAATTAATGATTAGAAGACACTAATAATAATTTGAACAAAAATTTATAAAATAAAATTAAAGTGAGAAAAAGATTTAATTTCGGGTTTTCATTTTGGGTTTGACTTAAATTATATATATTATGATAAAATAACAAACTTTAATTTTGAAGAGAATGTGATTAGATTCGTTTTTTATTTTAAAAATTTTGTGCTCTTTAAAATTGGAAATCAATTTTTTAAACTTCAGTTAGTTATATTAATTTCAAAATCAGGATAATTACTCTTAGCTACTTTAATATTGATTTATATATCTTTTAGTCTTATTTCAAAGTCAATAAATCTAGCTAGTAGACTTAAGTTTTAACAAGTTATACATTTAAGCGAATTGTGTATTATTATTTCTTATATTGTTTTGTGAGGAATTTAATATTTTCATTTTCATCTTTAATATTTTCTCATTTATCATTTCATTTCATTCATATTTTCTTTTCTAATTACAAAAATCAAAAATACTTATATCTTCACTCATAAAATTATTTTTGATTATTGTTCTAAGTAATGAAAAAACCAAAGCAAATAATAAATTTGTTAAATAATTTAAATTGTAAAAATTTAGGAAGAAAGACAAGAACGACTTCAAGATATTGAAGCTAATCGACTTGAACGTCAATCAAAACGCAAACAACAACGTTACCAACAAACATTGAATTTTTATAAAAGTCTTCATATGCTTCAAGCTGGCCAGCTTTTAAGAGAAGGTCTAGAACAAAGGCCATTTGAAGACTATTCAATATATATGTACCGTCAGAATGCACCAGAATTTAATGAACGTGTTAAAGAACTCGAAAATAAAATATTATATCCTGTAAGGATTGATTTAAATTCATTCTGCAAAAAAAAATCTAAAAAAAAAAAAATTATTTTTTTTTAACTAATTTTAAAATTTGTGTTATTTAATTGTTGTTTTTCTAATGATTGTGTGATGATTTAACAAAAAGCAATCAAGTTTGTTTGTTTTGTTTTAGTAAAATAATTAACCACCTTAAAAGTAATTTAAAATTAAATTACTAAAAGCAAAATATTAAATTTAATGGCAAATAAGAGCAAGAGCTAAAAATGAATTGTAAAATAAAAACAAAATAATATTTGCATTTGCAAGGCAGTTAAAATTTTAAATTACATTGGTCATTTTATTGTTTGTATAATAGTTTATACAAATAGATATCATAACTCTCATCTTAAATTAGTAAGACTAAGAAATAGTTCTACCGTTCTAATTAAAATAACACCAAAATAAATTATTTAAAAAGAACATTGGCTTTCCTGTTTTGTGTGAAAAAGTTGTGTTCACTTTACACAATTAAATTTACTGTTAAATTACCTCTTTTTTATTTGATTTTAATTGAATGTTTAAAATGAATTTAGATCTGATCGGATTAATAAATTGTTTAAGAGCTTACTGTTAGTAACATTAAACAACCTAGCAAAGCTGGTGGAATAACGTAGATAAGCGCTCTTGGGCAATTGTGAATTTAGTCAATAATATTTTAGTTTAATTTTTTTAAATTTCAATTTAATGGAAAATTTAAATTAAAACATATGAATTGACCTAAAGTCAATTGAACGAAGAGTTATTATTGTAATTGTTTTTAAATTTTTCACATTTAATTTATTAAAAATATTTTATAAATTCACAAATAACAATTACTTTGCTAAAATTAAGTTGATAAAAAATGAAAAAAAATTGTTATAATTAGCTTTTATAATCCAAATGTTAAAATAACTTTTGCGTACACTGCTTAAAAATTTAATTTAATAAATTAATTTCATTACATTACTTCTACTAATTGATAACTAATATTATAGATAGTAAATCATTATTAGAAAATTACAACATTTTTTTTAATATATATTAGGATCGAGAACGTGGAATTCAATCAACTTTTCCTCGCGCAGGTAATGATGGTAATTTTAGTGATCGTATTAAATCAATGGAACAACAAATAACATCAAAAAATGTAGGTGTTACAGATAAGAAACCGAAAGATTTATTACGTGCTATAGGTAAAATAGATAGTAGTGATTGGCAAGTTCGTGAAATCGAAAAGAAAATGCAACAATCTAAGAAAACCGAAATTTCAGGAAAATCTAGAGAAAAGGTTCCAAAATGGAGTAAAGAACAATTTTTAGCTCGTCAGAATAAAATGTCAAAAGCACAAAATGAACAAGATGAAGATGAACGGTTCAAAGAAATTGACGAAACTTTAAAAAATTTGGATAAACAACTAAAAGATGGCTCTCTACTTGAAATTGGTCAACGTGGTAAAAATAAAGTTGCATCAATTGCTGGTCAATTTGGTAAAAAAGAAGAGTCGTCTGATGATAAAGCTTCAGCACCAATCACAAAACATCCAGTAATTTTATTTAAAAACAATTGATCTGTGTAGAATTTTTATTTTAAAAATTTATTTATTTTTTAGAAATCCAAAGTAAATTTATTGTTCAATAAGCAAACTGCTTTTGAAAAGTGTCATTTTTGTAAACAAACCGTGTATTTAATGGAAAAAATATCAACTGAAGGTTTAACATTACATCGGTCATGTTTAAAATGTTACCACTGCCATACAAATTTACGATTAGGAGGTTATGCTTTTGATCGAGATGATCCGAATGGACGATTTTATTGTACACAACACTTTAAATTGCCAGCTAAAGCTGTTCGGCCAATTGTAAGAAAATCAAAACCAAAGGTAAACCATAATCTTAATTTACTTAATTTAAATATAAAATATAATTCTGATAATAATAAAAATTTCAGAAACAATTAATAGCAGATAACCTAACTCTAGATAAAGATGATTTATTGCGGGGTAGACCCGAATCGGTAGTTCAGTTAGATTTATTAGATCGAGGTCAAACGCCTGAACGTATTGAATTCGAAAATACTGATGCTATGTCTGATGGTGAACCATCCTTGGAAAATATAATGGATGAAAATGAATGGACTGATCGAAACTTTATTAGTGATGCTGGGGAATCCGAATCAGATTTATCTAGTTCTGACGAATCTGATGAAGATTCAGAATCATTTGAAGATCCTGATGAAGGTTCACCTATTGCACAAACACTACAATTAGCTACAGATTGGATTGGAAAACAAAAATATACCAATGATAGTGACGATAGTGATATTGATTTTTATGATTCAAGTGAAGGAATGTTAGGTAAAAATCAGTTAATTTTTTAAACAAGTTAATTTTCAATAAAAAGGTATGTTAACAAAATTTAATTTACAGATGATGACGATGCTGATAGTCAAACAGAAGGTGAAGAATTTAAAAAGGCTCGTGAAATGAGGAGGCAAGAAGTCAAATTGTTACCATTACCAGCAAATTTGCCAACAGATACAGAAACAGAGGTAATATAACTTTAATATTTTTCGTTTACATTAAAGGTGTACAATAGAATTAAAATAATGGTACATTTCCATTATTTAGTTTGAATTTGTTAATCAAATTCTAACAAACATCAAACATTACAGAAGTGATATCTGTACATAAATATATTGTGCCATTTATATTAAAAAATAACGACATATATAAATTATTTAGGATATCTTTAAATTTATTAATTTGGTGTTGGTTTTTATTTCTAATTAATTTATATTTTGTTGGAATATAATTTCAACTTCACAGGTAGTATCCAATGCAGATAACGAGTTAAATATTGATAGTAAAAATTTGATTGAAAATAGCAACGAAAGTAATATAAATAATAATAATAATAATAATACTAGTGATAATAATAATAATAATAATAATAATAATACTAGTGATAATAATAATAATAATAATAATAATAATAATAGCCATATCTCTGATGAGAAGAAAGATAATAATAATGCCAATAATAAAGATATCGATACAATTAAGTGTAATAGTAAATCGGAGGACTTAATTTTTGATTTTAATGAAAAAAGAGATTCAACGCAAATTGATAACATTTTTAATAATAATGATAATAATACAACTAATAGCAACAATAGTCTGGAAATCGTGAACGTAAATAAAATTAAGGAAGATAACGATAAATTAATAAATGAAGCCGAATCGGACATAATTATAGGAATTGGAAATCTTCCAGAAAACATAAAAAACTTCTTAAAAAATTCACCTGAATTGAAAAATACCGAGGTATATTCCTCCGAAAGTCCAAAAACTGTGAAAGAATCCAATGATAGTTCTATTGCATTAAGAAATGCTTTGAAAATTCTGGAACGCGATATAGGTAGTAAGTTAAGTCCAGAAATCGATTCTTTAAATGAAAAATTATTCCAACTAAATAATATCGTTAAGTTAAACAAAGACGTAGAAAACTTAGAAAAAGAAAATCTAGTAAAAAATGATATAAAAAAGAAACTTTCTCTAAAGGAGAAATGGTTAAGTGATTTTAATGCTAATGTTGCTCTCATGCAAAATCAAAAACATAAACCGGAAATGAAAAATATTCCTACTTCCGACATTATTAAACTTTCTAAAATTGATGAAATTAAAATTGAATTAGCTCAAGCAACAGAACCCCAAAAAAAGAATAAAGAGGAAGCTATTAAGAGTAAATTAGACGAAATTCGAAAAGAAATTCAAGAAGAAAAATTAAAAGCTGCTGCAGAAGATAAATTGAAAGTTTTAACGAAAAATAATACCAAACAAAAAGAATTAGAAGAAGATGATGTTTTTCATGATTGTGAGAATGATGAAAAGTTTGATAATGATTTCGAAAATATATTAGAAGGTATTGAAAATCCGAATGTAAATCAAATAACAAATGCAAATGTTGATGAAGAGGAACAATCAAATGACGAACTACTACAAACAAGATCTGCAGAGAATAACGAAAAGAATGAAAAAGAAAGATATTTTGATTTTCAAAAATTGAAGAAAAGATTCAATAATCCAAAATATGATCCTGAAATCGGTCAATTGTTATACGATATAGAAAATCGTTTTTCACCTCCCATGGAACGTAAAATGAGTAATGCTTTAAAAAAAATTGAAAACCAAAATTTTACTGATACACGGGTGGCAATAGCTTCACAGATTTCAGGACCAAGAATGTCAAAACAAGCTTCTTTAGATTTATCGAAATTTTTCCCATCTCAGAAAACTGAAAAATCTACTTCAAAAGTTGCAATGCAACCCCAAAAAAATTTGAAAGATATTGATTTGAATAAATATTTTCCTCAAAGTCCCGCACCACAAAGAAAATCCAGTATTACGGCCAGTGTACCATTTGGCGGAGGTCTTCGTAAATCTCAAACTGAAAAAACTATTCCTGCTCTTTATAAGCCAACCATTAAAGAGAAAATCGCTCAAGCTGCAAAATCAAATGATTCCTCAAATGAACATTTGGATATTACGCCGTCAACTAAACCTAAAGTTAAGATTAGTTGCCTGCAAAAACCAACTGCTAAAGAAAAATTAAATATGAAATTACAAGAAAGTGCTGGTAAGAACAATGCTAAGTTATCCGTAAAATCTCAATCTCCTACAAAATCAAATAATTCATCAAATGAATCTCTTAATAATACATCCTCCCCTAAAGCTAAACTAAAAATTAGTTGTCTCCAAAAACCTACAGCTAAAGAAAAATTTGTTACGAAAAAACTACAACAAGATGTAATTTCTCAGCCAAATCAAGAATCAATAAAGAAGTTCACTCCTAATGCATTACATTATAAACCTACAATGAGGGAAATAATTGGTTCAACAGCAGATGAATCAAAATCCAAAGAAGATTTTGATATATTCCATAATCAATTGGACGGAGATATAGATATAACAGAAAAGAAAAATTTAAAGAAAACAAATCATGTAAGTAAAAAGAACCTAGAAATTACCACAATTAAAACTGATTTTAAAAAATCAGATAACATTAAAACAACCAAAGCTACTAATGCTAAACAAAATTCAAAGAATAAACAATCAAATAATCCTAGCATAAGGAATATTAAAGAAACAACAAAGAACTCAAATTATGAACATGAAATTTTCGATGAAATTTTGAATGATGGTCACGTGGATCGTTCACCAAGTCTTGAATATCAAAAACTCTTTCAAGAAGAAAAATCCCCTAGTGAAGATTTATCAGACAAGATTGAAGCTATTCTTGAGGATTCTAATATTATTTCAAAACGATCTAACAAAAAAAAAATTACAGCTAAAGCTCTAAGCTTAGGTGAGAGTGAGTTCAAGAGAAATCAAAAAGAACTTTCTGAAGAAGGTGATTTACCTAAAACATTTGGAGGAATTCTGCAACGTTATGAATCTTTCAATTCTATAAAAAAGATTAATTCAAATGATAAAGAAAGAGAAAATCTAAATTTAAGTAATTCTTCCATAAAAAAATCTACAGAATCCCTCAAATCAAGAAATTCGTTTTCCTCGAATCCAGATGAATTACATGATTTGGAGAAAACAATGGAATATTTAAAATCTGAATGGAAACACGAAGCAAGCTCTTTTTTACAAAAAAAGCGTACAGATTTTTTTTCTAAAACTAAAGAAAAAATAGACAATGAATGGACAACAAATAAGAAAGAAAAGATTTCGCACAAAAATGAATCAATTAACTCCAAAAGGGAAGAAAAAGACTTGAGCAATAACAAAAATGATAAAAATAGTATAATAGAAAAAAATACAAATGTAGGAAGAAGGGAATCGTTAACAAGAAGATTAAGTGATTCAATACGTCAGTCATTAAATTCCGATTTATTAGGTGAATGTGATTTGGATGATGTGGATGTAGATCAAATTTTTAATGAAATTGTGGAAGAGCTTAAAACAAATTCTGACATTACAAAAGGAACTCCCGACGTTGATAACTTTTTAACACTACAAGAAATATTTGATTCCACTAAAAAGGTTAAAGATCTTAGTATGGAAAAAGAATCAGAGAAAGCTGCAGATTCTGATTTAAAGAATTCAACAAAAGTTAGTTCTCCCAAAGCTAATCAAAAAGATAAAAAAGTCATACAAAAAGCAGAAAATTCATCAAAATCGCAACAGCTGAAAAATGAAAGTATAATCGATATGAAACAGTATCAATCATCAAACACTAAGAAAGATTTGAATAACTCTTGTGTCAATCAAGAAAAAAGCTCAAAGTTAGAATTTCTGACAGATACCACAATTAAAGAACAAACTAAAATTTTGGACGATAAAGAAAAAATAACTTCAGTAAATGAAACTCGAAGTAGAATTCAAAACGAAAATATTTTACCACAAATAAAATCAGAAAATCAATTGCCAAAACTTGCAACTTCACTTACACCTCCGTCACCACCACCGCCACCTCCATTACCTTCGGTTAACAAAGATAAAGATGATTCGTCTGTAAATAAAAAATTACCAAAAGGTAAACCATTGGCAGATATTATTCGTTCGACAGCAGGTAAAATTTCAACCAATATGCTTCGTAAAGTACCAGTACCTGAGAGTAAACCAATAAAGTATTTATTTGAGAATGATCCTTTTTCAAGTGAAACTATTTGTAAAGACTTTAATAAAAAACTAGTTACTATTAAAAATGTTAATGAAAAGGGGAAAATTGAAAGTAAAGTTAATGAGAAAGAACCTGTCGAAGGAATTTCTCGAAGTCCTAGTCCATCATCTATACCTCATTCAAAGAAGAGTTCAACTGATACTACGGATAGTATTGAAAAATTATTCAGTGAATTTACAGATGACATGTTAGTTGATGTTGAATTTGATTCTGAAGATGAATTGGTATCTATAACTCCACGAGCTGTTCTTAAAAAAATCGAAAATTACAATAATGACCAAAATGTTGACGAAACATTTAATAATCTTTTCAACGAGAGTAAAATAACTGCAAATGATATAGATAACTTCAATTATTTAGTAAAAGAGGCTTCTATTTCATCTTCACTTCAAAATACTGAAAATTTAAATATTGTTGAAAATATTAATAATGTAACAGAAATTTTAGATTCTTTGGAAGTTGAAGCATCCAACAATTTAGGTAGTACAAGAACATCTTCTGCATCTGTTCCTAGTATTTCACTTAGTTTGGATGAGCCTGCAGTAATTGAAATTACGTTTCCGCAAAAGCCACCCCGAAAAAATAAAACAGTTTCTTCTAGTGTTAGTCCAGATACGTTAAATATTGTAGCTAAAGCTAAAGAAGTAACTAAAGCCGCACACGACATTCCGCCATCAGTACAGGATATAATGGAAAACTATCATAAGGAAATTATTGACAAAAAAAACATTGTAATAATTCCAGTTGAAAATCCTACACCAGTCAAATTTCCAGTTCAATGTGTTAATGTTCAGTCTGATAATACACCAAAATATGATAAGGAAATAAAATATAGAAACAAGATCCCGGTTGACATAGAATCAGTTAAAGAAATTCCTAATTCAAATAACTCAAATTCTTCCAAAAATTTCGATAATATAAAGAATTCTCCACCAGAAAAGAAACAAATAAAGAATGAATCTAAAAGTCATGAAGATCCATTGAACAAAACAGATGACGAGACTTCAGTCAATGAAATATGTAGTGCAGTTTCTAATAATGAAAAAGTTCTACAATTGCAACCAGAAGAGGTTAGTTTAAATAAACAAAATGCAAAATCTTTACATACAACAGAAGATATGAAAAATTTACGATCAATAAATTTGTCAACATTTTCTGAGAAAAATCCATTATTTGAAAAAATTGAGAAGAAACTACGAGGTGTGATAAGTGAACATGCTGATGATGATAATGAAAATTGGAAAATCATAGACAAGCTTGAAAAAGAACGATTGATTGCCTTGCGTAAACGTGATGAAGTCTACGCAATTCAAAATCAAGATTCACATTATAGTACTGTGACACCTGCTTCAAAATTACAGAAACAAATATCACAAGAATCTCGAACATCACAGCGAACAACAAGTACAAATGATTTATATGAATCGGCTCAATCAAAATCTTCTTCAGATATTGAATCAAGTCAAATATCATTGAGAAACTTCGAAACATCATCGAATTTTGCTTTAGATGAAAGCACTAGCGATTCGAATGATATTAAGTCAATAATAGATGAAGGAAACAAAGCAAAATTGATATCAGGTTCAGAAATATTAGAAATAAAAACAAAAAATGCAACTGCTGGATCTCTAAATAAACAAAAATGCTTATCTTCGGATACTTTAGATAAAAAACCTACTTGGCCAGGTTTAGAAAATGAGCATAGTGTAGATGAAAGTATAAGCAATAAAGCAAAAAGTTTAACCCCAGTTTCAAGTGAATTAACTGATTTAGAGCCACCTATAAGACCTCATCGTAAAAAATCCTCAAATGAACCGGTCGATAAAGGAACTCAGTTATTATTAGAGAGAAGTCAATGGTTAAGGGAAAAAAAAAGAGATTTTATGGACGAGAAAAAAGGAGGTAATAATCCTTACATTAGGAGAATGATTGATTCGGATAGAAGTTATCGTGATGTACGAAATATTAATGATGTTAGCGATGAAAATGAAGAGTTTATGGATGCTTATCGTCCACCACCACGTATGTATTTTCCAAATTCAACAAGATCTTCTAGCAGTGGCCGACGCTATAATAGTAGCACCTATACTCCTACGATAAGTAGCACATATACACCTTCAACATATAATTCAAGTAATAATAGTTATATACCTAGTACAAGTGGTTATAATTCAACTAACTCTTACTATTATCCCACAAATACTTCGTATTATAGTGGTGGTGATGATTATCATAATAGTAGAGTGCCTAGTTATAGTACCAGATATACAAGTCCTTTTAGCAGTTCTTCAACTGGATATACTAATACAAGTAGCGGTTTAGGATATTCAAAACGTAGTCCATCACATCACAAGGATCATTCAAGAGATTCCTGTCGAATATCATAAAAATAATAATAATTAAGAATATCGTAAGAAAATTAAAGTATATCGGTGTCATCAGCTCTTTTCTGTTTCTATTTTATATTTTTTATTTCAAAATTATTATCAACTTTCTGAAATTTCTTCAAATTTTAATACATATCAAATTTCTTTCTTTAAAGTCCTCAAAATTTATATTAGAAAAAATTAACTATAAGCTTAATATTAAATATAGAATATATCTTCAAATTAATAATATAATAATAACTAATAAAAATTAAAAACTTTCATTCGAGAACATTGGGTACGATCTCTAAAGGTAAATAAAGAACAAAACAATCAAAATGGTGATTCTCTATTGTTTGTAGTGTGAATTTTTCTTCACAAGAAAAATGCAGACGTTTTGTTATTAACAAAAAAAATTTATATGTTACATTTACTTACTGTAAAAATAATCGTATTAATGCCGCTAAACTAAAATTAATCATAAATAACTCCTGATTACAAGTGTTCAATTTTGTGTTTAAAATGTTTGCTATAATTAAATTTCAGCCTTTTTCGGATCGTACCCGAAAATTTGGTGTGCTACTGAAAATTAAATCAAACGAATTAAGGCTGCTTATATTAGATTATTTTAAGCTTAATGATCTAATTCTAATATATTGCTGAAATTTTTCTTTTTATCTGTTAAAGTGTGTGTATATCAAGTAATTGTAAATTTTCGTGTTGGTACTTTTAATATGATTCCTTATCTGCAGCATTTTATATTAAATATAATTTGATAATAAGTAATTTTCATAAAGACCCACATCCTCCAAGGAAAAGATCTTTAAGTAATCCTGTATATTGGATATAATGTACAAACCTACTGATAAAATAAGTAAAGAAATAAACCATTTACAATTTAATTAGTCTCATGCTCTGGTTCGTAGATATTTGATTCGAAAACTATTTTTTCAAAGAATAGTAAATATTATTCACATACATTTGTTAATTTAATTCTAATTATAAAGTTACGTTTTTTATAAACTAAACTCTTTGTATTTGTTTGGTGGCTGGTATGTTAGATGCATGGAAGGGATAAATTTGGTTATCACCAAACTCCATCGTTGAGCCAACTAACACCTTTCTTAAAACGAAGTACTTCATTAGGTTTTTTAGACCTTACTTCTAAGAAATTTTCCCTTCTAGTACCCTTCTAGAATCCTTGCTCCTTGTGGGAAAAAAGATGATAGAGGTAAGTTGGAGACGAACCTAAAGAGGTTCTTTTTGTTGTAAATTGTATAAGGAGCATTTCTATCGGAGCGGAACACGTGAGATGAAAGCATGTTCCATATTTTAGCAGTTCTTACAATAAAAGCATTTTCGAAACCAGTTTTGGACTACCTAGGTATTTCCAAAGAGTAGAAATGGGCACTTGAAACCCATCGCAGAAAATTCTTAATCCACAGTTTTCGCCTATTTTCGCTCCATCTGCGTAAATTATTAGTTGGCCACTTTGCTCCTCGTGTGAGGTGAGACAGTTCTCATTTTGTGTTAAGTTTTTATCCGAGTTTTTTTCTACAACATTATAGTGCGTCTTTACTAATACTTAGTTCCCAGACGTTTTCATGTAGTGTTTTTCTATATGATGCGTTCCATTCACCTGTCATGCGTAGTCGTATAGACGTATTCAGAATAGTTGCGAACGATTTTGTCGCAGTTGTTTTTGTAGTGCCAGGAATGCCTAAACAATATTGGCGTTGTATCTGCATAAGAGTTTTATGTGTTTCTTTTTGTCCAAGGCAGCACCAGACAATCGACCTGTAAGTGACCATTATTCTTATCATACAAGTATATGTTCAGTTAACAATCTTTGGAGAAAGATCTCATATTTTCCCTATGACATTTCTGCAGATCAGTAGGTTGTATTTGTTTAAATTAGATTAAAAATTAGATTATCTACATAATTAAGTTAATTATGGCAGATTTATATGAAGAGATGAATAAACATCAACTTACTTGTTCTATCATTAACATTTATTTCCACCTTAAAATATATTAAAATACTAAAAAAGTACTAAAATGTTTAATTAACTTTTGTTTTCGTTTTTATTTTCGTGTGATTAAATCAATATGCCATATTGAAATAAGAAATTTTGGTGTTAATTTGTCTCCTTAAGCTTTTCTCATTTTAATTGAAAATAAATTATTTAGTTTTATATGTTTTAGGTGCAAAGTGAAACAGAATCATCATCATCGGATGAAAATGTTCTTAATTCTGCAACAGAAATTTCAACAGATTCTGAATTTGATCATGATCCTGTTATTAGAGAAACTCCTAAAATTTTTATAGATGATACACATCTACGTAAACCAACAAAAGTACAGGTATAATATTCTCAGATAAGGCCAATTTGTTGCATACGTCATATAACTTTGTTTTTATTCCAGATTAAATCAATTGTTATCGATAATGGTGTAACCGGTAGTCAACCAAAATTACGTACTGTTACAAATACACATGCGACTACTACCGCTCTGCAAACAGCTTTGTCACATCAAAAATTAGAATTTAAACCATTAGTACAAGTTGATCCGTCATTACTTAATTCCAATCGAATTCCACTGAAGAATCCTAGACCTGGGGATTATTTACTTAATAAGACAGCTAGCACTGAAGGTATTGCATCGAAAAAGAGTTTAGAACTTAAAAAGCGTTATTTACTTGGAGGTGAAGATATTTTGGGGAATAAAATAATGAAATCAGGTTCTACATCAGTATTAGATTCTAAATTGAAGAATTTTCATTCAAATATATCAGAATGCCAAAAACTTTTAAATCCCGCGGCAGAAATAAGTCCCGGTATGAAAACTTTTTTAGATCGAACAAAGCTTGCAACTTCAAATGAAAAACTTTCTAACATTGAACAAAGTGACGTTGTGGTCAAAACAGATAATATAAATTTATCTAAAACATCTGAACAAAAATTACCAGTAAAAAATGAAAAAAAAAATTATTTTGTTTTAAATCAAAATGAAATAAATAAAAACGAAACAACGAAACAACAACACGAATTCAAAACAAATATAATTACTCCCAATAAAATTTCCTCTCCGATTATAGAAATTATCGATCTTATATCTCCTGAGAAAACAGTTCCTATAATTGATTTGAATGAAAGTGATATTCCGTCCGCATTAACACAAGAATTTCTTAACACGAAAAAAGGCAATTTAGATGATCTTACATTAAAGCAAACTGCAGTTGAAATAATCGACCTTACTAAAGCATCTTCAGATGAAAACGAACAATGTTCGATAAAAATGAATTATGTCATACCTGATATTTCAAAGGATGTTAAGAAAAATATCCCAGATATAATAACACATATAGAAAATTATACATTTGATACTGAACGAAATACAATTAGACAAGAAAATGAATTAAATTCCACTACAATCACAAAAAAAGTTGATACTAATGACGATTGTCAGGAAACTATAATAGAAGTGCCAAGAATCCCTTGGGTGAAAAAATCTGGAAAAAATGGAGAATGTGATAATGTAGAAACTGATAGTTTAAGTAGTGCAAGCTCTTCTACTTCAAGCTTAAATGATATACCGCATTATATTTTGGATTCAACGACTAGTCCTGATACTCAAAATGGTTTTAATTTGTTAAGTAATAGTTCAGCTGCTGAGCCTATAGTGCCAAGATTAGAAATTCATGATAGTTCTGGGACATTAATGCAAATAGACAGTCTTATGATTATTGATGGTCAATATATCGGAGATCCAGAGGATTTGAAACTAATGGAAATCCCTGAAGGAATGACTACAAGTACTAGTACCATTACTGCTGATACTATTATAGAAAATAGTTCAAGTTCTCAAAGTACATCTTCCGAGAAAGATGGTACAAAAATTAATCAACAGAAAGATAAAGAATCGATGAGCGATATTATTTTAGAACAAGATGTTGATAATTCAAAAAATAATAAAAATGAGAAAAAAATTGAATTAAAATTTGATACGAAAAATGAAAATAAAGTTGAATCTTTAAAAAATCTTCCACTAGTACTAGAACGAGTCGACGAAATAATAAATGTAGATAAACCAATTAAACCAAAAACTTTAGAATTTGAAAAGCTGGTGATTTCTAATGTAGTTCTATCACCATTAAAAAATATTGATGATGACAAAACACCAATTGCCAACGAAAAGAATATTACATCTTCAATAGAAAATCCTATTTCCGATTCTGAAACTGAAGTTACTGGTCAAGTTCTAACTGAAACTGAATTATCAGATTGGACTGCTGATGATGCGGTTTCTGAAAATTTTGTTGACATAGAGTTTGTTTTAAATTCTAACAAAGGTACTATTAGACGAAATAAAAAGGAATCAAAAAAAAAATCATCTGGTTTAAATATGAACTTTAACAATTCAAATTTTAAGGGAAATCAATCAACAAATAAAAAAGCATCATTAGCAACATCCGAAACACCTACAAAAGAATGTGGTGGTATTTTAGAAAATTTAGCTATTGGAGAAATAGATTTTATGGATACAGGATCTGAGGGAAGTTGCGCAGAAGCATACTCCGCTACAAATCGTGCTTTAATACAAAATCATGGATATGTTGAATTTATAGAAAATGATGCTGTAACACCAACTTTAAGAAGTCCTTATCATCACGATAATAAAAACTTGCAAAATAAAAATAATTATCATAGTTGTATTTCAAACGCTTACAAAAGATCAAATTCAAATAAAGAGATACCAGGAATCGATTATATAGAACAAGGTGCTTGTATCCTAAGCACTAGTCATCCAAACCATGAAATTGATTTAAAAACTCCAGTTAATGAAACAGTTACAACACTTTTCGGAGCTGCTGTAAAACCAATTAAACAGCAAGTATATTCCCTCGCTGATAGTACAAATGAAATAGATGATGATAGTTTGGCGATGATAACTTCACAAGGTACAACAAATACTACAACAGAAGAAAGTGATTGTTTAACTGTTGTAACTTCTCCTTTAGATTCATCGTCACCTCGAACCCAAGATAATTTAGGAGCAACATCAACAACTGGAACCTCATTTGAACAATTAGAAAAAGTTATGATTGTCGATGGGTCTAATTCTAATTTAAATAAACCACTATCTGTTAACCATAATATAGAACAATCAAATATCAAAAGAAGATCATCTCAAGAAGATTCCCAAGTGAATTCAAATAAACGTAAAGATTCTGAAGAAATAAGTTATGAGGAATATGTAAGAAAACTACAGCATAAAATATCACAAATAAGTAATGCCAGAGATTCAATAGATGTTAAAAAACATAAAAGAAAAACTTCACGTGGTGAAAGTATTGGTAGTGGTGGAGAGCCAATAATTATAGACAAATATTCAAATACACAGCAAAATAATGAAAATAAAAGTTTAACGACATTTGGATCACCTGCAACTACAATCCAAACAACCAATAATTTATCAACAAGGAATGATCAAAGTTTAACAGGAGCGCAAACGGAAACATTCAAATATACAAAAGTGCCAGAAATTCCTACATTATCAAGCAAATTAGAAGAAATCACTAAAGAAAGAACAAAACAAAAAGATTTAATACATGATTTAGTAATGGACAAATTACAAAGCAAAAAACAACTAAATGCTGAAAAGCGATTAAACAGAAATCGTAATAGAAATCTAATTGGTTCCAATAATAGTAGCTCATGTTCTACAAATACAACAGGCAATTATAGCAATAGCTTATCCCTATCATCACCGAAATCAGTTTCTGGTACATCACTTAATAAAAAAGCTTACCAAGAAGATGAAAAACAAAAAGATATTGGTAAAGAAAATATTGAGGTAAAATTTTCTTCTTCTATTAATGATAAAAGTGATATGACAAATCTATTATCCACGAATTCTGGAAATCAAAATGCAATTTCACGTAAACCAAGACCCCTCAGTGATAATTTAGATAAAGTTACATTAGATCTAAAAGAACAAAGTATGGTGAATAGACTGAATTTAAGTTCGAAACAAAATTCAGTGGAGTCATTAATTGATTCTAGGTTACCAAACACATTTTCAATAACATCATCATCATATAGCAGAAAACTTGATGAAACACCCTTAACTGAGAAATTAAGAGCGGATGCAAGAGCTCGTGCACGTTTGAAATCAAATCAAGATCTAGGTATTAGCCCGGAAGAGAAATTAAAAATTATGAGAAAACGTTACCAATTGGATTTACAAAATGTACTTACGCATTCTCAAAAAAAAACTGAACTTCAGGCAACAGATGATGAACTTAAAGCACGTCATAAAAAAATGACAACATCAAAAAGTGTAAATGATATAACTAATCATTCAGCTCTAGTTTATAATGCAATAAATTCTAATGAACATTTTAATATGATGTCAAATAAACACACGAAATCTGGTAGTCATTTAATATTAGATTTTACATCAGATCCAAATCTTATAAATTCTACAACACATTGTGGGAAAAACTGTGATAACAAAGTAGCTATGAAACTAAGTAAAAGGCATAAAGATCCTGAGCGTAGAAAAAGTTTAATACAAGCTGTCTCAAATTTTTTCAATAAAGGTTCTAATAATAAAAAAGAAAAAGATTCACAAATATCTGTACCCAAAGATTTTAATATTAGTTGTAAGGATCAAAGTCAATCACAAAATTCTATAGAGCAACAGGATCTTAACTCAGGAAATAACAATCAAATTAGCGTGTTTAGTCGATTTAGAATTTCTCCTAAGTCTAAAGATAAATCAAAGGTGAGATTTAGATATTGATTGATTATAAGTTTCTACTTTTTTCTGTTTTTTTTTATTATCATTTAACACAAAATTTCTTTATTCGGGTTTTTTTCTGATGTCATTAATTAAAAAAAAAATTAAAAATATAATATTTATTATGTGGTTTTGGTGTGATTAAAAAAAATACAAATTTATTTCTTGTTTTATATATTATATATACATATTTTTTTCTCTCTTATTTCCAAATACAAATTTGTTCAGTCGTGCTTTGATATAAGGAATTTCGGGTTTGGTGTAAGAAATATTTCAATATTAATTTATTAAGGCGTTAAGTTTATTTACGAAATTTGATTTAGCAGTAATATTTGTTTTTTTTTTTTGCAATGCTTAAGAATTTTATTTGCATATTTGTTTTCATTTTATGTTTAATTATAATTTTTAGCATGTAAATAAATATTTTAAAAATATTATAGCAGTTTTCGAATTTTTTTTTTATAAAAGTCAAAAGAAAATATAATATGTAGCATGGATTTAAAGACAAAGGAAATAAATTTCATATTTACTACTTTAATATTATACTAATATGCTTTTATCACTACGAAATAAAAGAATTTTAAGAACCTTTGTATTTTTAATAAAATAATTTATAAAACAAACAAAAAAATGGCACTATAAATGAATTTAAAAGAAAGGAAATTCAATGCAATTTTTATTTATTTCAAAATCGACTTAATCAGTTTTTCTTTGACTTCCATATTGTAAAAAAAAATAACGTTTTATCTAAAATGCATCATATTCCATATTGTACACAAAAAACATTTTAAAATCTGGTCTATTCCATATTGTTTAATAAATACAAGTGTCAAATGTACAAAAAAAAACAGAGCACGCATCGAAAAAGTGTTCGAAGTTCGATGCTTTTTATGACACAGTATTGTCATAAAAAGCATCGCAAGCAACTTTTTGTTAACACAGTATTGCAGGAATATAAGTACTTGTTTTTTGGAACTTTCTTTGGTAATAACAGAAAATGACAACAAAATAAGCGTCAAAAGTTTTAATTGTGTTAATAAACAATAATTTGAATTTACGGAAGTAAAATACGGAGTTTTTTTTTAAATTAATTGTTATTACAACTTCAAAACAGACTCGTATCACAAAAGTTAAATAAAAACATAACATAACAAAAAAAAACAACATCAAAATATGCCGAATAAGTTTTTACAAGTTGAAATTTAACTTGAAATTGCAAAACTCATTCGAGAGAATATTGCTGTATTATTTTACATATTTCCTGTCATTTTCGGAAAAAATCTCAGGGCTATTCTGAGGGAGATGTTGTATCGGTGTACGACTTAATGACCATATCCCAAGGATATCTGGAATTGCTAGCTTTCCAAAAAATTCTTTATTGGCGCATCTTATCCTTTAAGAACGAAAAAGACATTCAAAAGTATCCTGGTTGTTTTGATGTTTTTGTAAAAAAATCGTTGTATCTGTTGATCCATTAGAAGTATGTATGTATATGTATTCAAATGTATGAAAATTTAAAAAAAAAAAACACAATCTTTATTTTCTTTCTTAAAAACACGAATACCTCAAGATTTTACCATAAAACCCTCTAATATTTGTATACTATTGAAAAGGTATATTCTACAAGTCATACATACATACTTTATGTCTACGTCGAATAGTTTAGAAGATATGTATAAGCATTTGTTTTTCCTTTAAAATTTTTTTGTTTTTTCTTTTTCTATATAAAACCAGGAATTACGTATTAACAATCTTCTGAAGTAAATGCTACACAAGCTTGTGACCAAATCACTATCCCGAAAATAATTGATGTTGCCGACTTTTAAAATATATGTCCTTAATAGTGCATTTAGTATTTTTTTAAGTACAAAAAGGACATTTGGTAACATGCTTGTTGTTTTAGGGTTTTTGTATCTGGTGATCTAGTAGATAGTACATAATATATGTGTTCGGTTTCGATCTAGTAAGTAAGCAATCTAGAAGCAATGTGAAATATATTTTGACGTTTATTTGATGACGACAAATATTGTAGTTCAAAACTGAAAATTTTTGAAAAAAAAAAACAATCAAAAAAGGTATATGAATTTTCCTTAAAAAGCAGATATTTCAAAATTTTTCTAAAGAAACGTTTAATATTTTTATCTCATTAGAAGAATCTGTTTCTGTTCGGTTATATAATAAGCTTTATTTAAAAATATTTTATCTATTTTATAGTGTTTTATATAAAAAAAAAGTTGCGCCTTTTACAAAGTAATGTAATAAGCTGGTGTAACATTTACTTCTTAAGATTGTTATTTCGTAAAAGGCACATGTCTAGTTTTATATAGAAAAAGGGTAAAAAAAAGAAACAATTTTTTTTAATGTAAATGCTTATATCTTAAAAATATACTTTTTCAACAGTATACAAACATTGGGTGGGTTTTATGGTAAAATCTTGAAGTATTCGGGTTTTCAAGAAAGAAAATAAAGATTGATTTTTTTTTCCAAAATTTTTTACTTTGAACTACAATATCTCCATAACGGCCGCATCAATCATCATCAAATAAATGTTCCATATGAAAATATACTCCAAACCGTTATCTTTCTAGAATATATAACTGAATATATATATATCGAATGGATCAAAAGATATAACGGTTTTTATACAAAAACATAAAAAAAAGCTAAATAATAAAGATACTTTTAAATGTTCTTTTCGTCCTTAAGGGATAAGATGCGTCACTAAAGATATATATTTTTGGAAAGCTAGCAATTCTTTCTATCCTTGGGATCATGGATGGTCATTAGGTCCTACGCCGACATAACAACTCTCTTAGAATCCCCAATCTCAGTACGTGTTTGTTGTAAAAACTTGTATAAGTTTTCATAAGTTTGTAAAAACTTATCGTACGGAAACCATAATATGTACTCAAAACCAAAACCTGAAAGTCAAATAACTTTTGACACAAAATATTTGTACCAATTTGCGTATGTTTATTTTTTCTTGCAACTAAGATTATTTTAGAATTTTCTTTTTATATTTCTTTTCTTCTAATTATATTTCATTAAAATCTTATTCTAATCGTTTATATGGTGTTTTGTATTCTATTATTTATTCATTACTTATGTAAAAATATAATTTTTTTTATAAGGTACGTACACTTTTGTGTTCGGCGTTTTACAAAAATGCAGCAGAAAGTACTACGATGTGCCTCCTAAGCACACATATTGATATTTTGAATAAAAAATATGAAAAAGTAACATTATATAGAAATTTAAAAAAAAAATGTTTTGTTTTACAATAGTAGGCCATCAATTTCTTTGCAACAAGTGTAAATTTATTGCTCTTTTAAATAAACTGTAATGCAAAATGTAATAATAGGCCAGTATTTTCGTATTTCTTTACTTTCAACGGAGTGTTACTATTCATTATTTATAATTCAACAAAGCGTGGGGTAGATATTTTAGACCAAGTGGCACATGCATTTTCGGTACGAATTAAGATTAATATATGGCCTGTTGCAATATTTTACCATTTAATTGATGTTTTATAGGTCCGAATATTGTTTTGTTGAAAGTAATTATTATAGATATATTATATATATATATATATGTATATTAATTATTTATATGTATATGTATATAATGACATTTTTACTATTAACGACTACTTTTTCATAATTCTACAAGAAATTTTATGTGTGTGCCTCAGAAGCACTTCGCAGTACTTCATGTTCGTTTATACACGTAGGTTAATTAGGGTTTATGATTTTTCCATTCATTTGAAAATTTGTGCAAATAAAAGTAAACATTCAGACCTAATATTGACACTAAAAAAAACATTCTGTAAATTTTGCATATAACTCATTGTAATAATTTCATTCGTATCTAAAGACATAATAAAAGTATAAAAATATGTATAAAATAATTAATTAAATTTAAAAAAAAATCGAAACTTCATTATAAACATTTTTTTTATATTTCCAAAATTGTCTATTACAGAGTTTTCAAAAGTGTTGAAAATATTATTGATATTGATTTGTCTACAAGACTTATGCCACATTACAAATTAAAAAATAATTTTTTTGTTTAAAATTGCTATTTTAGAATAAAAAGCTTGATTTTGTATTGCAAAAATTTGAAATTTGTTTTTATCAAAGAAAAACATTGTGTTTCAAAAACGTAAAATAACTGTCATAATCATAGATATATAAAATATATGGATAAAGGCCCACATTCCGAAACGGAAAAGAGCATGTGGTTGGTCTGCAGATTAATCTGTAGGTCCACTGTAATAACTATAATAAATAAATAAAATATATAATGTGAATTCGTTTCTCTTCTCTTCTCGAATTTTTAAATGCAATATTTCTTACAGTTCTGCCATCAAAACACAGAATTCTGCACTCTTTTCATTTCACAAATAACAAAAAAAATTCTACATATTTTTCATGTTTCCTACACTGCTTTTCTATTTAATTTAGTTTTTATTAATAAAAATCTCTCCATCAGATGAATTGAATTGAATAAAATTTATTTCGGGCCGCTGAACCTTATTAGGTTTTTCGAGCCATATACTATATTTTTTTAACAAATATATACTAAATTTAATCTTAAACAAATTAGTTATAAACATAAATTGCAGAAGCTATGAAATGTAATATAAAAGTAACAATGAAAATAAACAAAAAATAAATGTAAAAATAAACAAATATAGTAAATTATGTAAACTGAGAGAGAAAGAAAGAAAGAAAATAAATATAAATAATAAAAATATTTAAATTTCACCGAAGATGTTGATATATTTGGTGAATTGAATAATGCGTTCCAATGACTGCTCGGTGTCCTCAGCGAGAATACTTAACCCCCCGATACAATGTATACTCCTTGCATTTCTGTAGCGCGAACAGGCCTCGAAAATGTGCTGAAAACTGACTGGTGTCTGGCCATCGCAGGAACATGTAGGTAGATTTCTGGTCGGTCCGTCAAATAAGTACTTATGCGTCAGTCGCGAGTGTCCTATCCTCAGTCTTGTAATTATACATCCGTTTTTTCGGCTTACAGAATCAATGCTTTTCCAGGGTGCAGTTGACCTTTTTATTTGTTTTAGTTTATTAGTCATTGATTCGTTATTCCATCTAGCTTCATATGCATGTAAAACATTTGTTTTAATTAACCCTCTGCAGTCGTCGACTACCATCAACTGCGGAGAATCAGGATCCATGTCTGTCGCGTTTTTAGCAAGCTTATCAGCTCGTTGCCAGTGATATTGGTATGGTCTGGTAGCCAAAAAGTTTTCTGCTTGGTGTATAAGCTCTTGGATCCTTAGAAAAGTTGGATGTGTTGCGGTGAGTGATGAAATACCTTGTATACTACTCAGGGAACCGGTACAAATGATATACTTCCCATAAATTGATTTTTTTCTAAAATTGAAAAATTCAAAACTCAGTAGACTTTCATGATTGACCCCTTGGTGTCCGAAAAATCCAAATTTTTTTATTTTTCGTTGGTGTCTTTTTAAGTTGACTAAAAAATGTTTACGTGTGCAATGATGTGTAGATAGATACATTTTGGAAACTTTAGTTCAAATATTTTGAAATACGGCTTATTTTATATAATTTTTTTTTCGAGTATTTTTGTTATTTTTCATTATAGTATTTTATTTTTCTAAATCTTAATTAGGTTTTTTTTGTTAATTATTTTAGTTTTACATACAAATTCAATTTAAATAATTGTTAGTTTTTCATTTGATTTGAAATATTGAAAAACATATGCTCATTTTTGGCTGAGCCTGATATTTAATGATTAATATGATTTAATATGTACATACATATTAGAGAGAAAGAAAGAGCAATGCCAAGTTGCTAATTTATATTTTATATATCTATGGTCATTATAGTTCGTAATTATTTATTTATTAACATTTTAATCGTGAGCACAAATTATATGAATGTTTAAAATTAATTTAATGAAATTTGTTATATTTTTTAAAAAAATATTTTATTATTTTGTATTTATAATAGTATAATAAGTAGATAATTTCATTAATCGATAGACGCTAATTTGAGTTTTTCAAATTAATTAAAATTAAGTACCTATGGTAACTCTCACTTATTTTCACTAACTCCCTTTCTTGAGTAATGTCGAAAACACAATCACGACGAATGACGAATTTTTCGATTTAAAATACATGAGAATCATGAGATTATATGTAAATCGTGACGAATGTCGAATAACCAAAATTTCGCGTTCAAAAAATAGATCTATTTCTGTTTTACTTGTCGACGAATGCGAATGACATTTATTGATACTAACATAAATTGGTCAAAATGGTTTTAATAAAACATTTTTAAAATTCAAATTCGAATAAAAAAATTTTTAAATTAATTTTTTTTAAATTTTTCCTCCATTTTTTTTATAAACAAATTTTGAAGTTTCAAAAGACAAAAATTTGTTCGTCTCGAATAGTTCGTCGTGATTGTGTCTCAAAGGGTGAATTTTGGTCATTCGTAAAAATTCAATTAGCTATCTCCCTTTTTAGAGCCGATAAAATTTTTAAGATTTTAAATATTGGTCAATTAAAATCCACCTTTACTCAAAACTCACCCGAGATATATTTAGGTATCGCTATTCAGATTTCGGAAGAACAGCAATCGCCTACTATTTTTTTATCTCTCTTGTTCTAGTAAAGGAAGAAGTCTGCAAGTATAGTAGACGAAATACGCGTATATGTATGATAAGCATATTTAGTAAAATAAAAGGAAAATATTCGACTATTTTCAACAATTACAAATAAAAATTTTACTCTAACGCTAAAAAATATTTTTTATTTAAATTAACTATGACAATCAAGCCCACATCAGAGCCAAATAAGTTCATGACATTAAGGAAATCAATTGAATCGCTCAGTAAGGACATCGCATTTTTAAGCAGATAGAAGAAAACGAAAATAACACTTAACAGTCATCGTATTAAAATCCAAACGGTTTATTAATTTCACAAAATAAGAACAATTGAGAACGAAATCATTGGCTATGGTATCGCCTCTCTTAGAGCTAAATTAGATCGAAAAACTCTAGAAGCATACTAACTCTATTTCAAATTAACATCGTGTACAAATATTTTTTATTTTCATTTTTCAAAATAAAACAAAACTCATTCGGCTACTGAAAAGATGACTCGTACTCAAGAATCAAAATCATACATAAAAGGTTTTCAACTACATACCTACATACTTTCTTTGAAAAACCACACCTTTTGAAAGAAAGAGGAGTGAGGGTGAGAAAAAAGTGAAAGCTGTGATAGGTATCAAAGTCTCCAAACTGCTAATTCAAAATAAGTTAGTTTAGATCAATTACAATACTGTATGATACTACAAGTAAAACAAAAATATATTAATAAATTTTACAAAATAGTTTTATGTATAATAAATTTTTAAATAATTAATTTTTGTATAATAAAATTCTGTACAATTACTAGCTTTTCGTTTAACTCAAATTTTTTTTTGAATAAATCCATTTGTTTTGGATTTTATTGTGTAGATTATGTTAAGAAGTCTCTTTATTTCTATTTTCTTTTATATTAAATATAATAAATTATTTTTTAAGTTACATCGTACATTAAAAATTGTTCGAAAAAGTGTTAGTTTCGAAAGTTTTTGAAAAACAAAGATAATTTAATATTTTGGTCTTTCAGTAATACCAATGACTATATACATTGTATATATTATAGTCATTTATAATTCTCATTAAAAAAAAGCAATTTAGTATATCAAATATTTTGATATTAACTACAAATATTAAATTTATTGAAATAAAAAACATTAATTTAAAAAACAAACGCCTCTTTTTGCTTTAATTTACCTTTATTACCTTGTACTTTTTTTAAATTGTTTTCTTTTCATAAGTATATAACCAATGCACTCTACTTCAGGCCTTCTTACTCACTATTTTTTACGAAATTAAGCGAAAACTGTCAAAAACTGTCTCTTTTTAGCCTTCGTTTGCACAATACACTCAAATTTCATTTATTTTTTTTTCTTTTATTCCATTTTGTTGATGAAATTACAACAACAATTAACCTTGGTTAAAGCTTTTTTAGTATGTAAATTGAGAAAAAGGATGAAGGAAAGAAAAAGTTTCTAATTTTTTCATTAGTATGGTTTTGAATCCTCCAGTTTGCTGCTTTAGCTTGTGATGGTAAGATCTATGTCGGATTGTGGAGTAGATTTTTTCAAAATCAAATTTTTGAATTAAATTTTAATTAGTTTTTAATAGGATTTTCAGTAAAAGTAGATAAAAATTTATATTTTTTAAAATATATTTAATTTTAAAAATATCTCTGGTAACAAATAAGATCCTTCGATTTTAAATATTCCCATAAGGCTTATACACAAATAAGATACATTTTGAAAGTTGTGCTCTGAGTAAGAAGGCCTGAAGTAGAGTGCATTGATATAACCATAAGCATTTATTTGTTTTTGCTTTGTTTTTTTGTTTTAGTTTTATAATATATACTTAATGTATAATGTTTTTACTTTGTCATTGCCCAAAAATAAATAAAAAATTTGTTTTTCTTAATTTTTTTGCACGATTAATAAATTTTATTTTATGTGCAAATGTTTTTTGATGCAAAAATGGACCTATGGACGTGTGATTTGATTGAATTTTACACTATGTATACACATTCCACACACACCTTCACTATCAAATATACATAATTGCAACAATTTGAAACAAAAATTATTTTTATTTTACAAAAATCTAAATTTTTACAAAAATAATTTAAAATTGGATAAATCTTTAACTGGTTCGGAATTTTTCACTTCTCCTCATTTCTCTCACACGTCATTTTATCAAATAATACCTGGATAACTTTAATCGGATTTTTAAAACATAAATTAATGTAAAAAAAAAAAACAAACAAAAAACAACAAAAAAATTGATCAACAACAAACTAGGATAAGGATGAAACACCAGTTATTAATTTAAATGAAAACAATATGTACTGCGAAACATATAAGAAGTTTGAATATTCTTCAAGTCCTGAACTGTTTCACAAAAGTAATGATGATGAAAATGAAGAAATGGACGCTGATAATCAACCACCCCCAATTCCACCGTTACCTTTGAATTATCAAAGATCTGATGGTTTGTAAAAATTTGTTCTTTTTTTTATTTTTGTTTTTGTAATTTTTCTAATAAAATCTTAATTATAACTAAAACAAGATATTAAGATTTAAATTTCTTTAATATTATATAAATTTTTGAATGAAAATGTTTTGAATTACCTTTAAGAATATTTTTGATTAATAAATTTATATAATTTATGTATGTAGATGAAAGCAATACGAACGAATCAAGGGAGTATAAGAAGCAACGTGCCCTATCAAAGGCTTCGCGACAAGCTGAACTTAAGCGAATTCGAATTGCACAAGAAATACAACGTGAGCAAGAGGAAATAGAAGTACAATTAAAAGAGTATGAAGCGCGTGGTGTGTTGATTGAGAAAGCTTTAAGGGGTGAGGGACAAAATATTGATATGTAAGATTATTATGAGTTTGAAAATCAAATAGAAAATGAAAAAAAAAAATTTAGGTTGGAAACAACATCTATGGGTGCTAGTGATGAAAAATTATTAAAAGAATTATTAGAAATATGGCGTAACATTACCCAGCTTAAGTAAGTAAATTTTAAAATTATTTTTTATAATTTTTACATAAAATTCAAAATTAACTTTGATCATAATTTTGACTTCATAAACTCTAATAAAGTTCAGTGGTTTAAAATAAACTTTATTGAATTTAATTCTCAGAAAAATTATTATTAGTTTTTAAATCTTAAGAAGCAATAAAATAATTTTTTTTTACAAAATCATTTAATATACATAAATATAAGTAGATTGTATATAATTTAAAAAAAAATCAATTTTCTGAATTTTTTCTTTAGAAAACGAGATGAAGAACTTGGAATTAGACAACAAGAGCTTAAACTAGAACATCGGCATGCACAACTAAAAGATGAATTAAATATGAGACTTTCATGCGGTAGTATGTATTTATAATAATCACTAAGATCTCTCTTTGAAGAAAATTTTGTAAATTTTGAATTTATGATATTTTATTGCCCAAAATTAAATTCGTAAGTACATACATACATACAATACAATACAAATTAAGTAAAAAAAAAAAATAAATTACGATTAGTATTAATTACATAATGTATTTTTAAAGTCAAATAATGTGGGTGATGGAATATCAAAATTTCAGATTTTGCTTAATGTAAATTCTAAATAGTCTTTAAATAATTTTCTAAAAATTTTTGAACTTAATAATAATAAATTAAACGCTTTAACAGAGTTAGATAAAAGTTCAGCTGATGTTGCTGCTGAAGGTGCAATTCTAAATGAAATGCTTGAAATTGTCGCAAAACGAGCTGCATTACGACCAAATGAAACTACTTCATCTTCTTTATTTGCTAGTGAAATTAGTAACGTAATTTCAAATAAACCAAATGTTGCTAATCGACAATCTACTTCTAATAACAACACTTCCGATGTAAGTTGTATCGAGATTCCTTTTGGTTTGGCTGGTCTTAATTTAAAAAAACTATTTTTAATATTTTTATTTTTGTATGCTTCTTTGATTTTATCACGTTTGTATAATAACACTTAATAGTATTATTTATTAGAAAAATTTATTTTTTAGCATTAGAGGAAAATTTGTATAATTGTTGAAAATAGTCGAACATTTTCCTTTTAATTTTACTAAATATACTAAATATGCTTATTATACAGATACGCCATAAACGTCTTTCGCCTATTACTACGTATACATGATAGCCTGAGTACTTGACTTTAATTGTTCTTGAAATTTCAAGCGTCTATTCGATTGAAAATAGCTTGAGCTTGAAAATAGTTGTAGTTTGACATTATGTCTGTGTTTTCGGTGACATAAAAATGATGAAAAAACTGAAATGATAAATGAAATGATAGTCTGCATGCTACTTAACTATCTACTAGTATCTTAAATTTTATTTATATTTTAAAATTTAAAATAGTTCAAATATGTATAGATTAAATTTAAAATACAAATAGACAGTTAAGCAATCAATTTTCTAATTTTTGAAATTTTCAAACTTAAAATCAAATAACTTTACTTCACTATACATATAACCAAAGAATATCCATTCCATAACAAGAATGCACTCCCAGTTTACGTAAACCTAGCACAATTTGTAACAAATCCAAAATAAGCAAAATGTCATTAGTTAAAAGAGGTAAAATTTACATTTACTTATCTATCGTATACCAAATTTATTATGAGAGAGAAAAGGTACAGAACAGAAGTGAACAGATGTTTGCACTTTGCTTTACACTGTAAAAAAAAATTGCGTTCCCATTATTTATATGAGGCAAGGTGACAAAAAATGTTTGTTCAAATTTAGTTTGTTCCCTTATACGATGATTAATTCTAATCTTTTATTAGTTCAATATTTACGTTTTATACATTATAGGTATATAATAAAAATACTAAATTATAATTATATTACAAAAATATAAAATATTATTAACATTTTTGTTAGTAATAATTTGGAGTTACAAACGTTATTATTTTTTATTAAATATTTTAATTATATTAAATTATAGTAAACTTAAATCTTTGTTATATATTTATATATATATATATATTTACTTTATAACGATTATAAAATAATATTCTTTAATCTTTAATTTACAAAATCTGGTCTCAATTATTTCGTGCTTTTTTACTTTACCTGTTGAATATTTATCAATAAAACATGTTTTATCCATGTTTTTCTTGGAAATTTTTAAAACCGACAACGAAGCAGACAAGTGTGAAATATCTTGAATTGGGCGAAACTTTAGAAATAGATTATTATTTTGTTATTTTGCCTATATTTATGTAGTAAATAAGCAGATCGGAAGAAGCGAAAACCATAATTTCAAATATGTATACAATTTATTGGAAGAAGAAATAACATCACCACGACCGTTACATCAAGAATTAAAGTTTTAAACGGCTGGCTGCAAAATATTAATGCTTTAAAAGATTTGCATAACGATTTAACAGATAACATTGCATTTCTTTTAACTATAGAAAATGTATTTGGAATTTTACGCAAACGTGGTGGAAACACAATGTTATTCGCCCTTATTATGAACATCGTAGTCGGCCGATAAACGATAATATTTCGTAAAAATATTTGCTTTGTATTATAAACATCGTAAATTTTTAAATTTTATCGTAATCGAAAAAAGCTTTTTTTTAATATTAGTAGTCGTTTAATCTGTATTATGAAAATGATAAATTGTCAGTTTTTTATAATTTTTTAATCGAATTCAATTTTGTTGACGATAAAAAAATGATTTAAAAAATGTAAGTAAATTTTAGATGAATTTTTTTAGGAATTTAAATGTTTATTACAAATATATATGTATATGTAAATACAGGAATAAAGTAGTAAGCAATAAAAGGTAAATTGCTCGAATGGTAGAGCTTCTCGAAGAAGATATGAATCTGGCCAAAAATATATATTCTAAGGTTGTTAGTACCAAAAAATGGAAAACTTTAGCGATAGAATTAAATATTTTAGGACCACCTCAACGAGATTTTGACAAATGGCAAAGAGTAATTAATGTAAAAATTTATTTGTTCAGCCAAATCAAAGGAAAATATATTGTACGATTGCAGGTTTGGAATGATCTAAAATATAAAATTAAAAAAAAAGTTCTTGAAAATAAAACTGAAGTTTTTGCAACTGGCGGTGGTCCCAATAAGTTCCACAACTTTACGGATGTAGAAGAAGCAGTTATTAAAATAATGAAATTGGATCCTCCAACTAATTCTTCTAGTTCTGCTTTTGGTCTTGAGGGATCTTATGTAGAAACAAATTTCGCAAAACTAGAAGAAGTTCCTATCGAAAGACATACTGATGTTGAAATGAATGAAAATATTAGTGACGAAAGCCTACAAAATAAGAGAACACCACGAAAACCTATAGTAGTAGAAACAGAACGAACACAATTACTAAAAAGAGAAGTAGAAGCTAAAATCGAATTCAAATTTTCAAATTTTTGCTTTTAGAGCTGATAAATTCCAAACATGTGAGTCATGATAGCTACCGAGATATTTGGCATTTACGTACCGTATATATGTACATTCTATGACCACATACCTAAAAAAACGACTTTACTTTAATATGCTTAACTAAAATGTTTTAAGACACTTACTATTAAGACATTTAAACTACAATAGCCTTTCCTGTTGTAATACAAGTGTCTAATATCTTCTTTCGGCTTTATAATTTTAATATGGGTACCATCTAAACACCCTACAATGTTAGGGATATCTGATTTTTCATAAAAATATATTTTAGCACTTCGTTCATCCTGTTCACTGTACTCAAATTTTATCCATTTTGAACACACAAACCGCTCTATTACATTAAAAAATTCAGTAAATATAACTGAAACTGTTGGTTGCGATAAACCTAAATGGAAATCGTTTCCAACACTTAGTTGATAACTTCCCTGTGCACAAAATTTGAGAACAGCAACTTTAATTATATTAGGAACAGCACGTTGAGTTTTCATCACTTTTAATTTATCATCGATTTCTTCTAATAAATCACGAAATGCTTCTTTAGATAACCTAAAGTTTTGTGTGAATCTAAGAAAAATATGTCAAAATTGGAATGATTTCTTTTTCTTTTTAATTTACATTTTTTTTCTAATTCTAAAGGATTAGAAGAATCTCTGATGCTCTTCCGTATATTAATTCCTTCATTTTGTTCATAATTTTCATCTTCATCATCCAAATAAAAAAAATACCTCGACATTTTGTTTATAATTTTATATAGAAATATTTTTAAATTAAAAACAAACATTTATTTTTGACATTTATTACAAATATTTTTTTAAAAAAAAGCTATATAGCTTTTATTTCTATCGTACGTATTCATTTTATCGAATACCTTTTCGTAATATGAAAATAAACGATATCCGATAAATATTTTTAGTCGTTTATCGGCCAACTACGATGTTCATAATAAGGGCGATTAACTCCGGTACAATTTTTATCTTCATTTAAAAATCTTTTTCTGTTAAGTATATGGAAAATGTTACAACTTCCATTAATTGCGAGTCAATAGAGAATTTCCAATTACCAGACATAGATTTAAAAGAAATAGAATTACCGACTAATGAGTCTCAAGGTAAATATGAATTTAATATCTCAGTAGATTACAAACCCATAGATTTTGGAGGAGAAAATGCCTTTTATTATTTTGGCGACTGGTTATTGAGAAAATATAGAGCACATCATAACCGCACTTTAGAAATTAATACTGAGTAAAACATTTATTTACAGTTCGAAGAATTTAAATAATATGATAACGCTGTTTTAGTTAGGTTTCCTAAAAGTTTTATGGATAGTTTATCTAATTTAGAAAATAATTTTGTTAAATATTTAACTTTCTGGCGAGACGAAAAGCCCGCGCTACGGTCTTTGATCATGTGTCGGCGGACGATCATGTGTAAATCCACCTTGTATACGGGGTATATTACGTACTTCCAGACTTCTTCAGTATTTTATATACGACTCTTAGTATAAAGTAAGTAGAAATTATCTGTATAATAAGGCATATTTAGTAAAATTAAAAGGAAAATATTCGACTGTTTTCTAAAAGTATTTTTTAATTTTTTTATTATAGTTTTTTAAGATTGAAATATTTATTTATTTTCTTTTTTTTTTAGTATTCAATAGTAGTATTTAGTAACACTTAAAAAATATTTATTTTAATTATATTAATTTATTTACTAATAAAATTGTAAATAGCAATTAACTTGAATTTTTAATTTTTTTTTGTTTTTTATATAAAATACTAATAATTATTATAGGCTTCGGATTTGAGAGAAATGGCATGTTTAATGTTTAAAATTTCTCAATTCCAAAATTTATTGAAAAAAAAATCAAAGATGTGGCTTCGGTAGTCGAGTAATAAAGCATTCGAGTATATAGTAATATAACGACAGAGGAGCACGGGTTCAAGTCCGTATAATAAAAATAATATTAATATATGTATAATATTTATAAAAACATATACCAAATAATTATTATGGAAAGGGCCACATTCCGAAAGGGAAAAGGACTCGTAGTAGTTGGACTGCAAATTTATCTGCAGATCCCATTATTATAAGTTTTTAAATTTGAAATACTTTGACCTATAAAATAGTACAAATAAATCTGTAGTAGAACATCAAATGGATATTTTCACACTAGTATTCCAGCCGTTTTCTGCACTTGTTATTTGTTGGTAAAAGGGTAGAGAGGAAAAGAAAAAAAAAATTTCACGAATACCAAATTCTTCTGATTTTTGGTAGTTTTTTACAAATACATAGAAACATTAAAATTGAGAATTTTTTTATCAGCAGATGAATTTACCTAATAATAACACTACATATACTAACGTATTAAACATTTTGAATTTCTTTCTAAATTAATTATTCAATTAAAAAGTTTTGGAGTATTTATTGCTCCCGTTACCTCTGTAGTTGTGTAGAAGTCGTTCAGCATGTGTTAAAATGTGTTGAGCCCAAATCTTCAAAAATTAAATTTAGAGGAAATTTACAAAAAAAATATTTCTAACTCATTGCAATAATGAGCTGCACATCTGCTTGAATTGAATAATTTTGTAAATTAAAATGATTTCTTTATGTTTTTGTTTTGTCTTGTTTGTAAAATTATTAATAATATATTATTAACTTGAATGTTGTTGTTTTGTATAAAGTATTTTTTTTGTATATTTGCATACTATTTTAGTTGTAATTTTTAATATTTTAGCAATCTAATAATCCAAAGCCTACTAATGACAAACTATTCACAAATCCACATTATTTATATAGTTAATTATTTGATAATATAATTCGGCCTTTTGTTATTGTTTTACACATTTTCTTATATAGCTTCAATTTTGGTTGTAAAGAAGAAAAATTTGAAAAAGTTGATTTTGACAAACTTGTGTATTGAAATAAGTACATACAAAAATAAAATGTTAATTAATTAAAATTTAATGTGCCTATCGCAATCTTCACTTTTTCATTCACTTCACTCTTTCTCCGTCCGGATGACAATTTCAGTATCGCAGCATTCACTTTCCAACTCAAAAAGTGAGTGTAAAGTGAATAAAGTGAAATATTAATGTTGACATATATTACGTAGGTAAAAATAAATTTTAACTGTTTCTATTTATGTAATTTTTCGTAATTAAACGCTATTAAGCTACTAAGCTCTTAATAATAGTTAAATTTACTATTATGTTATATAATATTAATAATTTTAATATATTCTTTAACTATCTTTTCCACTTTGTTTAAAACACCAAACAACACCAACAGAATTTTCTTAAACATTTCAACTTTTGTATGTTATTCACTTAAAAAAATGAGCCGGATACAATTCATCCGGATGATTTTTTTTTCACTCTTTTATTTTTACTAGAGCAAAAGAATGAAACACTTTTAACACTCTTTCTTATGGTAAATATGAGAACTTTACTCAATAATGTTAAAAACTAGCAATATTCATATTTAACATACTGGAATAAAAGAGTTAGAAAATTTATATTAACATAATTTGTTATCATTAACATAAGAAAAAAAGAGACAAATACTCAAAACTAAGGAACATTTTTTAAATGTTGCTCAACATTTTTTCTTGTATAGTAAGTGAAACTTGCGATTTACCGATTTATATACCGATTTATTCCTCAGACGGTTGAAAAATGAAGTGAAAAAACAAAGTGAATGCTGCGATAGGCACATACGATACCTCGTAATTATAAAGGAATATTTTAAAGTTAAATTAAAATTGATTGAAATTTTTTAAATAAATTAAGTTCAATTTACAACTGTTAAAATCATGTAAACTTATATTTTTCCTTATATTTTTGAGCATATGTATATTTAATTTTTGATAAATAATTAGTACATAACGTTTATTATATTCTAATTTTATTTGGAATACAATTAAAAAAGTTTAGGAGTATTTGGATTATGACATTATCATATGGTGATAAAATAAAATAAAAATATCAAAGACGGTCATTTTTTAAAGTTAAAAGTTAGAAATGTAACATATTCTTGTTTTGTAATTTATTGCCATTTCATTACTTCTCCCACCCACCTCTCTTTTCCTATTAAATATGATTTGTCTATAATGTATGGATGTTAACAATAATTAAAATTTTGGTCAATTTTCAATCTCATTTCATATTCAATTATTCTTTTCAAACTTTTAAGTAGGATCCTACTTATCGATCTGTACGCATTTGCTTTTCCGTAGCTCACCTTGTTCGGTTTTGGTAAGAACACTACTTTTGCTTCTCTTCATTTATTTGGTATATGGCCATGCCTTAGGCGTGCCTTATACATATCTTTGAGTTTCGCTAGTAGTAGGTTACTACCTTTCTGAAGCATTTTCGGGTAAATCTCATTCGTTCGTTTATGAACTAAAGGAGCTTGTTGCCCATTTTATTCTTTCGTGTGTAATAACCTGTTCTATTCTTCCATTATCTATTTCAGAAATATTTGGATACGTTTTCATATTTAATGGTGTTGGGTAATACCTCTCCTCCTCATCTTGTATTATTAGAATATAATACTGGAAGTTACCATTAATTAGTACTTTCAAAGCGTCTTTCATATCCGTTGTTATTAAGGCATCTTGGCGTGTAATCAGCTCCGATTGGGAATGTGTGCTTGCTAAGATTTGTTTTAACCTTGACATCTCCCTTATGTTTACTACTTGCTCTGTGTATTCCTTCCAAACTTTTTTCTTTGTCTTTCTGTTTTCTGATTTGAACCGTTTAAAGACCACTTTATAGTTATTCCACTAGGATTCGTTATTTTTTTATAAGCTCGGTAATAACATTGCCTATATTTTCCCCGCAACTCTAATAGTTCTCTATTCATCCATCTTGGATAGATGTCTATTTTTATTATTTTTATATTAAAATTTTAAAGACGAGTTCTGGTACCCACAGAATCAATCACGTACCTCTACACTGTTGCGTTTCTTTTAACACTGTCTACTTCAGAATCCTGAGCCCTATGTTGTCATTTATGACTTACAAGAACTCTAGAATCTCTTTTATCAGAGTACGTCGGTTGGCTTTCTCTGGAATTTCACCCAGGGTGTGGCTTTTATCTACTATTTCTACCTTGAAGAATTCCTGAGCCATTTGGCTGTACGATTCAACTCCTGTAGCTTTTATCTTCTTTGGGTCCATTGAGTTTTCGTCAGACCTATTTGCTATTTATACCTTTCGCGCCAATTGAGTGGTTCTCATTTCTAATACCAGAGCCTAGACCCCTTCCTCCTCCTTATCCATCGGATGGGTGATGGTTGGCTTTGTCGTTGCCGACTACATTTCCCTTACTGCGTTTATTAATGCCAGAAAAATTATTCTCTTTTGCTTTCCGATTTCCCTGTTTTCTTCATTGAGAGACGTTTCTGCGATAGCGCACCTTCGTGTCCCGCCGAAGACTAGTTTAGCTGATTTTACGCTATTTATGAAGCCATTTTCGGTCCTTCCCGGAAGCTGAAAATATCACCAATCGCTAAAACACCCTCATTATTTTAAATTAAAAAAAAACTGCTCCTAACTAACAATTTTGCGACGTCTTCATATAAAAGCTATGTATCATTTAACTTTTATTTATTTCAAAATTGTGGAATTAACTAAAAATTTTAAAATTTTTTTTAATTATTTACATATATATATAATTAGATAACCTATTTTCTACAGATGTGAGGCATCTAAATCGAGCATCATGTAAACATTACAACTTCTTATAAAATATATTTTTCAATTGATTGATCTGTGGTTTACGAAATTAATAAAATATTAAGTAGAAAAAAAAATAATTAATTAAGTAATAATACATATAACAAATTTTTATTATTAATAAATATTATATATGCCAAATCCAAGTCATAGATTTAAAAAAAGAAAAAAGATTTTTTTTCTAAAAAAAAAAAATATTTTAAAAATTAAATTAGTGATATTATTTGCGATAGAAAGCTATAAAACTCAATTACTTTGTAGAAGAACTAAAATTTATAATATTAAACATTTTAAAGTGAACAGAACATTTTTTTAAATCACAATGAATAATAATTTTAAAACCGTAGAATTTTATTAATATGCTATGAAATAAATTGAACTCAAAAAACATTCTTAATCATTATTGAGTGAAAGTAAATATTTTTTTTTGTTTTTAAATTTCAATTTAAATCAGATATAAAATTTATTGTGTATCATTATTTTTTTTTGTTTTTCATTAAAGAAAAATTGAAATTTAATTGTCCTTTTTTTGAGGATAATTTAAATATGAATGATAGTTAGTTAAAAAACTTTCTTTTCTTTTTGTTTTCGTTTTTCTTTCATGTACATTTACATTTTATAATTATATTTTCAATTATTTTTAAATACAACTAACTATATTTTAAAATTAAAGTGTAAACAATTAAACAGAAAATATAATGTATATATAACTATATATAAAAATATATAATATTATATATATGTATATATGTGTACAATTATATGAACGCAAAAGAACAATAAAGTTGTGAAATTATAAGTATATGTATTATAATTAATTTTACTAAAATTGAATGTGTTTTATTTTTGACTGGTTTTTAAATTACAGGATTTTTTTTAAATTACAGGATTTTTTTTAAATTAGGTTTTTTTAAATTACTGGTTTTTAAATTACAGGTTTGAATTTAAATTAGGTGCTGGCTGAGTTTGAACATGAATAATCGAGTTAAGATTGAAATTGAAACAATATTTGTACTAAGTATATATGTCCTTAATCATTCACTATAATTTATTAATCTGTTACTAATAAATTTTTTTAATTATTCAATTTTTTTTTTAAACAACCAAAAGCGTTAGCCAAAGTATTTATGTACTGCTTGGTTGGGGTAGGATAGAATAGGATAAATTACGAAGAAAAAAGTGAAATAGATTAGTATTAGGAGTTCAAGGATAGAGGTATTAATATTTTCCTTAAATCTTTGCAAATTAGGAGTTGGACGTGTAAACGTATCATAAGTAATATGGTGCCACATTCTTGAACTGCGAAGAACTTATTTACGAATTTCTATAACCTATATTATATAATCTTGGGATTTTCACAGTGTAGAGGTAAGCACTAGCGGCTTCTCTTATTTCGCCTTCGAATTGTTTAAGAGGAGGAAGCAGTGCTTTGATTTTTGCTGAGCATGTGCTCACATCCCACCATTAAAAAAAAATTTATTTGAATTACATAAAATAAAGTGGAATACAGAACACCTAAATTCACATTCAAAAATTCAAAATTCCAATTTAGTAGCATATTACACTTTTAAAACGGTAAAAGATTTTTTTGTTTATTTTTCAGGGAGTAAAATATGTAGCAATTTTTATGTTTGCAAGGCTAATGGTTTTTAATATTTGTATTCCTGATGAGTGCTAGGAGTTGTATGACAGATACCCAAATCTGTCTGATATTTAAAAAAAAATTATTCCAGAAACAGTTTACTGGCTTCAAAGTTCCATGGCGATTGAATGAATGGTGTAATTCATAAAATGCAAACTAGATTGCGAATTAAAGTGTTATCAATGTGCTTTCTCTTGTTGATGAATGATTTTAACATAATTAACAAAATTTACAACAATGATTTGTGAAAAAATTTAATTAGATTGTTAGTACGAACATCGCAATCATCTAAAGACATCCGATTCAGGAAAACCTGAGCATTTGCAATTGTTTGTGCAGCTGCATTATTAATTTGAGCTGTAAGTTTTGATAAGCTGTTAGTTTTGATGAACATTATGCAATTTGCCAATAAATTTAATAGTAATTTAATTTAAGTTCACTTATGTGATTGATTAGATTAGATTTATATCTTAATAGAGTAGACCCTCTTGATATCATTGGAGCATAATGGAATATAAAAGCACCGGTCTCCTAGAGTCATTGTATACAATTTCGCCGTTTGAATTCAAACTCAAAATTTAAATTTACTCTAATAAGTAATCAGAAATATAATATGCATAACAAGAGCCAACAACACCATATACATACATACTTTTTACTTAGGTGGCAACTATAATTTGAACATTTTTGTTTAATACTCGTAATTATTACGGTAATTTAACATTTATCAATAATAAAAGCCTGAAAATAAAACCAAAACAAAAAAATTAAAGAAATTCATTGCGTTTCGCTTCTTCTTTATTAAATTTATTTATACAGTATATATGTATATATACATTTATATATTTGTATATAGGCTCATTCTTCGTTTAGTGATAATTTACATTTAAATATAAATACAAATTTGAATAAATTTAAGTCTTTCAGTTTTTCATGGAATTTGATTACAATTTTGGTTTTAAGTTTTAAAATTACTTTTTTTTGTTTGGTTTCATTTTAAATGAATTTTATTACAGGATACATGTTTTTTATGGATTGATAAAGGATTTATTTAATTTAAAAAAAATTAAAAATAATTTTTAATTCAAGCAATTTTAAGCTTTAGTTCCGTTTTAGACAAATAAATATATGTTGACTGTATTATAGGCTTAGTGGTATCCATTAAATTTTACATTATGTACCTTGTATACAAGTATTATCAGCATTATCAGTATCTTTAGTTTAATACACATATACCATTATGCCATTACTCATTAGCTTTGTTGTTTTCATACGGCTGATACGGTTCAAGGACAAGGTTTTATTAAATTCAAAAGAACGATGTAGCATGTAGGTTAATGCCTGTGTTTAGACTTTGACTCTTGACTCATGAGATTTGAAGCACCGACGTTTTGTAGACTTTAACTAACGAAATTGATTCTCTTTTACATGTATGTCTATATATTTTTTAAATGCGAAAGAGATAAGATTGTAAGAATTTAGCAGACATTATAAATATTTTTATTCATACAAAATTTAAAATTGTTGAAGTCAAACAAAAAACTTTAATGTATGCCACAAAACAAATCCAAACGCAAAATAAATATTTTATTTCAGTTTTCTATGAGTTAGTAAAAACATCACGTTCGACAAAAATAATTTTGTTGAAAATTCTCTCTAATCGTGAGTCAGGAAAATCCCCTCCACAAAATTTGTTTATTGGTAAAGGGGTATTTAAACGTATGCTAACCATTAACGCACGAGTCAAAGTCTAAACACTGGCAATGATCTGGATAATTTCTTTAAGTTGGTAAACTTGTTAATTAAATTCAAAATCAACAATCAATGAAATTTAACAAAGTAATGATGCCGTAAGATCTTAAAAATAGATATATTTTAAAAAATAAAAATTAAATATATAAAAAATTATAAAAATTAATTATTAAATTAAAATATAAATATAATTAAATAAATATATTGAAAAAAATATATAATTAAGTAATATATATATATAACATAAAATGTGCTAAAATATTATAAAAATATAATAATAAAAATAATATAATGTAACTACGAATTATGCATGTGCTGCTTCTATGAACAAGAATGATTGCTAAAGAATTTTCTGCCCGCCTGCGCAAGTTTTTTTGCTCAGAGTGACAGGTAAAAAAATTTGCAAGCCGCGATGCCACCGTTGTTTTACTGCAACTACACACACTCTCAATTTAATGTATTGCAAAACTACGCAAGCGTCACTCGTGCAGTCGTGCGTGACAAATATTATTACTAAATTTTTGGATCTGTATAAAACCAGATAAATATCTGGGCTTTGAGTAGTTATTGTTTTTTCATAATAAACTATTTACCTAGACCTTGCACTTGAACCGGATGAAAAAAAAAAACAGCTATTTTTATGTGGAACAAAAATTACTGCTATCTATTACCATCAGTCGCTATCTTATTTTGAAATTATTATTATTTTTAAAACAGAAATAGTAAATTATAATTAAAGAAATTTGCGGCACTGCGAAATAAGTTCGATTGAAATAACTTCGATATTAAAAGGGAAATAACTTCGATAAAAAATCACAATGTTTTATCGAAGTTATTTCACTTTTGATTTTAATAAATTTATCGAACTTATTGCATTATGACAAAATGAAATAAGTTTGGAAAATTTAGATTTATCGAATTTATTTCATTTTTAATTTATACTTATTTCACTATGAAAATGAGCATAAAGTAACTATACACATGGAGTAGAGATTCACGCAAAACAAAAAGTTAGTCAATTCCATTTCGTAAAAATATGACCGTATTTTTCGTTTTGTAGTAAAATTAAATTGAAGTATTTTGATTTGAAAAAATATTGAAATATAAGTATCTAATCTAATGCATGAAATAAAAGTCGAGAGCCACTAATAATTTATATTTAATTTGCAAATATCGATAATTCTAATCTAGTCGCAAGCACTGATGAAGGAAGAAAGTTGCTTCCGAAATATTGATATTTGCAAAATAAATATAAATTATTAGTGAAAGGAAACTCGAATTTTATTCCATAAATTAAATATACCACTAAAAACAAATCTGATTATCAAAAACAATATTATATCTCATCTATATGAATGTACTGTTGAAAAAGCAAGAAGTTGAAAAATTTAAAAATATCCGATGAGAATTTTGTTATTATAATGTTCTTTGATTAGCTATATCTAAGTTTACAATCAATAAATTTAGACTTATTTCGCAGCACCGAAATTTTCATATTAATCGAGTTAATAAATTAAATGTATTTTAATATTTATAATCTAATCAATCTAGAAGTAAATAAAAAATGCCTCAAATTAATTTATAATTAAAGTTAAAAAAAGTTTTTCTCAAAATTTTTTTTTTTTTTAAATATAATTTTATTTCATAAAAATTTAGTTTTTGGACATTTTTAAATGTAAAAGATATGCTTTCCTATATCTATAAAATATTTATTTTTAATTATTATATCATATTTAATTTAAAATATATATTACTCCATTGCGAAAAAGTTGGCCCACATCTTGTTTATATTATATTTACTCTCATTTTGCTCAGCAGATGTGAGATAAAATCAAAAATTTTATGGTTTGTAATTTCCCACATCAATTTTTTTTTTTGTAATAAGTTTATAGGTGGGCCAAGTTTTATGCAATAGAGCTAGTACTAAGAACATACTGTAAAGTTTAATTAAATAATATACTTATATAATGTAATATTAAATTCACTGATTTTCAAAGTGTATATCATAATATTTTTAGTAAATTTATAGAATTATGAAAAGCTACAAATAAGAAACTTCTTCCAAACCAAATTTTCAAAAAACTTGATTGATTTTTTTTTAAGGATTTTCAGATGTACATATATTTAAAAAAGTATTCAAAAAAGAAAAAGATATGTTGAAGATAATTAAAGATTATAATTTGATATTTAATTTTGATTAATTTTTGAAGATTAAATAAAAACGTTGTAAAAACATACATAATTAAATTTTTAGAGAAGTATTACTTTCTTGATTTTTCAGAGGGTTAATATAGTTATTTATTTACCCAATACCATATCTATAATTTTTACTAACAGACGTAAATTAACCTTTATGAAATTTTTAAGCGAAATTTGAATTCAAAAATTTCAGTTCGGAATAATTTTCTTTTTGTATGTTCTGCATATTATTAGTCAGAAATAATACCCCTTTGTACAGAAAGGGTCATATAAAATTACAAATTGGTGTAAAACTACGTCTTTCATAGTGGGAATTTTTTTCACATCACGGTCATTAACTGATATAAAAGAATAAGGATATGAGGAAAATTGTTAGAAATTTTTAATCATCAAATAGTTCACTATTAAAATTTTAATTAGTATATTAATTATATATTTTAAATTAAAACTTAATTAAATTTAATATTAATTCAAAGATCAAATCATTTTGCAGAAATTTATATTTCAAAACAATTGTTGTTTAACACTTTGAAAATCACTTTAAAATTTATAATTTAAAAATTATTTTACAGTAAGAAAATATTTTTTTTTTATAAATTTTGTTTATAAATATATATTTTTGTCATATAAAATATTTATTAGATTGTTATACACATTAAATAATATTATATATTATGTGGAATCTACATGGTATTTATGTATATATGTAACTACAAGTATTGATACAGTTGTTAAAACTTGTCTTTTTTGGCTTGATGTATAATAAAAAAAAAATTTTCTTTTCTTTTCTATTCTACTTTATTTCAAGTTTTTCCGTAACATCGAAATTGCAACAAAAAAAGTTCAATTGCAGTATTAATATCTAAATACAAACGGAAAGTGGAAATACGATATTTATACTTTAATTATAAATATGATGTAAATTTTAGCATTTTGGATCATACATTTTTAAATTTATTATATTTAATACTGGACAGTTTTTCTCAAATTTTAAACGAACTACAAAAAATTAATTACACATACATTATGTATGTATGCGTTTAATACTCAAAATATGCAATATGCAAAGCAAACTATAAAACTTAATTAAGGATCTCAATACTTTTATAAATGTAAAGGTGTATCATAATACCAAAGACAAAAAATATAAAGATACATATTTATATATTTACTGTCTTTAATAATAATTATACTTTGTTTTTGTTGTATAGTAATACCACAGATAAGTTAATTATCACCCATATTCTGTTAGACCCATCTCGCGAGATCGCGTGAGAATATCTCTGACGAGATAGTTTTGTATTCTGTTAGACCTTTGACGAGACGAGATAGCCATTTTTTATCTCGTCAAAAATTGTAAGCGATAGAGTATCTCGTCAAAGTATTTTGTGTTCTTTTTATCAAAAAATTGAATTAAATAAAAAAATTGAATAGATAAAATAGTTAAATAAAGATTAATAAACAGTTTTTCATTATTGTTTTTGCATTATTATTAAAATTGTGTTTGTTTTTTGAAAAAAAAAAACCATCTTTACTATTACTGCTTTACTACGTTTATGTATTAAACTACAAAATATATTTAAAACATAAATGTATTTATATTTATTTTTTATTTAAAAAATATTTTAAAACTAATACTAAGTTAGTGGGGTTAACACTTTCCAAAAATTTTATAAATCATATTTCGTTTATATACCAATAATTATTTTTGATAGTAAAAAATTATCAGTACTACCAACAAATAAAATGTTCTATCGCGCCGCTTACAGTGTCTAACAGAAAGGCATATTCAGCGAGACGAGACGAGATGAATTTTTTCTTCTCGTCAACGATGGGTCTAACAGAATATGGGTGTATATAAAATTAATTAACTATGGTAATACCCTATATATTTTGCATTGTGAATGTCAATGTGTTTGTTTTGCAAAATTCCACAAGTATTCTCCACCACAACTTTAGCATACGTTTCTCAGAGAGTACTCTACTCTTACCTACAATTTACAAACACAAATTAGTAAAAATTAGATCATGACAGAGAAATGCAAAATAGCTTATAACAACAATAATATTATTGAAATGCAAAGCATTTACTAATATTTTAAAAGTACCTACATAAATTAAGTTCATGATATAAGCAAAGAGTATATAAATATAAGAGGTCTCATCTAGAAATTTTTCAATTTTTTCGTCGCGTACGGGCGGGTAAAAAAATGAAACGAAAATAAAAATCGTATTTTTTATTTTATTTTTATTCTGGTTGTTCTGTTTTTTTTTGTCTGTATGTCAGTCGATGTATGTAGCTATGTACATATGTAGAATATACAATGTATACAAATTTTTTTTTCAATTGAAAGTATACTGAAAAGTAGGTATAGGTACCAAACATATATTTTTAAAGCGAAGAATTTTTTTGATTTTGTATCAATCATGTATATAAATATGTATATGTATATCTTATAGACGCGTAATGCAAAAATTTTTCTTCCAAAATTTATACTTATGAGCAAAGACTTCTTATTAACTTATATATTCAATTTTTTTTAATTTCGTACAGAAAAAAATGTTAAAATTAAAAGTTTATCAAACAACAAAAAATAAAAGTTGTTGCAATCACTTATAATAGGTTGTATTCCTCCAAGAAACTTTAAAAATTTTAGGTTGTTTTTTCGTTGAACGATAAAACTTCCAAATATATAATATGTACATACATAATTTTCTTATTGCTACACATATGAAAAAAAGAAATTGTATATATATATACATATATAAATTTTATACAATATTATAATTTTCTTTATATATTACTTTATACCTATCTACCACTGTACATTTGAATGTGAATGAAATTTTACACTAATTAATATTATTATGTATACTAGACATGTTAAATTTAATTTTTTATAATATGTATACAATAGGTCGTTTTATTTTTACATAATCAAATTTTGTTTATTTTTAAGATATTACATCATTCTGTATACATACTTACATAAATAAATAGTAATAGTATAGTATTAAATTGTGCAATTTTTTTTTTAATTATACATAGTTTTGTTTTTTTTTATTTAAAGATATTTTTTCATTATTTTCTATTGTTATCATGTTGATTATTGCCAGGATCACATTTTGAACGAAGTATAGCAGCCAATCTTTGTGTTAAAGGTTCTGTAGGAGATTCTGAATCACTGCAGGAAGCAGAACAGAAATTGCCTTAAATGGGAAAATTAAACAAAGAAAACGAAAACAACTTAATAATATGATTATTGCAACTAAATTTAATTTGAAAAAGTTTTATATTTAAAGTTAAAGTAATAATACAAGATTTCCAACGAAATCAAACGTTGAAAAATAAAACAATATATACCGGGTGTCCAGAGCATAGCTTTTTAAGAGGGGTAGTAGCCGTTATTTCAAAATTAATTTTTTTTTTATCTAAATCGAGGGTGCTCTATCGATTGGTGATATTTTCAACTCCCTTCAAGGAAGCACCGGAAAAGGTTTTTATAAAAACTTGTTTTCTAGCGTTAGAGTAAAATTTTGGTATAACAGTGAAAATAGTCGAATATTTTCCTTTTAATTTTACTGATATGCTTATCATACAGATACGCGTATTTCGTCTACTACTTGCAGACTTCTTCAGTGTTTTGTACTCGACTCGTACAGTACAATACTCGTCGAGTCAATATACGTCGTACAGTACTCTTTAGACATAATTTTTCTAATCCGATTTTCTTTAACCCTCTGTATCCCAGGTAAATTTAAAGATAGACCACTCTTCTAGAACAATTTTTTTCCTAAAATACTCCAAGGAATCACCCCTTAAAAACTTTTTGCTCTAAACCGGACCACCCTGTATATTTAATTTCTTAATCGGTAGTTTTTGCGGTAATTATTTGAAAAAGCTCAACATTTAAATCTTTAGTTTCCTGTATAATTGCTTTTTTCTTTAATTCACCGATGTGGAAAGTTTTATAGACATTATCAGCGTATTATTATATCTGTGGCAACAAGTCATAACCAACCGCTTATGTCTGAAATACTTTTCAAGTTAAATCAATTTGAAAAATATAATAACGAGACTGTTTTAGTTTTTAGTTTTTTTTTAAATCGCTTAAATTATGTAAGCATTTGAAATCTAAGAACTTTAGTAGCTTTTTAAATGTATTAATAAATAAAATTTTTGTAAAAATCGCTTAAGTACCCTCAATACATTTGAAAATTTGACAATAATATTCAAAATTTTGTATAAAAACGCTTATCAATTTATATTTTTTTGTAACTAATCGTGATAATCTATTTAAAGTATTTTAAGTTAATCCTTCATCAGCTATATCAAAAATATGTTTAGGTAATTTTGACATAAACGATTATCATTGCAAAAATATGAGTTATAGATTGTCAGGAAAAACTTTCGAAAATTCTGAATTTGGTGGTTATTTTATCTCAATTTTTCCTTATGTTGACATAACAGGTGATGATTTGTTGGCACAGATATTAGATTGTACTCAAAAAATGTTAAAATAGTAGTACTTCCGTACATTTAATAAAATAACAACATTATATGGGTATCTCTACTTTCTGCAAAATTTTAACTTACCATTACTAATATCTATATCAGTACGATGAATGTCTCTTAAATTAATATTTTGAGGAACATCATCCTCTTCTTCGAGTAATAAACTTGAATAGGAATGTGTAGTATTATCACTTCGGCTAATACCATAACCACTACTACCACCACCACTTGATGAATTATTTGAACCGGGTGGATCTAATAGATTCTCATCAGATTCTTCACTTGTTGCTGCTTCTGATTCATTCAAAAACTGATCACTACTAGTATTGCTGTCATTATCATCATCAGCAACATCAGATTCGTCATCAATTTGACCATCTTCATTATCACCTTCATTATCATTGTCATAGTTATCACTATCATTACAACCATCTGCTGATGATGATTTATTACAATTCTCATCGCTTTCATTTATTGATGATTCAACTATTAAAAAACCCAAAAAAAAAATTGAATTAAAGTGAAAGTAGTGAGCTTGGATGTGATACACATACAAAATATTATACATATATTTGTAGAATTTATACCAGACATAAATCAATTGTGCAGTTCCGTATTTGAATAAAATTTACGTACTATACAACAAAAAAAAAAGAACAAAGAAGAACTATCTTACATTTCAATTTTTCCTGAATCAGAGGATAAAACTCTTTTGCTGTGGCATTATTTGGTTCATACTGAAGAACTGAAATAAAAAATTATATATTAAAATATTATCTTAATTATATTGTATGTAAAAATGTAGCACTAATCACTATGCATTTGATATGACGACGATATATAATTTTGGTTTTACAAAAAAAAAATATAATAATTAAATTGAATGATGTGTGGCAATTAATTAGCAGTCAGTAAGTATCGGTAGTTGTCGTGGTAATTAAATTAAAAAGAATTCTATGATCAAAAGGAAAATTTTGAACCTACTTTCAGTCAGAGAATAATCTTTTAACATGAGAGCATTTGATGTTGTAACAAGTATTTACAATTAGTCATTTATTCAAAATTTTCAGGCCAGACACCACGAAAAGATGGGTTGAATGTTGGACATCAACTTCAAAAGCGTGCTATTTAAAAAAAGCAGGCTCAAGATTAATACATAGCTATATGGGCGAAGCAGTCGAAAAGATACATAGCTATCTCGATGGATCGAAAAGATACATAGCTCTATGGGCGAATCAGTTATTTCATTTTTTCAATTCCAACTCAAAATTTAAACCCGCAGAGAAAAAAATATGGAGATGAAATTTTATTGCTAGATTTTTTTAATACTCGTATTGTGCATGTCTTTTTACGATCTGAAAGAAAAAAGTTTAATTGAATGCTACAACAAATCCAGTAATTGTTTTTTATACATCGTTAAGCTCTTTTTGTATAGTTTGTTTTATTTATCATAGGCAATTAAGATAACCCCTACTCAGAGTAATATTACATAATTTTTGCTTGAAAGAGCCGACTTTAATATACTTAAATAAGTTTTTATTTTAAATTAATTTATTAATTTCAATCTTCTATTTAAAATTTTATTCATTTTAATTTTATATTTCTAATATGTATATAATATATAATTACATATATTCATATACATATTCATATTCATATGTTTATTAAATTCCCAAATGGAGCGTAATCGTTCTTATAGAGTGTATTATTACAAAGTATTCAACTTAATAAGTGTATTCACGACAATACTAAAAGTACAATTTTTTTATATAAAAATTTTACAAAAAAAATTCTACACCTCGACACCTAGTACAAGACCTTCAATATACACCTTCAATATACACCTAATCGTGAATACCCTTAATATTTAATATTTACGATGATTTTACAGTTACAAGTGGCAAGATAACAAATTATTGAAAAATATTATAAAGAGTATATTTACAACCATAAAACAAGATAAAATTAAAAAATTCAAAGGTAGTAACAAAATATTAAATTAGAATTTCTTATAATATACAAAATTTGAAATTAAAAAAAAAAGAGCATATACGAGTACTGAGTACATACTTACTTAATTTACAATATTCTAAAGCTCTTTTATAATCCTTTAGCATGACAGCTGACAAAAACTAAAATAAAAATGTTTTTTTAGTTTGATTGAATTAGCTACATACGTTAATTTTTGGTTTCTAAAAATTATGTCTATACATACATTAAAAAATTGAATGCTTTCAATATGTAATTAGGTATTTGCTTTCAGATTTCATAAAACAAATATTAGAAAGCTTGGAAAATTTTCATGAACTCAGACGTAGTATTTTAAAACTCTTTCATAAATTTTCAAAACCTTCTATTGGTAAATTACACACACGCAGCCAGACATACATATGTATGTAGTAATAGGGTAATAGTATGGCTTCCTCAGTTTGGAGGGGTTTTTCCGCACAATTTAATTACATGGCTTTATTTGATTACATGACGACAACACCAACTGCGATTTCCGAGCGTTTTTTCTGCGTTTTTTTACCACACAAAAATCACATATATATACATATATATATATATATATATTTTATTCATTTTGTTTCTAGGTATAAATTATTTTCAAGTTTCATTCTTTATTATTGATTTTTTAAATGCTGTATAAATATTTTTTATATTTATATACAAAATTTGTTTGACGTTTTATAGCGATTTTTTAAGTTTCAGTGTTATCATCTAAGCGGCATCTTTCCGTGGGGATTTCCGTGGATTTGTGCGATGCCACTACCGCACTGCTTCCGCAAAAAAGCGGTCTGAGGAAGCCTTTATACAGATCATAATATCCATATGTAAATATTTAATTCAATGATTTTAAATTTTAAATTTACACATAAATATATGTATGTAGTATGTATGTAGTATGTATCTAGATTGAATTCTGGATATTTCAGTCTATTAAACAACAAATGTTAAAAATGACGTAATAAAGTTTACTAACCTCTGCTAAAAATTCTGTAGGAGCTGATATACTTTCTTCCGCATCTGTATACTCTGATAAACTCTGACTTAAATCTTCATTTGATGATTTTGTTGTTGTTTTTGATGTTGGGGAATTATTTAAATTTTGATGTGATCTATATATTGAATTTGTTGTTTGATTTGTTAAATTGTAAAGACTGTTCCCATTCGGTTCATCAATATAAATTGCCTACAAAAAAAGATCAAAAACTATTTTTAATCTCGAAACATGAATATTGATGTTACATGATTTTTGTTTTTGTAATTCAATACTGCGATTTTGGATTATTATATTGATTATGATGTGATTATGATGATGTATTACCAGAAACATTTAATATATTTGGGATTAAACATATTGTTTTGTACTAATTGTGTTAGGATGCGTTAACCAAAATTAGAAACTGCAAAGAATTTCGAGAAACGAAAAGAGTAACAATAATAACCTAACGTGGGGTCCTTTTCTGTGGAATTTATGTTAGAAATTTGATAATAGCAACAGAGACTAGTAATGTTTTCAACAGAAGTTAATACATATTTAGAAGATTTATCAAAAGCTGCAAAAAATACTACAAAAAACATGGTTCAATTGAGCTATGTTTTAACTTATAATGGTAAAAATGATAACTTTTGTCTTTTTTGTCTCTCTATATAATACTCTTACCAGCATGCATACTTAATAAACTTTATTGAGAAAGAAGTTGAATAATTTATATAATAGATATTATATATATAACACAATTGATTTAAGAATACTATAAAAATAGGTTTTTATTGTAATTTAATCATATGGTTGTAAATACAACGGTTTATGTACATAAATTTTTATACTGGAAACTAGAAAGAAGATACCCTTAAGTTTAAGGATTTTAATATTTTACTAAAAAAAAAAAACAATTAAAATACTTACATGAGACATTTTTGTGTTTTTTCTTTTTGAATAAATATTTCTGTGTGTGTTTGTACTTCAGATTTCTGATACTGTCCTCACATTATTCTAATGTACCAAACAATTAAACCTTAAAATGTTAAATACTGTTAAATACGTTAAAATTTAAAAAAAATAAATAAATATTTTTTTTCATTTTTTTACATTTTAAACATTTTAGTTTAAATCTTTTGCTGAAGATTTGTATTTCGTTGTATAAAATTTATCTGTATTCATTTATAAAAATTAAAATTAAAACGAAAGACGTTATATTATATCCGTTAACCAAAAAAAAAAAACTATAGATATATTTTATATTATTTTGCTTTTCCTTTCCTTCCTTCCATTATTATGCAAGGCTTTTTATTAAAAGTTATGATTCACTTTTATAACTATCTTCTATAGTCAGAATATCAAAAACAAACTTTAGTACATGTAGCATATAAGCTCCTGAATAAGGTGTTTAATAAAATTTAAAATTTTCAACTGTTACAATAAAAATCGCAAAAAAACTGTTAAAAAGTGATACAAAATTTAAAAAAAATCTGCCAAATAGTTTCAGTTTTTAAATTCAATTCAATCGAATTGATTCAATTACATATTCTCTACAATTGTATTTATATATGCATTTCTTTTAGATTTACACAATATTTTGTTTAAATATTTCAAAAAGCAAAAATAAAATGTACATTCAAAATTTAATTTTAAAAAATTAACAAAGTTAAAAATTCAAAATTACTGTTACAAGCATTTAACAAACAAGAATGTAATTTAATTATTTCTCCTAGCCATTATTTTTCTTTGTGTTACAATACAAAAAAAAATAAAAATTTTAAAATAAAACAAATAAAACAAATAAATTGCTCAAAATTATATAAAAATAAAAAATACAATTGAATAAATACGATTTTTGACTGAAATGTTCCCAACAAAATCCAATATGAATTTACAATGTGAAATTGCGGACTTATTAAATCAAATGAAGAGAGACCACCAAAGAGGGAAGAAAAAAATTATAAAAATAATTTACATTGAGTCAATAAAATTGGATCACAAGAAGGAAAAAGGTCAACCCTGATTTATGTAAGTTTATTTTAATGCCTGTTTTTTTCTTTTACATATATAAACTCTTAAAATACAAAAAACTATTGTCCTAATTTCAAAAATAAAAAAAAACTTTGCCAAATTCATTATGTTTTCTAAATATTATTTATTATTTATTTATCTTAAACAGTTGATCCTACAGATAAATCTGTAGGCCAACTTTATAGGTCCTTTTCCCTTTCGAAATGTAGGCCTTTTTTTTTATTAATTTATATTAATTATTTGGTATTTATTTTTGTATATTATATATTTATATTTTTTTTTATTAGTTATATATTATATCTTTATTAATTATTGAATTATATTTGAACCGATGTGGTTGTATATAAAATTACAGTTTCAAAAATTTTCACCATTTGAAAAAATTTTCGGTTCTCACGGGGTTTGAACCCGTGCTCCTTCGGTCGTTACATTACTACACTCGAGTGCTTTACCACTCGGCTACTGAGGCCACATTTTTCTAAATATATTTTTAATATTTTTTTTTTGATTTTTTGTAGGAAAATAAAATAAAATAGCAAATTCTGTAAAATTTAAATAAACTGTATGCAGCTTGCGGCTATACTTTATGTACATTAATAGCAAAATACAATATGATTGGTATAAAAGTTTATTATACCAACTTACTAATGTATAGGAGGATATGAAGTTATTTATTTGCTATTTAATTTTGAATAAAGGGTTTTTATTTAAAATTTCCTTTCGTCCAGCCATCTTGATCTTGGTTTGTCTACCACTTGCTCTAGTATCGTGTGGATAATTTTTTATCCATTCTGCCACACAGAATTTCAAAAAACTATAAGTAATATCAGATATTATACTTTTCTAAATAGCATAGTAGTTCCATATCCATTTTGTATAAATGATCATAATCCAATTTAAATAAATGGGATTTCAATATCACTAAATGACAGGACTAGTTTAATTAATTCAAACTCATAAGCAAAAAAAATTGATATATGACATCGATTGACACAAAAATGATGGGAGTTTTGTAATTTAACCACCAATTGAAAAAATAATTATTTTTGCCGTTGATCATCATCATCAATGTCCTGTAACCCCATCCGTGGCGCAATTGCCCTTGATATGTTCTCCAATTATCTTGCTTATGGTGTTTTATTTCCTATATTTAGCAAATCTAGTGAATTTTTAAGGCATGCAAAGCAAGATTTACCACCATGTCTACAATAGGAATATTTTTTTTCTGCTTGTCAATATTTTACTTTACTTGTTTGAAAATTTACCTGTGTTGGTCGCAATTAGAAACATTTCAAGGTGGCTAATTTAAAGACACAAATCAAGGAAAATTTAAAAAAATTTAATTCCTTATTAAATTGCTTTTTAAATCCTACCTTATTTTTTTAGTAGTTTTAATTGTTTTGATGACTTACTATTTACTGATAGGATATGTTTTTCTATAAATAATTTATTGGAAGATGGGCACAAGAATTATGAATTTGTTTTATTTCTTAATCGGTCATTATTTGAAAAAGCTTCACATTTAAATTTTAAAATTTTTTTAACGGAAGTGGAAAGTTTTACTGGCATTATAAACGTATTAATACATCAAGTATCAAAAATTTAAAAAAAAAACTATTATATGTCATCAATCATTATTATAATTATTATTATTGAATTGACCATAATTTAAATTATGGCCAATTTTATAAGCACTAGCTGCACAGGCTTTCGGTTTGTCGTAAATCATAATGTATGCCAATAAGTCTATGCATTAAAAGCAGTTATTGAGTGTCCCGCCGTCATATTCAATCAATCAAAAATAATAAAAAAAAAAAATAATTGGGATTTTTACCAAGCTCAGTAAAATATTTTTTAACATTAACTTCTTAACATTATTATATTTAACACGTTATCATGCCAGTATTAGTATTTGTCACGTTTTTAGTATTTTGATTTTATTTATCGCACTTATGTTCGAAACACCTTGTATAGTTATTTCGGATTCAACTCTCAAATATTTAAACTGGATTTTCCTTTTAACCTTTCATTTGTTATAGTCACAACATACAATTTGAATTTTTACTGAAATCATTTTCTTTTAGTACGTACAATCACAGTTTTTAGAATCATTACAAAATTAAATGCACACATATTTTTTAGTCATTTAGAGATTACAACTGTACATTTTAATGGATAATTTTTTCTTTTTAAAATCAGGATATTAAATATATCTGAATAAATAAATTTGATCATTATATTCGTTCCAAAAAGAAAATAACTATTACCTATCATATATTATAATTATGTACATTACATTTTGAATATACAATACTACACCAGTATAATAGCACATATTTTCATAATATGTTGGCTCAACTAAAAATCTTTTGCAGTTTTAATTTATGCGGAAGTAGTAGAAATGAAAGAAAAAAAATATAGAAGTTGTTAATGGAAACTGTAGGGTTCTTAAAATCTTATATTTATAAGGTAAATGACCTAATCTACTAAAATGCTGTACTCATGAATGATGCATAAGTAATAAATATATTAAAATTGTTATTTGTTTATGGTATATGACCAATGACGCTATAACATTTTAAATGGAAATAATACATTGTTTTTTGATAGTCTATTGAAACTGATGAACTGCGTGAATTTATCACAAATGTTCTTGAGAGGGAATATTCGTACACAATAATCTCCTCTTAAAACTGTTTCGCTATAATTCCAGATAATATTTAATCATCCAATTGAATTCTTTCTTTTAGATTATTATTAGTATTATTATTATTTATTTAATATGCCTTAATTTCATTATATAATTTTTCTCAATTCTATGTTATATTATTAAGAACTTATACTAATGTTTTTTCACCTAGATTTATTTTCCTAGATTATTTATATTTCGTCAGCAATATCATATGATATTTTATCCGTGCTATGATTTTTTTTTTTAATTTCAAGAGAATGGCATGAACACCCTAACGGCTTCTTACACAGTTAAGGTGTTCAACCTGTCTTCACATAACAACAAACACGTAAAATAAGTTGTTCTTTTTTTTTTAATCTAATCTTAACTGTAGAAAAGTAAGAAATCTACAGGAGTATTTTCCAACTTGGTTGCAGCTTTGAATATTTCGGTTTTTGGCGTTTAAGGATTTATATTATAGCAATACAAAATCATTTTCTTGAAATCTAGTTCTATGTAAAACTAACTGGTTTATTATTTTTAGTATTTTGACTTTAAATGCTTGATTTGAAAACTTTCAACTTTGTTATTTCAAATTTCTTCTAGTTTTTTTTTTTACATAAAATTGCAGATAAAATACCAGTAACTGTAAAAGCCTCCACATTTTGACTTACAATTTGTTTAATGATAACTGGCTTCAATGATAATTCCTTTTCTTTATTTTGAATCTTAGAGTTTAGTTCCTGACAATAGAAGTAGTTTTCCACATTTTATGAGTTAATAAGTCACAAATTTGATAAATAAATGATTGAAACATTGTAGATGTTGTAGTTGTAGTATAAACTTGTGGTACCGTACTTAATTAAGAACGAAAACTTGGTCTACCTAAGCTACTATCAAAAACATAAAAAAATATATATATATATAATTATCTCTTGCTTCTAGTGTTTTTCCTATATAAGAAGGATTTTTAGCAAATCACCATTTGGAATATTTTTTGCTTACTTGTCAATATTTTACTTAACAATATAAACATTAATTTAACATTGAAGCTATGCCTACAATGGTCATTTAGAAACATTTCGAGATGGCTAATTTCAAGATACAAATTAGAGACATTTCAAAAATTTTAAGAGGAATTAAAATTTTAACCTTATTTTATGGATAATTTCAATTGTTTTAATGACATTAAAAAATATTTCTAATTTAAAAAAATCTTCATATTTTATTGATTCTATGATGTTTTGCTATTATTCAGATATTATTTGGTTTTTGTATTAATGATATAGCTTTCCTTATGGGTTTAAAACTTGCAGATGTTTTTTCTATAAATGATTTATTTGAAAGATCGACATAAAAATTCGTTAATTTTTTGAGGTAATATTTTGAAAAAGCTTCACATTTAAATTTTTGGGATTACTGTCACTGCTTTTTTTAACCGGTCCGGAATGTTTTACAGACATTTTTAGCGTATTTATATATTAAATAGTGCTGTACATCAAAAAAACACGAGAACGGGAACTCATATGCGTCTTCTACTGATTATAAATCTAAATAACCTGGAGTGGTATTTTGTATTGTGATAAGCGATAGTCACCCTTGCGACAGTCAAAGATGACACTAAAAATTTTTGGTATTCTGTATTGCGATCACTTGAATAATTTAAGAAAACGGCAGCATCTTAAAAAATACAATTCGGAAATGGCAACATAAGTGATTTATTAAATGTCAAAGTGTCAAAACAATAGAAAACAAAAATAAGTTGTAAATTTTATTAGCGCATTACACTTGTTAATCAACAAGGTGAAGTTATAAAAATAAAAATAAATTATTAAAACAAAAAAAACTTAAAAGTAAATTTCATGTAACAACTAATTTAATAAAATGTATATTTAAAAAGAAAAAAAATTTGTTGCTGACTCAGACTAAAAAAAAACTTAAAGTGAAAATCATAACAACAAATTTAATAAAATGAAAAAGAAAATTATATTCACATTTGAGTAAAATTCAGTTGCAAACTTATAACTAATTAATATAAATGTGTATTATATGTAATTGAAAACAAAATAAAATCCAAACTTATTAAAAAAAATTAACACATAATCACAGCATTTTTTATTCAGTTCCATTATTTTTAAATCATTTGCAATTTTAGCGACTTCTAATTCTAAAACTTGCATTTTTTAACATTTACACCATAATAAATCTTAAAAAGACAAAACATAAACAATTTAAAAGGATTAAATCTTAAAAAACAACCAAACTTTTATTTATATTTATCATGAGTGACATCAAATTAGCTGTCACCCTAAAATCACAAAAAAAAGCGACTATCACTGTGACAATCACCTTATAGAATACCAAATCGTATCGAGTATAAACATATCGAGTATAACCGTAATTAGCTATGTGAATAGCCATATATCATATGAATATGAATTATTCTCCTTTGCTGTGACAATAAAAAATAAACTTCAAAAATACATATAAATTCATTGCACTTTATTTCAGAAAATATACCATAAAATAAACTTTAAAAAAAAACAAAGAACCTCATTATTTTATTCAATCAAAGACATTTAGGTACTATTTATAATACAGTAATACACATTAAAATTATGACAATAATATTTTAAAAGAAATCTGAAATTTGTTTCTGTGTTAATTTTTAAATTTTTTTTTCGTTGGCCACTTCTGTCAAATTTTGCAAATTGATTTGGTCGTTCAATACCATTTTCTTGACACCATTTGATACAAATATCGAAAGCTTTTATAGCTTCTCTATGTTTCATTGTTTCACTTGAATTATTTTCTATAACAATACCGCGTCACTACTGTAGTTTTTAAAAGTACTTACCTATATTATTTTGTTTTTATCTACATACATTGAATTATTATAATTTTGCGCTGATCATTCATTATCTTGGTTTTTATATTTCTTAAGTAATTTATATACCGGTTGTCCAGAGCATGCGTATCATCTTTTTAGGAGAGGAAGGAGCCGTTATTTTAAAAGTCTTATTTTCATAGAATCGTTTATTGTCATAGAATCCGAATTTGCATAAAAAAGTACCCCTTCCCATTTAAAAATCTCGATTTCAGCCAATTTCGGCGATTTTTGGTTTTAAAAAATCGATTTGCGGTCAGTGCCGAAAGTTGAAAATACCACCAATCGATAGAGCACTCTCGATGTAAATAATATTTTTTTTTAAATTGTTACGAAAACGGCTCCTTCCACTCTAAAAAAAAGCTGATACGCATATGCTCTGGAACGCTCGGTATATACTCTAAATGAGCTTCTAAGCTCCTTTTGAGATTAATTTTAATAAATAAATAATAATAATAACCTAATCATCCTAATTTTTAAATACAACCATCAGCTTAGATTTCGTTTAATTTAACAAACGTTATGAAAACATCGTAATACCATACAATATAAATAATTAAAAATTAATATTAAAAAACTTGTCATTAAAATAGGTCGACTTGAAAGAGCAATGTATCTTTTATTTAGATTATATAAAAAGACTCTAGAAAATGATTTTTCCTTTAATTTTTCATTATGTACACAATAATATTATATATTATGACATTAGTATATGTTACATATACATTTATATTCAACTTTTAATACATAACAATTTTTGATTTCGTTTCAATGAATAAGAATGGATAGATGCAAGTAATGATTAAAAAAAACTATATAGGCACAGCACAGATAATTGTATTTTGTGCACGAATAAATATAAGTAGATATATATGACTTTTAAAACATGGTCACATAATGAAAATGTTTTTTGATTAAGAATTTCTCAATCAATAGATTACTACTACATATATTATTTACTTACTTACTTACTTAGGTGGCCAACAGACCATGTAGGTCCTAGGCCTGACTCATTAACATCCTCCATTTTTGTCGGTCACGGGCGAATTCTTTCTAGTTGAAGATTCGAAATTGCTTTATATATATAAATTGCCGATATTTCGTCTCTTCAACAAAGGTTTGGTCTGCCCCGACGTCTTGTATCTTCGGGTCTGAATTCGAAGATTCTCTTGGGTGGAGCATTTTTGTCTATCCGCTCTAGGTGTCCGAGCCACTGTAGTCTCTTGACTTTAATTTTCGTGATTACGCCCACCTCCTTGTACAGCTCATAGAGTTCGGCATTATATCTTCTCCTCCAGACCTCATCGTCGTTTTCAGGACCATATATCCAACGAAGAATTTTCTTCTCGAAGATATCAAGTGCATGCTCACTTGCCTTCGGCAGTGTCCATGATTCTGATCCGTAAAGCAAAACCGGGAGTATGAGCGTTTTGTATATTTGTACTTTCGTGTTTCGAGAAAGAAGCTTTGACCCGAGATGTTTTGACAAACCGAAGCAGCAACGGTTTGCAAGGGTAATTCTTCGCCGTACCTCCACATTGACGTCGTTTGTAGAATTAACGCTGGTTCCAAGGTAGGTAAACTCCTGAACTACCCCGAAATTAAAAAAATCACTCCTTACATTTTTATTTTAAGAAGGCTGAGGAAATATATTAATAAAAATACCCTTTATACAATATACTCTTCATACATATCCTCTAAAATTATATGCCTAAATTCCATTTGGAGTAACGCTCCACAAACATACCTCAAACAGTTGGATGTCATACATAAAAAAGCTATTAAAATTATTAATTTCTTTCCACCAAGATATCCTACGGAATTACTATATAGTGAACGATACATAAGTTTGAATAACACATGTAAACGTGAAATGTACTATTTTGCATACAAAATTACAAACAATATTATAAAACACGCATTTTTACTCAATCGGAATATAGACATACAAAGCCATAACACTAGGAATCGCTAAAATTTTTATCTTTCATTGTTTAGATCAGATATACAAAAAGCAAACTGCGTATACAACAGTTTAAGCATTTTTAACACTCTACCGAACGACCTAAAAAATATAAATTCATACAGTTTGTTTAAAAGGAAAATCGAAAACTTACTTGCGGTATAAAAATAAAATTAAAAAATAAAAATAAAGAATAAATATTATAAATATAGTGTGAAAGGAAAGGAAAAAACTAAAAACTAATCAGAACACAGACTAATAAACTAAATAATGTAACAAAGAAGGAATGTTGGAATGCTGGTAGTTATTAAATTTAGTATTAATAAATTTAGTATTATTGAATATTAGGAAAAACTACTTTTTATTATTTTAAATTAAAACTTAATTTTTTTTTTTTATTTTGTTGATAACTCTTAAAATGTAACTAACAATAAGACCATATACAGCTTAGGCTAAGGTCTAAATTTTTCTATATATTAATTTTTTCTCCAATAATGAATAATTCAATGGATAAAATTTTGTTATACAAATATATGTAATATGATGCTTTTTAATAGGAGGCCTTTTTATTTGTCGACAACATAGATTTTGTCTTATCCTCATTTACTTTGAGACCCATTCGTTTAGCTTTTTCTTCAATCTGGGTAAAGGCCTCGACGACTGCCCGTTGTGACCTGGCGATGATGTCAATGTCGTCGGCATACCCTAGTAGTTGGACAGATCTGAAAAATATAGTGCCGGCCGTGTTTACTTCCGCTCGTCGCACTATACGTTCTAGTACTAGATTAAAGAAGTCGCATGATAGTGCATCTCCTTGTCGAAATCCGGTACACGTCTGAAAGAAGTCAGAAGTGTTATTGCCAATCACCACAGCACATCTTGTGTTTTCCAGTGTCATTTTGACAATCGAATGAGCTTGGCTGGTACACCGAATTCCAACATGTATGCTGCAGCTCGCTACGGTATATGCTATCGTACGCAGACTTGAAATCGATAAATAGGTCGTGTGTATCGATTTGAAACTCATGGGTCTTCTCCAGGATTTGTCTAAGTGCGAACATCTGGTCGCTTGTTGATTTTCCAGGGCAAAAGCCGCATTGATAACTGCCAATAACAGCGGCCCAATATATATAGCGGCGATATTTAAGAGGGATATTCCTCTGTAGTTTTTACAGGACATGGCGTCGCCCTTTTTGTAAATGGGGCATATAGAACTGGTACTCCAGTCATTAGGCATGCTTTCTTTCTTCCAGATGTTGCCAATGATTTGATGCATGCAGTTAACCAAAACATCGCCTCCAGCTTTAAATATAGTTAAGCTGGAAGTCCATCAGGTCCAGCAGCTTTGATGTTTTTCAGCTTGCCGATGGCTTGGCCAACAACCTCTACAGTGGGTGGCGGGGGGTTGTTGGTAATGACTGGTTCTGGTTGCTATCTCTTGTTGTTGTTATTGCTCTTCATTTAGCAGCTGCTGAAAGTGCTGCTTCCATTTCTCCAATATCCCTTGCGTTTTGGTAACCAAATTTGCCATATTATCTCTTAGTGCGTGTGTAGCGGGCTTATAGCCAGCCGCAAGTTGTTGGCTTTTTTGTAGAATTTCTTTTTGTTGTTCGATATTTATGAACAGAGATTTTTCGAAGTCTCGTTTTTTCCGCCTGATGAGTTTCTTCTCATCTCTTCTTTTAGCCTTATACTCTTCTTTCACTGCTCTTGTTTTCCGTTGCAGCGCATTTTTATACCCCTCGTTCTTCTTCAACGTTTTTGATGCACATTCCTCGTCATACCATGGATTTCTGGTGTTACGTGGTTTCAAGCCAATTGTGTTTGTGGCTACCTCTTTGATGATACTGGCACAGTTTTTCCATTGATCATCAATCGAAGAATGGTTTGAAGGAGGTGTAGCAGTTAAATTTAGGCTAATCTGCTCTTTAAAGCTTCTGGCTATCTCAGGCGACTGCAGGCAACTAATGTTAAATTTGGGATTATGATGTGACTGCACTTTTTTAACAAGAGATATTCTGGCTAAGAAAGGTGCTATAGCGAAAAAATTATCAGAGTCGGTGTTAGCCCCTCTGTATGATCGTACGTCCAGCACGCACGAAAAGTAGCGTATGTCAATCATAAGGTGATCAATTTGATTTGTTGTACGGCCCCTATTTGTTGTAAATCTCCTAGCATAACTTTTGCATCATTTTGCGGGCAAGCTTTATATACTTTGTCTAACGCGTCATAGAAGTTTTCTTTCTCTGTTTCTTCTTTTTCATCAGTAGAAGCATGCACACATATTAGGCTGATGTTGTAAAAGGTTTAATGCGGATTATGGCTAGACGCTCGTTAATTGGTTTGAAATCAATAACATTTCATCTTAGCCTGTCTCCGTTTGCAAAACCGTGTCCAAATATGTGGTGTTTTTCGTGATATATATATATATAATTTTCGAAATATATTATTAGTTTTAAATTTTTGAAGGATTTTCAAAGGCCGAATTTTTTTACTATAGTTAAAAACATTGACCATGACTTTGGTGATCTTTAAAAAAGATTAAATGAAGATATTTAGTTTTTGTGTAAGAGATTAAGATATTAAATTCGTCTATTACAATTAAGAATTCGTATATTAAAACATCCAAATTGACCTAGACTCAAAATGTATTACCAAAAATGCTGAAACTCTACAAAGAAGTGGAAGTTAGAAAATGAAATTGTAAATGGTTATGTTGTCTTAAAAAATAATAGTAAGCTTGTTTCTGATCCTTTCGATGTTGCTAATAATTTTTTTTTTTAATTTTAAAATAACGGCTCCTTCCTTATGGCCTGTGGGGATTGTGTTGCTTGTTGAGATAATTAACGGAAATTTTGTAAATATAACTAAAGTTAACAAACCTCATTTTCGTCCCTTTCGTTACTGAACCTCAGCTGTTTAATAAGTTGCTTGCATCTTTTAGATCTGAGAGAATACAACTCACTTTTTTTTATCTGCTTTCTTCTTCTTATATCCTTTATTTTATTTTTATTAAAAATTTAAAAAACAAATTTTTATCATTTTACGGATTCGTAGATATTTTTTTTTCTAAGCCGTTAAATGATAAAATAGCTTTATGATTAAAATTTTGACTTAAAATGATAAAATAAAACATTCTTCAGCATTCCTACACCTTTTTACTAAAATTTTTTATCCATAGCGGTTGTAAAATCGAAACAAAAATTTTAGTATTCATTTCAATCATATTAAAAAATAAAAAGATAAATAATAAAGAAATCTATATAGACGATCTAATGAATGATGCTGCATTTAAATTGTTGGATAAAACTATAACCTCGCCTTTGCTTTAAATAAAAACCGGATAGAATGAAACTATTAATTTAAAATTCTGTTATCGCGCATTTTTCTCTACCCTGTCCTACTTTATGTCCCTATATCTATATCCTTATACATATGAAATAATAATATGTATTATTTGAAAAATATAATACGTATGCATATAATATAAGGTAACTATAGTGCATCGTGTACCTTGTAGTTACACACAATTTAGTTTTGTTATAAGGTAAGGGCGATCAAATAAAAAAAAACCAATTAAATATCCTAGGTAACAAATTAATAATTCTTTTTTTTATATTATGTAGACGTTATGTACATAGATACTAGATAGATTCAATTTGACTTTGAAACTCTTTGGAACTAAACTTTAAAGAACTTATTTTCTGAAACTTTGTTGCTTATTTTATAGAATATTCTTATTTTCCAAGATTTAATTAAATTATGTATGTATGTATGTAGTTATGTACAATAATTAATTTAATTTGACGCGTATTTTAAAAATGTTATGCTTATTCTAGTAAATATAGTTTAGATTCATTTAAATTGATAGATTTTTCATTGTTCGAGGCTTTATCATGTAGAAAATTCAACGTTGATTTGAATTACAGTTTTTACAAGGTGACTGGTGATAAGTAATGACAAAATAAAAACCAGATATTGTAAAAACATTATACGAGTAGAACATTGCAGACATGTAATTTAGAATAACCATAATTCTCTTTTGAGACATTTTTTAAATATTTTTGTGACTTTTATTTTTATTTTTTGTTTTTAGATTTTTATTAATTAATCTCCATCAGTATTTTGCATTATTATTTGCGATATTTTTGTTTTTAAACTTGATGCTACTTAACGCTGTGATCCTTTTGTCTTATAGAAACATATACGTTACGCATAAGTTTATAAAATAAGATAGACAAAACAGTGGTGAGATAAATTAATTGCTTATGAAAGATGAATATACTAGTGAATACCCTGTACAATTGCACAGAAGTAGTTTTTTCAGATACGATTTTATATAAAAAAAAAATATTTGTTTTGGTATAATTGTTGTTGTTTTCTGAATCGCTTGATTCTTGAATATATGTACTTTATAATGAAATCAAAGTCTCACCTATACCTGTAACGAAATTAATACTTATTTCATTATAAGTTACAACAATAAAGTCCCATTACTCTCAACGTAGTAGATCGACAAATTAGTGATTAGATATTAAAGTGGATCTTATTGTAGAATATATTCTGAATTAATTCATCAGATTTGGTTCTTTATATAATCAAAAAATATTCGTCAATAGTAAAGACAGCCATTAATTTAGATGGGCTAAGATAGTGTAGTTAGTGGTTATTTTATCCACTATTTTATTATGTGATAGTAAAAGGATAATTTTTAGTTCGAATCCCGCTTATGTCATGAATGTATGTAAAAAAACAAAGTTTTTCAATTATTCTTTGAAATTAATTTGGAATTTGATAATATGTTCGTTGTTATTTAAAATAAAATGGAACTTTGCTATTATGAAGGCAAAGTTTTACTTTATAATAAATGTGTTTTCCACATTTAAATTGGCTGCTATACCAAAAATTTAAAAAAAAAAAAATTAATAAGTGGACAATGTTATTGTCTATGCTTTGTCTTGTAGATATTATTATAAATACCAAGCCGTTGAAGTCGTTAGGATGTTAATCGTTCAGTCTCGAAATTATAAAAATAAACAATCTGATCATTTATGGAATAAAAGTCGAGTTTCCTTACACTAATCATTTGTATTTATTTTGCAAATATCGATATTTCGGAAGCAACTTACTTACTTACGACATGCAAAGTCGCAAAGCACTGATGAAGGAAGTAAGTTGCTTCCGAAATCTCGATATTTGCAAAATAAATACAAATGATTAGTGAAAGGAAACTCGACTTTTATTCCATAAATGATCTGATTGGTTATTTGTATATATTTTATTTTTGGTTGAAGAACTTGCTAAAATTTTAAAATTTGTTGTGGTGTAATTTACTATTCAACTATTCTTGCTTTTAAACTCCCCACGTCGTCGATCTTGTGTATTATATATAAGATGTTTCACTAATTTTAGTTAATCGATTTCGGTTATTACACCATCATTAAAAGACTGATGATTGATTATATGACTGAATTTATTTTTATTGATCGTAGCTTAGCTGTCTGATCTTGCAGTTTTCTTTTTAAGTTTAATTAAATTTATTTTAAATAAGCTAACGACATTTTATTAACAAGATAAACGATAAAATTATATAATATAAAAACGAAAATAAACAAAAATAGACAACAAAAACGAAAAAAAAAAAGTTTAAAATATATTTATATAATTATTGCACAATTAAATTGTTTCAAAATTTTATTAATTACTAACAAGTAACAAAATTTTCGTTTTTGTTTTTACATTTAGGTTGCAGTTTATGATTATTTTATTTATATAATTTTCTATATAGAATTCTTCAATAAATTTTCTGTTGGTGGAGCATATCTTACTATATTATCGTCGGCGTATAATTGAATAGATCCTTCAAGATCTAATTGTATAAAATATCTCGTCAACTTGATATGCCGTCTAACCTATATGTCGATTTACTGTTTCAATGGATACAATTGAATTGAATTAAATTAATTTAATTCAATTCAATTGTATCCATTTGTTTACATTTGTATTCCATCCAATTTATTGAACTATTGCGGTTATCTGATCTACGTCAATATACTAGAGCCTAGGATATAAAATTTTTAATGAAATAATATAAAAGGAAAATTCTATAGACTCAATAATGCAACCAACAACCAACGCTACTTTTTACAAAAACTTTATAAATTACATGTAGGTTGTAGGTACATCTTCGTTTTAAAATTCCCTGTAAGGTATACCTACTTATATTTTATTTTAAAAATATGTAGAACATAATATGCAACCGCATATAAAAAAAAATCTTCAGAAGAATCTTTTGAAACTTTTGAGAAAATAATAGTCAAATTCGTAATTTAAAACTTTAAACAAAAAACATGAATTTAGCCTTAGTTGTCATTATCATTAAAACCATCATTGTTATTATTATTGCGTACACATTATAATAATACATAGTATGCAAATGAAATATGCATAGAAGAACATATAGATATACATACTAAAATATTGTATGTACATATATTATATATACAAAAATTCTGTAGAATATACAAATATATACATGATATATACTTATGGTACATAATGCATTTCTTTTTTTACTATCCATCTATACAATAGGCCCTCTCCAAAATTGACTACAAAAGAAAATCTCATTTGTAATTTAGAAAACAAAACAAATCAAAAAATAAAGTTGGTATTGTTCATATTCTGTTGGATACTAGATAGAAGACGCTCCCCTGCTAAATTTTGTTTAAGTAAGGTACAACTTAACTCATCAATATAATATTGTATATATCTATATATAAAGGATCAAGGTCAACATTTTTTATATTTCATTTATTCTGTTTTTCGTTTTTACTTCATGTTTAATATAATAATATACATAATAGAAAAAACTATTAACATAGAAGAAACCTTTAGTGTAGAACTAATTAAACAAAATTAACTAGTAGCTTAAAAACAATTTACATATATATGTACAATGTACATACATATTATTAGTGATATCTTCAATTAGTTCTACAGCTTTTTTAAATTTAATAGAAGTTTGTACATATTGTTGTTTTCCTTTAAAACATATTCGCAATTAATTAACTTATGCTACTAATAAATTAAAGTTATATTAAAATCTTTTTGAAACTTACAATTTAATAAAAATAATTATAATTATTTAATTTAATTGAATATTCACTTTTTTTTATATAAATTTATTTATTTATTTGTGATTTCTTTTTTTTTTTTCAATATTTTATTCTTATTTTGTGAAATAAATAATATGTAACTTTAAAATTAATTCAGATTCCTCACGTCCAAACGAAAAAGATTTACGTCTCAGACTGAAATACTTTTCCTTTTTATTATTAAGGAAAGCTTTTACTAGTATGTACTACTAGTAATTCACATACGGGTAAAATTATTGAACCAAAAAGTAAATAAAAATGATATTTTAAAAATTATTTATCGAAATACATTGGTATATATAAAATTAACTGGCTTCATACTTAATTATTTACATACATTCTTACTTCCTTCCATCCGTATATATCCTGACCTGATCGAATTTCTCCAATTGGTAACACCAAATATTATGGCTATTGATTTATTTGGCTAGGAACATCTGGCTGTACATAATACATTGGAAATAAAAAAACACCAAAATAATTCTAATTTCAAAGCTTTGGAACTATTTCTAATTGTTTTGGTTTAGGTGTTACAGTTACTGTTGTTATCGATACCCTTACGGAGTCTACTGAGTACTGACAAGTTAAAGTTATTGACCAATCTTTTAAGATATCTATAGATATGATAATATATATATGTACGTAGGAAACATATATTTGTCTGTTAAATTAAAAACTGAATAAGAATTAAATCATCAACACATTTTAAATCTCAATAATTTGAGATTTATTAAAGATCACAAAAGAAGTTTATATATATAATTTATGTTTTTTACTCAGTTCTAAGAGTTTTTAATTATTATTCATGTTGATTTATTAATAGATACTTTATTGTTTTATTATTTGAATTGAATTGAATAAAGTTTATTTCGAGTCACTGAACGTTATTAGGTTTTTCGAGCCATATACTTTTTTTTTTTAACAAACATATACTTAAATTTAATCTGAAACAAATTACTTATAAACATAAATTGCAGAAACTTAAAACGAATAGCAAAAGCAACAATGAGAATAAACAAAAAATAAATGTCAAAATAAACGAATATGTATAGTTAATTATATAAACTAAAATAGAGAAAGAAAAAAAATAAATATAAATAACGAAAACATTTAGATTTCACCGAAGATGTTGATATATTTGGTAAATTTAATAGTGTCCTCACCAAGAATATTTAACCCCCCCCCCCCTACAATGTATACTCCTTGCATTTCTGTAGCGTGGACAGGCCTCGAAAATGTGCTGAACACTGATTGTCGTCTAGCCATCATAGAACATGTAGGTAGACTTCCGATCGGTCCGTCAAATAAGAACTTATGCGTCAGTTGCGAGTATCCTATCTTCAGTCTTGTAATTATACATCCGTTCTTTCGGCTTACAGAATCAATGCTTTTCCAGGCTGCAGTTGACCTTTTTATTTGTTTTAGTTTATTAGTCGTTGGTTCGTTATTCCATATACGCATTTTCATATGCGTATATGAAACATTTCTTTTAATTATCCCTCTATAATCGTCGACTACCATCAACTGCTGAAAATCAGGATCCATTTCTGTAGCGTTTTTAGTACGCTTATCAGCTTGCTCATTGCCAGTGATATTGGTATGGCCTGGTAGGTTATTTGAAGAAACATTATTTTATTATCACCCAACACATTAAAAGATTATTCTTTATGATTATTAAAAATTAACAATTCTTATTATAATTGTAAATTTTTAATAAGTTTGATAAATCCCAATTATTGAAAAAAAAATCGGACAATAAATTTGATTAGTTTGTATTTTTTATATAAACAATTATATAATTTATTGCGCATGTTTAATATCTAACATTTCTGTTAGTAGATATCAAACTTTTTATTGTAATATAGGCTACATAAGGAATAGAAATATACAATTTATATACGATATTTGTAAATTGTTGTTTTTTAGAATCAACGAAAAATAATTATTTTGCATAAAATTTTCATTCACATGGAAAAAAGGATTTTTTTTGTTTTTTAAGTTCATTCACAATATTCACATACATATCCACATGTTTACACATTCAAAAAACATATATGTATACATTCGTGTAGATATTATATTTAAGTATAATATTATAATAAGATATTATATTAGTATTATAATAAAAAAGAATATCGTTATATAAAAAATTTTCTTTGGAAATTTAGCTCTGAACTTGGAATTGTAATTTACACGGTTATTTCCCTCCCGATAATAAGCTCTGAATTTAGGCATTGAAAACAAAATAAAATATATGTACTTAGTACATAGGTATTAAAAAACAATTCTTTCTAAAATCAACACTTCTTCTTTTCAAATTAAAAAGGTTTGTTTAACAATCATCATCATAACCATTATTGGGATATTGAGACACATACTGAGATGTATGAAATCAGATAATGAGACAAGTATTCTTCTTCTTCTCCATGGCGCTACATCTCGTCGAGAGCCTTGTTCTCATTTAAAATTCTTCTCTAGATAATCAGATTTTCATACATCTTCTCCAGTTATTTGCATATATCTTGTGGATATTAATTCTGACATTATCGGGCCGGAGCCATCTTAACTTATTATAATTTTCAATTTAAGTGTTATTAAAATGAAATTTTTAAAACCATAAAAGTATCTATTTGCTACCTTAATTCTTTCATTTATTCCAACAATGCAATAATATACTCAAATACTTAAAATTCGATAGGGGTTCAAAATTATAACTAATTGATAGGCTTCAGATTTTATGATATTTTTTGGTTTCTACTTGCGTATAAAAATTTGTTTTTGCATATACCGGGTGGTCCAGAGCATGTGTATCAGCTTTTTAATAGGAGAAGGAGCCGTTATTTTAAAATTTAGAAAAAAGTTTGAAAACTGAATCGAGAGTGCTCTATCGATTGGAGGTATTTTCAACTTCTGGAAAGGACCACAAATCGGTTTTTTAAATTCAAAAATCGCCGAAACTAGCCGAAATCGAGATTTTTAAGTAGGAAGGGGTACTTTTTAATGCAAATTCAGATTCTACGACAAAAAATAAGAAAATTATGTTAAATGTTTTTTTTTTGTTTTCGTAGTATTTTTCTATAAAATTAATAATAATAAAACAAAAATGCTCAATGTTTTCCTTTGGTAAACTAAAATTAATGATAATAATTTTTATAAATAAATTTGTTTTTCATGTTATCATATTTTTATCTCAGCTTTGGGTTCCTACAAAGTTTAAACAAAAAAAAAAAAATTTACTTTACAAAAGTTACTTATTTTTTGACGTAGAATTTGCATCCGAAAAGTACCTATTCCCATTTGAAAATCTCGATTTCGGCCAATTTCGGCGATTTTTGGTCTGAAAAAACCGATTTCCCTTTCTTCCCGGAAGTTAAAAATATCACCAATCGATAGAGCACCCTCGATTTAGATAATAAAATTTTAGCTTAACTGCTTATATGCCCGTTTATTCCAAATTGTGCCCTTATGTCTTAAATCTGTTTCTCTTATAATTTTTTGAACAAAAAAGTTAAACAAAATTAGAGCAAAATAGTTTCTTTGTCATACCAAACCGAACTTGATAGTAAATTCATTTCACAATTGCCTCCTTTTTTTATAACTAACAAAATTTCACCAAATTATATTAAACTAGAAAATAACCATGATTTGGACTCCGATCACTCTGCAATCATACTAGATATATATGAAAAGGTTAGTAAGAAACAGTTTCAACCTATGCTAAGTAACAAGACAACTGCCTAGGCTAGTTATAAACAAGAAATAGAAAACAAAATAAAAATCCAAATGTGATATAGATTCTGAAGTAGAAAATTTTGATAAAATTATCCAAAATGTTGCCTGGAATAATACAAAAGATTGTGAATATAAATCTGTAGGATTCAACTACCTAGAAAAATATTAGATATGATAAAAATAAAAAGACTCAGACTCAGATGGCAACAATCGCGTGATCCGGCAGACAAAATTCTGCTAAATAGGTTAACTCAGAAACTTAAAAGAAAAATTAAAAATCTTAAAAACGAAAAATTGAAAAATATATAAAAAATTGATCAGCCAAAAGAGAAAATAACTACTCGTTGTGGAAAGCAACAAGGACTATAAAAAATTTTCTCAATCCCGTCAATCAGAATGAAAAATTTTGAATGGGCGATAGATAATAAAAATAAAGCTGAAATATTCGCAGATCATTTTGAGGAAATTTTTTGTCCAGCGATGAGACAGATTCGGACGACCTCACTGAAGAAAATAATTCTTTGCAAGAAAATGTCATCACCATTCTCACAGAGAGAAATAATTGAACAAATTAAGAAACTGAGAGATAAAAAAGCTCCAAGTTTTGATGTAATTACATCGGAAGTCCAAAACCAACTTTCGAAAACAGCTATAACAATGCTAACATACAATTTCAACGCTGCAATAAAAATAAGGTATGTGCCGAATATGTGGTAAATAGCAGAGATAATTATGATACCAAGGCCAGGTAAGCCGAAAAATAAGGTCAAATCCTACACATCAATATACTACTAATAATATAAAAATTATTTGAAAAACTACTATTGGTACGGATGAGACCGACAGGAAAGCAAGTATGCTCTACTATATTTTTAGATGTAGCGAAAACTTTTGATAAAGTATGGCATCAAGGCTTAATACATAAACTAAATAATATGTTACCTAAACAATACGTAGATATACTCCCATCATGTCTAAAAAACTATTTAGAATTAAAGAAGATGAAGAGTATTCTACGTGCCTCAAGGTAGTATTCTGGGTCCCATACTGTATTTGCTCAAATGGAAAATATAACTGTACTACATTCGCTCACGATACTGCGTTGATGGCAGTAGAATCTAATATTGATGAGGCTACAAATAAGTTGCAACGAGCAAGCGACAAGCTATACCACTGCACAAAGAAGTGGAAAATGAAACTCAATGAGCTAAAATCGGTACATGTAAATTTTACAAATAAAAAAATAGAAAATCAAACATCGGTAAATCTGAATGGGGTGAATATAGTCCAAGAAAACAACAAAAAATACCTATATGTGGTCTTGAGGGTCATGTTAACGTTGAGGCCACTCAACTGCTAGAAAATCAAAATGGTATCAGAAAGCTTAAAAGAACTAAAGCCACTAGATTTAATACGATTGAATTTCGTAAACATTCTCTTTAAGAAAATAACACTAGCAATAAATTAATGATTAGTCCGTCGGACTAGTTTTAATGGGACGGGTGTGGTTTAGTCTGACACACAATGGAAGCTATGTCTGTGCCTATAAAGATTCCCATCAATCCAAAATAGAAAAAAAAAAAAAAAAATTGCCTCCATATTTCAACTTTTTTTTGTAGTTTTTTGTACTTTATTTTACAGTAACCCCTATTTCCAACGTTGCACAAGCGCCATAGCGGAATCTACTGATTATGCTTTTATATGCTTGCTCATAAATAAATTATTGTATTAACATTATTTTCATGGCATTTTTAACAAATTTGTCTAAGTGTGACGATCTGATCTGTGCCATAAAGTTACCTGATAATCCCCTATCCCCTATCAGCATATTATATAGTATACAATTTTGTAAACTGTAGTAATTTTACGATAGTTACTATACTGTAATTCACTCCTTTTTTGTAAAGAGTAATAAATAAATGCCAATACATATTGGAATAATTAGAATAAAATTAAGCAAAATATAAACTCAGCAGCAACAGAAGCAGTTGACGTTTTTGAATAATAGCTGCACAAACTTAAAATTTTACTTTTGACAATTGAAACTTTTGTAAAAGACGTTGATTGCAGCTATTATTCAAAAACGGTAAGTCTGATACTCATCCAACACATACCGTTAATTAGGTGTATTAATTTTAAAAAAAAGTTATGAAGATGTTGCTCTAGTTTCACACTTTCAATTCCTTCGGAGCTTTAGTGGATATTGTTTAGACATAATTCTTTTAATCCGAATTTCTTTACCACTCTGTAGCCCAGGTTAAATTTAAACATAGACCCCTCGTCTAGAACAATTGCTTTCCTAAAATCCTCCAAAAAATCACCTCTTAAAATATTTTTGCTCTAAGCGGACCACCTTTTATAAATATATTGAAATGAAATTTCAAAGAAAATTTTATGATGTCCTCTCAATGCGTGAAGAAGTGACATTTGTTATATCAATCAACAAAATTTCACGTTTAAAAAACATGCACGTTTGTTACATGCGCGTATATTATTTTTATTAAAAAAAGTTAAAGTTTAAAGGTCTAATGGATAATACACTTTTATACGTTGACCCACATATTTTATCTTTCTTATTTAATTCATTAATTTTCTAAGCTAAATTATTTTCAATCGTCTTTTTAAAATCGCTTTGCTGTTTGAAGGTTAAGTTTCCATGCCCTCCATTTTTTAACCGCAGGCCTTCTTTTCATTTTAGCAATTCTGGGTACATATTTAGCTTGTACCATACAGGAACCTATGTTGGCATTCCACTCCAAAATTTGTCACAGTATCTAGTATGTTTCCTTTATACCGACTGCTAATAGATATGTGGAAAATTGGTTAGGATAATCACCTTAACCATTAGAACATCGCCACGCCACCCTTGCTTATGAATTTCTTTGTTCTCTAAAACACGTTTAATTTATTCTAATTTATTAAGAACAAAAAAAGATAGACGATGATAATGTTTCAATTACATATTTTACATACATAATTCTGTCTAATCTACACAATTAATTTTTAGTACTGTAGTTAAAATATGAACGCACCCAAATACAGGTGACAGTATTTATTAGATGAGCTCATGAATCATGATGACTTTTGTATTGACTGTTCTTGTAGTCTAGACTTTTTTGTAAGATTAATCAATGTTCATTGATGTATATTATAATTATCTTTTGTCTTGTCGTGTAGTCATCATTTCAACAAAAGCTATAAGAAAATAAATTAATTTATTTTCGAACATTTCCTAACTTAAAACAAGATGTCGAAATTGCTTGCAGTTCCATTGAAAAAACCATCTGAAGTTGATGTGATCAAACCACTTACGAATTTAATTAAAAGTGCTTATAGTGATCCAAATTCACAAAATATTCATTATACTGAAGCTATTAGTGAATTCAGTAAACAGAGGGTAAGATTTTATGAAATCAATATTTATTAAATCATTATTTAAGATGAAAAATATTTTTTTACAGAATACCGCAATATGGAAATTTTTTGAAAAATATGAGACTTCTCTTGAAATAGTGTACTCGTAAGTTTTTTCTACATCTATTTTATTCAGAATGAGTCATTTAATTAAATACAGTAATATTAAATTTAGTATGTATTTGTTTTGTATATTTTAGATACTATGATCAATTATGTTTTTTGGAACCTAAAATTCCTGTACATGAATTACAAATTCCTTTCAAATGGAAAGATGCTTTCGACAAAGGAAGTATTTTCGGTGGTCGAATTAGTCTTAGTAAGGCTGCAAAAAAATAAAGATATTGAATTTAAAGAATATTATTTATTTTTAGCTCACACAAGTCTAACGTATGAAAAAGTATGTATATTATTTAATATTGCTGCACTTCAAAGTTCTGTAGCCTCTTCACAAGGATTTGATTCTGACGAAAGCTTGAAATTAAGTGCAAAATTGTTCCAACAAAGTGCCGGAATATTTCAGTATTTAAAAGGAGCCACTCCTGCTGCAATACCATCGGAACCAACGCCTGATTTGAATCCAGAAACTTTAGGTGTTTTAAATGCTTTAATGTTGGCCCAAGCTCAGGAAGTTTTTATTACAAAAGCTATTAAAGGTGCAAATATTATTCATATTATACAATTTAAATCATAAATATGTTTTTAATTATTTTTTCAAATATAGACAATATGAAAGAAATTATAATTGCAAAACTTTGTTGTCAAGGTGAAGAACTTTATTCTGAATTGCTTCGTGGTATGCAAAAAGATAATTTGAGAAATCTTTGGGAAAAAGATTGGATTTCAACAATAGCTGGAAAACAAGCCGGTTTTCACGCAATGTCCCAATTTTATCACAGCTTAGTTTGTCGTGCTAGTAAAAAAGTTGGGGAAGAAATTTCTCGACTTCAGGAAGCAGTTGAACTTTTCAAAGCAGCTCAATCAAGATCAGGTTATCCCATGTTATTTGAAGAATATGCAAATCGGGCTCAAAGAAATTTAACAGAATCTAAGAAAGATAACGACTTCATTTATAACGAAATGATCCCAGATGCAAAATCTTTACAATCACCTGGAAAAGTTCAATTAGCTAAAGCTTTACCTATTGGGTCTCCAATGAATCCAAATTCACAAGATACGTTTTCCGAGCTCGTTCCAGTTGTTTTACATCAAGCATTGCTTGCTGCTGAAACACGGAAAAGTGACATTGTTAATGCTGAGATTATGAAATTACGTGAAGCAACTCAAACTCTTAATGGAGTTCTCGCTAGTTTAAACCTTCCAGCCGCAGTTGAAAATACAGATAGTGGAACTGGCTTACCGCCGTCACTTTTGGAAAAATCGAATGATTTGAAAGAAAAGGGAGGAGTTGAAAGTATTAACACATTTATTAAAGAATTACCTGAATTATTGACACGTAATCGCGAAATTTTGGATGAAACCGAACGTTTATTAGACGAAGAAAGAGATTCAGACAATCAATTACGTGCTCAATTTAAAGAACGTTGGACACGTATTGCATCTGACAAATTAACAGAAATGTTTCGGTCCAATTCCAAAAAATATCGAGAAGTTATTAACAATGCTATTGAAGCCGACAAAATTGTAAGGCAAAAGTTCGAGAAACATGTAAAAGGAATTGAGTTACTTTCAAAGAGTCTTGAACAAATACACGAATCAATTCCATCCGCTAACGGTAGTGTAAATACAAGTACATCATCAGCTCAAAAATTAAGATCGTTAATGGAAGCTGTAAATTGAATTATTGAAAAATAAATTATTCGAATTTCGTCTTAATATTTTTTTTATTTTAGGTTGAAACTATAAAAGCTGAACGTGATGTTATCGAATCTGAACTAAAATCAGCAACAATCAATATGAAAGATCAATTTTTAAAAGCTCTGGCCCAAGATGGCGCAATTAACGAAGCTGCAATTTCAGTTTCTGAAATTGGAAAAGCATTATCACCATTGCAATCTCAAGTTCAAGAGAGTATTGAACGTCAAAAAACGTTAATTACAGATATTCAAGATGCTCATCGCGATTTTACCGCTGAAACTGGTAGTACTGGAGGATCGCGTGAAGCTCTTTTTTCAGAATTAGCTGCTTCTTATGATAGTTTCATTGAATTGCAAAGTAATCTTCAGGAAGGCACTAAATTTTATAATGGCTTAACACAATTGCTTCTCGTGTTTCAAAATAAAATATCAGATTTCTGTTTTGCACGTAAAACCGAAAAAGAAGAATTAATGAAAGACTTAACAACAGAATCAAGTCGCCAAACTCCTGGACCTACGCCAACTGTTCCGTCCCATTATGCATCGACTAAATCAGGTATTTTCATTTCTTTATCTGAAATAATTTTAACATTCACATTAAAAAGAAAAATAGCAACAGCAAATAATTATTTTACATTTAATTTAAGATTCTACAGATAGTTATCCACAGCCAGCAGCCCCTTCACCGAGCAATCCAATTGGGTCAATGGGCAATATACCATATCCGGCGCACGTTCAAGGAATGCCTATGCCATATGGTGCTGGACCAAATGCTCCTTATCCTACATATGTTCCACCGCCAATGCCACAAGGATATAATCCATATGCAACTTTGCCATACCCAAATGGTTAGTATATGAGAAATATTTTTTATCTTACTAATTTTCGTATGTCTTTTTTAGCTAGTTATTATACAGGATTTCCACAAGGTCCCACCCCAGGAAATTATGGTACATATCCTGGTAGCTATGCAACACAACAACAAGGTGGATATCCAAATCAACAAAAGCCACCAGGATGGTGAATTAGTTGTTTAATTTTTTTACAATAGCACAGGTGATGGATTGTTAAGCTGATAAGTTAGTTAAAGATACTAGGCATCGCAAATAAACTATTAAGTTTGGAAATTTGAAGAAAAATTTGAACAATATTTTATATTTTATAATCATTTTAGAATTGTATACACATGTACTTTATAATCATATCTTTGTAATTTAACTAAAGTTAACCGTTATTTTGAAAAAGCATTGAAAAAATATAAATATGTATACCTCTTATTAAAGAAAATTGAGTTTGAATTTTGCATTCTGCACAAAATTATTGATTTATTATTTGATTTGTAAGAAATAAAGAAAAGAGAACAAAATAAAAAATGTATTGAAGTGTCTTAAGGCTGATTTATTACACACGTAACGAATGATTAAGGCGGTGGGGTGACAAAAACATTATGCATTGACAAAAAGCATTTAATAAAAGAAGTCTCATCTGGATATTTTCCTATTTTTTTAACTTAGATGCGTATGGGCGGGTAAGAAAATGAAACGAAAATTTATTACACACTGAATGGCGCAGTAGATAGAGCACCTGCCTTTCAACCGAAAGGTCCCGGGTTCGATTCCCGATGAAGCAAAAAAAAAAAAAAATGCTTCATTGGTTTTTCGAGCTGGTGTAGTTAGTACCCTTTGTAATTGGGATATAATAAATGACAAAAAGATAATTGAGAGTTAATCTGGTAACAAATTAAATAAAATGAAACCATTCTATTTAAGAATGTCAAGATCATAAAAAAAAAAAAAAAAAATTAAGTTCTGAAACATGTAAAAAGTTGTAATGTTGTAAAAGGTGTAATGTTCATCTTGTATTTATGTAGATCATAAGTGTAGAACTGTTCATGCTTGAACAACACTGACGGAATTTCGTTCAAGATTCGCGAAGCTTGTAAACGAATTTCCACCACTTGTCTTCTGTTGCCATCTAGGAATTTAAACTATGTAAGGATGAGCATATACTATCCGTCGTGTTTCACAAGCGATTGAGTCGAGGTAATTGAGCAGTTAAATTCCAATGTATATTGCTTACCAACTGTATGAACGATTATCGAGACTCGAGAGCTCCAAAAATAAAATACCGATGGTTTTTATTTTTACTTATTTCAAGAGAGCAAATTTATTCACCAAAATGTTATTTAACAGAAGTAAACTTTTGACCTTCTTGCTCTTATTTACATAAGCTCTTCTGGGAAAGTAAAATTGAAGTTATAAAGGATTTACAAAATATTATTGATATTATTTTGATTTAGAGAAAAACTAAAAATTCATTCTTTTTAATTTTTTCCAAATGCAACAAAAAATTGATGTGAATGCGTTTTTCGAAAAAAAATCGTCTTGTATTCGTTTCTCAGTTTTGCCACAAATATGTAATAATAAAGAGCATTCAAATAAAAAATTAAACATGTAAAAATTTGGACAGATTCGTGCAAATTTATGCAAATTTGGGGGTTAACACAAAATTTTTTAAAATTTAAATTAAGTTAGCAAAATGTTCGCAGTATTTTATCAATCCACTCAAAATGTACGAAAATGAAAGTAATACAAAGTTCCAACACTACTTAAGCTTTTAATATGATTATAAAGTTACTTCATTTCTACAATTTTAAATTTTAAAGTAAAAAAAAAAAACTTAACATAATCAACTACCCTTAGTTGAAGAAATTTTGTACATTCTACTACTCAAAAATTTCATTTAGCGGAAGTACTGGTCCCCAACATGAGTGACTTTTATCTTTTGTCGATGTTTTTTTTTTTTTTTTAATTTTGGGCACATTTCGTCGTCAAAATTATGATGGTAATTGGTCACAAAATTTGTTACAAAATTGTAGTTGTAAACTATTTTATATATCTATGTGATAAACCCACTCACATTTTTTCGACAAAATGTTGACAAATATTTGTCATGACCAAGGCCTCCTAAATAGGCCTATATTTAGGATGCCTTGTCATGACAATTTTTGGTCAACAATATATGACAATTAGAATGGTTGACAGAGTCAAGGCCTCCTAAAGCCCATGTTTATAAGAGGTAGAAATCTGCCGCAGAAATCTACCTTCATTTATGGAATAAAAGTCGAGTTTCCTTTCACTAATCATTTGTATTTATTTTGCAAATATCGATATTTCGGATGCAACTTACTTCCTTCATCAGTGCTTTGCGAGAAATTTAAAATTTTGGTAAATTTGCTAATTCCTTACCGAAATCACCCTTCACCTATACATTTTGGTACATAATTTATTGTATAAATTTGTCAACATATTATTGTCACCTTTTTGTGACATTTGGCTGCTTCGGGCATAGTCCAAAAATTCTATGAGCAAATGAGCAGAGCATAGCAAACAATAATGTAACTTTGGTTCTACATTCCTCAATCCACATCAACCAATAAACAAATTTATATGTTCTTTATTATTTATGTATTTTGGATGTAAAATGAAAGCTTTTCAATTCAAACTTTAAAATCCTATGCAAAGACTATAAAGTTGACGTTAAAAGCCGACATTATTGCATCATCCAAAATCATCTTGATTAAACAATTTATAAATTAAAACTCTATTATCAAATTTTGTAATAAATTATTCTTTGAATTTTATTCTTATATTTTTTAATTTTAGTGTTTTCTTCATAAAATAAAATTTTGTTTTTCTGTCGATTGAGTTATATTTAAAATATTTACATGAAAATACATTCATATATGTATAAAAATTACTCTTATTTTAATTTTAATTTACTGTTCTCTCAATTTTGCTTTTTCGAAATAATTTCGAATTTGTTCATGCATGACGTATTTGTATTTTGTTGATTGAATATTTGGCTTGATTTTATGTTGGTTTGGTTGCTTGAATTTGTTTTTCTCGTTTTTCTTCATTCAACCATCCATTCACTGATCCATTCTATCATGCAAACAAACTTTCTCTTTGTTTTAAATTTTTATTTTGCAATTTTACCAAATTTTACATATATTTTACCATTTTACTTTAGTAAGTTTAGTTGCCTCGAATTGACTAGTTTGTTAAAATATTGATTGTTTGAACGAAAGTTACAAAGTACATTTTGATGGTAATGAATTTTAAAATAATTATTTATTTAGTACATGCATGTATGCTATAATAATTATATAATAGTTATTTATATATTAAAATTAATATAACTAGATATAGCTAGATATAACCAGTGAAAAAAATAAATCTTTTAAATTGTTCTTAATCGTAGTACTATAAATAAATTAAAGAAAATAAGGTACATAAATATTAGTTGTTCTAATCAATTATAAAGTGTTCTATTTTTATTGAACTATATAAAACTTTTTAAAATCTTTAAAAAGAATTTTGAAGCAACAATTGAGAAAAAATATGATTTCTAGTGTAATCGAAAATTTATTAATAATTTTTACAATAATTTTCAATACTTGGCCATCGAAAACTTTTAATTGTGATATAAGTTCAAGAAAACTAATGAATGTTATAAAAAATTGTAAATTGAAGTCTCAATTATTTCAATACAAAAAAGTACTAAACCTAACAAATTTACAATATCAAATTGATAAAACTTTTAAAAGTTAATTAAATAAATTTTTATTTATTATTTAATTCAAATATTGGCTAATGATATTGTCAAAACCAAAATGACAGGTAAGTTTTAAAAAAATATAAATTTTTAATAAAAGGTCAATGAGGAATTGAGGATTTTGGTTGGTATAATTTATACATTCATACATACTGTACTACCGCAATTGCAATACGACCTCCTATAATTGGATATTTTTAGTGGATTAGTCATACATATATGTGTAGTATGTGTATGGAATTATATCAAAGAATATCCATATAATAAGAATGTTCACTGGAAGTCAAGATATTTTTACAAACACATTTACAAAAAAAAACCCATTCGTTAAAGAAGCAAAGAACTATTGTAAATATTTTCTTATGTAAGAAGTTGTGAGAAAGAAAGAGTGCGATATAAACCATTTAAAAAACCACTTCATTTTTGCAATGTAATTTTAAATAGCCCACGGGAGATATTTGTTTTTTTTATTTAGCCTACTAGAGATTTTTCATGTGTACAGTCGTCTGAAATTTTGTGTACGAATTTTTTTTTAAATAAACGTATTAAATTTATTAGGGTATGAGAATAAATAATTTTTGAATGATTGATTTTTTACAGATCCCTACATAAAATAATATTCGTTTTCTTAAATATCATATTATTTTATTTTATTGGCTTATAAAGAGTAAATTTTTTATCATTCATGTATTTTCAATATACACAGTTTTTCAGGTATTGAAACATGTAGTTAAAAAGAATATCAAGCGGTGTTTTTTTATGAATGACTCGATGCCTTTTTAGTTTCTGAAAAATTAAATTGTGCATTTTAATCTTCAATGAACTGATAATACATATTATATTATAAGTAAAATAATGCATTTAGGTACCTGTTAATTTTATAAATAGGTAACAAAGTTGAATATTATACCCTTATCATGATTCTCGAATCGAACGTATAAGTAGGCAAATTCGCCGTCATGCGATCATAATTAGCGAAGCGAATGAAATACGTTCGACAATTTGGCGAATGAAAAATTTAGGTGACAACCGTAAAACAAAAATAAAAAAAAAAAATTTTTTTTTTGTTTATGTTTCAAAATCTTTAAAATATATCAAATCCAAAATATCCAAAAATATCTTTAAATTTGTTTTTTTTGTTTATATTTAAAAATAAATATCTTTAAATTTGTTTAACAAATTTATTAGCACAAAAAAATACAGTTTCTTTCTTTTTATTTACTTTTCAATATTTAATTTTCGAGTGTTAAGTTAGCAACGACTTTTCCACAGCGAATGAATTTATTCGCGAATTATGATCACATTTACGCGAACGTTCGACTACCATATTCACTTCGACTCATATTCGATTCGAGAATCATTATAAGGGTATTAATAATATCTCAAATTTGAATAAATAATATTTTTTATTGATATGCATTTTTAAAAAAAATTAGTATATAAGAAAGTACTTAGAAAAAAATAAATGAAGAGTATGTATGAAAATTAAGCAGTGTATGTTATATTTAAAAATAAATCAACTCTAACGCTGAAAAAAACGTTTTTGTAAGAACTATTCTCTATACAATTTTTTAAAAACGTTTTGAAAATGAGAAAACATCATCGTGTTAAGTGTTTGGTGTGCGGAGCTGAAAAAAATCATAATTTGGAAATAAACTAACTAAATATAAATACGATATTTCTTTCATACAAAAAAATCGTTCGTTAATTTTTTTTGCACTTCGTATTTTGAATTTTTATCTCTCTCTCACAAATTAAATTCTTATGACTATCTATTTCTTACAATATTGGAAATCGACTGGAAAAATGATGACCAACCCATTGACAAATTATAAAATTTTATTCCAGTGAACCTTCTTTTAATGGATATTCAAAAATTTTGGCAACAAAATCAATATGTACTACACTTGGTAACGCTTACCCTATTTTAAATTTATTGAAAAAATTATATATTTATGAAATTTATTTTAATTTTGGGTTAGTGACTTTAGTGAGCTTTAGCATTTCAGTGAAGGTTGTTTTAGCGTGCTTTAGTTTATAAATAAGGTTCTTAAAACTTTATTATTTGAATGAAAATAAAAGATAATCAAATATTTTTCTTTTACAACTGTAAGATAAAATTTAAATTTTTTTTTCTTTAAAATTTTTTTAACGTAACTACGCAGAAAATTGAATGCCCGCTGAAAAACACTGATTTTTAATACAAAATTATGAAAAAAGGGATTTATATTTCAATAAATTGAGAGTCGCTCTCTCTCAGGCTTTCTCAGTTCTTTCTTACTCACTATTTTTTACGAAATTAAGCGAAAACTGTCAAAAACTGTCAAAAACTGTCTCTTTTTAGCCTTCGTTTGTATTGTACAATACACTAAAATTTCTTTTCTCTTTAATTTTTTTTTTTCTTTTATTCCATTTTGTTGATGAAATTACAAATTTACAACACACTTAACCAGTGTGATCATATTTTTTTAAAATAGCCCGCCCAAAACTCAATTTTTCCTAGCTCAAAATAGCCTAATTTTTTTTTTTAAATACAAAAGACAAAACTAATATAAATATATAGAATATATAAATATATAATAATATTTATTAATAATAAATAGAGACAAATTTAAGTAAAGAAGACAAAAATATGGGAAATAAAAATTATAAAAAAAATCATTAAAATAGTTCGATTTTTCGAGAAGTTCAAATTAGGCATAGGTTCGACTGTATATAAAAATGAGCCAAAACTAATTTTATTTAAATCTCTGAAGCTTCTTCGAATCCATTATAATCTTCTTCGTCATTGTTTCTATTATTTTCAGAGAAATAACTTATGAATTGAATCTGCTGGTCATTGCTTGGGTGATTTGAAAATTTTTACAACAAACATTATTTGTTTTAAAATAAGTTTTTAAAGTTAAGATTGAAGAAAGTAATTCTAAATTCATTTTATTTCTTATTTTAGTTTTTGTTATATTCATAATTGAAAAAACTCGTTCTACCAGAGCATTAGAATGAGGTAAACAAAGTAATGTAATTGCAAGTTTAGATAAACTCTCAAACATGAGATTACCTGAAGCGGATTTTATTTGTAAAATTTTAATCCAAAATTACAAACAGTATTGCCAAATGCGAATTGATGTTGTTTATTGAAAGTGACGAAAAGACAATCTGGTTGAAATTGAAACCGTTCCATTTTTTTCAACATTGTCTATAATAAAGCAAAAATTATAGCAAAAATTAATTTCATAAAAAAATGTACCTAAAAACTAAGGCTATAGCCCAATGCTTCAAAAATAGCCCAAAACCCGCTTACCCGCCAATACGAAATTTTACACGCGGGATTGATAGCCCAATTGGTGGGAATTAGCCCAATCTGACCACACTGCACTTAACCTTGGTTAAAGCTTTTTTAGTATGTAAATTGAGAAAAAAGATGAAGGAAAGAAAAAGTTTATAATTTTTTCATTAGTATGGTTTTGAATTCCTCCAGTTTGCTGCTTTAGTTTGTGATGGTAAGATCTATTTCGGATTGTTGAGTAGATTTTTTTTTTTAAAATCAAATTTTTAAATGAAATTTTAATTAGTTTTTAATAGGATTGTCAATAAAAGTAGATAAAAATTTATATTTTTTGAAATATATTTAATTTTAAAAATATCTCTGCTAACAAATAAGATCCTTCGATTTTAAATATTGCCATAAGGTTTATACACAAATAAGATACATTTTGAAAGTTGCGCTCTGAGTAAGAAGGCCTGAAGCAGTGCTGCCGTTCCATAATTTGTCAGGGGAGTAATTTTAGAATTTTCAGGGGAGTACCAAAGGAGTACCACATACATTTTTTTTTTACAATTATAAATAAAACAGCTTAAATTTTGTGTAGTTTGAAAATTTATTCAAATTTTTATTTTAAATAACAAAACATATAAATAAATATTTCCTGTCAATACATATTAAAACAAAATAACATTAAATTCAGAATTTTTCAATATAAAATTAAAAAATATATATTTTAGTATACAATTTATTAGAAAACTGAACGTTAGGATCAAATCAAATTTTAAACAAGCATGTTATAAATGTTATAAAAATATACTATAATAGTAGCTTGACAAAAAAAAAAATCGAAAAAGCAAATGAATAACATAACGTACGATGTACGCTCTATTTAGGTTGAGCAGTAACCATAGATATATAAAATATAAATTGGCAGTTAGAATAAAAGTTTTCAGCCACTTTTGGTCAGCTGTTTTTGAAAAATCTGAGTTCAAATAATTTAGTTTCTACTGCAAATAATTACCTTGAAAATGGAAACTTCGCACCAATGTAATATGAAAAGTTTAGATTAAAAAAAAATATAAAATTACAATAATTTTAATAATTGGATTATTTTTAACGTCTCTCATTTTTAAAATCTCAATTAATTTAAAATAATTCTTTTTAAATTTTCTTTTAAAAACGTGTATATGTGTATATTCATACAAAATTCACAATAATATACATATAATTAACAAATCAAAAAGTAAAGTTAAAAAAAGATGCTTTGATACGTAGTTATATATTTATGTTCTTGATAAGAATTATATATACAAAATTAATTAAATTGATACATGGGCTGATACAGTTTTTCTGTTAAACTAAATAAAATGACCAAGAGTGGGAAAAAATTCTTTTACCTTATCGTATACATTATATATTATTTTATAAAACTAAATTCACATAGATTCTATTATTTATACATTCCCGTGAAATTTTATGTCTACATATATATTGATAATATTAAAACATATTAGATGATGATGATATGTATACAAATTTATATTATTTATAAGTATCAATGTATATCTAATCACTTGTATTATATGGATATATATAATATTTACCATTCCCATCAAATTTAAAGTTTTCCTCCCTATTTTTCTTTTCCCCTAATCGTTTTCCAATGCTCTAAAATTGCAATTAATAAAATGAAATAAAATGATTTTCAAATTATCGTATTAGCGAAAATAATATATTTAAAACAGAAAAACTATAAAATTAAATAGTTAGTAAATATATGTGTAGATAAAAATGCTAAAAAACAAAACTAATTTTAAATTCAATAAGAAAAATTGAAAATAATCTATTCTACAAAACCATCAAAATATTAAGAAATTGCTGTTAAATTTATAAAATCAAATCAGCTGAGTTGAAATATTGAAAAACATATGCTCATTTTTGGCTGAATCTGATATTTAATAATTATTATAATGTATTAGAGAGAAAAAGAAAGCAACACCAAGCTGCCAATCTATATTTTTTATATCTCTGGCTATATATCCAATAAAATTTCTAAGATACATAGTTAAGTTAGTAGATAAGAATTCTAATTGAAAATGTCATTTAGAAATAGACTGATTATATATATTTTAAGTAATTAAATAAAAATTTACCCTTTATTTTAGACTTACATATTTTTATTTTCAAATTAATCAAAATAAAAAATATCCAATCAAAACTGTTATACTTTTTATTCGTTTATGTTTATTTGGATTGTCCTTATTTTTCTTTTCTCAGAATAAAGGTAAATTTATAAATAAAAAAAACTAGCTTTAGAAATCTTCATACTATATTATATTTTTCAATACATTTTGAAATATTTATGTATTTAGTTGTGGATAATGATACTTTTTATTATGTATGCATATAGTTTAATAAATATAGTAAACAGCAAGTCATTCTTAGCTTTAAAAAGTTTCAATTTTATAATATAGCTTTTTTAAAGTCACATGTTATAATATTAAATTAAAATTAACATTGAAAGGTGAATCATAATTTTTCAAAAAAAAAAATCGTTTTTTATAATATTTGATTTTTTTCTTATATTTATATATAAAGCAAATCTTTATTACAAACTATTACAAACATCTAAGATAGCAAATGAAATTAAAACTGAATCAAAAATATTTATTTGGTGTTAATTTGTACTCCAGTTAATATTTTTCAACTTAATTAACAAATTTTTTTGTACAATATTATTTGCTCCGGAACCTCAAAATCTTCGAAAATTTTACAATATGTAAGGGATATGTTATGGTCAGTTACCCTAAACCAAAAATATACTTTCCCTATGTTCCTATCTTAATAATATCGTTATGTTTATATATTTCAATAATTTCTCCTTTTTGTTTTTCTTAGTGTTTTTTTTTTGCGCTAAAGATTTTTTTTTTACCAGAGTCATGTTCCAATTTTACCATCCAATGAATTTCCATTCCATTGAATCGTATATATTGTATATAATTGCGTAGGCGAAATCTCTGTTTAAAAGTAAGATGAGATGTAAAATAAGATCTCCATAGGTTGGAACAAGAAATACCGATTTTTTTTCAATTTCGCTCAAAGAGGCATATTAAAATTCCATCTTTTTTACATTATTTAAGTAGTAATAAAAGAAAATTTTCAAATTTAATTTTTTCATTCTTAAATATGCATTTGAAAAAATGTATTCCAATAATTTTTCTACCGGACAAAAAAGAAAAAATTACGAAATATAAATATCATCAAAGAGTAGTTATATAAATATAAGAGGTCTCATCTGGATATTTTATACGGATATAGTTATCTTAAGAAAAAAAGGTAAAATGCAACAAAGATGGATTGTGGTTTATTTTCTTTCTTCAACTATAAAAATAATAAAATTGAAATGAAATTCTTATTTTCAACCGAAAATGGTATTCCGTAGACAGTTCACGATTTGTAATGCATATAATCTGTGATTCTATCATTGACTCTATTATTGTATGTTTAACTGCATACTTATTTCAATACATATTATTTTTTAGGTATGTAACCAAAGAATATCCATGCCGCAAAAATCTACCATCATGTTCATATGTAAAAAAAAAAGTGGTAGATTCCTGCCATTGTCGCTGTCAGATTATTGAAATATCAAGATGGCCGCAATTGAAATTATTGGCAAAGAAATAAATAAATAAATTTTTATTATTATTCTAATGTCAATTCAACATTATTATTATTTGTATAGTTTATACTTTATTATTTGATTAATATTCGATCCGAAAATTACGTTGTCAACAACAATTTCCTTATTTTTTGTGAATAAAAATAATAATAATATTTTGACACTGATATATTCCCAGAAAAAAAATTTAAACGTCAAAAATCTACCAGAAATTTTAAATTTTGGTAGATTTGCTTACCCATTACCGAAATATCCCCTCACCAATAAATTTTGGTAGATTTCTACCACTTTTCTACCCGGATAAACATGCATAATAAGAAAATGCACTGGAATAAAATTTTGTAATTTGTCAATAGGTTGGTTACCATTTTCCAGTCGATTTCCAATATTGTAAGAAATAGATAGTAATAAAAATTTAATTTGTGAGAGAAAGATAAAATTTCAAAACACAAAGTGGAAAAAAAATTAACGGACGATTTTTTTGTATGAAAGAAATATTTTTAAATTCATTCTTAGTTATCAAAATATACAGAGCGTTATACTTAAAAAATTTTATCTTTTATCAAATTGCTTTAAATTTTTGTTATAAACGCATAGCAATAAAAAACATTACTTATCTAAAGTTTTTTTTATATTTATTATTTTGAATTAACGAATATACCTAAATAAAAAGAAACCAACAAAAAATTTTTTTTTTGTTATTATGGTTTTGAATATTTTGATTGAAATATGATTATATAAGTTCTCTGTGTTTCAACGTAGAAAATAAAATTCATATGCACTTGCAATTGCACTCTTTTGATATTTAATAGGATAGTGGTTGTTTATTTTTTTATTTTCTCTCAATTTTGGGGAATAGAATTTTTATTCTATAATTTTGAGGTGAATTGTTGACAACTAACTCTATTATTAAAATATGATGATGGATGTTTTTCTGTTTTCTTCACCATTTTTCTCTTCCTCTATGGGGTGGGTCGTCATATCAGGCGAGTAGTACAAACATTTTTCTTCAAAAATTTATATGAGATAAAACTTATTAATTTATACATATATTCTTTGATATTATGTATATAAATTTGGATTTAATTTAGTAAAACTGAATCTACACATATTAAAATATTTATCGAAAAGTGATTAGAAAAAAATATACAAAATATCCATGCCATGTTAACATTTTCTGAAAGAAAAAATATTATATGTTAATTCAGCTAAATTTAAGTAAATTTATTAATACTTGAAGGTATAAAATTAAATGGAAAAATTTAATTATTATACCTAATTTACGTTGCAATTACATATTTAAAAAAAATTAAGCAAAATATTTAGGTATCACTTTAAAGGTGAATTGGATAAATTATTATAATATTTAATTTTTCCCGTTTTTTAAAATCATTCTCTGAGTTTTGATAATTTATAAGAAGAAACAAAGTTTATTCAAAAACAAGGAAAACTTATTATAGTTCAATTCCACGCTATCGTAAATGATATTATTGATCGAAGCTGACTTCAAAATGTAAGTTTCGTATTTTCTAATAAAATACTTTTAATTTTTTTCGCTGGTTCTTCCTTGAAACCTGTGAAGCAATATTATATTCTACATTTAAAATCACATCCAAAGTAATTATTATTTACAAAAATATGTAAGACAATAAAGAAAAAGTCTGAAGTATTTCACAAGTAAACTAGTGCTGGGATGGGACAACATAAATATATAATAAAATATATAAATTCCAGCCATTTTAAATTAATTTTCGTATTAATTTTTAACACTAGAAACTTAAGAAGTTTGGAATTAAATCGTCATCTCCTGTTTTTTGACATGTTCTTCTGAATATCTGATTGATCTTATATATTTATTCTTATTATTTTTTGTTTAGTAAATATATAACTATTTGAAAAATCGTATTTTATTAAATAAATGAATTAAAAATAAAGAAAAATAAAAAAAATGTACATAAATTGCAAATATGTACAATGAAAATTTTGTTACAGTTACTTACAGAAGTTAATAGTTGTCTTTTTATTCGTGCAAAATTTTACTGAAAAATTCAATTTCAAATATAATCAAACAAGTTTTTTATAATTTCCCAGAACTCGGACTGAAATTTCTTCTTCTCTAGCTAGAACTAAAAGTAGAAGCTAATTTTTAGAATTTTTTTCAGAAACTTTTTTTTTTTAATTCGGTTGATAAATAAAATTTTATTGAAGCAAACTTACACATTTTATGTTCAACCCGGACAACGTTTTCATTGTTACGTACTGTTATCTATTTGTCAAGTAGCTTTCCATTTAATTTAATGACGACCCTGTGAATCCTATACAATTTAATTTTAATAGAAGTATATGCAATCATAAAATTTTTTAGATCTAATAATCTAGTTCCAAGCTTCACAATTTGTAGTCATTTGTTTCAGTCACAGTTTTTAGCTTCACAGTTACATCCGAGCACGATATTGGATATTAGTGGGGGAATAAATAAAAATGGATAAAACTTTTCGAGAACACATTCTTGTAATTATTTGTAAAACTAAAAACTTATTAATAAATTCTGGATATTAACTTTAAAAAATTTTCCCCGTCGTTGAATGGAATCTTTTTGGGTTTTCTACCAAAAGTAGTTAATATACTAGAAAATGAATAAATAAATAAATACTCATAAAACAGTAAATAATTTGAAATACCTTACGTTAATGTACGAAAAGATGTTTTACTTTGACGTTGACGTTACTTTGAAGTTATAAAACAGAAATAAACAAGCGGATCGAATCGAACACTCCATAATTATTTTTGGTTTATCCGTTTGAACTATGGCGGATTTACCTCAAAACATTATATATATATATCTAAATAGTTATTGATGTTTTAGTTTTAATTCTAATGATTCAATTTTGGCTAAATGAAAAGTTTTACATTATTTAAAAGTAGTCCGTAAATGAAAATTAAATTACAAATTTTAATTAAATAATTTAAAATTAAATAGAAATAATTTTTTAATTAGTTACAAAATTCTATTTATTAAATAACCGTAACAAAAACCATTTGCTATATTTTATTTAAATTCCGTATGTTATTCTAATTCCAATGCTACAGAAAGTATGTAACCAATGTTGTTTTTGTGATCAATCAAATAAAATCTAAAATCTGAAATACCTACATAGGTACATATATTTAGTTATGTACATATTTATTTTAAAATTCAAATCAAATATTTATTATTTAAAAATATTAATCACATTATATTTTAAGTAAAAATTAAAGCAAATTAACATACATATTATGTACATATGCATATGAAAATGTGTGTCATTTATGTATGTATTAATGTATTATATATATGTATAGAGTTTTCGAAATTAATTAATTTAAAGGTCAAAGCAAGTTAAAGTGTGTTGTGCAATGTTGTGCATATTATCATTAATTATTTAAGTTACATATGTACATATATATGTAGATGTATACTTTGAAAGAAAAGTGGCCCTAAAAAAGTATAGAAAAAATATTCATTTAAAAATGGCGGCATCAAATTTTACCTTGCTTTCCTGTTTCCTCACATGAAATTTATTATCACCACTCATAAATAATGACAAATCATGGCAAAACAACTATTAACTAAACTATTTTTAAATTGCATTAATGCATTGCCTTTGACTTAATATCTTGTTCTTGTTTTCTCAGCTTGGCACTATTTCTATTTGTTTTCGAACACTTTGATTTAAATCTAGTTTCGAAATAATTTCACTCTAGTCTAGAAGATTTAGATAAGCATTATTTTTAAAAAAGAAAAAGTCTCAAGTATTTCACAAGTAAACTAGTGCTGGGATGGGACAACATAAATATATTTTTATGATATACATCTTACTGCTTACATATTTTTGAGTATAATAGCGTACTTATATGGAACACAAAGTAATTATTGATATTTTCTTCAAACTGATATGAGTAATAATTTGCTATTTATTAGGTCAAAAATTTTACGAGAATAAAACAAGATACATTCGAACAAGAGCTGATAATTTTAAATTTCGGAATCTTTAAACAAAGAAGATTAAAATAATTTTTTTTTAGATCGAAAACAAAATTAAGAAACAAGAAACTTCAATGAGAGAAATAACTTCCACACGTGCTAGATTAGTGGTTTTTTTTATGTTCTTGACAGTACTTTAGGTAGAATCATCTTTTCTTGCTTAATTAAGTACGATACTGCAAGGTTATGTACTACAATTTCTACAATATTTCGAGCATTTATTTATCAGATTACTGGTTTTATCATGTCACTAAATGTGGAAAACTACTGCTATTATCAGGAACCAAGCCTTCTTAAATGGCTCTCAATTATTTTTTGTCATTTATTTTATCCCAATAACAATGGGTACTGTACTAGGTCATGTCGAAAAACCCATAAAGCCTTTTTTTTTACATACAAATGACATTTGATCTTTTGTTTAATAATAAATTTGAACAGAATATAAATTTTTTATCTGCTGAATTTTGATTAAATTTCATTATCTTATTTATTTATAATGTAATTTTTTTTAATTGTCATCTGTTTGTATGGTTTTTCAACCTGGTCCAACAAATTTCTGGCAAAAAATAGGCACGAAAGAGAAAATGCCATGAACCAATACATAAATGTTTTTGTTTACCTTTTCTGATGTTAATTAACACTGCTCTCCGAAGTTAAAATTGTAGATTAAATTTTTTTTTTATGGTTTAAAACAAGTTAAAATATTTATCTTCCTGCATTAAATATTTTTTCGTGCATTTTTACTTTCAAGAATTTTGACAGATATCGAAATTTGACATTAAGTAATATAGTTTCCTTTGATTTTAAAATAGGATTATCTATTCTGCAAAAAATTTCATTTAATTTGAAAATAGTTCCGTTTAATTTGAAAAAGACTTCATTTAATATGTAAATGCTATAATATTAAATGTCAAAGTTCTATATCTCTCAAAAATGTCTAATGGAGAAATTGAATGAAAAAACACTAAGGCACATAAATATTTTGACGTTTGAAAACATCAAATTGAATGCAAAATTGCTCTACATACTTCATATTAATAAAAAAATTTTAAAATCTGTTTTGTTTTATGTTTTATCAATTGAAAATACATAGTATGTACACTATTTTTTTCGAATTTATGAATGTATTACATTAATCGATCCCCCTTTTTTTAATGTCAAAAGATCATAAATGATTTCAACGAAGTATAAAATTATAAAAAAACAAACAACCCAGTATTTTTGTTTGCTTAAAATTGTTTTATTTGAATTTTAATTCATAAAACTTAAATCTTTAAATTAATTAAAATCTTTACTTAATCAAAAAATACATAATTTTTTTTCAGAAAAAATTATCCCTTTTATATACTTTTAAATATTTTTCAAAAAATTGACAGAACATAAAAATTCTATTCTACATAAATCGTGCATTTATAGTTTAAAATTCCCGAATAAAATAAATTACAAAAATTTCGAAAGTTTGTAGTAAAGTCACAGCACTGTTCTTATCCACTTGGCATGCATATGTTTGTTCACAAAGATTATTTTTATGCTTTGGGTTTTTTTGAGTGAAATCGGAATGAATCATTCGAAATTAACCAAACCATAAATAAAAGTCTTGAGTTAAAGCTCTTTTCATGAATTTCATAACGAAAGCTATAGGTTAGCAGACGTGTACGGAATCGGAGTTTAATATTTTTTATATTTAAATTACTTTCTTAAAGTGAAATTAAAGAAGGGAAAAAGTTAAATATAAATGGAAATATTTTTGTAAAAATTTAAAATACACAAAAATAAATAAAGTAATTTAAAGATTACCAATTAGAGTGAAAGAAAAATCACCAAAAATAAAAAGAAAATAGTAAAGATTTTAAACAGTGAATGTAAAAATTTGCAAATAACTATAGGCGGGTTTAAAATTACGTTGTAATTTAAATTGAAATAATAAAAAAAGTGCAATACGGATTTCGGGTTGTATCCTAATAGTTTTTTTTAAATCGTTATTTGTTTAATTTTATCTTGAATTTTGATAAAACTGTATTAAAAAAAAAGTAAGTTGAATAATTGAACTTTGATCTTTAAAAATTTGGTAAAATGGCCAACAAATTACGTAAATGTCCAATTGCATGTGAATTTTGGAATTATTACAAAAAAAAATATTTAGATGTTATACTTTAAAAAAAATGTTTAGTTCCAACTTTCTTAAATTCTAATATTGAATCTAAATATAATTACAAAAATTTTAAACTAAAAATTTCAATGAATTTTAGTGAAGTATTTTATAGACGCCATCTTTAATTTCATTTTCATGCATGCAAAAGTATATTGTAGATGTAGTCATAAGCTTTTTGCATGAAAGATTTTATTATAAAAATATATTTTAAGTGTATTCGTTAAAAATTTAATTTGTCCATATATATGTAATCAATTGTACATACATAATGTACAAATAGTATTTTATGATGTCATTTTGTACATTGTGTAACTCGTAACTTGCGAAATCAAAGCTTTTGGAATAAATCGAATAAATGAAATATCTACAATTACAATACACATTTGACATATTTTTATTTTGAAAGTTCCATCAGCTTAATATATTATTTCTTTAAAAAATGAATGTATTGTATTTCTAGTTGACGGTTCTTTAATACAAAAAAAAAATTAATGTGAAATTTTTATTTTATTATTATAAAAATAAGTATGTATTAAATTTGTTCTTGTTCCACTTCCATTTTTTTGATAACATATATTTATTTAAAAATCGACAAAGTCTATTTGTTGAAACCTAAAAATGATTAATACATAATATGTAAAGTTCTTGGAATTGAAAATAAAAATTCCCCAAAAAAATTTAAATGATTTTTTCTGATTTTTTTTTAAAAGCTTAATAAAATTTTCGAAACAACACAGAAACAAAAAAAAACAAATTCTCTTTTTTGCAATTGGAATAAATAATGAGCATTTTTTTCGAAACAGTTTCCCCACTTTTTCTACACATAAAAATTTAAAGAGAAACGAAAATTTAATTTTTATTCTATTGAAATTTTCTCTTTCTTTAATTATACTCTAGTCTTATAGTCATATCCACTGCTGGCACTGCTGCTGCTGGCTATTACAGACACTATCACTGCTGGCTTGGCTATATAGCCAGCAGTGCTTTTATGCAATGCAATTTTTATTTAAATTTAAACTTAATAATTTATATTTTCTTTTTTTTTGCAGCTTAAAAACTAGGCTTTTGAAAGCCTTTTTTTTATAAAGGTCATTTAGGCTTTACAATTTCATATAAATTAAACGGCGAATTAAATGTGAGTATTTATTGATCATTGAGAAAAAATTAAAAAAATATTTTTGTTTTTAAATACTATTTATAAGGATTTCTGTAGGTACAATTAAAAAATACGTGTAGATGTGTAAAATGAAAAAAAAAAATAATTCAGCTCAAGTTAAAATATTAACAATTAAAAATCAAACTGAATGAAAAAAGCAAAATGATTTTGATCTTAAGCATAAATGACAAAATTCAAGACAAACTGAAACTGTTTGTTTAATATATAGCTTTTGTAAATTACTTTGAAGATTCTATGCGAATTTTAATAAATATAGTTTTCAAACGCATTTTGACTACAACTAAAGTTTTTTAATTAATAAAACTGGCTTAAATTTGCAATGTTTAGAAATGTGGTACAATAATGCAATTGAAACTGTTTGTTTAAAACGTAGCTTTTGTAAATTATTTTGAAGATTCTATTCGAATTTTAATAAATGTAGTTTTCAAAAGCATTTTGACCACAGCTAAAGTTTGTTAATTAATAAAACTGGTTTAAATTTGCAATGTTTAGAAATGTGGTACAATAATGCAGTTGAAACTGTTTGTTTAAAATGTAGCTTTTGTAAATTACTTTGAAGTTTCTATCCGAATTTTAATACATGTAGTTTTCAAAAGCATTTTGACTACAACTAAAGTTTGTTAATTAATAAAACTGGCTTAAATTTGCAATGTTTAGAAATGTGGTACAATAATGCAGTTGAAACTGTTTGTTTAAAATGTAGCTTTTGTAAATTACTTTTGAAGATTCTATCCGAATTTTAATAAATGTAGTTTTCAAAAGCATTTTGACCACAGCTAAAGTTTGTTAATTAATAAAACTGGTTTAAATTTGCAATGTTTAGAAATGTGGTACAATAATGCAGTTGAAACTGTTTGTTTAAAATGTAGCTTTTGTAAATTACTTTGAAGATTCTATCCGAATTTTAATAAATGTAGTTTTCAAAAGAATTTTGACTACAACTAAAGTTTGTTAAATAGTAAAACTGGCCTAAATTTGCAATGTTTATAAATGTGGAACAATAATGCAGTTGGAACTGTTTGTTTAAAACGGAGCTTTTGTAAATTACTTTGAAGATTCTATCCGAATTTTAATAAATGTAGTTTTCAAAAGCATTTTGACCACAGCTAAAGTTTGTTAATTAATAAAACTGGCTTAAATTTGCAATGTTTAGAAATGTGGTACAATAATGCAATTGAAACTGTTTATTTAAAATGTAGCTTTTGTAAATTACTTTGAAGATTCTATCCGAATTTTAATAAATGTAGTTTTCAAAAGCATTTTGACCATAGCTAAAGTTTGTTAATTAATAAAACTGGCTTAAATTTGCAATGTTTAGAACTGTGGTACAATAATGCAGTTGAAACTGTTTGTTTAAAATGTAGCTTTTGTAAATTACTTTGAAGATTCTATCCGAATTTTAATAAATGTAGTTTTCAAAAGCATTTTGACCATAGCTAAAGTTTGTTAATTAGTAAAACTGGCCTAAATTTGCAATGTTTAGAAATGTGGTACAATAATGCAGTTGGAAATGTTTGTTTAAAACGTAGCTTTTGTAAATTACTTTGAAGATTCTATCCGAATTTCAATAAATGTAGTTTTCAAAAGCATTTTGACCACAGCTAAAGTTTGTTAATTAATAAAACTGGCTTAAATTTGCAATGTTTAGAATTGTGGTACAATAATGCAGTTGAAACTGTTTGTTTAAAATGTAGCTTTTGTAAATTACTTTGAAGATTCTATCCGAATTTTAATAAATGTAGTTTTCAAAAGCATTTTGACCACAGCTAAAGTTTGGTAATTAATAAAACTGGCTTAAATTGGCAATGTTTAGAAATGTGGTACAATAATGCAATTGAAACTGTTTGTTTAAAACGTAGCTTTTGTAAATTATTTTGAAGATTCTATTCGAATTTTAATAAATGTAGTTTTCAAAAGCATTTTGACCACAGCTAAAGTTTGTTAATTAATAAAACTGGTTTAAATTTGCAATGTTTAGAAATGTGGTACAATAATGCAGTTGAAACTGTTTGTTTAAAATGTAGCTTTTGTAAATTACTTTGAAGTTTCTATCCGAATTTTAATACATGTAGTTTTCAAAAGCATTTTGACTACAACTAAAGTTTGTTAATTAATAAAACTGGCTTAAATTTGCAATGTTTAGAAATGTGGTACAATAATGCAGTTGAAACTGTTTGTTTAAAATGTAGCTTTTGTAAATTACTTTTGAAGATTCTATCCGAATTTTAATAAATGTAGTTTTCAAAAGCATTTTGACCACACCTAAAGTTTGTTAATTAATAAAACTGGCTTAAATTTGCAATGTTTAGAAATGTGGTACAATAATGCAGTTGAAACTGTTTGTTTAAAATGTAGCTTTTGTAAATTACTTTGAAGATTCTATCCGAATTTTAATAAATGTAGTTTTCAAAAGAATTTTGACTACAACTAAAGTTTGTTAATTAGTAAAACTGGCCTAAATTTGCAATGTTTAGAAATGTGGTACAATAATGCAATTGAAACTGTTTGTTTAAAACGTAGCTTTTGTAAATTATTTTGAAGATTCTATTCGAATTTTAATAAATGTAGTTTTCAAAAGCATTTTGACCACAGCTAAAGTTTGTTAATTAATAAAACTGGCTTAAATTTGCAATGTTTAGAAATGTGGTACAATAATGCAATTGAAACTGTTTGTTTAAAACGTAGCTTTTGTAAATTATTTTGAAGATTCTATTCGAATTTTAATAAATGTAGTTTTCAAAAGCATTTTGACCACAGCTAAAGTTTGTTAATTAATAAAACTGGTTTAAATTTGCAATGTTTAGAAATGTGGTACAATAATGCAGTTGAAACTGTTTGTTTAAAATGTAGCTTTTGTAAATTACTTTGAAGTTTCTATCCGAATTTTAATACATGTAGTTTTCAAAAGCATTTTGACTACAACTAAAGTTTGTTAATTAATAAAACTGGCTCAAATTTGCAATGTTTAGAAATGTGGTACAATAATGCAGTTGAAACTGTTTGTTTAAAATGTAGCTTTTGTAAATTACTTTGAAGTTTCTATCCGAATTTTAATACATGTAGTTTTCAAAAGCATTTTGACTACAACTAAAGTTTGTTAATTAATAAAACTGGCTTAAATTTGCAATGTTTAGAAATGTGGTACAATAATGCAGTTGAAACTGTTTGTTTAAAATGTAGCTTTTGTAAATTACTTTGAAGATTCTATGCGAATTTTAATAAATATAGTTTTCAAACGCATTTTGACTACAACTAAAGTTTTTTAATTAATAAAACTGGCTTAAATTTGCAATGTTTAGAAATGTGGTACAATAATGCAATTGAAACTGTTTGTTTAAAACGTAGCTTTTGTAAATTATTTTGAAGATTCTATTCGAATTTTAATAAATGTAGTTTTCAAAAGCATTTTGACCACAGCTAAAGTTTGTTAATTAATAAAACTGGTTTAAATTTGCAATGTTTAGAAATGTGGTACAATAATGCAGTTGAAACTGTTTGTTTAAAATGTAGCTTTTGTAAATTACTTTGAAGTTTCTATCAGAATTTTAATACATGTAGTTTTCAAAAGCATTTTGACTACAACTAAAGTTTGTTAATTAATAAAACTGGCTTAAATTTGCAATGTTTAGAAATGTGGTACAATAATGCAGTTGAAACTGTTTGTTTAAAATGTAGCTTTTGTAAATTACTTTTGAAGATTCTATCCGAATTTTAATAAATGTAGTTTTCAAAAGCATTTTGACCACAGCTAAAGTTTGTTAATTAATAAAACTGGCTTAAATTTGCAATGTTTAGAAATGTGGTACAATAATGCAGTTGAAACTGTTTGTTTAAAATGTAGCTTTTGTAAATTACTTTGAAGATTCTATCCGAATTTTAATAAATGTAGTTTTCAAAAGAATTTTGACTACAACTAAAGTTTGTTAAATAGTAAAACTGGCCTAAATTTGCAATGTTTATAAATGTGGAACAATAATGCAGTTGGAACTGTTTGTTTAAAACGGAGCTTTTGTAAATTACTTTGAAGATTCTATCCGAATTTTAATAAATGTAGTTTTCAAAAGCATTTTGACCACAGCTAAAGTTTGAAGATTCTATTCGAATTTTAATAAATGTAGTTTTCAAAAGCATTTTGACCACAGCTAAAGTTTGTTAATTAATAAAACTGGTTTAAATTTGCAATGTTTAGAAATGTGGTACAATAATGCAGTTGAAACTGTTTGTTTAAAATGTAGCTTTTGTAAATTACTTTGAAGTTTCTATCCGAATTTTAATACATGTAGTTTTCAAAAGCATTTTGACTACAACTAAAGTTTGTTAATTAATAAAACTGGCTTAAATTTGCAATGTTTAGAAATGTGGTACAATAATGCAGTTGAAACTGTTTGTTTAAAATGTAGCTTTTGTAAATTACTTTGAAGTTTCGATCCGAATTTTAATACATGTAGTTTTCAAAAGCATTTTGACTACAACTATAGTTTGTTAATTAATAAAACTGGCTTAAATTTGCAATGTTTAGAAATGTGGTACAATAATGCAGTTGAAACTGTTTGTTTAAAATGTAGCTTTTGTAAATTACTTTGAAGATTCTATCCGAATTTTAATAAATGTAGTTTTCAAAAGAATTTTGACTACAACTAAAGTTTGTTAATTAGTAAAACTGGCCTAAATTTGCAATGTTTAGAAATGTGGTACAATAATGCAATTGAAACTGTTTGTTTAAAACGTAGCTTTTGTAAATTATTTTGAAGATTCTATTCGAATTTTAATAAATGTAGTTTTCAAAAGCATTTTGACCACAGCTAAAGTTTGTTAATTAATAAAACTGGCTTAAATTTGCAATGTTTAGAAATGTGGTACAATAATGCAATTGAAACTGTTTGTTTAAAACGTAGCTTTTGTAAATTATTTTGAAGATTCTATTCGAATTTTAATAAATGTAGTTTTCAAAAGCATTTTGACCACAGCTAAAGTTTGTTAATTAATAAAACTGGTTTAAATTTGCAATGTTTAGAAATGTGGTACAATAATGCAGTTGAAACTGTTTGTTTAAAATGTAGCTTTTGTAAATTACTTTGAAGTTTCTATCCGAATTTTAATACATGTAGTTTTCAAAAGCATTTTGACTACAACTAAAGTTTGTTAATTAATAAAACTGGCTTAAATTTGCAATGTTTAGAAATGTGGTACAATAATGCAGTTGAAACTGTTTGTTTAAAATGTAGCTTTTGTAAATTACTTTGAAGTTTCTATCCGAATTTTAATACATGTAGTTTTCAAAAGCATTTTGACTACAACTAAAGTTTGTTAATTAATAAAACTGGCTTAAATTTGCAATGTTTAGAAATGTGGTACAATAATGCAGTTGAAACTGTTTGTTTAAAATATAGCTTTTGTAAATTACTTTGAAGATTCTATCCGAATTTTAATAAATGTAGTTTTCAAAAGCATTTTGACTACAACTAAAGTTTGTTAATTAGTAAAACTGGCCTAAATTTGCAATGTTTATAAATGTGGTACAATAATGCAGTTGGAAATGTTTGTTTAAAACGTAGCTTTTGTAAATTACTTTGAAGATTCTATCCGAATTTCAATAAATGTAGTTTTCAAAAGCATTTTGACCACAGCTAAAGTTTGTTAATTAATAAAACTGGCTTAAATTTGCAATTTTTAGAACTGTGGTACAATAATGCAGTTGAAACTGTTTGTTTAAAATATAGCTTTTGTAAATTACTTTGAAGATTCTATCCGAATTTTAATAAATGTAGTTTTCAAAAGCATTTTGACTACAACTAAAGTTTGTTAATTAATAAAACTGGCTTAAATTTGCAATGTTTAGAAATGTGGTACAATAATGCAGTTGAAACTGTTTGTTTAAAATGTAGCTTTTGTAAATTACTTTTGAAGATTCTATCCGAATTTTAATAAATGTAGTTTTCAAAAGCATTTTGACCACAGCTAAAGTTTGTTAATTAATAAAACTGGATTAAATTTGCAATGTTTAGAAATGTGGTACAATAATGCAGTTGAAACTGATTATTTAAAATGTAGCTTTTGTAAATTACTTTGAAGATTCTATCCGAATTTTAATAAATGTAGTTTTCAAAAGCATTTTGACCACAGCTAAAGTTTGTTAATTAATAAAACTGGCTTAAATTTGCAATGTTTAGAAAAGTGGTACAATAATGCATTTGAAACTGATTGTTTAAAATGTAGCTTTTGTAAATTACTTTGAAGATTCTAACCGAATTTTAATAAATGTAGTTTTCAAAAGCATTTTGAACACAGCTAAAGTTTGTTAATTAATAAAACTGGCTTAAATTTGCAATGTTTAGAAAAGTGGTACAATAATGCAGTTGAAACTGTTTGTTTAAAATGTAGCTTTTGTAAATTACTTTGAAGATTCTATCCGAATTTTAATAAATATAGTTTTCAAAAGAACTTTGACTACAACTAAAGTTTGTTAATTAATAAAACTGGCTTAAATTTGCAATGTTTAGAAATGTGGTACAATAATGCAGTTGAAACTGATTGTTTAAAATGTAGCTTTTGTAAATCACTTTGAAGATTCTAACCGAATTTTAATAATTATAGTTTTCAAACGCATTTTGACTCCAACTAAAGTTTGTTAATTAATAAAACTGGCTTAAATTTGTAATGTTTAGAAATGTGGTACAATCATGCAGTTGAAACTGTTTGTTTAAAATGTAGCTTTTGTAAATTACTTTGAAGATTCTATCCGAATTTTAATAAATGTAGTTTTCAAAAGAATTTTGACTACAACTAAAGTTTGTTAATTAATAAAATTGGCTTAAATTTGCAATGTTTAGAAAAGTGGTACAACAATGCAGTTGAAACTGTTTGTTTAAAATGTAGCTTTTGTAAATTACTTTGAAGATTCTATCCGAATTTTAATAAATGTAGTTTTCAAAAGAATTTTGACTACAACTAAAGTTTGTTAATTAATAAAATTGGCTTAAATTTGCAATGTTTAGAAAAGTGGTACAACAATGCAGTTGAAACTGTTTGTTTAAAATGTAGCTTTTGTAAATTACTTTGAAGATTCTATCCGAATTTTAATAAATGTAGTTTTCAAAAGCATTTTGAACACAGCTAAAGTTTGTTAATTAATAAAACTGGCTTAAATTTGCAATGTTTAGAAATGTGGTACAATGATGCTGTTGAAACTGTTTGTTTAAAATGTAGCTTTTGTAAATTACTTTGAAGATTCTATCCGAATTTTAATAAATGTAGTTTTCAAAAGAACTTTGACTACAACTAAAGTATGTTAATTAATAAAATTGGCTTAAATTTGCAATGTTTAGAAAAGTGGTACAATAATGCAGTTGAAACTGTTTGTTTAAAATGTAGATTTTGTAAATTACTTTGAAGATTCTATCCGAATTTTAATAAATGTAGTTTTCAAAAGAACTTTGACTACAACTGAAGTTTGTTAATTAATAAAACTGGCTTAAATTTGCAATGTTTAGAAATGTGGTACAATAATGCAGTTGAAACTGTTTGTTTAAAATGTAGCTTTTGTAAATTACTTTGAAGATTCTATACGAATTTTAATAAATGTAGTTTTCAAAAGAATTTTGACTACAACTAAAGTTTGTTAATTAATAAAATTGGCTTAAATTTGCAATGTTTAGAAAAGTGGTACAACAATGCAGTTGAAACTGTTTGTTTAAAATGTAGCTTTTGTAAATTACTTTGAAGATTCTATCCGAATTTTAATAAATGTAGTTTTCAAAAGAACTTTGACTACAACTGAAGTTTGTTAATTAATAAAACTGGCTTAAATTTGCAATGTTTAGAAATGTGGTACAATAATGCAGTTGAAACTGTTTGTTTAAAATGTAGCTTTTGTAAATTACTTTGAAGATTCTATCCGAAATTTAATAAATGTAGTTTTCAAAAGAACTTTGAGTACAACTAAAGTTTGTTAATTAATAAAACTGGACCTAAATTTGCAATGTTTAGAAATGTAGTACAATAATGCAGTTGAAACTGTTTGTTTAAAATGTAGCTTTTGTAAATTACTTTGAAGATTCTATACGAATTTTAATAAATGTAGTTTTCAAAAGAACTTTGACTACAACTAAAGTTTGTTAATTAATAAAATTGGCTTAAATTTGCAATGTTTAGAAAAGTGGTACAATAATGCAGTTGAAACTGTTTGTTTAAAATGTAGATTTTGTAAATTACTTTGAAGATTCTATCCGAATTTTAATAAATGTAGTTTTCAAAAGAACTTTGACTACAACTAAAGTATGTTAATTAATAAAATTGGCTTAAATTTGCAATGTTTAGAAAAGTGGTACAATAATGCAGTTGAAACTGTTTGTTTAAAATGTAGATTTTGTAAATTACTTTGAAGATTCTATCCGAATTTTAATAAATGTAGTTTTCAAAAGAACTTTGACTACAACTGAAGTTTGTTAATTAATAAAACTGGCTTAAATTTGCAATGTTTAGAAATGTGGTACAATAATGCAGTTGAAACTGTTTGTTTAAAATGTAGCTTTTGTAAATTACTTTGAAGATTCTATACGAATTTTAATAAATGTAGTTTTCAAAAGAATTTTGACTACAACTAAAGTTTGTTAATTAATAAAATTGGCTTAAATTTGCAATGTTTAGAAAAGTGGTACAACAATGCAGTTGAAACTGTTTGTTTAAAATGTAGCTTTTGTAAATTACTTTGAAGATTCTATCCGAATTTTAATAAATGTAGTTTTCAAAAGAACTTTGAGTACAACTAAAGTTTGTTAATTAATAAAACTGGACCTAAATTTGCAATGTTTAGAAATGTAGTACAATAATGCAGTTGAAACTGTTTGTTTAAAATGTAGCTATTGTAAATTACTTTGAAGATTCTATCCGAATTTTAATAAATGTAGTTTTCAAAAGAACTTTGACTACAACTAAAGTTTGTTAATTAATAAAATTGGCTTAAATTTGCAATGTTTAGAAATGTGGTACAATCATGCAGTTGAAACTGTTTGTTTAAAATGTAGCTTTTGTAAATTTCTTTGAAGATTCTATCCGAATTTTAATAAATGTAGTTTTCAAAAGAACTTTGACTACAACTAAAGTTTGTTAATTAATAAAACTGGCTTAAATTTGCAATGTTTAGAAAAGTGGTACAATAATGCAGTTGAAACTGTTTGTTTAAAATGTAGATTTTGTAAATTACTTTGAAGATTCTATCCGAATTTTAATAAATGTAGTTTTCAAAAGAACTTTGACTACAACTAAAGTTTGTTAATTAATAAAACTGGACCTAAATTTGCAATGTTTAGAAATGTAGTACAATAATGCAGTTGAAACTGTTTGTTTAAAATGTAGCTATTGTAAATTACTTTGAAGATTCTATCCGAATTTTAATAAATGTAGTTTTCAAAAGAACTTTGACTACAACTAAAGTTTGTTAATTAATAAAACTGGCTTAAATTTGCAATGTTTAGAAAAGTGGTACAATAATGCATTTGAAACTGATTGTTTAAAATGTAGCTTTTGTAAATTACTTTGAAGATTCTAACCGAATTTTAATAAATGTAGTTTTCAAAAGCATTTTGAACACAGCTAAAGTTTGTTAATTAATAAAACTGGCTTAAATTTGCAATGTTTAGAAAAGTGGTACAACAATGCAGTTGAAACTGTTTGTTTAAAATGTAGCTTTTGTAAATTACTTTGAAGATTCTATACGAATTTTAATAAATGTAGTTTTCAAAAGAATTTTGACTACAACTAAAGTTTGTTAATTAATAAAATTGGCTTAAATTTGCAATGTTTAGAAAAGTGGTACAACAATGCAGTTGAAACTGTTTGTTTAAAATGTAGCTTTTGTAAATTACTTTGAAGATTCTATCCGAATTTTAATAAATGTAGTTTTCAAAAGAACTTTGAGTACAACTAAAGTTTGTTAATTAATAAAACTGGCTTAAATTTGCAATGTTTAGAAATGTGGTACAATAATGCAGTTGAAACTGTTTGTTTAAAATGTAGCTTTTGTAAATTACTTTGAAGATTCTATACGAATTTTAATAAATGTAGTTTTCAAAAGAACTTTGACTACAACTAAAGTTTGTTAATTAATAAAATTGGCTTAAATTTGCAATGTTTAGAAAAGTGGTACAATAATGCAGTTGAAACTGTTTGTTTAAAATGTAGATTTTGTAAATTACTTTGAAGATTCTATCCGAATTTTAATAAATGTAGTTTTCAAAAGAACTTTGACTACAACTAAAGTATGTTAATTAATAAAATTGGCTTAAATTTGCAATGTTTAGAAAAGTGGTACAATAATGCAGTTGAAACTGTTTGTTTAAAATGTAGATTTTGTAAATTACTTTGAAGATTCTATCCGAATTTTAATAAATGTAGTTTTCAAAAGAACTTTGACTACAACTGAAGTTTGTTAATTAATAAAACTGGCTTAAATTTGCAATGTTTAGAAATGTGGTACAATAATGCAGTTGAAACTGTTTGTTTAAAATGTAGCTTTTGTAAATTACTTTGAAGATTCTATACGAATTTTAATAAATGTAGTTTTCAAAAGAATTTTGACTACAACTAAAGTTTGTTAATTAATAAAATTGGCTTAAATTTGCAATGTTTAGAAAAGTGGTACAACAATGCAGTTGAAACTGTTTGTTTAAAATGTAGCTTTTGTAAATTACTTTGAAGATTCTATCCGAATTTTAATAAATGTAGTTTTCAAAAGAACTTTGAGTACAACTAAAGTTTGTTAATTAATAAAACTGGACCTAAATTTGCAATGTTTAGAAATGTAGTACAATAATGCAGTTGAAACTGTTTGTTTAAAATGTAGCTATTGTAAATTACTTTGAAGATTCTATCCGAATTTTAATAAATGTAGTTTTCAAAAGAACTTTGACTACAACTAAAGTTTGTTAATTAATAAAATTGGCTTAAATTTGCAATGTTTAGAAATGTGGTACAATCATGCAGTTGAAACTGTTTGTTTAAAATGTAGCTTTTGTAAATTTCTTTGAAGATTCTATCCGAATTTTAATAAATGTAGTTTTCAAAAGAACTTTGACTACAACTAAAGTTTGTTAATTAATAAAACTGGCTTAAATTTGCAATGTTTAGAAATGTGGTACAATAATGCAGTTGAAACTGATTGTTTAAAATGTAGCTTTTGTAAATTAATTTGAAGATTCTAACCGAATTTTAATAAATATAGTTTTCAAACCCATTTCGACTCCAACTAAAGTTTGTTAATTAATAAAACTGGCTTAAATTTGTAATGTTTAGAAATGTGGTACAATCATGCAGTTGAAACTGTTTGTTTAAAATGTAGCTTTTGTAAATTACTTTGAAGATTCTATCCGAATTTTAATAAATGTAGTTTTCAAAAGCATTTTGACCACAGCTAAAGTTTGTTATTTAATAAAACTGGCTTAAATTTGCAATGTTTAGAAATGTGGTACAATAATGCAGTTGAAACTGTTTGTTTAAAATGTAGCTTTTGTAAATTACTTTGAAGATTCCATCCGAATTTTAATAAATGTAGTTTTCAAAAGAATTTTGACTACAACTAAAGTTTGTTAATTAATAAAATTGGCTTAAATTTGCAATGTTTAGAAAAGTGGTACAACAATGCAGTTGAAACTGTTTGTTTAAAATGTAGCTAGCTTTTGTAAATTACTTTGAAGATTCTATCCGAATTTTAATAAATGTAGTTTTCAAAAGAACTTTGACTACAACTAAAGTTTGTTAATTAATAAAACTGGCTTAAATTTGCAATGTTTAGAAATGTGGTACAATAATGCAGTTGAAACTGTTTGTTTAAAATGTAGCTTTTGTAAATTACTTTGAAGATTCTATCCGAATTTTAATAAATGTTGTTTTCAAAAGCATTTTGACCACAGCTAAAGTTTGTTATTTAATAAAACTGGCTTAAATTTGCAATGTTTAGAAATGTGGTACAATAATGCAGTTGAAACTGTTTGTTTAAAATGTAGCTTTTGTAAATTACTTTGAAGATTCTATCCGAATTTTAATAAATGTAGTTTTCAAAAGAACTTTGACTACAACTAAAGTTTGTTAATTAATAAAACTGGCTTAAATTTGCAATGTTTAGAAATGTGGTACAATAATGCAGTTGAAACTGTTTGTTTAAAATGTAGCTTTTGTAAATTACTTTGAAGATTCTATACGAATTTTAATAAATGTAGTTTTCAAAAGAATTTTGACTACAACTAAAGTTTGTTAATTAATAAAACTGGCTTAAATTTGCAATGTTTAGAAATGTGGTACAATAATGCAGTTGAAACTGATGGTTTAAAATGTAGCTTTTGTAAATCACTTTGAAGATTCTAACCGAATTTTAATAATTATAGTTTTCAAACGCATTTTGACTCCAACTAAAGTTTGTTAATTAATAAAACTGGCTTAAATTTGTAATGTTTAGAAATGTGGTACAATCATGCAGTTGAAACTGTTTGTTTAAAATGTAGCTTTTGTAAATTACTTTGAAGATTCTATACGAATTTTAATAAATGTAGTTTTCAAAGGAATTTTGACCACAACAAAAGTTTGTTAATTAATAAAACTGGACCTAAATTTGTAATGTTTAGGAATGTGGTACAATGATGCAGTTGAAACTGTTTGTTTAAAATGTAGCTTTTGTAAATTACTCTGAAGATTCTATCCGAATTTTAATAAATGTTGTTTTCAAAAGCATTTTGACCACAGCTAAAGTTTGTTATTTAATAAAACTGGCTTAAATTTGCAATGTTTAGAAATGTGGTACAATAATGCAGTTGAAACTGTTTGTTTAAAATGTAGCTTTTGTAAATTACTTTGAAGATTCTATCCGAATTTTAATAAATGTAGTTTTCAAAAGAATTTTGACTACAACTAAAGTTTGTTAATTAATAAAATTGGCTTAAATTTGCAATGTTTAGAAAAGTGGTACAACAATGCAGTTGAAACTGTTTGTTTAAAATGTAGCTTTTGTAAATTACTTTGAAGATTCTATCCGAATTTTAATAAATGTAGTTTTCAAAAGAACTTTGACTACAACTAAAGTTTGTTAATTAATAAAACTGGCTTAAATTTGCAATGTTTAGAAATGTGGTACAATAATGCAGTTGAAACTGTTTGTTTAAAATGTAGCTTTTGTAAATTACTTTGAAGATTCTATACGAATTTTAATAAATGTAGTTTTCAAAAGAATTTTGACTACAACTAAAGTTTGTTAATTAATAAAACTGGCTTAAATTTGCAATGTTTAGAAAAGTGGTACAACAATGCAGTTGAAACTGTTTGTTTAAAATGTAGCTTTTGTAAACTACTTTGAAGATTCTATCCGAATTTTAATAAATGTAGTTTTCAAAAGAATTTTGACTACAACTAAAGTTTGTTAATTAATAAAACTGGCTTAAATTTGCAATGTTTAGAAATGTGGTACAATAATGCTGTTGAAACTGTTTGTTTAAAATGTAGCTTTTGTAAATTACTCTGAAGATTCTATCCGAATTTTAATAAATGTAGTTTTCAAAAGCATTTTGACCACAGCTAAAGTTTGTTAATTAATAAAACTGGCTTAAATTTGCAATGTTTAGAAATGTGGTACAATAATGCAGTTGAAACTGTTTGTTTAAAATGTAGCTTTTGTAAATTACTTTGAAGATTCTATCCGAATTTTAATAAATGTAGTTTTCAAAAGAACTTTGACTACAACTAAAGTTTGTTAATTAATAAAACTGGCTTAAATTTGCAATGTTTAGAAATGTGGTACAATAATGCAGTTGAAACTGTTTGTTTAAAATGTAGCTTTTGTAAATTACTTTGAAGATTCTATCCGAATTTTAATAAATGTAGTTTTCAAAAGAATTTTGACTACAACTAAATTTTGTTAATTAATAAAATTGGCTTAAATTTGCAATGTTTAGAAAAGTGGTACAACAATGCAGTTGAAACTGTTTGTTTAAAATGTAGCTTTTGTAAATTACTTTGAAGATTCTATCCGAATTTTAATAAATGTAGTTTTCAAAAGAACTTCGACTACAACTAAAGTTTGTTAATTAATAAAACTGGCTTAAATTTGCAATGTTTAGAAATGTGGTACAATAATGCAGTTGAAACTGTTTGTTTAAAATGTAGCTTTTGTAAATTACTTTGAAGATTCTATCCGAATTTTAATAAATGTAGTTTTCAAAAGAACTTTGACTACAACTAAAGTTTGTTAATTAATAAAATTGGCTTAAATTTGCAATGTTTAGAAATGTGGTACAATAATGCAGTTGAAACTGTTTGTTTAAAATGTAGCTTTTGTAAATTACTTTGAAGATTCTATCCGAATTTTAATAAATGTAGTTTTCAAAAGAATTTTGACTACAACTAAAGTTTGTTAATTAATAAAACTGGACCTAAATTTGTAACGTTTAGAAATGTGGTACAATAATGCAATTGAAACTGTTTGTTTAAAATGTAGCTTTTGTAAATTACTTTGAAGATTCTATCCGAATTTTAATAAATGTAGTTTTCAAAAGAATTTTGACTACAACTAAAGTTTGTTAATTAATAAAATTGGCTTAAATTTGCAATGTTTAGAAAAGTGGTACAACAATGCAGTTGAAACTGTTTGTTTAAAATGTAGCTTTTGTAAATTTCTTTGAAGATTCTATCCGAATTTTAATAAATGTAGTTTTCAAAAGAACTTCGACTACAACTAAAGTTTGTTAATTAATAAAACTGGCTTAAATTTGCAATGTTTAGAAATGGTACAATGATGCAGTTGAAACTGTTTGTTTAAAATGTAGCTTTTGTAAATTACTTTGAAGATTCTATCCGAATTTTAATAAATGTAGTTTTCAAAAGAACTTCGACTACAACTAAAGTTTTTTAATTAATAAAACTGGCTTAAATTTGCAATGTTTAGAAATGTGGTACAATGATGCAGTTGAAATTGTTTGTTTAAAATGTAGCTTTTGTAAATTACTCTGAAGATTCTATCCGAATTTTAATAAATGTAGTTTTCAAAAGAATTTTGACCACAACAAAAGTTTGTTTATTAATAAAACTGGACCTAAATTTGTAATGTTTAGGAATGTGGTACAATAATACAGTTGAAACTGTTTGTTTAAAATGTAGCTTTTGTAAATTACTCTGAAGATTCTATGCGAATTTTAATAAATTTAGTTTTCTTTGACCACAACTAAAGTTTGCTAATTAATATAACAATAATGCAGTGCAAACTGTTTGTTTAAAATGTTGCTACTGGTACTCAAATATTAAATTATTATTTTCAAAGTAGTTTAGTAATTGTTGATTAACAAGTTACCTTTTTCATTATAGTATTAGCCGTTTTAAATTCATTTGCTTTATTAATTTCCATTACGTGGACGAAAAAAAATTGATGAGAATAAAATGTTAGAGTTTCGGCAAACTCCTATACAAAAACTTGTAATAATTATAACATACCAATGAATACCTACATTAATATTAACCACATTAAGTGACTTCCGAAATGCAGTGAAACAGTAAAATTTACAATATAATATCTTCCAAAATGTATAACAAAAGCTCTTGACTTAAAGTCAGTTATTGTTTTAATTTTTTTTTTTTTTGAATAACAGATTGATTTAAAGTTACATATTTTTAAATTTACTTTAAAATAAGTTTTTCAATTATTTATATAATTGTATAATAGTAAATAAGTAATTAAAAAAAAAAAAAGAAAACTGAAATTTGTAATTGAAGTAATTTCGGAGGTAACCCAAGAAAATGCTGTCACAAAGTATTTCTGTTTGTATCTTAAGAAAAATTTAGAAAACATTCAATTCATATACATATATAAAACAACCAAAACATAGACACATTTAAGTGTCCGAACCTATCACGCTTCGCTAGATACTAGCAGTTCACACTAAATTTATTTCGAAAAAACTCCGAAATTTTTTATTGTGTCGCCCCAAATAAATTGATCACGCTTGATTATCTGGTAAATTTTTAGTGTTCTCTCTAAATCAGTTTTCGATATAAAAATAAACAAAGAAAAGTAGACAAAAAATTAAAATAATATGAAAAAAACAAAATTTTGATACTATATTTTAATATTTTGCATAATTATAGGAGGGTATTTAGTGCGAAAAATTTTAGTATTTTTGGAAAATGCAAGGGCGAGGTGCGATAGGATAGGTACGGATACGCTCTTAGTACAACTTAAAAAAATTAAATTCCTGAGTCACTAATGCGATATAAAAAAAAAACTTTCTCACAATTAGATACAACAAATACATTTTCAAGAAAAAAATTTCATTTTTTATGACATAAAAATCGATTTTTATAAAATAAAAACACAATAATTAATTCTGAAATTTTGAAAAATTAGGACAATGAAATTTACTTATGCCTCGCGCTTATGTCATGACCGTTGTACCTCCTTTCAACGAACCAACTTCTTGTCTTCTTATTTAAAATTGTGCCTATTCCTTTTATTTTTTTTTTCCTTTTTAATTTGATTTGGCAATCAAAAAAAACAAATTTTTAAAATAAGTCAAATCAATTGTTTTTTAATACTAAAAATTAAAAAAATGATTGACGCTCTTGCCACCAGACTGCTCTGATAAACAATTTGCCTTGTTAAACATTATAATACATTTATTATGCCTTTGTTCGGAATATCAATGCTGTCAGTAGTATAAAACCTTTCCTGCTTGGGTTCTTAAGTTAGTAATATTTACGCCCAGATATTTAAAATTGAGCATTTGTTCGATAACTTTATTATTAATGGGTATTGTACATTTAATGGGTTCTATCGGAAGTAGTTATTGATTTGGTTTTATAATTAATTCTACAATACATTGTTCAACTCAGAAAATTCCACAGTTTTAACTTTTTTTGCCATCATATGTGTAAATCTTTAGATGATTATTGCACTCTCACCGGAGACATTCATGTTCTCGATTTCACATTCCTTAAGTTTTTTTCTTTGGACAATGTTCTACAACATTTTATAATTTATTGATTAGCTTAAAGATATCCAAACAAAACCAATAACCAAACAATTACACAATAAATGTATACCTACATGTATGTGAACAATATATATATATAAATTTTTTGTTTTTGTTTTTTTTTTCATAAAAATTAAAACTATATAAAAAATAACGCTATATAAAAATTTTAAAATTAAATTTTATTTCTAGTCCCGTTCAAAATGGCATTCAAATTTGAAATCGAATCCAACGCCCCAACACGGCCTAGAAGCAATTATAACTCCAAAATACGGCCAGAAGGAATATCAATTGTACAAACACGGCCACAAAATCAGATCTTTGACCAATCAAACCGAGGAGAAGATACACAACATATTGAACAATATATTGGAGACGTCACCAACAACATTAAATCCTGTTCAACAAATAAAAAAGTCTACAATAAACAAGAAGAAAAATATAAGAGAAACAACAATACAAACGTTGAACCAAGTCAAACAACAAAGTCAAGTTACCTTTTTATTAAGGCCGGAAACAAACTGGCTACCAGCGAAACACCGACCAATAAAAGAGAACGGGCCAATAAAAAATTTAAACGAGCTGAAAGAACTAAAGAAGAAAAACGATTTGAAATTGAATTTTTATTCAAACTGCAATCAAGTATTTTCAACAATTTCCACAGAAGATCAATCAACACAAATTCAAAAGAAAAATCCTATTTTGATATCAACAAATCCTTCGCAAGTGAATCAAATAGAAACACAATCAACAACATCGACAACCAGAACAACGGTCAAACCAACATCTGGGATTCTATTCCTGGATACCAAAAGAGTAATGGCATATTCCACAGCTGAAGAATTAAAATCGACTGTAAAAGGTAAGCTTGACAATTATTTGAATAATCATTAGTTTCTTTTATTTTTTTAAGGAAAATGTCGGATTGATTAATGTCATTTGTTATTATTATGATAGTTTAATTATTTAATTTTATTTGGTACATATTATTGGCAACTAAAATTATGAATTCTATTTTAGCTCTTGTATTATTTTTTCTTTTATTATTTTATAAATAGCCAAATAAAATATTTGAGTAATGCTAAACATGGGTAGGATATCAGTAGTAAAAGCATTAAAATAAATAAATTAAATTCTATTAAACACTTTTTTTCTTGTTATAAAAAAAGAAATAATATAACTTTAAAAATAAAACATAAATATGAAGAACTAAAGATAAAATAACTGATAAAAAACTGATAAGAAAGTTTATTATAAAAGCAAAAAATTTAAAGGAATTTCGAAGATTTTAGGCAAAATAAATATAGTAAGGCAAAATTAAATTGCACTTAATTTTTGATATATGAATTCTCATTAATTCTCATCGCATTTGGATATGTGTTAAATAACTTAAATCTTAAATTATTCTAGTATGAACTTAATTTAAAAATTTTCATGAATTTTATTTTTAAACTTATTTATTTCCTTTTTCGAAAACAGGTGTCTTAAATTCTTTATCCGTTTTACTTTTTCTTTATTTATCTGGTAAATTTGATTTGCTTGTCTATCCTGATTCGGTTAGCTGCCATATAACTCCTAGCACTCTTTCAAAAATCAGTAAAAATGTCTTTTATCGTTCTCAGCGGGTACATGCCATACATAATTTACATTATTGTGTAACTTTTGTTGAAAAATAGTTTTAATTTCGGTAACAGTCGATATTATTTCGATATTTTTAATATTTTACTTATTTTTTTTTGTACAAAATCAATATAATGTGTTGAAAAAAATAACAACGAATTTCAACTAATGATTTTTCATTAGCTACTATAATAACTATAATTTTTCAATAGCCCGTTCTTAAGCTCAAAAATCGAGTTGATTATCACGTACAAAAGGAAGTGAAATTTCAAATGTTCACAATCATTTTTGAATTTAGAATTTCATTTTTTGAATAGTAAAGGCGTTTTTGTTTACTAACCATTTTTTAGTAAACAAAATATAATTTTTTTTTATAAATTTTTTGAAATATTCTTGATTAGTAGTATGGCAACTATCCGAACCATGCCAAATTTTGGAAAACGGTAAAATACATGTTTTTTTATTTTTGAAAGAGAACCTAAGTTCCAATTTTAAGGTTTATAACGCTTTTGGTTTTTCAAATATTCTTGTCAGATGCTAGAAGTTGTATGGCAGCTAACCTAACCAGCCTGAATTTCGAAAAACAATAAAAGACATTTTTGTTTATTTTTGAGGAAGTTTTAAGACTATTGGTTTTTGATATTCCTGGTGAGTGCTAGGAGTTGTATGGCAGCTACCCGAACCTGCAGATATTTAAAAAAAATTGTGTAGTAACGCTTAAAGGATGAACACATATTCATTGCTTTATCTATATATATATATATATATATATATATATATATATATATCTGTGGTTTTACAACGAAAGATGATAACTGCAATTTTGTCGAATTTTAGTTATGAATGCCATTTTATATAAAATTTTAAGCTCTTTCAAATAAAAAAAAAATTTAATAATATTAAGTAATTTATGAATTCAAAACTGAATAACTAACAACTGCCGTTGAAAATATTTCTAACATAAGCATATAACTTGACTTATGCAGTTATGGAGACAACACTTATCGAAAAGTACAAAACAAAAAAAAGGATATGTTAAGATATTTCCATGTATCTTGAAAAATTTTACTGCGTATTATACAATTTATTTTTTTGTATAAACTGAATAACTGAAGCTATCATGTTCTTCAGCAATAACTTTTATGTAACAAAAATGAATAAGTTATTTAAAAATTAAAAAAAGGTAAAAATTTTACGAAAATTAAAAAATTATTGAAATGATTTCAAAGATCATATTCTTTTTAAAGATTTTCGAAAGATTTTCATTAAAAATATTTTTTAAAAATCAAAAATAACTAGAAAAGTATAGCAAATTCTATACTAAATTTTATTCAGTTGCGATTTACAAGAAATGCCAAAAATGCAGTTATCATCTTTCGTTGTAAAACCACAGATATATATATAGATAGATTACAATATTAATGTTAATCAGTTTAACAGTAATTTAAAAAATTAACGAAAATATTCCATAAGTAATACAAAATTAAATTTTAAGACTGCTTCAAGGAAATAAAATTGTCCATAAAATGAGGGAAACAATTAAAAGATTAATGAATTCAAAACTTTAAATTATACAATACTTTGCTAGATAAATCTAAAATTAACCTATTTGTTAAGATAACAATAAATTTTAGGAGATGTTTCGTTCATCACAACACTACTTGAACTCATCAGTAGGTTGGGATTTCTAGTGCTAGACTACCTATACAACTTTTGATTTCGTTGTGGTTGATTTTATAACTTATTCGTCAATAAAATAAATATTACTAGTGTTCCATATATAGAATTATATACATATCCTACCCGCATATGTTGAAGAGAAAAGTTCGGCGGGAAGTTGCGTTAGTTGTAGCATTAGATCTTTTAAGGAAATTGTGTGATACTACCAGAGTACTATCCGCAAAACTATTTGTTTGGATTGAAAGTTGTGTGAAGAAGATCATTAATAAAAATTCGAAAAACTTTTACTATAGTCCTTGGTCTGAAATAAACTTTTCTATGAAGAAGTTTACTACAGGCATTGCTGGTTGACTTTGGACTATAGCAGAGAGCGTGGTTAGTTTTTCAAATAAATTTAATATTCCAACTGAATATGATATAATATCATTGTTATCAATCGAATGTAAGAATCGTGATTCACAAAAATTCTGCGTAACACTCTTAGAGAGATGTAAGATTTTTTTGTCTCAATCTTTGGTTATGCATAAATTTCTGTTGATTTATAACTTTAATCCTAACCACTTTAAAACTTGCGTACGAATTGACGAAAGCAATAATTTTGTAATAAAAAAAAATTTCATTCCTAAAATATTTGTTTGGTAATCATATCTGTAGCAAAGTCATTTTTATGACGTAAACACAACGACCAGTAAAAAAATTTTAAAAAGTTTATTAAAACCGTCTCAGTCAGCTTAATGGTAATGCCAAAATAGTCTTCTGGAAATCATACGAGTTGGTAGTTCTCGGCTCCCTGCCATATGAAATTCGAAAAAAATAACTAAAATTAAAAATGACACATTCAATATTTGACATTACAAATTCATAATGACATTAACAATTTTTTCGAACTTATATCGTATGTCATCTGACAGGGAATCGTTTTGCTAACTTGGACGCTTGTTTTTACAAGACAATTGTAAGAAGGCAAAGAGTGACAGAGATCGTGTATTTCTCTGAGTGTGTGGTAAGGAATAAATAAAATAAAAGGAATAAAAGGGGTTTGTCCTCCTGGAAAGAGTTAAAAAAAACTCGTTGTGTACTTATGTCTATTCAAGTTATTACATAAGTTATAAAATAGGTTTTTATTCATAATTTTTTAAGATAAAAAAACAGTTTATCAAATTTAAGAAAAGCATAGTAAAGAAATTTAAAAACAAAATGTAAAATTTGTATTTTTAAATTAATTTGTAATATATTTCAAATTAAACCAATCAAAAATGAACAAATAATATACCTGTTGAAAAATCGCCATTTCCTTGTGAAATTCTGAGTTATAAGATTATACAGCGAAAAAATTATAATATAAAACAAGAGAATTTTCTTAGAGAAGTAAATTTAATTGTATTTATTGGTGTGTACATTAATATAATCACCGGTTTCATCTCACGCAAACATATAATATCATTATATTTTTTATTCTAAAGATGTTTGTAACATGCCTGCCTACCTACTCTTAATTATAATAATTCTGCTAATTTTTTGTATACATACATATATATACCTTGAAAATAATGTTTTTAATTTTGAATTAAAATTGTTTAATTTCAATTTAAAAACAATTAATATACCTACTATTATCATATTTTCCAATATCCAAAATTTATTATTTTATAATTTTTTTCTCTTACTTACTCTTTATTTTTATATTCTCTTATAAAAAAAAAAACCCTTGCCAAATGAATGAGGTGAGAAAACTTACACAGGTTTAAATAAATTTAAAAAATATACAAACCCAATTAAAGCTCAACAATTTAGCGAAATTCGCAATTTTTATATATGTGTGCATTGCGCAATATGAAAATAAAAAATACAGAAAAAAGAGAAAAATAATGAAGATCAGCAGCTAGCTAGCGCTCGAATGTTTTTGTTTTTAAATATTATATTATTTGAATTTGAAAATGTATGAAAGGAATATTGTGATTTGTGAATAAAAGATTGGTTTGGTTGATTTTAGGTTAGTATGTAACATATTGCCATTTAAAACGTTTGTTGATCGGAATTCACTCAAACTATATCAATTAATTTTCTTCGGTTTAAATGAAAAGATAATTTTTGGAAAATTATAAATAATTTACAGGTATTTATGATAATTTTGATTATTAAGTTTTATTTTCAAACAAACAATAGCTTTCATTTAGATAATAGGATTTTATTATTAATTAAAATTAAAGGGTGAAAGTAATTTTTTTCTAATTATAAAATTAAATTTAAAATTATGTGATTTACCTAATATAATATAGATGCTATCTAGTTAAATGATTTTAGAAAACGTAAACAAATTTAATTTTCACGAATGAAAAAAATATAACAGATTCTGTTAAAAAAGATTTCTGAAACGTTTTTGTAGGTATATTGACAACTTATGCACCTATGATTCAGGAAGTTGCTTCATTTTATGTTTTGACCATAATTATAACCGAAAGACTACAAAATAATAACTTCTTTTTAAATAAATGTTACTTATTGTAAATAAATGTATTGAAATTTTCATGAAAAAATAAAAGAATAAACTAAAAAGAATCTCAATTTTTTTGACATAGCAATCAGATTATTATCATGATCGTCATTAAGTAAAAGAATGACTGATGTGTACTTTAGTAATATTAATTTGAAATTTTTTATAAGCTTCCAAAAAAATATTTTAAATATTTTGTTAATTCATATGTATTTATATTAAATATTTTATGAAAGATAAAAATTATTGTAACATGGGATAACGGAAGAAAAACAAATATGTAGGTGGAAGAAAAAAATACAAAATGAGTATTTGCATAATAAATTTTTTTATTTTAAGTTTATAGGTATATTAACTAACTTTAATGGGAAATATTGTGATAATTTTTAAATAAAATAACTATCTCTTTAGAATTCAAGTTAAAACTTATTTAGGAAATCCTAGTTTAGTATATAAAGAATTCATATCGCACTAGCCCTAGTTTAGTCTGATGCATTTTCCGAATGATAAATTTGTATTTAAAAATAATAAATTTTCATATCAAACATATGGAAAACATATTAAAATTTTACTAAATATATGGTGTTTTTTCTGTGTTAATTTTAATTTAAAAACTTCTTATCTAAATTTCAAAGTGTTCGAAAAAGAAAAATTAATAAACTAATTTATATTTATTTAATTTTCTTAATTTAAATATTTTATTGTATTTAAATTCACATTTTCTATACTTCTATAGATTTATAGAAGATTAGATTATAGATATTTTACGTTATTAACCTATGAAAAACCTCTGAAAATAATGAATCATCATATTTGTCATTTTGTTTTCTTTTACCATATGGAATAGGCAATTTACCATATGAAATTTGATAAAAAAAACTACTAAACGGTTATTTTATGTTCAAAGCTTTGAAAATATACATGTCATATCATGTTTTCCAAAATAGAAGCATAATTTTTGTTCTTCATTATTTAAAAAATGAAGAAAATGGAAAATAAATTTTAAAATCGAATTACAGAATAACTAAATACAAGAAAAATATCTTATAGGTACATTCCTATATGTATTTTTCCTAAAGTTATAATCTGAAGTTTTGCTATTGTTATACGTTTTTCTTTTCTTCATTGTAAACTTATGTAGATATGGATTATGGAGGACATATTGTCATTTGTCATGTTAATAATAAAAAGAGAAAATTTTTGATTTTAAAAAAATATATAGCTCTCTTTTTTTGGTTGGCTGAAAAAAAAACCAAAATGAAAATTTCTGATAAAAGCTCAAGCTCAAGTGTAGAATTTTAGATAATGTAAAGAGTATTCGTGTTTTATTTAGCAGTAGGTAAAATTTTAATATTGAATACATTTTATGAGAGTATTCTCTCACATTCTACATGGCTACCTTGCTTGCTTGCCGGCACTCTCCCACCAGTCGCCATTCTCCTTTTTTTTTTTAAATTTATCAGTGAATTTGAAGAGAGGAAAAACAAGATCATTCAATCTTGATGCATGTAGTGGTAAATCAATTTATAAAATTTATAAACATTGAACGAATTGCGATTTGCGAATTCGATATTAATATTATACATATTATGTTTGTGTGCCTTATGCTTTATGTATGAATTAATATGTGTCGTTTCGTTACTCGTTTCGAGTCTTATCTATTTTAAATTCTCTTAAGTTTGTAATATGTTTTTTTTGTCAAAATAAAATAGGTATTTCGCCATTCAGATTCATGTGTTTTTTTTTGTTGTTTGAAAAAGTGGTCTTAAAATATTTTTAAAATAGAAAAAAAAACAATTTATATAATTCTCAAAATTATTTATGTACTTAATATTGATTTAAATTTTCGAATTTTGTTTTCAATAGGATATGCATGCATTCATTCATACACACAATACACATTTATATACGAATATAATTTTGTTTTGCTCTTCTACGGTACCTAACCTACCTATATGCTAAATTGATAATAACGTCACCATATCACTAATTTCACAATAATTTAGAAAATGGAGGAAATTAATGAAGATAATAATAATTTTAAACGTTTAATGAAAACCTTTAATTCTGTTAGGAAAAAAATTACAAAGAGTATAATTTAAAGAATTTTTTTTTTAAATTAAATTGATTTACAAAATTATATTTCAAAAATATCTACATAAATTATGTAGATATTTATTTTCTGAAAGAAAAGAAAATAAAATATAAAGACATGTGCTTTTAGTGTAGGCAAAGGTACCTACAGTTGTAATAATTTTCCATAAAATACATCTCAGAAGGTCGACCGATAAATTAAAGTTTAAAATTATTAGATTAATTTAAATAGTATAGCTTTAATAGCACCTATCTCATTTGAATATCAGAGTTTCATTTGTTTTAAATATGATTTAGTATAACTAGCATGCATATATTTATTTATTTAATTTAAATGTATTCTATAAGAAAAAAAAGCATTAAAATAAGGAAGGGTAGAGTCGTCTAAAGCCGAACATATTTGATTTTAAATCGACGAAAAATATTGTTTTAATCGATGAAAAAATAGAAAACTAATATAAAGGTTTAGCTTCCGAATTTACATACATACAATTTTATAAAACTTTAGGATTATCGTAGATTAGGTAATTCATAGTGTAGAATATAATGATTCGTTCAATTCAGGAATATGAAGTAGACCTTGTGGACAAAGTCGTTTCAGAGATAATATGAAATAAGATATCTATTTATATGGTTGCAAAATGTTCTTAGATCAATATTGCATGATAGACAAACTTAGTCAATGAAACTGTAAATAGGGCCAACGACTTGAAGAAGAATTAGAAAAGATGATAAAAGAAAACAAAATTTCCAATAAAAAATTAACTATTTGTTGAACACATCGTCAAATATTTGTCGTTATGAGTGCCCACGCTGGTGGATTTAGACTTTAAAAATGTACAAAACATTAATTTACGATTAATGGTACTGGATTTTATAAGGATGAAAAGTTTACAACAATTAGTCCGACTACTGACGACTCACTCTACCTACAAAACAAATTTCTATAGGAAATTCATTTATCAAAGTTACTGTAACTAAAATGATTTTGAAGATTTGAAAATTAAGTATAATAAATTATTTATAATAATATCCATTTAAATGTTGACGAATTTTAATTGTAATTTAGTTATCGATATTGAAACATTTTTCTAATTATTTTTTCTCTTTCATTTCATTTTAAATTTTTATTTCTGTAATGGCAAATATTTTATAACTAATGTTACATTTATTATTTTCAGCCTTAAACAATAAAAACCAATCGCAAACGGATTTACCAAATGATTTTACAACAACCAGACTTTTGAACGTTGAAATAAACCAAACAAATAAGAGTTCAGCATCTTGCTTGACGGATGCATCAAATTTAATATCAACAGCAACAATAACAAATACTGTACCAGTATCAGCTATTACAAAAACTAAAGAAAATACAACACTTAATTCAAAAAGTGATTTAAGTTATTCGACAACAGCTAATTGTTCAAAATTAATAAATACTCCACCTGATTTGGAGTTGTATCAGTTAATAGACTACGATTATAATTCTAATAATTTAACAAAAATATTAAATTTCGAGGAAAATTTAAAAGAAATACACGACACAAATATGATTAACTATAACGAAAAAGAAATATGGGATGAAATAGTTGATGTTTTAGAAAATGGTAGTAATTCAAAAAATGATATGTTCATTAATGCTCCACTATTACCAGATATACATTCTTTTGATTCATATTTCCAAGATTTTGAATATAATACATATGAAAATAATACAGTAAATGCATCTTCACCTGCAACTATTACAAATGTTTTAGTTAAAGATGAAGAAGTAACAACTTATGATTGTATTAATCCACAAAGAGTACACGCATTTTCATCTGATACCATTGACATGTCTATTAATTCGTTACCTGATACATCAATTAATTTCAAAATGAATGAAAATTTTCTCAATATAAATTTTAATAATAATAATGATAATAATAGTTACATTAATAATAATAATAATGATAGTAATAATAATAATAATAATAATAGTAGTAGTAATAATAACAATAATAGTAATAATTTTAATAATATAAGCAATAATTTTGAAAATTTTAACTTTGGTGATGGGAATACTGCAACAAATAATAATAATTTAAATCATAATTTTAATAGCTGTGACAATACATACAGTAAAAAAAAAATAAAAGCCTTGAAATTAAAAATTGATCCACATAATAACATAAATAATAAAACAATTCAAACACCAGATATAATTAAAATTGTCGAAGCATTACAACAAGAAAAGGAAAAGGAGAATTTGGTAAGTAATATTTACGATCTTCTATCTACAAAGTACACATAACACATAACTACATGACCATTTCATTTGACTTTACTTCTAATTACCTCTAATAACCTTTCCATGATGAATTTATTGTAACAGAATTGTTACTGCATAATAATGTAGGTAATTCAAAATCAAAAATATACTAATTTGAATTCTACTATTCTTTGAATAGTTTATACACACGAAGTAATATTATAACAATAAAATAATTTTTTTAAATCAATGGCCCTGTTTCTACGAATCATCATGAGGAGCCTTACGTTTCATACCCTTTTATCAACAAACACATTTTGCCGAGGGGATTTTCTGTATTCAACAAAAAAATGTTCGTTGAACGATCATCACATACAAATCCATAGATAATACCAAATAAAATTTTTGAGTAGGATTAGAAAAAATTTATGTATTCGCTGAATTTATTTTTGTTTTAAAAATTTATGAATGAATACACAATTGGAAACGTAAAAGTAAAACATGAAGCATATGATGGTTGGTGGAAATAGGCTCAAGACATTTTATTTTTAAAAATTTTGTTTATATTCGTTGAAAAATCGTGCGTTTAAACGTAGCTTCTGCAACGATTGGGTCTGATTCCACTTGTCGTTAAAAAAACAGCTTTAGTATAAGTTTCATACCCTCGTACTAACAAGGAGTATGATATCTCTTACTCATTTTGCTGAGGGGATTTTCCCTATTTGCGAAAAAGAGAATATTTGAAAAATATGTTATGCGTGAACGATCTTCAAACACAAATACTTAGATAATATAAAATGAAAACTTTCAGTAGGGTTAAAAAAAATTCTGAATGTATTAATTTTTATTTTACGAAATTTTTATGCACAGATAAATAACATCATTTAGTGAATACAAGTGACGATATCGACGAGTCGTTTCTTCTTTCGTTTTCGTCTTTTTTGCAGAAATCATTTTCTTCCCCACGGTTCAGCACTAATAGTCGTTTTTTTATATGGGTAAATATTTAATTTAAAAATAAAATTTGGATTAAGAGATTTATAAAAAAAAATATAATTTTTAAAGTATTTAGTCGCCTTTGTAAAATAATAATTAGAATTTACATTTGAAATTATAAAAAATTGAAAAGAACCGCTAATAACTTGAGGATTAATTTTCTTTGAATTTCGAAATAGTAATAAAACGTGTATGCATAAAAAACTTTTGTGCTCAAAATAAATTTTTATTTGGCTTTTTCTTTGTGTTAGTGAACTGATTTTTAAAACTCTAAATTTTGATTTAAAAAATGAATACCAAAAATCCCCACCACAAAATTAGTTCTAGATAAAGGGAAGTGAAACGAAAGAAAAAAAAAGGCGGACACTAAAGAAAAACGCAACTAAAACGCACAGAAAAAACGACTCGTCTATATTGATCTGGCCCATTGTCAGGGATAAATTTCTCCAGTAAAGGATTTTAACTGTTCTTGACATACGCATTGATTTCTAAAGTCATTTCATGTTATCTCCCTCTTTACATAGAGTCAAAAAAATATTATCACACTTAAAAACAGATGATACTTATCGAGAAACGAATCGCATGGGTACATCGTACGTACCGCTGAACATATCCATTTTCTCCTTGGCATAAATATATATTTAGGAGTAAAGTACGATTTTTATCAAATGTAAACATGCTCAAATGCTCTAAATATGCATTTAATTTAAACATTGCATTATTTGATACGTCCAATTTAAAAAAACACACACACACACACATATACATATAGTAATAAAATAAAGTATGAAAAATGACTCAACTCTGATTTCATAATATGGTGAAATATTTGATTTCAAGTAATATTCTATCACAGTAAAACAATTTAACTAGTTCAAATTGAAATGATAATCCGTCGTTAAAACATTATTTTTAATTTTCAAATGCAGAAAAGAAAAATAATTGAATAAAACAAACAGACTATTCTGGTAAAAGAATATTTTTCAAAATACATCCATGTATACTGAGTTTAGATCCATAGTTGTTATGAATTATTATTAAAATAAATATATTTGATACTAATATTTAACAAATTTTTATATTTTATATTTTTTAGCTACCTACAAATACATTTACTGATCAAATGATTTATGACGATTCAAACAATAGTAATAATAGTTTTGAGTTTGATAATAGTCCAATAGAATCACCTATATTAGGCGTTGGCATTCAAGAATTCGATTCGAAGTCATTAACAAATCAAATGTCTCCTTGTGATTCTGCAATATCCAATTGTACTTCAGTTAATAATAACATTTTGTTGTCACCAGCTAAATATGAAAGTCCATTAAGTATTGGCGGTTCATCTATGAATTCTTATTCAGATGATGCTAATGCATCAACATCATATTTGAATAGTTCACCACCAACGCCTACATCACAAATTTCTCACACTTGCAGTGAATACAGTAGCACACAATTCTCAGAAACAACTCTAAGTCAACAATTAAAAAAGAAACGTGGTCGTCCTGCTCTTGATCATAGTTCTCCACCAACATCAGAACAATTAAAGAATGCTGATCCTAATAAGAGAAAATATTTAGAGCAAAGATATAAAAATAATGAAGCCAGTCGTATATCAAGACGTAATAGAAAACGTAAGGATGAACAAGAAAAAAAAGAAGAAGAAGATGAATTAGAAAAGAATAAAATTTTAAAAATTAAGCATGCTAAGTTAACAAAGAGACATGAATTTTTAAAAGATTATTTACGTTCAGTTATACAATCTGGTTGAAAGTAATGATATAAATAGAAATTTTCTTGTAAATTTGTTTTAGAAATGAAAGATTTTATTGTTTTGTTGTGTAGTAAGAATCAGATTGATTTTAATCAAGTATTGATGATTTGATAATAAAAGAATTAAGAACTAATATTTGCTTATATATTTAAGTAAAACTAATTTATATATAATATTTTAAACATTTTTTATTTACAATTATAAATGTTCTACTATAGAAAAAAAATTAAATAGCATTGTTTGAAAAAAAGTATATACATAAATCTTTAAAAAAAATAGTATTGTTAAAAGTTTATAGTGTTTATCTAACATTACCTACATAATTAGTGTGTATTTTTATTCATCTTTATACAAAGAAAGCACAATCAAGTGCATAATATTTATAAAGAATAATTATTTAAAGCTTCGTTATGAACCCTTAATAAAAAAAAAAATGTTAAAAAAAGAATAGAAATATCAGAAAGAAACAAAACAGGTTTTTAAACATTAGGCATTTTTTATTTAATTTTAAATTATTATTTTATAAAATAAAGTTTTTAAATAAAGATAAAATTTTGATTTCCAATCAAATCAAAAAAGTAACAAATAATGCATTTTACTATTGTCCTGTGTTAATGAGCAAAGGAATGTTTTTTACATTTCCGTTCTGGGGCAACATTCGAAAAACTCAAATAGCTGTTAGAATAGAATGTTACAACGTTCATGTCTACCTAATAAATTTACTTTATTGAAATAACTAACTTTTTCTAATTACTAATTCAAAATTCAATTCTCAATTACATATACTTCTCAGAAAACTTAACAATCGGGGTATTTCCCTTTTTTTAATGGTGCTATTCCCATTCACGATAGTATTTAGTTTGAGTTGTCTCACAAGACAAAACTCAACCCAATAGACACAACCGATTTTTGTTATTCTGAGTATCTGCGGCAGCCCTCACTAATATTTGTACAAACTCGCCTGGCTAGATATATTTTTATATTCCCTACTGTCACCGATTAAACTCACAGATATACGCTATATAGAAATGCCTGTTTAGTGTTTGAAATATAAATGTACATACCCAGTATGTATGATAACTTCAAGTACGCTTCAACATCATTTAAGTGAGAAATATATGTGCAGAATTCTCATGCATCTCTGCGTACCAGACACATGTGCATATTTTATCTACTAAAAATTTTTTTGTTTTGAAATAGTGTAGATAATTGACGCCAATTAGATATACACGTACAATTTGTTTGTATAATAATAAAATACAAAATAAAATAATTTTTGAAAAATTTTAAAGTTAAAAGTTATTAAAAGTGTTTAATAAAAGTTTCAATTTGAGAATTTTTGAAAAATTTTAATCAGCTATTTTGATTGTAACAAAATATAATTATATGAATAAATTAATGCTAAATATTTTAAAAATTTATGATGAATATTGCAACAAAAAAGAAAGAAAATCTAGACTATGGACTAGGGAAATTTTCATTCATTTTAAATTAATTAGTTTTTCTTCCATTAACTAATTTAAAATAAATTTTTACAAAATTGGTTATAACTTATAACCTATTTACCACAAAAAACAATAATAAATATGTAAATAGTCGGAATGTTAAATTCCGATTAAATTCCGCATTTGGTATGCTGAAGTCCGTAAGTATTCCGCAGTCTGCAAATGTCATTATTTATCCGAAATTTTAAAATTTATGTATGCTGTAGTTCGTCTGAACGGAGAATAATTTGAAAATTGGACGACAGAATTTCTCATTCGGAAGTATTAGAATGGTTCGGAAGTGAATTATAAAGCATACAATTCTTGTATTTAGAATGTTAGGAGAAGTAGAAAATGTAATATTTTTTTTTCAATTTTTTTTTCATTTATGAAAAATATTTTTTTTATTTAGGAATAAAAAAGCGCTTCAAAAGAATAATATATTTTATTGTTTTTAATATTATAACATAATATGTATATATATTAAAAACAATACATATATATTTTACATTCTTTAGAGAATTTTAAATTTTCTCTGATGTAACAAAAAATTACTATTATTTTAATTTGTATATATATAAATACTACATATGTAATTCAGAAAGTTATAACTTTTAATTTATGCATGCATATTGTATATATACATTATGTCATATACATGATCTATTAAAAATTTATAAATTTTAAAAAATAAATAAAAAAAACTCAAACTGTGAACGTCACCTTTTTGATTTAAAATAAAAATGTTTGAAATGAATATGAAAAAAAAAAAAATCTTCCGAAACATCTGATTTTGATTTCTATACAGACTTTGCAGTCGAATCGACTTCAGCATACCGATTTTTTCGTATTCGGATCGGAATTTTTTTCGGATAAATTCTGCTTCGGACTTCAGCATAACCACCTAAATAACTTTTATGACGTTTGTCATTATTTTTTTATTAGTATGAGTAAAATAACAATTTTTACCATCTTTCATATTGGTAGTTCTGCCGCTGCGCAGTAAAAATTAGAAATAAAGATATCTTGCATCAAAACGCACTGCGTGCAGAATTATAGTAATTGGTTCCATATAAAACCATATATTCTAATTTGTTTTTGCTGCGATGCATGTATAGTTCTGCACATGTATTTCAGGATACGCAAGTTTCTAGAAATCAGGGGTGGCATTATGTAACTTTGTTTCAAACTTTTCGGTCGAAACAAAATTTGGATGACATTACGTAATTTGAAAAGTTAATTTATTTTGAAACGTTCGAAAAAAAAGTGAAACACTTTACATAATTCTGTTTTTGATTTGTTTCTTTAAATTTTCAATAATTACTGCTACAAAATAATATTGAAAAAAATAATTTAAAAAAATATCAACTAGATATAAGTAAAAGAAGCTAATAATAATACAAACATTTTTTTTTTTATTCAGAAGATGTTTCTTCTTGAAAGAAAACCACCATAAATTTACTTAATTTTTCATTTTATTGGAATTTTTATTTCTGTGTGTTTCTAAAATATATATTCCAATAAAAATCATGTATTCTTTTTTTTTTTTTTTAAACTTACCTTTAAAACTTAAGTATCAACTATTTTTTAATCGCCAAAATTTGGTCGTATCAAACGCCAAAAAAGTAGCATTTCAACCTTACACAATACCAAAATATGTCGTACCAATTTTGAAAAGATTGAAACAAAATAAAAATGGTCGAAACAAAATTATGCAATGCCACCTTTTGAAAAGAGCCGAAACAAAACGACGTTTCAAATTACACAATGCACCCCAGCTTCACTCGAGTCAATCACCAAAATTTGACTTGAAAATTTCATTCGAATACGCAGTTTGATGCGATAACTATAATGTTATAGAACTACATATGTCATGAAATATGTCTTATTTCGTAGATGGACTTAAATATAAATGCCCATAATCGACATATGCGGTAATTCAGGTAAATCTGACAATTCGTTAAATTTTCATTAAACATAAAATTCATTAAAAAAAAAAAAAGAAAAAACGTAATTTTCCATTTAGCTTACAAAATTATTTTTTATTTATTTACATTGCTGTCAAAATTGTTTATGATTGCTTATGATTTGTTAGCTTCTTCTCCTGTGCTTATGACTTAACGATTGATTTTGAAAAGACAACATGATATCATATGACGTAGCCCTCACCATAATAGTCATATGATATCATATGATACTTAGTTAAATGGACGGTATGATTCGATATGATTTAACAAAATCACAACCAGTCATAACCTAAACTATAATGGTTATACCTAATCATATCAAAATGTCAAAACCAAAAGTTAAAAGAGGTGAAATAAAAATATAAGTTTTATAAATTACATTTTGTTATGTTATATATAAAAACATAAATGTATATGTTATTCATGTTATGTATAAAAACATAAATGTTTTTTATTTTGAGTTTTGAATAAAGTTCTTTATTTTTTTTTTACTTTGAGATTTGAATACAGTTCTTAGTTAAAAGAAAAAAAAAACGCAATTTTCCATTTAGCATACAAAACTATTTTTCATTTATTTATATTGCTGTCAAAATTGCTAATGATTGCTTATCATTCGTACGCTTCTTCTCGTTTGCTTACGACTTAATAAATTATTATGATTTTGACCAACTATTATAGTTGGTTAAAAGGAATTTCATGTTGACGTACAATATCATATGACATCATATGACGCCTTATTACTATTTTAGTAACAGGTATTGTTAGGGGTAATAGTCAAAGTCTAAACATAGGCATTTGCAACAACTTGTAGTTTGTAGCACGACCAATTCTTTATACTTCGCGACAAATTTTTGAGTCACGCAATTTGAAGATTACGCATGACGTAATGTAACGTCACGATAATTATTTTAAAATGTCAAAATGGAATTTTGTTTTGATTAGTTCCTTTTTTTAAGTTATCTCATTTGTAAATAAAATTTATATTTGTAAAAAATATAGGTATACATATAACAAAAAGCAAACAAAATAAGAAATTCATACAAAATATCAGTTTCATAATTAAGTAATAATGTCTGAAGTAAAAGAACCGATTGTGGAACAATCTGCACAAGAAACTCCTTTAAAAATTAAATCTAGTAAGTTAAAAACAAAATAAATTAATATGTATGTGCAAATTTAATGTATACCGTATACGTAAGTAATGCTCATACATCGATTTTACTTTTAGATCTAGAATATGCAGAGCAGTTTAACCAAAGTTTCTTATCATCTTCTTCTTTACTGGCATTACGTAAATAAATATGTACAAATGTAATTAACTATTTCTGTTATTTATTAAAATCGTAATTACAGATACAGGTGCATCTCAAGAGGATGATGACCAATATTTTGTTCCATTATGTAAATATAAAAATATATCATAATTTCTGTTATAATTTTATAATTGTAGATTCAAATGAAACTGATTCGAATATAAATCAAATAACATCAATATGGTTAGAAACCCCATTAAAATTGATGTTAGAAATATACGCAGAATTAGTGAACAAAATGAGTAAAACATTTAAATTAAAAAAGGAAAAAATAATTTGGAAAGCTATAAGAGAGAAGTTATTAGAAAATGGATACTCTTTTTCAATATCACAAATAGAAATGAAATTTCGTAGAATAGAAAGGTCTTATAAAAAAGCCCAACTTCATAAGAAAAAAACTGGAAGAGATCGAGTTCCGTGTTCATATCAAAGGTATGTTCTTGTATTATGCCTCCGTACCTAAATTTCGTTTTATATTTGTAGTGTACTGGATAATATATTCAAAAGTAAATCTGGAATAATGATTGAATGTACTAGGGATAAACCTGTGTTTTCATCAGGAACATATAAAAATATTACTGACCCTGGATCATCTCTTCCCGAGGTTCCCTCTGACGATCAATCTTCAAGTACCATTTAATATGTTTTTTTTAAATTTTATGTTAATAAAATTTAATTGTAGCAACAAGCTCATCTGCAATAGTAAATGAACGACCTAATAGAATCCCACTTTTATTAATTTTGAAAGAAATGCAAGAGAATAATAAAATTTTGGAAGAAAGAAATGAAAAGACGGAAGAAAGTGTTAAGCTCAAAGAACAAAAGCAAATCAGACTGGAATGTCAAGAAAAAAGTTTATTTTTCAAACAATTTTTAAAAAAAAACTAATTTTATACATGAATCTTAATTAATAAATTATTTATAATTATAATCAAAAATTGTTAGAGGTGGTTTAAGAAATCTTGTTGGCCTCGTCTATACCATAGGCTGTATTGGTATTTTAATTTTTGCCTGTTATGTTAACTATTTTCTATTCTAAATTCTAAAATTACAAAAATATTTGGTCTCTTCTCGGACAGTATTTTGTTTTTTTTTTTAATTAAATAACAACTCTACTCTTGCTTACTCGTGCTTTTAGACCGGAAAGATATGTTAGGCAAGGCAACTCCCCAGTCGCGGATCGCGGGAATTTTCAAAAAACTGACTGTGGGTTGTTTTCTTCTGTATAGATTAGGATTATTATAACACAATCGCACAAAAGTTTTGAAAATTACTACGTACTTGAGCTTGAGTACTTGACTTGAATTCATCTTGAAATTTAAAGCCATGAAAACTATCATTCGATTGACCAGCTTGAATGGCTGTCATCTTGATAATGATAATAGCTTGAGTATGACCGTATGACATATATATATCACAAATGTTGATACCTAAAATTTGTAAAACTTTATATAAATTTAAGATTAAACAAAACAATTATAAAATTTTAATTTTTTACTATTTTAAATCTTCTATATTTTAAATTCACTCAATATTAATTAAACTTCTTTCATTTTTGTCAAGTGCCAACTTCAAGCTCTGTCTCTCAAGCTGAGTATTCGATTAAAATTTTCAAGGTAAGTAAGAAAATTTTTGTGATTGACTTGAGTGAAGCGATTTGAAGAAATCATACATGATGCTGAAATGTACTTGAAGCTATCAAGTTCATGCTACATTGCTACGGGGTAAATGTCAATTAACTGTCAAAACTTTAAGCGGCAATTACACGTAAGATTTAAACAGTCAATTGACACTCAAATTATACAATCAAGGCATCATAAATAGACACATCGCACTTTTTTTTTTTGAAATGACGTTACAGAGGTTACGTGAACAAAGTACAATGTGAACAAAGAAATTTCTTATTTGTAGATTCGAAGTTTTTTTTAAATTTTTAATTCAAAAATCTAATTGATTTACTTGAAAAAATTACTTGCAAAAAAGTGTTCAAAAAATATATTAATTGGAAAATAGTATTTTTTGTTTAAAAAGTAAATAAAAAAATAGGAAATAATGCCAACATTGTGCTGTGTTCCTGGATAATATATTCTTTTTAATTATATATTTAAAATATAAATATTTTTTATTTGCTGTTGTCTATTCTTCATCTACACATTGCTTTGTGTTTTTTTTTATTTTTAGGAAGTAAATTATAGGTATTTTAAGAAGTAAATTATAGGTATGTTATCAACAACGCATCCTAAATAGATGAATTTTAGAATTTAGGATGTCTTGATGTAATAGCAATAATGCCATTATTGTGCTGTGCTCCTTAATAAATCAATTTAAATTTAGTAAGAAGGATGTTTAAAGAAACCTTTAATTAAACATTCATTTTTTAACTTTAAATACTTTTTATTTTTTTTCTATTGATTTCTATTATGATTTCTATTGATTTCTATGATTGTAAATAGGTAAGTATGCTTAATTATTAACTTTTTAATTCCCTTAAGACTTATAACTATAATTTGCATTTGCATGTACAGTTTTACTTAAAATAACATTAAAAATTTTAAATTTTGCTCTCCCTTTTCCAAACTACTATAACTTCATATACAACATTTTAATTACATAGTTAAGATTACATGAAACCTATATTTAAAACAATATTATAATGAGTTGTTTTTTCAAACATTTTACATAACATATAATATAAGTAACAAAACATATAACATAGTTACAATAATTTAACAATAATTGTTAAACCAAATAAATACTCGGAAATGAAGCAAATATGCTCAATTTTGTTCAAACGTATGTTCGAATAGTATATTTTTTTCATTATTTTTGTACTGCGTTTTACGTACATTTTACGTTTTCCATACAAATTGGAGGAAAATATCAAAGTTGCTCTCTCTAGGCTATTGTTTAAAATAACCAGAAGATGTGATAAGTGATAATAAATATTATTTCATTGAAAGAAGTTCAAGAAATATCAAGAATAGATCTTTTTCAATTAAAAAACTTTTTCTAGTCTAAAAATTTAATTTACTCAATTAAATTTAATTAATTTAATTTTAGAAACAGACATTTATCTTTTTCCAAGTCGTCTTATCTTGTGTACATTATAATCTTAGATTCATTAAAATATTGGGAAGAAAATAAATTTTTTAATTTGTTTTTTTTTTTTTTATTTTAGAATGGATTTGGTTATCATCATGCTAAACAAGGATATGTTTTAATGTTTAAATGATTACCATATGCACCAGATAATTTGCCAAAATATGCCCATACAATGTTAGGAGTTGGCGGTTTAGTTATTAATAAAAATAATGAAGTTCTAGTGGTACGAGATTATTTATTACCTGGAACGTCTATTCAAAGAAACTATATTATATTTATTTAATTTAATTATTGTTATTGTTGTAAGCTTTAATTGATTTAAAGTAACATTTAACCTAGATTTCATTGAAATTGGCTTTAAAATGAGAAATTCAATTGAAAAACTTATTATTTTTTTGCATTAAAACTTTTTATAATATATATTGTAATTAAATATTTTTTTTATATAATGTTTTAATATGAATGTATTTGAATATATTGAAAATATTTTAGTAAAAAATCATTCAAATATATTTTATAAAATTCAAAATAAATGTGTTTTTCTTCTTTATATTTAAAATTGTAATCAGTTAAACAAAACCAATTTATGGATTTATTTTTTTAATCCATAGATGCTAGATGTTACGATTAACTTTAACTAAACATAATTTATGATCATAAAATGAACATATTTCCAATATTAAATTATTTGAATCATCTTTTGATTTCTGACACCAATCAGCACCGTAACAAATACTTTGATGTTCTTCATAAACACCTTCTATTGTCATGTTAGAGAGGCATCATCAAATAATTTTACAATACTAAAATTTTTACACGTGTATGCACATAAAATTAAATTTTGATCTTGTGTAGTAGGATCTGCACGAATTCTTCAAATACCACCTTTTAAATTTAAATCTTGAATAGATTTTTTAAAATTTCTTGTATCAAATATTCTTAAACGATCACCATCATAACTTCCAGTTAATAAAATATTTCCAATTTTTGGATGACTTAACATTGCTGTAACACCAGCAATATGATTATGATTTGTATTAGTTTTGATAATATTATGTGCATCACGTATATCAAATGAATTTAATGTTGAATCATCACCACCAGTATATATTAAATTTTTATTTCATTTATCAAAAGTACATGTCCAAGTTTCAAAATTATGTGCAGTTAATGTTCTAATTTTTATTAAATTTACACTATCATAGTTCAAAAGTGATATACAACCTTTTGAATCTGAAGCAATTAAATTATAATTACTAAATTCAGAGATAAAATTTGGTGACCATTCCAATGATAAAGCCAATAAATTTTCATTATTAGAATCTAATTGCCTACTTCCACACGGGTCCACTTTCATCACTTTTTTCCTTTCGTTTCATTCCCCCTTTTCTATAAACTAATTTTGCTAATATAAATGGGGGAATGAAACGAAAGGAAAAAAGTGATGAAAGTTGACCCGTGTGGAAGTAGGCATTGAAAATAACCCTTTAATACAAGTTGATTTTCTTCAACAATATAAATATTAATTTTTTTTAATATTTTGATAATCTAAACAAGGCATCCTAAATATACAGGCTTGACACTTCGTATTTTTTTTTGTTAAGATGCCGTTTTAAAGGCCATAAGAAAATGTAAACAAAAAAATTTCTTATATGATATACATATTTAACAAATGTATAAAAACTTGGTGTAATATTTTGATGAATAATTATTGCAAAAATAAAAATAATGATAAAAGAATTCATCAAAAAAATTTTGTCACATCAAATTCATCTAAATCCATTAAACAAAAAAAATTAAACATTCGTTTCTTAACTTTTCATATTTTTTATTTTTTTTCTATTAATCGAAGCATGAACAAATTTGTTTTCCTTATTAAAATTAAACATTGTAGCTTTTATACATACCTAATATTTTTTTCTATTAATCTAAACATAAACAAATTTGTTTTTCTATTTAAAATATATTTTAAAATATAATATAGTCTTTTAAATATATATTAAAATTATATATTTCTTATTTGCTTTTTTCTATTCTTCACCTAAATTTTGATTTTATTTCTGTATGTTGATATATTTTTTGATTTAATAAAGTTAAAAGAAAATAAACACTAAGGCATTTATATATTTTTACAAACTTCTAAAACTTTTTTCAACAATTCCGGGTATAATACTTCCCCTAAGACATTTATATTTTTACAAAGTTCTTAAAATTTTTTTTAACAATTCCGGGTATAACACTACAAGGTTATATGGAACATACAATTTACGTGTCAACACCAGAAGCTTTTATTCCTATGATTTATAAATCACACTTTTGTCATTTCTTTAATGTTACTGCACCTCGTTTAATCAATAAATTACCAGATTATCTTCGTTGGGAAAGAGTTGAAATCAAATTTCTTAAAGGAATCAAATCATAGCTTTAAAAAATGATATTCAACTATATAAAAGAGAATTACGAGATTTCATATATATTAACTTACAGGTAACACAGTTATTGACAATATACTTATTTTACACATAATTTTTTCAAATAACTTTTGTTTTGTTAGATTAAATCATGATTTGGAAATGTTTTTTTGAATAATTAGAGCAAAAGAGGGACTGCAAGTGGGCTTGAGTTCAAATATAGATTACGCAGCTTTCTTACTGATTACGGAAAAGATGAAGGAATAATATCAGATCAGCTAATATTGAAGCAGATGGAGAAGAAAGCGTTCAAATGAATATACCTTTGTATGGAGAAGAAAATAATTTCAACGACGAAACTGAGTTTGATGCTTCTGTGATTACTTGTGATTTATTGGTATTTCTATCAGATGTTCAAATTTCGATCAACAACAATAAGCCTAACGATTTGCAGAAAATGCCTGACCTCCAGTACGATGCTTCAGAATACTTAGATTTAAATTGAAATAACCAGAAATAGTCACTCAATATTCAGATGAAACATGTTACATGTGGATATGGCCGGATCATATCAACGAAGGAGGACTGCAAAAAACAAAAAATATTTTTATTCTAAAATTAAATAAATTATAAAATAGTTTGAATAAATATAATGGAAATAAATTGTTAGTTAGTAAAAATTATATAAAAAAATTATTATATGCATTTGGAAATGTCGATATACATACAGAAATTAAAAAACTTTTTAATAAATGTAAAATGTATTTTAGTATAAGAATTTTAAATTCAAATATTGGTTGTAATTTCGCTGGACATAAAAAAAGTTAAATAAAACAATAAATTAAATTTATGCAAAATAATAAGGAATACCTATGTTTTTCAATTCTGAAATGTGAATAGAATTTAAAATCTTATCATACTTTAATTAGCAATTGTTTTGAAATCTGGAAATCAATTACAAAACAAATTGAAAAATTAATTGAAAAATTTCTATTTGAACATTTTTACATAGTAAAATTAAATTTAAACAATAATATTTTTGTGGTCGAATGACGTCACAAATGTAGAAAGAGAGAGCAACATACATGCGCAATATATTACCTTATTAATTCTTAATACCATGCTCCTGCGTTTGACTTTGACAATTTTATTGATTCAACTTCAACTTCGTCTACGTTATCGGTTCATACGTTGTATTGTGTAGTGTAGTTGTAAGTTGTATTGTAACGTTGTATTGTCATTGGAATTGAACATGGGTCATCATGGACATTTGTTATTGTAATTGTATTTATAGTGAGTCGGAGTCGCTGTCAAAAATATTTCTAAATCAAAATTTTGTTTTGTTTTGATTTTCGTTTTCAGTGTTTTTATTTTATTATAAAAAGTAATTCCTAACTATTCCTAATAAGATAACAAATTATTGCTAAATGCTTGAATAACAAAATTGATTTGACTATTTCGGTGCAAGTATTTGGTCGAATTATACACTAAATGAAATGGTTTGTTAATTAATTGTTGATCAAATTATTAGACTAGAGAAGAGAGTAGAGTCGATTGTCGAATTAGTAGAAAAAATACTACTAAAATAGAACTGATAGAACTATATGTAAAAACATGCAAGTAGTTAAAATCTACAGAATGTAAAATGTGAAAAATATTTTGTTTTAGAAAATTTACAACTATTGTTTTATCTACAATTGTAACTATTATTAAAATTAAATTATTATTCAATAATTATTAGTAAATAAAAAATAAAAATAATATTTTTACGGTCTTTTTTTAAATAAATATATATAATGTACAAAACATTCACACGTAGTTGTGTGTAGAAAATATAAACGTAAAAAAGTTCAAAGAATAAAAGAAAGCGAAGTAAAATCTAAGTACGTAAGAGATGGCTAAAAAAATTGTGCAATATTAAATTATTAAAATGTATGTTTTTAAATTAAATGGTTTTAAAATAAAATAGAAATGAAAAATTTTTAAAATATGTAGTGTAGATAAATATCAAAAATTTTACATACTACTTTTCTTATGTATGGATGTATATTATTATATAAAACCATGCTTCAGTTTTCTTGTTTTTTTGGGTACATTATTAATATAAGTATGTATGACGCATTGATATAAATTGTCAAAGAATCTTTTTAAACTTTTACAAGCCTGTATTTGATTGATTTATTAGGACGATTTTTTGAAGATTAAATACTATGCGATTGTCAATATACATACTTTTTTCTGAATCAACTTAGGTGGTTATGCTGAAGCTCGTCGGAATGTTAAATTCCGATTACATTTCGCATTTGGTATACTGAAGTTCGTAAGTATTCGTCCGCAGTCAATTATTTATCCGAAATTTTAAAATTTATGTATGCTGTAGTTCGTCGGAACGGAAAATAATTTGAAAATTGTACGACAGAATTTCTCATTCGGAAGTATTAGAATGGTTCGGAAATGAATTATAAAGCATACAATTCTTGTATTTAGAATGTTAGGAGAAGTAGAAAATGTAACAATAATTTTTTTTTTCAATTTTTTTTTCATTTATGAAAAATATTTTTTTTATTTAGGAATAAAAAAGCGCCTTAAAAGAATAATATATTTTATTGGTTTTAATATTATAACATAATATGTATATATATTAAAAACATTACATATATATTTTACATTCTTTAGAGAATTTTAAATTTTCTCTGATGTAACAAAAAATTACTATTATTTTAATTTGTATATATATATACATACTACATATGTAATTAGGAAAGTTATAACTTTTACTTTTAAATTTAATGTATGCATATTGTATATATACATTATGTCATATACATTCTATTAAAAATTTATAAATTTTACAAAATAAATAAAAAAAACTGTACAGACTTTGCAGTCGAATTCAGCATACCGATTTTTTCGTATTCGGATCGGAATTTTTTTTCGGAGAAATTCCGCTTCGGTTCGGACTTCAGCATAACCACCTTAAATCATAGATATATAAAATATCTATTTTATATATCTATGACTTAAATCGACTTATTGGTATTGTGATTAATGTGATTTGTGAACGTCAATTAGTCATACACTTTGAAGAAACATGGGCAACATTTTTTATTCGCGATTTTTTCATTTTCAATATGTAAATATATGATAATTACGTTGTGATTTGTTAGTTTATTTTTGATATTTAATTGATTTAATTGTGGTTTTGTGATATTTAAATAAAAGTGTGTGGTTTTTTTCACACAACAGAAATGAATGTTGCTTAGTTTTTCATTATTCGCCATATTTAATTTTGTCTTTTTCAATATATATTGAAGAAAATAGGATATTTTCTATTTTTTTCTTCAATATACATATTGATATCAATATGTGTTTACACATCAGTATTTCTTCAATATTCTCTCTGTCAATATATATTAATGTGTAAACGCTGCCTAAAAGAATAACAAAGTATCGCTTCAGTTCAGTGATATTTTTATTTTATTTTAACACTATCACACACGATGCGCCGAGAATATGGATGAATGTATTAAAATTTTGTGTCTATGGCTGGCAGTTAAATTGAAATTAAAATAAAATTTTATGTACATATAAATCTTACAAATCTATAACTGCAACCTTAGTAAAATTAATCATAGTAGAAAGAAAATATATAGCTAAACAGATATTTAGTGTATACATGGTGTCAACCGCGGGAGTCACCGTGAATTAAGCCATTGTGACTTTTAAAAGTCGCTAAAAAAAAGTAATGCTACCGTGGGTTTTTCTTAATTTTTTCCATTAAACACACAGTTTTCTAACTTTGTTACTAAATATTTTTCTGAAAAGTATATTTTATTATTTAATCTTAAATTGTCGCAACTAAAGAGACCCGCGGTAGCGAATTGCGTCTTTTTTATCCAAAAAGAAAAAAGTCCCCCAAAAAGCGACTCCGGGGGTTGACACCATAGTAATTTTTTCTGAAATGCAATGAAATAATAAACAATAAAATTACAATTTTGTTAAGAGTAATAATGGATAATAACATTGTAATATCGAAAAAAATTAAATATAGCGCTTTGCTTTTATCTTAAAATATAAATAATTTGTTAGAAACAAAATAACCTTATACTAAAAAAACAAAAAACAAAAAAAAATACATTTCTTGTCTTTTTCTTAAAAAACATTTGAAATTCTATATGTGAATGCGTTCATTCATAAATCGAGATAACAATAAATATTTATCAAATAATTATATATCTATTCTTTTTTTTACTTCATCCTGCAGCCAAAGTTAAAAATATTTTAGGTGGTTATGATGAAGTTCGTCGGAATGTGAAATTCCGATTACATTCCGAATTTGTTATGCTGAAGTCCGAAAGTATTCCGCAGTCTGCAAATGTAATTATTTATCCGAAATTTTGTATGATGAAGTTCGTCGGAACGGAAAATAATTTGAAAATTGTACGCCGGAATTTCTCATTCGGAAGTATTAGAATGGTTCGGAAATGAATTATAAAGCATACAATTTTTGTATTTAGAATATTAGGAGAAGTAGAAAATGGTAATAATAGTTTTTTTTTCAATTTCTTTTTCATTTGTAAAAATATTTTTTTTTATTTAGGAATAAAAAAGCGCTTCAAAAGAATAATATATTTTATTGTTTTTAATATTATAACATAATATGTATATATATTAAAAACGATACATATATATTTTACATTCTTTAGAGAATTTTAAATTTTCTCTGATGTAACAAAAAATTACTATTATTTTAATTTATATATTATATATTATTATTTATATATATACATACTACATATATAATTAAGAAAGTTGTAACTTTTACTTTTAATTTATGTATGCATATTGTATATATACATTTATGTCATATACATTATCTATTAAAAAATTTTTACACAATAAATAAAAAAAAAGAAAATAAAAATGTTTGAAATGAATATGAAAACAAAAAAAAAATCTTCCGAAACATATGATTTTGATTTCTGCACAGACTTTGCAGTCGAAGGGACTTCAGCATACCAATTCTTTCGTATTCGGATCGGAATTTTTTTTCGGAGAAATTCCGCTTCGGACTTCATCATAACCACCTTAACTAAGAAATTGGATGAAGAAAATGCCCGGAGAGGATTTTTTGTGTATGTGTTGGTAAAATAAAATTTTTTGATTGGTTAAAAAATTTGTCCGGACGTTCGTCCATTAAGAGGAAAGCCACCTGCTAAAAGCTGTTAAAAAGCCAAACTTCAAATTTAAAATTTTTGGCGGCTTAATGTTTGCAATATCAAATAATATTCATAATAAGAATGTTCACTGGAATAAAATTTTATAATTTGTCAATGTGTTGTCACCATTTTTCCAGTCGATTTCCAATATTGTAAGAAATAGATAGTCATAAGAATTTAATTTGTGAGAGAAAGATAAAAATTCAAAATACAAAGTGGAAAAAAAATTAACGAACAATTTTTATGTATGAAAGAAATATTGTTTTTATTTTTAGTTAGTTAGTTTAATTCCAAATTAAAATTTGTTTCAGCACCGCACACCAAACACTTAACAAGATGATGTTTTCTCAATTTCGAAACATTTTTAAAAAATTGTGTATAGAATAGTTTTTATAAAAACTTTTTTTAAGCGTTAGAGTTGATTTATTTTTAAATATAACATACACTGCTTAATTTTCATATAAAATCTGCATTTTTTTTTCTAAGTACTTTCTTATATACTAATTTTTTTTAAAAATGCATATCAATAAAAAATATTATTTATTCAAATTTGATATGTTCATATTATTAATATTCAACTTTGTTACCTATTTATAAAATTAACAGGTACCTAAATGCATTATATTACTTATAATATAATATGTATTATTAGTTCATTGATGATTAAAATGCACAATTTAATTTTTCAGAAACTAAAAAGGCATCGGATTATTCATAAAAAAAAAACGCTTGATATTCTTTTTAACTACCTATTTCAATACCTGAAAAACTGTGTATATTGAAAATACATGAATGATAAAAAATGTACTTCGCTTATAAGCCAATAAAATAAAATAATATGATATTTAAGAAATAACATATGTTTTTGAAACGAATATTATTTTATATAAGGATCTGTAAAAAATCAATCATTCAAAATTTATTTATTCTCATACGCTTATAAATTTAATACGTTTATTTTAAAAAAAATTCGTACACAAAATTTCAGACGACTGGACACATGAAAAATCTCTAGTGGGCTAAATAAATAAACAAAAATCTCCCGTGGGCTATTTAAAATTACATTAGAAAAATGAAGTTGTTTTTTAAATGGTTTATATCGCACTCTTTCTTTCTGACAACTTCTTACATAAGAAAATATTTACAATAGTTCTTTGCTTCTTTAACTAATGGTTTTTTTTTGTAAATGTGTTTGTAAAAATATCTTGACTTCCAGTGAACCTTCTTTTTATGGATATTCTTTGGCAATATCTTCAAGTAAAACAGATATTTTCGATTAATCTTTAATATATATATTTTTTAAAACTCCGGCTATTGTGTGTTCGATATGCCTAATGTATAAATAAAAGTAAGTGTAATGACATTATGATTAAAAAAAGAGTACATAGCTTCGGGCAATCAGCTTCTTCCAATTTCTGAAGAAGAAAAAACTTAATAACTTTTTATTTTGACTGGTAAAAAAGTATGGTGTTGCCAAAAGTAACTGATCAAGCTGCGTATTATTAAAGGAAACTTTATCTATATAATTTTGGTGTCGTACAAGGGCGAAAAAGCTAAACTTACGAATTAAATTGTTTTTTTTTTTTTTAAAATATAGACAGAAAATGAGTGTCCGAAAGGGAGTATCGGTACTCGGCCATAATGGACATGATTTCAAAATGGCTTTATTCAGACGGCCCAACGTGTATCAGGGAAGTTCGAATAATATTTCCAGTTCCTGGGCATTTTTTTATTTTTATTTTTTATTCCAACTGAATTTATTGAAACTGTTATATTATTTTGTTGCTTTAATCTTGTTATTTTTTAAACTTATGTGATATTAAATGAATTTGAATCTAATTTTCATTTGATAAAAATTAATCAAAGAGAAACTTATAATAAAAATAAATAAATTTAAAATGAAGTAGGTATATCAAACTATAAAGAACAGTTGATTTTCGAATATTTTAATTTTAATTTTGTACATTTTATTTTGTTTCTTTCAACAGAATTTATGGCAACTGTTACCTATTAATTTAACTTTGTAATTTTGTAAGCATATAAAAATAAGAAATGAATTTCAAAATTTTAATTTAAATTTTAAATTTTTTATTTTTTTGATCTTTTAATAAAATATATTAATTTAATTAAATAATTTAATAATGAGTGTTTCCATACATCGTTTTTTTTATTCCCTTTTTTATTTTCGGACGGAAAAGGGGCAAAACATGTTAAAAAAGTTAACTTAGGCCTGTTTCGTCATAGCAATTTTTATTTATTTCAGATTTGTTTACAGCTATTTAATTTATTTCTAGGTAAATATTTTCACAATTTTTTTTTCGATTAAATATATTTAGCAACAAACCGCTTTTAAAAGTATGAACTTTTCTTTTTAATTTCAGCAAACTCTCGTACGTGTTATATAAATTGAAACCATTGATTTGCTTAAAAATTCATGATTTTTAATACAAAAATTTTATATAGATTTGTGCTTCTGTATAAAATGTATTTTTTTCTATAGTATTTGTTACATATGAATTCTTAACATAAGTGTAATGAGAATTATATTTGTTACTAATAGTGTTGCGATTGTTATATTAAATATTTCAAATTGTTGGATGTAACTTTTCAACAACAAAAAATTTCGATTTCAGATCATGGTTGAAAACGATAATTTAGAGAGTTTTAGTCAAACTTTTAGCCAATTCAGCTTAGGCGATGATGTTTTTCATGTTGATTCCCAAACACTTGATCCGAGTCTCTTTGAACAAAATACACCGGACATAGAACTACTTTGTACATCAAATGAATTAAATGGAAGCCATTGGAATTGTTCACAAACCGAAAATTTGATTGGATTTCAAAAAGGAAGAGCTGTTACTCAACCGGTAAGTATTTTTTTAATTATATTCTGTCAATAATAATAACAATAATTTATTTAATCTACAATATCCTTTACAAAATTCAAGTAAAAAATTTAGAGAAATATAATATGTATGTATTTGACTAAAAAAAAATATTATATATATAAAATTAATTGTTTATTCAGACAGTTTTTATTAAATCAATTTGTATAAAAAAATCCATTTTACAATAAACAGAATGATATCCAAATACTTTTAAAATTATTAAACATTCGGTTGTATACAAATTATCAAAATATTTTCAATGAGTTTGAATAATGAGTATCGAAGAATGAATAATCATATTTTTGATTAAACTAAGCTAAATGTGTAGTAATTTGCGATATTTTATTTAGACCGCATTTAAATTTAAGTCAAAGAGGTAAGTGAAAAAACAAGGAATAATAAACGGAAAATATCTCATAATGGTTATAAATCCTATGGTCTAGTACTGAGGGTGTACCGCATAAATCTAATTTCGGAAGGCAAAATTCCTTCCACGAAAAGTTCTTTGTTGAAAGACGAAGTATGTTCATGAAATGAATTTCGTCGTAGGTAGGAAGATATGAGTGAATGTCTGAGTCAGCACACTTATACCAAGGAAGTTCATTGTAATACAACATAATTTAAATTTTCAACGTGGATTCTACTTGAAAAGCAATTCGAGTTCAAAATTTCATCTTACGAAAGTCACAATACGTGGTAGATTCCTACGTTACGAAATTCTGATTACTGATACCAAATGTTACAAAAACAGATGTCAATAATTTTAAGTCGAATTCAATTTCATCTTTTTGCAGTAAAATATTCGAAACCTGTATAAATAATCAGATAATAAAATACTTAACAAATAACAAACTCTTATGCGATAGCCAAGATGGATTTACAAAAAAACACTAACACCAGCGCCGTGTTATTTGATATTGTTGCTGAAATTCAAGATTCAATCGGTAAAAAAAAAGAAAGTTGGAATAGTATTCTTTGATCTAACAAAGGTATCCGATCCCGTATAGACCGTAAAAATAACTATGAACTAATTCAGAGAAGTTCTCTATAAATCCTACATTATAATTCCTAAATTCATATCTCTAAGCTGATGAGCTGGCCATGATTTATGAGAGAGCAGAACTGCAAAACATAATTGAAATAGATTTACTTATGATCGAGAAATGGAAGTGCTTGCATAAGTTAAATGAAAATCCATCAAAAACTAAATGCTAATACATGCTCATTAAGAGTAGATCTGAAAAAATCACAATTAAGTACACAGGACCGTATACAATAGAAAAAGTTGATAAGTACATATAAATATCTTGGAGTTGTCTTGAACAAAAACCAAAACTGGAATGAGCATATAAAGAAAGTGAATTCAAAAGCAAGTAGAATAGCGGGAGTATTTAGAAATATTGGAAAAACGTATACAAAAAAAATTCTATATTATACAGTCTTTGCCATAGCACATTGGCATATGGAATAGGAATATGTATGAAAAAATTTATGAAAAACATAAGTTCGCTACACAGAATACAATATAAAGCCATAAATAACTTATTCATGTTAAATAGAAGAACAACAACACATGAAATACACAAGAAATTAAATATACTGAAAATGGAGGATTATAAAACTCTTATACAAATGGTTCAAATTTATAATACGCAGGAGAGTTCAATAAAATCTAATACTTCAATTGTAAGGAACAATCAAATACATGATTATGAAACCTGAGTTGCTCAGCACTTACGTTAGTCGTTGAATGGATTAGAAGCAATCAAGAGCACTGCAATTAAATAATTTAATAATGTACCTAAACGTGTTAAGGAAATGAAGAAACAACTTTTTTTTGAATTTTTACATCAATTTTTTTTTAGATGCAATTATAATAAATTGTATTAAATACTCAACACGAGCTTTAATAGCTCTTATAAAATCATGAATAAATACATAAAAAAAATGCAGAAAATTTTAAAAAGCAAATCAAGATATGCAACCTTAAAAGTTTTAGATAGCGACTTATATGTGCCTTGCGAAATTGAATTAGAATATGTGTGTCTTGCGATATTATTGATACAGTTATAACCATAATTTGCTTCTAACAAAATGATCTTTTTTAGGCTTTAGATTTGGTTCGTTGAAGTTAATGGAAAGCTATTTAAAGAATAGAAATCAGTTTGTTTCGTATAATAACTGTTTTAGTTCCTACAATTCAGTTAACATTGGTATTTCTCAAGGCTCTATACTGGGTCCTTTATTATTTCTTATCTACATAAATGATATACACAAATTGCCATTAATAAGTAAATTATACCTATTCGCAGATGACTACAGCTTTTTCTACTCTGGAAATAATTTAGAAGCTATTCATAAATCTCATGTACATGATACGATGATAATAACGGGATTTCAGATTAAATAAAATCGTTATGAACGCGGAAAAACTAAAATCATCCATTTTAGAACGCGTCAAAGAAATATAGGTTGTATAGAAATTGAAATTGGCAATGTGGTTTTGAAATAACTTAAATTAGTAGAAGAATTAAATTTCTTGGAGTCATATTTGATAAATATTTAAGTTGGCAGTCGCATATTGATATGTGTTAGATAGAAAGTTCAATACTTTCAATGTTATTTTATTTAAATATAAATTAAAAATTTCTAATAGTATTAAACTAAAAATGCACATATATATATATTCTATTCTTTCATATACGGCACAACAATTTAGGCATCCAATAATAGAATTTCTCAAATCCAAATTTCACAAAATAAACTTTTGAAAATATTCTAGTTTATTTTATTTTATAATTTGTTGAAAAATAGACTTTACGGTTGATTAAGAATACTGTATAGATAAATATTTTAGAATAAAATATTTTTGGACTAAATTCACGACCCTTTTTAAAAAAACTTGTGGATTCTATTGAATGTATATTAGTGAGTCTGTCATTTATAAAATTTTATATTTTTAATTTTTTGAAAAGAACAGTGAATTTAGTTCAAAAAGGTTGTATTCTAAAATGTCTGTCAATATAGTATTAAGAAATCAATGGTTTTATCAAGCTCAGTTTTGATCGGTTTTTTAACTCGCATATGTATAATTTTTTAAAATCTACATTTGAGTTATAAGACTAATCAAAGTTCAAAATCAAAAGTTGTCTAGGTAATCAAACTTCATATTAGTGACGGACGAGTTTCACTATTGTTGGATGGACGAAGACTCCTTCAATTAAATTAATTTTCTAAAATATTTCAATGGATCATTTAAAATTCAAACATTTCAAAATATTTCTCTTTATACAATTGAAAATGTTTACGATGACTATTTTAAATTTAATTTATGTATATATATTTTTTTCATCTATTTTTAGAATCTTGAAATTTCGAAGTTTACATCATCTACAGATGAAATATTAAATACCAAGAAAGATGTATCTTTATCAATAATTGAGTTACCCGAAAAATCAATAAAAATGGACGATTCAATCAAAATAGAAACAAATAGTTTAACAAATCAGTGTGATATGAAAAATTCTTTAATTGAAGATGATTCAACGTCCGACATTGATTATGTCAAGTCTCCACTTTATAATAGTGAATTATTTTCTCAAGAAATAGTAGCAGTAGCAGAAGAATTTGTTTGTACAACATATGAAGAGTCTAATAACTCATTTACTGAAGAATATAAGAATGAAAATGATATTAGGCGTGAAAATAGTATATTATATAAAGAAAATATTATTAAATTAACTGTTGCAGAGCCTCATAAAATTTTTGAAAAACAAATTTTTAATTATATTAGAGTTAAAACCAAACAGCCAGCAAGAGGCCGTCCTTTAACAGTTAAACATACAACTCCAAACTGGGATAGAATAAATGATCCTGGTAAACTTAAATATGTTTCAAGAAGGTATAAAAATAATATTGCAAGTCAACAATCTAGAATAAAAAGAAATATTAAAGGTAAAGAGATTAAGGAAGAAAATAATATATTAGAGAAAAAAAATAAGGAATTGTTAGAAGAAAAAGAGAAGCTGAAAAAACTACAAATACATCTTATTAAAGTATTACAGAAAAGAAATATTCTTATACCCAAATATTTTCTAGAAGATATCACTACGAGTGTGTTCGAATGTAATATATTAAAAAATCAAGAATGAAATAATTTGAAAAAAAAACTGAATTTCTTTGAACATATTTCAATTTAAAACTATTTAGATACAGTAATAGAAATAACTTGTAAAAACAAAAGAATACTCATTAGTGTGAAATTGGATTTTGAATATCAAATAAAGAGAAATATTACATAAATAAACATCAGTTGATACAATTACAATCGATAATAAATCTTTGAGTTTGAATTGAATGCCAAAAGAGCTTGCTGCAATATCAATGACTATTACAGCTATGATAATGATTAACAACTTCAAAGAAAAAATTGTATTACAATAACAAACTTCAAGGGAAGAAAGTATTAAATCATATGTGGAGTAACGTAACGTGCAATTCGTTCTATTTTTTAATCTAATGATAGAAAAAAAAATCTCTCAATTATGTCAAATTATAAATTATGCATTGGACATTTTTTTTTTTTTTTTTTTTTTTTTTGCGTGGATTGGTGGGAATCTTCATAGACACAATGAGCCCCGTAGCTTCCATTGTGTGCCAGATTTTTACTGACTAAACCACACCCCTCCCATTAATACTAGTCCAACGGACTAACCATTAATTTATTGCTATTTTGATTTTCTTAAAGAAAAATTTTACGAAATTCTATCGTATTAAATCTAGTGGCTTAGTTCTTTTAAGCCTTCTGACATCATTTTGATTATCTAGCAATTGACTGGCCTCAACGTTAACATGTCCCTCCAGACGAGCTATATGCTTTGTTGCATATCTTTTTATTTCATTTTCTATGCAAGGAATTTTTAGATCTCTGTGCAAATCACTGTTGCGAACATACCAGGGGGCATTTACCATGTTGCGCAAGACTTTATTTTGGAATTTTTGTATACAAAGTACATGTGTTTGTTTGGCACATCCCCATATTTGTATGCCGTACAACCATATTGGTTTGAGTATCTGATTATATAACAAAATCTTGTTATGTATAGGTAATTTAGAATTACGACCTAAGAGCCAGTACATTTCTCTATACTTATTTTCAAGCTCAAATTTTTTCTTTTTAACGTGCTCTTTCCATCTAAGTTTGACATCTAATGTCATTCCTAGGTATTTAGCATTGTTTTCTTGGGGTATATTGACCCCATTCAGATTTACCAATGGTGGTTGATTTTCTAATTTTTTATTTGTAAAATTTACATGTACTGATTTTAACTCATTGAGTTTAATTTTCCATTTCTTTGTCCAGAGGTATAGCTTGTCGCTTGCTCTTTGCAATTTAATTGTAGCCTCGTCAATATTTGATCCTACTGCCATCAACGCAGTATCGTCAGCGAATGTAGCTATAGTTATATTTTCCATTTCTGGTAAATCATTGGTGTAGAGCAAATACAGTATGGGACCCAGAATACTACCTTGAGGCACACCCGTTTTAATATCTCTAATAGTAGAATACTCTTCGTCTTGTTTTATTCTGAATAGTCTGTTTTCTAGATATGATGAGAGTATATCTACGTATTGTTTAGGTAACATATTGTTTAGTTTATTTATTAAGCCTCGATGCCATACTTTATCAAAAGCTTGGGCTACATCTAGAAATATGGTAGAGCATACTTTCTTTTCCTCTAAAGCTTTTTCTATTATGTCTGTTATTCTATGAATTTGATCGATTGTCGAGTGCTTAGATCTAAAGCCAAATTGATAATTTGGAATCAGATTACTATTTTCTATGATCGGTCTCATTCGAATCAATAATAGTTTTTCAAATAATTTTGATACTATTGGTAGTAATGATATTGGTCTGTAGGATTTGACCTCATTTATGGGCTTACCTGGCTTTGGTATCATAATTATCTCTGCTATTTTCCACATATTCGGCACATACCTTATTCTTATAGCAGCGTTTATAATGCGTGTTAGCATTGTTATAGCTTTTTTCGGAAGTTCTTTCAGGACTTCCGATGTAATTAGATCAAAACCTGGAGCTTTTTTATCTCTGAGTTTTTTAATTTGTTCCACTATTTCACTCTCTGAAAATGGTGATATAACATTTTCTTGCCAATTATTATTTTCTTCAGTGAGATCATCCGAATCTGTCTCGTCTGGACAAAAAATTTCTTCAAGATGATCTGCGAATGTTTCAGCTTTATTTTTATTATCTCTCGCCCATTCACCGCTTTTCATTCTGATTGGCGGGATTTGAGAGATCGAGGTTTTTGTACTCTTTGTTGCTTTCCACAACGAGTAGTTATTTTCTCTTTTAGCTGATAAATTTTTTATATATTTTTCAAAATTTTCATTTTTAAGATCTTTAATTTTTCTTTTAAGATTCTGAGTTAATCTATTTAGCACAGTTTTGTCTGCCGGATCACGCGATTGTTGCCATCTGCGTCTAGCTCTTCTTTTTATTTTTATCATATTTAATATTTCTCTAGGGTAGTTGAATCCTACCGATTTATATTCACAATTTTTTGTATTATTCCATCCAGCATTTTGAATAATTTTAATAAAATTTTCTACTTCAGAATCTATATCACATTTGGATCTTAGTTTTGTTTTTATGTTTATTTTGTTTTCTATTTCTTGTTTAAAGCTAGCCCAGTCAGTTGTCTTGTTCGTTAGCAGAGGTTTCGACTGTTTCTTAATAACCTTTTCATATAGATTTAGTATGACTGCAGAGTGATCTGAGTCCAAATCATGGTTATCTTCTAGCTTAATATAATTGGGTGAAATTTTTTTTGTTATATAAAAATCAAGCAGATCAGGAGTTTTATTTCTATCAGTTGGCCAATAGGTTGGCTTACCGGTAGATTGGTAAATGCAGCCTTTTTCTTTTATAGCTTTTCTTAGCTCTCTTCCTCTCGTAGAGGTTACTCTAGACCCCCAATCTATGTGCTTGGCGTTGTAGTCACCTCCCAGGATAAATCTATCGCCAAGTAGTTTAAGAATTTCTTCAAACATGTTATTCTTTATGTTGTATTTGGGTGGACAGTATAATGCACCGACACAAAGGCTTTGTTTAACAGACATAATTCGTAGCACGATTAGTTGGAATTCATCTATTTCTAGACTAAGTTCCTCGTGGTGCTTAATATCTTTCTTTATTAAAATTGAGCTACCACCTCTGGGTGTATTACTCGGATGGTTTGCGCTGTAGCATGTATAGTCATTTATTTTAAGCGATGACTTATCTGTCATATGTGTTTCTGTCAAGAGACATACATCAATATTTTGTGTTCTCAATAGAATTTCCAAATTATTTTTCTTGTTCAGAATACCATTGGCATTCCACGTGACTATACGAAGTGCGTTCTTAACCATGCCTTGCGGATTTATTTTTTGGTGTATACATATATATTTCATTATGTTTGTTTTCTAATGTGCATAGTCTTGTTGAGATTTCATTCATTGTTTTTATCATATTTTGCATCATCTGCATAATGGTATTTTCAGTCAACTTTTGTGTAGAAACTTTATTTTGTTCTTTCGGGTTTCTTTTTTGACTTAGGTTATTTTGTGTTACCTGTGAATATGATAAGCCTTCTACGACTTTTTTCGACGTAAAAGTTTTAGGTTTCTCTGAAGTTTCAATGCAATTCTGTTTCTGGGCAATAGGTTGCCTAGGTTTTGTCTTTTGTTTTTCTTGTCTATGTTGCATTTGTTTTGGGGCATTTTTTTGTAGCTTCTTTCTTTTTTGCAACTCTCTAGCCACCTGGCAACCACGATAACTCGCTGGGTGTGCCTCAAGGCAATTAGCACATTTAGGCTTAATATTTTTTTTTTCTTTGCAAGAAATTGTTAAGTGGGGACCAGCACATTTAACACACTGAGCTAGACGCTGGCAAAACTTTTTTGTATGGCCAAATCTTTGGCATCTCTTACATTGAGGAATGGTAGTCGTTTTACGAATAGCCTCCATTTTAACCCTCATGTGCTGGATAAATTCAATTTTGAATATTTTGTTTATATCTTCGGAGTTTTCGAATGTTAGCATAAAGAGAGGAAGACGTACCGTAGATTCTTTGTTATTTTCCTTTTTCTTTATTATTTTATTTGTGACTTCTAAAATTTTGAAGCCTCTATCTTTCAATTCATTTTTTATATCTTCAGGTTGGCATGACGGATGTAAATACCTAACCATTACTTTAATAGGCCTGGTGCTCTTATTTTCATAAGTGTGCCATTCAATATTGGCTTCATTTATTGCCTTAGTCAACTCTCTATATTCTTTTTCTTCTTCAACATTAATTTTTAGTTGTTTATTGTTAAGCATATTAACTTTATATTTAATATTGCTTTCTTTTAATTTTTTGTTTATTTGAGGGTATTCCACTACATTACTAAGTATAACTGGAGGAGGTTTACCTTTTCTTTTACTTTTACATTTCGCAACTTCATTTATTTGCACATTTTTCTCTACTTTGTCCGCAACATTTTCTGGGCTTAAAGTAGGTGATTTTTCTGCTTTTCTTTTTTTACAGATTCTTTTTGTTTTAAAGATCCAGTCGGTTTCTCGAGCTAGTTCTTCATCATCTGTATGAAATTCTTCAGCAGTTTTTAGTACTACTCTTTTAGTAGACATGTTTTGTGAATTTTTTAGTTTCACATTTTCTTCTTTAATTATGCAGAGTTCATTTTTCAATTCCCTGCATAAGATTTCTAATTCTGTAACTCTGGCATTAAGTTGATTATTTTTTGCCTCAAGTGCCTTTTCGTTATTATTACCCTCGTCGGGGTTTCTATATCTGTCTTTTTGGGACATGTTTTCGTAGATATTTTGAGACCCTGCTGGAGGTGTTCTCTGGACCCCAGATTTTCTTCTGAATGGGTCAATTAAAGCAGCTCTGCTTTCGTGGTTTTGCAATAAGTGGTCTCCCCCAGAATCCGTGAGACCTGCCTCGAAAGAGGGTGGATTTTCCAGAAGATCTGGATTACCACCTGGGGTATACAATCTTTGAGTTTTATTCATTGCATAGTTTTTTTTTTTTTGTTTTAATTCGGAGTTCCATCTCCTAGCCTAAGGATAATATTTCCCATGTACAAGGCGGTACCTTTTATTCCTGCCGTCCCTCTGGGATCAGTCGCAGACCAGAAAGCCGCCCATTCTGGGTCAGTCGCTTCTGGATTTTTCTAGGCTTTTAGTGGACTTTTACCACAAGCATGCCTTACTGCGGATATTTCGTACCCCAACCCGCCGGGGATTGGACGTGGATGCATTGGACATGGCAATAATGTCAAAAAACTACAGAATATAAATAGAAACATCTGCATTTCTTAAAAAATAGACAACCAAAATAGATCTTAAAATAAAGAAACAAAAATGAAATATCTAAAAATGAGCAGAATGGAAGAAAGAAGGTAATGATTGAATCATAAAACATAGCAACAGAAGAATATAATATTGAAGGTGTTACTTAATTTAATTACCTTACCAGTAATTCGAAATGATAACAGTATGAAATTGTGTATAAATGATAAATTATTTTCTTAGATACCCTTATTTGTTAGATATGAATATATACCACGTACGTTGAATATATACATATATAAAAATTTGTTTCGTCCTTTCAACACTACTGGACTCATCAGTAGACTGTAGTGTTACAGATTGTCTATCCTTTTCCTGTTCTAATGACTGCTTCAGAACATTTGTTCCGAACACATGCGTGTCATATTTTTTATATGAAAATTTGAATTCTCTCTATTTTCAAAAATGTTCGGAGTTCAGAACAATTTTTTCTCTCAGAAACAAAAATTGATTTAACTTTAACTTTTGTGTTTGGAAAATTTTTTGTTTGCTATCATTTTAAATTTTTTTGACATTTAAAACACATTTTTCACATTTAAAAACCATTCAGTCATAAAAATATTTTTTTTGTTTTAATTTTGAAATCGGAACACAATGTTCTGAAGCAATGAAGCGCAATCTTAAGAATTCTCTTTCAACAAAATTTTCTAGAGCACGTGAATTAAGCATTACTACTAACCTTAAATAATTTGTAAAATATCTAAAATACTGTTGACGGTAAATGATCCTCAATCCGTAATCCGTGGTTTTATATTGGCCCTGCAAAACGTAATAAGAGCATCAATATTATACGGTAAAATCTAAACATATGTTTTCAGTTGAAGTGCTTATATTGTAGCACTCCGATAATCATTGATAAAAACATTGACAAATCTCTATTCAATTTCCTACGCTCTATTACAAATAAATAATATAAGTATGTATGTACAGATAAATCATATCCATACAAAAACTATCAAAAACTTTTTGAATCAAGTTAGCTTTGAGATTGGTACTCCACGGTGAAAAATTTGTAACGTATAAATAAAATTCCAATAAGGTTTTTATGTCTACAATATATTTGATATTAAAAGTATACATATTATTGTATACATATTATGTACTTATGTTTAATTTTTATTAACGAATACTTATATATAGGCTGTCGGTGTCGGTATATGATCATGTAAAAATAAAATCGTACATCTAGTGAAGTCTCTTCGAAATACTCTCCTAAAATATGAGCTTCAAACCAAAGATGGTGAAGTTTCATTTAAAATAATCCGATCTCTATACCTTTTGAGATGACATAATATTTTAAATACATGTTCCAAGTACGCCCCAAAAAATTGATTGCATCAATAAAATTAAAATCTGATTGTTTTTATTATACAGACTTAATAATAGAAAATTTAATTTCTTCAATTCGTTACAGAAATGGTTGTAACATTAATCCATCAGCAATGAAATTGAATAAAATTTAAAAAAAAGCCAAAATGGTTTCAGTCACTCATTGATAGTGAGTTTGTAAACTCGAATTGTGAACCAGATAATTCAGATTTTTTATATAAAAATTTTGAAAATTTATTCTGGGGAAATCGATTTAAATTTGAATTCAAGTCATCACTTTTATAAAATTGATTAAAGAGTAACTGTTATAATAACAAATGACGAAAATGAATTGAATTGAATAAAATTTATTTCGGGCCGCTGAACCTTATAAGGTTTTTCAGGCCATATACCATTTTTTAACAATAAATCTTAATAAATTACTTATAACTAAAAATTACAGAAATTTAAAAAAGAATGAACAAGTAAAAAAGAATGAAAAAGGAAGTAACAATAATAATGAATAACAAAGAGAAAAAAAAAATATTTAATTATTAAAAATCCTTAAAAAGTTACTTATGTATATGACTTAATGTAAAAATATAGGAAGAAAAAAGAATATAACAAATAACAAACTACTATTTAAATTTCACCGAAAATGTTGCTGTGCTTGGTGAATTGAATAATACGATCCAGTGACTGCTCAGTGTCCCCCGCGAGAGTATTTAACCCTTGGATACTCCTTCCATTTCTGTAGCGCGGATAGGCCTCGAAAATGTGCTGAATACTGACTGGCGTCTGACCATCACAGGAACATGTAGGTAGACTTCTGGTCGGTCCATCAAAATGACGAAAATGAAAATAACAATAATGATAAATCCTGATCCACCAATTCTGAAAAATATATTTGTGGCAATATTATTTTTAACTTGTTAAAAAAATATTCTTGTAAAACCTATGAAAATTTATTTCTAAAAAAATCATTCTTGGAAAAATATCAAGACTAAAATAAATGATCCGAGCTAAAAATATTAAATTCCTCTTTTTAAATGACAATTGAATAGGCGTGTTCTCTAATTCAGTATTTTATTGGAATGAAAATGAATATTTACAATAATCATAGATGAGATGACAGCAAATTTGTTACAAAATCAGTAAAATGTATGATGTTGTAAATTAATTTGACTAAAGGTGGATTTTAATTGACCAATATTCAAAATCTTAAAAATTTTATTGGCTCTAAAAAGGGAGATAGCTTATTAGAATTTTTATATAAATTAAAAAATAGATCGCTGCAAAAAATTCTGCTTGGGAAATTTATTTTATACACAAAAAAACAATTCAATCGTCAAAAACCATCTGTCGAAAAAAATTATTTTTTTTATATACATTTACTCAAAAAATTGTTAAAAAAGTGTTGTCGGTATAATGAAACTATCCCCGATATTTTAAAAATATACTTTATCAAAGTAAAATATATCCCAAATTTTTTGAAAATATCCCCAATTTTTGTGAAAATATCTCCGGGAAATGATATTTTCTGTTCTTGTCGTACGCATTGAGCTCTCATATAAAATAATATCATTTCATGTTATCTCACTTTTTAGAGCCAATAAATTTTTTAAGATTTTAAATATTGGTCAATGAAAATCCAGCTTAATGTTGCTATATATATCCAAAATTAATGTCCTATCCCAAGATAAAAATAATCAAAACAATGGTTACACAATTATGCCGACAAGCATAATTTATTTTGTGTTGTAAGAAATGCCGATGAGCATAAATTTAGTGTTTTATTAGGTCATAAGTAAATGATACACTGCTATGATAATATACATATTATTTTTTTAACATTTAAAATTTGTAACATGAGTCGTTGCTTTCATTTGTGCTTGTATGTATTAAACAAATTACAGCAATGCACTTTCATTAATTTTGTAAAGGCAACGTTCAAATTAAAATATATTTTTAAATTAAGAAATGTTTGTAAAGAATTGTGGCGTAATTATGTACTTTTTGTTAACCAACGCCCCAATTCAATAATATATAGAATTTATTATTTTTATAATATTTGATTTATATTAAAATTTTGTATATAAGGAAAGAAATTTTGAAAATAAGATACAGATTAAAATTAGAACTCAAACAAGAAGTTTTATTTAATGTACAGAACTGAGGTAATATTGTTTATCAAGGTCTCAAGCCTTAAATGTATTATCAGGAAGGAGAATAATTAAAATGAGCCATACGCTCATAAATATCCTTGACATAACAGAACCAAAACTTAATTATCGAATGAATATAAAATTACCCATGATCAATTCATAAAATGACAACAGAAATATTTTGTGGAATCTTGGTACAGCCAGTATTCTTAGATGAATTTTATATTACATCACTAAATTTATTATTAATATTGAATGGCGGTGTCTATACGATCAGTAAACACTGTCAGTTTTCACTGAAATACATGTATTTTGTTGTTGTTTGCAAACAATAAAAAAAGTTGAAATGCTTTTAACTTGTCGTCAGTTTTTTGATTTCAATCGTTCCGTATTTCATAGCCTCCTTTTCTAATCTTAACCGTAACACAGAAAAATACCGTTTTAGAGAAGAATCATTTGAATAATTTGTCAGTTGGAAATTCTAAAAATTAATTTTTATTATTATTGTTTCACTTCCACTTGTTACATTAATAGTAATTCTCAGTTTTCGCCATTTATAAATTTTTTCATTCAAAACTGAACGTGTAGACACTTCTCAGTTTTAACTGACAGTGAAAACTGACTGAATAACTAACTAACCGAATAGACACCGCCTATGTGTGTGTTGATATTATTTTTACTATCAAGTTGTTAAAATTTCTTAATAAACCAAAATAACGCTTGTTTGCTGAATTTTTTAAAGTGTTAGGCACACATCAATATCAGTGAATTAAAAAATGGAAAAACATTTTTAATTTTTTAATATTGTATTTTAATTAAAATTTGTGAGCTAACTTCCTTCAAACAAAGCATTACGAAAACGTTACAGTTTTCGATTTTTTCTGCTAGACTTAGCTGTTTGTTTCAGATTATGACATGAGAAGTGGCAAAAATTAGTGATTTTCTATAAAAACGTAATTATTCATAATTTTTTTTTTTGTTTTTACTTATAGATCTACTGAAAAGCTACTGAAAATCTAAAGAAATGACAACAGAAACAACAAACGAATTTCAAAATGTAAAGTTCTATTACTCCGCAAATACACTCCAAATTCAAAATACTAAACATAATAAATTTTATGTCATATATTTTAAATGGGAGTAAAAACATATTTAGTCTGAACTAATTTATTGATGTGAATAACTTTTTCATTCAGCATGTAGCAATGTACATATTATATATTATACCATTGTTTTTTGGTAAATTCCGTTAATCCGTTTCGACATGTCGGTCTACAACTAACAACCGATTGACTTGAAATTTTATAGAAATATTATTTCTTGGGATAGCAGATCATTGGTTTGTTTGCGACGCATTAACCGCTTCCAACACGTCGATCTGTAAAAAAATTCGTTGGAAGAAAATTGTGTGCAATTTTAAGAGGAGTTTCTATGGTCATAAAAAAGGCATGGAGTTTTTATGGTCAATAAAAATTTATTGAATTCCGTTAACCCGTTTCGGGCATGCCGGTCTATTAAGTTTTTTGCTGTTTTTTTTTGCTATGTCTCAATGTCTTGGTCGATGGTTTTGAAACATGGTAGAAATATTTTTTGTACCAGAGGACCTAACTAGAAAATACGTTCGGGCACATCGATTTGTCAAAAACTTTGTTGTAGGTGATTTGTTTTCACTTTCAAAGGAGTGATATAAGTTAAAAACACTTAAAGACTATTTTTTTTCAATTCTGTTAATTCCATTTCGGCGCTTGATAATATAAGAAAACGCAAAGGAAAATAAGAGCTTCAGCAGCCTTCGGTCTCTCAAATTTTCTGAGGCTCAAAAGTTTTTTTTATCGCAGCCCAAGATTCGTGTATTTAATTTAAACCAAATTGATCAAGTAGTTTACGAGATGTAGATATTAATTCAAATTAGGGCTCTGGCGAGAATAAGGTCCTCTAAATTTAAAAAAAAAGTTGTCATCAATTCATAACCATCAGTTGGCCCAGTAATTTCTGAGATTAAGAATTTGATCCAAAAAAGAGCTCCGACGGAATGAACGTCCTAAAATTTTCTAATAAAAAAAAGAGTTTTCAGCTAAGCCCAACATGTGTCCGAAATCTGAGCCGAATTTGCCCAGTAGTTTCTGAGATATGAATTTTCGTTCAATAGCTCCGACGGAAAGCAGGTCCAACAACATTCGTAGAAAGTGCTGACATCGGGTTACAAGGTTTGTTAAAAATTTTATGCTTCTAGCTCAACAGAAAGTGGGTCTAAAATGCCTGAACATATTCTACACTTGTTTTTGATAATCAGATTTGTTTTTAGTGATATATTTAGATTTATGGAATAAAAGTCGAGTTTCCTTTCACTAATCATTTGTATTTATTTTGCAAATATCGATATTTCGGAAGCAACTTACTTCCTTCATCAGTGCTTTGCGACTTCCGAAATATCGATATTTGCAAAATAAATACAAATGATTAGTGAAAGGAAACTCGACTTATATTCTGCACGTTGTGCTTGTGACATATAAACTTATATAAAACTGTAGTAAAAGCATTACCTTTATTAACTATATACAGTTACATTGTAAATCAGCATTTTGCAAATTAAAAATATTTGTACGAACGTATAAATTAAAAAATATAAATATTTTTTTAAAAACTTGATTTTTGAACGGCTGTCACAAATTGTTCGTAGTAATATTAACTGCATTAAAAAAGTGAAAATAAACAAGCCAAAAAGCTATTTTTATCTTCAGCGAGATCAATTTGTATTCCCTCGGTATGTAAAACATTTAAAAGAAACACATGAATGTAAGGCAATATTTTCTTATTTCATCAGTTCAATTCACACAAGTACCTACAAGAGCCAACCAATGGCTTACTAAAACAGAAATATTATTTTCAAATAATATTTTCCTTCAAAGAAAGCTCCTAAGAGTTTTCCAATAACTCGGACAACGCCGGGTAACTCCGCTAGTATAATATATATTTTACTCAAATACTTATTATAAACAATATTAACAGAATAACATATTTACAATAATAATATATAGAAAACATTTTGATAGAATTTGGTAATAAACAATAATAGCTTTAATTTGTCACATTTACTACAAAAATTACAACTGCATAGCTTCTTCGCTCCAAAGTGATTTTGTACTACCAGAAGAAGTTTTCTTTTTATGACGCAAATGGTTATATTCAAAATTTGTGTAGTAATATACCGACGTATCATTTTACATGTTAGCAGAAGAGCCAATAACAACCAATTAATATATAATCCAAATAATATTGGCAACAATTTACAATTTGATGTTAACATAACAAAAACAATTGGTGGTTATTAGAAGATTAGAAGAACCTCAGGAATCACTCTTACAGTAAATGTTTAGGTTAGGTTTTTATCTTAAAAACGATAGAAAATAATTTGTTTTTTTTTTTTAACTTTTTCACAAAACTCAAATAAAATTAATTAGTAAATCTCGTTATAGCGTAACAGTAGAACTCCTTCAGAGTTTAGAACTAAGTTTTTTAGTGTCCTTTTCGAACCAGTAAAATATTAATCCTAAGATGCTTTCTGTTTATTTTAGTAAATGTGTATTAGATCTTAAATAAAACTTAAAATAAATATAAAATAAAAATAAAAAAATAAAAAAGAATTCTTTTGAAAAAAAATATGACGAATGATGGGATGAGTAAGCATTTAAGCAATGAATTTTTCAGAAAACAATCAACTTCAACATGATAAAATAACTGAGGTATATAATATACATATATGTATATATAAATATTTTGAAATATGAGAAAAATGGTGCAACATATTGTGAAATTATAATATTTTGCATAATATTCTGATATATCTATTATGTATAAGTAAAAGTTTGGTTTCTTATATAGCTTTGAATTGAATAAAATTAAAGTTTTTCTCTCTTACTATTGAGTTATTATAATATACATATATATTTCTCTTACAAACACCTATGTAAAATCAAAAAAGCGAGTAAAAAAGCTTTCATATATAGCAAACAAAAAATTACAGTTCAATTCAGTTTTATCACAGATAATGTATTTGTATAAAATAAAAATATAATGTGTTTTTTTATAAATCATTTTAATAACTTTGGTTTTACAAAATTGCGAATTAAATTTCACCATTGAATAAAATACGAAAATAAAGTAAAACAACACGAATGACGAATCACGTCACGACACGACACGACGAATATTTTATTCACGGATTTTTGAAACAAAAGAGTTAAGAAAACCCAGCTACAGTTAGTATGTATAGTAGAGTCAAATGACCTTGTGTACGTTCAATTAAAATATGTTGAATGTATCTAATCTATACAAAGTTTCATACAAATATGAAATTACAATTTTGAGGAATATCATGATGTGAATTAGATCACGATTTAACAAGTATTCTTCTAAAGCTCGAAAGTAAGTCGAAGTGGTGTATTATATATAGAAAATGTTTTGCTGTGACTTTTTTGAATTTAAACTGTGATTTCATTTGAATTTAAACTCGGTGAAAAAGATAAATGTAAAATTAGGTAAAAAGTTGTTTGAAAATAAATTTCTTTAAAATAAACTACATAATATATGTACCTAAAAATTAAACTTTTTTTTATTTAAATGAAATAATAATTATGGATAATATTAGTTTTTCATATAAAAATTGTTTAGTAATTAAATGAAGTTATGAATCTACATAGTAGATTTACATAGTAGTTCATCTTCATTTACCTACATGATTTCAAAATAAATTGCTTTTAGCTAAAATTTTGAATACTTACTTTTTTCTTAAAAAAACTTTTATTAATTTATTCTCGAATATTTCATATTCAATCCAACTAGAACTAGAAGCGAGTGCTTGTGTATTGTGTATATATTACTGTAAAATTAAAAAAAAAAAACAACTATAAAATCAAATAAAGTATATATTAACATATATTGAAATTAATCTCAAATTAGTGTATATAGTATATATATACTGTATATACATATCCATGCCTCTTAGTTTGAAACGTTAAAAAAGATACTTATCTGATTAAATAAAAAAACTTTTGCTTTTTAAAAAAATGATTGTGTTAGGTTTGAGTATCAATTTGGAGACGTTATTTTTACAATGGATTATCAATATTATATATGTGAATATTTTACTACACACAGGCAATCAAAAATAAATTTGTATGGAGTATCTTAAAAAGAATTTCTTTATAGTTCGAAGAAAATTACGTTATAATTTTTATTTGAAAGAGGAGTTGAATTAAGTCAAAAATAGTTTTTATATTATTTTTTCGAATTTATTTAATTTTTATTGTAATGTAAATGGCTAAATTAAGAAAAAATAAATAAAAAACATACATATTAGGTATTTAAGCTACTTATGTAATAATAGTTTTAAGCTTTTTAAGATCTCTAAGACAGATTTATATTTAGAGTTAAAGTTACAGAAACTTTTTTTTATTAACATGATATAGGTATAGCATCTTAATTCCAAATGCACATATTGAGCTCCTCACCATTGATTAAATTGCCTAGAGATTCTTTTTGCAAAGTTTTAAACAAATCGGACTTGGGAAAGCTATACCGAAATATTGCTAAAATAACTTACCTTAAATTTAAGGTTTTTATTTAAATTTTGAAGAACTTATATTCATAAGGTATTTGGAATATTTGTACCTACCTACGTATGGTATGCTTGGAAGGTTTTTTTTAAAAAACAAATGTTTTTCAATATAGTTTCACAACTATAAATATAGTTAGCATCATTATCTAAAAATATAAATGTACATAGTACGTTTACATATCCATATGTAAATACACTTAACATAATTAAATAAATTTTTATGTTTGTTTTTAAAATTCAACTAACTATCGCATACCTATTATTATCATGTGCATTAGTCTATTGTAAAATTTAGTAAAATAATTTTGATATGTGGTGAAATTCTTCAATTATGTTAATGCGGTAAGATTATATTCATAAATTCATTCATACATCTGCGATCTGCGTACACAGTTTTGCACAATTTTTACATTATATATTTTCAATAAACTGGGGTGGCAGCACGTAACTTGTTACAAACGCTTTTTTTTGTAACAAAACACCAGCGTTACAAATTCTTTTTGGCAACATGTACTTTGAAACGCTACTTTGGGATTGAAACAAAAAAAAATTTACGAAATATTTTTGCAAATTTTTTTTTTAGCACACGTCAACTATTTATACCGGAAATTTTCATTCGTGACGCTCAGTAAAAATGGGCGTTTCAAATGTTACGTGCTGTCAAAAATAGCGAAACAAAATTAAAATTGGCGAAACAATTTTACGTGCTACCGTTTTTCAAAAATAGCGTGACAACATGTTTGTAACAAGTTACGTGCTGCCACCCCTGTATTTATATTTTCTCATAATATATATACATACATACATATATCTTAATACTGTACATATATGTATATATTTAGTATTTCTATTTACTATATCTGCGTCTAATGAATTGTACATATCATGTTATTTCCTATAAAGCTAATTTTCGGAATAAATGTATTTATGTATTCGAATTTAAAATTAAATAAAAAACAATATGAAATATTTGACTTAGCACTTAGATCATATCCGATCAGAGGGAATTCCTTATGAATCATTATTAAAATATACAACAATATGTAATTGTTAAAAAATGTGCCTTTCAATGACTTATCTTCCGGTTTATTTAGTACATATTTAATGACTTAATTTTTCATAGTAAATCCATATTTGTCCATCTACTTTCATTACAATGTAATAAAATTTTATATAATAAAATATTTGGATTTTGTCCCGACATCCTCGAAAAATCCTTATATTTTTAACTTTCGTCCAAAGGATCCGTTAAATTTCATCTTGTTTACAGATTTTGGAACATTAAAATTTTAAAAAATTAAATATTTTTCCTTCTCATATGTTTAAATGTATTACGCTTACTTATAAAGTTTTTTTTTTGCAGATTTTAGAGATATTCTCTTTACAGATGAAAAAATTTAAATTTTAAATAAATGGTACATTCTCATATTAATATTAAATTTTTAAGGGAAAACAGGATATTAAAAACCAATCCAATTTTTTTTGTTTTTTTTTTGCTTTTATATAAAACTTACATTTTAAACACGGTTATAGTCATTCCCTAAATTTCAGTAATATTTGTGGCTATAACCGTTTTGTGATTATAGGTGTAGTAAAAAAAATTACATTTTTATAAACAAAATTCAATAAAATATCTTTCGTATAACAATTTTAAACTTTATTTTATTCATAAATAGCAATTCTGTTATGTAATCACAAAATATACGTATTTGTCTAATAAACAAGAGAAAAAGACAATATTTAAATCAGTTTTTTAATAAAATAATTCACTTTTCGCTTATTTTTTTGTTTTATTGAAAAAAATTGCCGTTAATTTTAATGTGAACATCGACATAAAAATAAACGACATCGATTGTATGAAGTTCATTACTTTATTTCAAAAAAATTGTTGACTATAATAGAATTGTGACTACAAACGTTTTTGACTATAAACGAATTAAAATACATACAAAAATATTAACAAAGATGATGACAGTAAAATTGTTGACTAAAAGCGAATTGTGCCTATAACCAGTAGTGTCTATAACCGATTTTTACTATAATTGATGTCAAATTGATAGAGATAAGATATATTTTTCATGGTACATATTAAGATTAAAGTGATATAAGGATAGACTAATACCTACCTACAGAAAAAATAAATAAATAAAATTCATATAAATTGATATGAATCAATAACGATGTTATCCAGGAGTGGCAGCACGTAAAACGTTTACGTTCAAAAATCAACGTGAAGTATTTTAACGTCAAAGATTTTTTTTGGTAGCATGTAAAACATCACGTTGAAAATTTATTCCGAAAACTCGAAAAAATATTCCGAATGTTCGAAAATTATTTTGACAATCAAACTAACCTATTTAAAACATAAAAAAACATATGTTTTTCAAATTTAATGGAGGTTTGAAATAAAAAGAAATGAATTTAAATTTTTTAGAATTTTTTTCTTGATTTCTTGTATTTCGCCTTATTATTTTTAGTTTTGAAGAACAAAATTGTCCGTTTCAATAGGGATAGAATTTATAATAGACTAAAATAAAAAAAAAAATAAAATAAATGTAAACAAACCAATTCAGTTGATATTTTATATGATATTTTCAATGAATTAGAATATTTACAATGAACTAATACATATAGTATTTGATTTAAATAAATTAAAACACTCAATTATTAAGAAATTTAAAAAAAAATTATTTTATTTTCCCATAAAAAATACTTGAATTATCACAGAAATAAAATAATCTTTTTATTGCAAACAAAAATACTTCAATTATTCCAGACATAAAATGTTATCAAAAGAAATTAAAAATTACATTACTATAATTATTAAAAACTATAAAATTTAATGTTCTTAAGATTTCAAATTTTATTATAAATATTTAAATTTTATATTTTTATTATTAAAACAACACAAAATTATTAAAAAAAATTATCTTTCTCGTATAAATTTTAGTACACGGTAAGAAAATCATTGACGTTTAAAAATAAACGTATACGTTAAAATCAACGAACGTCAACTTGCTTACATGCTACCGAAAAAATGTATACTTTACGTTTTCGGAATTAAATCAACGTCAACGTTGCTTACATGCTACCAAAAGTGCTAATACGTCTTTTTGACGAACGTGAACAAGTTACGTGCTGCCACTCCAGGATTTTTTAAATAAAGTTACTACTGTGTAATTGCACAGGAGCCCACTAGTACAATTATAATTAACAATATAAAGAAGTTAAGTACACATGTTACATAATACCAAATACGTAATATGTATTGTATATGGAAACTAAAACAAATCTTTTTTTAAGAGATCTAAGATATTTTTAAAATAGGCATTATATCTCTAAAATGGGTAAGAAATTTATCTTAGAATAAAATTAAATCGTAAAATAAAGCTATTTCCGTTTAGTTTATCCCCTTTATTTCCCTTTTTAATCTGAAAAAATCTGAAAAAATTATAAAATTTACCGCTTACTAATGTATGTATGGAACAAGTGGATGTATAGTTATCAGTTATCACATTTTTTTCTCAAAATTTCTTAGTTCATTTCATATTTGCTTGATATACTCAACAAAAGCAGAGTGCTGAGAGGTTCAGTTCAGTTTTTAATATTTCTATTCAATATTTAGACCACTACAATAACATAGTAACATACAATAATAATAACAAGCTAAAGCTAAGAGCTAAGTGATCAAAAATGCTGTGAATGGGGATGTATTATGAGAGAAAAATGTTTGAAAAATCAGAAAAATATTTTGATGACATTTTTCAAATGCATATTGAATGAAAAAAATGATTAACATTTTTTTTTTTACCAAATGATGTAAAGATGGAAGAATTTTATTACCCCGTTTGAACAAAATTTAAAAAAATCGGTAGTTCTTGCGTTATTTCACAACTTGTAGTTCTACCACTATAATTTCCCATAAGGCCGCGTAAATCCCTCTACAGTGTTAGCATTTTTGAGCTTTTTCTGCTTGAATGTCATGGCTATTTATAATATAGGTGGTGGAAAAAAACCAAATGCATGTATTCACTGTTAATGGATATTATATGTATACGCACAGCGTATACATTTATAGATATATGTATAGGTTGTTATATCCATTTTAAATTTTCTTGTTCTGGTTCTGCCTGGCACGGCAATCTGACATATGCTTTGCTGTTGATTGATGCTGATAAGCGATGATGATCTGTTAAGTAAATGTATGCAATAACAAACGATGGCGAAATTGAATTTTTGAAGTATTTTCTTATGGTAGTGTAGTGATATATGAATATATATATGAAGCTAGAGATACCCAGATTACACGTCGTACTTTTTAAGAAAAATTTTACACACATACCCACATATAAATTTCCTTGTATTATATTATAATATTATATAAATCCATACATACATATGCATGGATTTATAATTTTGAAATGAATTTCGTAATTGCTGTTTTTATCGCATAATGTGTACAAGAGGTAACATTTTAGAAAATTTTAAAAATATTTTATATTTAAATAGACATTAAAAATTGTCATTAAAAAAAAAAAAAAAAGCAAAAATTTTGAAAAGAACCGCTAAGTCACTTGATGATTAATCTTCTTTGAATTTCGAAATACATAGTAATTAAACGTGTAAGCATAAAAACAAATTCAATAACAATTTTTATTTGGTTTTTTCATTGTGTTAGTGAACTCATTTTTAAAACTCTAAAATTTTGGTTTCAATGCAATGCCTCAATGCAATTGCAAAAATGAATACCAAAAATCACCACACAAAATTAGTTCCTCGGTAAAGGGAACAGAAACGAAAAAAAAATACGAAAACAAAAGAAAAAACGACTCGTCTAGTCGTTTATATATATTGGCCCATAAATATCAAATAATATCTTAAACGAATTCGGTTATTTATTATACCATCATCAGAAGACTGAGTCATCACTTATCAGTCATTATCAGTCGGGTATCAGTCTGTTGATGATGGTGCAGTAATGACCGACTAGTTCCTAATTATATTCTGACATAATTTCATAGTTATTGTGAATTAAAGTTGACTAATTTGAAATTTCATTGGTTTGTGTCATTCAATTAGGTCGGAATGTTTCTAATTGATGACATCTCAATTCTCATTGAAACAGTTTTTCATTTAAAATTCAAATTAGATTTTCCTCAAATTAGCCGCAAACATAGGCATTTGCTTAAAAGATTAAATCTGATGCAATCTAACCTAAAATTTTATTTGTTTACATTAATGGTTTCTTTTAATTGTGAGATTTTAACCACACCAAGCTAAAATGACAACCAATTTTAATAATATGTACTATTTAAGTTTTTATTTGTATTTCTTGACGATGACTGCAGAGTGCAGTGTAGTGTATGTTGTGTGTGTAAACCTAACTCTACATGTATTCAAAAATATTACATAAAATAGGTATATTTTAAAATTTAAAAAATTTTTGGTTAAAGAAAAATAGTGAAAAAACATTGTGCTGATTAGAAATAATTTGTTGTGTTTTTTTCAAATGGCACGGTATATTTTAAATAAATTTTTCTATAATAAAGCATTAAAGTACCTATATAATATTTTTTTTTACTATTTGATCTAAAAAATACAAAATCTTAATTTCTTCTTAGAACAAAACTCGAAATAAATTAATTTTTTTCAGTTATTTAGACTTAAAAAATGGTCCTTATTTTGCCTATACTATTCCTACCCTATATGACAAAAATGAGTACCTTCTCTGCAGTATCATGAGTACCATGACTTGTAATATATTTAGACTTAGTTTTAAACACATAGGATCATCCATCACATCATACATAAATCATATAAATTCTGAATTCATATCATATATCCAATGCATATAAAATGAACTTTTATTAAAACATGCATGCATACATGCATGCATACTTAATTAGATATACTTTTCGATTTCAAATACTCAAGAGTATTCGAAATATTTTTATTTAAAGCTTTTTACTTCTAATAAAAAAAAACAAACCAAAATGACTAAGTGAGAGAATTACTTTGCCGATCATATTCATTTCATATCAGATAGATGCCTATACAAAACACATACATTGCTTTGTTATATCAATTCATAATCATACCATTTCAGTGAGCTTTTCTTGGCAATTTAAAATAAAAATTCAAATAGCTTTTGAAAATTTCAGACTGGGTAAGTCCCTGAACAAAATGATCACATCACACAGATGAAAATGATATGTCGAAATTAGTATATATATACTAGTAGTAGCACTGTAGCAGTAGTAATTATTTTAGTGTGTTTGTGTAAATTGTTGAAAACTTTTTATTTAAAACCTATTTAAGAAAATGTAGAGAGTATTTCATTCAGACGACAGTCAGTGAGTAGTAGATTAAGTATTCTGTGTGCTATTTTGTATAATATTCGTGAAGGAAGATTTTGATTTATTTTATTTCTTAAATTTGAACAAAAATTATTATCGTACAATAATTTGGAATCGTAAATTTAATTTTTGATAATAGATCATAGGTAAGATAAATTATTTTTTATTATTTGATATAGAGATATAGTAAGTACCTACATTTATATATGTAAGTATTGCATATAAAATAATGTTGATATTATTATCTTTGCCATTGATATCAAAATGCTGATGTCATATATTGTTAATTTTATTAATAAAGAATAAATAAATTAACGTAGGTTGTCTAATACAGCCATTTATATAATTATATAATACATACATATTAATATATATAGATATGTATATGTATATAGAAATATATATTTATATTATATATATAAATATAGCCATACATGTGTTAATAGTCAAAATATACATATTATATTATTATAGGTACTCCATATTAAAGAATATTAAAATTTCAATTTCACAATATTTAATTCAGCCATTTTAACTTTTAAAAACGTAGATATTCATTATCAGGCTACTCTACAACACAAGTAATATGTGAGCATGCTAAAGTTAAATTTATTCAAAATAATGTACATAATTGGTTTTCCCTTGTACGCGAATTTTGGCAATGTAACTTTCCGATTAGATAAGAATTTTTAAAAGAATTTCTGATTTTGGGCTGAATTATAATAACAAAAAATATTAATTTCAAAACCATAATTGGTAGGTATACATTATGTATATAATTAGTTACAATTAATATATTAATATTAATTACAATAATATGTTATATACTTACATATTATGTACATATTAACAATAAATGTATATGTACATAGAATATTAATACTATTATAGATTTAACAAATCAATTTAAAATTATATATATCTATATAAATATCTTTCGAAATTATATTAAAACCATATAAAAATATGTATATTTTTTATTTGATTTGTTTGAAATGCATGTAAAGTATTTGTTATTATATTTAGAGTAGTACATAATATGTACTTATGTTTCTACAGGGTGGTTCGGTTTAGAGCAAAAATATTTTAAGGATTGATTCCTTGGAGTATTTTAGGAAAGAAATTGTTGTGGCGAAACAATTTTACGTGCTACCGTTTTTCAAAAATAGCGTGACAACATGTTCCCCCCTGGGGTGGCAGCACGTAACATGTTACAAACGCTTTTTTTTGTAACAAAACACCAGCGTCACAAAATTTTTTTGGCAGCATGTATTTTGAAACGCTACTTTGGGATTGAAACAAAAAAAAAAATTTACGAAACATTTCAAATGTTAGGCTGCAGTTATAGCGATCAGTAAAATGAATACATAAAAATGAAACAGTGAAAAAATATTTTATTTTTACGTAAACATTTAAATGTTACGTGCTGCCAAAAGTAGCGAAACAAAATTAAATGTGGCGAAACAAAATTAAAATTGGCGAAACAATTTTACGTGCTACCGTTTTTCAAAAATAGCGTGACAACATGTTTGTAACAAGTTACGTGCTGCCACCCCAGATTTACCTTTTTTAAATAATAGCTTCACAAACTTAAAATTTTGGTTTTAACAACTGAAAATTTTGTAAAAAACGTTGATTAATTTTTTTTTGATTAACTCGCTAATTTTTTTAAATTTTTCAGTTGTAGTTTATTCGAGATAATGAACGTTTTTTTGCAGCTATTATTCAAAAACGGTAAGTCTAATATTTATAAAATACGCTAAGTCCAAAACATACCGTTAATTTGGTGTATTAATTTAAAAAAAACGTTATGAAGATGATGTTACTCTAGAGCTACAATTCCTTCGGGGCTGTAATGAATTTTATTTAGACAGAATTTTTCTAATGCTCAAGCTCGTCAATTAAATATAATTGAACTCAATTTGCAAGTTTTAGATTGTGGTACAATACGGCAGTTGCAACTGTTTGTTTAAGATGTAGCTTTTGTAAACTACTTTCAAGATTCTATGCGAATTTTAATAAAATAATTTTAAGAAGCATTTTGTCCACTACTCAAACTCGTCAATTAAAAATAATCGAACTCAATTTGCAAGTTTTAGATTGTGGTACAATACGGCAGTTGCAACTGTTTGTTTAAGATGTGCCTTTTGTAAACTACTTTGGAGATTCTATGCGAATTTTATTAAAACAATTTTCAAAAGCATTTTGACCACTACTCAAACTCGTCAATTAAATATAATTGAACTCAATTTGCAAGTTTTAAATTGTGGTACAATACGGCAATTGCAACTGTTTTTTCAAGATGTGACTTTTGTTAACTACTTTGAAGATTCTATGCGAATTTTAATAAAACAGTTTTCAAAAGCAATTTGACCACTACTCAAACTCGTCAATTAAATATAATCGAACTCAATTTGCAAGTTTTAGATTGTGGTACAATACGGCAGTTGCAACTGTTTGTTTAAGATGTGCCTTTTGTAAACTACTTTGAAGATTCTATGCGAATTTTAATAAAATAGTTTTCAAAAGCATTTTGACCACTACTCAAACTCGTCAATTAAATATAATCGAACTCAATTTGCAAGTTTTAGATTGTGGTACAATACGGCAATTGCAACTGTTTGTTCAAGATGTGACTTTTGTTAACTACTTTGAAGATTCTATGCGAATTTTAATAAAACAGTTTTCAAAAGCATTTTGACCACTACTCAAACTCGTCAATTAAATATAATCGAACTCAATTTGCAAGTTTTAGATTGTGGTACAATACGACAATTGAATCTTTTTGTTCAAGATGTGACTTTTGTTAACTACTTTGAAGATTCTATGCGAATTTTAATAAAATAGTTTTCAAAAGCATTTTGACCACTACTCAAACTCATCAATTAAATATAATCGAACTCAATTTGCAAGTTTTAGATTGTGGTACAATACGGCAGTTTCAACTGTTTGTTTAAGATGTAGCTTCTGTAAACTACTTTGAAGATTCTATGCGAATTTTAATAAAATAATTTTCAGAAGCATTTTGTCCACTACTCAAACTCGTCAATTAAAAATAATCGAACTCAATTTGCAAGTTTTAGATTGTGGTACAATACGGCAATTGCAACTGTTTGTTCAAAATGTAGCTTTTGTAAACTACTTTGAAGATTCTATGCGAATTTTACTCAAATAGTTTTCAAAAGCATTTTGACCACTACTCAAACTCGTCACTTAAAAATAATCGAACTCAATTTGCATAGTTTTAGATTGTGGTACAATACGGCAATTGCAACTGTTTGTTTAAGATGTGGCTTTTGTTAACTACTTTGAAGATTCTATGCGAATTTAAATAAAATAATTTTCAAAAGCATTTTGACCACTACTCAAACTCATCAATTAAATATAATCGAACTCAATTTGCAAGTTTTAGATTGTGGTACAATACGGCAGTTGCAACTGTTTGTTTAAGATGTGCCTTTTGTAAACTACTTTGGAGATTCTATGCGAATTTTAATAAAACAGTTTTCAAAAGCAATTTGACCACTACTCAAACTCGTCAATTAAATATAATCGAACTCAATTTGCAAGTTTTAGATTGTGGTACAATACGGCAGTTGCAACTGTTTGTTTAAGATGTGCCTTTTGTAAACTACTTTCAAGATTCTATGCGAATTTTAATAAAATAATTTTAAGAAGCATTTTGTCCACTACTCAAACTCGTCAATTAAAAATAATCGAACTCAATTTGCAAGTTTTAGATTGTGGTACAATACGGCAGTTGCAACTGTTTGTTTAAGATGTGCCTTTTGTAAACTACTTTGGAGATTCTATGCGAATTTTAATAAAACAGTTTTCAAAAGCAATTTGACCACTACTCAAACTCGTCAATTAAATATAATCGAACTCAATTTGCAAGTTTTAGATTGTGGTACAATACGGCAGTTGCAACTGTTTGTTTAAGATGTGCCTTTTGTAAACTACTTTGAAGATTCTATGCGAATTTTAATAAAATAGTTTTCAAAAGCATTTTGACCACTACTCAAACTCGTCAATTAAATATAATCGAACTCAATTTGCAAGTTTTAGATTGTGGTACAATACGGCAATTGCAACTGTTTGTTCAAGATGTGACTTTTGTTAACTACTTTGAAGATTCTATGCGAATTTTAATAAAACAGTTTTCAAAAGCATTTTGACCACTACTCAAACTCGTCAATTAAATATAATCGAACTCAATTTGCAAGTTTTAGATTGTGGTACAATACGGCAATTGAATCTTTTTGTTCAAGATGTGACTTTTGTTAACTACTTTGAAGATTCTATGCGAATTTTAATAAAATAGTTTTCAAAAGCATTTTGACCACTACTCAAACTCATCAATTAAATATAATCGAACTCAATTTGCAAGTTTTAGATTGTGGTACAATACGGCAGTTTCAACTGTTTGTTTAAGATGTAGCTTCTGTAAACTACTTTGAAGATTCTATGCGAATTTTAATAAAATAATTTTCAGAAGCATTTTGTCCACTACTCAAACTCGTCAATTAAAAATAATCGAACTCAATTTGCAAGTTTTAGATTGTGGTACAATACGGCAATTGCAACTGTTTGTTCAAAATGTAGCTTTTGTAAACTACTTTGAAGATTCTATGCGAATTTTACTCAAATAGTTTTCAAAAGCATTTTGACCACTACTCAAACTCGTCACTTAAAAATAATCGAACTCAATTTGCATAGTTTTAGATTGTGGTACAATACGGCAATTGCAACTGTTTGTTTAAGATGTGGCTTTTGTTAACTACTTTGAAGATTCTATGCGAATTTAAATAAAATAATTTTCAAAAGCATTTTGACCACTACTCAAACTCATCAATTAAATATAATCGAACTCAATTTGCAAGTTTTAGATTGTGGTACAAGACGGTAATTGCAACTGTTTGTTTAAGATGTGGCTTTTGTTAACTACTTTGAAGATTCTATGCGAATTTTAATAAAATAGTTTTCAAAAGCATTTTGACCACTACTCAAACTCGTCAATTAAAAATAATCGAACTCAATTTGCAAGTTTTAGATTGTAGTACAATACGGCAGTTGCAACTGTTTGTTTAAGATGTGCCTTTTGTAAACTACTTTGAAGATTCTATGCGAATTTTAATAAAATAGTTTTCAAAAGCATTTTGACCACTACTGAAACTCGTCAATTAAATATAATCGAACTCAATTTGCAAGTTTTAGATTGTGGTACAATACGGCAGTTGCAACTGTTTGTTTAAGATGTAGCTTTTGTAAACTACTTTCAAGATTCTATGCGAATTTTACTAAAATAGTTTTCAAAAGCATCTTGAACACTACTCAAACTCGTCAATGAAATATAACCGAACTCAATTTGCAAGTTTTAGATTGTGGTACAATACGGCAGTTTCAACTGTTTGTTTAAGATGTAGCTTTTGTAAACTACTTTGAAGATTCTATGCGAATTTTAATAAAATAATTTTCAGAAGCATTTTGTCCACTACTCAAACTCGTCAATTAAATATAATTGAACTCAATTTGCAAGTTTTAGATTGTGGTACAATACGGCAGTTGCAACTGTTTGTTTATGATGTGGCTTTTGTTAACTACTTTGAAGATTCTATGCGAATTTTACTAAAATAGTTTTTAAAAGCGTCTTGAACACTACTCAAACTCGTCAATGAAATTTAACCGAACTCAATTTGCAAGTTTTAGATTATGGTACAAGACGGTAATTGGAACTGTTTGTTTAAGATGTGGCTTTTGTTAACTACTTTGAAGATTCTATGCGAATTTTAGTAAAATAATTTTCAAAAGAATTTTGACCACTACTCAAACTCATCAATTAAATATGATCGAACTCAATTTGCAAGTTTTAGATTGTGGTACAATACGGCAATTGCAACTGTTTGTTCAAGATGTGACTTTTGTTAACTACTTTGAAGATTCTATGCGAATTTTAATAAAACAGTTTTAAAAAGCATTTTGACCACTACTCAAACTCGTCAATTAAATATAATCGAACTCAATTTGCAAGTTTTAGATTGTGGTACAATACAGCAGTTGCAACTGTTTGTTTAAGATGTGCCTTTTGTAAACTACTTTGAAGATTCTATGCGAATTTTAGTAAAATAGTTTTCAAAAGCATTTTGACCACTACTCAAACTCGTCAATTAAATATAATCGAACTCAATTTGCAAGTTTTAGATTGTGGTACAATACGGCAATTGCAACTGTGTGTTCAAGATGTGACTTTTGTTAACTACTTTGAAGATTCTATGCGAATTTTAATAAAATAGTTTTCAAATCATTTTGACCACTACTCAAACTCATCAATTAAATATAATCGAACTCAATTTGCAAGTTTTAGATTGTGGTACAATACGGCAATTGCAACTGTTTGTTCAAGATGTGACTTTTGTTAACTACTTTGAAGATTCTATGCGAATTTTAATAAAACAGTTTTCAAAAGCATTTTGACCACTACTCAAACTCATCAATTAAATATGATCGAACTCAATTTGCAAGTTTTAGATTGTGGTACAATACAGCAGTTGCAACTGTGTGTTCAAGATGTGACTTTTGTTAACTACTTTGAAGATTCTATGCGAATTTTAGTAAAATAATTTTCAAAAGAATTTTGACCACTACTCAAACTCATCAATTAAATATGATCGAACTCAATTTGCAAGTTTTAGATTGTGGTACAATACGGCAATTGCAACTGTTTGTTCAAGATGTGACTTTTGTTAACTACTTTGAAGATTCTATGCGAATTTTAATAAAACAGTTTTCAAAAGCATTTTGACCACTACTCAAACTCGTCAATTAAATATAATCGAACTCAATTTGCAAGTTTTAGATTGTGGTACAATACAGCAGTTGCAACTGTGTGTTCAAGATGTGACTTTTGTTAACTACTTTGAAGATTCTATGCGAATTTTAATAAAATAGTTTTCAAAAGCATTTTGACCACTACTCAAACTCGTCAATTAAATATAATCGAACTCAATTTGCAAGTTTTAGATTGTGGTACAATACGGCAATTGCAACTGTGTGTTCAAGATGTGACTTTTGTTAACTACTTTGAAGATTCTATGCGAATTTTAATAAAATAGTTTTCAAATCATTTTGACCACTACTCAAACTCATCAATTAAATATGATCGAACTCAATTTGCAAGTTTTAGATTGTGGTACAATACGGCAATTGCAACTGTTTGTTCAAGATGTGACTTTTGTTAACTACTTTGAAGATTCTATGCGAATTTTAATAAAACAGTTTTCAAAAGCATTTTGACCACTACTCAAACTCGTCAATTAAATATAATCGAACTCAATTTGCAAGTTTTAGATTGTGGTACAATACGGCAGTTGCAACTGTTTGTTTAAGATGTGGCTTTTGTTAACTACTTTGAAAATTCTATGCGAATTTTAATAAAATAGTTTTCAAAAGCATTTTGACCACTACTCAAACTCGTCAACTAAATATAATCGAACTCAATTTGCAAGTTTTAGATTGTGGTACAATACGGCAATTGCAACTGTTTGTTCAAGATGTGACTTTTGTAAACTACTTTGAAGATTCTATGCGAATTTTACTAAAATAGTTTTCAAAAGCATTTTGACCACTACTCAAACTCGTCAATTAAATATAATCGAAATCAATTTGCAAAGTTTTAGATTGTGGTACAATACGGCAGTTTCAACTGTTTGTTTAAGATGTAGCTTTTGTAAACTACTTTGAAGATTCTATGCGAATTTTAATAAAATAATTTTCAGAAGCATTTTGTCCACTACTCAAACTCGCCAATTAAAAATAATCGAACTTAATTTGCAAGTTTTAGATTGTGGTACAATACGGCAGTTGCAACTGTTTGTTTAAAATGTAGCTTTTGTAAACTACTTTGAAGATTCTATGCGAATTTTACTAAAATAGTTTTCAAAAGCATTTTGACCACTACTCAAACTCGTCAATTAAATATAATCGAACTCAATTTGCAAGTTTTAGATTGTGGTACAAGACGGTAATTGCAACTGTTTGTTTATGATGTGGCTTTTGTTGACTACTTTGAAGATTCTATGCGAATTTTAATAAAATAGTTTTCAAAAGCATTTTGACCACTACTCAAACTCGTCAACTAAATATAATCGAACTCAATTTGCAAGTTTTAGATTGTGGTACAATACGGCAATTGCAACTGTTTGTTCAAGATGTGACTTTTGTAAACTACTTTGAAGATTCTATGCGAATTTTACTAAAATAGTTTTCAAAAGCATTTTGACCACTACTCAAACTCGTCAATTAAATATAATCGAACTCAATTTGCAAGTTTTAGATTGTGGTACAAGACGGTAATTGCAATCGTTTGTTTATGATGTGGCTTTTGTTGACTACTTTGAAGATTCTATGCGAATTTTAATAAAATAATTTTCAAAAGCATTTTGACCACTACTCAAACTCATCAATTAAATATAATTGAACTCAATTTGCAAGTTTTAGATTGTGGTACAATACGGCACTTGCAACTGTTTGTTTAAGATGTGGCTTTTGTTAACTACTTTGAAGATTCTATGCGAATTTTAATAAAATAGTTTTCAAAAGCATTTTGACCACTACTCAAACTCGTCAATTAAATATAATCGAAATCAATTTGCAAAGTTTTAGATTGTGGTACAATACGGCAGTTTCAACTGTTTGTTTAAGATGTAGCTTTTGTAAACTACTTTGAAGATTCTATGCGAATTTTAATAAAATAATTTTCAGAAGCATTTTGTCCACTACTCAAACTCGTCAATTAAAAATAATCGAACTTAATTTGCAAGTTTTAGATTGTGGTACAATACGGCAGTTGCAACTGTTTGTTTAAGATGTGCCTTTTGTAAACTACTTTGAAGATTCTATGCGAATTTTAATAAAATAGTTTTCAAAAGCATTTTGACCACTACTCAAACTCGTCAATTAAATATAATCGAACTCAATTTGCAAGTTTTAGATTGTGGTACAAGACGGTAATTGCAACCGTTTGTTTATGATGTGGCTTTTGTTGACTACTTTGAAGATTCTATGCGAATTTTAATAAAATAATTTTCAAAAGCATTTTGACCACTACTCAAACTCATCAATTAAATATAATTGAACTCAATTTGCAAGTTTTAGATTGTGGTACAATACGGCAGTTGCAACTGTTTGTTTAAGATGTGGCTTTTGTTAACTACTTTGAAGATTCTATGCGAATTTTAATAAAATAGTTTTCAAAAGCATTTTGACCACTACTCAAACTCGTCAATTAAATATAATCGAAATCAATTTGCAAAGTTTTAGATTGTGGTACAATACGGCAGTTGCAACTGTTTGTTTAAGATGTGCCTTTTGTAAACTACTTTGAAGATTCTATGCGAATTTTAATAAAATAGTTTTCAAAAGCATTTTGACCACTACTCAAACTCGTCAATTAAATATAATCGAACTCAATTTGCAAGTTTTAGATTGTGGTACAAGACGGTAATTGCAACCGTTTGTTTATGATGTGGCTTTTGTTGACTACTTTGAAGATTCTATGCGAATTTTAATAAAATAATTTTCAAAAGCATTTTGACCACTACTCAAACTCATCAATTAAATATAATTGAACTCAATTTGCAAGTTTTAGATTGTGGTACAATACGGCAGTTGCAACTGTTTGTTTAAGATGTGGCTTTTGTTAACTACTTTGAAGATTCTATGCGAATTTTAATAAAATAGTTTTCAAAAGCATTTTGACCACTACTCAAACTCGTCAATTAAATATAATCGAAATCAATTTGCAAAGTTTTAGATTGTGGTACAATACGGCAGTTGCAACTGTTTGTTTAAGATGTGCCTTTTGTAAACTACTTTGAAGATTCTATGCGAATTTTAATAAAATAGTTTTCAAAAGCATTTTGACCACTACTCAAACTCATCAATTAAATATAATTGAACTCAATTTGCAAGTTTTAGATTGTGGTACAATACGGCAGTTGCAACTGTTTGTTTAAGATGTGGCTTTTGTTAACTACTTTGAAGATTCTATGCGAATTTTAATAAAATAGTTTTCAAAAGCATTTTGACCACTACTCAAACTCGTCAATTAAATATAATCGAAATCAATTTGCAAAGTTTTAGATTGTGGTACAATACGGCAGTTTCAACTGTTTGTTTAAGATGTAGCTTTTGTAAACTACTTTGAAGATTCTATGCGAATTTTAATAAAATAATTTTCAGAAGCATTTTGTCCACTACTCAAACTCGTCAATTAAAAATAATCGAACTTAATTTGCAAGTTTTAGATTGTGGTACAATACGGCAGTTGCAACTGTTTGTTTAAGATGTGCCTTTTGTAAACTACTTTGAAGATTCTATGCGAATTTTAATAAAATAGTTTTCAAAAGCATTTTGACCACTACTCAAACTCGTCAATTAAATATAATCGAACTCAATTTGCAAGTTTTAGATTATGGTACAAGACGGTAATTGCAACCGTTTGTTTATGATGTGGCTTTTGTTGACTACTTTGAAGATTCTATGCGAATTTTAATAAAATAATTTTCAAAAGCATTTTGACCACTACTCAAACTCATCAATTAAATATAATTGAACTCAATTTGCAAGTTTTAGATTGTGGTACAATATGGCAGTTGCAACTGTTTGTTTAAGATGTGGCTTTTGTTAACTACTTTGAAGATTCTATGCGAATTTTAATAAAATAGTTTTCAAAAGCATTTTGACCACTACTCAAACTCGTCAATTAAATATAATCGAAATCAATTTGCAAAGTTTTAGATTGTGGTACAATACGGCAGTTTCAACTGTTTGTTTAAGATGTAGCTTTTGTAAACTACTTTGAAGATTCTATGCGAATTTTAATAAAATAATTTTCAGAAGCATTTTGTCCACTACTCAAACTCGTCAATTAAAAATAATCGAACTTAATTTGCAAGTTTTAGATTGTGGTACAATACGGCAGTTGCAACTGTTTGTTCAAGATGTGACTTTTGTTAACTACTTTGAAGATTCTATGCGAATTTTAATAAAATAGTTTTCAAAAGCATTTTGACCACTACTCAAACTCGTCAACTAAATATAATCGAACTCAATTTGCAAGTTTTAGATTGTGGTACAAGACGGTAATTGCAACCGTTTGTTTATGATGTGGCTTTTGTTGACTACTTTGAAGATTCTATGCGAATTTTAATTAAATAATTTTCAAAAGCATTTTGACCACTACTCAAACTCATCAATTAAATATAATTGAACTCAATTTGCAAGTTTTAGATTGTGGTACAATACGGCAGTTGCAACTGTTTGTTTAAGATGTGGCTTTTGTTAACTACTTTGAAGATTCTATGCGAATTTTAATAAAATAGTTTTCAAAAGCATTTTGACCACTACTCAAACTCGTCAATTAAATATAATCGAAATCAATTTGCAAAGTTTTAGATTGTGGTACAATACGGCAGTTTCAACTGTTTGTTTAAGATGTAGCTTTTGTAAACTACTTTGAAGATTCTATGCGAATTTTAATAAAATAATTTTCAGAAGCATTTTGTCCACTACTCAAACTCGTCAATTAAAAATAATCGAACTTAATTTGCAAGTTTTAGATTGTGGTACAATACGGCAGTTGCAACTGTTTGTTTAAGATGTGCCTTTTGTAAACTACTTTGAAGATTCTATGCGAATTTTAATAAAATAGTTTTCAAAAGCATTTTGACCACTACTCAAACTCGTCAATTAAATATAATCGAACTCAATTTGCAAGTTTTAGATTGTGGTACAAGACGGTAATTGCACCCGTTTGTTTATGATGTGGCTTTTGTTGACTACTTTGAAGATTCTATGCGAATTTTAATAAAATAATTTTCAAAAGCATTTTGACCACTACTCAAACTCATCAGTTAAGTATAATTGAACTCAATTTGCAAGTTTTAGATTGTGGTACAATACGGCAGTTGCAACTGTTTGTTCAAGATGTGACTTTTGTTAACTACTTTGAAAATTCTATGCGAATTGTAATCAAACAGTTTTCAAAAGCATTTTGACCACTACTCAAACTCGTCAATTAAATATAATCAAACTCAATTTGCAAGTTTTAGATTGTGGTACAATACGGCAATTGCAACTGTTTGTTCAAGATGTGACTTTTGTAAACTACTTTGAAGATTCTATGCGAATTTTACTAAAATAGTTTTCAAAAGCATTTTGACCACTACTCAAACTCGTCAATTAAATATAATCGAACTCAATTTGCAAGTTTTAGATTGTGGTACAATACGGCAGTTTCAACTGTTTGTTTAAGATGTAGCTTTTGTAAACTACTTTCAAGATTCTATGCGAATTTTACTAAAATAGTTTTCAAAAGCATCTTGAACACTACTTAAACTCGTCAATGAAATTTAACCGAACTCAATTTGCAAGTTTTAGATTGTGGTACAAGACGGTAATTGCAACTGTTTGTTTAAGATGTGGCTTTTGTTAACTACTTTGAAGATTCTATGCGAATTTAAATAAAATAATTTTCAAAAGCATTTTGACCACTACTCAAACTCATCAATTAAATATAATCGAACTCAATTTGCAAGTTTTAGATTGTGGTACAAGACGGTAATTGCAACTGTTCGTTTAAGATGTGGCTTTTGTTAACTACTTTGAAGATTCTATGCGAATTTTAATAAAATAGTTTTCAAAAGCATTTTGACCACTACTCAAACTCGTCAATTAAAAATAATCGAACTCAATTTGCAAGTTTTAGATTGTGGTACAATACGGCAGTTGCAACTGTTTGTTTAAGATGTGCCTTTTGTAAACTACTTTGAAGATTCTATGCGAATTTTAATAAAATAGTTTTCAAAAGCATTTTGACCACTACTCAAACTCGTCAATTAAATATAATCGAACTCCATTTGCAAGTTTTAGATTGTGGTACAAGACGGTAATTGCAACTGTTCGTTTAAGATGTGGCTTTTGTTAACTACTTTGAAGATTCTATGCGAATTTTAATAAAATAGTTTTCAAAAGCATTTTGACCACTACTCAAACTCATCAATTAAATATAATCGAACTCAATTTGCAAGTTTTAGATTGTGGTACAAGACGGTAATTGCAACTGTTCGTTTAAGATGTGGCTTTTGTTAACTACTTTGAAGATTCTATGCGAATTTTAATAAAATAGTTTTCAAAAGCATTTTGACCACTACTCAAACTCGTCAATTAAAAATAATCGAACTCAATTTGCAAGTTTTAGATTGTGGTACAATACGGCAGTTTCAACTGTTTGTTTAAGATGTAGCTTTTGTAAACTACTTTGAAGATTCTATGCGAATTTTAATAAAATAATTTTCAGAAGCATTTTGTCCACTACTCAAACTCGTCAATTAAAAATAATCGAACTTAATTTGCAAGTTTTAGATTGTGGTACAATACGGCAGTTGCAACTGTTTGTTTAAGATGTGCCTTTTGTAAACTACTTTGAAGATTCTATGCGAATTTTAATAAAATAGTTTTCAAAAGCATTTTGACCACTACTCAAACTCGTCAATTAAATATAATCGAACTCAATTTGCAAGTTTTAGATTGTGGTACAAGACGGTAATTGCAACCGTTTGTTTATGATGTGGCTTTTGTTGACTACTTTGAAGATTCTATGCGAATTTTAATAAAATAATTTTCAAAAGCATTTTGACCACTACTCAAACTCATCAATTAAATATAATTGAACTCAATTTGCAAGTTTTAGATTGTGGTACAATACGGCAGTTGCAACTGTTTCTTTAAGATGTGGCTTTTGTTAACTACTTTGAAGATTCTATGCGAATTTTACTAAAATAGTTTTTAAAAGCGTCTTGAACACTACTCAAACTCGTCAATGAAATTTAACCGAACTCAATTTGCAAGTTTTAGATTGTGGTACAAGACGGTAATTGCAACTGTTTGTTTAAGATGTGGCTTTTGTTAACTACTTTGAAGATTCTATGCGAATTTAAATAAAATAATTTTCAAAAGCATTTTGACCACTACTCAAACTCATCAATTAAATATAATCGAACTCAATTTGCAAGTTTTAGATTGTGGTACAAGACGGTAATTGCAACTGTTTGTTTAAGATGTGGCTTTTGTTAACTACTTTGAAGATTCTATGCGAATTTTAATAAAATAGTTTTCAAAAGCATTTTGACCACTACTCAAACTCGTCAATTAAATATAATCGGACTGACTTTGCACAGTTTTAGATTCTGGTACAATACGGCAATTGCAACTGTTTGTTTAAAATGTAGCTTTTGTAAACTACTTTGAAGATTCTAAGCGAATTTTAATAAAATAGTTTTCAAAAGCATTTTGACCACTACTCAAACTCATCAATTAAATATAATCGAACTCAATTTGCAAGTTTTAGATTGTGGTACAAGACGGTAATTGCAACTGTTTGTTTAAGATGTGGCTTTTGTTAACTACTTTGAAGATTCTATGCGAATTTTAATAAAATAGTTTTCAAAAGCATTTTGACCACTACTCAAACTCGTCAATTAAATATAATCGGACTGACTTTGCACAGTTTTAGATTCTGGTACAATACGGCAGTTTCAACTGTTTGTTTAAGATGTAGCTTTTGTAAACTACTTTGAAGATTCTATGCGAATTTTACTAAAATAGTTTTCAAAAGCATTTTGACCACTACTCAAACTCGTCAATTAAATATAATCGAACTCAATTTGCAAGTTTTAGATTGTGGTACAAGACGGTAATTGCAACTGTTTGTTTATGATGTGGCTTTTGTTGACTACTTTGAAGATTCTATGCGAATTTTAATAAAATAATTTTCAAAAGCATTTTGACCACTACTCAAACTCATCAATTAAATATAATTGAACTCAATTTGCAAGTTTTAGATTGTGGTACAATACGGCAGTTGCAACTGTTTGTTCAAGAAGTGACTTTTGCTAACTACTTTGAAAATTCTATGCGAATTTTAATCAAACAGTTTTCAAAAGCATTTTGACCACTACTCAAACTCGTCAATTAAATATAATCGAACTCAATTTGCAAGTTTTAGATTGTGGTACAATACGGCAATTGCAACTGTTTGTTCAAGATGTGACTTTTGTTAACTACTTTGAAGATTCTATGCGAATTTTAATAAAATAGTTTTCAAAAGCATTTTGACCACTACTCAAACTCGTCAACTAAATATAATCGAACTCAATTTGCAAGTTTTAGATTGTGGTACAAGACGGTAATTGCAACTGTTTGTTTATGATGTGGCTTTTGTTGACTACTTTGAAGATTCTATGCGAATTTTAATAAAATAATTTTCAAAAGCATTTTGACCACTACTCAAACTCATCAATTAAATATAATTGAACCCAATTTGCAAGTTTTAGATTGTGGTACAAGACGGTAATTGCAACTGTTTGTTTAAGATGTGGCTTTTGTTAACTACTTTGAAGATTCTATGCGAATTTTAATCAAACAGTTTTCAAAAGCATTTTGACCACTACTCAAACTCGTCAATTAAATATAATCGAACTCAATTTGCAAGTTTTAGATTGTGGTACAATACGGCAATTGCAACTGTTTGTTTAAAATGTAGCTTTTGTAAACTACTTTGAAGATTCTAAGTGAATTTTAATAAAATAGTTTTCAAAAGCATTTTGACCACTACTCAAACTCATCAATTAAATATAATCGAACTCAATTTGCAAGTTTTAGATTGTGGTACAAGACGGTAATTGCAACTGTTTGTTTAAGATGTGGCTTTTGTTAACTACTTTGAAGATTCTATGCGAATTTTAATAAAATAGTTTTCAAAAGCATTTTGACCACTACTCAAACTCGTCAATTAAATATAATCGGACTGACTTTGCACAGTTTTAGATTCTGGTACAATACGGCAATTGCAACTGTTTGTTTAAAATGTAGCTTTTGTAAACTACTTTGAAGATTCTAAGCGAATTTTAATAAAATAGTTTTCAAAAGCATTTTGACCACTACTCAAACTCATCAATTAAATATAATCGAACTCAATTTGGAAGTTTTAGATTGTGGTACAATACGGCAGTTTCAACTGTTTGTTTAAGATGTAGCTTTTGTAAACTACTTTGAAGATTCTATGCGAATTTTACTAAAATAGTTTTCAAAAGCATTTTGACCACTACTCAAACTCGTCAATTAAATATAATCGAACTCAATTTGCAAGTTTTAGATTGTGGTACAAGACGGTAATTGCAACTGTTTGTTTATGATGTGGCTTTTGTTGACTACTTTGAAGATTCTATGCGAATTTTAATAAAATAATTTTCAAAAGCATTTTGACCACTACTCAAATTCATCAATTAAATATAATTGAACTCAATTTGCAAGTTTTAGATTGTGGTACAATACGGCAGTTGCAACTGTTTGTTCAAGAAGTGACTTTTGCTAACTACTTTGAAAATTCTATGCGAATTTTAATCAAACAGTTTTCAAAAGCATTTTGACCACTACTCAAACTCGTCAATTAAATATAATCGAACTCAATTTGCAAGTTTTAGATTGTGGTACAATACGGCAATTGCAACTGTTTGTTCAAGATGTGACTTTTGTTAACTACTTTGAAGATTCTATGCGAATTTTAATAAAATAGTTTTCAAAAGCATTTTGACCACTACTCAAACTCGTCAACTAAATATAATCGAACTCAATTTGCAAGTTTTAGATTGTGGTACAAGACGGTAATTGCAACTGTTTGTTTAAGATGTGGCTTTTGTTAACTACTTTGAAGATTCTATGCGAATTTTAATCAAACAGTTTTCAAAAGCATTTTGACCACTACTCAAACTCGTCAATTAAATATAATCGAACTCAATTTGCAAGTTTTAGATTGTGGTACAATACGGCAATTGCAACTGTTTGTTCAAGATGTGACTTTTGTTAACTACTTTGAAGATTCTATGCGAATTTTAATAAAATAGTTTTCAAAAGCATTTTGACCACTACTCAAACTCGTCAATTAAATATAATCGGACTGACTTTGCACAGTTTTAGATTCTGGTACAATACGGCAATTGCAACTGTTTGTTTAAAATGTAGCTTTTGTAAACTACTTTGAAGATTCTATGCGAATTTTAATAAAATAGTTTTCAAAAGCATTTTGACCACTACTCAAACTCATCAATTAAATATAATTGAACTCAATTTGCAAGTTTTAGATTGTGGTACAATACGGCAGTTGCAACTGTTTGTTCAAGAAGTGACTTTTGTTAACTACTTTGAAAATTCTATGCGAATTTTAATCAAACAGTTTTCAAAAGCATTTTGACCACTACTCAAACTCGTCAATTAAATATAATCGAACTCAATTTGCAAGTTTTAGGTTGTGGTACAATACGGCAATTGCAACTGTTTGTTTAAGATGTGACTTTTGTTAACTACTTTGAAGATTCTATGCGAATTTTAATAAAATAGTTTTCAAAAGCATTTTGACCACTACTCAAACTCGTCAACTAAATATAATCGAACTCAATTTGCAAGTTTTAGATTGTGGTACAAGACGGTAATTGCAACTGTTTGTTTATGATGTGGCTTTTGTTGACTACTTTGAAGATTCTATGCGAATTTTAATAAAATAATTTTCAAAAGCATTTTGACCACTACTCAAACTCATCAATTAAATATAATTGAACTCAATTTGCAAGTTTTAGATTGTGGTACAATACGGCAGTTGCAACTGTTTGTTCAAGAAGTGACTTTTGTTAACTACTTTGAAAATTCTATGCGAATTTTAATCAAACAGTTTTCAAAAGCATTTTGACCACTACTCAAACTCGTCAATTAAATATAATTGAACTCAATTTGCAAGTTTTAGATTGTGGTACAATACAGCAGTTGCAACTGTTTGTTTATGATGTGGCTTTTGTTGACTACTTTGAAGATTCTATGCGAATTTTAATAAAATAATTTTCAAAAGCATTTTGACCACTACTCAAACTCATCAATTAAATATAATTGAACTCAATTTGCAAGTTTTAGATTGTGGTACAAGACGGTAATTGCAACTGTTTGTTTAAGATGTAGCTTTTGTAAACTACTTTGAAGATTCTATGCGAATTTTAATAAAATAGTTTTCAAAAGCATTTTGACCACTACTCAAACTCATCAATTAAATATAATTGAACTCAATTTGCAAGTTTTAGATTGTGGTACAATACGGCAGTTGCAACTGTTTGTTCAAGAAGTGACTTTTGTTAACTACTTTGAAAATTCTATGCGAATTTTAATCAAACAGTTTTCAAAAGCATTTTGACCACTACTCAAACTCGTCAATTAAATATAATTGAACTCAATTTGCAAGTTTTAGATTGTGGTACAATACGGCAGTTGCAACTGTTTGTTCAAGAAGTGACTTTTGTTAACTACTTTGAAAATTCTATGCGAATTTTAATCAAACAGTTTTCAAAAGCATTTTGACCACTACTCAAACTCGTCAATTAAATATAATCGAACTCAATTTGCAAGTTTTAGATTGTGGTACAATACGGCAATTGCAACTGTTTGTTCAAGATGTGACTTTTGTTAACTACTTTGAAGATTCTATGCGAATTTTAATAAAATAGTTTTCAAAAGCATTTTGACCACTACTCAAACTCGTCAACTAAATATAATCGAACTCAATTTGCAAGTTTTAGATTGTGGTACAAGACGGTAATTGCAACTGTTTGTTTATGATGTGGCTTTTGTTGACTACTTTGAAGATTCTATGCGAATTTTAATAAAATAATTTTCAAAAGCATTTTGACCACTACTCAAACTCATCAATTAAATATAATCGAACTCAATTTGCAAGTTTTAGATTGTGGTACAATACGGCAATTGCAACTGTTTGTTCAAGATGTGACTTTTGTTAACTACTTTGAAGATTCTATGCGAATTTTAATAAAATAGTTTTCAAAAGCATTTTGACCACTACTCAAACTCGTCAACTAAATATAATCGAACTCAATTTGCAAGTTTTAGATTGTGGTACAAGACGGTAATTGCAACTGTTTGTTCAAGAAGTGGCTTTTGTTAACTACTTTGAAGATTCTATGCGAATTTTAATAAAATAGTTTTCAAAAGCATTTTGACCACTACTCAAACTCGTCAATTAAATATAATCGGACTGACTTTGCACAGTTTTAGATTCTGGTACAATACGGCAATTGCAACTGTTTGTTTAAAATGTAGCTTTTGTAAACTACTTTGAAGATTCTATGCGAATTTTAATAAAATAGTTTTCAAAAGCATTTTGACCACTACTCAAACTCATCAATTAAATATAATTGAACTCAATTTGCAAGTTTTAGATTGTGGTACAATACGGCAGTTGCAACTGTTTGTTCAAGAAGTGACTTTTGTTAACTACTTTGAAAATTCTATGCGAATTTTAATCAAACAGTTTTCAAAAGCATTTTGACCACTACTCAAACTCGTCAATTAAATATAATCGAACTCAATTTGCAAGTTTTAGATTGTGGTACAATACGGCAATTGCAACTGTTTGTTTAAGATGTGACTTTTGTTAACTACTTTGAAGATTCTATGCGAATTTTAATAAAATAGTTTTCAAAAGCATTTTGACCACTACTCAAACTCGTCAACTAAATATAACCGAACTCAATTTGCAAGTTTTAGATTGTGGTACAAGACGGTAATTGCAACTGTTTGTTTATGATGTGGCTTTTGTTGACTACTTTGAAGATTCTATGCGAATTTTAATAAAATAATTTTCAAAAGCATTTTGACCACTACTCAAACTCATCAATTAAATATAATTGAACTCAATTTGCAAGTTTTAGATTGTGGTACAATACGGCAGTTGCAACTGTTTGTTCAAGAAGTGACTTTTGTTAACTACTTTGAAAATTCTATGCGAATTTTAATCAAACAGTTTTCAAAAGCATTTTGACCACTACTCAAACTCACCAATTAAATATAATTGAACTCAATTTGCAAGTTTTAGATTGTGGTACAATACGGCAATTGCAACTGTTTGTTCAAGATGTGACTTTTGTTAACTACTTTGAAGATTCTATGCGAATTTTAATAAAATAGTTTTCAAAAGCATTTTGACCACTACTCAAACTCGTCAACTAAATATAATCGAACTCAATTTGCAAGTATTAGATTGTGGTACAAGACGGTAATTGCAACTGTTTGTTTATGATGTGGCTTTTGTTGACTACTTTGAAGATTCTATGCGAATTTTAATAAAATAATTTTCAAAAGCATTTTGACCACTACTCAAACTCATCAATTAAATATAATTGAACTCAATTTGCAAGTTTTAGATTGTGGTACAAGACGGTAATTGCAACTGTTTGTTTAAGATGTGGCTTTTGTTAACTACTTTGAAGATTCTATGCGAATTTTAATAAAATAGTTTTCAAAAGCATTTTGACCACTACTCAAACTCATCAATTAAATATAATTGAACTCAATTTGCAAGTTTTAGATTGTGGTACAATACGGCAGTTGCAACTGTTTGTTCAAGAAGTGACTTTTGTTAACTACTTTGAAGATTCTATGCGAATTTTAATAAAACAGTTTTCAAAAGCATTTTGACCACTACTCAAACTCGTCAATTAAATATAATCGAACTCAATTTGCAAGTTTTAGATTGTGGTACAATACAGCAGTTGCAACTGTTTGTTTATGATGTGGCTTTTGTTGACTACTTTGAAGATTCTATGCGAATTTTAATAAAATAATTTTCAACAGCATTTTGACCACTACTCAAACTCATCAATTAAATATAATTGAACTCAATTTGCAAGTTTTAGATTGTGGTACAAGACGGTAATTGCAACTGTTTGTTTAAGATGTGGCTTTTGTTAACTACTTTGAAGATTCTATGCGAATTTTAATAAAATAGTTTTCAAAAGCATTTTGACCACTACTCAAACTCGTCAATTAAATATAATCGGACTGACTTTGCGCAGTTTTAGATTCTGGTACAATACGGCAATTGCAACTGTTTGTTTAAAATGTACTTTTGTAAACTACTTTGAAGATTCTAAGCGAATTTTAATAAAATAGTTTTCAAAAGCATTTTGACCACTACTCAAACTCGTCAATTAAATATAATCGGACTGACTTTGCACAGTTTTAGATTCTGGTACAATACGGCAGTTGCAATTCTTTGTTTAAAATGTAGCTTTTGTAAACTACTTTGAAGATTCTATGCGAATTTTAATAAAATAGTTTTCAAAAGCATTTTGACCACTACTCAAACTCATCAATTAAATATAATCGAACTCAATTTGCAAGTTTTAGATTGTGGTACAAGACGGTAATTGCAACTGTTTGTTTAAGATGTGGCTTTTGTTAACTACTTTGAAGATTCTATGCGAATTTTAATAAAACAGTTTTCAAAAGCATTTTGACCACTACTCAAACTCGTCAATTAAATATAATCGAACTCAATTTGCAAGTTTTAGATTGTGGTACAATACAGCAGTTGCAACTGTTTGTTTATGATGTGGCTTTTGTTGACTACTTTGAAGATTCTATGCGAATTTTAATAAAATAATTTTCAAAAACATTTTGACCACTACTCAAACTCGTCAATTAAATATAATCGGACTGACTTTGCACAGTTTTAGATTCTGGTACAATACGGCAATTGCAACTGTTTGTTTAAAATGTAGCTTTTGTAAACTACTTTGAAGATTCTATGCGAATTTTAATAAAATAGTTTTCAAAAGCATTTTGACCACTACTCAAACTCATCAATTAAATATAATTGAACTCAATTTGCAAGTTTTAGACTGTGGTACAATACGGCAGTTGCAACTGTTTGTTTAAGATGTGGCTTTTGTAAACTACTTTGAAGATTCTATGCGAATTTTACTAAAATAGTTTTCAAAAGCATTTTGACCACTACTCAAACTCGTCAATTAAATATAATCGAACTCAATTTGCAAGTTTTAGATTGTGGTACAAGACGGTAATTGCAACTGTTTGTTTATGATGTGGCTTTTGTTGACTACTTTGAAGATTCTATGCGAATTTTAATAAAATAATTTTCAAAAGCATTTTGACCACTACTCAAACTCATCAATTAAATATAATCGAACTCAATTTGCAAGTTTTAGATTGTGGTACAATACAGCAGTTGCAACTGTTTGTTTATGATGTGGCTTTTGTTGACTACTTTGAAGATTCTATGCGAATTTTAATAAAATAATTTTCAAAAGCATTTTTACCACTACTCAAACTCATCAATTAAATATAATTGAACTCAATTTGCAAGTTTTAGATTGTGGTACAATACGGCAGTTGCAACTGTTTGTTTAAGATGTGGCTTTTGTAAACTACTTTGAAGATTCTATGCGAATTTTACTAAAATAGTTTTCAAAAGCATTTTGACCACTACTCAAACTCGTCAATTAAATATAATCGAACTCAATTTGCAAGTTTTAGATTGTGGTACAAGATGGTAATTGCAACTGTTTGTTTATGATGTGGCTTTTGTTGACTACTTTGAAGATTCTATGCGAATTTTAATAAAATAATTTTCAAAAGCATTTTGACCACTACTCAAACTCATCAATTAAATATAATTGAACTCAATTTGCAAGTTTTAGATTGTGGTACAATACGGCAGTTGCAACTGTTTGTTTAAGATGTGGCTTTTGTAAACTACTTTGAAGATTCTATGCGAATTTTACTAAAATAGTTTTCAAAAGCATTTTGACCACTACTCAAACTCGTCAATTAAATATAATTGAACTCAATTTGCAAGTTTTAGATTGTGGTACAAGACGGTAATTGCAACTGTTTGTTTAAGATGTGGCTTTTGTTAACTACTTTGAAGATTCTATGCGAATTTTAATAAAATAGTTTTCAAAAGCATTTTGACCACTACTCAAACTCGTCAGTTAAATATAATCGGACTGACTTTGCACAGTTTTAGATTCTGGTACAATACGGCAATTGCAACTGTTTGTTTAAAATGTAGCTTTTGTAAACTACTTTGAAGATTCTAAGCGAATTTTAATAAAATAGTTTTCAAAAGCATTTTGACCACTACTCAAACTCATCAATTAAATATAATCGAACTCAATTTGGAAGTTTTAGATTGTGGTACAATACGGCAGTTTCAACTGTTTGTTTAAGATGTAGCTTTTGTAAACTACTTTGAAGATTCTATGCGAATTTTACTAAAATAGTTTTCAAAAGCATTTTGACCACTACTCAAACTCGTCAATTAAATATAATCGAACTCAATTTGCAAGTTTTAGATTGTGGTACAAGACGGTAATTGCAACTGTTTGTTTATGATGTGGCTTTTGTTTACTACTTTGAAGATTCTATGCGAATTTTAATAAAATAATTTTCAAAACCATTTTGACCACTACTCAAACTCATCAATTAAATATAATTGAACTCAATTTGCAAGTTTTATATTGTGGTACAATACGGCAGTTGCAACTGTTTGTTTAAGATGTGGCTTTTGTTAACGACTTTGAAGATTCTATGCGAATTTTACTAAAATAGTTTTTAAAAGCGTCTTGAACACTACTCAAACTCGTCAATGAAATTTAACCGAACTCAATTTGCAAGTTTTAGATTGTGGTACAAGACGGTAATTGCAACTGTTTGTTTAAGATGTGGCTTTTGTTAACTACTTTGAAGATTCTATGCGAATTTTAATAAAATAATTTTCAAAAGCATTTTAACCACTACTCAAACTCATCAATTAAATATAATTGAACTCAATTTGCAAGTTTTAGATTGTGGTACAATACGGCAGTTGCAACTGTTTGTTTAAGATGTGGCTTTTGTAAACTACTTTGAAGATTCTATGCGAATTTTACTAAAATAGTTTTCAAAAGCATTTTGACCACTACTCAAACTCGTCAATTAAATATAATCGAACTCAATTTGCAAGTTTTAGATTGTGGTACAAGACGGTAATTGCAACTGTTTGTTTATGATGTGGCTTTTGTTGACTACTTTGAAGATTCTATGCGAATTTTAATAAAATAATTTTCAAAACCATTCTGACCACTACTCAAACTCATCAATTAAATATAATTGAACTCAATTTGCAAGTTTTATATTGTGGTACAATACGGCAGTTGCAACTGTTTGTTTAAGATGTGGCTTTTGTTAACGACTTTGAAGATTCTATGCGAATTTTACTAAAATAGTTTTTAAAAGCGTCTTGAACACTACTCAAACTCGTCAATGAAATTTAACCGAACTCAATTTGCAAGTTTTAGATTGTGGTACAAGACGGTAATTGCAACTGTTTGTTTAAGATGTGGCTTTTGTTAACTACTTTGAAGATTCTATGCGAATTTTAATAAAATAATTTTCAAAAGCATTTTGACCACTACTCAAACTCATCAATTAAATATAATTGAACTCAATTTGCAAGTTTTAGATTGTGGTACAATACGGCAGTTGCAACTGTTTGTTTAAGATGTGGCTTTTGTTAACTACTTTGAAGATTCTATGCGAATTTTAATAAAATAGTTTTCAAAAGCATTTTGACCACTACTCAAACTCGTCAATTAAATATAATCGGACTGACTTTGCACAGTTTTAGATTCTGGTACAAAACGGCAATTGCAACTGTTTGTTTAAAATGTAGCTTTTGTAAACTACTTTGAAGATTCTAAGCGAATTTTAATAAAATAATTTTTAAAAGCATTTTGACCACTACTCAAACTCATCAATTAAATATAATCGAACTCAATTTGGAAGTTTTAGATTGTGGTACAATACGGCAGTTTCAACTGTTTGTTTAAGATGTAGCTTTTGTAAACTACTTTGAAGATTCTATGCGAATTTTAATAAAATAGTTTTCAAAAGCATTTTGACCACTACTCAAACTCGTCAATTAAATATAATCGAACTCAATTTGCAAGTTTTAGATTGTGGTACAATACGGCAGTTTCAACTGTTTGTTTAAGATGTGGCTTTTGTTAACTACTTTGAAGATTCTATGCGAATTTTAATAAAATAGTTTTCAAAAGCATTTTGACCACTACTCAAACTCGTCAATTAAATATAATCGGACTTACTTTGCAAATTTTTTGATTGTGGTACAATACGGCAGTTGCAATTCTTTGTTTAAAATGTAGCTTTTGTAAACTACTTTGAAGATTCTATGCGAATTTTAATAAAATAGTTTTCAAAAGCATTTTGACCACTACTCAAACTCATCAATTAAATATAATCGAACTCAATTTGCAAGTTTTAGATTGTGGTACAAGACGGTAATTGCAACTGTTTGTTTAAGATGTGGCTTTTGTTAACTACTTTGAAGATTCTATGCGAATTTTAATAAAATAGTTTTCAAAAGCATTTTGACCACTACTCAAACTCGTCAATTAAATATAATCGGACTGACTTTGCACAGTTTTAGATTCTGGTACAATACGGCAATTGCAACTGTTTGTTTAAAATGTAGCTTTTGTAAACTACTTTGAAGATTCTATGCGAATTTTACTAAAATAGTTTTCAAAAGCATTTTGACCACTACTCAAACTCGTCAATTAAATATAATCGAACTCAATTTGTAAGTTTTAGATTGTGGTACAAGACGGTAATTGCAACTGTTTGTTTATGATGTGGCTTTTGTTGACTACTTTGAAGATTCTATGCGAATTTTAATAAAATAATTTTCAAAAGCATTTTGACCACTACTCAAACTCATCAATTAAATATAATTGAACTCAATTTGCAAGTTTTAGATTGTGGTACAATACGGCAGTTGCAACTGTTTTTTTAAGATGTGGCTTTTGTTAACTACTTTGAAGATTCTATGCGAATTTTAATAAAATTATTTTCAAAAGCATTTTGACCACTACTCAAACTCATCAATTAAATATAATCGAACTCAATTTGGAAGTTTTAGATTGTGGTACAATACGGCAGTTTCAACTGTTTGTTTAAGATGTAGCTTTTGTAAACTACTTTGAAGATTCTATGCGAATTTTAATAAAATAGTTTTCAAAAGCATTTTGACCACTACTCAAACTCGTCAATTAAATATAATCGAACTCAATTTGCAAGTTTTAGATTGTGGTCCAATACGGCAGTTTCAACTGTTTGTTTAAGATGTGGCTTTTGTTAACTACTTTGAAGATTCTATGCGAATTTTAATAAAATAGTTTTCAAAAGCATTTTGACCACTACTCAAACTCGTTAATTAAATATAATCGGACTTACTTTGCAAATTTTTTGATTCTGGTACAATACGGCAATTGCAACTGTTTGTTTAAAATGTAGCTTTTGTAAACTACTTTGAAGATTCTAAGCGAATTTTAATAAAATAGTTTTCAAAAGCATTTTGACCACTACTCAAACTCATCAATTAAATATAATCGAACTCAATTTGGAAGTTTTAGATTGTGGTACAATACGGCAGTTTCAACTGTTTGTTTAAAATGTAGCTTTTGTAAACTACTTTGAAGATTCTAAGCGAATTTTATTAAAATAGTTTTCAAAAGCATTTTGACCACTACTCAAACTCATCAATTAAATATAATTGAACTCAATTTGCAAGTTTTAGATTGTGGTACAATACGGCAGTTGCAACTGTTTGTTTAAGATGTGGCTTTTGTTAACTACTTTGAAGATTCTATGCGAATTTTACTAAAATAGTTTTTAAAAGCGTCTTGAACACTACTCAAACTCGTCAATGAAATTTAACCGAACTCAATTTGCAAGTTTTAGATTGTGGTACAAGACGGTAATTGCAACTGTTTGTTTAAGATGTGGCTTTTGTTAACTACTTTGAAGATTCTATGCGAATTTTAATAAAATAATTTTCAAAAGCATTTTGACCACTACTCAAACTCATCAATTAAATATAATCGAACTCAATTTGGAAGTTTTAGATTGTGGTACAATACGGCAGTTTCAACTGTTTGTTTAAGATGTAGCTTTTGTAAACTACTTTGAAGATTCTATGCGAATTTTAATAAAATAGTTTTCAAAAGCATTTTGACCACTACTCAAACTCATCAATTAAATATAATTGAACTCAATTTGCAAGTTTTAGATTGTGGTACAATACGGCAGTTGCAACTGTTTGTTTAAGATGTGGCTTTTGTTAACTACTTTGAAGATTCTATGCGAATTTTACTAAAATAGTTTTTAAAAGCGTCTTGAACACTACTCAAACTCGTCAATGAAATTTAACCGAACTCAATTTGCAAGTTTTAGATTGTGGTACAAGACGGTAATTGCAACTGTTTGTTTAAGATGTGGCTTTTGTTAACTACTTTGAAGATTCTATGCGAATTTTAATAAAATAATTTTCAAAAGCATTTTGACCACTACTCAAACTCATCAATTAAATATAATCGAACTCAATTTGGAAGTTTTAGATTGTGGTACAATACGGCAGTTTCAACTGTTTGTTTAAGATGTAGCTTTTGTTAACTACTTTGAAGATTCTATGCGAATTTTAATAAAATAGTTTTCAAAAGCATTTTGACCACTACTCAAACTCGTCAATTAAATATAATCGAACTCAATTTGCAAGTTTTAGATTGTGGTCCAATACGGCAGTTTCAACTGTTTGTTTAAGATGTGGCTTTTGTTAACTACTTTGAAGATTCTATGCAAATTTTAATAAAATAGTTTTCAGAAGCATTTTGACCACTACTCAAACTCGTTAATTAAATATAATCGGACTTACTTTGCAAATTTTTTGATTCTGGTACAATACGGCAATTGCAACTGTTTGTTTAAAATGTAGCTTTTGTAAACTACTTTGAAGATTCTAAGCGAATTTTAATAAAATAGTTTTCAAAAGCATTTTGACCACTACTCAAACTCATCAATTAAATATAATCGAACTCAATTTGGAAGTTTTAGATTGTGGTACAATACGGCAGTTTCAACTGTTTGTTTAAGATGTAGCTTTTGTAAACTACTTTGAAGATTCTATGCGAATTTTAATAAAATAGTTTTCCAAAGCATTTTGACCACTACTCAAACTCGTCAATTAAATATAATCGAACTCAATTTGCAAGTTTTAGATTGTGGTCCAATACGGCAGTTTCAACTGTTTGTTTAAGATGTGGCTTTTGTTAACTACTTTGAAGATTCTATGCGAATTTTAATAAAATAGTTTTCAAAAGCATTTTGACCACTACTCAAACTCGTTAATTAAATATAATCGGACTTACTTTGCAAATTTTTTGATTGTGGTACAATACCGCAGTTGCAATTCTTTGTTTAAAATGTAGCTTTTGTAAACTACTTTGAAGATTCTAAGCGAATTTTATTAAAATAGTTTTCAAAAGCATTTTGACCACTACTCAAACTCATCATTTAAATATAATTGAACTCAATTTGCAAGTTTTAGATTGTGGTACAATACGGCAGTTGCAACTGTTTGTTTAAGATGTGGCTTTTGTTAACTACTTTGAAGATTCTATGCGAATTTTACTAAAATAGTTTTCAAAAGCATTTTGACCACTACTCAAACTCATCAATTACATATAATTGAACTCAATTTGCAAGTTTTAGATTGTGGTACAATACGGCAGTTTCAACTGTTTGTTTAAGATGTGGCTTTTGTTAACTACTTTGAAGATTCTATGCGAATTTTAATAAAATAGTTTTCAAAAGCATTTTGACCACTACTCAAACTCGTTAATTAAATATAATCGGACTTACTTTGCAAATTTTTTGATTCTGGTACAATACGGCAATTGCAACTGTTTGTTTAAAATGTAGCTTTTGTAAACTACTTTGAAGATTCTAAGCGAATTTTATTAAAATAGTTTTCAAAAGCATTTTGACCACTACTCAAACTCATCAATTAAATATAATTTAACTCAATTTGCAAGTTTTAGATTGTGGTACAATACGGCAGTTGCAACTGTTTGTTTAAGATGTGGCTTTTGTTAACTACTTTGAAGATTCTATGCGAATTTTAATAAAATAGTTTTCCAAAGCATTTTGACCACTACTCAAACTCGTCAATTAAATATAATCGAACTCAATTTGCAAGTTTTAGATTGTGGTCCAATACGGCAGTTTCAACTGTTTGTTTAAGATGTGGCTTTTGTTAACTACTTTGAAGATTCTATGCGAATTTTAATAAAATAGTTTTCAAAAGCATTTTGACCACTACTCAAACTCGTTAATTAAATATAATCGGACTTACTTTGCAAATTTTTTGATTGTGGTACAATACCGCAGTTGCAATTCTTTGTTTAAAATGTAGCTTTTGTAAACTACTTTGAAGATTCTAAGCGAATTTTATTAAAATAGTTTTCAAAAGCATTTTGACCACTACTCAAACTCATCATTTAAATATAATTGAACTCAATTTGCAAGTTTTAGATTGTGGTACAATACGGCAGTTGCAACTGTTTGTTTAAGATGTGGCTTTTGTTAACTACTTTGAAGATTCTATGCGAATTTTACTAAAATAGTTTTCAAAAGCATTTTGACCACTACTCAAACTCATCAATTAAATATAATTGAACTCAATTTGCAAGTTTTAGATTGTGGTACAATACGGCAGTTTCAACTGTTTGTTTAAGATGTGGCTTTTGTTAACTACTTTGAAGATTCTATGCGAATTTTAATAAAATAGTTTTCAAAAGCATTTTGACCACTACTCAAACTCGTTAATTAAATATAATCGGACTTACTTTGCAAATTTTTTGATTCTGGTACAATACGGCAATTGCAACTGTTTGTTTAAAATGTAGCTTTTGTAAACTACTTTGAAGATTCTAAGCGAATTTTATTAAAATAGTTTTCAAAAGCATTTTGACCACTACTCAAACTCATCAATTAAATATAATTGAACTCAATTTGCAAGTTTTAGATTGTGGTACAATACGGCAGTTGCAACTGTTTGTTTAAGATGTGGCTTTTGTTAACTACTTTGAAGATTCTATGCGAATTTTACTAAAATAGTTTTTAAAAGCGTCTTGAACACTACTCAAACTCGTCAATGAAATTTAACCGAACTCAATTTGCAAGTTTTAGATTGTGGTACAAGACGGTAATTGCAACTGTTTGTTTAAGATGTAGCTTTTGTAAACTACTTTGAAGTTTCTATGCGAATTTTAATAAAATAGTTTTCAAAAGCATTTTGACCACTACTCAAACTCGTCAATTAAATATAATCGAACTCAATTTGCAAGTTTTAGATTGTGGTCCAATACGGCAGTTTCAACTGTTTGTTTAAGATGTGGCTTTTGTTAACTACTTTGAAGATTCTATGCGAATTTTAATAAAATAGTTTTCAAAAGCATTTTGACAACTACTCAAACTCGTTAATTAAATATAATCGGACTTACTTTGCAAATTTTTTGATTCTGGTACAATACGGCAATTGCAACTGTTTGTTTAAAATGTAGCTTTTGTAAACTACTTTGAAGATTCTAAGCGAATTTTAATAAAATAGTTTTCAAAAGCATTTTGACCACTACTCAAACTCATCAATTAAATATAATCGAACTCAATTTGGAAGTTTTAGATTGTGGTACAATACGGCAGTTTCAACTGTTTGTTTAAGATGTAGCTTTTGTAAACTACTTTGAAGTTTCTATGCGAATTTTAATAAAATAGTTTTCAAAAGCATTTTGACCACTACTCAAACTCGTTAATTAAATATAATCGGACTTACTTTGCAAATTTTTTGATTCTGGTACAATACGGCAATTGCAACTGTTTGTTTAAAATGTAGCTTTTGTAAACTACTTTGAAGATTCTATGCGAATTTTAATAAAATAGTTTTCAAAAGCATTTTGACCACTACTCAAACTCATCAATTAAATATAATCGAACTCAATTTGGAAGTTTTAGATTGTGGTACAATACGGCAGTTTCAACTGTTTGTTTAAGATGTAGCTTTTGTAAACTACTTTGAAGTTTCTATGCGAATTTTAATAAAATAGTTTTCAAAAGCATTTTGACCACTACTCAAACTCGTCAATTAAATGTAATCGAACTCAATTTGCAAGTTTTAGATTGTGGTCCAATACGGCAGTTTCAACTGTTTGTTTAAGATGTGGCTTTTGTTAACTACTTTGAAGATTCTATGCGAATTTTAATAAAATAGTTTTCAAAAGCATTTTGACCACTACTCAAACTCGTTAATTAAATATAATCGGACTTACTTTGCAAATTTTTTGATTCTGGTACAATACGGCAATTGCAACTGTTTGTTTAAAATGTAGCTTTTGTAAACTACTTTGAAGATTCTAAGCGAATTTTAAAAAAATAGTTTTCAAAAGCATTTTGACCACTACTCAAACTCATCAATTAAATATAATCGAACTCAATTTGGAAGTTTTAGATTGTGGTACAATACGGCAGTTTCAACTGTTTGTTTAAGATGTAGCTTTTGTAAACTACTTTGAAGATTCTATGCGAATTTTAATAAAATAGTTTTCAAAAGCATTTTGACCACTACTCAAACTCATCAATTAAATATAATCGAACTCAATTTGGAAGTTTTAGATTGTGGTACAATACGGCAGTTTCAACTGTTTGTTTAACATGTAGCTTTTGTAAACTACTTTGAAGATTCTATGCGAATTTTAATAAAATAGTTTTCCAAAGCATTTTGACCACTACTCAAACTCGTCAATTAAATATAATCGAACTCAATTTGCAAGTTTTAGATTGTGGTCCAATACGGCAGTTTCAACTGTTTGTTTAAGATGTGGCTTTTGTTAACTACTTTGAAGATTCTATGCGAATTTTAATAAAATAGTTTTCAAAAGCATTTTGACCACTACTCAAACTCGTTAATTAAATATAATCGGACTTACTTTGCAAATTTTTTGATTGTGGTACAATACCGCAGTTGCAATTCTTTGTTTAAAATGTAGCTTTTGTAAACTACTTTGAAGATTCTAAGCGAATTTTATTAAAATAGTTTTCAAAAGCATTTTGACCACTACTCAAACTCATCATTTAAATATAATTGAACTCAATTTGCAAGTTTTAGATTGTGGTACAATACGGCAGTTGCAACTGTTTGTTTAAGATGTGGCTTTTGTTAACTACTTTGAAGATTCTATGCGAATTTTACTAAAATAGTTTTCAAAAGCATTTTGACCACTACTCAAACTCATCAATTAAATATAATTGAACTCAATTTGCAAGTTTTAGATTGTGGTACAATACGGCAGTTTCAACTGTTTGTTTAAGATGTGGCTTTTGTTAACTACTTTGAAGATTCTATGCGAATTTTAATAAAATAGTTTTCAAAAGCATTTTGACCACTACTCAAACTCGTTAATTAAATATAATCGAACTTACTTTGCAAATTTTTTGATTCTGGTACAATACGGCAATTGCAACTGTTTGTTTAAAATGTAGCTTTTGTAAACTACTTTGAAGATTCTAAGCGAATTTTATTAAAATAGTTTTCAAAAGCATTTTGACCACTACTCAAACTCATCAATTAAATATAATTGAACTCAATTTGCAAGTTTTAGATTGTGGTACAATACGGCAGTTGCAACTGTTTCTTTAAGATGTGGCTTTTGTTAACTACTTTGAAGATTCTATGCGAATTTTACTAAAATAGTTTTTAAAAGCGTCTTGAACACTACTCAAACTCGTCAATGAAATTTAACCGAACTCAATTTGCAAGTTTTAGATTGTGGTACAAGACGGTAATTGCAACTGTTTGTTTAAGATGTGGCTTTTGTTAACTACTTTGAAGATTCTATGCGAATTTTAATAAAATAATTTTCAAAAGCATTTTGACCACTACTCAAACTCGTCAATTAAAAATAATCGAACTCAATTTGCAAGTTTTAGATTGTGGTACAATACGGCAGTTGCAACTGTTTGTTTAAGATTTAGCTTTTGTAAACTACTTTGAAGTTTCTATGCGAATTTTAATAAAATAGTTTTCAAAAGCATTTTGACCACTACTCAAACTCGTCAATTAAATATAATCGAACTCAATTTGCAAGTTTTAGATTGTGGTCCAATACGGCAGTTTCAACTGTTTGTTTAAGATGTGGCTTTTGTTAACTACTTTGAAGATTCTATGCGAATTTTAATAAAATAGTTTTCAAAAGCATTTTGACCACTACTCAAACTCGTTAATTAAATATAATCGGACTTACTTTGCAAATTTTTTGATTCTGGTACAATACGGCAATTGCAACTGTTTGTTTAAAATGTAGCTTTTGTAAACTACTTTGAAGATTCTAAGCGAATTTTAATAAAATAGTTTTCAAAAGCATTTTGACCACTACTCAAACTCATCAATTAAATATAATCGAACTCAATTTGGAAGTTTTAGATTGTGGTACAATACGGCAGTTTCAACTGTTTGTTTAAGATGTAGCTTTTGTAAACTACTTTGAAGATTCTATGCGAATTTTAATAAAATAGTTTTCAAAAGCATTTTGACCACTACTCAAACTCATCAATTAAATATAATTGAACTCAATTTGCAAGTTTTAGATTGTGGTACAATACGGCAGTTTCAACTGTTTGTTTAAGATGTGGCTTTTGTTAACTACTTTGAAGATTCTATGCGAATTTTAATAAAATAGTTTTCAAAAGCATTTTGACCACTACTCAAACTCGTTAATTAAATATAATCGGACTTACTTTGCAAATTTTTTGATTCTGGTACAATACGGCAATTGCAACTGTTTGTTTAAAATGTAGCTTTTGTAAACTACTTTGAAGATTCTAAGCGAATTTTATTAAAATAGTTTTCAAAAGCATTTTGACCACTACTCAAACTCATCAATTAAATATAATTGAACTCAATTTGCAAGTTTTAGATTGTGGTACAATACGGCAGTTGCAACTGTTTGTTTAAGATGTGGCTTTTGTTAACTACTTTGAAGATTCTATGCGAATTTTACTAAAATAGTTTTTAAAAGCGTCTTGAACACTACTCAAACTCGTCAATGAAATTTAACCGAACTCAATTTGCAAGTTTTAGATTGTGGTACAAGACGGTAATTGCAACTGTTTGTTTAAGATGTAGCTTTTGTAAACTACTTTGAAGTTTCTATGCGAATTTTAATAAAATAGTTTTCAAAAGCATTTTGACCACTACTCAAACTCGTCAATTAAATATAATCGAACTCAATTTGCAAGTTTTAGATTGTGGTCCAATACGGCAGTTTCAACTGTTTGTTTAAGATGTGGCTTTTGTTAACTACTTTGAAGATTCTATGCGAATTTTAATAAAATAGTTTTCAAAAGCATTTTGACAACTACTCAAACTCGTTAATTAAATATAATCGGACTTACTTTGCAAATTTTTTGATTCTGGTACAATACGGCAATTGCAACTGTTTGTTTAAAATGTAGCTTTTGTAAACTACTTTGAAGATTCTAAGCGAATTTTAATAAAATAGTTTTCAAAAGCATTTTGACCACTACTCAAACTCATCAATTAAATATAATCGAACTCAATTTGGAAGTTTTAGATTGTGGTACAATACGGCAGTTTCAACTGTTTGTTTAAGATGTAGCTTTTGTAAACTACTTTGAAGTTTCTATGCGAATTTTAATAAAATAGTTTTCAAAAGCATTTTGACCACTACTCAAACTCGTTAATTAAATATAATCGGACTTACTTTGCAAATTTTTTGATTCTGGTACAATACGGCAATTGCAACTGTTTGTTTAAAATGTAGCTTTTGTAAACTACTTTGAAGATTCTATGCGAATTTTAATAAAATAGTTTTCAAAAGCATTTTGACCACTACTCAAACTCATCAATTAAATATAATCGAACTCAATTTGGAAGTTTTAGATTGTGGTACAATACGGCAGTTTCAACTGTTTGTTTAAGATGTAGCTTTTGTAAACTACTTTGAAGTTTCTATGCGAATTTTAATAAAATAGTTTTCAAAAGCATTTTGACCACTACTCAAACTCGTCAATTAAATGTAATCGAACTCAATTTGCAAGTTTTAGATTGTGGTCCAATACGGCAGTTTCAACTGTTTGTTTAAGATGTGGCTTTTGCTAACTACTTTGAAGATTCTATGCGAATTTTAATAAAATAGTTTTCAAAAGCATTTTGACCACTACTCAAACTCGTTAATTAAATATAATCGGACTTACTTTGCAAATTTTTTGATTCTGGTACAATACGGCAATTGCAACTGTTTGTTTAAAATGTAGCTTTTGTAAACTACTTTGAAGATTCTAAGCGAATTTTAAAAAAATAGTTTTCAAAAGCATTTTGACCACTACTCAAACTCATCAATTAAATATAATCGAACTCAATTTGGAAGTTTTAGATTGTGGTACAATACGGCAGTTTCAACTGTTTGTTTAAGATGTAGCTTTTGTAAACTACTTTGAAGATTCTATGCGAATTTTAATAAAATAGTTTTCAAAAGCATTTTGACCACTACTCAAACTCATCAATTAAATATAATCGAACTCAATTTGGAAGTTTTAGATTGTGGTACAATACGGCAGTTTCAACTGTTTGTTTAACATGTAGCTTTTGTAAACTACTTTGAAGATTCTATGCGAATTTTAATAAAATAGTTTTCCAAAGCATTTTGACCACTACTCAAACTCGTCAATTAAATATAATCGAACTCAATTTGCAAGTTTTAGATTGTGGTCCAATACGGCAGTTTCAACTGTTTGTTTAAGATGTGGCTTTTGTTAACTACTTTGAAGATTCTATGCGAATTTTAATAAAATAGTTTTCAAAAGCATTTTGACCACTACTCAAACTCGTTAATTAAATATAATCGGACTTACTTTGCAAATTTTTTGATTGTGGTACAATACCGCAGTTGCAATTCTTTGTTTAAAATGTAGCTTTTGTAAACTACTTTGAAGATTCTAAGCGAATTTTATTAAAATAGTTTTCAAAAGCATTTTGACCACTACTCAAACTCATCATTTAAATATAATTGAACTCAATTTGCAAGTTTTAGATTGTGGTACAATACGGCAGTTGCAACTGTTTGTTTAAGATGTGGCTTTTGTTAACTACTTTGAAGATTCTATGCGAATTTTACTAAAATAGTTTTCAAAAGCATTTTGACCACTACTCAAACTCATCAATTAAATATAATTGAACTCAATTTGCAAGTTTTAGATTGTGGTACAATACGGCAGTTTCAACTGTTTGTTTAAGATGTGGCTTTTGTTAACTACTTTGAAGATTCTATGCGAATTTTAATAAAATAGTTTTCAAAAGCATTTTGACCACTACTCAAACTCGTTAATTAAATATAATCGAACTTACTTTGCAAATTTTTTGATTCTGGTACAATACGGCAATTGCAACTGTTTGTTTAAAATGTAGCTTTTGTAAACTACTTTGAAGATTCTAAGCGAATTTTATTAAAATAGTTTTCAAAAGCATTTTGACCACTACTCAAACTCATCAATTAAATATAATTGAACTCAATTTGCAAGTTTTAGATTGTGGTACAATACGGCAGTTGCAACTGTTTGTTTAAGATGTGGCTTTTGTTAACTACTTTGAAGATTCTATGCGAATTTTACTAAAATAGTTTTTAAAAGCGTCTTGAACACTACTCAAACTCGTCAATGAAATTTAACCGAACTCAATTTGCAAGTTTTAGATTGTGGTACAAGACGGTAATTGCAACTGTTTGTTTAAGATGTGGCTTTTGTTAACTACTTTGAAGATTCTATGCGAATTTTAATAAAATAATTTTCAAAAGCATTTTGACCACTACTCAAACTCGTCAATTAAATATAATCGAACTCAATTTGCAAGTTTTAGATTGTGGTCCAATACGGCAGTTTCAACTGTTTGTTTAAGATGTGGCTTTTGTTAACTACTTTGAAGATTCTATGCGAATTTTAATAAAATAGTTTTCAAAAGCATTTTGACCACTACTCAAACTCGTTAATTAAATATAATCGGACTTACTTTGCAAATTTTTTGATTCTGGTACAATACGGCAATTGCAACTGTTTGTTTAAAATGTAGCTTTTGTAAACTACTTTGAAGATTCTAAGCGAATTTTAATAAAATAGTTTTCAAAAGCATTTTGACCACTACTCAAACTCATCAATTAAATATAATCGAACTCAATTTGGAAGTTTTAGATTGTGGTACAATACGGCAGTTTCAACTGTTTGTTTAAGATGTAGCTTTTGTAAACTACTTTGAAGATTCTATGCGAATTTTAATAAAATAGTTTTCAAAAGCATTTTGACCACTACTCAAACTCATCAATTAAATATAATCGAACTCAATTTGGAAGTTTTAGATTGTGGTACAATACGGCAGTTTCAACTGTTTGTTTAAGATGTAGCTTTTGTAAACTACTTTGAAGTTTCTATGCGAATTTTAATAAAATAGTTTTCAAAAGCATTTTGACCACTACTCAAACTCGTCAATTAAATGTAATCGAACTCAATTTGCAAGTTTTAGATTGTGGTCCAATACGGCAGTTTCAACTGTTTGTTTAAGATGTGGCTTTTGTTAACTACTTTGAAGATTCTATGCGAATTTTAATAAAATAGTTTTCAAAAGCATTTTGACCACTACTCAAACTCGTTAATTAAATATAATCGGACTTACTTTGCAAATTTTTTGATTCTGGTACAATACGGCAATTGCAACTGTTTGTTTAAAATGTAGCTTTTGTAAACTACTTTGAAGATTCTAAGCGAATTTTAATAAAATAGTTTTCAAAAGCATTTTGACCACTACTCAAACTCATCAATTAAATATAATCGAACTCAATTTGGAAGTTTTAGATTGTGGTACAATACGGCAGTTTCAACTGTTTGTTTAAGATGTAGCTTTTGTAAACTACTTTGAATATTCTATGCGAATTTTAATAAAATAGTTTTCCAAAGCATTTTGACCACTACTCAAACTCGTCAATTAAATGTAATCGAACTCAATTTTCAAGTTTTAGATTGTGGTCCAGTACGGCAGTTTCAACTGTTTGTTTAAGATGTGGCTTTTGTTAAATACTTTGAAGATTCTATGCGAATTTTAATAAAATAGTTTTCAAAAGCATTTTGACCACTATTCAAGCTTGTCAAGTAAATATAATCGTACTCAATTTGCAAAGTTTTAGATTGTGGTACAATATGGCATTGCAACTGTTTGGTTAAAATGTAGCTTTTGTAAACTCCTTTCAAGATTCTATGCGAATTTTAATAAAATAGTTTTTAAAAGTATTTTGACCACTATTCAAGCTTGCCAAGTAAATATAATCGGACTCAATTTGCAAAATTTTGGATTGTGGTACAATACGGCAGTGGCAACTGTTTGTTTAAAATGTAGCGTTTGTAAACTCCTTTCAAGATTCTATGCGAATTTTAATAAAATAGTTTTCAAAAGCATTTTGACCACTATTCAAGGTTGTCATGTAAATATAATCGGACTCAATTTGCATAACTTTGGATTGTGGTGTAATGGAGCAGTTTAAACTGTTTGTTTAAAATGTAGCTTTTGTAAACTACTTTGAAGATTCTATGCGAATTTTAATAAAATAGTTTTCAAAAGCATTTTGACCACTATTCAAGCTTGTCAAGTAAATATAATCGGACTCAATTTGCAAAGTTTTAGATTCTGTTACAATACGGCAGTTGCAACTGTTTGTTTAAAATGTAGCTTTTGTGAACTACTTTGAAGATTCTATGCGAATTTTAATAAAATAGTTTTCAAAAGCATTTTGACCAGTACTCAAACTCGTTAATTAAATATAATCGGACTTACTTTGCAAATTTTTTGATTCTGGTACAATACGGCAATTGCAACTGTTTGTTTAAAATGTAGCTTTTGTAAACTACTTTGAAGATTCTATGCGAATTTTAATAAAATAGTTTTCAAAAGCATTTTGACCACTACTCAAACTCGTCAATTAAATATAATCGAACTCAATTTGCAAGTTTTAGATTGTGGTACAAGACGGTAATAGCAACTGTTTGTTTAAGATATGGCTTTTGTTAACTACTTTGAAGATTCTATGCGAATTTTAATAAAATAGTTTTCAAAAGCATTTTGACCACTACTCAAACTCGTCAATTAAATATAATCGGACTGACTTTGCACAGTTTTAGATTCTGGTACAATACGGCAATTGCAACTGTTTGTTTAAAATGTAGCTTTTGTAAACTACTTTGAAGATTCTAAGCGAATTTTAATAAAATAGTTTTCAAAAGCATTTTGACCACTACTCAAACTCATCAATTAAATATAATCGAACTCAATCTGCAAGTTTTAGATTGTGGTACAAGACGGTAATTGCAACTGTTTGTTTAAGATGTGGCTTTTGTTAACTACTTTGAAGATTCTATGCGAATTTTAATACAATAATTTTCAAAAGCATTTTGACTACTACTCAAACTCATTAATTAAATATGATCGAACTCAATTTGCAAGTTTCAGATTGTGATACAATCCGGCAGTTGCAACTGTTTGTTTAAGATGTGGCTTTTGTTAACTACTTTGAAAATTCTATGCGAATTTTAATAAAATAATTTTCAAAAGCATTTTGTCCACTATTCAAGCTTGTCAAGTAAATATAATCGGACTCAATTTGCAAAATTTTGGATTGTGGTGCAATGGAGCAGTTTAAGCTGTTTGCTTAAAATGTAGCGTTTGTAAACTCCTTTCAAGATTCTATGCGAATTTTAATAAAATAGTTTTCAAAAGTATTTTGACCGCTATTCAAGCTTGCCAAGTAAATATAATCGGACTCAATTTGCAAAATTTTGGATTGTGGTACAATACGGCAGTGGCAACTGTTTGTTTAAAATGTAGCGTTTGTAAACTCCTTTCAAGATTCTATGCGAATTTTAATAATATAGTTTTCAAAAGCATTTTGACCACTATTCAAGGTTGTCATGTAAATATAATCGGACTCAATTTGCATAACTTTGGATTGTGGTGTAATGGAGCAGTTTAAACTGTTTGTTTAAAATGTAGCTTTTGTAAACTACTTTGAAGATTCTATGCGAATTTTAATAAAATAGTTTTCAAAAGCATTTTGACCACTACTCAAACTCGTCAATTAAATATAATCGAACTCAATTTGCAAGTTTTAGATTGTGGTCCAATACGGCAGTTTCAACTGTTTGTTTAAGATGTGGCTTTTGTGAACTACTTTGACGATTCTATTCGAATTTTAATAAAATAGTTTTCAAAAGCATTTTGACCACTATTTAAGCTTGTCAAGTAAATATAATCGAACTGAATTTGCAAGTTTTAAATTGTGGTACAATACGGCAGTTGCAACTGCTTGTTTAAGATGTAGCGTTTGTAAACTACTTTCAAGATTCTATGCGAATTTTAATAAACTATATTTCAAAAGCATTTTGACCACTATTTAAGCTTGTCAAGTAAATATAATCGGACTCAATTTGTAAAGTTTTAGATTGTGGTACAATACAGCAGTTTAAACTGTATGTTTAAAATGTAGCTTTTGTAAACTACTTCGAAGATTCTATGCGAATTTTAATAAAATAGTTTTCAAAAGCATTTTGAGCACTATTCGAGCTTGTCAAGTAAATATAATCGGACTCAATTTGAAAAATTTTGGATTGTGGTGCAATGCAGTAGTTTAAACTGTTTCTTTAAAATGTAGCTTTTGTAAACTACTTTGAAGATTCTATGCGAATTTTAATAAAATAGTTTTCAAAAGCATTTTGACCACTACTCAAACTCGTCAAATAAATATAATCGGACTCAATTTGCAAAGATTTAGATTGTGGTAAAATACGGCAGTTGTAACTGTTTGTTTAAAGTGTAGCTTTTGTGAACTACTTTGAAGATTCTATGAGACTTTTAATAAAATAGTTTTCCAAAGCATTTTGACCACTATTCAAGCTTGTCAAGTAAATATAATCGGACTCAATTTGCAAAGATTTAGATTCTGGTACAATACGGTAGTTGCAACTGTTTGATTAAAATGTAGCTTTTGTGAACTACTTTGAAGATTCAATGCGAATTTTAATCAAATAGTTTTCAAATGCATTTTGACCACTATTCAAGCTTGTCAAGTAAATATAATCGGACTCAATTTCCAAAGATTTAGATTCTGGTACAATACGGCAGTTGCAATTGTTTGTTTAAAATGTAGCTTTTGTGAACTACTTTGAAGATTCTATACGAATTTTAATCAAATAGTTTTCAAATGCATTTTGACCACTATTCAAGCTTGTCAAGTAAATATAATCGGACTCAATTTACAAAATTTTGGATTGTGGTGCAATGGAGCAGTTTAAACTGTTTGTTTAAAATGTAGCGTTTGTAAACTACTTTCAAGATTCTATGCGAATTTTAATAAAATAGTTTTCAAAAGCATTTTGACCACTATTCAAGCTTGTCAAGTAAATATAATCGTACTCAATTTGCAAAGTTTTAGATTGTGGTACAATACGGCAATTGCAACTGTTTGTTTAAAATGTAGCATTTGTAAACTATTTTGAAGATTCTATGCGAATTTTAATAAAATAGTTTTCCAAAGCATTTTGACCACTATTCAAGCTTGTCAAGTAAATATAATCGGACTCAATTTACAAAATTTTGGATTGTGGTGCAATGGAGCAGTTTAAACTGTTTGTTTAAAATTTAGCGTTTGTAAACTACTTTGAAGATTCTATGCGAATTTTAATAAAATAGTTTTCAAAAGCATTTTGACCACTATTCAAGCTTGTCAAGTAAATATAATCGTACTCAATTTGCAAAGTTTTAGATTGTGGTACAATACGGCAATTGCAACTGTTTGTTTAAAATATAGCATTTGTAAACTACTTTGAAGATTCTATGCGAATTTTAATAAAATAGTTTTCCAAAGCATTTTGACCACTATTCAAACTCGTCAAATAAATATAATCGGACTCAATTTGCAAAGATTTAGATTGTGGTAAAATACGGCAGTTGTAACTGTTTGTTTAAAGTGTAGCTTTTGTGAACTACTTTGAAGATTCTATGCGACTTTTAATAAAATAGTTTTCCAAAGCATTTTGACCACTATTCAAGCTTGTCAAGTAAATATAATCGGACTCAATTTGCAAAGATTTAGATTCTGGTACAATACGGCAGTTGCAACTGTTTGTTTTAAATGTAGCTTTTGTGAACTACTTTGAAGATTCTATGCGAATTTTAATAAAAGAGTTTTCAAAAGCATTTGGGCCACCATTCAAGCTTGTCAAGTAAATATAATCGGACTCAATTTGCAAAGATTTAGATTGTGGTACAATACGGCACTTGCAACTGTTTGTTTAAAATGTAGCTTTTGTGTACTACTTTGAAGATTCTATGCGAATTTTAATAAAATAATTTTCAAAAGCATTTTGACCACTACTCAAACTCGTCAAATAAATATAATCGGACTCAATTTTCAAAATTTTAGATTGTGGTGCAATGCAGCAGTTTAAACTGTTTGTTTAAAATGTATCTCTTTGTAAACAAAAAACATTTTGACTGCTACTGAATCTCGTAAAGTGAATATAATCCGACTCACAATTAGATTGTGGTACGATGTAGGGATCATTGTAGATAATTGTCTTATTGGTAAATATGCTTGAACTCCCCTAAATAACTTTTGCAGAATATGTAAAGATGAAGAAGAGGATGAAACTGTCCTACACCTTCTATCACACTACTCAAACTATCCCAGATTTTTATTACAAGGATTTTATTTCCTCATATAGGATTTTGAAATCTTTTTATAAAAATCTCAACTTAGATCCTTGAAAATGTAGCTTTTGTAACCTACTTTGAAGATTCTACTCGAATTTTAATAATTTTAAAATTAATTTTAAAAATAAAATTTCTCGTCTTTCTCAGCATAGTTTTATATTATAAAATATCTAAACCAGAAACCATCCCAAGTATTAAATTTTTTAATATTTAAATTTTAGATTCGCAAATTCTAATTTCTTTTCTGGGTCTTGCATACTTCTGCATGCATGTAGTTTACGTATCACTTGTAGCATCAGTTGTAGTATTAGATAATTGTGAGAATTCTCATTATAACCAATATTGAAGTCGTCATATTCTATCATTGTGGAAAAATTCCTTAAACAACACCCTTGCCGACATCTACAAATTTCTATTGGAAAGCGGCCCACAGATCTACATTAATATTGTACAATAATTTATGAAATATTGCGCAATAAAATTTATGATTAATATTGAAAGGAATGAATCCAGATCAAAATTATTTTTATTGAGCAATATTTTTAATATTGTTTCATTTGAATTCAAAAATTTAATGAAATAACGAAATATTACACTATTAAGCTTTCTACTACTAAATTATTTTAGGTACATAGTACGTTTACGTAGAATATAATCAAATTATTGCAAAATAAATTTTTGGATTCTTAGTACAAGAAAACCTTAAAACTATTGTGCAATCAATGTTATTAAGCGTATGTGGTGCCGTTTAAGTAAGTATCGAATTTAATAGTTTCTCATTAACTTTTGTTATTCAAATTATTTTGATGAACATTTTTTCTTATATCTAACAAATTTATATTTGTTTTTTTCTTATTTTTAGTTAAAAATGATAAACCAGTGTGATTACCACAATAGCAAAACAATTGAAATCACACTGAAGCATAGTCCTGGTGTACCTGATGCAACATTACATTATATTAAGTCTGTAATTCAAGCAGCTATATCAAATCCTAATTCAATTCCCAAAGTAGTTCACAATGAAAGTTTTGATGAATGTAGTGATGATTTCAACGAAAATAGTTGTAACCATAAAATTTCAAATTTATCACCATCAATCCAAAAATATTCAGACGAAGAAGAAACAAATGCAAGAAACCGTGGTCGTGGACGGCCTTCAAAAAGCCATGAAGAACCAATGAACATTGAAGAATTTGTAAATGCACCACCAGAAAAAAGAAAATATTTAGAATTAAGGTATAGAAATAATTTGGCTTGCAGACTTGCTAGAAGAAAACGAAAAATTCAAGAACAAGAAATTTTTAGCGAGGAATTGCTTGAAATCCAAAGAAATGACAAATTAAAGTCTGAATTAAAAAAATATGAGCTAAAAAAAATAGCGTTAGTAAATTATTTAGAGAAATTAAAAAAAACTAGTAATTCTGAAGATTCATATAAAAATATTCATAGCTTTAAAATGTTTAAAATGAAAGCACACAAAGCTATAGGGGGTAATTTTCAAGCAAACTATAAAATGCCACCAACAACCTCAGCTGAAATATGCTAACAATATTGAAAAAAAAACTAATGTTCATCATGCGAATTAACTTCATGATTAGGCAATTTACGTATACATTTAAGTATAAGTCCTAACGGGTATGAAATACCTATCAACATATTCACGATCATAATGTGTGAAGCCGAAGAAGTTACTGGCTAAATTTTTTTGTTTATATTATGTATAATGAAATATTTATTTTTTATTAAAAAATATTTGTGAAGAGAAAAATACAGGCTAATTTTATAAAATTGATTAGTAAGAACAAATTTATAGCGATGTTTTTGATAATTACACTTCTTTCAAAATTCTATTTCGAATTTTAACGAAGGTGTGTAGTTTCAAAAACAATTGGTGAACAATTCTCAAAGATTTGTTAATATACAAAATTAACTATAATTCATGACTCACACTAATTTTAAATCAGTTCAGATTTAAAGTTTTATAGGTGGCTTTTTGATAACTTTTTCAAAAAAAAAAATGAACAAACTAATGTATATATTTTAAATATTAAATGTTAATTTAACCAGTGAAGAAAGGCTAAAAGTTTGGAGTTGGAGAAGTTACTTGTTGAATTTTTTTGTTTATACATACATAAATGAAAGGATTATTTTGTACTATTTTAACAATATTTTTATAACAAAAAATGTACAATGTTTAATTTAAAAAAAAAATTAAAACTTAGAAATAAAAAAATAAAAATGATCTTTTAACTAAACTTAATTTCTTAGATTTGCAGGTTTTGTTAGGTACACTCATAGAAAAAAATACCTTCTAACTTCTAAAAATAAATCTTAGATTTATTAAATTCCCAAACTAAACAAAAGATTACATAATAATTTTAAATTTTTTGACTTTTAAATGATCACCAGTCGAGATTCTTCTTTTTAACTGATTTTTTAGAAATTGTTGACGAATTTTTATTATGAGGGCATATATTGGTATTTAAACAAGAATCACATTTAGGTTTGAGAGCTTTACAAAATGTTTGACCAAACCCAACTAATAAGTGATTGATATCACCCCAAAATTCTTTTGGTGCCCAAGATTCTAATTGAATGCGTGTTTCTTCTGGTGTTTTCGTTTCTTTTTTTACCCATTTGAGTCTATTTGATATTCTATGGACATGCACATCAACGCCAATTCCTGGAATGATTGATTTAACATATAAACTCAATAAATAGTATTATATAATTTTTACCTGTAACAACATTCCATGCAGCTCTCATACAAATATGACCAATTTTTGAGCTTACACCTGGTAGATTCATTAAACCTTCCAGTGAATTAGGAATGTCTGATTCATATTTTTGTATCAAAATATGACTAGTTCGTTTAATGTGACCAGCTTTAGTTTTATAAAATGCAGCAGGTTTTAACAATTCTTCCATATCGCTTTTATCTATTTTTAAAACATTTTCGGGTGATAAAGGAATTATTTTTTGTTTAAGTTTTTTCATAACAGCGTATGTAACTTCATCTTTAGTGCGAGGTGATAACATTAATGCCAATAGAATATTGAATCGTTTTTCTTTATCAGTAACGTTCTCGTCATAACACTTATCACATCCCATTGTATCTACTGGGGCAGGTATATCCGATCGCATTTTTCTTATATTATCAAGAATTATCTTCCAATTCAGCGGTTCCCATTTATCACTTTTAGATATTAGAAAAAGCTCTGGGTTCGCATTATTGTTTTTTATGAAATCTGTTTCATTTGAATTTAAAAGTTTTATTTTTTTTGAAGGCGTCATTTTTTCCTTATTAGAAAAACCTTCAATTTTATCTATTTTGCTCTTTTTGGCTACAATTTTTTCATTTTTTTTCAGATCTGAATTTTTATTATTTGATGAAAAATAGGAGCTAGTTGTTTCAGATTCTGAATTCATTTTTTTCTTCACAATAAGAAATCAAAATATAAAAATATAAATTAGAAAAAATTAAATTAAAATTATGTAAAATAGAATAGAATAAATAAAATCTGTGCTTTATGAATATTTTATATTTTGATGAATATTTAATGAATATTATGTACATAGTTACTACATATGTATTTTACAAAACTACATAGTTTAATATCGAATAACAAAAAATAAAACAATTAAACTGTTGTTTATAAAACCACTTTTATTACATTTTGGATAAAACTTTGTATAAATGTATATATGTATGTATTTTGTATTTAATGACGTCTCCTGTCTCTGTCCCTTTCCTTTCTATTATCATCTCTATAATCTCGCTCATTCCGATACTCCTTGTCCAACTTGTAATCCCGTTCAATTTCTCGGTCATTGCGATAACTGTAATCTTTACGATCTCTCTCCTTTTCATATTTTCGTTTTTCTTTTTCTCGTTCCCTTTCACGATTTTGTCTTTCCCGATTTTTGTCTCTATCGACATTCCTTTTTTTATCATTTTCTAAATCTTTCTTAATTTCATCGCGTTTTCTATCTTTTTCAAGAGATCTAGATCTCGACCGATCTTTCTTTTTATGCTTAATTTTTTTTGAGATTTCTTCTTTTTCTGGTTCTTCTTCACTAGGGATTTCTTCGTCCAAATCTTCGTCTAAAGCTGAAACTTTCGGCTCAAGCTCATTGTTTTCTTCTAAAACTGATCTTTTTTGTATTCGAGGTAATATAATGTCACAAACCCTATCACTCCTTAAAAGTTCGTCTATAAAATCATCCATATATACTATTTCAAATTGACCACTTCTATTTTGTCGTCGCAATTTTCTGTTATCGTTATAAAGCGGTTCTAAATATTTATAACAATCCAAGGCTGTACCAGTTAATCTCAAATAAAAAGCTCCTAAAGCACGAACATATTTGAATTCTTCATTTTTTATGAATTCAACTACAATATCCTTTTCTGGTTGAATTTGCAACATTTTTAATGTTAAGCACAAAAATTGAGTTGGTTTTATATTCCCACCATACACTCCACCAACAAATCTTAATTCCATTGCTTTATCAACTAAGAGTTCTGCTGTTAAAGCAAAACATTGCTCCTTCCAATATTTGGAATCGTATATTCTAGATCTGATAATTTTCTCGATTAAATACTGTGGGTTCGTCCCATGAACGTTTTTTGCTTCTTTGACTGTTCTATTGGCCATAATTTATTATATGTACTTTTATACCAAAAATTGTAATTAGATTTATCTCCCAAATTTTATGATACAGAATATTATTTTCTTATATTAATTTTAATAAAATTTTATTAATAAAAGAAAACACACTTTAGTTTGATCAAGTTTGACATATTAAATTAAATATAAAAATAAAATAAATAATTTAATTTACAAATCATAAACAATACCAAACCAATACCAATACCAAATCAAGTTAGAAACGACATTTGTGTCAAACTCTCAAAACCATAAAACAGTAGGTTCGTTCAATAATATATATGTTCATACGGGTAGAAAAGTGGCGGAAATCTACAAAAGCTTTTGGTGAAGGTTTATGGTAGGTTATTTTCAACGAATTAGAATTAAATGGAAGTGGCTATCCCATACAAAAATACAAACATTTTGTCCATATTTTTTTAGTACTTCTCTTTCTGTTTGGTTTCCAATTGTCAAAAAAAAAATTTTTTCAGTGTTAGGCCAATATAGTTTTTTTAAGTAGAAAATTAGTAAAATCTTTGAGTATGAATAAAATAAAAGGTATCAAAATATAATCTTAATAAAAATAACAATGTTTTTTCAATTTAAACTTTCTTTTACTTTATTACCGTATTCTATTATTACACAGAAAAGTATTGCTGTTAAATTATTTGAAAAAAAAAAAATCATTCATGTTTCTGAAATATTGAAAATGTAGCAGTAGTGTGTAATATATGGATATATGAAATTTTCAAAAAGTACGAACACTAGCAATGAAGTAGGCAAAAATAAAATTTGTTATTGTCAAATAAATATTAAAAAAAGTCAATAAAATTTTTGATTTTTATTATAAATTGTTAAAAAATTACAAATTTTAAGGAAAAATGGAACGTAAAAAGAAGATTTGTATCATTCCAGGCTGTAAGTCTCATTTGGAAAAAGAAAATTACGTGTGTTTACATATGTAAGTATTATATTTTACATCTTTTGAATTTTTAAAAACTTCTAAACAAAACAGTGTAGTATTAGGATACTTTAAATATCCGGACAAAAAGATATTGGAATGCAAAGATGGAAATATAATAAAATGGGAATATGTTGAAGCATTGCATAACTTACAACAAAATGAATTACTGCATTTAGGTAATAAACTAAAATAAACTAAAATAGTCGCAACCTATCAGCTAAAAACTTAAAAAAAGCTTTGAACCCAAATAATTTTGAATGTAAGTTAATTCAAAATATTTAAACTCTTCAAAATAATTAATACTACTTTTCCATAATTTTTAGGTATTTTTCAATTTATTGATGAAGTAGTACCGTATATTCTTTCGATTATACCAGGTAGTCGTAGCACAGGATTTGATGGTCTCGTAATTGATTTGTTAAATATCAAAGATCTGTATAAAGAATTGGTATTCTCTCAAAAAATTAAATTTCTTCCCAGTTATAAGATCAGTCAAGATCATATAGAACTATTTTTTTCTTCAATAAGGATGCGTCTTGGAAGAAATGACAATCCCACTTCAAAACAGTCAATCATGCACTCATCAATCTTTTTATCCATATTTTGACATTTTGCAATGACATATTGTGGAAGTGTTCTGAATATATTGATAATTTCGAAACATATATGAATATTGAAAATATAATTTTTAGGGGAATGTTTTTAACTTCAATTTAAATTGAATTTTTAAAGTAAAGTAAAGGGTATAAAAAACAACAAATTATTTTTTTGCACATTTGAATAATATATCAATCGTTTTTTTACAATAATTGCTATAATTATTAAAATTAATATAAAAATTATTCTTTTTGAATTACATCACAAATTAATATTATAACCTTATCTGAACATTCCCCAAAAAACAATTTTTTTTGCCTCAGCTGAACTTGTCAAAAATGATTGATGGAAATTTTGCTTGCATGATTGACGAATGATTGATGAGAATAGAACCGCCATCAATCATTTCTCATCAATCATTCATCCATATATTGACAATATATGGATGAAAGATTGACGAATGATTGATGTGTAATAGGGCCCTTGCACAACCTAAAAAACTAGCTCAGAACATGAACCGATCAGAACACTTTTGGACAAAAAAGTTCAATTAACACATACTACTGAACACAGCTGTTTAACTTAAATTTAAAAAAATAAATTCAAAACTACCGATATATATTATAATAAAAAAAACCTTACAAGCTCATGAACTTTTGAGATTTTCATTAATTTTTTTGATAAAGAATTCTTTTTTGATTCCATGTTACGAATAAATGAAATTCGTATCAAATTTAATAAACGTTCAATTTTGTCGTTTTAAATAATCATTGGCACACTAAACAAAACACAATTAAACCAATAAGATAAAAAAAATAATATTCTTATTATTTTTCCTATCCAATTCAACCAAGATCTACAATAACATTTTTTATGTACTACATTAACAATTACTGTACGCAAGTTGGTCAACATCCACCAACGCCACTACACTTTCTATTTAATTAAGTAACTAACCTCCTGAATACAAAGGCAAAAATAATTTGACAACTATTTGACAGTTTTGTTAAAAAAGCATGACACATGACATGAGTACTGAGTAAAGTGTGAACTGTAGAGAACTTAGGGAAGATCCAGATTAATTGGAAATTTTATGTAAATGTGTATTATTCAAATCGGGAAAAAGTCAGGAAAATATAAAGTTTATAATGGCAAAAGGTAAAGGTGTCGTTTACTTAGGGTATGAAGATGAAGAAATTAACGAGAAATATAAATTACAAATGAATTATACTGTTAATAAAGTTGGTGGTGTACCAGTAAGAAATTTTTTTTATTAAATTATTGAGAAAAATCAATAAATTAAAATATTTGCCTTATAGGATTTTCCAAATTTAGACATCAAAGTATTGTGCTGTCCAATATGTAATTGCAGTCGTCCGCTGTTGTTGCAAATATATGCGCCTCTTGAAAATTCTCTATTTCATCGAACACTATACATTTTCGCTTGTTTAAATCCATTGTGTTCCGTAAGTAGACTTGCAAATTAAATATGTAATATAATTTTATTATTTTTGAATATGAAGAAAATTTATTATCATATAAATCTTGTATTCTAGGTAAAATCTAGAGGGTGGATATGCGTTCGGACCCAAGCTTTAGAGAAACAAGAATGTGAAACAGCAAATCTTATTAAAAAATCAAATAAAATCAATTCTGTTAATATAAAATGGTGTGATGGCGCTGATGACTGGGGAGAAAGTGATTCAAATACTTGGGAAAAGCTACAAGATAATAATGAAAGTCAGAATGAAGAAAATGGTAATGTTATAAATGGTAATGTCCAATTAGATAACTCTAATAGAATGTCAGATGATGATGAAAGTACAGAAAATGAAGTTCTAAGCAATCTTATCAATTTGAATATTGATGATAAAAATGCAAATTGTGGTGCGCAAGGAGGGGCTGGGAATTTATTTAATAATGATATGCTTACATATGCTGAAATTGAAGGCGAAGAATCTGAGTTAGTTACAATTGAAAGTCCTGTAGCACCGGAAAGAGATTTAGTTGCTCTGATGAAGCAAACCACTGGATTACCACCAAAATTGAAAAATCTTACATTAAAGAGTTTTTTTATTTATGTAGAGGAAGAAAAAAATAATTTCTCAAGTAATTATCGAGGATTAACGGATCATGTTCGGGAACTAATACAAGATTATCAATTAAGAGATGAAATCTGTTTTCCTGAAAGTTCAATTTCCACTTTCAATGTAAATATTTGTGATAGCAAAGAAATTTGTGCATCGGGAGGTTTAGAAAATGAATTGTACGAAAAATCTATACCAGCTCATGGTGATTTAATGTTTCATAATTTTATGTCAACTATACAAGAAAATCCTGGACAAATCGTAAGGTAAAATATAAATCTATAGTCATAATATTACATTTAATGTCCAAAATTTTGTATATTTTTAGGTATTCTCGTGATTCTTTACCCTTACTCATATCACCATTAACAGAGAATGTTCCTAAGTGTCAACATTGTGGTGGAGATTGTATTTGTGAATTACAAATTTTACCTTCTCTAATACCATTATTAAAATTTCAAAACGATGATCAAACGCCTATTGAATATGGAAATGTTTTAATATTTACTTGTTTAAAGAGCTGTTGGGATACGCCGGACAAAATGAGAATGGAAAATGTTTTGGTGCAACAAGAAACTTAATATTCAAGTTACTATATGCTTAAAATTTTACATCAAATACTTTGGCTTTTTCTTTTATAAATATCATTGTCTTTTATAATCCAATGCAGTAACATATTTCAGATAATATTGTAACTATAATGTTATAGCTGTAACTGTGACCAGATATTTTCTGTTAATAATTCTGATAAAATTGTGTTACGATAATTCTGGATACATGCAAAATAATGAACTAAATGCTCCAATTCCTTTACACCACGACGCTGAATTCTATTTAAAAAAAACGGCATCAAAATTCGTCGTCTTTAGATATTTTAGGTAATTATTTTTAATAATTGAAATGAATTGAACTGAAAGTATAAGTTGACTTTGATAGTTGATTCATTTTTATTGCGATATTCCAGACTGTTTTAGCTAAATAGTGCTTAATATTCAGTTCAGTTCTATGTTAAAATCAAAATTTTCTAATTTGTTTATTTAAATCTTTCAAATATGACACATACAAAATTTTTTATTGTAAGATTTGTAAGTAAAATTAAGAAAAGCCGCAAATACATTTTAAAATATTGAAGTTAAATACAACTTCCAATTATTGGGTATTTTGTTACGTTAATTCAATAATAATGAGAATGAGACTGTGAATTGCAGCTTTCTGTCGTTTTAAATTCAAAAAAATTTTTCTAGTGTCAATATATTTTTGGTATTTGATGCATAAATTTTTTTTTTGTGAAGCTCAGTAAATTATAAAACATTTATCTAATCGTTATGTATATAGAATACCACCTTCTAATGTAGATTATTTTCAATAAAATCAAATGTTGATTATTTTTTAACTATTGAATTACTTATATAAATATTACATAAATAAAAGATGCAAATTTCAAAATTTAAACATAAGTAACTTAGAAGGTGATATTTTTTATATGTACATAATTTTCAACTTAAAAATAATACTTTTTAACGACGTTTATTGAATAAATGCTGATAACAGCGTAATGTCTGACATTTACCGATTTTGCATTCAAAATATAAAAAAAATCTATATCCAGCCAATATATTAATGCAAATAACATACATATCTAAATAAATTTTGCGTTTAAAATGAAACGTTAATTAAAAGTTGCAAGTTTTTTAATAACAAAAATAATATAAACATTAACTTATATTATTTTTGCTAATAGAGAATAGAGATAACTATTCTAACTATATAATTTCCCTAGAAAGCTAATATTTAGATTATTAATGAATTAATTGAAAATCACTCTTTAATTGCGTAAAAAGTAATACGTAATTTTTAAAAAAAAGAAGTTTTTATACTAATATTGGTGAATAATAATTGTAAGAGAATATAAATTGATTGATATGAAATCTTTTGGAAATGTGTATTAAACAACATTATTTAATTATATTTCAACTCACAAAAATAATAAATAGTAAAGTTAAATTAAATACTGTAATCCTATACAATAGAAAATATTAAAAATAAATTATTTAGCTTAAAATTTCTTATCAACTAAAATGTTTTCAATTAAAAAAAAATTAATTCTCACACAAAATTTAAATTCAAATCTATAAATAAAAATAAATTTAAAATGAATAACTTCTTTGATTTCATAATATTTAAGTTAAAGGGAAATTTTAAAGTCCGATTGAAAAACATTTTTTTTGTTAAATTTTGTTTTAGAATTGTAGTAAACAAATAAACAAAGTTTTTAATTAAAGCATAATAGTTCACATGTACAATTAAACATTTTAATAATATAAATGAAAATTATACCAAAAATATCGTACATAAACTTATATGTAGATTCATTTTAGTGGTATATCTGCTTCCAAATGATAACTTTTTACTCGGGAAAACCACAACGGTGGATATGTTGATGATGATAATTCGAAATTTGTAGTAATTTCATGTTTATTTTTTATTTGAACAATGGAATAGTTATTCCATTGCAGTTGATAAAAACGTCTTTTCCCTTTATTTACAATTCTTAACTCAATATAATATGTATAAGATCCTTCTAAATCATTACAATAATTACCTCGACGTTTTGTAACGGTAGAAACGTTTTGCTTTATATTTCTTTTTATCATAATTGTAACAATATCACCATGAAATCGATAATGCCCTTTTGATATTTCTGGACGTAATTGATTCAAATTTTTTAGCTTAGTAACAGCTTGAGCTGGTTCTTCAGCTGTAGTCCACATTATAACATTTCCATCGGGTAAAAATCGAAAGTAACGATAATATTCAATCAATTGCACTGGCCTATAAAATTGATCTTGGAAACTATTTTCTCCATATCGTAAATATGTAGTTTTACTGATATAACATCCATGAAAATGAACCCGTTTTCTTTCTATATACATTTCACGCCAAGATCGATAATTACTGTTTGCAAGAATTCCAGTATTAACACCCCACACTCTAACAAAATTTGATAAAAATTATAGTTATATTTAATAATCTAACAACTATAAATTTGATAGCTTACTTTAAACAAATTAATCTCCATAATTCATTATCTCGAGCACATAAATAAAATCCTTTGCAAGCAGCTGCAAATTGTTCTAATGAATTTATATCTAATTGTGCAGACACAACCCAGCGCAAAATGTTATAAATTATTTCCATTGGAAGTTCATTTATATGCTTTGATGTAGTTATCATATTAAAGTCGCCGTTGCTTTTCTTTATGAAATATTGATTTTTTGTTAAATCATTTTCAAATCTAGAATATAAATCAACCCCACTTAGATCTTCCATTTCACAATTATTAGGATTTTTCATGTTTTGCGTGTTATTTTCATTAGATTCAATAACGGATTGTTTTGCTTGTGATTTGGTAGTTGCTTCATAAAATTTGAACTCAATTACTGGATCAATTTGTACAGCTTTACGATAAAAAATCAAAGCATCATACACTTTGCCTCTTTTCTCTAAATCAACAGCTTGTGTAAAAAAATTTAATGCTTTTATTTCATCACTTGACGATTGATTTATTTCATTGTCAGATATTTTTTCTACTTGACTTTTTTTTAGTTTTAAAGTTGGTTTCAATTCATTTTGCCATTTCTCTCTAAATTCATCCAAAGCTGTTTGTAATTGATTTGGCATAGATTCCAATGGCGACATTGAAGACGATTCATCTTCTTCCTCAGATTCCAAAGAACTATTCAGCTAAAATCAAAATGATAATATTATCATAGGTCAGCTAAAACATTCATTGTGGTATGTATTATCAAAATCGTATTACCATAGTTTTGTTCAATTTAGAAATTTACAAAATTAGTGAAGATAGTTCACGGTCAGAAAATCTTATTATTATTTTATACAACTTAACACTTTTTATTTTCATATACAAACAGGAATAGGCCATTCTAAAAATAGAAATCGCCAAAGAAAACTTTTACAAGTTCAAATTAACAAGTTGAACTTTTTGTAAAATTTTTATTTATTTTGCTTCAAAATACTTATTTTGTTATGAATTACGTATATGTACTTTAAGATACCTAAGTTTTTCACGGTACGTCCCACTTTTTTTATATAATACTCATATTACAAAAAAAAAAAATTAGTTAACAAAACCGATTCTGCGTTTTTGTACGATTTTTTTAAATTAACAACGTGAATACAAATAAATAATCTCAAATACCAAATATGTACCATCAAAATTATTTCAAATCAGCTGATTGTCTATTTAATTTAAAAATTTCAAAACCAATTATTTAACATCAATTTCAAATTTCTACATATAAAAAAGATTTTTATTTTTTAGTTTTATTTCATTGTTTTAATATATTTAGTAATAAAACGTAATAGTTTTAAACCATGTGTTTTCCAAAATATTTACAAAAAAAATGTAATATGTAATTGTTTGTTGGCTTGAACTTGAAATCCGACAAATCGAAATACGGTTGTGTTGTCTTCCTGATTTGTATATTTAGATACTATAATATATGAATCGATTCATATATGACATTCAATCAATGACGTTTATAACTACACTGTATATTCACATGCATACATTCGCGTACATTTAATAATTTGACATTTTTGTGTTTTTGAAATCAAAGAAAAAAGAAACACTTATTTGTTTATTTTTGTAAAAAAAATAATGTTCATTAATCATTATGTCGGACAAGCAAGATAAACGGGAACTAATTGCGTTACTTAAACTCATACGCAAATATAATTTAAAGCAAACTGAAGATCTTTTTAAACAAGAAACAAATTTAACAGAAGAACTTGAAGAGGAAATATTAGCGAAAACAACGCCTTCAGCATTACCTGTTTCTGATGAAGAAAATCCAGACGTATTCTTTGGTGCATATGAGGATCTTTGTAACTTTATTGAAGAAGTAAAAAATCTTTTTTAATATTACTATATATTAATATACATTGCAATATCTTTCAATAATTTTCTTTAAATAAAAAAAAATATAATAATTTTATACTTAAATAGTCTTTAGATATATACAAACATGAGCTTTCAATGGTATTGTATCCAATTCTAGTCCATATATTTATAAAGTTAATAGATAATGGGTATGAAGAAAAGGCTCAAAAACTTATTGAAGTATTTGGACCACAACAGCTGTATTATTATCAAAATGACTTAAAAGTATTATCGGAAATTCGAAAAATTTCTCAAATGGACAGTTGTGACTTAGTTATTGCTTTGAAAAATGAAAAATTTACAATTAGAATTTCAAGGGATTCGTTATCTTTATTTAAACGACATATTCAGGATAAAAAATTCGATTTAATCAATCAAATTGTTTCGAAATATTTTCATTTTGATTTGTATGAAGGAGCGGCAAGGAACAAAGAACAATGTGAAGCAACTGCTGGGGCCATAACTGGTGAAGCTAAAAGAATCGATAATAAAATCAGAGTGTATTATGGATTATTAAAAGATATAGATTTTCAAAGCTTAAATACTCCCCCAGATGAAGAAGAAGAAATTGATGGAGATGGAATTGATAAACCAAAAAAGAAAAAACCTAAGAAAGATCCATTATTTTCGAAAAAATCAAAACTTGATCCTAATGCTCCTCCATATGATAGAATACCTTTACCAGAGTTAAAAGATGCTGACAAAATGGAAAAAATGAAAGCTATGAGGGAAGCTCTAAAGCGAGTGGCTCTTGGCAAAAATAGGTAAAATTTCAATTCTTATTTTTAAATTTTAGAATTGCATTTTAATTTTTCATAGTTTACCATCTTGTTGCTTCTACACTGTCTTAAATGGAAGTGGAATTGTAACATGCGCTGATATATCAGATGATTCTACTATGTTATCACTAGGATTTTCTGATTCAAATATCAAAATTTTTTCATTAACGCCTTCTAAACTTAGAGAAATAAAATCAGCAGATCAATTAAAAGAGATTGATCGAGATGCTGATGATGTTTTAGTGCGAATGATGGATGATAGAACGGCCGAAAGTGCAAGAAACTTATATGGTCATTGTGGACCAATTTATCGTTGCGCTTTTTCACCAGAGAAAGTCTTATTGTTATCTAGTTCAGAAGATACAACGTTGAGATTATGGTGTCTGCATACGTGGACTTGTATTGTAGTATATAAGGGTCACTTATATCCAGTTTGGGATGTGCGATTTGCTCCACATGGGCATTATTTTGCATCTTGTTCAATGGACAAAACAGCTCGATTATGGAGTACGGATTCATATCAACCCTTAAGAATATTTACCGGCCACTTATCAGATGTAGATTGTGTACAATTTCATCCTAATTCTAATTATATTGCTACTGGTTCAAGTGATAGAACTGTACGTCTATGGGACTGCTTGACTGGGCAATCAGTACGACTAATGACAGGTCACAAATCAACTATATGTTGCTTATCATTTTCAAAATGTGGTAGATATCTAGCTTCAGGTTCATCAGATAACAGAGTGTTGATTTGGGATTTATCTCATGCCCAACTAATTGCTCAGTGTAAACATACAGCTGCTGTACATACTATTACTTTTAGTAGAGATGGTACTTTATTGGCTTCAGGTGGACTTGATTGTGTATTAGCATTATGGGACTTTTCTAAATTAGCTGAAGATTATTCCGTAAGCAGTAATCAATCATCTCATAATCCCGAAATTATGGAAGGCGAGTCTTATCTACTGCGCTCATTTAGCACAAAATCATCTTCGTTTTTGAATTTACATTTCACTAGACGAAATTTATTGTTAGCTGTTGGATTTTTTAAGTCCCAATAAAATATTTTTATATTTTAAGTTGAAATTACTTTCATTTTAATAAAAACATTTTTCATAAACATAACATAACATATTTTTTTCATTCTAAATTTTTTATATGTACATTACATACATAAATGAGAATAAGACTCATGAAAGTGTTCTCAAAAACAAAAATAGAGTCGGATTATGAAATATCTAGAAAAATTTTGAACTTATTTCTGTTTTTATTTTCTACAGATAAAAAAAACCCTCAAAATATTTTTCTTAGAAAAATTTCCAAAATAAACGAAGTCTTCCCAGTTTCATACAAGTTTTTTTATACAATACTTCGGGAACTTTTTTCAGGATTGTTAAAAATTGAAATTTGGAGCGGGTACTACTCAAAATTTTATTTAAAAGTGATTCAACTTTACTCAAATTCAATATAAATTCCTATATAATTGTATTTATTTATTTATTTTAACAGTTGATCTTACAGATAAATCTGTAGGCCAACTTTATAGGTCCTTTTCCCTTTCAAAATGTGGGCCTTTTTTTTTATTAAACTATATTAATTATTTGGTATATATTTTTGTATATTATATATTTATATTATTTTTTTTATTAGTTATATTATATCTTTATTAATTATTAAATTATATTTGAACCGATGTGGTTGTATAGAAAATTACATTTTCAGTAATTTTCACCATTTGAAAATTTTTTCGGTTCTCAAGGGGTCTATATAATTGTTTTTCTTATAATTTTTTGTCCTTACCATTTTGTTCATTTTGAAGCCAATTTCTATAAAACTTTTAAAAATAAAATATGCTTTCCTATTATAATAATTGGCATATAAATATATCTGTATGTACTTTCTTTTTAATAAATTTTATTTTAAGTCTTTTTTTATTTTCTTATTGCATACAAATTTTATTTCTATAAATTTTATTTATCTGGTATCCAAATGTTAACTTTTCTATTGTCTTTAAAACCTTTGACTACACAATTTACTTCATACCAATTAAAATTAATTTTAATTGCTGGTTGAGGATTTTCATATTGAATAGAGATTGACCCTGTTTCAAAATCGCTAGTTTCTTTGATATCCTCAAAAACTTCTATATTTTGGCAACAAACCAAATTGGTTATCTTTTGTAAATTTTCATGTTTAATATTAAATACTGTTTGCTTACAATTTGATGTAAATTCATGATATTCTTTTATATTTAAATATTCATTAGCGAATTCAATTGTTGATTCTAATTCAAAATCCATATATACATTTGTTGGGTTTAATGGTTTTGAAAAGGTTTTATTTAACTCATCTGATGTTAAAATTGTTCTGAATAAATAGATATAGAAAATAATTGGTTTTGTGCAAATATTTTAATTTGAAAGTTTTATTTAGTTTTCTAATTAAAAAATTCTATTTACCTTAAAAAATTTCTTATAATAGGCTCCGCCAATTGTTGATTATGATATTCGTCATAAAGGTCATTAATTATTTTTGGAATATTAATAACGTACACTTCTTTGGGCATCAGAACTGTGGGTCCGAAAAGAATTCTTACTGATTTAATCACTTTCTTTACACCGAAAATATACTTAATAATCTAAATAAAAATAAAAAAATCAATTTATGTTATAACTGAAGTCCTCATATTTATAAATGCCCCACATTACAAAATTGGTTAATATCATTAAAAGTTTTTAAAGCACAGCAACGATGCCTTAGTAATTCAAAACTTTTATAATCTGAAGATGCTCCTGCTAGATCATTTTTGTTGGCACCAGTCCAGTTTGAAACCAAATACTTAAACGTTGAACAAACTAAAGGTATTTGATTTCTTTGAAATAAAAGCAATTCAAAAATATGCGTTACTAACTGAAATAAGAGCAATTTTACGGATTTCAAAATAATAAATATTCAGCATATCAAACCTGAGCAGCTAAATTAGCTGTTAAGACTATTTCTTGTGAAATACAGAAATCAATTTCGGTATTAAAAAAATTAATGGACATTTTAAATTGATAATTATAATTTTTAATTATTGATTTGAAATTTGAAATATAAATTTACCATGTCAAACTCTTGAAGAACTACACCCTGGCCTAGACAATTCTAGAAATGACAGAATTTAAACTAATAGGTATTGGGTGCGTTCAGTGCAAAGATTTATAATAGAACTGTTCAAATACTATTCTTGCAAAAACTTGCAAATGAGAACATAGAAAAAAAAGTCAAAAACTCTCATCAGTTTACAAGAACGCCTTTCTTGTAAAAATTTTCTGCTGTCAAACCACTGATATTTATTTAATATAAAGATTAACAATCATTTAATTTACATAGCTAAATTATGTTTTTTTTTTTTAAATTAATTGTAATAATATTAATTTCATAAAGTTTCAATTAGTTTCATTAATTTACGAATGGATCAAATATTTCCGATAATGCTCGAAGAAAGATTCAAACTTCCACTGAATAAATTCTCGGTAATCTATTAGACATGTGTTATAGGCCCCACACATGTTTGAATCTGTTTAAAAACTTGTTTCGAAACGAAAGTCTCTCTTCGCTACACAATTCCAAATTCGGAAATGATTCAAAGATTGTTTACAAATTGATTGTTTGTTCTTAACATATTATATAATCCAAATTTTCATTTACATTTTTTTATTTTTTTCTTGTAATTTTTTGTTATAATTGTCACTATAATAATTACTTGCTTTTTTTTATTGTTACTTGCTATTGAATTTTTGAATTTTTGAATTTTTGAACTTTATTTTTGTAATTTTGTAAAAAGCCTTAAAATGAGAGAAGTCTCTTTAGGCATCATAATGGTTGAATAAATAAATAAATAAAAATAAATAAATACATATTATTATGCAAAATATAAGCTATTTCTAATAAAAAAATACAAGCAACTGATTTTATTTACATTTTGGTTTCGAAACTACACCATACACATTTAAATATTTTTAGCAACTTATGGTTCGCCCATTAAAAATAAAAAAATTTTGATTTTGTAAACTATTTAAGAAGCTAGTTGCTAGTCTTTTAGATTCCCTAATAGAACAGGGAGCTAAAGTTATTTGTTATGTTGACGATTTGATTATAATCATAACCAACAAGAAAGACGCAGTACTACAAGGAAAGATGCAGTGGACACAAGAAAATTATTTCAAGCTTAACCCAGAGAAAACAGAACTACCTCCTTAACAGCAGAAGGATATAAACTAATATAAGTACCCCAATCGTAGGGGCACATAAACCTATCACAGAAGGTTAAATGAATAGGAATAATAGTCGAAAATAGTGGAAGAATTGTCGAGGTCGATTACAAAACACTAAGAAGTCTGCAAGTAATAGACGAAATACGGGTATCTGTATGATAAGCATGCTCCGGATACAAGATTAATAGCCTCTTGCATCTTTCTTCCTAGTAATGCGTCTTTTTTGTTGGTTAAGATTTAAACAAGTCGTCAGGATAACAAGTCGCTTTACCTTCCTGTTCTGTTAGGGAGTTTTTATGTTGTTCAAAGCTCCTTCATAAAGCATCCCAATGGGTATTTATTGCCTTAGTTTTCTATTTTATTAACTACGTTATGAGAGTCAACTGATTTGCCCTTGATATAAGCGTGTCAACTCAACACTCCTACACAACACTTGATTCTCATTTCCAGTTCAACAAATCTTTCTAAGCTTATGAGTATGAAGGATGTTAAGCTTATTGGTCTATATGCGTTAGCTTACTGTAATTAACTTTGTTCGGCTTCTGTAGAAATATTACTTTGTCTTTTAATCCATTCCTTAGACGTATAACCCTACCTATGAAAATCTTATAGATTTCCGGTGGTTTATTCAGTAGAGGGATGCCTCTTGAAGCATTATCGGATTTATTTGAGTTATTCCTGGAGATTTAGACATCTTGAATGAGTTTATTGTCCATTTTATTCTTTCGTGTGTTATCGTTCGTTTTCCCTTTTTTATTATTCGATATATTTTTATAATTCAAAATTATGAGCGTTTGTTCTCACCTTCCACAAAAACGCTACCTGGAAAATAATATTTACCAGTAGTTCCCATGAGCCTCGACATTTCCCTCGTGTTCTCTATTTGTTCTCTGTATTATCACTAAACTTTTTTGTTCGCCTTTCTATATTCATATGTTACAAATCTTATTGCTCTTTTGTAGCTTTCCCATTGGGATTTCTTATTTTCTTTGTAGACTCGGTTGTATAATAATTTCCCCGATTTTTTTCTGACATTCAGTAAATCCGGATTCAGCCAATTTGTGGAAACGTTTGTCTTAAATTTTGAAATCCGATATCTTTTCTGGAAGGATTTCATAATGGCTTGTGTTATATAGCACGCTGGCTGGCGCAGTAGATAGAGCGCCTGCCTTTCAACCGAAAGGTCCCAGGTTCGAATCGCGATGAACAAGAAAAATGCTTTACGGGTTTTCGACCTGGTCTAGTACCCTGTCATTGGGATATAATAAATGACAAAATATATGTTCAATCATTGGCAAGTAGTTTTCGATTGCAATAACTTGCAATCATGTTTTTTTGCTTTCATTTTCTGGTATTTTCTGATTGAGCTCAAAATTAAAATCACAAGCATTGATTGGAATTTAAAGTCACAGTTTAGTTTTGAAAATTATTCTAATGCAAAGTATTCGGTAAAAATCTATTATTCGGTATTAAATCTATTTATTGTTTTGAAAAAATATTTGAGAAATAAAATTTAAAATGTTTTAATAAAAACATTTTTAAAATTTAAATTCAAATAAAAATTTTTTTAACTTAAGTTTTTTAAAATTTTTCCTCCATTTTTTTTATAAACATATTTTGAAATTTCAAAAACACAAAAATTTTTTCAATAAGAAAAATGGATTTTTTGAACAGGATTTTGATCGGCTACTGACTAATTTGTTAAGTAAATACTCAAAAAAAATATTACTTACAACTTACCTCACCATCTAACTCTGGGGTAGAGTTGATTTGACTATGTGTCTCTTCCATTGAGCTTGTTTTTGTATTCAAATTCACTTTCTTCTGGTTTAGCATAGCATCGCATCCTATCAATAGTTTTGTTATGTTTTTTCCGCATATTCAACTACTTTGATGAATTCTTCTGTTGGAGGGTTAGTTATATCATCATAGGGAAGGTATGATTATACCATCCCTATCTTCACTTTTGTGTTGGTGGTGTCGACTTCAAGCTTAACTGCAACTGAATCTTTACTAATAAGCTGCGGGATAGATACAACTTTTTGCAGTTTATGCATTATTATGCATGATCTTGGCCTAGCTTCGCCAGCGTCAGGTCAGTTTTGTTTTATGATTGAGGAAGATGTCCCTCCTCAAGGATGCACATAACTATCTCCTGCGTTGGTCAATACTGGCCGCCACTATCGTGTAGTCGATTGAGTCCTCTGAAATGAAATGAACTCCTTGAATTATGGCCGTTCGATGATGTCGCACTTTCATGTGCCAATTTTTGTTCGGAATCAATTTTTTATTAGTTTGTATTTACAAATTTATCAATTTCTTGAAACACCAACACTTACTTGCACGCATTCGACAAACGCCGTACTACCTTTTTTCCCTACTGCTATACATAGGGTCATAATATTATTTAAGTTGGGCAGCGTGTGTTTGTTATTAATCTTGTTATTCCTATATAAATTCCATGTTTCGTTTTCGTTTTTTTGAGTTTAAAATGATGAAATGCTGGTGACCTCTCCTCAGAAATGCTAGGGCCAGGTCCATTGGTAGTTTTGGCCGATACCGACGTTGACGTATATATCCCTACACACTCTTTCTCATCATTTGGTAAATTCATTTTTGGATTAGTATTTGGTTTTTCTTAGTTTTTCTTGCTTCTTTTGCTTGTGCTGTCAATTTTTAATCGCCATCGCCCACAAAGATCATTGGTTATACTTAAGCCTCCTCACTTCGACAAGGTGAAATCCATCGAGGAGGGATATTTGTGAATTAGTAAACATGAGTCATAAATTTTTTTGGTGAAAAGATTTTTCTTTGATACATGTATTTTTTAGATATGTATGTATTTTATTAATTAGAAGTAGTTTATATTTTACATAATAGGCCCGATAAATTTGTTGGAAAACTTGTTTCGAAACTAATTTCTCTCTTCGCTACACACTAATAAACTTTTTCTAAACAAGCATAGGAAGTTCACTATTTTTATAGCTAAAAAAAAATCAAGATAAGTAATGAAATGTCCAAGAAATGTCAAACATATACGTAATCGAATTTTGTTCTAAATAGTAAATTGGCTTAACAATTCACTTTGGGGCACTTAAATTTTTAATGAACAAACCTATTTATAGTTTATTAAGAATTAAAGGCGGCAAACTTCTCAAATTTTAAAAACTTTCTTCAAGTTTTGTTTGAAAATTTTTAGAATTTTATTATAAATAGTGATTAATTACATAAATTTATTGTAAAAAAATATAATTATGTACAAAAAGAAAAGAGCTAAAGTTAGTTCCAAATCTAACGTAGAATCCAGGAAGCAAACTTATACGAATCTAACTCCTATTGATGAAAATCCTTGTTGCAGCTCTAAAAAACAAAATCCAACATCGCAAATACTTACGCAAAAATCAAATCATCCTATATCTGCCAAAAATTCAGTGAGTCTAATAAAGAATTGTTAAAAAAAGTGAATTTATATTTTTAACGTTAAAATTTTAAAAATCTGTAAATAAATCAATTGATAAATTTTCCAGCTAATTCAAGTTCATCATCATATGAATAATTTATCAGATTACACAAAACTTATGGATGTAGAAGAGGATTTATTAGAAAGTCAACAGTCAGTTCCTGCTAGTCAAGAACCGACGCAAAGAAGATATTTATCGCAACGTGGATATAGCATGACAATTAGTAAAACTCACTCAAAATCAATTTGCAAACCCCCAGATTCATATTTTGAAATGGTGTTGCTTAAAACAGGAGTTACCATAGAAAATCAAGATAATTTTGTTTTATGTAATTTTAGTTTTTGTTATTTTAATGTATAAATGTCAACATTTGTTTATTTTAGCTTGTGACCCTCTAACATACGTAAATAATTTAGGATCTTTTTTGAAAAGGCATAATGAATTTCCAGAAAACATAAAAACATTCGTGGAAGGTTATAAGGAATATTTGAATAATCCCTTCAAAGAAGTTAAGCTTTTAACTGGGTGTATGATCAATATACCTAACTCCGGAAATGAGTATCAATCACAAGATAGTATAACTATGAATTTTATGATGATAAATATTTTACAAGAAGAAATTGTGGAAGTTTTGCTAAAAAAAATTGATAAGGTTTCAACTGAAAGGTATTTTATAAGTGTTTTGGTTGGTTATTAAAGAATTCGTCAACCGACTGTCTTATTTCCCTACGAGCTTCTCCAGGTGAACAATTGTGTGGTTTTTCCCACTTTATCGTGCTTATTTTCATGCCCTGCATTGTTAGTCCAACCACTAACTCCTCAGACTCATTATTTCTAGCGTCGTCATCTTTTTTTTTTCTTTTATGATCTTGACAGTAACTTAGGTAGAATCACCTTTTCGTGCTTAATTAAGTACGGTACTGCAACTTTACACTACAATATCTACAATAATTCGAGTATTTATTTTAACAAATTACTGGCTTATCAACTCATTAAATGTGGAAAACTACTACTATTGTCAGGAACTAAGCCTTCTTAAATAGAATAGTTTCATTTTATTTAATTTGTTACCAGATTAACTCTCAATTATCTTTTGTCATTTATTATATCCCAATGACAAAGGGTACTAGACCAGCTCGAAAGACCAATGAAGCATTTCTTTTTTTTTGCTTCATTGGGAATCGAATCCGGGACCTTTCGATTGAAAAGCAGGCGCTCTACCGACTGCGCCACCCATCTGCAGTCTTGTCCGCTTTCTCGTTTCCCACTACACCGGAGTGGCCGGGTATCCAGTAGAGTAAAACTTCAATCGTCACTCCTAAAGAGTTTAGTGCTTCTCTACAGCAGATAGTCGTTGCCGGGTATCTAGTAGAGTAAAACTTCAATCGTCACTCCTAAAGAGTTTAGTGCTTCTCTACAGCAAATAGTCGTTGCTGCTTTCGTTTTTTCGTTATTTATTGCTTTGATAACTCCTTGGCTATCACAGCAAAAAACTATGTTTTCTGCGTTTATACCTCTGCTTAAAAGTATTTCTGCTCCTCTTTTATTTGCCATGATTTCACATTGAATGATCGTGGCATTCTTGTTCATTTTGTTTCCAAGAAAGGAATAATTTTAACGTCTGCGCTAGATATATGATTTTCGTATACTGCGTAGGTGATTTTACTTTCACCGTTTCGAGGTATTTTTATCTTAAACTTTCTACCTGGACATTGTTCTACATTACTGTAGTCCCATTGTCCTTCCTCTGTGAAAATTTTTCGGAACTCTTCGTTTACGTTGAGGTCCGTTATTTTCTCATGTGGTGTCTTCCGACTAATGACCTTCCACTCTACTGTTATACGTAAACGTATTGCTGAATACATTGCGATACGTTTTGTATGAATTTCAATAGGTGTTATGTTCAGCACAGTCTAAGGATCTTGTTGCTGTTGTCTTAGTTGCGCCAGTGATGCCTAAACAGCATTGGCGTTGTATCTGTGAAAGTGTTTTTATGTGTTTTTTCCTCTCCAAAGCGGTCCACCAGATTATCGACCCGTAAGTGACCATAGGTCTCATTATACAGGTGTAAATCCAGTTCACTACTTTTGGAGATAAGTCCCACGTTTTCCCAATTGTACTTCTGCAGAATCAGTAAGTTCTTAGTGCTTTGTTTTTCCTTTCCTCTAAGTGTTCGTTCCATTTTAGTTTTACATCTCTTTACCCTTGGAGCATTATTGGATATTTTTAATCAATTCCTGGGGATTTATACTTCTTGAATAAGTTCATTGTCCATTTTATTATTTCATGTGTTATCATCCATTTTACCTTTTCGTTTTTGGTGTTCGATATATTTGTATATGATTCAGAGTTTCGCGCATTTGTGTTGTTTGAGCTTTCCATAAAAACGCTATATGGAAAACAACTGTTTATCAGCACTTCCAGTGATTCTTTCATATCTGTCGTCATTGATTCGTCATTTCGTTCAATCAGTTCTGATTGTAAGTGTGTCTTGGATAAGACTTGTTTAAGTCTAGACACTTCTCTCGTGTTCTCTATTTGCTCCGTATATTCTTTCCAGGCTTTCTTCTTCGCCTTCCTACATTCAGATTTGTAACATCTTAGAACTACTTTGTAGCTTTCCCTTTGGGATTCCTTATTTTTATAGGCACGATTATATAGTTGCCTTGATTTTTGTCTGAGATTTCGTACTTCCCGATTCATCCACTTTGGAAAAACGTTTGTCTTAAGCTTTGTGATTGGACATGCTTCCTGGAAGGATTTCGTGATAGCTTGTTTTATATTACTTACTTCCTTATCTATCTCTGGAGTGGAGTTGAGGGGATTGAGTGTCCTCAGTGTTCCCCGTAGTCTGTTTCTGTATAGATCCCAATTACATTTCCTTGGGTTTCTAAAATCGCTTTCTTCTGGTTTGGCCAGATTTACACCAATGATTATGTGACAGTGGTCCGAGAAAGAAGGTTTCTCGGACACCTACCATTTTGTTACCATGCGTGTTAGTTTATTACTTGCTATTCTTATATCTATTACCTCTATTTTATTCTTATTAATAAAAGTTGGCTTATTTCCTTTGTTAAGTGTATTCATGTTAGTAGTACTTAAATAATCTAAAAGAGACTTATCCCTATTGTTATTGTTTGTACTACCCCATACTTCATTGTGTGCGTTAGCGTCACATCCTATCAGCAGTTCCATCCTGTTTTTTTTCCGCATATTCTATTGTTTTAATAAATTCTCCAGTTGGAGGGCTGACTACGTCGTCATTCGGAAGATATGATGATGCCATCCCTATCTTCATTTTTGTATTCTCTATGGCTACTTCAAGTTGTACCGCAACTGAATCCTTACAGATGAGCTGCCGGATTGATACAATTTTTAGTAGTTTGTTCACTATTATGCATGCTCTTGGCCTACCTTTACCAGTGGCATAGAAACAGTTAAACCTCCTAGTACTCCATCCTCCTATCCTGTCATCCTTAGTACCTGGTTCCTGGATTAAGGCTAGGAGTATGTTTTCGTTTTCCATTCTTTCCATGAGTGTGATCATTGCCACTACTTCTGTGCAGATTTGCTTGAACAATTTTTGTGTCCATGCTTTATCTTTGTTTTTTTATTGTCTTTGGGAAGATAGTTCTTTATCCGGGGGCTCACTCAACTCCCTCCTGCGTAGGTCAATACCGGCCGAATCGAGTGAGTCCTCTGAGGAGTCGTCCATGAGGTCATAGTCCAACAACCCTTCGTTGTCCGACACGGCCTCTTCGTCAAAGTTGAAGGAAGCTATGGACTCATTTTCGACTTCAGATCCTCCTTCCCCGCTCATTTCTAGATCCTCTATTTGTTTCAGTAGCGAGCTGGGGTGGCAGCACGTAACTTGTTACAAACGCTTTTTTTTGTAACAAAACACCAGCGTCACAAATTTTTTTGGCACCATGTACTTTGAAACGCTACTTTGGGATTGAAACAAAAAAAATTTACGAAACATTTTTGGAAATTTTTTTTTTTTAACACGTCAACTATTTATACCGGAAATTTTCATTTGTGACGCTCAGTAAAACTAGACGTTTCAGAAGTTACGTGCGAAATAAAATTAAATGTGGCGAAACAAAATTAAAATTGGTGAAACAATTTTACGTGTCACCGTTTTCAAAAATAACGTGACAACTTGTTTGTAACAAGTTACGTGCTGCCACTCCTGGTTATCCTTTTGTCACTGAAGAGGAAGCCGATTTCTTCCAGACCCATTTCCGGGTCAGAGTTTATCGGTTTCTCTTCAGCTACTACTTCCTCCACCTCTAGTATTGCCTTATTTACTCTCGGTTTAGGGAGCATCTTCCTCACTCTTTTACCAAGGTAAAAAAGTGAGCATGAGGCGTCCTTAATTACCTGCAGGGCACTTTCCGGCAATCCTAGTAACAGCCAGGTACCTCTATCATGTGCTTCTCTACTCAGTACATTCCATTCACAGATTTTGAAGTCCAGGTCACCATTTATGATGCCCAGGGCCTTGAGTATGTCCTCGGATGGCATGAACTCATTTGAGAACCATATTGATATTCTCCTTAATCTTGGGACCGATGCTTTATCTACCACCTGTAGATTGGCACCTTCCCACATCATCTTATTTTCCTCCACACTCTTCTGTAGGAAATTGAGAGCAAATTCATTCTCACAGGTTACCTTAAAAATGTCACCATTGAAAAGACTCCATTCAAACCTGGGAATCACCGCTCGTTTCCTTATTTCTGATAGTCGCCATCCTCTAAAGGCTTGTAACAGTTTCAGCCTATTGGCCTCCACTGGTATTTTGCCTGCAGGATGGTTTTTATCAATAATAGTAACTTTGAGGTGCTCCTTAGCTGCTTGGCTATAGGATAGAGTTTCCGTTGCTCTTTTCTTTTTCGGGTCAGATGGCGTATTGTCATCTGACCTGATTCTCTTTTTGACCTCGGTAGGATCCAGATCTCGGACCAAGGAGGTGCTTGTCTTCTTATTTTCTGTAGTATCTTTTTCTTGGACATTTATTTATGAGTGTTTTAATACAATTATAGTGTTTTAATACAATGTATTGTTCAAAGACAAAAGTATTTTTTAAAACGAAATTTGAAATATTTACGGATTGCTATATGTATGTAAATTTATAATTTATTTTTTATTTTGTAAAAATTTCAGTGAAAATTTTTCTGTGGATATTCCAATATTGCCTTTGCTTTTATCCCAATTAAAATTTGTTACTACAGTTCATAGTGAAAAACTTTATGAGAGAATAATAGAAATATACGAGAAAGCTACTGTACCAGGTCGTCGAGAAATCATTTTAAGTGCCGAATATATTTTGGATGCATCAAAACATGACGAATTTGTTCAATACTTAATGTTAGTATTATAATATAATTAATATTATTAAAGTTAGATTGTTAAGAAAAATAATGTTTATTTTAGAGATAATTCTGAGTCGATGGAAGAACTTCTTTCAACGAATAATGTTAAAACATTTGCAAACTTATATTTAACATCACAAGTTCAAACAAATATTCGCAAAAAAATAATAAAATATATTAAAGATGGTTGCAATATTTCTGTAGGTTCTTATTCTTTAGTTTTTTTTTATAATCTCACATTTTATGTCTAAAGCTTAATATTTTTTTATGTTTAGGTTTTGGCAATTTTTATGAAATTTTTATTAAAATTTTTACACGACGACGTGGAAAACCTATTTGAGGTAAATAAATACCTATATAAAAATGATTAAAAGAAATTAATTTTATATAATATTGAATAATATATTAAAATTAAAGTTACTAAGGCATTAATATATTTATCAGTTAGTGGCCGATATACGGGTAGCTTTAGAATGGAATCAAACAATTGAAAATGAAATTGAGGTCTCAAAATATCAATTGGAAATTTTTACTTATATAAAGCAAGGTTTGATTCGTTCAAAAAAATTGTGTGATGTATGGCAGAAATCAATACAAAATTTAACGGAAAGCTTAATAAAGTTAACCAATCATATTATATCACATTAATATAGTATTATTATGTTTTAATATTTTTAATATCTGTTTTAGACCTGTTGATATAATTATATATTTAATGTTGATGTCTATACGTGAAGAAAGAAGTCTGTATATAGAAAATTTAGTAAGTTAAATATCGCTTAAAAATGTTTTATGTATTAAAATATTTCTACATTAAATAGATTCGAAAACAAGTAAAATTTGAACGCATCAAATTAAGTTTAATAACTGAAACAAGAAATTTATTCTTACCATTATTGAATACTTACGGTGAAATATTTTTACAAATTATGTTTAATTTTGTGAAAGAAAAGACTGACATTGTTAGGGAATTTGCTAAAAACTGTTTTTGGTTAGTTATTGATTTACAAAATTAAAAAGAACAGTAAGAAAATTCAATACATTTATATTTTAGTGTTCTTTTTAGTGTTGGTGATAACTACCAGAAAAAGATTTTAAATAAACTTGTAGACTTTGTCTGTAATAAATATTCCAAAGAAATTACAACAATATCTTTGGATATACTATACATGTTAAATGAAAGATTTAATAAAGAAGTTCAAAATTATGGTTCACTTCTTATGGTAATTATTTTGAAATTTATTTACATTATATTAGTTCTTTTATATTTTTAGCCTATGTTAGATGAAATTAATGAGATACCACTTAAACAAACTAGAACAGTAATGCAGCTTATGTGCTCAATAGCATATCCGTTTGTACCTTCGTCGGGAAATCCTCACTTGCAAGAGCACATTGACATGATGATTAAAAAGCAAATTTGTTGTCGAAGTTCAACGTAAGTTTTATTGTTTATGTCAATTTAACAGATAAATCTTAAATAGCTTTCAGGTTGAATGAGTTTAAATTTTACTGTTTTTCTTTTTTTTTTATTAATATTAGAGTTCAGAAGAAAGGTATAATCGGAATGGTCCAATTAATTAATTGCATTGTAAGAACTGAATTCACTGAAGATATAAATATATATGACATAAATGAATCTTATCAAACTGCTAATGATTTACCTGAGGGGAAGGGCAAAGAAGCTGCTAGTTACATATGTAAGAGTTTTAATATTTTGCTGATTAATTTTTTATAAATAGATTATTATTTGTCCAAAAGTGCGAGTTTTTAGTGCAACTAATCATTGCATAAACTCTTTAGGATTATTTTATGAAGAATTGGCAATTGCTTTATCAACAAAAAATTCCAAGGAAAATAAAGCTAAAGTTGAAAGACATTTTTTGGTGTGGCTCTGTGATTTAGTTACATACTACCTGCAAGAAAATTTTATCAAAGAAATTGATCAAGAAGAAGATAAATGGTTGGTAATTTTCTATTATTGAATGTGCACAAGCAGTTTTGTTTTTTATATTTTTATTCAAATCAAAGTGAAGTTGAAGTTAGTGTCCAAAAATGCCGAAACTTTGTTGAAGATAGTATAACAGAAACAGATGCCCTAAATTTAGCCATCAATATAACAGAACCTGTTTTTGTACCATCAATTGAGTAAGTAGTGGTATAAAAATGAAAGAAAAAAATTCAAATCAATTTATTTACAGATCTCATTCTTCAATACTTATTCTTCCTCCACTTTTCAATTTAATATCTGTTGTTCAGAAATTAAGGTCTTGTGGTTCCTTAGAATCAGTTAATGCTGTACTAGGATGTGGGATTATATTACCAACATTTTTTGAAAAGGAACATAACGTAGAATTTTTTGATAAATTCGGTCCAGAAAAAATTGTTAAAATTTTAGACATTCATTATCATACAATAAATTGGTATAGAGCAATAATAAGTGGATTTGCATCGCAGGAAGATGATTTATTAAGAAAAAAAGTATTTGATTTTTAAAAACATTTTTTTGAAAATATATAGATACAACTATATTATTTATATTTTTTTTAAAGATTATTCTTCGTATAAAGGACTTAATTGAATATGAAGAATTAATGAGACAATATCTTACGAAAGCTCCAGTTAATTATTTTCCACCATTATCTCAATTTAACAATTTTGAAGAAGTAAATTTTTCAAATTTAAAAAGAAAAGGTAATATACCGAGTCTTCCAGAGCATGCGTACCAGCTTTTGAGGGAGAGGCCCTTTTAATCTCGATTTCAGTGAACTTGCGGCTTAAAAAACTATTTTCCGGATCTTTGGATTTTATTAATAAAAAGTTGTTTAAATATGAAAATAACGACTCCTTTTCGTCTTGAAAACCTGATACGCATGCCCTGGAACATCTGGTTTATTGTTATTATTTTTATTTTGTTTTTACTATATTATTATGTTATATTGTTATTAAATTTGAAAAATTAAATTTTTTGCAGAACGAGTTAAGAAATATGTAATTCAAGGGAACAAAAATGAATCAACTAATAATAGTGATAATGAAATGCAAGTGGATGAAAATGTAGAAATGACAAGTTTAGCTACAAATCAAACTAAAAATGAAACTGTAAACAATATTACAAAAGCATGTAATAAACAAAATTTTAAACAATCAAAATTTGATTTCATTTATGGTCCTAAGGAAATTTATAGGTAATAATTTTGTAATTTTTATTATCATAACATTTTATAAAATAATTTTTTTAATAGGGAAATGGATACTGATATCATTTTAATATTAAGAGAAAACTTTGAATTAACTTATCCAAAAGAAGATGATAATTTAAGTGTCAGTTTAGGATTAAAAGAATTCAAGTAACTATTTTTAATATTCATTTCTTCGCATGTTTTTTTTTTAAATCAATATTTTAAGATTTTTGATGCAGGATTTAGTATCAAAAGTAGAATCTATTCCAGGAGTGAAGAAATTAGGAAATGATGTTATTATTCAAAATATGTGTCATAGTAAATATTTTGTTGAAAAATCTGAAATATATTTAGGAAAAATTTTTAAAAATCTTGAAACCGTGAGTATATAAAATTCTTTATCTTATTATCAAAATAATTTTCTCAAATTTTTTAGATGAAAAATTTTTTACTTGAATTACTAATTGGTGTTAATGGATCTTTAAGTAATTGTGTTTTATTTACGGATCAAGTAAATTACATAAAAGTATGTTTTAGCCTTTGTATTAGATTTATTGCAGGATTTTTCTCGTATTCTGCATTCGATGATCATTCGTATCGTGTTAATTTATTAAGTAAATTTTTAAAAATATTAAATAAAGCCATTTAATTGAATTGTGTCAAAAATTTGTTATAGACGCACTAAAATCAATATCAGATGAAAAATCGACTGAATTTATAACTGAAATAATTCCCAATGTTATAGAAAAGTTATTGTCTCTTGAACCAGCTGTGGTAGAAATAAAAGCAGCTTTTTATTTATATAATGCTGTGAATTCGTTACAACGATTTTCCGTTGATAAAAATTTTGAAAAACAAATAAGTAAGTTAATTAAAATAATTAAACTACCATTATATGTAATTATGAAATCGAAATCTACCTTGATATCACGATAAATAAATATTGACTCAGACTAACTTACAAAAACTGTATTAAAAATATTAATTTTTTTATTTGTAGTTTAAAATTAAATTTTGATTTTTTTTTTTGTATATTATCAAGGAACTATGTGCAAAGTTTTCTTGTGCAGAAAATGGTATAATTTAGAAGGAACTATGGAGAAAGGCTCATATTGTAATTTACTTTTAGATGAAATAATCAAAGGTTTTCTCAAAAATTCTAGTACTAAACGTCTCAAGGAGATATTGGTTGCTATTTTGACTGATTGTAAAAATATGAAGGAAAAAGATTCTATAGTGAAAAGTTTTCCAAATATTCATAAGTAAGTTGAATTTAAATATGTAAAAATTTTGAATATTTTAATATAATTTCAATTACAGAAAGAATTTTTCAATGTTATACAAAAGATTATGTGAAACTTTAATAGATTCTACTAATATATCAATAAATAGAAATTATTCTGAAGCAGAATCATTAAAAATATGGGAAAATTGTTGTAATAATTTGAATATTTTGTTAGATATTTTACAGTCAATAGATGTACCAGGAAATTATTCACTATATATAAAGGTATTAAATTTGTTTTGAAATATTATTTGTTTAGTACAGTTGTAAACAAGGTTGTTAATATAATCAAAAATTAATTGATTAAATGAATTTAGTTTAGTTTAATTTAGGTTTTAAAGATTGAAAATAATTTTAAAAATGTAGAACCTTCTATATATTTTTGAACGTCATAACCCCAAAAACTTTTTGAATGCTTTAAGATGTTGATTCAAGTTCAAGAAAAATTTGTTCAGTAAATTAAAATGTAAATATTTTTGCAGAGTATAATTAATTTTTTATAATCGTCACTTTCAACTTTAAGCTTAACTTTAAGATATTGTATATTTGAATTCCTTATTTTTGATTTTTAACTTTCAGTTTAGATATTGTAAATTTAAATTTCCTATTTTTAGTCTTAGTTTTGTATATATATAATATAATGCGGCTCAAAAATCCACCGAGGTTAAGTGACCTAATAAAAATCAAATCTAATCTAATCAGTATATATATACAACATTTTATAAGATACATACTTAATAATTTGCTAATATTAAATGACGGCACTAAAAAATAAGTTTAGTTAAATATTTTTTACGGTCTTAATTGTTAGTGAATTGATTAGTTTATTTGCTCCAATTTTACTTGTTATAAACTTACAGGCAAATTATTAAAAAAAAAATCGAATAAATAATTTTATGATAATTACATTTTTTTTTCCTTTAGTTTTCTCACTCATTCATCAAAATATTTTTGCAAAATGGTCTGCCATCTTTTGAAAAATCATTAAAAAAAAGTCCTGAGAGATTTAATATACTTTTAAAAAATCTTCAATACAATACTAGATTTTTACATAATTTGTGTTGTCATTCAAAGGTAAAGTTATTAAAAATTAATGAAACCTGAGAAAACTTTATCCAAGTTCTTAAATAATTTATTATATTTTTAGGCTATTAAAAATAATGCAATTGTGGCTCAAATTCCATTTGTACGTGAAACTGTTGAAAAATTATTGTATAAAGTAAAAGCTGCTTTAGCAGTTAACAGTTGTGTTTCTGCATTTTGGATGGGTCCGTTAAAAAATAGAGATATTCAAGGAGAAGAAATTCATTTATCTGAAGTATATTAAAACAATTTTTTTTTTATAATTTCAAATTAATAATTCGTACATGTATTTTTTCAGCCTTCCAACGTTAATGCAATAAATGATGACATTTTGGATAGCAGTTGTGTTGATGAAACAGTTATTAATGATTGTCTAGGTAGTGTTGCGAAAAAAACAAATACAAATCAATCTAGAAGTGATTGTTATTGAAATTGTATCAAGTTCAAATATGTTAGCACGTTTCTTTAATTTCAGAAACAACAAAAAATAAATTATATTATATGTGTATGGTACCATAACATATATTAAAATTAATTAAAAAAAAAAAAAACTAAAATTTTTAATTCTGGAAGTGAAGAAAAATTATATTTATGTATGCAAAAGACTTCACAAAATAAAAAGACATATGTTGTAATTTGATGTATTATTTTTTTTTTTAGTTTATTTAAAAAAATAACGTTTTGAATATGTATCGCGACAGTTTTATTTGATAAATACATATATTAATATAGTAGCTTAACTTAATTAGTTGGAATCTTTTTTGAAATGTAATCAACAAGATTTCTTACAAGGAAGAATTAAAATCATATTAATTGAATTCATTTTTTTTTTTATATATATGTACTATATATATGCATCTTTATATTTTACATATTTTTATGAAATTTTATTTCAAATGTTTTTTTTTTTTTTCAATTTTCCCTTATTTACTAAATTATTTTATATAGAGCTTAAAAAAATATTTTGAATCTATATATATGTATTTTTATTTATAATTATTCCTTTTTTTAAATGGCACTTATATTATATGTTAGTATATAAATATAATATTATATATGATTTTAAAGATTAAAAATAAAATAAAATTGAGCGAATATAATATTTGATGAATAAATTTTATTTAATTTTTAATATTTTACTAATAAATTTGAAAGTTAGTTGTTTGTAATATTTTATTTTTAAATTTATGAATATAAATTTTTTTATTTTATATAAAATAGTAAGTAAAACAAAATATATATATACATAGATTGAGAACTTTCGAGTAAATTTTAATTTTTTATTTTCAATTATACATTTCAGAATTAATTTAAACAGTAGGAAAACATTGATAATTTATTATTTAATTATTAGGATTTCATGATTTTCAAATGGAGTTTAGTTTAAATATATTTTATTAGCAATTTAGTTTAATATTCTATCAATAAAGATTAAATTATCACCCATATTCTGTTAGACCCATCGTTGACGAGAAGAAAAAATTCATCTCGTCTCGTCTCGCTGAATATGCCTTTCTGTTAGACACTGTAAGCGGCGCGATAGAAAATTTTATTTGTTGGTAGTACTGATCATTTTTTACTATCAAAAATAATTATTGGTATATAAACGAAATATGATTTATAAAATTTTTGGAAAGTGTTAGTGGGGTTTTAGTATTAGTTTTAAAATATTTTTTAAATGAAAAATAAATATATATATATTTATATTTTAAATATATTTTGTAGTTTAGTACATAAACGTAGTAAAGCACTAATAGTAAAGATGGTTTTTTTTTTCAAAAAACAAACACAATTTTAATAATAATGCAAAAACAATAATGAAAAACTGTTTATTAATCTTTATTTAATTATTTTATCTATTCAATTTATTTATTTAATTCAATTTTTTGATAAAAAGAACACAAAATACTTTGACGAGATACTCTATCGCTTACAATTTTGGCGAGATAAAAAATGGCTATCTCGTCTCGTCAAAGGTCTAACAGAATACAAAACTATCTCGTCAGAGATATTCTCACGCGATCTCGCGAGATGGGTCTAACAGAATATGGGTGTATATTTTAAAAAAGATTACATAAAATGTTAAACCGGGAACTACAATTAATAAGGACGGTATTGCTGGGAAAGTGAAAGCTTTAAAAATGTATGAAAATTTTAATTTATACATTTTTTTATGGGTAAAAAATAGTTTATCTGTGAAAGTCCGTTAAAAACTCTCAAAGGAGCCATTTCTTAAAAATGAGTTTTAAAAAAACATTGAAATTAATAATTTTTTACATTAATAAGTACAAAAATAAATACAAATTAATTTTTATTTTTAAATTTAATAGAAAATTCATTTTTAAATCTGGAAAAATTTTGCCATTTAAGTTAATTTCTGATTTATTTTTTTATTTTTTTTACCAAATTATTAAAATTCAAAATGCAATTGTCGTGAAAATTGTTTTGAGGTTAATCTAAAGTCGGTGCTTTTGAACTTAAACTGTTTATTTTTAGTATCTCATCTATCTACCGTACAATTTTAGAAAATGGTTGGAATTGTATTAAGTAATAAACGCATTTTTTTGGAATTATTGAAACATTTATGACATGTAAAAAACAAATAGTTTGATTCGATCGATCCCGAACTTACTTTTAAAATAGTATTTAACCCAAATTTCTATCATTTGGGGAAACAAATCTAGTAATGCGTACTTTATAAGTTTTATAATTGGAGTCTCATCCGGGAACTCAGCATTTACGACCTATAATTTAGAAATTATTTGCTAACTTGAAGTTGAACGAAATAAGAATGTAAGCAAAACATCAGTAACGTTATTTTTTTTATTCAACACTATAAAATAAAAAAGCTTTTTCAAAATATTTACTAAATTATACTAAAAAAATACTAGTTCAAACTTATTTTTTTTTTTTTGAAAAAATCAAATATAAATTCTAAAATTTACTGTCTTAAACTTTAAAAGAAAATAGGTAAACTTAGTTAAAATTTTCTAAAAAAAAAAAAAAACGTTAAAATCTTCTCACTGTTTGATTGCTAGTAGTTAGTTTCTCTGCAATACATTTATAGTAAGAAGCATACCGTTCTGATATTATTATAGTAGTTCCAGGTTATAAAATAAAAAAAAATTTAAAAGAACATTTTGTAGTTTATAGTTTAGTTTAAAGCACTTAATGGGCTTTTGAATTTGAATTTTTATTAATATAAACGAAAATTTTGAAAAAAAATTGGAAGATAAATTATGAAATATGAGAATTTAAAACTATAAGTCAGTAATAGGTCCAGCAAGACTTAATTTAGATGGAGGTCCTTGCATTTGTGAAGTTATATGTGTAATAGTGTTTTGATTTTGTGAAGATGGATATTCTACTATTCTATCATTAACACAATGAATTCCACTATTTGCAGGATTTTGTCGTATCGATGATCCATTAATGAAATTACACTGCTGTTGAATACCATTATATGCTTTTTTATCATTCAGAACACTATTATTCTGTTTTTCATCAGTTAAATGAATTTTTTTGACAACTTTCTCCAATCTAAAAAAATACAAAAAATAATAAAGCTTTAACAAAAACATGTCTTTATTACTAAAGAGCTAACTTTTTAAATTTAGTTTGTCAAACCCACGCTATAATACGATTTTCTGCATCCTTTTTACTAGCTAATGCTTCCTGAAGTTCACGCCTTAATTCTAATGTATCTTTTTCCATTTGTAATACTTGCTGATCATTGTCCGAATTTAAAATTTCATTATCTTGTGCTGCATTTGGATAAAAATTTTCAGTTATTCGTAACTGTCCATTAAATTGAGATGGATTTATATTTCTGCTGTTATTGGCTGTTGTTGATGTTCGTTGATTTTGAATAAAAGACGGTAATTTAGATTCAATTGGTGATATTGTACTCAAAGTTTCATCATGATGATTTAATACATTATAATGTAAATTAAAACTATTTCGTTTGGGACGAAAATTTGGTATAACACTTTCTGTTAACACAGAAGAAGTTGGACGTCTTTGTGTTGGAGTTGATCTTGATAATTCATTTTCTTGTATTATTTCATTTGTTCTATTATTTAATAATGATCCTAAAACTTGTTTCATATATTTATTTTCAGCTTCAAGTTGTGTTATTCGTTTATTTGATTCTTTTCTATCACTTTTTAAATGTTGAATATGAGTCTGAATTAATAAAAATTAAAGTAAAAAAATATGACTTAACTTTTATATTTATCTATTATATCTATGCACATACTTTCATTTCTTCAATGTCCCGCATTATTCTTAAATTATTCTCCCCAAGCGACCATGATCTCTCTTCAACCATAGATTTAACTCTTATAAATATAATACAATCAGTTTTAAATTTCAAATATTATTTAACTAGTTAGATATGATTTAAGTAATTGGAATCTTTAATTTTTACCTGCTCAATAATGCATCCTCCCGAACCCTTGCTGCCTCTTTAACTTCTCTAACTACATCTGTCATCATACCAGGCGTATACATGCCTAAAAATATTTATTTGAAATTAAATTTCATACAATTTTAAAAGTTTTATTTACAATACACTACACTACAAAAATATACAAAACAAATTAAATACATATTAAAATTTGTTTTCAATTAATCCAAAAACAAAAGACAAATACCTGAGTGATATGTTGGAGCAGGACTATGTGTACCAAAAGCAAAGCCACCCATATGCATAGGTTGACTATGTGTGCTAAGCCCACTCAAGCTATCTCTACGGTGTCTCATACCACCCCAACTAGGTGTATTTTTTAAAGCTTCAATATCGACTTTAATACATCACAATTTTAGGAGAAAATTAAAAAAAAAAAAAAAAAAAAACACACAATAGTTGAGTAGTGAAAAATTTTAGATAGATAGATTATAAAATAGATAATGATTTTTTTTTTTATATATAAATCTACATAATACAATTATACAAATTAAAAAAAATAATAATAATGTAAAAAAAAGACAATACTTTGTGGTGATTTCTAAATGAATATAAATTATTCAATTGAGAATGAATTTTGAGATTTTAAAATTAAAAACTTACTTTTTGTATCATGAAGATTACGACAAATTTTTGAATTCGTTTCGTGCAATAAATTTATTTGTTCCATTAATGTTAAAAATAGTTTCTGATTACTCATAACACCATTATTTTGATTTGATAAGTTATCTTGTTCTGGATTATTTAAGCTTGGTGTATTTTGGCCACTTATTTTAGATCCTTCATGATCTGATGGATTTATTAAACATGGATCACTGAATCTAAATTATAAAACTTAATTTAAATCTAAATCTAATAATATTTAATATAATAAAAATAATTTGTCTATAAAACATTAAAAATTTATAAGAATACAGAAAGACAGAATAGTAATTCTAATTGATAAGAGGGATCTTATTTAAATATAAATTGATTATGTTCCCTTATACAGAAAATTACTTTATGTTAAATCAATCTCGAAATTGTTATCTATAAAAATAATCGTATCATCATTTGAGTGATATAAAGTTTGATAACTAGTTTAATCGTATGAATGACATAGCCAAAAGAAGAATACTTAAGAAATTAATTAATATAATTAGATCAATCTGTTCATATTTAGGAAGTCATTAAAAATGTTTATAAAAAAAAAAAAGGAAATATATAATAATATAGAAACTTGTATTTTCAAAAATTTAAAATTCACAAGAATCACAAAGACATAATGTATTGACATTGGTCATTGAGTTTATTTATACATATATTGCTATTATTTGTTATCAAATCAATTAAAATATAAGTAGATTTTATCTATGATTAAAGAAAATTATATAATAAACTTACCTTCTATTTGGATCAGTTGAATCGAAATTTCCATCGATTGCAATATTTTCACCTGTTGTTGATAAATTTACAATTGGCGGTAAACTAGCAAAATCACATGAAGCTTCATTGTTTATCATTGCATGTGAGTTTTTTAATAAACTATTAAAATAATAAGGATTCGGAATAAAACTACGATTATCGGGAACAGTCTAAATACAAATTTAAAATATAGGATTTTAAAAAAAATAAACAAATAATATATAGTTAGGTAAACACACCTTTTGAAAACCTTGGCTGTATGGCGATGATGCATATACTGATGGCTTTGGGAAAAATTGTTGTTGTAGGTTTCTATTTTCTTTATTACGATTTGTTGTTGTTGCATTATTTCCAGAAAAACTTGATGTATTATAATCCAAAAATTCCGATGATGATGATAATTGTGGAGTATTTGAGTCCTTCAAACATGTTTCAAGCCAAACATCTAAATGATTTTTGTGCAAATCAGCATTTAATTGCTGTCTTTCTTTACTATTTGATGAACGTGATTTGGACTTTTTTCTTTTATTACCAATACTACTGCTTTGTTCAGTATCTGAAAAAAATTTAATTATTTTAATTGATATGAGTAGGTAAGTAATTAAGATCGATAATAAATAAATTAATATGTATTTTAATATTTTGTTTTATTTATTTAAATGAAATCCACATTATGTAATATAGTTTAATGACCACAAATTAGAAAGTTTAGCATAACTCTTACTGCGGCGAACATTAATTTTAGTATAAAATTATCATCACACGATTTTGGATTTTTTTTCAGACTCTTTTTGTATGTATGTATGTAATTGTTGAGCAATATTCAAAATGTGGCTTAATGACAGAATTATACACATTTATAGATTTATTGCACATAGATATAATATAATAAACAAACAATTTCTAATTCTAATATTTTAGGAATATGTCCATACATACATTTATTAAACATGACTTTTAAAATTTAGTTCTTTATCTATTATTATTATGTATTTCGTAAACACTTTATTTTCATTTACTACTTATTTAAATTTTTAACATATCCACATACTTACTCTGTGTGGATCTATTCACTATTTTTACTTCTCTATCATTTACTTCTCCATTCGAAAACATAGTTTTTGTTTTGTTAATATTAATTTTTAACTTGTTATATTTTGACTAGTTCCACAATTATTTCAAATCTTTCTATAATAACAATTGTCAAATCAGCACTTTTAAGCAGTCTACCAGACAGCGCAACGCGTATAGTAGTAATATGAGACATTTATAGTTTATTATACAAATAAAAATAAAAAATAATAATTATAACGGTAAAAATTGGAATATAATTTAACAAACCTTAATCTGAAAACATTTGTAAAAAGTTCAATTAACTTAAATGATGATGGAGCTCCTATAAAGAGTGGCAGCAAAGAAGGTGTACAAACTATTTTAAGAAATTAATATTGTCATTGTCATGTTGTTTACTGTTACGCCCTTATGTTCATATTAGTTTTAAAAACAATTTGTTGTTCGCTTAAAGAAGGGCAATTTTTTTTACAAATCTAATTGGGTTTTCTACATTTTTTTCCGCTTCTTTGAAATCGAAAGCAATTACTTTTGGAAGTTTGTGGAATAATAGAAGAATAATAGAAGCTCGTTGGAATTTTTAATCGCGGTCGGTTTTTGAAGGTGAAGAAAATATCATTCAAGCATTAGAATTATACCAATATCAATAGAAAAACGGGATGATATTTTAGTATAGGAGAACCAATTGGACTTTTAAAACTCTTGAAAGATGAAGTGTTTTATTATTTTTTAAACTTATTTTTAAATTATTTACGGAAGTAGATATTTTTTACAATTTCATGCAATCTCATAACTGTACAGGTGGTTATGTTCAAGAAAACATAGTTCAATAAATTGAATTCGTAATAAAATAAATGTTATTTCTTCTACCGAAATTGTAGTAAATCCAGCAAAAAGAATTAGAGCTCCATACCGGAATCTTGATATAATATTAATTGAAATTTGTGATGTAATCAATACACAAAAAAATATTAGATTTTCGAAGTACCGGATTCGAAATTATTAATCCTAAAATTTTTTCAAAATACAGTAACAATTTCCCTTGTGAACATGTAACAATATTGTGGTCACATATTAATCGTTTTTTAATTTTGAGCTTTAAAATGTGAACTTCTTATTATTTATATCAACAAATTGTTGCAAAAATTGTATTCGGTTTCAGAAATATATAAATTTTTTTTAGATAATAATTTAGAATTTTAAAAGACTAATAAATTGGTTAAAATAGTTCTGATCACTCCTGTAACAAGTGCAGAATTGGAAAGATGTTTTAGCACGCTTAAAAATATTAAGACTTATAATTTAAAGATAAAGGCCAAAATCGTTTAAATTCATTAGTATCAGTTCTATCAATAGAAAAAGACTTAATTTTAAAAACTCCAAATTTTATTAACAATGAAGTTATTGATTTACACTTTGAGTACATCAGCTCAAAGTAATCAGTAAATAAATTGTTTCTCGCTGTTGTTAAACTAATGCATTGACATGGTTATAATGCACATACATATATAGTTTTTTCCATATATTTTAATTTTACTATGAAAATATTTTTCAAATAATATAATCAAATACATATGTATGTACTAGATTAAACAAATTTAGTTATTTCTTTCAAATCTCAAAAGAGCTTGCAGCTCAGCTCGTATGGAGTATATACAAAATTTGTTAACATCAAAACTTAATAACTTAAGGGTAACGCGGATAATTTGAACAATTCATTTAAAAGGAAAATTCATACAATTATCTAAACAAAAAAATAACACTAACACACGCTCAAAAGATGGTATTCAAAAGAAAACTTTGTGTACAAAAAACAAAAAAAAAATTTTTGCACATTTTAATAACTGAATCAGTTACAATAAATAAATGCTATGATTATTAAAATTAATATAAAAGTTGTCCTTTTTATAAATTAACATTAAAACATTTTCTGAACATTCCCAAAAAAATAAGTATAACATTGGGTTCGCTCAGTAGCATTAACCGGCAGATCTGGAATCAATTTTGGATCCAGGTACATCGTTATATCTTATGTACATCGATAATATTTATTATCGTATATATAATTTATTTTTTATAACTCTTAATTTAAGTTTTATGATTCATCCTTTTTTTTTTTCCAGATAGCAGTAAATCATCGAAAGAGGCTTCACTACCTATTACCGGAGAAGGCAGTTTGAAGGACTGTGGGACTTTAACCCACTAAAAACTCCTATCATTATTTCAACATTAAAACTAGTCTTATAGACTAACCATTAATTTACATTTAACTCAAAGAAACTAAGATACCTATGATCTACCAAAATCCAATAAGGTTTTAATAGATATAAGATTTTAACCTAACTCAAGTGGTCTTGTTCGTTTTAGTCGCTTCAAAAAGTTTTGATTGTCAATTAAGTTAGAAGCTTCGGTATTGACATGTTGGATGTTGGATAACGAGTTTTATGCCGTGCAGCGCATTTCATTATTTCGTCTTTTATAGATGAGAACTTCAGATCTCGATGAATAACATTTAATTTTTCTTACAGTAGATGTCACAACACTCAACATGAAAATTGTTGTTGTTGTTTTTACATATTAAAAGTCAGATCCTTGACATGTATCTAGAATTTTTTCAGATCCATTTGCATTAACCGCGATACATTAACCGGTATATTTACCACACCATTCAATAAACAGATCCATTGGTTAATTTCACTGAACGCTACCATTATCTGAGCATTCCACAAAAAGTCATTTGTTTGCATCAGCTAATTTTATGATGACATTAGAATATTGATGGGCCAGTTCCAGATCCAGTTGATTGAATTATTGATGAGAATAGAACCACCATCAATAATTTCTCATCAATATATGGACAATATATTGATCATTGATTAATGTGTAATAGGCAGGCACTTAAATATTTGTATGACGTAAAGTCGTAGAAAAAATTATTTTAAAAGATTAATTTTATATTTTATTAAGTATATCTATTATAATATACTCTAACGAGTATGTATAATCACTATTTTACAAAATTATGTAATACAGAGAGGATTTCATTATGAACATCTTATTTCAGTATGATACTCAAAAATGAACGAATTACTATCATATATGTATTAATTTTTTTTCAAATATATATATGTAGAATTGCTCCTTAAATACGTAGTATGTAGTTATGAGTAAAACAAAATTAATTAATGAAAAATCAATAATATAATTCAAAAAAGGATCTACATTTTTATTTTCAATTATGTACATATATAAGTATATATATTTCCGAAAATCTTATATACAAGTATAATCAGAACAGACAAAGAAAGTACGTTCCTTCCGAAATGACGATATTTGCTAAATAAAAATTAATTTATTTTATTGAATATTCTTTAAAATGAAACATTTTTATTAATAAAGATGAAAAACCCTAGTTATGTTTAAACAATTTTAATTAATATCTTGATCGATTTCGGTTATACCATCATCAGAAGACTGCTCAGTTTCAATTCGACTTTGATTTCTAAATTCAGTATATGTACCAATGCTTGACTTTTTTCATAAACGTGCAGTCTGAGGTTAAATTTTGCAAAGACTTGCAAGAGCACAATAAAAAATACTAATATTGCTCGCTTTCACAGAGTGAGAAATATATTTTTGAAAATTAAATTTTTTTTAGTACATAAGTATTTTGTTAGTTTTTGTATGACATATTTTGGATTTTTTATAGTATTCGTGTCTGCAAGTCACTGAGTTTGTGCGAGAGAAGGTAGATATCGTCTGCGCAGTCGAAATCTTCAAGTTCTTGTGTAAGATGCCAATGTTATATTCTTCACTTCTACTTTGAGCAAGTAGTTTCTAGAATATTATCTAGGACGATTGGGAAAAGGATTGATAAGCCCGGACATCCTTGTTTGACTTCTGCTGTGGTGATGAAGGAATCGCTTTTTTGTCCCACTCTTGTTTATTACTTAGAGTTCGTCTTCTTCGGATAATGCTTGGAATAGGCGAATTCTTTTTCCTGGCGTACCTTTGTCCCATATCGCAACGCACTTGATTGTGTTGAAAGCATTTAGTTTAAATTAAATAATTTAATTGTTATCAAGTTTCCGTTCACTATCAATTTTTAATATTTGATTGCAAATATCGATATTTCAGAAGCAACATACTTCCTTCATCAGTGCTTGTGACTAATCTGCACCTTTAGTTTCGTTTATTTAATTTATTAGTTATACAAATAAAAATTGCCAAAATTTAAAGGACTAAAAATCGTGAAAGTTTTTACTGTAAACAATCAATAAATTTTCTTTTAAATCTTGAAATATCCATATAATATTTAACTGCATTTGCATGGAGTAATAAATAAAAACCATATATGTACCTTCATAGAATAGACTATTCTGTGTTCTTCTATAATAGGAGTTTGAAATCAACCCCTATTTATTAGAAAGTAATAACCATATACATACATATCTAATATTTCTTTGTAAATATTTCGGCATTCTATAATACTTTAACTTATATACGAATATTTTTATATTCATTTTAATCTTTGATTTACGTTCATCCATTTCAATGTATTCAGTATATCCTTGATTCTTGTTCTTCTGTCACACTTTAATATTATTCTCATAGCTCTATTTTAAAGCACTTTTGCAATCTATTTAAAAATGTTCAGTATTACATATAAATAAAATCGATGAACAGTACACACAATGTGCTAAGATAATTGCATTATAAATTAACATTGCATACTTTAATCTTCTTGAAGTCGATGAAGAACATGGACATATAATTAAGAAAATGTATGAACTGGGAATAGTACCTAGCACCTAAAATTAGAAATTTAATAACTTTTAGAGAGAATCCACGTAATTTACGTTCCGTTGAGCTGTTTAGTATTGCTAACTAAAGCACTGACTACAGTAAATTTGAACCTTTGTCTAGAATATTACATAAATCTAACGCGAGAGCAGCTTGTTTTGATACCAATCTGAGTAAAAGAAGCTTAAAAATAAAGGTGTGTAATCGACAAATGGTTATTCTAACTGATATTTGTTCTTTTTCTACTTTATTTTTGTATTAGAATTTATCTTTTAACATTCTACTAACTACAGCATGTCAGCTATTATATTTTGATGTCTTACTAACATTAGTTACTAGGGGTGATTAGATACTAACCAACCGGATGATGATCACACTGCTTTAGCAACATGATGCTGGCTTTCGTCTGCAATAGAGCATTAAACAATATCGGACAGTATATAATAATATAGTAATCTCATTTGTTCTTCACGAATTGTTTTCTCCAGTTTTGTTGCAAGCGGCCTTGAATGTTCTTACATGATAAGTTGTATTGCTCAAAAATAATTTTAACTTAAGCAACTAATAATAAAAAAATAACTTTAATTTGTGTTTTATTTTATAGGTATTCAAATATTTTTCCTCGTAATAACAGTAATTTAATTACGTAAATTGAAATGAACACATACTTACAGAATTGAAAATATTATCTACTATACAAAATAATAGGAGCACAGGGCTCGCGAGACTAAGAGATTTATTTTTAAAATGAAGAGCAAAAAAAAAATATTTTTTTAAATGACTGTGTGCTATCCTATAACAAATATTTTATATTCATTATCTTTTTGATTATGTAAGAATAAAATAATACAGAAAAGTAAGAATAAAATAAAACAGAAAAACAATACAAGAGCACTTCATAATGATTTTGTTCTCGAGGTCATAACATTATTGTTTTTGTTTTACTCACTGCGAGCAATACTTTGATAATAGTGTTAAATATACTGTCTGTTCAGCGCATTTTAAAGTTACAGTCTGAAATCAAACACTGCTAAAAACAAGAAATAATAAGGCGAAATAGTAAATAATATGATTATATTAGATTTAATTTTTTTTTTAAATTAAAATAAATAAAATTAATTAATTTAAATTGAAATTATTATAATAGCATTGAGATAAATACATTAATAAATTAGTTGGCACACGCAAGGGTTAATAATTAATAAAAAACATTGTACAGTCTTTTTTCTTATCTAATATATTAATACCCTAATTATGTCTGAAAACTTTTCACCACAGTTGTGAACAAAAAGGAAGTAGCGCTGATAAAAACCAAAGAATATAAAAAAGATATTTTCAAAATATATCGATTAAATAAAGTACTAAAATTACATTATGTCAAAGGTGTAAATAAATAGGTAAACAAAATATTAACATTGCGTCAAAATATGCGCACCCGAGAAAATGAACAGGAGTTTGCGAAATGGCTACTGGATATTGGTAATGGAATAACCGGCAATACGGTAACATTTCTACCAATGCTTTCCAGAAAATCAGAACCTAGTTGCACAATTATACGATGACATAAATTTTGCTACAATAGATCCGGAAAGTATTAAGAGTTGAGCAATATTAACAGTAACAGTGACTACTCATTGGAAATAAATAATAAAGTATTACAACGTTTAGATGACACAGAAATATTTTTTAAAAGTGTCGATACAAAGTTAAGTGATGATCATTCAAATCATCACTGACTACTGTATCGACCACAACTCAACACACTGACCACAACTAGCATATCCAGAAGAATTTTTGAATAGCCTCACTACAATTTGAATACCTCACATGTAATGAAATTAAAAATAGAAACTGCTAATTATGCTTCTTATATTTTAATACGTGGTAAATTGAATTTCAAACGGGAAAAAAGTTTAGATATTGTATTTAAATTAGAACTTATTATTCTTATCAAATCGTAATTTTTAAGCAATAATATAAATATAAAATTTTAATAACTTTTATGCCACAAACAAGAAATAACAGTTTCTTTAAACAAGAATTTTTTATCATTATAATTTCATAAAATAAATAACTATGTCCGATTAATAAGCTTTAACGTAATTTTAATAAATCATTTGATTTAATATACAAACTGAAAATAAAAATACTTGAAATTGAAATATTTTGTTGCCCAACCTAAATTATTTTGTAAAGTATCATTCATGCAAATTTCAAATATAACATAGGAGTAATACCGTACATAAGTAGAAATAAATTAAAGTTTTGAATTAGTGAACTATAATTGAATCACATTGTTTATTAATTTTTGAACTTATATATATATATATATATATATATATATATATATATATATATATATATATATAATACATGTGCACAAATAATATTTGTATCTAATTATCTACATTATAATTATAAACATTAATTTTTTTTATAGATTTCTAAAATAAGCTATCAAGGTTAACTTTATAGTTATTAGTTATGTGTAACTATATAATGTAAGTATGTATATGCATACCTAAACAAAAAACTTACATGATCAACTTTTTATGTCAAATTTTCGAGTGAATGAATAAATAAAACAATCTATGTTTTTGACATCACTAGTGATCTACAAATACATAAGTAAGTAGATCCATCACCTGTACTTCAAATAAGTTTAAATATATTATAGGTACAAACTTGATTTCTACCTTCGATCATTAATATTATGATTGAAGATTTCTACACGTCATGTGTAATGCAATTTATTCAATAATAATTTTCACTTTACTTGAATGAATTATTTATAATTACATGGTGTTTCAAAAAAATGTTTTTATGCTTTATTAGTAAAACAGAATAAAGTGGTAGTGGTTCTAGGATTTTTTCTACAGCAATTGTTCTTATAATATTATGTGTAAATCGAATGAAATCATTACTAGAAAGAAACTAGGTAAAAATATATTTTCGTATATTAAATATGGTACTAGAAAATTAATAACTCAATAAATAAAAAACGTTTAGATTAAATACCTGCCACGTTAATTCTTTCATGAAGAAAGGTATTCCAGAGCGTTACGTATCAACTTTCAGAGTATCAGCGTTCCAGAGCATACGTATCAACTTTAAAAGAGGGGAAGGAGCCGTTTATTTTAAAAATAAAAAATAAAATGAAAAACTAAATCGAGGGTGCTTTATATCGATTGGTGATAATTTCAACTTCCGGGAAGGGCCGGAAAAGATTTTTTTAAGCTCAAAATTCGCCGAAATAGGCCGAAATCGAGATTTTCAAACAGGAAGGGGTATTTTTTAATGCAAATTCGGATTCTACAACAAAAAATAAGAAACTTATGTTAAATGATTTTTTTTTTGTTTTCTCAGTATTTTTCTTTAAAATTCATAAACATAAACCAACATCTTCTAAATTCTTATAGCTACAACAATAATAATGAAAAAACAGTTCATTGTCTGTCTTTAGACTTTGATTTTTGCATCAATTGCTTAATCATATTATAAAAAAGGGCAATTAAATATTAATTTTAGGTTTAGATTTTTTTGTGTGGCATACATAAAATTATTCAAATATTTACTTACATGTAAAAGAAAATCAATTAAGTGAATCAAAGGGCGCCGTTCAGTAGAAAGTTTAGTTATTATTTACATACTTGTTTATGAATTTAACATGTAACATCTTTATTATTAAGACAACACAGTAATAAATTTTAAAAAAAATTGCAAAATTTTAGGTGAATAAAGGTAAAATTTTAAACATTTTATTGGTTCTTTATTGGCTGCAAAGAATTCTCTCAATTTCGATTTAAGAAATTTATTTTATACACAAAAAAACAATAATTCAACCGTCAACCATCTGTTGAAAAAAATTATTTTATTTTTATATGCATTTACTAAAAAAAATGTTAAAAAAGTGCTGCCGGTATAAAGAAAGTTTATTTTAAAAATCCTTTTTTGAAAATATCCCCAATTTTTGTAAAAATATCCTCAGTAAATGATAAAGTGTTCTGGTCATCATACGCATTGAGCTCTCATATAAAATAATATCATTTCATGTTATCTTCTTTTTTAGAGCCAACAAAATTTTTAAGATTTTAAAATATTGGTCAGTAAAAAAAAACCCACCTCTTAAGTGTTTGTAAAATCATTTATAAGTCTTGTGAATTTAGTATTAGTTTTTCTTAAATTTTAGAACTAAAAAAATTAAACTAAACAATAATAGCCTTAATTCTTATTCCCATTTTATCAGTTTTATCTTTTATATTTTATAAAACCACGAATAATGTTAATATTTACCATTTTTGCAATAACAACAAGATGAAAACGTAAATGCATTAATTTTCGCAATAAGTTGCCAATCAGAAAGCTTTAGAATTTATAACTTCATAAATTTTTCCAAAAAATTTATTAAAATTATTTTTATAATAATTTAGAACATTAAAAATGATTTTATTTCATATTAAACAATTTAACAACTTTAAAAAATCCAGTTGCGACTTTTTTTCTTTTATTTAAGTGTATGTATAAAAAGATTAAAAGAAAAAGTAAAAATATAAATGTGCGAAAAAAATAAATAAATTTAAAACTGAAAGTACACTCTAATTAATATATAAAAAAATTAAAATATGAAAATATATAAAAAAATTGTAAAGAAAGACAAGTTCTTGAAGTGAACGCGGTAACGAAATTGTTGTGCACTACAACTAACCAAATATGAATAGAAATATAAAAAGCTGTAAGTCTAGCTTTACTATTAAAAATGTATTTTTATATACATATACTTATAATATATATTATATTTTTTTCAATAACTATGTCTAGTTATAGATTAAGCTTCCAAATATTTATAAGTAATCTACACATAAAAAGAGTAGGGATAAGATGAATTATAAAAATACACTGTGATACCCCTTGAATGTACATGTTTAACTTATGAGTATTATTTTTGTTGTTGGGAAAGTTATTTCAAAAATTAAAAGAAAAGGAGGAAAAAAAAATATTAAAGAAAAAATTCATATGGAATTTTAGTAAAAACTGGAAAACAATTTTTTTTCACAATTTTTTAATGCAAAGACTCCAATCAATATGGAAAAATTTTCTTCAAAAATAAAGTTTCTAAAAAAAAAAGAAAACAAAAAAAATAATTGAAATTTAATAATAATTATTGTTAAATTTTCATACCGATTTATAAACAAATTTGTAGAGGTATAATTCAAAATTTATTTTGTTAAGTACATAATGAACGTATATCCATAAATATAAAAAATGTATTAATTATTTTCAATATCTTCTAATATAATATTTTATACTTAATACTAGTGGGTCCTGGGCAATTGCACAGTTAACTTTATTTAAAAAATCCTGGATAAAAACATCATAATTGATTCATATCAGTTTATATGCCAATTAAAACCACTTCTTTTTTGTTTTTCATACATAACAAATCCATGATAGATCGACTAATGAAGTCTTACTCTCAGAAAAAAAGTATATGTTTTTTTACATAATTTAAATTGTAGTTATGTTTCTGTATTATTAATTAAAATTAAATAATAGCTTTAAAAGTGATTTAAAAATGAAATAAAATATAAAAGTGTAAAAAATTAACGTATTTTTCTCTTAGTATTTTGTCATAACTAGTATTGAAATATCTTAACTTTTTTCTGCTATTAGCCTATCCTTATATCTCTTTAATCTTAACATGTACCATGAAAAAGAAATTTAATCTCTATCAATTTGGCATCAATTACCGTAAAAATCTGTTATAGTCATTAAAATATAACGCCAATTTTTTCAATAAAACAAAAAAATAAGTCAAAAGTGAATTGTTTTATTAAAAAACTGATTTATATATTGTCTTTGTCTGTTCTTCATTACAAATAGATATATTTTGTGATTACATAACAGAATTGCTATTTATGAATAAAATAAAGTTTAAAATTGTTATACGAAGGATATTTTATTGAATTTTAATTATAAAGATACAATTATTGTTGACTACACCTATAGTCACAAAACGGTTATAGTTACAAATATTACTGAAATTTAGAGAATGACTATAACCATGTTTTTCTTTTTTTTATAAGTTTGTGTTTAAAATGAAAGAATTTTTATGAAGTTTTTTTAAAAATAGTCTGTGATTGAAATTTATTTTAAAGTAGATGTCGCTCTACTCGAAAATAACCGTCGCTTATATCGTGTAACTATTTTAAATATTTTAAGTATTCACCACCTTTTTGCATATTATTATTTTTGACTTAAGAACTTGCTAGAATTTTAATATTTTTGTGGTGTAATTTACTATTCAACTATTCTTGCTTTTTTACTCCCCACGTCGTTCATCTTGTGTATTATATATAAGATGTAAAATTGAATACATGTTTCTTTGTATCCACAAAGTATTTTCCTCTTCCAGTTGATGTGGAAATTCACATTTTTTTTACATTTATCGAATTGAGGGACCCGATATAAAGGGAAAAAAAATTGTCCAAATTGATTAGAGAATCTGCGTTTTTAAAAATGACATTGTTGTTTGTCTGTTTGTGCGTATTAAATTTTATGTAAATAACGAACTCAATATTTAAATCACACAATGTAAATAAATACAAGTATGTAAATATTTTATTTGAAATCAAGTTATAGTATAGCAGCCATGCGATTGATCTATTAATTGGATGATGCGGGTTCGAATCCAAGTTGTACGGAATTTTTTTTTGTCGAGTGTTATTGTTGACATACGTTCTTATAAAACGAAAAATATCTACCAAGAAATTAGTTTGTTCGCTATACATGTCCACAGATTTAAAGATAGAGTTATCAAATTTTGTACAGTGTTTTCTGATCACAAAGTAGAGCTAACACGGTTCTTCACAACGCTATCAAATGAAAGATTCGGGTAGCTATCATACAAGTTCTAGCGTCCATCAGGATAATTTCAAAAACTAAGTGTGTTCTGGATCTGAAAATTAGTAAAAAAACAAAGACATCTTTTACTGTTTTGTGGAACGAACTTGAACTGGTTGTGGCAGCTGCGTTACAACTCCTAGCAGCCATAAAGAATATTTCAAAAAGCAAAGGTATTGTTCACCCGAATGTCGATAAAATAATACTGTCTCTAAAACAAATAAATACGTTTTTTATCGTTTTCAAAAATTTTAATTCTTAAAAGATTGCCAGTTATAGAAGAGCGAAAGCTGTTTAAATTCTAGCATTTTTTCTTGGTTGAGAACATTAATTCATTTAATTTTTAATTAATTTAAAATTAGAACATTCATTAATTTAGAACATTAAAACCTTAAAGCTTAAAACTAATTTATAAGCAAGAATTCGTACTAAAAGGAATTCTTTTTTATTATTTCGGAACATTTACTATAGCCGCGTGGTGAAGAAGTTAAATGGTAAAATTGAAATAGTGACAATAGAATCCACAATGAAAATTAAACAGTTTCTTTTTTTTTTTTTTACACTCAGTTAACAGTTAACTACCAAACGAAATTTCAAAACTTGTTTGAATAAATTTGACATGATTTTTGACATTTTTTCGTAACCAGATATTATGCCCCTATTACACATCAGTCAATGGTCAATCTATTGTCAATATATTGACCGTTGATTGATGAAAAATGATTTATAGTGGTCATCAATATTTCTATCAAAATTCTCATCAATATTGCTGTCAAAATCAGCGGAGGTAAAAAAATGGCTTTTTGGGGAATGTTCAGATATTAATTTTTGGAAATGTTTAGATAAGGTTATAATTTTAATTTATAATGTAATTCTAAAGAGAACAATTATTTTTATATTAGAAATAAAAATTTAAATTCTATAAATAAATGTTTTTTTTTTTTTATTTTGAGTTTTGAATAAAGTTCTTAAATGTTTTTTTTTTTTATTTTGAGATTTTAATAAAGTTCTTAGTTAAAAGAAAAAAAAAAACGCAGTTTTCCATTTAGCTTACAAAATTATTTTTTATTTATTTACATTGATGTCAAGATTTCTTATGATTGCTTATGAATTGTACACTTCTTCTCGTATGCTTATGACTTAACGAATGACTTTGAAAAGACAACGAATGATGGTTATGACTATTATAGTTGGTTAAATGGAATTTTATGTTGACGTACAATATCATATGACATCATATGACGCCTTATGACTATTATAGTTAGGGGTATTGGCAACTTAGAACTAAAACCAAAAAGCTAAAACTATACATAAGTAGTATCAAATTAGTTGTATTGTCATTGTGGTGAATACCCTCATAAGTAATTATTATAAGTATAATTTTATAGTCATAAGTTATTAAAACTAAGACCTGGTATGTTTAATAAAAAAAATTCATTAAGCTTTTTTCAAAGATTTCAATAACTTGTACATATATATATATATACATATTTGCAAAAGGAACTAAGTATCACTGATAATATTTTAACTAAGTAACATTGTAATCTAGTTCTATCATCATGTAGTCAAAATAAATTTGAAAATAAATTGTATTTTAAATATTATTCAATTCGAAAACATTGGTGCGTCATTTTAGAAAAAATTAGTAAGCCTATAATAACGATTTAATTAACCAATATCTCCAAGACCCACAAAATAGATTAATTTTAAACTTAAAAATATAAATTAACTTGCAACATATGTAGTATGTACATTATGTATTGTGTTTTTATTTAATTGATTGCAATAACAACAATAAACATTTAAGAAATTTTTCGAAAAACTCGAAGGAAAATAAAAACTTACTTTTATTATCGCTATTTGCGCCGTTATTTGTGCTAGTTTTAACATTTTGAAGGGTTCCAGGTGATATTTCAATCTGGTTTCGTGATATTTTTCCATTTGTTTTATTATTTTCTATAACATTACTAACATTTTCATTTATTTGTTGTTGTTGTTGCTGTTGTATATTTTGTGAATTTCTAATTTGCGTTGGCTTGCTATTATTTTCATCCATATGACTACCAGTGAATAAATTATTTTTGTTATTATTATTATTAGTGGCTCTGTTATCACTTGCAGTGATATTTTGCTTCTCAGTTGTTGATTTTTGTTGTTGTTTTACTATTGTTGTTGTTATTAATGTTGGAGTTGAACTATTTCTATTAAAAATTAAAAAAAAAAATGTATAAGTGAATAAAACAAAAAAAAGAAAAAAAATATATAATAAGTTGACTACCACATTCAAAATATAAAATTTAAATTTAAACGTATTTGGATTAACAATGTATATAGATTTATAAATGCAATGTATATATATTATTATGTATAAGTATACTTTACAAAATATAATATATAAATATCCATATTTTCTGACTAAAACAAAAACCAATTTTAATTGTACTTATTTAAATTCACAACCTAGAAGGTAAACAAGATAATCATCATGTTATGAGTTTTTTTTATTGAATCAAAAAAAATTATGGTGAAGATAATTAAATAAAATTAATTTCATCGTTATAAATCTAATCCAATTGGATTAAAGCTCAACTGAAATTATTTGTTTGGGTTAATAAGTAGCCACTTTTTTTTTGTTTTACAAATATTCAGTTCTCGAAACGTATTTTAGTCGGGACAATATGGGTTACACACATATAATATGTGTACTATATATATTTACAAGCACTATAATTATATGAATAACTATTTTAATTTTGCTCAAAAAGTTTTTCATTCTTGATAAAATATGCTATTCAGTCACTATGTATAATAATTTCTACACTAGTCACTAGTCTCAGTCTTTATATAATTTCTTTGATATATTATTTTAATTTAAAATTAAAAACAGGGTTATTAATAATTGTCGAAAATAGTCGAATATTTTCCTTTAAATTTTATTGATATGCTTAACATACAGGTACGCGTATTTCGTCTACTACTTGCAAACTTCTTCAGTGTTTTTTACTTGTCAAAGCCATATCAGTAAAATTAAAAGGAAAGTATTCGACTATTTTCGACAATTATACAAACATTTTTACTCTAACGCTAGAAAACAAGTTTTTATAAAAACTAAGGGTTGTTAATTTTTTATTACTTATTTCAAAATTTTTATTTAGATATGTACTTATAAAACATTTGTATTAAGGATTTTATAATAAGCATACAAATCGCAGTACTTAACAAACTGTCGCCAAGCATTCTATCATTTAAAACAAACATGTTACAATTTTTTGTGAATTCGTGCTCTATATTTTCTCGGCTGTATTTTGATATTCTATAAAGTTGAAAATATTTACCAATAAATTCATTATTTTTGGTAATTTTAGATTCGTGAATTTAAATTCAGCACAACATCACTATTTTGTATTCATTTAACTACTACTGATAATAACTATACTTAGCATGTAACTGTTTGATTTATTTCGTGGAAATCTGTATTTTTGTAAATAGCCCAATAAAGTGCATCTATGGAGTCTGCGACAGACGACACCAGATTACAAAACTCGGCTGACAATTTGATCTTTCCAGCAGACTTGAATACTAATCTAAATTTTTTTTGGTCTTTACGGAAAAAAAAACATGTAACTAACTACATATTATATATTAATTCGATTCGTACACATTTCAAAGACGAAAATTTAGTTTTTTTTTCACCTAACTATGTCCAATTCAAAAGATCTTTTTGAATTGAAGTTGTTTTTTATGTTTTGCATTAAATCTTTTTGACAGTTCGTTTGATATTTCGATTGACAGTTCGACGTGTCGGAATGGATTAATGCATCGTACTCCAATCAATATAAAATCAAAAAAAGAAGCAACATTTCTACAAAATTGGAAATCAATCAATCAAACCGTTAAGGCTAGGAAATGAAAAAAAAAAACAAAAACCAAAATTTAAATACAACAATAACATCTGAATATATAGGTACTACTTTTTTGTTTTATATATTTTTGTATTAACTTGCCAGTTTCTATTTATTTATTTATTTAATAATCTAATTAATGTTTATTTTTTTTTTAAATTTAAATTTAACTTTATAGATATAAGCTTATAATTATATTTGATGACTATAGTGTTAGTAATGTAAAATATTACAGTTTTTTTATATTAATTATAATATTCTTAAAGCTTTATTTTAAAATTTGAGTTTTAAATTCAAATCGAAATTCGTTTTCTGTAACAATAACAAATAGCTATTGCTATGTGCCGAAAGAAGTTGTTTACAATTTTTTTTAAAACACTTTTGATAGGTTCTAGGAGTTGTATGACAGCTACACTACAGCTGTATACCAACTATAGTTATTTATTTGTTTTTGAGAGAGGAAATAACTATACCTAAATACAAATTTTTTGATATGTTTTTGATATGAAAAATTACTTTGCAAAAGTTTCTTATTTTTTGACTTAGAATCCGAATTTTCATAGAAAAGTACCTCTTCCCATTTGAAAATCTCGATTCGGCGAATTTTAGATTTAAAAAAGCATTTTCGGTCCTTCCTGGAAGTTGAAAATATCACAAATCGATAGGGCACCCTCTATTTAGTTAATACATTTTTTTTTAAATTTTAAAATAACGGCTCCTCCCCCTCTTTAAAAGCTGATACGCATGCTCTGGCATACCCAGTATAATTAAATAAATGAAAAAAATTATTAAACTTTTAAATCCCATGGTAATTTTTCGTCTACCCTGCATATAATATGTGCTTAGGTATCGTTTATCTATCCACTAATTAAATGTTTACTAAATTCATTATCTAAAACTTATCTAACAATTCACTAAAAAGAAGATTTAAAATGGAAATATAGTTATGTAGTTAGTTATAATTATGTATATATATAAATTTATTTATAAATTGCTATAGTTATTAAGTATTTTCAGATATTATTTTAATGAATAATTCTGGTACGACATAACTATTTAATGATTTATTTATAATTATTTCTTCTCAGCTATTTATTCCTACTTTAAATTTGGTTAATTAAAATATTCTAACAACTAAAGTACATAACTATTTAACTATTATTTTTTAGAATATTAAATCAATAAATGGTTTATTTTGTTTATAAAATTGATTTAACTAAGTAAATTGTATTTAATTTAATACACATTTTATAATATATTTAGTTATTTAATCTTATATATATAAAACATTCAATAAGTTAGTTGTAACTACTTATTTTGTATTTAATTAATTAAATAGAAAATCAATAGAAAATTAGTAATTTTAATTCAAATGTTATTAAATAACTATTCAAACGAATTAAGAGAAACTTTTTGTTTATTTAGTAATAGATATTGATTATTTTGTTAATATTAAAATAGTTGTTACAGCCCTAGTTAGTTAGTTGATTTTATAGATGATTTTGTTTTAAATTAAAATTTTTCTCTTTCCTTTCTCAATTTTTTATTATTTATTTAAATTTTTTAATTCCAGGCAGATAACAATAAACCTTTCTGTATAACTAGCTACAATAAAAGAGCTGAGTATAAATAAGTAGTTAATTAATTAAATTCAAAATCAAAATTTATAAAATTAAAAAAAAAAATAGTTTAGCACTAATAGTTTATTTTATAATAATATATAGTTGTATTTAGCCATTTTTTAAAAGTATATATATATATATACTTAAGTAGTTTACTACTATTGGTCAATTTGATTGTTTTTTTTTTAAATAAATGCTTCGAAGTTCAATTAATCACATTAAAGTTTATAATTAATAAATTTCAATTCAAGTTAAATTTAAAAACAAAAATATATACGTATTATCGACATATTTTGAATGGCCTTATCACTATTTTTATATAAGTAGTTAGTTATATATTTTTAGAAAATGTAGACCTTCTTCAATAAAATACAACTTTAAAATTAATATTTTGAATAATATTTCTGAAAATTATAGCAGTTTAAAGTATCATGGTCATATGTCCGTAATATCGATATAATGAAAAATGTATGTTCCTAATATCGATACATTTTTTTTTTTACTCCACCTGGGAACATAAGACTTCCGCTTGACATTTCCATCGTACTCGATTTCCAGCTGCTGATTTATCATCATTTCATTAAATAATAAATAATAATACTTAGTTGATTAAATAGTTTCATTAAATAATAATAATAGTAGTTAATATGATGACGATTATTATTTATTTTTATTTTAATTGGATTTTCATTTTTTTCTTCTCTTCTATGAACTATAAATTAACCTAACCTATTCATGAACTTCGTTATATAGCTAGGGTATTGATGTTTTGTTGTAAATATTATCAAGTTAATTACATTTTATTATCAAAATTATATTAGTAATATTTCGATTACTTAATCTTTGATAATTTTTTTTAATTTTTTTTTTAAGTTATACTTTTAACTATAGTTATGTATATGCATATATATATATATATATATATATATATATATATATCCCTTAAATGTAATAAGTACTTATGTATAACAAATTTACAAAAAAATTGCCAAAACTTTAAACGAATAAAAATGAAAAGTATAAGTAGTTATTATGTGTAGAAGAATAAATTATTATGTAATTGTACTTACTTGAACTTTAACAAAACAAAATAGTAAATGTTGAAACAGTAAAAAAATTGGAAATATGCCAACAAATCTTCAAACTCGAATATAAAATTTGATTTTATGTTAGAGTTTATTTTGTTTCAGCATATTTCTCATCAGGGCTTGATTTTATGTTTAAAAACCTATTCAGAAAACTAGTTACTGAACTAGAAAACCATGAAATACTTAGTAGTTACTTACTTTATTATCTGACAAAAGCAGATCAAAACAAATGAAGTACATAACTTAACTACTAAACTTTGTATTCTGAATATTTTGTGTTCTGTTCATATAACAGTACGATAAAAATAATAACACTGCTTTATGGAGCTTTCGAGTTCAATATCTCTCTAAATGTATAAATATGTAATAGTTAGTATCTAAAAAAGTATTTAAAACACCAAAATAAGAGACATAAGAATATTATTTAGTTATGAATTAAAATTTTAAATTATATTGTTAACTATTTTTAAATAAAAATAAACTATACTTGTTAACATCATTGTATGAATTTGAAACAAAAATATTTTGACATTAAATAATTATAACTAGCTATATATATATATATATATATAGCTGTGTACATACTTTGTGTATTATATGTAGTTATATGAGTACTTTAACTTTATTGAATCACCTTCAAATATTTTGTATGAGATCAGTACAACTATATGCAATGCAGGGGTGACATTCAATATATTTGAATAAAGGCATAGAAAAATTTTGTCCTACATTAATGGAGTAGTTAAGTAAGTCCTGGTAAGTTTATGCGATACTTAACTAGTTATTACAAGTCCAGCGAAAAGAGAATTGTAAAAAAAACATTTCTTAAAGCGCCTTTAAACTGTTTTTAAATTTAATTTTTAAAACTTACTTTCTACATAGTAAAAAATTTGCATTAATATTTTTACATTATGGAACACAATTTAAAACTTTTGACGCTTATTTTGTTGTCATTTTCTGTTATTACCAAAGTTTAGCAGAAAAAGTCCAGAATTTATCGAAAAACCTTGCCGTCTGCGTTTACTTGTTGTCGGCAAAAACAGGGTCTTATTAAATGAATAGCGGGGGTTTGGTGGCAGCAGCCCGACTGTAAAAACAAGAGGTCCGGCGTACCAAGTGTCGGCATAGAAACTCTATATCTCGTATTTAAATTGTAGTTGTCTGAAAAAAAGTTATTAATAATTATTACAAATAATTTTAAAAAAAATTTCGAATAAGTCCACGGTTCATAAGTCGGAACCGACGACCTTGAAACAAAAAATTGTCCAAAAACTGAAATGTCAATAATGTTCATTAAGTATAAAATAAGTATAAAAAACATTTTTTTTGGTGTTTTTTTTTTGTTCAAGGTTTTTGGTCTCGACTTTTGAACCGTCGGACCAATCCGAAATTTTTTTTAAAATTATTTATAATAACTATTTAAAGGTATATATTTATAATAATAAACCTTTTTTATACAGACAAGTACAATTGAAAAAGGTGATATAGAGTTTCGGCCCAATTCCTTGGACCCCGGATCTATTGTCTTCATCACAGTTGAGAGCCATTGCACTGATGACAAAAAAAAAATCAAGGTCTTCGGCCCCGACACTTCGGACACCGGACCTCTTGTTTGCATCGTGCTTAAGAGTCATTGTACTAAAGACAAGTTAAGAAACAAAAAAAATTTTTTTTGCGAGGGTCATATCCCAGTATTCAGTCAAATGAAAAACTGTATACCAAAAGTTTATAAAAAGCATCAAAAAATTTTTCGATGCGTGCTCCGCTTTTTTTGTATAATATATACCGGGTGTTCCAGCGCATGCGTATCAGCTTTTTAGGAGGGGAAGGAGCCATTATTTTAAGATTTAAAAAAAAGTTTGTTAACCAAATCGAAGGTACTCTATTGATTGGTGGTATTTTTAACTTCAGGAAACAACCGCAAATCGAGATTTTTAAATAGGAAGGGGTATTTTTTAATGCATATTCAGATTCTACGACAAAAAAAATATTAATATAATAATAATTTAAAATAAAATATAACTAACTATTTAGGTAAATAAATGAACTGAAATTGTAACATTCACATTTCTGAAAGTCCAATGTATTATCATAAAGTAAACATATAATGTATAATGTTTACTTTATTGTATTACTTAATTATATTGCTTAAAAATTATCTCGATTCCACTCAAGCTGAATATTCTTTGATAAAATTTATAAAAAACAATATAAAGTAGCTTTATTTTTTAAATTTAATTAACTAGATAACTAATGCAGCTGAAATGACAAGATTTTGAAAGGAATGATGGACAATGGCTAAGAGAATATTCTTATAACTGCAATATAAATAATCTACAGATTGAAAACGACGAGGTCACTAAATTTGGCTTATTTAAATTCTAAATAACCAAGTGAAAATATCAGTCGCGAAAACTGATATTATATAAGTAAATAAACATTTTAATGACAACAAAATTGCAAAAAAAAGGTTCCGTAGGTGCATTATATACATATATTATATATAAATTGTTATATATATTTATACATATAACTATAAAAAATTTAAAAAATTTTGTTAGGTATACTTAGTTAATAATAAAAATATGTAAATGAAAATATATTTTGTAATTTGAACACATTCGCACAGCCCAAAGCATCACCTCTGCTGAATATACGTACACATATTATGTTTTTTATAAATGTATGCATAGACTTTATAGTATAATATAATAGCCATTATTTCAATTGAAAATTCCATAATGAATTTGGTTTTTATTAAAATTTTTAAGCATTTTTCATTATACTAATTATTTTATTTATACATAGATACTTATATATATATATATATATATATCAATCTAATCTGAAATTTTATCTTATTTAAATTTATATAAATTTAATGAAATTTTAAAATAAACATATTTTAAATAATAATATATTTGAATAACAACATGTGTGTGTGTCAAATTAGAACATTTTAAAACTTACAAATCCATATCGATTATCCAATTTTATTTTAATTTCCTTTTAGGCAGTTTTTTATTTATTTTTTGTTTGCTTTACAAATAAATGTAGTAAATTTTTTTTTAAAGAAAAAACAAACAAATTTATATTAATTGTCAGATAACTACACATGCATGTATACAAATTTTTATTTTAATGGAAAACTCACTTTCTTTTCAATTGAAAAAAAATTTTCTGAGATGTGTCGCAATTTTTTATTTATAAATTATAATTATATTATTGTGTGGGCGAATATATTTTCTCAAATCGTAAAAGTTTACTCATTTTTGTTTATAAAGAATAAAAATTAATAAATAAAGTTAAAAAAATATATATTTTTCCAAAACAAGATCACATTCATTTTGTTAGTTTCTTCTACAATTATTATTACTTTACTTATTTAAAAGAAAAATCTAATCAAAATATTATATTTAGATATACTTGTATGTATGTATGTATATATAACTATTAAAGGTACAAGTTTTTATTATATTTCCTTTTCACGTTTGTTTTGGACGGTCTGGAATTTTAATGCACTTTTTATAATTTAAAAATATATTTATAAGTATGGAATAGGCATAATAACCTCGACCTCACCCTACCATTTAGTTTTAATTTTAACTTTCTTATTTTAATTATAAATAAATGCTAATCATAACTATTTTTTTAATTAATTATTTAAATTAATATTTATAAAACAAAAATTTATTTTTCACATTCTTTAAAATTTTAAATAATTTATTTTTATTTTGAAATCTAAATTTACATTTGTATTTGTTTGTTAATCACTTTGAAGTTTGAAACGTCGGAGGGGAATGGAACAAATTATTTTACCATCAAAAATATTATTTTATAGTAATTACTTTTTTTTGTTATATAATATTTTGATTTCTTTTTGTTAAATTTATCAAAAATATTTGCAGAAATTAAATGAAAATTTAGATTAAAAAAAATCTTTTTCTCGATTCGAACTAATAACTAATTTTAAAATTAATCACCAGCATATTAATACAATGTAAAAACCAAAACATGACTAAGTCAGTACCTACTGCTACTACCTATGCTATGCCGACAAACGAACAGAAATCAATTGTCTAACGACAGCAACGACAGTCGACATTTCGACAACTAAATTGAAGTCTGAACTGAACTGAACTGAATCGAAATGAAATGAAGAAAGTCAATTTAGTTTGAGTGCGTTTTACGTTCAGTAGAATTATGCAGAACCGTGGAAAATTTAACCAGAGAAAATGACTTTTAAATGCAGAATTTTTTTTCAGTTCAATTTTTTTTCGAGAAACGAATGCAAAACAGCCATTTAAATAATGCAGTCACAACATTTTTTTGAGAAACGAATTCACCATTATAAATGTTTCTTTAAACTTCTTTTAAACTTCATATTATAGATGGCGCCATTATAAATAAAAATATTTATTTTGCACTTGATAATTGTTTGAAAGGTTTTCATTTCATTTTTGTATGTGTTGTTTTAAGTCAAAAGGACCGTTCCCGTACTTTTCTGGCAAAAACTTGCAAATGAGAGAAAAGAGAGAAAAAAAAAAAAAAATAAAGAAAAACGAGTTAAAAAAACTCTCATCTGCAAGTAAAAGTACTGGAACGCAATTCTTGTAAAAACTTGCAGCTGTCAAACAGCTGACAAGCAATCTGACATTCTGAAATTATTTTAATTATAAACAATCATTTTGAATTTCCGGAGGTGTTTTTTTTAAAGAATTGTACATAATTAAATTTAAACGAAATGGCAGCGGAATATATAAAATATATATATTACTAAGTAGCGATTCAGATTACATTTTTATTATATATTTTTAGTGAAAGCGAAACTGAAGAGTTAAGGAATGTAATTCTAAAGCAAGTGCTGTTGGAGAACTTTTTACATAAAAACAAAAGACATTGCATTCGAAACTATTGGGAAGAAATAGTTCCAGGTTATTGTGAAGAGGAATTTGTAAGACATTTTCGTGTAAGCAAAAATGTTTTCAAATATTTATATGAAGAACTGCAAACATTTGAAAGTTTTGCAAACCTACGTGCAGATAAAAAATGTAGCTCAGAAAAACATATAGCTGTATTTTTATGGTTTGTGGGTCATGAAGCTTGCTGTTATAGAGACTTAGCTGACGATTTATCCTTATCAAGTGTATCCGTATTATTAAATTAAATTATACATATATTACAATAATAAAGAATTATGAAATTTATCCTCCACTAAATTATATTTTTCATTTTTTTTAATAAATTTCATTTAAAAAACAAAATTTTGCATAACAGACACATATGAGAAATTACAAAAGTAAATAAAAACATAACCTAAAAAATACAACAACAACAAAAACAACAACAAAAATTTAAAGTATAAGTTTTTACAAGTTAAAATTTTACTTGCAAAAACTTATTCGAGAGAATGTTGTTGAACTTTGTTGAACGAAGTTGAAAACATATATATGTCTTCTCTCGTTTTTAGAAAAAACTCTCAGTACAGGAACGACTTCTGGTAAAAACTAGGAAAAACTTGGATAAGTTTTTACAAGATGTGCGTACGGGAACGGTCATAAAATGAAATGAAAACCTTTCAAAAAATTATCAAATGCAAAACAAATATTTTTATTTGCAATAGCGCCATCTATAATATGATAGAAGTATAAAAAAAGTTTAAAGAAACATTTATAATGGTGAATTCGTTTCTCAAAAAAATGTTGTGACTGCATTATTTAAATAGCTGTTTTTTTGTATATTATGAAATCTCTTAATAAATTCAAAAACTATTTTTATTTTTATTAAAATGTTCCTGTGACAATGGACAACCTTTACTCATATTCATATATATAAAATATGTTGGTTTTTTTTTTTAGTTGGTCCTTAATTTTTGCTGAATGGTAACCCTATTTGCCTATTTGATACGTAATTTATTTTGCTAATTTCATTAATAAGTTAATAGTTAATATCATATTATGTTTTTTGTTATTATTTAGTTATAAATTAGTTTAGTTTAATTTTTTTTTTTAATTATAACCATAAAGCAATCATTACTTTATGTTGTAACTAAGATTTTTCTTCCACAAGAACTATTCAAATATTTACGTATTATAAAATATCACGTAACTTATTTTGCTAATTTCATTATTAAGTTAATAGACAAAAGTTAATATAATATTAATAGCTAATAAGGATAAGTAAGACCAGTAGAGTAGCATTGACTACATAGATATAATTTAAATATATATTATTAATTTAGTACTTTTTTGGTAATTGTGCCAAGCGATATCATATTTCACAAAAATCAATAGATTCTATTTCATTAGACCTACCTGGTGAAAGGTGAAAGCTGAAAGAGCTCTCGACTCCCGTTATTTAATAAAAAAAATATCTATATATGTACAAACTGATTTGATGATTGGGAAGGAAGGATAAACATCCACATCGATATCAACTAATCAATCAAGGATGAGTTCAGCGGCATTAACCGGTGGATCTGAAATCCATTTTGGATCCATGTACTGGGGATTCATTCGCTGCACGAAATTCAGCACAAAAATTTACCGCAATACTAGCGACATCACCGGAAAATATAATAAGTACTCTTAAAATAAATTGATGGTGAATTTGTTTCTCAAAAAAATGTTGACCGCAACGCAATACAATTTTTTTGTTTTTCGCTTTCGTTTTATCATTTCGACTTAAAAATTCTAAAAATTAAAATATAGTTAATATTGGACCAAAAAATTATAATTTAATTTACCTTGGTAAAATTGATTTGTGTCAGCCATTTCCAGATTTTCACCATTTGACACACACAGGTCACAAGCACAACATTTTCCAGATTCATTTTCATTAATCGCGATACATTTAGTGCAACGTTCAATGGACAAATCCATGTGTTCGTGGAGGATTTGCCAACCGTCTGTTTTAGTCGGGGCAGACCAGTTTTAAAGTTTGTGTCCCAGCAATACAATGGACGGGGACGCTTTTTGTCCCATTTTGGGTAAAAACCTGATTTGTTCTTTATTTACCACAAAACTTTATTTAAGAAATTTGCACCCATTTTAATACTACTAGATTATTTCTTATAAGCAACACTTACTAAAGTATCAACAATGGCATTATTTTAATTTATAATATTCGAAACCGAAACCAACTTTTGTTTTTAAATTAAATTTTTAACAGATTAAATTAAATATTTTATCATTTCATAAGCGAATTTCATTATTATTCTTTTAAATGATATATATTTAAAAAAAACGTAGCGAAACTAAATATTTTTTCAAAATTTTTTTGATTTTCAATTAGAAATTTTAATTAAAAATTTTACACCGTGTGTAAGTATATAAAAACATTTTATCAAATTCACCAAGTGCAGAGTTCCGCAAATACATTGGTAGCGTTCAGTGAAATTAAGTGATGGATCTGAAATCCACAGATCATTATCACAAATCAAATCACAATAAGTTATATAAAAAAGTAAGTATGTAGGATGAAGTAGGACTTAGGACGAATAAATGTACATAATTGGATTATGTATAGTGAAATACTGACAAATTATAATAACTTTAGACTTAATGAATTATAATTTATAGTAATGTTTACTTAAAAAAAAATAATTTCAAAATTATACGTTGCACGTTATATTTTACGAAGTTTTTCTTATAACTGTTAAAAGTGCTAGTCTATAATGTTATTTTTTGATTCTTTAATTTTGTTGGAATTAAAAATGTTTCCTTAAGATATTTGATTATTGGTTTTCGATTAGTAAAAACAAAATAATAATAATTATAATAATAATAATAAATACTTGTAACTTTTGAAGTCTTTATTATTATATTAATAATTAATTAAAAATGGAGTAAATTTAGTTATATAAACGTCTAATATTTATATGTATATTATCAAGATAAACAAATTCTATATATCTAAAAAAATACAGCAGTTCTAAAATTATATAGAATAGAAAGAAATCATTGTCAAAATTGTTGCTTGTTTATTTAATTATAATATGATCTCACTATAAACTATTATTATTTAGACTTTAAGTTAAACAAATTACACATATACGTATATGTACTATGTAAAATAATGAGTACGTAAGTACTGTAATAACCTTCTCAAAAAAACTAAGTTCTAATTTTATTTTAAATATTTGAGTTCAATTCATTAAAAATGGGTTTGTTAGGTATTGAGCAAGTAATATGATGTTGGCTGTAATATATCACAAATAATGATATTCGATAACGAATTTTAGATAATAACAACCATAACTTCAAGGCAGTCTATGATTACAGTAATGTAACAAAATGACGAGGAAAGTATATTTGTAATCAATTATGTATCAATTTAACGAAGTATATAAATAAAGAGGAAAATTATATGTCAGCTTGAGTACTCCCCCGGGAGCGTTTAAAGTGAGTTATCTTTACTTGTCGCCCAGGCTACGCCTTGGGGACTCTTTGATCCATCTGCGCAGATTTCGGAATGCGTAGGGAGTGACTACTTTAATTGGATGTACAGTTGTCTCTACTTTTCAGAAGATGTTTGTTGCTTGGGATTTATGGATATGTGATCATGTATAAATGTCTTTCAGTTGGTCCATAAGTGCTCTTTTCTGTATGGCTCAGGTGAGTCGAACATATCGAACTTCAACGGCTCATATTTTATGAAGTGGATGCTGGAGATCAAAGTTTGGCCTGGCCTTGACGGTAGGGCATTCCTTCTCCCCTCGATTCCACTCTCAAAATAATCCGCAGCTATCCGAACCTAAATTTGATGTACCGTACTGCCGCAATGAATAAAATGAAACTAGTAATATTTTGCAAGTAATTTGTATGTTAATTATAAATGTGGAAAACTAACCGCCGTTGTAAAACTTAATGTCAACTGTGAATAATGTTATTGGTCGATAGAAATCCATAAAACCAAACTAATGAGAGAGAGAAACTTTTCCTTTGCAGTTATTTATCGAACCTTTGCTGCTATTCAGCCTTAGATAAAGCCAGACCTCGAGACTATAGGTAAGTCCTTTGCAGATGATATACATTATAAATATGATTAACTTTTTCAGCCGCACAGGTTGACTTTAGTATCGAATTTAAATGAATAATATTTACGAACAAATAATAATAAGACAAATGGTATACTAAAGAGACAACCTATCGGGTACCTACATCATAAGTAACGTTGTTGTGTTTTTAACTTGAATAATTCTCTTATTATTACTGCACCTATATGATTTTTTATTATTTTTACTATTTACTCGTAGATATTTGATGTTCAAAAATTGACTTTTAACAATTGTCACTTTTAGCACAAATAAGTAGCTTATGTTATTTGGTACTGATTAGGTTTCGGAGTGTACTTTTACTTTTAGCATTATCATTTTTTGTAATGTTAATAAAAATTCAATTTTACTTAAACCGTAAACTAAAAATATTAATATGAAGTTATAGAAATGGTAAAAAATGTTTTATTCAAAATTTTGAAATTTTAAGTTAAAAATTATTTCATGAAAAATTGTTATCATTTGAAGGGAAAAGTAATAAACTAAAGGGAATGATAAAATAATAAAATAAATTTTATATGAAATATTGAACGTAAATAATTGCAAAAACTTAGAACTTAGATGTTTATTGGATAGAAGTATATTTTCTATTTATATATTTTACATTTATTTCCAAACTATTTTGTCAACTTTTGAATATTAATATGATTTATTAAATTATTATTAATTTGAAATTTTAGTTTCGAAAAAAGAAAGGAAACAGAAATCACAAATACACTTCCATAAAATTGTTTAAGAAATATAACAAATACTTTATAAAATATACATTTATTTACAGTACATATACATATTTAAGTCCTTTTTAACCGTTATCTATAACTGAAATCTATTATTATACCAATGTTTTCTATATAAAGTAAATTTTTTATTTTCGTTTTTATTTGATATCATGAGGTCAACTCTACTATAACAAAATAACTTTTTATATAGGAATATGTTTTTATTATAAAGTATGTATGTATAGACTTTTCTAACAAAATTTACCAAAACAAACAATCTAGTGTAACAAGAAACTATATAATAATAAATGTAGCTACAAAAAAAGAACTATTTCTATTTAAATTCGAAGTAGTTTAATATACATACCTACTTTATTAGTTGGTATATTATCGTTTAATATTGTATAAAAGATAGAAGTTAACTTTAAGTCAATCTTCTAATAAGTATGTATATATAATACAATACAAAATAATCATTTTGTATTTCATTTCATTAAAAAAATATCTAGAATAATGTGTGTATGCAATGTATACATATTTAAATACATAATAATAAAAATATTGCAGATTTTTTGGGGTTATCACTGAATAATGTTTTTAAATTTAATTTTATTTCTGAAGCTTTTTTTTAATTTAATTTAATTCATACATATTATACATACAATCGCATACAATTAAAAATTTATTTATTTATTTATTTTATTTATTATTTTTAACAGTTTAACCTACAGATAAATTTGCAGGCCAACTTTATAGGTCCTTTTGTCTTTCGAAATGTAGTCCTTTTTTTTAGTAAATTTTTGTATATTATATATTCATATAATTTTTATTAGTTATAATAAATATCATTATTAAATTATATTTGAACCGATGTGGTGGTTGTATTGAAAATTACATTTTCAGAATCAACAATTTATTAATTAAGTTTTGAAAAGATCTTGTGTACATTCAAATTTTGTTGTAATTTGTTAAATATGAAATTTAGTTGTTTTTGTGATTTATAATTACAATTTACAAAGTTATTTCATAACAGTTAACTATAATCAAGCAATACAAAAGACAATAATTCTTGCAAACTTAATTTTGAAATGACCCTTATTTGAAAAATATATTCGTGTACTTTTATATATGAAAATATTAGTAAATATATTTTCGTTGAACATTGAATAGTCCGAATTGGACGCTAGCCTCCAAAATCAATATCAACTATTTTTTTTATTTTTTTAAGCTATTTTAGCTTTTTGGAACATATTTTTTATTTATCAAAATTTAGTTTTTTAATTTTATTTTTTACTCTTTGTCAAGAACCCTTTAGTTAAGGTTATTTTTAAAATGTTTTTTTTTTGCAACCATTGTTTAAGAAAGTATAGAACTTTTATTTTGTATCTAGATTCTATTCAAATTTTAATTCTTTCTATAGATACTATAACAATAAAAAAATTCTTGTTTCGTTAAGCAATATAAACTAGAATTTCAAAAATGTATGTACTTTTCAGATTATTTAAACGCTAATTGTTTTGTTGAAAATTCGAATACAAGCCATCTTAATTCATTATAAGGTACACCATTTTTGAAAAATAATTTGAAAAATAAAAGAGACTCGTTAACACTATCTAAAAGAAATGTGAGATTTTCACTTACCTTAAGAAGTAGATAAAATATGTGGACACCATTATAAGTAGTTTATAAGACTATTTCGAATTTTTCTCTAAGCTGCTATATAATAAAATTTTTCAGAGAATGTGGTGAGTTCTGTAAGTTCAAGAATAAATAGTAATAGTAAATTTTCCAATTACAAGTTCGAAATATAAATAGTAAATTTTCCAATTACAAGTTCGAAGATTTGTTAATTATTAACCAATTTATATGCCTTCATGCTAACATGTTGATGGAGACAACCTTTATCATTTGCAATTATAACATCTTATTTTATTAATGCTTAAATGGAATATTCAAGACTATGCGAGTTTGCCTAATTTAAGACTTTCTAGACTTAATAATATTGGCTCCGTTTATTCTACAATTTAAATTAATTAATTTCAATGTCCTTTTAGTATTTGAATTATTTGAATAAAAAATTTGACACATTAACTAAGACGAGTGTATACAATGATGCTTACTCTATTGTCAAATATTAAAAAAAAAAAAAAAAAAACAAAAATAAATTCTTTTCGAATATTTGAATATTGTCCAGTGAAAATATTTTTAACTTTTAGTTTACTTTAATCAGTTGTGCCGGTAACTTTACAAAAAAAAAAGTAAAACAAGCGCTAAACATTAAAAATTACAAAAAAGGATATTTTAAGTATAAAATATTCATTTTATTCGTTGAATCGTTATATGTATGTACATAAAAATATACATTTAATGTTTCTATATCTAGTTTTTTTTTAAATTTTTGTTTTTGCTTTTCTGTTATTTCCTTTTTTGTAGTAGGTTAGTGTGACACGAAAAAGAAACAAAAAAAAAATAAACAGTGAAATTGCATTATTCTTCCCCTAGAAAACTTTTAATACACGAAAACTATTTGAAAAAGTATGTATTTAAATAGCGGTAAATAAATGATTATTATTTCATCACAAAGGATAAAATTTATTTAAACAAGATTAAAACAAAAAAATTGTAAAATATTTTTAAATTACAAAAAAAAAAAAAAAAAAAAATTAAAGTAAAAAGTGAAAGGATTGGAAAGTTTTTTAAATGCGCATTATTGATTTAAAAAGTTTTTACTATCTACATAATCGCGTTGAATTACCGTTGCACAATTTTGTGAATTAAACTTAAATACGTGCAAACACTTATAATATATTATATATACATATGTATCTATATCCACTATTCCAAACAAATTAAATATTTATTTAATAATCAGGTACATATATCGAAATTGTTTAAAAGTGTAAGCTAATTTTTAAAATCCGCACACGAATAAATTCGTTACATTTTATTTGAAATTTGTTATGTTTTTGTGTTAATTTTTTTTAATTTAAACTGAAAATAAAATTAGTTATTAATTATTGATTACATAATTTTTTTATATACACACCTATATAAAGTGTTATTTTATTGTTAAAAAAACAAATAAAATATCTTCAGTTGTGGGTGCATGGTCTGAAATTCAGAATAACTTCCAAAGAATTTAAAATTGAAATTAAAAAAGTTTAAAAAGAATGAAAAACGAAACTATTCAAAATTAAAGGTATTGCATTTTATTTGAAAAATGTTAATTGAAAATACATATTTCGAAATTTATTGTACATATATTTAATTAAGTATGTAATAAAGTTTATTCGTATATCAAGGTATATAATACGTTTAGACATCCTTTGAGTTTTTACATTTATACAGAGATTTATTTACATCTCCACAACTGGATTATTTATAAATTTATATTAAGGAAGTTTTCAAAAACACTAGAATTTAATTATTAGAATAATTATAGTATGTAGGCAATTAATTAACATCATAGATTAGCAAAGGAAACAACATAATTAACTTATTGCGATATAAGTGCGATATTAGCAATTTAAAAAGAAAATAATAATTTGACCGACCAGAAAATCAGGATAAAGAGCAGCAGTTCCTATATACTTTTTTACTTTTATATCTAATAGCATGTTCTCACTTGAGCAAAATCTACCAAATTTTGAAAATGTAGATTTAAGTGTCCACACGACCACACTACATTTAAAAGAATTTGTTTGACATTTACTTGGTGGTAGAAATATTTTATTTGTTTACAAGTTTTCTTCCCACCATTGCACCAATATTTCTTATCACTTTTGGTGGTCCACTTTATCTTCTTTTTATTTTTTATTTGTTTTAATTTTCAATATTTTTTTTTTCTATTTTCAAATCAAACGTTGCTTTTAAAACGATACGATTGTCAATCTTTTTAAAAATAAATATTAAAGATATCAAACAAACTTCAAAATTCATATGTTGAATTAGCTGAAACACACATTAGCTTCACACAAATTTATGGAGATTTTAAGGTATAGATTTAAACAAAGTTCTGTAGAAAATCTAGCAAACTATGTATCACAATACAAAATCTATCCTTTGTATGGGAAATTTAGTAGATTTTGAGAACATATTATCCCAATTTTGATGTGAAAGACGATGAGAACATAAATATGCTATAATACAATTTTTTCGTGACCGAAGATACGACAGTTCAACTACATCAAAATGTTATTTTTAAACAGAAGCATAAATTTCTCAAAATAATTAATTTGATTAATAATATAATATGTATCTTTTGAATAACTGCAATATATACACGGATTGGACATTGGATTGTGTTTTCTTTAACAACAGTTAAAATTTTGCATTTACATGTAAAAATATTTGCTAATTCGATTGAGATATGTATTTATTTTAAAAACTGTAAATATTTATGAAAGATAGCAAATTTTGCAAAACTACTTATATCTGAGACCAATGATATTTATATTTGACATACATACATACATTGTAGTTAGAAATTTTAAAATATTTAAAAAAAAATAGCCATTCCAGAGTTTTGTCAGTAGCTAATTTTTAACAGACCTGCCATTCGTTTTTTTCGCATATGTACACACACTTACTTACCTTTGAATTGAAATTAGCTCGAGACCTAAAGTATACCCCATGAAGAATTTTAATCTTAGTAGGGTTGACATGAGAGAGTACTGGTGGTATTTGTGTTGTAGGAGGGAATATGGAATTTTCTGCAAATAATTTTGCAAATAAATCTGTGAATCTGAAATGATAGAGTTGTCGGAAGCAATCAGCGGTGAAAAGGATGATCCACAAAAATTACTTTTAACACTTTTTGCAAAGGTCCAAAGGGAGCGATTGCAATGAGGAACATTAACTATTTTTTGTTTTAACCTTTGATTGTAGAGAAACTTTTGCTGATTGACAATTCTCTTGCAGTTGTTCCTAGAAACTTTATAGTCGGCAAGTGAAGATTCCGATACATTTGCCTTATACTTTTTGAAGTGCTTCTCTTTAAAATTGATTGTCTTTTGCAGGTGTCATTAAACATGCTTTTGGTTTTGGTTTAAAGGGTTTAAATGAGCTAGGAATGAATAGTTTCATTCCTAGCATAATTATTTTACTAATGGCATCTGCAGAAAACTCAACGTTTTAGTGACGGGAGATCGCACGAGCAGTCGAAATTGCCCAAAAATCATTCAGGTATATAGTCTGCTCTGTCGCAGTGTCAGACTAGTCTCTTGAGATCTCTAATCTCAAATCGGTTAGGTATGAGTTTTTATGGGTTAGGTATAGTTAAACTAACGCTAAACTTCAATATGAGAGGTTTGTTTTTGCGCATTTACAATTTTGGCCTATCGTATAAGCGATTGCTGTATAGGATAGTTTCCGGAGGTCACCTTTATTTTTTTTTTGTGTATAGTTTTTATTAAAACTTACTAATCTAGAAACTCACAATAATTAGATCAAATCTTAACCTAAAGAATTAGAATATCCCTGCCATTGCATTGATTTTTCCATTTAACAAAGTAAGTTAATTTATAACAGTGATAAGTATAAATAATAACAACAAAAATTAAAAATAAAATATATAAAAAGATAAAAATAAGAAAAGTATACATTATAGCATAGATTGATAAATTCCTTTGTGTCATTTTTTTAAGTCTTATATGACCCCTATTTGTGGCTAGTTTTTTTTGCTAGAGTGAGTGGATGCGTTTTCGTAGATGTTTCGACTATATCTGACGACTTCTTCGCTGACCATCGAAATTTTTAGATCTCTGTGTGGATTTTTGCATTATTAATAAACCAGAGGTTGATTCTCCTTAGGACTTTTGATTGAATTTTTTGTAGTTTTTCTACGTTGGATGGAGAAGCATCAAAGCCCCATATTTATTCCATAAGTTCATATCGGTATAATGCCTGCTGTGTACAGAAAGAAAAACTTTGTATTCTAATCTTAGTTTTGAGTAATTATTAAGTAACTACTGCACATTGTTTGCTTTGAGTTTTATTTGAGTTACTTTTGTTGCGATGTGTTTACTCCATATCAATCTGCGATCTAAGTGAAACCTATAGGTATATTTAACCTCGTTGCTCTGAGCGATAGTATCATTATTGATTTTTAACATTGGGCACGTTTCTTTTCTTAGTGTATATGATACTTGAGCACATTTAGATTCGTTAACTTTAATCTTCCACTAATCTCACCAATTTTCAACCAGTTTTAGGTGATCTTGTAGATATTTAGTATTTTTTTTAGGGTTAGAATGAGAATACTTAGTATTGCTGTGCAATCAGCGAATGTAGATGTTAAGGTTTGACTGCTGAGTAGCATGTCAGATGTATACAACATATACAAAATTGGGCCCAACATACTTCCTTGGGGAACAAGCTTGGATAATTTGTGTATGTGATGTGAAACTTTTATATTTAATTTTGAATTTCCTGCTAGATAAGTAGTTTTCAGTTTTCTAGAAGTTGATGAACATTTATATGTAGAAATGATTTATCTTGAAGATTAAGCCCTCATGCCTTGCTCACCTTGTCAAAAGCTTGGACTATGTCTATGAAAACGGCTGAACAGTATTGTTTTTCTTCAAATGCTTTCCTTATGTAAGTTATTATTCAGCTAAGAACTTGTTCCGTGGTACTATGTTTCTCTCTAAAGCCAAATTGGTGTTTTGGTATCAGTTGCTTTTACAGAAGTGTGGGCATTAGTTTTAATAGTAATAGTTTCTCGAACAGTTTACAAAAAATTGGTTATAAGCTTATCGGTATGTACCATGTCACTTTGGTGTTGTTTTTGTTTTGATTATGGTAAAAGAAATACATGTCTCTCATGCTTTTACCTAAAGTGAAATCAAGTGTTAGGTCATGATTTCACCCAATAGTTTTTGTTGCAATTTTTATTTTTATTTATTCATGGATTTCTCTGTTCAAAAAATTAATCCTCTTTGTTTTTGTACAATATGTTAACTCTTTTTTATTTACTCAAATTCATTATTTTATATGAATATTCATAACTTAAGTTAAAAAGGGACATTTTAACTTTTCATGTGTCCCCGTATCATATTGGTAAACTATAAGAAAATAGGAAACTAAAATAAAATAATACTTATGATAAAAGAGAAACAGGAAGAAAAAAGGTTCAATGGTTGGTATCAGTATAGCCGAATGATCAAACATTCGATAGAGAATTTATCAACTGTGTGAGTAAACGTTCAAACGAAAATTCGTGATAAATTTTTTTTCTCCCGCTGTGGCTCGACTTTTTAATCATGTTGCAGTTTTTCTAAGGATAAAAAATTATTGAAAAAGGAAAGCAGTTTAGAAATCAGTAATTTGTTTTCCTTTTTTCTTTTTACTACATATATAGGTTTATTAATAATTACTCATCATTGATATTTATTTAATTTTAATTCTTTAAGCTTTAAATCTGGCTATTTTTAGTAATAGAATCATGACTAGATTTGACAATAGAAAGTATATTTTAGTAGTTGCATTCCATTTGAATAATTTTGGAAATTTTAATGGATGTACACATAATTTTTTAAAAATATTTTTTAATTATTGAAGTATTCGCAAAAAGTTTTCTTATTGATTTCTATTTCTTATAAACAATAACAATTTTTCTTTTTTTGTAAGCAATTGTTTCAAAAATATTCTATACGTTGTGGTATTTGTAAGACATAGCATGATTTCAATAAAAATTTATTCTATTATGCTTATTTTTCAGGTATATAGGTACTGCCGGAAACTGTACCTAATTTTTAATTTTATACTCCAGTTTTTGTACATATTATGTCTTAATATTATCAAGAATATAATGTTGTTCTAGAATTCCTAATATTATTTGTTTCTTAGTAGAACATTTTTAATTTCATATTATATACGATTATGTATTCAGGTATGTGTAAACGAAGCAATATTGACACTTTCTTTAGTCATTCATAAAAAATTTCAGAAGTTGGCTAGTCGGTTATTGATCATGTTATTGGCACAATCCCTTTTTATTTACCAATCTAATAAAAATATAGTATATGTATTTGTAAAAGATTTCATTTAAAAGATTATTTGCTACACCACTTATTTTACAAAACAGTAAATTTTTAGTTTTTATAAAAACTTGTTTTCCAGCGTTAGAGTAAAATTTTGGTATAATAGTGAAAATAGTCGAATATTTTCCTTTTAATTTTACTGATATGCTTATCATACAGATACACGTATTTCGTCTACTACTTGCAGACTTCTTCAGTGCTTTGTACTCGACTGAGAAAAGAAATCTAAAATTGTCTTATTTATTTTATTCGCACAGGTAACAATTTGATGTTTCTCGCAGCTGCATGGTTGTTTGTTATCCAATGAAATAGCCCCTACCTGTGCTGTGGTTTATTTATAAAAATATTTTTATTTATTTTATTGTTGGTATTTGAAATAATATTTCCGACGTTAGAGTGACAGGAAGGGGTGGTGTTATTCGTTTTATTATATTTCACTAAAAATTTAAATAAAGAAAAATATCCGTTGCCTTGGTCTTTATTTAGGAGTGAGTCATTTTTAGTTTTGTAAATTTCGATGCTTTCAGCTGAATCTAGTTTCCTAGAATCTCTAATGTAATTTACCATTACTATGTCTTCTTTCGAAATGCTATGATTCTCCTGGATGATGGGTTCTGCTACTTTGGTTCTTTGAGTTCTTCTTTTTAGCCAGTTCTGCTTCTTTCAGGTGTTCATTAAATCGTGTTTGTATGTTTCTCATAGTTTGCCCAATATAAATTTTGTTGCAATGACTGCAAGTTACGTTATATACACCTGATTTTTCCATTTGTTCGATTGGGTCTTTAGTTGAACCTAGAACAGACTTGAGTTGGTTAGTTCTGCTGCTATATACGATATCTAACCCGTGTTTTCTTAATTTCCCAAGTATCATTTTGTGCTCTATTAAAGCTCTATAATAGTTTACACAGCTAAAATTGAACAACAAATTTTCTCTAATATAACTGCGGAATCTCCTATAGAAGGATTGTAGAGCTCTAACAGAGCTAAATGGCGCACATTTAGAACTATTTTAGAACAAATTAGCTACCATATAAGCAGTTATAGAGCAGTTATAGAGCAAGAAATTTCAGCTTATTTTTATCAATTACGTTGCTGATTCGCTCTATACAAGTGTTTAATTAGCATTTGGTTACTCTTATGGAGGTAATATGTTGTTGAAATTGAAAAAAAAAACTACATTTTAATTCCAACTGTCAAAAAATTATAATGTTATTTCTGTATAAGAGTTTAATGACATTATATTGATCTTTTCAGTATACCAAATTATTATTTGTTTATATATGGAGATTTTGTTTCTCAAATAAAAATTGAAGTAGGAAAATAAAAAACATTTATGGAATACTTGTTTACTTGTTTTTTGTGAATATAATACCCAAAATTTGCTTGCGCATCGAGATTTATTTTGAAATCATACTAAATAGGACCAAAAATAACAATGCCCTTTAAAATTATCAAATTTTTAATAAATATTTAAATTTTATTTAAAAATAAAAATATTTCTCAATAAGAAAAAATAGATTCATAACCTCAAAAAATTAATAACTTCCCCCACAAAAAAAAAACATTTCCAATATAGTCTTGTAAAGATATGCAATAGTTAGGTAAAAAGTAACTATTTAGCTTAAAGGCTTCTTGCATAATTAGCTGAAAACCGAATTCCATAAGTTACCCCCACACTCGGACTACATAAAAGTTTTAAAAATACAGTCGGTAACTCTTGATACCAAGCATCTGAATTTATTAAACGCCTGTTTTAAAAAAAAAACGACAGGTAAATGTAGACAGCAAAGGTATAAGTTAAAATATTGTTCAAAAAGTTCTTCAAAGCATAAGTTCAAATTTATGAACTATTGAATATATATGTACGTAATATACATGTTGAAAAACTTCGTACTTGACAGTTCATTTCATTTCACTTTTTTATAAAATTGTTTTCGGTTTTTAGGTACAATATAGTTTACCATTTCCACGTGGTTCTTAAATAAAGTAATCTAAAATATAAAAAATAATTTTGAGTGAACTCCATAAAATCAATTAAAATGCTTAAGTTAAATTTTCAATTATAAACAAAGAGATCTAAATATAATTGAAAAGGAACTGAATATAACGGCTGGCATGTTTTTTATTTGACATAAAATATTCAAGTGAGGAAAAAAAGTTTAAAAAGTTAATTTTAATCAGATGGTAAATAATATTTTGGCCGAAAACTGACGAAGAAAAATCAATTTTTTTTTCAATCATCAAAAGAAAAATAAGAAATAAGAAAATAATAGCTATGGGAACAATCCTCTAAATATGTAAAGAGTTTTAAATTTTAAAATCCCATTTTTCAATATCTTTTCACACGTAATGTTAAATATTCTATAAGATTGTTTGTTTAACAAAAATGTTTATACTTACAAATACATAACTATGTATCTATAAAACTAAATTTATCTGTCAAATTCAAAATTTTGCCAAAAGTATTTTTAAATTTTTTTTGTATGTATATTATGTACTTAAATTACTATTATTGAGTTTTTATTTTTTTTAATTTATTCTAATTTCAATTTATTAAAATAATATAATACTTCAAATGGAAAAATTGATATTTCAGAACTGAAATTTTCATATCACCGAGTCAATGTCAGATACAATAGAAAATTATCTTGTTTCTTTTCCCCACTCTAATAAAGAACAACATGAAGGTAGCTACATAATAATTCAATTTGTTTTTGTAATTTTGACGGTTTCAAATTTGCTGTATAACTGTTGAATTGGAGCACTTATGGAAAGCTTATAGAGCAATTTTGTTGTTGTGTCATTTTTGTTTTGTTTTTCATATTTAAATGTCAGATGTTATAATTTATATTTTGTTAATGGTTGAAGGTAGCTATGTCCATAATTAATATATTTAAAAGAACCCGAGTAAAAACAAATGTTTAAAAAATTACACCGATTTACCATCACAAAATACATAAATTTAGAAAATTCGTATTTGTAATGTATATGTACCTATATTAGAATTGAATAATCAACATTTATTAAATATATTAGCATATAAGGAACAAGAAGCTTAAGTATTTATTTTGGTTAATTTTTGTTTTTTATTTTGTATTATTTGAATTGTTACATTATTTTATCATTTGAACAAAAAAATATTTTACATAAAGTACAATTTAAACAAAAATGAAGTTATCAATTGAACAAACACTTAATTTTTATATTTTATTCTGAAAATTTTACACACTATACATTTGATACTGAAAAATTGTGGCTCCATTTTCTCGCAATCCGACAAACATATACTATTTAAGTAAGATGATTTAATTGGCCTTTCAAACATTTCTTTTATACTTTTTAATGAACCATGTATAAAAACTTCTCCAATTATTGTTTTTCCGACAGAATTTGTTCCTACAACTTTATTATTTTTTGTCGTGGTACGTTCTAAACATCCATGCTGAGAATTTAAATTAGATATTACCCGAATTTCCGTTTTCATAGAACCAATGCTTTATTTTGATTTTTCACATAAAATAATTATTTTTATCTGTAATAATTATGTCTTCTTGATTTTGTTAAAAATTTTCATTTGAAATTAATATTTTTTACATTTATTTTTTTTTAGATGCGCGTTTTGCTTCTAGTTCTCATAAAAACTTCTAAAGAACTGAAGAATAAAAAATTATGACATAATTATGTATGAGCGTCATATTATGCACTATAAGTTATGTTAAAGCAACTATAAGTTATGTTAAAGTCATGTTAAAGTTAGTTGTCGAGTTTCTTCGGATTTATATTCATGCTGCTCTATAAGAGTGATCGGTTAAAATTAAAAAGTGCTAATAGAGCTTAACTAATTTCGAAGTTGAAGCTCTATAAATGTTGTTCTATAGAGCTATAATAGAGCTAATAACCTCTATTAGTTATTTTATTGCAACTCTTAAAGAGTAAAAAAAAATCTCTCCCAAAAAATGCTAATTAGCTGCTCATGCAACTCTTATAGAGCATATAATTTTACAAAAAAATCTCAAATGCTAATTTGTTGTCAAAATGTTAGTTTATAGAGCAAATTTGCTTCAGAGAATGGTTAAAGAACAGTACTAGAGCAAATTAGCTTTCTCGAAACAAATTAGCTGCAAAAATTGTTACTTGGGTTCGTTCTGAGTGGGAGAGAAATCTTGCTAAACTGCTATGCTACTCGTACTCTTTTGGGTTGTTGATCAGTGAGTAGGATAGTGAGGGAATTCAGTTGTAAAGTTCTTTTCCGTTTACTGAGTAAGTCAGTGATAGTTTTTTCTGGATATCCGTTTATTCTCGCAATTTCAAATATGTGTTTAGTTTTTTTTACTAAACCTTTTTGGGAGATGGGAAGTGTTAACATTTGATGGAACATGTGGTTGAACGATGCCATCTTATGCTGATTGGAGTGGTTGGAGGTATTCGGGATGACTCTGTCAGTATTCATAGGTTTCCTGTAAATCTCTAGTTCTAGGGACGTTCCTGTTTTACTTAACAGTAAATCTAAGAAGGGTAGTTGACCTTCTTTTTCTACTTCGACAGTAAACTGTATATTCATGTGAAGTCCGTTAAGAGTAGTTAAGGTTGATTTTAAGTCCCTTTCCCTTATTACAGCAAAAATATCATCTACGTATCTCTTCCAAAATCTTGGTAACCGTTCTTCTGCTGCTAAATCTGACTCCAGTTTAGCCATGAAAATTTCACTGATGAATGGAGAAAGGGGGTTTCCCATTGAAGCCCCCTTCAATTCCTTGTAGAAATCCCCTCTAAAGATGAAATAATTTTCTTCCATGCAAAGCCGGATCAGCTTTACGTACTCAACAAGAATCTTAAAAATTATTAATAATGATAATTTTTATAAATAAATTTGTTTTTCATATTAGCTTATTTTTTATCTACAGTTTTGGGTACCTATACCTATAAAGTTTAAATTAAAAAAAAAAAAAAAAAATCAAAAGAAAAAAAAAATTTATTTCACAAAAATTTCTTATTTTTTGACATAGAATCCGAATTTTCATAAAATAAGTACACCTTCCCATTTGAAAATTTCGATTTCGGGAAATTTCGGCGATTTTTGGTTTAAATCGCTGGAACTCATCAGTAGGTATTGTAGTGTAAAATTAATGTAAAATTTTTGAATTGCAAATTATTAGATCTGAATTTTACTATTTCAAATTTCAATTGGTAAAGTTGTAGTTTATTTGAAACCGTCGAAATAGATCGTTGGATTGATTTTTTCTACCCTTCTATCAGTTTTAGAAGCATATCAAAAATAAATAACATAATTCAAATATTCTGAAAAAAATTTTAAATTTTCATAAACCGTTATTACATTGCAGTTTTTATTTCTTTGTAATTTTCTAGCATTTTTTATTGAAGAATTGGGTGATCACTATAGTTTTTCGACACGCTCTACATCAAATAATAAATCATATATGAACATTATACTTACTTATATGATTTTAAATATCTGATTTTATTTATTATATTGATGTTATTATGCGATAACTTTAACATTTCATCGTGTAGTTTGTATTATAAAATATGATTAGTATAATGCATTTAAATCATTTAAAAATGTCATTAAATTGTACAATAGTAAAAAAATTTCAATAATTTAAAGTTCAATAAAAGTTACCATTATTATAATAAAAAAAACAAAAAAAAAAAAACAAAACCATAAACAAAATGTTGTTATACTTTTGATATTTTTAAAAGTGAGTTTGATTTTTAGTCAGGGACGTGAATGGAACAATTTCCGTGGGAAGCCTAAAAGTTGTTTCAAAGGCCAAAATTTATTCCTTTTGTTTTATAAAATCGACACTATTATATAATATAAGTAAGTAGAATAAAGGCCTTATAAATATAACTTAAAGGATTGAAACTAGACGTCCTTTCTTACATAAATACTGTCGTTTGAATTTTTAATTTGTCAACGATTACATACAAACAGATTTTGAATTTCTCTCATACTTTTGTAATTATGATATTAGTATTGTAGTATTCTACTTTGTACACTAATTTGTTTTATGATGTGTTTAAGATATATAATTGTGCATCCGTATTCATTTCAATCTTTTACTTTAAAAGCATCAGTACGCTATTATTCCTCACACTAGGTGCGTATTACACATCAATGTTTCCATCCATATTCTTGTCCATATATTGACAATATATGGACAAAAATAGTGATGAGCGATTACACATCAATAATGCACTAGCCACTAAGCAACTTTTTTATCCATATTTTGAAATTTCGCAATGACATACATATTGTGGAACTGTGGAAGTGTTCTTAATATATTAAGAATTTCGAAATATATGCATTTTGAAAATATAATTTCTGTAATGGAGGAATGTTTCCTGAGTAAATGTTTTTTTTTGCACATTTTAATAATATATCAATTGTTTAATTACAATAAATAAATGCTATGATTATTAAAATTAATATAAAAATGGTTTTTTTTATAACGTTATCTGAACATTCCCCAAAAAACCATTTTTACACATCAGCTGATTTATTGATGGGTCAGCTGATTGAGTTATTGATGAGAATAGAACCGCCTTCAATAATTATTTCTCATCAATATATGGACAATATATATTGTCAATATATAGAAAATATATTGATCATTCATTGATGTGTAATAGGCACCCATAATTTAAAATAAAATAAAATTGTTTGACATATTATATACATACTCATTATCTTATATTCTTATATTAAAAATCGGAATGGTTACTGAAGTTTACCTATTATACAAAGTACAAGTATACCTATTATAAAGTAATTAATATATAAGAAAATGCGCAACATTGAGGCGGATTTTTTTACCAATGAATTGTGTGTAATTTTGTTAATTATTAATGTCACTGTAATAATCTATCATTGTAATGAACTCATATCTAAATATTTTTTTTCTGTTTTATTTGAATAATAATCGATTAAAAATCAATTTGCGTGTTAACAATCATTATTGACAACTTTCGTATATGTATATGTATATTATATATATGTTTTTGAAATGAGTATAAAAACTTACTGAACAAATTAAATAAAAATTAACTTGACCAAATGTTCAAAGTACAGTTTTATTTACCTTGTGATCTCCAGGTTAAAAACAAATTGACGTATCAAAATAAACGTCTTTGAAAAAGCAAGAAAATCTAACAAAATTTCAGGGACCAAAATTTGATAATTTATAAGTTTAAATTTCATGAACTTTTGAACTAAAATAGAACACTATATATGACAGATTTACGGCCAATTCCTTGAATAGACCATAGTAGAAGGTCAATGACTTCAAAAAATTTTATTGTGATCTTTTTTGTACTTATTTAATTTTATCTAAAACGACAAATAGATATTTACAACAATATTTTATATTTACGGGCCTGCAAGTCTGTAAAGTTTTTACTGACATTTTTAAAGCTTTTGATAAAGTGAATTACTTTAAATTTCAATCCAAAATTGAAGCATTTGGTATTTATGGCACATTGTTAAAACGGATACAATCTTATACTTAATTGGTCGTAAGCTCTCAGTAAAAATTTCTAATACTGAATATTATTCATTTCTAACAACATCGGGATTTCCTTAAGGAACACACGTGGGTTCCTTCCTATACTTTTTATTTATCAATGACTTTGATTTGAATATTAAAAACTCTATCTTATCATTTGTTGATGATAAGAAATTATTTGCTTGATGGTACGAATCGATCATTAGAAGGTAGATGAATAAATAAATAAATAATATTAAGTGAACCCAAATCAGTTTGGTGTTATTGACCAATATTTTGTGTTATACGCAATTTTATAAGTATCTTTTGGATACGGTATAATAAAGATTTTTTTTTCTCTTTCTTAAAATTTATAATTTTTTGTTTTTCAGTATTTTTGTTTTCTTTTTACAAAAATTGTAGTTATAATTATCCCACTTGAATCTGTATTCATTTAGAATAAAAAAAATACAACTAATGCAACAAAAAACAAGTAGTGTAAACGGAAGTAATTTAACGTCCAATCGTCCAATGTACTCCAGCCCGGGAATTGGCCCTATTATTTTGATGTCGAGAAACGTTATTTTATTGTTTACTTTTACTTCTTAATTGTGAAAGTTAGTTATGTATACACGGGTATATTAAACTCTTACGTATATCCATACTTTAATTCAAGCTTACAATTGAAATTATAAAAAAATATTATCGATGTTCACTTTTGAAGCTCACTGTAAATCGGTAATATTATTTTGTCTGTCTACTTTTAATACTCTAGTATTTATCAAGCATAAAAGAAGAGTAACACGTTTTTTTTTTAGTCAAAATACATACATAAATAATACATACATACCTTAGATTTTTTTCATTTTTGTATTTTGATTACTTGGTGGTGGATGGGTGGTGGTAATTTTGTTTGGTCATGAAATGTTATAAATTCTAATAAATAATTTCATAATAACATTGAAATCAATATTTAAAAAAAGGAATTTTTAATTAACAAATTTTGAATATTAAAACTTTTAATTTATAAATTTGTAATTAAATATTAAATTATAACATTTCAAAAAGTTCAATGAATTATAATCAGTAAAATTTATCAATTTAACGTTTTTGAAGCTATTTGATAATTTTAGCGTTAGGGTGGCCACTTGATGTCTCCCTTGTTCCTCGGCGGAAATGTTTGAGAGCTGGCATTAGGGTTTTTATTTCATATGAAGAAGTGCCTAAGCATACGTTTTGCAGCAATTCAAAAAGCCAAAACATCTCGCGGCATTTTTAGCAATGTCTCAAAGATATGGTCATTCCATTACATTTTATTGTTAACCTTTATGCCCAGGATGTTCAGGTGTTCGGTTCACTGAATACGCACACTCCCTCAATAAAAGGGTGAGGTTATATGGGGTAGTTTTGCGCGAGACTAGACACCTTTGTCTTTGTCTAGTCTTGCAGGAGATGTTAAACTCAACTCTATTACTTTTGTCCCAGTTGAAAATAATGGCTAAGTCAGGGTTGATCGGGCTGAGCATCATGTTACGTTTATTATCAGTAATTGGTATTGTAGCATGTGATTTTATGCTACTAGAGTGCTGTCGTCTGCAAAATTATGGATAGGATTGAAAGTTGGTTGAAGAAGATCATTGAAAAATATCAAAGAGAGAGTAGGCGAGAGAACTGATCCTTGAGAAATACCAGCGTTAATATGATGTTAGTCGGATATAAATCCGTCAATCAAGACACGAATCGAACGATTCGAGATGAAATTTCCAATTCATTTTATGAAAACAGAACCCAGGCCTATAGGGTGGCACTTGGATAAAAGACCGCAATACCAGATTCGATCAAAGGCTTTTGACATATCCACGGCTACAGCAGTAGATTCACCAGAGTTGTGAATACTAATGTTGAGCTTCTCGCTAAGGCAATTAAGTCATTAGATTGCCAGTGGAGCATTGTGGTTTAAAACCATATTGCCTATTACTAATGATACCTTTGCATTCAACATATTTCATTAGCCTTTTGTTGATAGATAAATGAAAGAGATTCCGCAGCGGGTTGGAAATGGCGAGGACAATGTGTCTCAGGACCATAGTTGGAATGCCATCCGGACCGGTCGACTTCCTTATATCAAGATTCATAAGAGCTTTCACCACAGTGCGTGTTCCAAAGTAAACTCTTCCAAGGGAGAAGTTTATTTCAGTGAGAATTGGTACTTTTTGAGCTGTGGGATGTAATGTGGAATTAACTCCGAATAATTTCACAATTCGAATGATTTCGAAGAGAATATCATAAACAAAACTTTTACAACATATGGAGTTCGAATGTAAGGCCATCTAAATAGTATTAGGATAGTTCAGATAAAATAACCAAGTTTTTTTTTTCCATTATAGTTGTTATTTGTTAAACTATCGCAGCGTTAGAGTCAAAAAATTCGTCAATAATTTTGGTAGTTTTATTTTTATTAGATGGTTCAAATTTGTTGGTCTAATTCCAGGAAAATAAATTTTCTTGTATTGTTTTCGGTCACACTATACAATATTATAGGTTATTAAATTCTTATCTATTTGACCAACATACGCAAGTATTTCGTTTTGAAATGTGTCTCTACATCTTTTATCCAATAATTTTTCTTTTCTATTGATTCAAACTCAACACATTTGTATAGTAGATATATTTTTACTGAATCTATTTTGTATGTTTGTAATAAAGGTAACAATCATTATTATTGTTGTTTTTAATTCTAAAATCTACCGTTAAGTTTATTTATTTTTGTTGAATGTACATTTAATAATTTGTATATTGTATTGAAATATTAGTAAATTTTGTTATTTTATATTTATGAAATTATAGTAGCTACTCAGTTTATTTATTTATTATTTCATTTGCGTTTGGATTAACGTTGAAATTTTTTGTTGTTGAATATTTAACAAATATGGACGAAATGATATACAATAAAATGAAATTGAAATAGCTTTAGTCCTTGAAAAGTGTCAACAAAAAATAAAAGTAAATGTTTGTCATTGTCAAATTTTGTTCTACCTTGAACAAATTTTAATTTTCAGCATTATGTATTCTATAAGGACTATGCAGGGTAAAAGATATACTACATATATATATATTATAGTATATATATACATATTAAATATAATCAATATAATACACCGACATAATTACAGTACAGTTCTGTTAATTCCATTAATAGAGATCTAACAATAGACTTAAATTTCTCAAGGCAGAGCTACTACTAAACTGACGGGCGATATATATAAATAAATAATTTACTTATTTTTGGATATAAGAATTTACATATATGTGGACTTTAGAAAGAAGGTAAAGTCTAAAGAAGAATTACTCCAATTGATATATAATTGAGATAAGAAAATTCATAATTCAACAACACATAATTTCATCCTAAACAGAAATGATGTATGTTGTCAATCTAATTTCTATCTAACACCGTTTATAACTGAAAATCAAAAGAAACAGTTTGTATATCTGTTTAATTATGTATAATGAATTATCATGCGGGTTGAAACATATTAATTAATAAAATTATTGAATATATTCTTTTTTAAATAAAAAAATAAAGAATTATAAACTTTAAATATCAGTAATATTAAAATAATATTTTTCTTCTATTTTCTATTTTAATCGTAATTAATAAGACCACACAGTTACAGTTTTTTTGGTTTTAATAATTAGTTTTAACAATACTGAAATTCTATTTTTATAATTATAGTTATTAACCAAACTAAATTTTTTTGTTTTTAATGTTTAATTAAAATGTTAATGCAATAAGTTAATGTTTTAAACGTTCTTGACTTTGCCACATTGGGTCTTACATTCTAAGAAGCAAATTTTTTTTCGTCATCTGAAGATACGAGGATATCATAAAAAAAAGTATAAAAAAGCAACAAAAATTGTATGGCAGAATAAGAATGAAACTTCAAAAGTAAAGTTTTGGACCTCTTCAATATAAATTTAATGGCATCAACGTACTTGACTTTGCCACATTGGGTCTTACATTCTAAGAAGCAAATTTTTTTTCGTCATCTGAAGATACGAGGATATCATAAAAAAAAGTATAAAAAAGCAACAAAAATTGTATGGCAGAATAAGAATGAAACTTCAAAAGTAAAGTTTTGGACCTCTTCAATATAAATTTAATGGCATCAACGCTCTAAGTTTTATAAAATATCATGTCATTCGCTTCTCAGAGTTCTAAATTTTTCCCGTTCTGATACTCTAACCATATGTAGCAAAAAAATAATTTTTTTCTCAGAATTGGGCCCAATATCTAAATGGTTATTGCAATTACTTATAATATTGATCTATAAATAATTTTTACTTATTTTCTAATTTATGAATAATTTTGTTTACTTTTCCATCTATGTATGAGTTTATTTGTTTTACCTCTACCTTTTGTTTCCAATTATTAGTTTTGTTTTCATCACATTTATGTTAGTATTTTAGATAGATTTGAAAATCTATTCTTGCCAGAATTAAATTCAAATTTATTTTTTTTTTTAAATAAAATATCACAAATATGGTTGTAGTCTAAGATAAATCAATGAAAAAAAATTATAGGATCATCAAGAATAAATTGAAATTATTAATGAAATTATAATATTATTAATTCATAATGAAATTGAGTACCATTTTTTATGAAACTTCCTCGAATTTCGAGGAGCGGGCAAATACTAGTTCAACATTAATCTTCAACTTCCTACTTCATCTTACCCTATTCATACAATCACTGGCCATAAAAAAAAACAAAAGAAAAATTTATCGAACAATAGAGAAATATTTTCAATGGTTTAAAATTGATAACATCTGATCACTCGAGACGAGACTTTCAATGTATACGAACACAATCACTTTGATTTTATGTCAGGATTTATTTTTTTTAATTTAAAAAAAAAAAACTACTTAAAAAAGATTTTTATTCATTTTACATGGTCTTGTTATTTCTAAATCTAAACAATGTGGTTTACTACCTTCTATACTCTTTTTTTTCAGATTCGATAAATCCAAAGAACATAAAAATCACCTAAAATAAACAAAAATCAAGAACAAAATAAAAAAAATGTTTATTTGATGGACATATTAATATACCTTGGCTGAAATCGATAAAATTTCTTGTTATAACTGCGATATAACTAATACCAAGTGAGTGATTTGTGTATATCATTATATATACACATATATATATATATATAGAGTGACTAAAGAAAAAGAAATTATAAGAATAAGATTTTATGTAGTATAAATTGAGATGGCCAGTAGAATAAGTACTGCGAATTGGTCAAATAGTAGTGGTAGCGGAAGTGGAAGTGGAAGTTCATCATCAGCAATTCCACCCCCAACTGCTGCTTCTACAGTTCAACCAGCTGAAGAAAGATTAGTGGTAAATTTTATTATTCAATTCTATATGTCCAAAATAAATTACCAACATTGTTTTTTTGTTTTTTTTTCTTTATCTACCGTAACTATAAATAATATGAATACATTTATAAATCACTACTACTACAAATAAACAATGTGAAATTCTAATTCAAATTAAAATGTTTATAAATTTTTATACTTAATCTTTTTAAAAAAAAAATCAATTCAAGGTCGCTGTTCGTGTTCGTCCTAGCCAAGATACAAATGATCCAAGGTGTATTGAAGTAATTTCCGAAAAAACTTTATTCTTTGATGAAGGCGTAAAAAATCGTCCAAGGAAATATGGTTACGATCATGTATTTGGGGAGGAAACAACTCAGGTAATTTGAAAATAATTAAAGGTTAAATAAAAAAAAACATAACGAAATAACAAAAAAAATATTAAGAAAACAAATCCAATAAATAAATGCATAATAATAAAAACTTCAATGTTGCTATTAGACGTACTTAGGTATAGTATAGGACTGTATATATAATGCACATATATACATTATATTATACATTTATATTATATTTATGATGGTTACTCAAGGATATAAAAAGCATTGATGTTAATGGATTATATGTTGACGTCTTATAGAATTTATTTTTTTTATATTTCGTTTGATAATGTTATTGAAGGTCTTTGTGTTTTTGTTTTTTATTTTATTTTTATTTTATGAAATTCTTTAAATAAATAAAGAAATTTAATTAAATTAACAATTTAACATGAATTATTGATCTTCGTGCACAATTATTTTAAATTCAGCTCCAAGTTAAAAAAAATTATGCAAATGTTTTAACTCTAAATTTTAAATCCTTGGAGCTCTGGCTTAAACTTTATTTCAGCTATATATAACCCTTACAGCATATGCTTGTTTGTAAATTGACTTCACTTTATTTCAAACTAGCAGACCCGGTACGCTTTGCTACACTCAGTTGATGAACAGGTCCGTCTTACACGTAGAACAGTAAGTACACTTCCAGTGTATAGGAAGTGGATTAAAGTAAACTTTAATGTTCTTTATTACATAATAATAACTTTATGTTTCGAATTTTACATTATTACAAAGTTTAAAATCTTAAAATATGTTATATCTACTATTCTATTGCAATGCTCTTTAGTAAACAATATTTTTTGTTTTTCCTTCGTGTATAAGAAATACACAAATTAAGATCGTGCAAATTAACTATAATCCCTTTAATGGTATACTTAATTTTACTACCAAAAATGTTGAGTTATAATCTAAGAGATGTTACATTTTTTGTTGGAATTAACTAAATATTATTAAAGTATTTTATTATTAAATCTGCCAAAAAATGTTTAAACAAAAATATAAGGACAGAAAAAAACAAATAATATTTATGTATTAATTTTTTATTTTTCACTAAACATTTATTTTATTTTATTTTTGAACTCAAATGTCAGTTTGTGACTTAAACAGAAGAAAGTGAAGCACATGAATAATATCAGAAATTAATACTATGATGAAAGAGTGTAGATAGCTGTCGCATATATTTATATGTGAAATTTTAGTTCAAAAACGGATTTCAATTAATTTATAATTTTATTTGACTAAACATTAAATTTAGCATAAATTAACTAACTTTATAATAAATTAACTAAATAAATATTAATTTAATGTTAGTTATTCGATTATTATAAGTACTTTTTTGTTTTTAACTATAAGCAATGTATTCTTCTAATATAAGATTAGAAAACCATTCTCATAAGTAATAAAGCTTACATATAAATTTTTGTCAAAGTTGGTGCAGTAGTTCTTGCGGAAAATGATTACAAACATACAGCTCTCTTTTATTATATATAAGATAAGATAAGATTAAATAAGATTCTTATATAGGTACAGCTAAAATGAATTGTTGAAAACGGTTTTTGTTACTGTAACGGGAACTTTTTAGTTTTTTTTGTATTGATCTATAGGCCTATATTTTGGTTTTGACTTGACTTTTTTTTCATAAAATTAATTGGGAAATTTATAAGTTTCCCATTATCTGTATTATAGAGATTTGAATAAAAATCTGAATTACGATTTGTATATAAATTCAAAAATCTCCATGATCGTGATCTATATATGTAAATATAAAAAAACGCAACTATTGATATTGCAGCTTCTCCTCGTTGGCACTATAGTTTTCATTTCATGTATTTTGCAATACCAAATAATATCAATTACCCTATTTTATAATATTAATCTCTATTTCTTATATAATATAAAGGATATTTTTCATATCAGTGCACTGCTGTAAGAATTTATAATTTAATTATTCAGTAAACGTTTCTCATTAAACGCAGGCTTATGCTTGAACGATGCCATAAATATAAAGACTTTTTTTATTATTTTTTATTATAAAGGAATTATTTTTAAATTGGTTTATGAAGAAACAAATTAACTATAATTTTAAAAAGTAGATTAACATCATTAAAACAATTGTACCTTTTATGCTTTCACTTGTACACTCTTGGTAAAATTTTATAAACATTTTTTAAAAAATAAAAGACTTATTAATTTCACAAAATGATTTTATTCCGGCATGTGTTTCGACCTTTCGGTCATAATCATGGATCATAAATGGATACAAAACAAAATATTACAAGCATTAAATACAAAAATTTTTAATAAATTTAAAAAATTTAACCAGGTAAGGATTTAGATATTGAAATTCAAAATTTTAAATTTAAAGTGAACTTAGATTACAGGTAACAAATAATAAATTTATTGATAATTGAAAATACAATCATAAAAAGCAAAAGAATTTAAATTATTAATTTCTATTTGATTATTAACAATGTTTTGTTTATTTTTTATTGCTTTCTTAATTTCTAAGCCTTCATAAAAATCTAATTTCCTTCTTTTACTGATTTTACTTAATTCTGTTGTTGTTTTCACATTTTATGTTCTTTCATCCTAGTATTAAAACTCCTACCTGTTTGACCTATGTAGATCGTTACAATTATCACAATGAATTTGGTAAACCCCACTTCTTTTGCAGTATTATATTATTATTTTTTAAAAAATGATTAATAAATACGGTATTTTTTTGCATGAATCTAATATGAAGACAATTTACAATTTTCTTATATTTAAGATCTACTGATCATATTTAGAAAAACCTTCATAATTTGGAGTAACCTGTACTGGTGTAGCAAATGTAAAATATTTTTTGTTTTCTTATACAAAGTAAAAATTTTCAATGATGACTAATAATGAAGGTTTAAAGAATGACATATAGCAGTGCACCGATGTCATTAAATCACCTGACATTATCACTAGTGTATATCAAACGCCTCTATATTTAAAAAGCCTCCAAACTAATTTTTGCTTCGTTAAAAAAAGATTTTGTTTGCATGGAAAATTTTCGTAAATCTTCGTTTTTCCATACAAATAAAATCTGTTTTTAACGAAGCAAAAACTAGTTTCGGGGCTTTTTAAATATAGAGGCATTGGTATATCATATTCTTATACAATATAATTTAACGTGATGTATAGATAGTTTTGTGTTTGAAATTGTTAATTTTTCTTTTAATATATAGGAAAATGTTTATAAAACAACAACAGCTCCATTAGTTCAAGAAGTTCTAAATGGGTTTACAGCTGCAGTGTTTGCATATGGTAATTTAAATAATTTAAAAAATATTTTTCATATTTTGTTTTCATTTTTATTTTTTTGTTTTATTTCATCAAATCTAGGAGCAACTGGTTCTGGTAAAACTCATACAATGCTTGGACCAAATCCAAAAAAAGCTGGTACACCATCAACAAGTAATAATAATATTGAACCTGATGGAGATGGATTAATGGTACGAGCTATTGATGAAATATTTCAGCATGTTGAAAATGCAGATAATGCTAATACATTTAAGGTTTTTATTTTAATTTTATATATTGTTATGCAAGTATGTAACATGCGGCTAGGAAAAACATGTTTTTTTTTTATTTCAATTTATTTAGAAAATTATTTTATAATTTTATATTGTTTTTATTAAAAACACAAATTAAATATTTGTACAAATAAAGATTTCAAAAAGAGGTTCAATAAAACTGGGCTCCTGTATTTCTTTGCTTCTGATAGGCTATATATCGACCTCGATTTAGCTGACACCACTATCCATTTTCTAATTATAGAGATTTACAGCGATATTGATAGTGTTTCCAGATGGCAGGTTGGCATATTAGATAAAGCTTTTAAAGCTCTAACGGATTAAAATTAACGAAAATTGCTTCTTTATAGTAGGAAAAATCTTTTAACAACAATGGGTTAATGGATGAGGTTCCTGTTTTCTTATAAAGCTCGAAAAGATTCTAAAAAATTAATTGGGTACTAAATCCAACATCATTTGTCATGCAAAACAAACATTTTTTCTCAACTCTGGTATTCAACAGAGCATACGCAAAAAAAAACTGCGATTGTTTTTAGGGGATTTTTTTTTGAAATATTTCTTTTCGGTAATTTTGTTTTCGAGATTTTGTCTTACTTGGAATTTTTCTTTTTTTCTTGGGGTTTTGTCTGCCTATCATAATTTTTTTTGACATTTACCAAGACATTGTTAATTTGCAGGAAGGGAAGGGATACTTTACAAGAAAGTTGAGTAGAAAAATTATTAAATAAATCATTTGAATGAAACGGATGAAGTAAGTTTAAGTATACTAGAGTATGAAATATGGTGTAATAGGAGAAATATATTAAGGTTTTTGGGAAGTATTAAAAATAGTATAGTTCTCCATACAAATCTATATATATATAAAATTTTAAGCACTTTTGTTTATGTGACCGTGTAACTTTTAAACCACTCTAGACGTATCGTAACCAAATTTACATCATAGATTGAATTGATGCTCCGCTTGGGGTTTGTCTATTTTTGGACCGGTATTCTGAACGGTTTGTATAGCTGCCATAAAACTCCCAGCACTTATCAGGAATATTGTAATAACCAAAGGTGTTACAGACCTGAAAATTGGTACTTATGATAGTTATTTGTTTATTTTAATTTATTTATTATAAAAAAATGAATTTCGTCCTACATAGTATATTATAATTATTAATATAATTTCATCCATAATATTTCAAATTGGTATTCTTGGTACATAACATGTTCTAAGATAGACTTAAGATTTTTTTTTAAACAAACAGGGAAATGAAAATGCAGTGTGTAATATCCAAAAACACTAGAACATGGTCAATGTACTTCAAAAATGTCAAATTACTATCTGGGATGAATGCACAATAGCCCATAAATATTCACTAGGAGCATTAAGCCGTAGCCTAAAAGATTTAAATGATAACGACTACTTTTTAGTGGTTCTCCAATTTTATTATCTGGGAATTTCAGGCAAACATTACCAGTTATTCCGCATTCAAGGTATGCGGGTAAAATCAACCCATGTTTAAAATCGTCTTTTTTATGGCGAAGCATCCATAAATTGCAACTTAATACAAATATGCGTGTAACACTCCAAATGATTTATCTGCTCAAGTATTTCCAAAACAATTGCCAGTTATTGAGAATGGAAAAATTGCTTTCCAAGGAAATACACAATTGATCAAATTGCCATCAAATTTGCCTGCGGAATCTAAACGCACCCAGACTTTGCAACGGAACGAGATTAGTTATTAAAAAAATTATGGGAAATCTCCTAGAAGCTACAATATTGAACGGAAAATTCCAAGGAAAAATGTTTTATTATTTTCACATATTCTAATTGATATTCTAATTGATTGTAATTGATCACATATTATTTCATCATATTTAGTTCAAGCAATTACAGTTTCTCATGCGTTTAACATTTGGGATAACTATCAATAAATCGCAAGCATAAACAATGAAAAGGAACATATGCGGATTGGATATAGAAAATTCATGTTCACAAGTTAGAAAACCATCACAACTTTTCATTCATGCACATGATGGTGTCACCAACAAAATAGTGTTCGTGATTTAGCATTAACATGAAAAAAATAAATATTTTAAAATATAAAAATAATTCAATTGATTTGTTAGTCAAGTTTTACACTAAACGGCATGACAAAGTGTGCCGGCTAGTTTTTATCTAAAATCTAAAAGTGTAACAATAGTTTTAGCAAATAACCTTATAAATTAATTGGAGCAAAACAATTATAAGATTTCTTTTAATTTCAGAATTAAGAGAAACTTAAAAAACAAAATGACAGTTTCATTTTTGATTTGCACTTATCAATTATAACCTACCACCATGAAAAATCAATCTTATTTACAAAATAATACTTGATTGACCAACTACTTTGTCCTCCATTTTTTTTGTTTTTTGTTTTTTTTTTTTTTTTTTTTGTAGAGTAATGTGTACTAGCGTACTGTACTACTGTACTAGTACTATAGGTAGTAGGTACTAGTCATATGCATAAGTCCATAAATAAACTAAAATAAAAATGTATTAAATATACTGTAGCAAATATTAGAAACATTCATATTTCATATTACTTATGTTGGTCGAGTCGAATTCAGTAAAATAATCATTTTTATGTAAGAATTTCAATTGAGAATTAATTTTACACAAAAATAATGAAAACAAAAACAAACAAAAAAAACGAAACAAAAACCTTCTCGAACAAAAGGATAAAGAATAAAATATTTTTAGAACATTGCATGTTATACCGAAAGAATGATGAAGGAGTTTTTTTTCTTTTACGATTATATCCCTGGTGGTAATTTTTTTTGCTATCAAGATTTCGAGAATATTTTGAGGTTCAAGGGCAGTAAATTTCTTGTCAAATTAACTTCAAAGTTTTCTCTTACATAAAATTTTTTTTAAATGTCCTAACGATGACCTGGATTAAATTTTCTAATTTTTTTGTTGTTGTATGTATTTGGGTCTCTTTGCGGGTGGTATATGTGTATGTATACCATAGCATCAGTTAAAAAAGTTTTTAAATTGCGTGCTAGGATATTGGTACTAAACACGTGAAAATGATATGACTGGTGTTGTATTTTATATTTATATGGGTATGTGTGTACTAAAAAAACATTTTATTTTATTTCTGAAATAATTGTTTTAAAAATTATGTTTGTGGTAGCTTATTTTTTTAGATAATATTAACAATACTTAATCGTAAATTGTATACCAGATATACAAAGAACAATCGAAGTATCGAAGTAAATAAGACTCAACCAACTGAACCAACTATACTATGTATCTGGACTATGGGATCTGGAACATTTAATTGAAAACCGAGTACCACGAAAGGAAAGTTCATCATCCACCAATAAAGATTCAATTGGTTTAAGATTTCAAGCTGAAAGACTGTTGTTCACGTTGACTCTTCGACGAATGAGCTGAAAATTAATTATAAGTTGATCCACTTTTTCATCGAAAAATGTTGTTCAGTGATGAAGATCATTTCTGATTAAATGTTTACATTACCAATCAAAATTTGGTTTACAACGGCCGGAAGGCCTAATTATACGTAGAATATAAAGCAACTAATTTTTCTTATGCCCTCCCTATTGAACAACCAAACAAACAAAGTTGCCACATATACAGTAACACTAATCCTCATCTAGTTTACTAGGTTGCATTACATATGGAAGCATCATAGGTATCTTCTTATCTTAAAAATGAGCCCGGAACAAACGTTGCTGTCATAATAGTTATCATTAGAGATTCATGATAAATGATTATTTATTTTCCATTTTGCACTGAGAAATTTCAACGTGCGAACAATTTTTTATTGAAAGACAAATTCCATGACAGTATTATTTCAAGAAATAGTTCGTAGCTCGTATGTTTTAAGGGTAAAAAAACACATAAATATCGGGAGGTTTTATGGTAATATATTGAGATATTTGGTTTTTAAAGAAAGAAAATATAGATTGCTTTTTTTCAAAAATGTTTCACTTTGAACTACAATATCTCCATAACGGCATCACCAAAAATCATCAAATAAATGTTGAAATGATCCAGACTGTCTTACTAGATATAAAAAACTGAATATATCTAATAGATCAACAGATATAACGGTTTATATACAAAAACATCAAAGCAACAAAGATGCTCTCAAAGGTCCTTTTCGTTCTTAAAGGATGCCCCATTATAGATATATATTTTTAGAAAGCTGGGAACACCAGGTATCCTTGAGATATAATCATTAGGTTCTACGCGGATACAACATCTCCCTCAGAATCCCCGAATATTATGCTAATATAATTAATTTTAAAACTTAAGTATATCTCTGAAACAATTTCTAATTTCTATACAAATAAATTGAAAATTTATTAAATTGATGTGTATTAATTATTAACACAAAAGAAGAACAAAACAAAACCGAAAATTTTTAAAATAATTGAGTGTTATTATAGAAGATCCTACCCACCATATTTTTGAATCATAAACATTAAATTTGTATTCATTTCCGCAATTTATTAATTACGTGTGACCTAAAATAAAACAAAAAATATTGCGTATCGTCAATTCGTACATGAAATTTTAGTATTTATTATATATGTGTGTATGTAAGTGTATATGTATACATATCTATAATATTATAATACTGAAAGAAAATTTACTGAGTATTAATAATTTATAACTTTTAATATAAGGTCTATGAATGAAAATCTTTATAAACACATTGTGTACAAGTAGGTTAAAATATTCCTTCCAAGAATGAATTTTATATGTAGGTCCGTCAAACATAATTGAACATTTAAAACAATAAAAAAAGGACTCGATTTTTTTGATTTTGACCTAATTCGTGTTTTTTTTTTGTATATTTTATATTCAATTTGCGATATTATTAAGGTATTTGTAAAAACAAAAAAATTAAAATACAAAATGCGTATACGTTATAGACTTTTGAACAATTAATGGAAAATTTTCATGAAAATTTATTTTAAGAAAATTGAATTACTCACATTGACAAATTAGACGTTTCTTAAAAGCTTGAAAAACTTATAGATTTTCTAGTAAAAAAAAACAATCTTCTGGGAAAAAATAACGATTCTTATACGAGTATGAGCAATTATGAAGAAAATAAAGTGCTTCCAAATCTGCATTTGCAAAAACTTTAACTAATAATAAATGGTATAACAAAACAAAATTATACATCTTTGCTGATTGTATTTTCTGATTCGACACTGATACCATAATTTAGTGTCATCTTTGTTTTTATTTGCTTTTTCAAAGTAGATATTGAAACATATGCAGTGTTCTCGATTCAGTAATGGTATTTCTTTGCTTTGTTTGATTGAGCAAAAATCGTATCAATATTAGGTGATCGGAGTCGAGTGTTACTGAAAATTTGGACAGAATTCAATATAAATGGGGATGTAATATTCCCCTTCACTACTTGGATGATGAAAAGAACATCAGCAACTTCATGCTTAGTTTTTAATGTAGTTAAATGTGGCAGAAGAAGTGGATTAGACCAAGGAAGGTGGCGAAGTGCATATCTTATGAAATTCTTTTGAATAGCTTCTATTATTTGAAAATGAATTTCACGGCACCATGCAAAGAAATTATCGAGGTCATTTTGAAGCAAACTTGATTCTCGAAATGATTTCATTTTCTTAAAAATTTTCATGTCATCAGCATAAAATTTTCTATCTATCACTTTCTAAAGGGGACAAAAGCCCTTTAATTCAATGACATAAGGCATGCACTTCAATTTTAAAATATTCAAAAAATAGTCCAAGTTTTATCCATGTTTTTATTTTTTTTATTTATTTACTTCATCAAGGTATCAATTTCATATTTGGAGATATACAATGAATTAATACGAGACTTACTAAATCCTGGAAGTCCTCTTGAACTTCGAGAAGACAACCGTGGTCAAAAAATAACTGTTGCTGGTCTTAAGGAAATAACAACAATAAGTAGACAAGAAGTAATTCAATTACTTTTGAAAGGTAATAAAGCTCGAACAATGGAACCAACCGCTGCCAATCAAACATCATCACGTAGTCATGCACTTCTTAGTATAACAATACTAATACGAACGTCTATGGGTACAAGACAAGGTAGATTATTTTTGACCGATCTTGCTGGTTCTGAAAGAGCAAAAAAAACGAAAAATAGAGGAAAACGATTACAGGAGGGTGCTCACATTAATCGTAGTCTTTTAGCTTTAGGAAATTGTATAAATGCTTTGTCTGGTGGTGCTAGATATGTTAATTATAGAGATTCAAAATTAACTCGTCTACTTAAAGAAGCATTAAGTGGTCGATGTAAAACAGTTATGATTGCACATGTTGCTCCAGAAACTAAACATCGGGATGAAACAAAAAATACTTTAGTTTATGCTGATCGTGCTAACAATATAACAACAAAACTTCAAAATACTGGTTATATGGAAGATAAACATGAATTTCCAATGAAACATTATCAAAGTTTAGTAACTGAATTAAGAGAAGAGGTAACAAGATTAAAATCAAAAATGTTAACTGAACGACCTAGAAGTGGTGTTGCAGCTACTTTAGCCAATAATAATACAAATGACGAGAAGAGAAAAGCTGAACTCAGATATCTGAGAGAACAAATTGTTTTGACCTTTAAACAACAAATGAAATTAAGACGGAAACTTCTTGAATCTGAAAGTCATTTATTGGGATTGGAACTTGATGCAGAACGACAACATATGATAATATCACATTGGCAAGGTCGTATGGGAAAACTTTATGATACACCGGCAGAAGATGGTAAATAATTAAAAAATTATATTTGAGCCTTATGTATGTACATACATAATTTAACAATTATTTTTAGATGTGGAGTCTGAAGGCATGATAGCACTTAAAAATGCATGGGGCGAATTAGCTGCAATTGAAAAAGAAACTAGAAGATATCGCGAAATTCGTGAAAGAACAGAACAAGAATTAGAATTATGTCGGCAAAAAGGTGTTCAATTAGAAGATGAACTTCCTGAGAGGATTAGCAGTGACGAAGAAAGAGAACTTTTAGGTACATAATAGAAATAACTGTATGTACTACATTTTTTGATTTTATTTTATAATTAATTTTTTTTAGCATTACTTTGTCGTGTACATGAATTAGAGGCAGACAAGGTATCGTTACAGGCTGAAAGATTAGCTCGTCAAGCTGAGCTACGTAGAAGAGATCTTCAATTATTGAGAGCCGAACGACAAAGACGACTTTGTGAAGATATAATAAGCTCACAGAGACGACTAATTGAAGATGAAAAAGTTGAATTGCCAGATGAACTCCGAGAATTATATCAACTTTATCAACAAGAAATTCATGCATCAATAACTTCGTCAGCTGCATCTGCTTCAAATAGTATAAATTTAGATCGTAAATTACCACCTATTTACTCCGCTGGGTAAATTACATGTTAAATATATTTAAATAACGAAATATACCTATACCTATAAACATTTAAAATTTTGAAGGTCAAGTTCAGGATCTGATTGGTCACCGCCTTCACCGTTATTAAATTTGAATGATGGACCCGACAAGCATATGGGACCTCCTGTAAGAACTCCTGCTTCCCGACTTCCTTCAATAGTACGAAAACGCCCAATAACAAAACCTCCAGCCAGTACGTCAAGTGAAGATTGATTTTTTTGATAAATAAAATGTTGAGATCATAAAGAGAAATTCTTTCGTCATAGAGAATATCATTTTCTTCGATTAAAATGCTCAATAAAATTTTTGAATGTCTTAAAAAGCAAAATTTTTAAATTTGCTAAAATAGTAAAATATATTTTATGTATTTTAAGCTTAAGTAAAATTTTTGTTTTTATCATAAGCAAATAAATAAATGAACAAAATAAGTTTTATTATTTATTTAAAAAAAAATTAAGTGTTAGTTATTCTCATAATAAAATTAAGTAGAAATTTTAAATTATTCTTTTTGAAAGATTTTTCGAAGAAATTGTCGTAGAACCCGAATTTGTATTAAAAAGTTCCCCTTCCCATTTGAAAAACTCGATTTTGGCCAATTTGGGCTATTTGCTTGGTTCTCCTCGGAAGTTGAAAAAGCTGATACGCATGCTGTAGTACACCCGGTATAATTTCTTGAATTACTTAATTAACTAATATTAACACTAATTATGTTCTTTGCTTACACCCTTACAGTTACACCTATATCATTCATATTTTTATTTGGTGGCCTGGGTAGCCGAGTGGTAAAGCACTCGAGCGTAGTAATGTAACGACCGAAGGAGCACGGGTTACATTACTACTACTCAAACCCAGTGAGAACCAAAAATTTTTCAAATGATGAAAATTACTGAAAATGTAATTTTCAATACAAACACATCGGTTCAAATATAATTTAATAATTAATAAAGATATAATATAATTAATAAAAAAAAATAATATAACTATATAATATACAGAAATAGCAAATAATTAATATAATTTGATAAAAAAAAGCTCACATTTCGAAAGGAAAAAGGAAGTTGGCCTACAGATTTATGTGTAGGATCAAATGTTAAAAATAAAATAAAATAAAAATGTTTTTATTTGAAGTGATTAAGTAGTTTCTCTTTGAAGGAAATTCAAATTTGTACTTATTAGAAAGCAATTATTATTAGAAATAAAAATTCAAAATATTTTTAAACATAACTGATGTAAACGATATTACCTGTTATTACCACAAATTAATAATATATTATTATATGAAAATATGAAAATGATTCAATTTTCTTTATTTCTCTACTCTAATTTTTATTCCCTAAAAGTTTGAAAGTAGCTGATCTGACATTAATATACTATGTATTATTATTATTGAATGGCTACTACCTATCTTCATCAATGTGCAAAAAAATAAATTTTTCCAATTTATTGCTGCCTCAAGCAAACTTGAACATATTATTTTTTTTTATAGAAAAACTAGAAAAAAATAAATGGAATGCAATTTACGATATTATTATTCTCACAATTCGTTGAATTTGAATACAAAAATATCGATTCTCGAAATGAAAAAATGTTCACAAACAAACATTCGAATAAAAAAACTCACCTCAAATTCATTTTCAGAATTTGATACTAGAGACGCTGATTAAATGTCAAAGTCATCATAATAAGAAAATAACAAAATAAAAAAAACAACAGTAAAAACTAAAAAAGAAAAAATACACTAGTTAATTAAACATACAGAAGAAGTCTAAAAAAAAATATTTTTTGTATTTAATTTGAGTGCGAAATATTAAGTTAAGGTTATTAAAAAAACAAAATATTGCTAAGAATATATAATTTTTAAAACGGAATATAAAATTATTTTTTAATAAAAGTCAAAAAATAAGTTGATTTGAATGTGAAAATAAGAAAGAAATTTTGTTGAAAAAAAATAATATACATATTCGATAGTTCGGTTCGGGCTCGAAAGAGTAAAACAACTTTTTATTTTATTTTTTTCTTAATACGGTATAAAATTATTGCAAAATATGGTGAACATAAATATCTAATTTAATATTTAGAGAAACTAAACATAAGGTACATACAGTAAAGTAAATATGTATATATACAATTTTAATAATAATATGAAATTTTACCATTTTCCTGGATTAAATTTTAATTGAATTTTATATACCTATGATATATAATTATAGAATACGTGTTAGGAAGTTATTATTTAAGAACTTCAATTTGGTTCCGTTTTTTTATTATCTAAATTCCATTTGATATCCATTTTGTTTTTGTAAAAAAACTCGAAATCAAGTTCACAATTCATGAAGAAAACAAAAAAAGTAACAAAAAAAAAGTAAAAAAAAAAAAACAAATGAGGAGCAATGTATTTACGTTAGCGCTTTTTTTTTAATTGGATTAGTTGTTTTGAAGTTATTTTATTGTTTTAAGTTTCAATGTTTTTAAATATATGTGCATACATTTATTTATATAAATACGTCTACTATTGACTTACTTTATATTTCAACATAAAATTACTTTTATAGCGATTTCAAAGTGTTGGTAAAATCTATTTTTTGAATAAAATATTAATTTCATTTTCTATTTTCTATTTTATGTTTTAAAAACATTCTTTTAAAAAATAGTTTATGTACCTATTTAGTAGTTGGGGCTCTCAATGTTTATAGTAGGTATCAAAACTTATTTATAAGCTGCGAAACTGCGATAGATAAATAGGTCCATATGCATAATCCATGATGTATAAAACACATATACCTATGTACATAATATATAAATATACGAATGACATTTTGATTTAGATGGGTATTTCAAAATATGTATTATCACAGCAAAATTTCAAATAATTTGTCCCCAATTTAAATATGTAAATATGTATGGATATGCTATCAAAACTCAAAAGTAATATAAACTATAGCTTATATTATTTTTGTTAAAATATAGATAGGTACATATATAAATTTGTTTTTCAAATTCATTAATTTCGCTTCAATTTGGCAACAAATTTGCCCCAACTCTAAATACAATAATTTTAATAATAAAACAAACAAAAAATAGAACAAAAGTTTAAATATGTAATTTTAAAAACTTTTTTGTATTTTTACTTCCTTCCTTATACCCAGAGTTATTTTATTTTTATAGATATATTATTATATTGTTATTGATTCTAATTATTTCTTTTTACTTTTATGTTATTAAAATTTTAAATTATTAAAAATACTTGTAATTATTGACATAAAGTTATTAAATACATACTTGTAATTGTTAACATAAAGTTTTTGATTTTATCCCTAATTAGAATTCTTATTAACAATACTAATGTGCAAATATTGTAGTATGTATGTGTATAGATTAAAGTAGTTATATATTCCAAAATATGTAATTTTTAAAAAAAATATTATTATTTAAAACGATACAAAGTTTATACTTAAATACTTAAAAACGATTTTTATTAATTAGTACAATAAAATTGTGTCTATTTAATTTAATCAATTTAAAATTGTTATTGTGCCAATTTATAATTGATTAGTTTGTTATATAAAAAAAAATTGATATCTACCTAAGTATACCTACATATATCTTTTAATATTTATTTTAAAAATATTAGATATTTTTGTAATATTATGTACTTTGAAGAAACACTTATGCAAATGTCTTTTATACAATATCTTATAAATTAAAAATTACTTAAATGTAAAGGGTTTTTTTTAGAGTGCTAGAATTTTAAATTAAAATAAAATACATTAGGTATGCCTAAGTATATAAATTAGGTTTTAATCCATTATTTTATTTAAAAAATTTTTTTTGCCATTTGTTCAAAATTAATTACCGGCTACTATGTATCCGATTAGTCCAATTTTTAATAATTTTTCGGGGTTTTTACCAAATAAGACGAGTTATCTTGATTTCAGAACTTCAAATATCTCATTTCTTCGAAAAGTGTCATGTAATCTGTTTTTCAAAAAATTAATTGTTTACATACTAAATTTTTATAGATCGATATCAAGTTTGTAATTAAATATTCATATATGCTGAACCAATAAGGATCACCATTAATATTGATACATTTATATACTTCGATCTCATTTTGAAAGGACTAATAATGCCTCCAGAATGCAATTCACACCGAACAGTATATTTTTAGAATGTGGTGAAATCATATACAGCAATATTGTTTGTTAATTTAACCAGAAGTTTCATAACTGAACAAAATTGTTTGATAAATAAGATTTTCTTTTTTAAAAATTTGCTTTTTAAATGGGCAAAATAAATGAGCTAAATTCAAGCTCCCTTAGACAATTCTATATGGTCATAACATCTATCTGACCTCAAGTAGGAAGAAAGAATGGCAATTAAAAATTTTAACAAAAAAGGAAATAAATAAACTTGCTAAGAGTAAAAGCAAAGAGCGCAAATCAAATACACACTTAAAGAGATCTAATCTCTTTTTAGTTTAGTATATAGCATATCAAGTCAAAAATTTAAGAAGATCTATTTTTTAATAACTAATTTACAATCACAGATCAATAGTTTGCTCAACTTTAACAAAGGAAGCCGAAACATAAAAATCTAGGGAATCTTAAAAAACTCCAGTGTTCTGATCGAAAAAAATACGTTATTTAAAAAAAAATTATTGAATTATTAAAACTAAAAGGGCTTAGAATTTCTTGAATGCTTATTTGAAAGCCCTTTAATTGTTATTTTAAATTAAATTTAAAAGGAGGTTCCATCTTTGGCATATTTAATCGATGTGTATCTATATATTATAATATAAAATCCTCATTGCTCGATTTTGAAGTAACTGTAGTCCTTCAGTTCTATTAATATTTTCATTTGAATAATTTTAAATTTCATTAATATTATCGCCTTCCATAAAGATTAATGTATTGTCAGCAAATAACATTATTTAGTTACGGCAAAGTAAATGCGATACAGGCCGATAAGTCTAACATCATTGCAAAATGAGATTGAAAATTGGCGAGAACTCAAATTCTTGTCAACATGAATACATTAAAAGCAAGTTAGTTAATAGACTTTGCCCTACACAAAGTGGTGAAAACTATAGAAAATGCATCTTAAAGGAATACGCCCTGTGATATTTTATAGACATCGAGGGTGCTTTCAATAAAAACAAAAAAAAAGTAACCTGAAAATTAAGTGGACTGAAGATTTTGTCATAAGCTTGACCGAATCCATGCTTAAATACAAACATGTTTCGGAATAAACTAACAAACAAGCTGAAAAAATGCAGGCCATAGTTGGAAAAGGTACTCCTCAAGGGGGAATACTATCATCCCTACTTTGGCTTGTGGCAATATGTACACTCCTAGACTCTTTAACACAAATAGGATTCAAGGTAACATGCTATGCGGATGACCTAGAAAAAAATCTGGAAGGAGACAAGAAATTCTGGAGATAAAGTTGCAAAAAGCCATACACCTGGTTCACCATTGGGCACAGACAAATGGTCTAAAACTTATAAAACGGAATTCTGCCTCTTAAATAGCAAAAGAGAGGTAGGAGTAGTAAATCCTTCAAACATAGGAGAAACGGTCCTGAACTTCACACAAAAGGTAAATTACCTAGGAAATATTTCAGATGCAAAGTTAAAATGGTATGAACACCTACAAGAATGGAAAAGTAACGCATTGAGAACGTACTGGTTCAGCAGAAATGCCATAGGGAAAACATTGGGCCTTTCTCCAAAGGTGATCTTAGGCCTTTCTCCAAAGGGACTGGATATACACTTGTGTGATCAGACCAATGGTCACATATGGATCGATTGTCTGGTGGACAGCTTTCCAGATACAACGCCAATGTTGTCTATGCATCACTGATGCTACAAAAACAACAACGACAAAATCATTAAAAATTATGCTGAATATTCACCAAATGGAAATACATACAAGATATATGTTACAAGAATAGAAAGCGTCGCAAAGAAAAACACCACCTGAAAAAATCTCGGAATTAATTCTAAATAAAGGAATAACCAAAAGAAGCATTGTTGTCTATTCGGATAGTCAAGGGGCGCAATTTTTTTTGCAATTGAACAATGCAATAACAAAATCGAAAACAGTAGCAAACCGTGTAAAAGAATGCTAAATTCTCTAGGGTAAATTCAACGAAGTATTACTTCAGTAGATTCCAGGTCATGAAGGCATAGAGGGCAATGGCAGAGCAGATCAACTCGCAAAGAGTCTGTAAAGAAATGGGGACCAGCGTGTGTTATCCGTAAGTATAACACTTCAGACCGTAAAAGATTACACACATGAATGGAAGTGTTTGACGGGATTGAATGAATGGAGAGACTCCGCCGGAGCTATCCATACAAAAAATTTTTGGGGAAAGCACAACGCGAAAAAAACGAGAAAAATAATGTCAGTGAATAGAGCCGACCTGCGACTCTCCATATGGATATGCACAGGGCACATGCTACTGAGGAAACATGATGCAAGACTAGGGCTTGTGGAGAGTAATCTCTGTAGGGGGTGCGGAGAAGAAGAGAAAACAGTGCTCCATGTACTCGACGTTTGTCCAACGCAAAGAACAAGGAGGGCAAGGATTCTAGAAGGGTTATTATTGGGCAAATTTTACAGAGGTAAAGAAGAGTATAAGAATAAGAAACCCAATGAAGTACATCGGTTTATGAAAGGTGTTAGCTGGCCCAACGACGTAGTCTGATGATAACCAGAAGTGAAATCGTTGAGAGGGGTAAAACAGGTCACAAGGCTTAGTGCGAGGTATGAATACTATCCCACCCATTCAATCAACCAACCAACCATAATTCCAGGTGATTTGGAAAAGCTATAACAAACGAATCTCAAATAAAATTCTTCTTTTAAAAAATGATGTAGGTATATTCTGACAATTTTTTCGGGATAAAGGTAAGACGAGTTTCAGAAAAAAAATACTTTGAAAACAACTTTTCTTTCTAATTGCATTATAATGATGGTTAAACAAAATAGTGAGATATTTAAACACTCTTTCAATTATTTTTTTTTCATATAAATTGAGTTCATTCAATATTTTCAAACGAACGTTCACCTATATTATTAACAAACAAACAACGTACATAATTCTTTCAAACAAACGTTTTGAATGAAAAAAGTCAGGCGTTTTTAAAATTTATTTTCGATTTTTCTTCGTTCATTTCTTTTTATAAATCGTGTTGACTTGAATATCTTTTTTCTATTGCATTTAATTTAAACCAAATAATTTATTTATTTGAAAAATTAAACAAATAAAATTTTTAAAACAACTATTTAAGTATATTTATTTCATTAAATAAAGTAGAGTGATTTTAATTTTTGTTTAACCAATAGAAACAAGATAGTAGATACTACTTAACATCGTAATTATTTTTTTTGTTTTCTCTTTTTAATGACAACTTTGACATCAGTATATCAAAAGTCAAATTTTGTCATGTTGAATATGGTTGTTGAAATTTCGAAAAACATATCGAAAACTAAATTATTAGGTACATGTAAATATGCATAAACATTATTATGTATCATTATCTGTTGGAATTAGTTTCAGCTTGAAATCAGGAGTATTTCTCTTCACAATGTGAAATTTTTTGCATTCTTTATTATTTCTGTTTAATAGAAATAAATATCATAAGCGTATTTATTAGAACATGGTCAATTTGATTTTCTCTTTTGGTACTAGATCACTTTCGTGGATTTGATCTTTCGTATTTTCCAGGTCCCTTTTACTCCTAAATAATGAGGAGTTTGCTGCTAATTGGTATACACATTTAATTTCAAACATTTACGAATAGTTATTTTTAGGCGTAAACTCTCTGATCTAATTGATTTCTGCGTTATGGCATATCAAAAGAATGTGTTGTAGCTGATCCTAAATTAAATTATTTAGTAGGGCCTATTCCAATTTGAAAGAATACAAATCATTTAACAAATACTTCACGAACTGGAACAAGTTTAAGCAAATTCTGAAGTTAAACTGCAATTTAAACGCTGGCCTTCAGTCAGTAATACAGATAGATGAGTTCATTGAAAATCAAAACAAAAATCTGTCGGATGCGGTCATGGAAGCTACCCCATTTTCGGCGTCGAATATTATACCAGTCTATATTATATATATACTTAGTTATGCATGCTTATTCTGTCTGTCAATGTTTCAGTGGGTTTATAACAAAACTACGATTTTTATAATTCAGATGGTTAAAAATTGAGACAATTTAAAATTATTCAGGTGGTTCAAAAATCAGGCAAATTTTAAATTCTGATAAATCAAATTTCAGAGTATCAGAATTCAGAACTCTTAATTTTTGGTATTTTATTAAAATTAAATAATGGTTGGTAGGTAAACACAAACAGTATTTTGATTGTTTACCTACTAATCGAGGATTTAAGGACGATGGCTCTCTCATTTTAAATATGTATGAAATGAAATTAGTTAGTTCGGACTTTAACACATTGTTTAATCACAATGTTTTTTTCCTGCGGAAAGCAAAATCAGGGTTTCAATAATATGGAGCGTTGGTTTGGGGGCGGTAGGAGATGATAGCGCCAATAACAAAATAATGGAATAACATTCAAATTTTGTTTTTGCCTGCCGCCTACATCTTTCTGTCGTCAACAAAATCATGGTTTCATTAATATGGTTGCGGGGGCTTGTGGACGGTAACCCCCGACAATTACAAAAAAATGGATTAATATTTAACTTAAATTTTATTTTAGCAACATTAGAACAAACAAAAATTTATTTCGCGAAAAATTAAAATTTATAATGAATTGTCTGAATTTTGAGTTGCCAACATTTTTAATTGTCTAAATTTTAAATTATCTGAATTTGGATTTTCTGAATATTGTAAAACCCGTTCGAGTCTTACCGGTTCAGTTAATTTGAAGTTCAAAACTCTTCATTATATTTTATATCTTTTATGGAGCACGTATTGTTTTGATAATTGCTATTATTTTAAGGCACATTTTTTTCTTTATAAACATATTTTGAGACACTTTACTTATTTAGATCGTTCACAGACAATTGACAAGTAAGGTAATGGAACCATTCACCGCCAGGTAACCAACTACCGCCACATTGAATTTTCAACGTAAATAACAAGACATCAAATATTAGTAAAATTCTTTTCGGTTATTTTTATTAAATAAACAATTTTGAACATATTGGAATTTGTCGTTTTGCAAAATATTTAATAAAATACACAAAAAACAGATAATTAGTGCGGTAGTCATAGATGAGTCAAGTTAATCTCAATTTCTTGTTTAAGAAATTGTTAAATTGTTAAGAAAGTGTAAGATTTTTTTTTATAGTTTTAAAATTAAATTAAGTGATATTTTAAAATAAAAATATATTGTTTATGTAAATAAAACTATTTTTAATCAATTTTTTGTTTCAACATTGTCTTGTATATTGTTTAACAGACGGGTAGATTAAAAAATTTGAGTAAAAATAATATCTAGTTTATGTGTAAATTCACTGCTGGCACTGCTGGCTATTTACAGGCACTAGCGAAGAGAGAGCGACTCTCAATTTATTCGAATATATTAATACCTTTTTTCATAATTTTGTATGAAAAATCAGTGTTTTTCAGCGGGGATCTAATTTTTTGCGTAAAGCACACTAACACAATTAAAATAAATTACATAAATATATAATTTTTTGAATAAATTTAAAATAGGGTAAGCGTTACCAAGTGTAGTACATATTGATTTTGTTGCCAAAATTTATGAAATTGAAAATATATTTTGAATAAAAACAAAGTGTAATATTTTTTTTCTCAAAATAACAAAATATATTATTTTTTAAATAAATGAAACAAAAAACAATTCAATTAAAAACAAAGCGAAAACAAATTCATATAAAAAACAAAAATTAATTCATGTAAAACAAAAAACAATTCAGTTAAAAACAACAGCAAAATTATATAGCTATAACAAATTTTAGAAAACGCTAAAGTAAAAATATTAAATTATTTAATTTATTTAAATTTTAACATATTAAAAGTTGGTGATGACTTTTTATTTTCACATACTTTGTTTATAGACAATATCAGATTACCAAAAATTGAAAAAATGTGTGTAAAAATTTCGAAAGAACGTTTTCTACATGTACAAATTGTGTCTAATGGTGACAAAACAAACATAATGCACATTGCACAATGCACATTAAACTTATTGAACACAGCAAGCAAAAAATAATATGAGAAAATATAAGGACAAAAAATAAATCGGAAAAAATTAACGTTCAATTGGTATTGTAATTTTAGACGAAAATACCGGAAAATTTTTTTAATATGGAAGCCTGATTCTGTACAGTATACAAAGCAATGGTTTCATTATAAAAATAAAAGTTATTTTAATGTAAAAGAATCTATTTTTATAAATGGCGGTAATTGGATATACTGATTTTGTTAACTTCTCCACTCTTTTGTTAACTTTTGTTAATTTCTCCAATCACCGCCATATATGGCGGTAGCAATAGTTTTTATTAAGTCAATTCACTAGTCAATTATTACATTTTCTTCAATTTGAAGTAAGTAAACTTTCTTCGAAAACAAGCTGATGAAAAAACTGAAAAAGAAAAACAGATGATAGAAAACTTATTTTAAAAGAAATATTAAATTTGTTGAAGCTGAAACTTCAGAAAAAACTAGAACAAAAATTCACTCATGAAAAAGAAAACGAAACATTAATACCGGAGATTATATGATTGTGAATCATGAAGGTGAATTATATCCAGGTTTAGTCCTTCAAAAGATTGAAAACAATTCAGAATTCTAAGTTAAAAATATGTCGATGGTATATGTTCATACTGGAGGTGGCCTGATTTTAAAGGTATCCCTTTACCCTTTGATAAAAACTATCAAAATTGCTTCACAAGCATTGATAAATAATAGCCGTGGTATTACGGGCCGTTCCAGAAATCTGTTATAGATAAACAATTTTGATTTAGATTTTTATTTATAGTATTTGTTGAGAGTTATGAAGAAGGGACATTAAGTTTGTTAAATTATTTGTTATTTTTGAATGAATTTGTGCTTGCTTAAATTTAGTGTTTGTTTCTATTATTTATTGAATACTTCGTTATTAAGAAAATATTTAAAAAATGAATTTATCAAGCACGCAATTAAATTCTATTTTTTATTTAAAATTATTATAACATTTCTGTATGGCGGTGATTGGATCTGATAATTTTACTTTTAGGCGGTAATTGGATTAGTTATAATTTTGTATCGCTGTAATAGGGGGTCAGACCTTAAATTTTTATTTAAAATTTACTTATGTCTTAATAATTTATTTTCAATTAATTTTTTTTAAATGATATAATTTTATATATATTTTTATATAATTTTAAAATAAATTAATCTCTAACAATACTTTTCAAATTGCATCGCCTTATTTGCAAGATAGTTACTAAACTGGCGGTAGATGGTTCCATTACCTTATATTATTTAAATTCTTTTGTAAGGTTTTAGCACCCTGTAAGATTTTTTTCTCCCTTAGAAAACTTTACGATGCAGTTCAATAAGAATAGTAAAATAATATAAGAAATGAGCGCTTCCGATTCCGTTTTAGATAGAAAGTAAAATACATGCACATACGTAATCTATAAAATATATGAACGTATAATATTTATCTTCTCATAAAAAGAGAATGAAAAGTTTTTTTTATATACATATTTATTATTTAAAGTAAAATTAAATTGCAGAGGCGGCTAATTATTTAACGCATTCTAATTACAGAATAAAAATAAAAAATATAATCATAATAATTTTTTACATTTAAATATATTAACTTTACGAGATGTATATATATGTATATTTGTTTTTTATTTTTGTATTTGTTTCAATTTTTATCTTCATTTTGACATATTATTAAGATACATATATTGCAAAAAAACAAAATTAAAACCGACAACAAAATTTAATTCAAAACAGATTTTTATATTATCTTATTTAGCTTTTTTACAAAAAATTTGTTTAGTGTTGTTTTTTAAATTCAAGTCTATTGTCAGGTGACTTAATGAAAATTTTATACAATAATTATAAATAAAACGTGCCTAATTATCCTAGTTATCTTATCTATTTTTTTTTTATTTTTGTAATACAAAGTTTTATATTATTATTGGTGATAAAATAAATATTTTAATCATGTTTTGTTAGTGGTTAAATTTGGTTTTTTATTAAATTTTGGACAAAAACAAAACTTTAAAAACCACAAATTTTATTTAGTATTTATTAAAATTTAGTACTAAAATGACGTGAAATAGAATTTATAAGTGAATTATAAAAAATTATTTGTTATTGTGTAATTTCAATTTTATTATTTCGCTTTTATAATAATAAAAATGTATAGCTATGCATAATTCATTAATTAATTAAATAATTAGGGAAATAGTTAGATTGTTTTTACATAGGTAGTTTATTTATTTTTTATGTGAAAAAAGATACAAAAAATTAGAAAATGTGTTTTTAAATTTTTTAAAATTTACGATAATGTTCTTTTTCTATGTTAATTTTAATTCAATTTAGATTAAATGTTTAATATATATTACGCGTGTTTTGCGATTTTAAAATTCAACTACTTGATCTGCTATAATAATATTATTATGTATGCAACTACTTATATGCTACAGTTTTTCATATTTTAGTACATACATACGTACATTAGTTACTATAGATACTTATTATATTCATGTGTATATATGATAAGTTAAAAACAAAAAACCCTCAACTTTATTAAATTCAATTGTCACTTCGACAATGAACTTTAAAAAATTTAAAATGATTACATAATAATTTGTATTGTTTTTTTTAATTACTAATTTATTAATAATTAGATTCTGTAAAATGTCTAGATAATTATTATTAAACATTGAAACCGCTTTTTAATAAAGTTACTTATTTAAGCATTTGTTGTCTAATTAAATAGGTTTTATTATATATTAATTTATATTAAAAAAGATTTTCCCCAGTTAATTGAGTTTAAGTGTGTGTATGAAATAATTATTTCATCTTAAAAGTAGTGACGTGGCGTCGGTAGCCGAGTGGTAAAGCACTCGAGTACCGACGAGTTTAAATGGTGAAAATTACTGAAAAATGTAATTTTCAATACAACCACATCGGTTCAAATATAATTTAATAATTAATAAAGACATAACTAATAAAAAAATAATATAACTATATAATATACAAAAATATATGCCAAATAATTAATATAAATTAATAAAAAAAAAGGCCCACATTTCGAAAGGGAAAAGGACCTACAGATTTATGTGTAGGATTAACTGTTAAAATAAATAAATAAATTAAAAGTAGTGACAACAAAGTCAGCTTCTGGCAGTAAAACATTAGACCTACATTGATTCACTCGTCAATATTATAGATCTACATTGATTGTATAAAAATTTTCTTGACAGTTAATTATATATTCAACCATTCTACTATCATAGTCGAAAAACTGTTCCAGAAGTTTAATAACAGATATTCTAACATTTTTATACAAAGCCAAAACACTAGGTCCTTTACCTAAGGGACCCCTTATACCGATTGGTACGTTTGGCTAGGATGGGAAAGGAAAATTAGGAAAGGAGGAAGGTAGAAAGGAAGGAGGATTATTACGAACGACGTTGTTAATGTTCGTCTTGAATTTATTTAGGTCATAAATATAGAATTTGTCATTATTTGGGAACACATAAGATGGAATTTGGTTCCACATTTGGGATGTTAGGGTTATAATCGAATTTCCATAACTTGTCTTTTACCATATAGGGATCTCAACGGCGTAGGGATGAGCACATGCTGCCCTTCGTGTTTCACGGGGGAATTGCTTAAGTGGAGTAATATGTAGATTTAATTTCCACTGAGTATTGGCCGATGCCTACGAGATATCTATAAAAAAGTGAGAGAGCTCCGACTATACGACGATGTTTAAGAGGAGCAAGATGAGCCGTGACATTTGGGTTATTGATTAGACGAATAGCCCGTTTTTTGACTTTATCCAAATGTTTTGACGCAATACTAGAAACACCAGCTTATGTGAGAATTGTACTCAATTTTGGGTTGTATGAAAGCTTTATATAGATTTTCAAGAGGTCACAGGAGGAGAAGTAAGCCTTACAGCGGCTAAGTAAACTTAAACATTTGGCTGCGTTTTTTGCAAAATCAAATATATGATCATTCCAGATCAATTTTCGATTTAGGAGCATATACCTAATATACTTATTTTTTTCAAACCTTTCAAACCGCTGAAGTTTATTTTCTTAACACCAAAAGAGTAGGATCAAAAATGGAAATTTTTCTGGAGATTGTACAGTTCTGAGCTTAAGAAGTGTTAAAATCAATTCTGTTTTTTAATCCCCAATTAGCTATTGCAACCAAATCATGGCTGAGGGAATTTGTCATGACGTCTCTTTTGCTTGATACAGCGATAGATGTTGCTTCAGTTTTTTTTATGAAAATTGTAGGAGGCTACTAGAGTGCTGTTGTCTGCAAATCTGTGGATTCGATTGGAAGTGGTTTGGAGCAGATCATTTAAAAATATAAGGAATAGGGTAGGTGAGAGAACTGATCCTTGGGGAACACCAGCGTTTATTTGGAATTGATTGGATTTAAATCCATCAACTAAGACTTGAATCATACGATTCAAAAGGAAACTTTCAATCCATTTGAGTCTCATTATTAATCGTATATTATTGCATAGTTTTGGTTGATTGAAATTTCGAAAAAGCATCATTGGAGGAACTACATCTAATTATAGCTGGTTAGAGAAAACTAAACTTTAATTGAACTAAACTTAAACATTGTTTTGAGAAATTCTTCTTTTGAGTTTATAAATGAGAACTAGATACTTTAACTATACACATGTTTGCTTGCATATTAGTTTTAAGCTTTAAAAGTTCAATGTTATGTTACAAAAAATATATGCTCGAATTTCATCAGGTTTGATCACTTCGAACAATCAAAATTTTGAAAAAACAGTAGATGTGCTAACAGCTAACTTATTTTTTGATTTTGATTGAGTACTAGAACACAAATGTTCAGTTTTGTAATACATTTGGTTTTTGAAATATTATTTCATTATTGCAATATAAATCAAACGGTTGTCAATAAGCCCGTGTTTTCAAATTGCCAAATTGTAAAGTTTATAAAATTTGCAAATGGATCGCTTAACCACCCCTCAATGCATTAAAATAATTTAATTCTCTAAATATTGCGTGAAAAATTCCCAGGTAACATTATTTCACGTTTTGGTGATATCAACTCCTCGCCAAAATCATGCAATTTAACGCCTTTGGATTTTGTTGTTGTGAAGAATCGTATTTATACGTCAATAAACTTTAAATCGTTTTTCAAGATATATGATTCGTCAAATTGTTCAATGGACTAATCGCCCTGTGGTACCATATTAATTCCGCTTATTTATTATGGGAACAATAAACTATAGAATTTTTTTTTTAATATATTACAAAGGAGACATACTCTGATCTAAGCATATTTTCTTCCATACTGACATAACTTAATCTAGTTATTTGTGTTTTTTGAAATTAGAACATATTTTCAAAATTAGTATAGTTGGGGGATTTGGCACTTAAGTAAAAAAAAAAAAAAAAAATTTCGTAAAAACCCGCGCAATATTTTTTGGTATTTTAAGATCAAAATGAGAACAAATGGGAATAACTAAATAAATATAAATTGTTTAGGATCATCACAAAAAATTCCACATTAAATGAAGTAAATCATACTTGGAAGAGAATTAGTTCTTTGTTTAATGAACATTAATTTCATTTCAATTTTTTTTTATTTTTTAAGTTTTTGCAAATGTCGTTAATGGTTTTTAAATTTTACTTTTTATTTTAAATTTTTAATGTGAAAACTATTAAAATGAACAATTATTGTATAGCACTTGGGTTGTAGAACTCATTAAAGTTTTGAATAATACATAAGTATAATATTACCTAAACTTAATGTGTTCATATTGGGCATAACTTCTTATAGCCTAAGTAAAGGAAGATATTTATAGTCAAAGTAAAGGAAGATACACGCCTTCGATGTGACGTATTGGTGTCATTGCGTCATTTGGAGAGTGTGTAGTGTGAAATCTAACGACAGTTCGATGGATGACTTGTTCATTTTATGTGCGCCATAAAAGCCACGAAGTCGTCTATAAGTTGCGTGAAGCGACAACTGATTTTGAAAGTGTATTTGGATAATTTGGTAACGTAATTTAAACGATCATAAATGTCAAAAAGTGAATGCGCTATGATATATCATTTGACAGTTAACGCTATCGTAATTTTGTATGATAACATTGTTTAAACGATCATAAATGTCAAAAAGCACTATGATAGCTCTTTTGACAGTTAACCATATCGTAATTGGTTTGACAAAACAAATAAACTGTTATAAAATAGATCATGAAGTCTGTTAAAATGTTTTGCTCCCTGTAAATTATGTGTTGGACTACGACAAAAAAATTTCTGAGGCACGCTGTATGTACTTATTGTATAGACTATAGAATGAGTGAAGGTGTACATTATGTTAAGAATTTATATTTATATCAATATATGTATATATTGGGATCAATATTATCTGAAAAAAAAAAAATCTCGAAAGAAAAATCTGGAAAGCAAAAATCTTGAAAAAAAAATATATTGAAAAAAAAAAATTAAGAATTTCAAATCTCGAATTCGAGATTTTATAATAACATTTATTTACATAATAAAATCGTTTTCCAATTATAATATAAGCAAATTGAAAAGAAAATCCAAATAAATATATTGGAAAAATTAATTATTTAAACGTTAAATATAAAAATAATTAGAGGTAATTAAAGAGTAGGATTCAAAATAAGCCAATCAAAATATTACAGGGTATTTCTTTCACTAGAATATTTATGCAAGTGTATATGCTAGATCCTGAACCAGAAAAGACTTTAGAGTGGAACTCAAAACAAGGATATTCTCTATTTCCTGAATATTTATCTTAATTATTTTTATGCGTAGCCGCTGTTGGATGCAAAAAAGGGGATATATCCCTTTTTCCAGAATATCTACCATAATTATTTTGGAAGTTTCGAAATTGAAAGTTTGGATTTTAATATTTGGATTTTGAAAGTTGTATTTTAAAATTTGGCTTTTCACACTGATTTCATAATTGCATTTCACTTTGTATAATTTTTGAAACAAAACAAAAATTATTTTTAATTAACATACGAGTATATTTTACCTTATTCGACATTTTTTTCTTCAACATTTTGTTTTTCAATATTAAAAATTGACTTTATTTACTTAAGTGAATTTAGACGCCAAATTGTCAAAGTGACGTAATGAATCCTTAATGTCATAACCGCTAACCGATACTTTGCAAAGCTTAATTCGACGTCATGACGTGCCTTTTTGTAAAATTTCAAAAAATTCGATTAAGATAGTTTTTCGTATATGTATACCCCTATGTATACTCAATATTTTTTATTCAAGATTTTTTTTTTTTTGAGATTTTAGTTAATTAGAGACTTTTTTATTCGAGATTGTTTTTTTTCAAGATTTTCTTCATTCGAGATTTTTTTTTTCAAGATATCGTGGGTGGACCCGTATATATTTAAAAAAATATAATTCAGGTTACTTGTTTTAACCTTAGTTATATTTCTAATTACTGTCGTTCGATGTGTGTTTGTAAACATAGTCATCTCTAATATTATGAAAAAAAATACGGAAAAAATTTAATAAAGTAATAATAAAATTAAGTTTAAAAATAAAAACTTAAATTTAGTTTTGAAATTATAAAAATTCGACCCCAAACCAAATTGTGCAGAATTTTGTCCAAAGTAATAAGAAATGAATGTTTTTTATTGTATTTTTAATTGTTATAAACGTAAATAACTACATACATATCTATATAAATATTATCCGCTATATAAAATATAAAAAAAATATTTAAAATTTAGAAGTTTGTGTGAAATTAAAATAGAAAATTAACGCAAAAAAAATTGAGACAATATTAGATCATCGAAAAAATACTATAATTGATATTTTTATCTTCTAAAAAAATGTTCCAAATTTTCAAAAAAATTTCATTTATAAATCGGAGCACTTCAGAATATATTTGTATAACTATATAGTTAATTTGCCAGTGGAATAATAATTTTTACTTATTTAACATACATCCGTATTTCTTCTTTGACCATCTTCCGTATTTCGTAAATTTATTTAATTAAATTTTATCAATAAGCAAAGCTGCTCTTGATGAAATTCGTATCATACTTAAAAAACAAAATTGGAAATTCGAAAAGTTACAAAAATCTTAAAAATAAAATTAATAAATATTTTCTTTTACTTATGGTAGAGTTGTTTTTATACATTCTAGTTTTTCAAAAATAACACTCGTTTAGTTAGGTTAAATAAATAAATAAAATAAATTTTTTTTTCATCATTCTTGTTAAATTTAAAATTGCTTTATAGAAACAAAGATCTCAACAACCGTATCAAAAAAAGAAAAGCGTTTATGAAGTGATATTATGTACATTATTCAATAAATTGCAAATTGAACAATTCGTTGAACGTTTACTATACATTTCTCAACATTTTCTTAAACAACTCAATTAATTTTCTTTTTCAATCCTAAAAATTAAAACATTTCAAATTTTATTCAACTGCTGAATCAACAAAAAAAAACTTACGATTCAATTTTTTAATCAACTCAACAAATTGATCAGTGAATTGAATAATGTACATATAGTTTATACCTATCTAAAATTCGCATGTTATAATGTACTCAAGTTTGTTTTATTTAACATGAATTGATCCAATGTTAATCATACACACACGTCACATCAGACAGATTTATCAGGTCAACCCCTAGTTTTTAAATCTTCAACTGACATTTTGTATTATGTGACTAAGATTCCCAACTAGAAGTTATTGTGGTTAACCATATTTTTCGCATTATGAATTTATAATTATTGGAATTTATCAGAACGACAACGAATAGCAATAATTTAATCGTTTGAATTTTTAAATGTCTTAATTATGGCATGATAACTGTTTATAAATAAATAAATAATATAATTAACATTTAAAATTGAATACACCAATGTAAATATTACAAATTTATATACATATTTATTATATATTACAAATAATATATAATTATTTTCAATTTTTAATTTTTGTTTATTTTCTTTTCAGATACTCTATTCTAATAAATACAACGTTTTTGTTTTTGTATTATTTAATAAATTTAAAGAATTTATAAAATTTAAAGAAAAAATATAGTAGGTATACCATAATATATAAAATCAACAACAACTTAAAAAAAAAAATTAAAATGAAATTTAAGCAAGTGCCAAAATGAATATGTCTATATTAAAAAGAAAGAGAAAATAAAAAAAGAAAGATAAATATAAAAATATAAAAATTAAAAATTTTGTTTACCCATAATCATATGTCTTCTTCATCTTAAATTTGTTTTCAGAAAAAAGAAAATACATAAGTAGTAAAAATAATATATTAACTAAAAATAATAAAAAAAAAAATAATTTTTATAAATTTTGTAAAATGTGCCAAAAAAGTTATAAAATTTTGTAATAATTTAATAATAAAATTTTTTGAAATATAAAAAAAAAATTATAATCTAAGTGTACAAGAATACAAATTCAAAACAAAAAATTAGAAATACCATTAAATTATTTTAATATTCGTATTAATTATAAATTTATAATATTAAATTCAGGATATATTATCCAAAAATAAAAAAAAAAAATAAACGAAACAAAAAAAAAAAACAACAAAAAAAATTATATTTTAATTATGTTACTTGAATTAATCTTATTAAGTTGATGAAAATGAATTCGAATCAATATAGTGGACCTGGTCCACCATCTTCATCAAATTTAGTACAAATTTTAACACAACAGTCACCTATATCATCTTTATTATCCTCATCATCAATATCATTATCATCAACATCAACATTAATATCACCACCATCTTCAACTATAATGACAACTACAACAACAAAAACATCAGTATCTACAACAATAACAACAACAACATTAGCCAACACTACAATAGCAACAACTTTTACAGTAACATCAACAGTAGTACCAATATTTACAACAAATGCAAAAACATCTACAACAATATCATCCTTTTCACCATTATTATCATTATCATCATCATCACCATCACCGTCATCAATAATATCATCATCATCATGTTTACCAACATTTCAATTACCTCCACAAACGGTTGTTAGAACAATATCATCGGATCGTTTAGTAACTGGACCATCATGCAAAGCATTAAAAACAGCTGTATCAGCTTTATATTCAGTTGATGATTTCATAAAAGAAAAAATTGGTTCAGGTTTTTTCTCTGAAGTTTATAAGGTACGTGTTTATTTTCTTTTGCTAATGTGTTTTGTATACTTATACAAGTATATGTTCACATTATATATAATTATAAGTTAACATTATAATATTTTTAAGGTTAGAATTTTGCAATCTATTTACATAATAATTAAGAAAGAAAAATTTATAATATACAGGGAGTATCTGAAAAACAATAAACCAATATAGAACTAATGAAATTGATATACATTAACTCAATGCAGCAAGGCAACCAAAATAGCATGCACTACCATATTTTTTTTCTAAGGCGTTTACACTTCAATATATATTGACAATATTTATTGATGAGAGAGAATATTGAAGAAATACTGATGTATAAACACATATGTCTCTCTCTTCAATCTAAAATCGTCAATAAATATTGAAGAATATTATTGTGTAAACGCCGTCTAAATTTTTATATTAGTATATTATTATATCTCTCTTACAAGTTTTTTTTTGAAATTTTGTAACTAATTCTTGTCTTAGACTTTATTCTTTAGATATAAAAATTTGTATATGACCTTAATACGTCACTTTCGGGGTCATCATGTATATATTTGATTTCAGAATACTGTATAAAAATTTCAAAGTCTGAAGTAGACGTAGTAACTAATATCAGTTATATTTTCTGGTTTCCCATATAAGTGAACTATCGATCTGCGACAGTAACAAAACCATTAATGTTAGTCATTATTATTTTTGTTTTTAAGGATTTTCACTATCTCTATAATTTTTAACAAAACTTTAATATTTTGTCGTTAATATTTTCAGTTTTCTTGTAACCCATAGCTAAGTATATGAGTTTAATCGGAACAAGTTCTTATGTGTTCTAATCTAAAAATCTTGACAGTTATATAAAAAACCTTAGATAAAAATCTTATTTAGACATTTAAATTGAAAACTTGAATCTAATTATTGAATAGATTTCAAATCAAATTTGTAGTTTATTGAAACATTGAATTTTGGAGTACCCACCCTGTTGTTATGTATACATAATCATTTATAATTGATATTAAAATATGTATAGATATGAACTGCAAATGATTAAATTTGGCCTTGTTTATCTTATTAGCTATGTATGTACGTATAGCATAGCTAGCATGTCTGAATTAATAGATTTAATTAAATAATAGTTTTTATGCGCATCAAAATATCATCATTCATCAGCATCAATATTTAGCTAGTTAACGAAGTTTTTAATAAAAACTAATCGTATTTAAAAATGCATATCAAGGCAAAGGGGCCCAACAATTATTTAAGGTATATTAAGTATTGTCCTCTAATAAATAAATAAATTAATTAATTAATGCATTTAAATAAATTAAATTATTGTTATTACTTACAGTTTAAACCCTATATTTTTACTTTACCTGTATTTGGTTACTTTTCTTGCACAATTGAAATAGCAAAGTAAAAAAATCAACAATATGTAATGCCATCAATAATTTAATTGATAAATATGTAACTACTTGTCGAGTAAAATTTTAAATATGTTTTATAATAATCTTTCTCAGTGTTTACTATAATATGATATACATATAAGTACATGTATGTACATATATTAAAAATAATTTCTGTTGAACATTAAAGCTGTATTTTTTGTGTATGGTGTGAATGAATTTATTTTATACTTATTATCTTTGCTACAATCCTACAATGTTGTCATGTCATGACATGACTCATGAGGTATAAAATTTACTCTTTATTTTGATTGTTAATGCCTTTTCATTTAATCGTTTTTTATTTTAAATATTTTTGTTGCACTGATGCACTGTACTCATATTTTCACTCATTCAAATTGTTTTCTATTTATAATTTTGTTTTTCTCATATAAATATTTCAGGTGATTAATTCATAATTATTTCATGTTAACTACTGATGAGCTAAAAATAGTAAGTAGTTATAACTAAACGGAATGTACAATCTTTTCTGAAAACTAATTAATTCAAATATTTAAACTCTTGCATTACATTTTTAGTAATGTTATGAAATTCATCTCTTTAAAGCATAAGTAGGTAGGTATCTCTTTATTTTGTTAATTTTTAATATTATAAGTAGTTATGCATTTTGAAATCTTTATTATTTTTTAAATCGCAGACTAATAACAAAACTCATGATTATCAAAATGGAAATGATTTTATTAAATGTCAGATATGTAATAATAACGCTAAGTATTAACTGCCAAGTTTATCAGACTATACTTTAGTTAGTATAACTACTTATATTAAGTTATTTATTTTTAGCTTGTCTAAATATTGAAAAAATCTTTAAATGTTAGAACAATGAATTTGATAAAATTTTGCTCTTTTAAATATGGCGAACAAAATTTGAAAATAAATAAATATGACAAGTGTTTAGAAAAGACTAAAAAAAAAACACTTTTAAACTACAGCTTAGAAGTATATTATTGTATAGAAGAAGTAAACGTTTAGAAATTTTTTTTAGACTCATTATACTATTAATGATTTAGAAAAATAAATTAACTTGCCAATTTGTTTTTGTTGATCAATTCACTTGGTATTTTATTTCAGTATTTAAGGACATTAACATTTATTAAATAGATGACTACGTTTTGTTGCAACTCAGTTTGGCCGTTCTATTATTCATTAATAGTTTGTGGGGATTCCAGTTTGTCCATCATCTTGTTTTAAATTAGTGTTTACCATTTCTTACAGAAAAACTATTTATTTGTCATATAAATTATATAATGAGTTGCTGGTAATGTATGCGTTCATTCAAATAGTTCATTAGAAGCAAGATTCCAGTTTATTATTTTGAAAAATATCGTTCAGGTATAGTTATAGACAAATTGTATACACTTTTATAATTAACTTGCCGTCGTATGTTTATTTTTTACTTACTATTATTTACTTAATATTGTTATTTATTTACTATTAATAATATTCGTTTAAAATTTTGAAAATTACTTATTTTAAAACAAAAAAAAAATATTAACAAGATTTTGTGATATCATCGAAATATACATAACATTTAATTATTTATTTATATTTAACTATATACAAATGTTTCATTTTGAACAATTCATATACATATATATAATGAATACCTAGAATTGTAAATATTTTTCAGGCATGTTGGCAAATAAACAAAACATTTTGTGGTATTTAGTTTCAGACTTATTGCAAAATAAACAAAAAAAGAAACAATATTATTTAATATCTATATAAATACATAAGGAATATGTAGTGTTGAAAGAATGAAAAATTACTAAATTTTTAAATTGTAAGTATTGTAATAATTATAAGTCGGATAAAATACCTGCAAGGTCAAAATTTGCCTAAAACTTTTTTGTTTTTCCTAAAAATTAATTATTATGTCATAAAAGAATATATATTATATATATAATTCGAATACAGTACAATTATATAAAATTCGAACGTAAAAAAATTTATATTTAATCAATAACTAACTGACCTTACTCATCGTTTCACCTTATTTGTATGCATTAACAGTTTTAATTGGCAATAAATAATTAAAATAATTAGTTAGATATCCTACCTAATGAACTATTATATTAGTTCACTGACAAAAATTTCAGTATCATTGGTAACAGTTCAACTGTTAGGTATATTAGCTATAGTAATGTTCAATTCATATTTAACTCATTATTACTTATTTCAACTCATATTAAATTTTCTCATAATTTTTTACTACATCTACTTTGTTTAGTTACATGACAAAATTACATAGGACAAAATTACATAAGAGAAAATTACATAGAGACAAAATTTCGGAAAAAATTACATATTGAAAAAAAAAATTAAAAATATCTACTAATTTATTTATTTCTTAAAAATATAAAACAAAAAATCCTATTTGAATAGGTATGTAGGTAACTACTTATTATTTATCTAAAGATTTTGACAATTTTCTTCTATATCTTTAACATGCTGGGTGGCGTAGTAGGTAGAGCGCCTGCCTTTCAACCGAAAAATCACGGGTTCGATTTCCGATGAAGCAAAAAAAAACATTGGTTTTTCGAGCTGGTCTAGTACCCTTTGGGATTGGGATATAATAAATGACAAAAGATAATTGAGAGTTAATCTGGTAACAAATTAAATAAAATGGAGCTATTCTATTTAAGAAGGCTTCGTTCCTGACAATAGTAGTAGTTTTCCACATTTAATGAGTAGATAAGCCAGTAATTTGTTAAAATAAATACTCAAATTATTGTAGATATTGTAGTGTAAAATTGCAGTACCGTACTTAATTAAGCACGAAAAGGTAATTCTACCTAAGTTACTGTCAAGATCATAAAAAAAAAAAATATACATTGATAAAAATTTGATTTTTACAGTAAAAATATTAGGTGCTAATATTCTACAAAACCAATAAAAAAAGCAAAAAAAAAAAAATTAAGGTAATTTGAATGAATAATGTCATATTACAAATTATTATTGTAAAAAACAAACGTATTTATATATTTTTTTTATTTTATTTTTTCTCAAATGAGCCCAATTGCTCGTAGAAATTTTCTATGTAAATTTTTACATATAAAAACAACAAAATAGTTGACTTATGTCAGTTTAAATTAAAATAAAACATAAATGTAGACATATGAATTATTATTTTTTTGAAAGGTTTTCGTTTGAACGTTGTACGACATAAGATTGAGTAAAGAGAGTTTTGGTGTGTTTAATTGTAAGAAAATTCTTAAGAAATTTCCAATGTAAGTATTTGATGTACAAACAATAACTAAATAGATAGTTATTCAAATTTAAATAGTCTTCTCATCTTATATTTTGATTTGAAACCATTCGCTTGCTTTAGTTATTTGCATGATGATGTCAGTAAAAACAAATCAAATCTTTTTTCATTAACATCAAAATCGCTATATTGTGTCACCAGTTGATTTTATCAAAATTTAACAAATAAATTTTTATTAATAGTAGCTATATGTAGTTATATGTAATACGTGTAACTTATATAAGTAAATAAAAAATACTAAGTAGTTATAGGTTAGCTTCACAATTAAATTCTATATTTTAATCGACTTCGGCCAACTATTACCAAGAAGATATAATAATTATAGGTTCTTTGCTATAATTTTCAATTGATTTTAAAATAAAATTTAATCGTGAATAAGCCTTGCTAGTGATTATCTTTTATATATATTTTTCAATATTTTGTTTCACCTTAGTCACAAGTATTTTGATAAATGTTTTAGTGCCATAATATGTTGAATATTCTGAATAATAAAAATAATAATTATTAAAAAATAATATTAATAAGTATAGTTAATTTCGAAAATAATCTATAATTATAATAAATTAGTGTTATATTCTGTTCTGCATCTCTATACTAAGAAAAAAAGTTTCAAAGAAGTCTTTAAATATTAATGATTTATTAAAATTCATCATTAATAAGTTTGAATTGTTGATAAATTTTTGTTATGAGTCGCGTTGTATAAAAAGTTCTAAACTAGGGTTGCCAGTTTTTTGGCACACAAGCTCGGGATAAAAATATAATAAAAATAGCTCTGCCAATTTTCGCTTTAGTTCTTCCACATTTACATTTTTTTGTGATTTCAGAATCAAAAAACAACGATGCAAATGAATTACCAGTACAATCGCTGAATAAAAAATATTTTTATATTAATATTAATATATCAAGTTTGATATAAATTAAAGATTTTTATTAACATTAATTCTCTAATAGAAACAGAATATGTATATGAAAATTATAATAGTTATTTCACTAACTATAGCTAATTTGTATTTCGACGACATTCTTTACTTTGTTTTTCAATTTCAGGGTAACAAAATTACAAAAAAAAATAAATCCATAATTTTATTTTCATTCAAATTAAACTGAAAAATAAACAAAGCATTAAAATAATTTTCATTAATTTTAAAATCACGAAATTATCTGTGGTTTATTGAAATGTATTTAATATACGTTAATTTATTAATATTTATTAACAATAATTTAATTTCTTTGTTTATTTTTTGAAATTTTGTTCTTCTCATTGTTTTCGAAAAAATAAAGGGAATAAAATTTTAAATATTTATAAGTATACTTACTTCAGTATGTAATAAATAAAACAATAATTTTCACAAGGAGTAGTTATTGTGAATCGACAAGTGTGAAACATCTATCTACCCCAAACTAATAATAAAACCTCTATAATTAGAAAGCTCAAAGGAACGCTATTAATACGATCATCTAATTTTATTCTTAGTTTTATCAATTTCTTTATCTTTCAGTATACAATATCAATATTAATATTTCATTCAAATTCAGAAATGTTGAATTTATTTAAGAAAATTTGGAATTTATTTGAAAAAATTTTATCCTGAATCAGGGTTTCTACAATTAATTTATGCAATAATAATTAAAGATTCAAACAATTAAAAGACTATATAATTATTAACTATAAATTATTAATTATATTCGGAGTATATTTTTTAAGAAAATTTTCATTTGATGTTCAAATACTGCTATAATTTTATTGATTTATTTTGTTTCAATGTTAATTCTTGTCCTTCAACACAGAATACATGTATATTGTCCATCTGAAATCTTATTTCATTTTCTTTGGAATTAATATTTTTTTTTTTGGTTAATTATTCTCCCAGCAAATGATTCGGTTGTTGTAAGTGTAATTATATTTTCACTGGAGCATGGTGATGGTAATTTATTTTCTACTTTGTCAAGGCATTACAATAGTTAAATAGGACGTTAAGTAAATACAATAAGTAAATAGGACGAATATTTATTTCATACTTTATTAATTCTGTAAAAATCTTATATTGTCGTCCGTTTGACGTGTACGTATATATATGAAATTTATAGTTATAGACATTTAAAAGAGATTTTAAAGGATCTGAAAATAATATTAATATTTTTTAAAAACTTATCACCAAATGTTATTTTCTTCTGACGTAAGTTGATTCTATTTCTTCTTTTTCTTCAATTTGTTTCAAAACACTTTCAATGGATTATATAGAGTGACTCTATTTACTTTTTACAAACTTTATCAATCCTATAAAAGTCTTTTATAAAAGTTTTTTTGACGTTTAGCTGTATATGAAATTTTTATATGACGATGAGTTTATTAGGTTGTGGAGTCAGTAAATATATTTTATAATTTGTATATAAAACATGATATATATAATAAATTAGATTTGGCTTTTTCCAAACTATTATAATTAAAGCAAACTATAAAGAAAAAAGAAAGGTTTTTGTGTAAACTAGTTTCAACACAACTCAATTAGTAGTTCAATTGCAAAATATCACAAATTTAAACTAGCAAGTTTTAGAAATTATAAATAACTTTTGTTAGCTTTGAATATTATCTTTTTATTATTATTATTTTTTTTTTATATTTTTATTTTGAACATATCTAATTTAAAGTGAATTTTAAAGATGAATTCATTTTTTTAATCTTTAGCTTTGTTTTTTGATAAGTAAAGTACATACTTGTATAAACGTATATATATATATATATGTCTTAATAACAAAAGCAATATTTTTAATTAATTTTATTGTGTTAAACTCACTTTTGTTATTGTCTTAAAATTTAACAAAATTAAAAATAAAAAAAAAAAAAACTGTAAATTTTTATATAATTGGAATTACTTGAAATTATCTATAATACCTAAAACTAGTAATATGATGTCAGAAATATTAAGGTTATTTATTTCATAACAATCCTGTAGTATAAACTTATTATAAATCAATCAAAATAGTTAAATTATTTATTTTGACTTTAAATAATAATTTATGAGGCGATAGCAGCTGCAATAATAAATGTTTTAATTACTTTAATTTGTAAATTCTTATCTTTAAAAAAGAAACGCACAAAATAGGATTAACAATAAGAAAAATACGTTACGTTGCGCAAGCCCAACAACAATCTGAAAATATCTCTAGTAAGGTACATATATGTAACTGCTGAGAAAACAAAGAAATATAAATCTACAGCTAAATAGTCATCCGAATTAGGTTACTAAAAATTTATTGGTAAATAATATTGTGTTAACTGGGAAAACTTAAAACATTAAATATTTCTATACATGAAATGTTACTTTCAATAAAATTGTTGCAATAACCAGTGTTTATTCAATAACAATCTTACAATACTTAAAACTAATAATTAATAACTATGTACTTAGACAAGGTATATAGCTACAATTCACAACTACAAATATTGACAACTAATGAACTTCAAAATTAGATTTGCCAGAACACCTCCTCCAACGAAAATTTTAATTTAAACAAAGTTTGGTTTCATATATCCTTCAAATTTAATCTTAGAGGTAGAGGTTTCGTGAAAATATCCTCTAGCATTAGTTCAGATTTCATATAAGTACTTTCATAATTTAAAATGGTGTTTAAATCTATGTGCTTACTTCTATTGTTTATAACTGGATTGTTTGCGATATGTTGGGCACTGATGTTATCGTTGTAAATTTTAATTGGAATATTCGATCTATATTCGATTTCATATACTTAAAAGAAATACGTGTATCTGTATGATAAGCATATCAGTGAAATTAAAAGGAAAATATTCGACTATTTTCACTGTTATACTTAAAAGGTTTTTCAGATAAATTGCTTCTATGCCGAATTCAGTCAACGGCATGCGTTCCGCTTTGGCAGACGATAACACCACTGTTTTTTAACTCCGAGCTTCCCATGATATTGTAGCATTGGTTAATGTAATAACGTAAACTGTGCAAGATTTTCGATCGTCAATATTTGATGCCCAATCAGCAGCCGCATTATGCCATTACCGGATCTTTTGAAGTTTAGGCCAACATTAATCGTTTGTTTTAAATATCTTGATACCCATTTTGCTGCTGTCCAATGTGCAAAACCATAGCTTATGTAAACAAATTCGTTAAGAAGGAAATATCTGGTCGAGTCGTTAGTGATACTTTTGACGCTATTTTCATCCATTTCTATACTTTTGATACAATTTTGATCACACCTTTCAAATATTTCACTTTTTTCTTCATCTTCATTTTCATTTTTATTTCGATTTTTTTACCAAATCTTCGTTTTATTTTTGTTCTTTTACATTTTAATTTTTTTGTACCTATGGTTTTTTTGTGGTCTTCCACGAAGTCCTGTTCTCAGGAATCGTAGTCTTACAATTTTCTCCTGGATTGATTTTTGATGAATTTCAATTGGATCTTTTTTGTTTTTCATTTCATCGATTAATTCGTTGCTTTTCGACTATCTTTATTAATTTCATTCTTATTTTTGGCACTTTCAGAATTGGCTGTTAAATTTTTACCTTCGTATATTTTCAAATCATGTTTTTGTTCAATATCAAAATCTTGGATTTCAAAATTTTTCTTAGTTATTGTTAATTAATTGTTCGAACTCCTTAATAAACTTCACATATTTGCTTTTTATTAAATTTCGTTTTTCTTTACTCTATAATTTGTAAGCTTTCGAATTTTCACAATATCTCACCAAATAACGAGGTTCTGATCTAGTTAATTTTTATTGAGAACCGAGCTAAGGTACCAAAAATTTTAAAATATTTTATTGTTGGCAAATTTCCTGCCCATAACTTATATGGCGTTTCACTGTTTAAAACTCTACTTAAAATTTATTTTGTTTGTAAATAGTTTCTGGTCATGATATTTAGAGAACTGGTTAACAATCTATTTTTTTTTATTGTTTATGAGATTCGATTAATTATAGTTAGTTCTAATGAAAGATTAAGATACCACCATTTCTTGTTACTTTTTTTATTTTATACTTTATTTGGGTTTGACTCTTCCGGTTTTAAAACTGCAAGACTTTCTGTCTTGTGTTGTTTTTACATTAATCCATAACTTTGTTTATACATTACAAGATATAAAATAAGGAAAAAGTTAAACGAATGATCAAATGGAATATAGTTGGATAGTTTGAGGGTTACTGTTATTAAAATTAAACACAAATAAATAGAACGCTTAGTCATCGAAGTAATATCACAATGAGAGAAAATTGTAAAGAAATCAAAATTTTTTTCAAGCTATAAATTCAAAAAAAAAAATATATATGTAGTTCATATTCTTAAAATACCGTTAATTTACTGCAATAATTAAAAAACAAAAATGATGAGAAATGTTTTATAATCTTAAAAATTTCAAGTTGCATAGGTATTACGAATTTGTATTTACTTTTTTTTTTTAGAATATTTATTTTAATATTAAAAATTAACAGCTAGATATTAAGTATTTATAAAATTTAAATTCTTGTAAAATTTGCATTTCATTCTTATTTTATAACATAAAATGTCCTTCATAATGTCTTAATATATATTTTTATATATTTGTTTATTTATACTTATATAAATATAATTAAAATTTAAAATTTTCCAAAATATATTTTTTTGTTTTTATATAGAATCAAATTTAGGTTAAACGTGGGTATATAAGTATAGATATATATATATATATATATATTTATTTATTTTAGTTAAATAAAAGTAAAATTATTGGTTTTGTATATATATTTAACACCAAATGGAATGAATATGAGTTGATTACCTTTAAAAAATTGTAATTTTTAAATTTAGAAATAGAAATATTATTTTTTTTTTTACAGTTCTTCCTTTTTGAATAGGAAGAAAATTAATTTATTGTATTTAACAAAGAATTTTTAAGCAGTGTTGTTTACACGTTGTTTACACGTCAGAAAAATCTACGATTAAATCTGAATTTGCTGAAAGTTTAAAATGTACATGCAACCTGACATCATAAGGCTAATTTTCATGAACAGAAATATCGGCGATTTTTTAAAGCATATACAGAAAATACAAAAACATTAAATGTGTGACAGAGAAAAAACACAAAAGTATCGGACGAATTAACTATAATTGTAAAAGTGTTCAGAAAATATCCTAGATATGCCATAATATAGGGTAAAATTTTGCTTGCTGAAGCTAAACTTGCTATAATTAAGCTTGCTAAGTACAAAGTCTTGAATTTGATTTTCATAAAATCTATTAAAACTGATGCAATTCAATTTTCACGGCAGATATAAAATACTAGTTACTAAGACCAATTGAAAAAAATTATACTGGGATATTTATCACCATCATTATAGATTGAAACAGAACAAGTATACAATCGAACAATTAGATAATATTATACCTGTTATAAGACGAAGTAAAAAAATTAAGTTTTGGACAAAATTATCTAGTTCAATATTATTTATCATCAGTTTACAAAAAACGATAAAAGAATAGTTAGTTATTACAAAATTATTGTCTGATTAGCTTCTATGCCTTCTATTCCCGGCAGCACGGACTACTTTTGGGGTTGTTACATTGAATTAAGAAACGAATACTGGTATTATTCTTAACTTTTTATTATTATTATTGTTATTGGTTGCATTACGAAATCTTATATATAATACACAACATCGACGACGTGGGGAGTATAAAAGCAAGAATAGTTGAATATTACACTACAAAAATATTAAAAATTTAGCAAGTTCTTAAGCCAAAAATAAAAATATGCAAAACGGTGGTGAATACTTACAACATTTAAAATAGTTACACCCTATAAGCAACAGTTATTTCCGAGTAGAGCGACATCTACTCTAAAAAAAATAAATTTCAATCACAGAAAATTTTTAAAAAGGCTTCATAAAAATTCTTTCATTTTAAATAAACACACAAAATTATAGAAAAAAGTACAAAAACGAAAACAGAAACAAAACATAAAAACAAAAATCAGATCATACTCTTCAAAAATGATAGATATAACTAATAAATGTTAGTTCATTTGCTTCTGCTATTTAAATAAAAATATATATAGTAAAACGTGGTTATAGTCATTCTATAAATTTCAGTAATATTTGTGACTATAATCGTTTTGTGAATATAGGCGTAGCCAAAAAAAATTGCATCTTTATAAATTTAATAAAATATCTTTCATATAACAATTTGAAACTTTATTTTATTCATAAATAGCAATTCTTCTATGTAATCACAAAATATACATATTTGTAATAACGAACCGAAAAAGACAATACATAAATCAGCTTTTTAATAAACTAATTCACTTTTGACTGTTTAATTGAAAAATTTGACGTTATATTTTAATGTGACTGTATAAACGACATCGATTGTATAAAGTTCATTACTTTCTTTCAAAAAAATTGTTAACTATAACCAATGCTGGTGGTTATTACAGGCACTATCATAATTTGATTTTTGACGGAAATTTTATTCGGGTCTAATTCGTTTTATTCTCTCATTTTAACGAACATATTTTTATGTATCAGGTTACGCAGCTTTTTGAATAGCGAAAAAAATAAATTGCAATGTTTGTAAACTATTAATTATGGAAAGCCGAAGAAACAGAAATAGTTACTTAAGTATAGTAATTATTATTTTAATCTGATTAAGCGTGGTGGTTTAGGAGTATCTTCTATATATGTACAAAATATACTATTTCATATGAACGTAATTTTAAACAGTTTAATGATTTTAATAAAATATAAATTTCTGGCTGATAGCAATCAAAAAGGAATTATGTGTCCTTTAACTTATCAAAGTGTAACATCTGGTGACTTTGATAGTACCATTAGACACAATTTGTACATGTGGAAAATGTTTTTTCGAAATTTTTACACACATTTTTTCAATTTTTGGTAATATTGTATTGTCTAATATTATATAGAATGGAAAATAATAAAGTAATCATTAACTTTTAATATGTTAAAATTTAAAAAAAACTTGTTATAACTAGTTATATAATTTTGTTGTTGTTTTTAATTGAATTGTTTTTTGTTATATTTATTTGGAAAATAATATTATGTATTTTATTATTTTGATAAAAGATTTTACTTTGGTTTTATTCAAAATATATTTTCAATTTCAAAAATTTTGGCAACAAAATCAATATGTACTACACTTGATAATGTTTACCCTATTTTAAATTTATTCAAATTGTGTTATGTATGAAATATATTTTAATTTTGTGTTAGTGTGCTTCAGCACTTCAATGAAGGTAGACTGTGTTACTTTTTATGATGAATATTTTTTTAAAACCTTATTTTTTAAATGAAAATAGAAGATAATCAAACATTTTTCTTTTACAATACTGTAAGATAAAATTTCAATTTTTTTTTTCTTTAACTACGCAAAAAATTAGATCCCCGCTGAAAAACAATGATTTTTCATACAAAATTATGAAAAAAGGGATTTATATTCCAATAAATTGAGAGTCGCTCTCTCTTCGCTAGTGCCTGTAAATAGACAGCAGTGCTATATAAACAATATTAAAATACATACATAAAAAATATTAAAAAAGATGATGACAGTAAAATTGTTGACTAAAAGCGAATTGTGCCTATAACCAGTAGTGTCTATAACCGATTTTTACTGTAATTGATGTCAAATTGATGGAGATAAGATAATTAAAAATTATACATATTAAGATTAAAGAGATATAAGGATAGGCTAATAGCAGAAAAAAGTTAAACTATTCCAATACTATGACAAAATACTAAAAGTACAAAAATACATTAATTCTTTACACTTTTATATTTGATTTAATTTTTAAATAATTTTTTTAAAGCTTTTAATTAATTTAAATTTAAATTTACTTTAACATTTTACAAAGAAAAATTTTTAATTTCTAATACAAAACATAACCACAATTTAAATTATATAAAAATACATATAATTTTTTTTTTCTGAGAGTAGGAATTCATTAGTTGATCTATCATGGATTTGTTTTGTATGAAAGACGAAAAAGAGGTGGTTTTAGTGGTTTTAAAGCCTTCACTACCATTGTTGGTTTGCGTGCGCGTAACTGAAATCACTTGATATATTTCGAGGATTCCCACCTACCTACATAAAAAAATAAATAAGATTCATAATAATTGATATGAATCAATGATGATCTTATGTTATCCAGGATTTTTTAAATAAAGTTACTACTGTGCAATTGCACAGGGACCCACTAGTGTTAATTAATTTTAAAAGACTGCTACAATCTTTTGTTTCATTCAAATGATTTATTTCTTATTTAAATACATAAATCAAAAAATCAATAAAAAAATTTCTTTGCTTATCTTTTGGCTTGAAAAATTACATAGTTAAGGGACATATATACAAAACAAACAAAAAATCCTTATTGTGAAAATGTTCTTTAATTGAGACAAACTGCTGTGTGTTGTGTAAAGGTGCGTATTATTTATAATTTTTTATTATTAACGTGATAACAGATGAATTTATTTACGATCCTGTAAATTCTTGTTTCTAATTTTCGATAGCTTTTTAAGATTATCAAAAAATTTTTAAGCTCAATACGATTATAATTTGTATTAAATAAATGTTTTTAATACTTTGTACAAAACATGAATTTTAATTAGTATTTCAAAGGAGCATTAATTATTAATTTGTCATCTTTTTATATCAACAGATTATCAAGATATTGTATAAGATTATTAAATTAAAAAGAAAAAAATTAATCAAAAATTAATTTTTTGTTAATTTGTTTTCAAAAGGTTTAATTTAAAATACAATTTGTACAAGTAATGTTTTATTTCTTTTTTGTTTTCCATTGAATTATTCGATTTGATTACTATTATTATCTTTTTAAGTACATAATTCTCATGTAGATGCGAGGAAGTTTCAGAGTTTTCAAAATATCAACAAAACGTGACAAATCCAAAAACAAAAATATTTCATTAACATTTTTTTGTAACTATGTTAAACGTTGACGATAGACTGTAACTTGAAATAAATTATGTAATTTTAAATTTTAATACTGATGTGTTGAGTAAAAGATTTAAATTTAGATTTAAATTTTATTTATTAGTCTTTCTTTAAGTATAGAAAGTTTTATAAATTAATAAAAAAAAATATTATACAATCAAATCAATTCTAGATTTATTCAAAATATATTCAACTAAGTAATTGGCTTCTATTAATTTAGTAAGTCATTGAAGATTTGAGCTCCCTTTGTACAAAACATAACTGATCGGGTCAGGGCAATAAAATTTCTTCATAAAATTTTCGGACCATGGAAAAAGTTTCTGTGGTAGGACGGATATTACGATAATAAAATAATGTTGTTTATTTTTGTGTTCGTTAGAGTTGATTAACTAAAGATATTTATTTAATGTTATTTATTTATTTACAGAATTAATTTAAGCGAGTTACATGTATTATATATTTATGAGAATTCTGTAGGTATCTTAAAAAAACACTACACTCATAATAATTTATTTTTCTGTGTGATCGAATGAAACACGTCTGTTCAACACAATAACTTTATTAAAAACTGTCTTTTTATATTACTTAATACTGTACATTAATTTTTCTTTTTTGTTTTTAATTAGTGATGGAGCCTACAATTCAAACAAATTTCAAAATTACAATATAAATAACAAAAAATTAAAACTAAAAAGATAATTGTAAAACTTGTGAAATACTTAATTAAAATTTAAATCAATGGTTAGCAGTTTAAAGAAATGAATAAAAACAAAAATTGAACCATCTGCAAAATATAAACAATAAAATACTGTTACTTAAGTATATGTAATTGAAAATTAATAGTTATTGGTTAAAGTTAGTATACTTTAAAAAAAAGTTTGCAACTATAAGATTATTGAAGAATTATAGAGATGAGATCAGAATAAACTAAAATATATTAAAGCTTCTTTAGGGTGTCTTTGTAGAAAGAGAAATTAATACGTTTCTTATATTTGTTACACGTAATCATCATTCTATGGATAGGTTCATTGATTCCGTAGTTGGTTCGATGAAATATAAGGATAAATTGGTTAGCAGAGCGGAAGCATTTAGTAGTATTAATCTGGGCTAAGTTTGAAATATAATGGAAGTTTAGGTTTCCTTTAACTACTTCAGGATGAAGATGACATCGGTAATTTTGCGTCTTTTCTTTAGAGTAGCAAAATGAATTAAATTCAATGTATATACATATGGTGACAAAATTAAGGGGTCATACTACGGAGGGTGACGTAGTGCGAATATTAAGAATTTTTTTTTTTATTACCTCAATCCTATGTATATGAATTTTATAATATGAAGACCATACCTGACGGGCATATTCCAAATGGGGGTTTAACAAACCACGTAAAAAGTGATTTTAGTAGTATAGTTATTATGGATCTTTAAATTCACTGGAACAACGTTTTATAAAACCTGACATTGAACTAGCTTTATTGATGATATTAGATACTATAATATAATTTAAAATTGTAATTTTTAAATAAAAATTCTTATAATAAAAAAAACCTATCTTGTTTTTGACATGTTTATATTAAATTTTTATATTCTTAATACCATAATTGCCTTATATTGAATAACGCAAAGGCACGGTATACCGACCCACCTATAGATAAGTAAAAAACAACTTTTCGAAAGATAACTTTATATATAATTTTGCAAAATATAGCATAAATATTTTATTAATTAGTTTAAGAGTGTTTTTTCATAATAATTAATATAAAATTTAGGACGGTAAGTAATAATTTTTTAATAAAAATTGGCTATATAAAAAGAAATTACTGAGAAAAGCTATGAAGCTGCTGATTCCGTCCACTTAAATTTTTTTTTCCAAAAACCGAACACTAGGATGCCTTTATCCGACCTATTGAATTGTATGGTAATATATTAATAGAAATCATCACATACTAAATAATTAAAATAAATTAGATAATGAAATATGTATTTGTCAAATGTTATTTGTAAATTCTAAAAATTTTACTTTTTTTTAAATAAACAAAAACAGACTTTTAAAGAAAAATTTCTAGTCCAAATGGTTGTCAAACTGTTCAAATTATTAAAATGCATTACTTAAAAAACATAATTACTTTTTTCTTTCCAAAGTAGGTACACAATTATTTTTTCTATACTATTTTCATTTAAATAAAAACTTTTTTAATAGTATCTGGAAAGTATTGGTTCCATAATTAAGAATGAGTTTCAAGATTATGAAATTTAAATATTAATTTAACCCAGAACATTCAAATTTCTGAAAGTTTTTTGTAAGTAGTTGATAGGACGATAAATATACTATTACATTACCTAAAATCAATCCTAACAAAAAAAATCAATGTTGATATAAGAATTATCATTTAAAAATTGTTTATTCTGTTTTAAATGTTAGGTATATAAAAATATATTAGATATTATTTTACTACTTAATAGTTTTATAAATGAAAAAAAGAAAAAACAATAGAAAGAAAATATTTTGCATTATTTTTAATTATTTTTAATTCCTATATTAATTACGTTACATATTGCGAACCACTGTTATATTCAAACTTATATATTATTATATAGCTCATTATAATTACTGAAACTTACTCATAAAATATAATTAAAGAAACGTTTGATTATATTATAGGTTCTGATTTTGAGTTATAAAAAGGAAATAAAAAAAAAATAAGCTTAGAATTCACGTATTCCTAAAATTCAAGTTCAAATGGCAATAACAAATTACGTAATATTATTGAAAATGTCATACGAATTCAGGAAACGTCAAAATAATAATTAACAATATCATAAATAATTCTAAGTATGTACATATATATGTATATATTTATTATTTATGATATGAAAGCTGAACAAAATATGTTACATGATATGTACCTGGTTTTATTCTTTTGCGTTGTGTTCCTACTTATTTGAAGAAGCGTAAATCTTACTGTAGCATTCTTGTGTTTTCGAACATAATAGTTTTGTAAAAAAAATGTTCTAGAACGATCACAGATTCTAGACTAGTTTCCGTTAATTGAACTTTTTTGTCCAAAAGTGCTCTGATTGATGTTTAGTAGATTGTCTAAAAAAATTCTAAATTGATCTTTTTTGTTCTGAATATTTTTAGAACAGTTTTGGACAATTTTTTTGTTGTTTTTGTAATTGTAAACTATTACCAAAGGATTTGATAATAAAGTTCATTCAATTTTATTTCGCTCGGCCTTATTTCACGGCACCATATAACTATATAATTCATATACCTCACCCCATATTATTATATTGGTATCACATCACCTATGATTTTATATATAAAACGAAATTATCTAAAATTAAAATTTTAATATACATCCAAATATTATTTTCAAGATAAATAATTTTAGATATTAAATTATAATAAAATGAATATATATTCTACTCTTAAAAAATATAAAAATATGTTATATATAACTATGTACCAGTATAGTTGTTATTATGATTGCTCATCATGGCAAACAAATTTAAAGATTCTTCAATGTAGATGAACCAAAAAAAAAAATGAAAAATAAAATTAAAAATATTTTCTATAGAATTTAATTTGAATACATACTTTCGCACATTTACGAATAAACAATAATAATAAATAAAATTAAGTAATTGTACTCATGGCACTTTGGCGATTAGCCTACAAAAAAAAAAATTAAGTAAAAAAAAAACAAAACGTAAAATAAAAATCCCGCGTACTTTACAGAAAGTTGATTAACCTTTCAATGTCGTTGCAATTTTATGAGTGAAATTTTGTAGTTTTTTTTTCTTGTAAAATAAAAGCAAAAGTGGCAAAAAGTTTATTACATATACTTCTACATATGTATAAATTTATGCATAATTAAATGTGTATATATATATATGTTGTTGATCAAAGATGATTTTGCTTTATACGCCATTTAAGATGTTTTTTTTGTTCATTAAAATTAAATAACAGCAAATAAATTTTTAGTTAATTTATGTGACTAAACTGACTATATCTGCTATAATAAATTGGACATGTGAAAAAAATGCACGAGTCTATTTTGAGGAAAAGAGGTGAAGTTAGAAAATTAGTCCCACAATAATCTAAAATGAAAATCGTAAATGAAGTATGCAATTCGCTATACTGGGATTTTCCAAGTAAAAAGTGTGATGTAGTATATTACGAATGCTTAATCATTGTTAACTTAACTAGAATTTAAATCACCTAAGTACGTCTTAAATTAATATTCAATTAACTGATATAATTCGACTTTAATAATTTGACCGCCAATAATCTTTTTGGTTATTTATATTTTATTTTTGATGACAGGATCATCATATTACAACAAAAATTTTATTATAAAGAAAACATATAATGTATAATTGAATTGAAAAGATTGAAGGCAATAAGACAAGATGTACAAGTATAGGTGATTCAATTTAGATTACCGCACCAATGAAGAATAAAATTTGGCAACCACTTGAACCAAACTTATCAAAGCTTTATCGACTATGTAACTATTAGGCTGTAACTATTAGAATATAATAAGACTCATGACACAGTTGTAACATACAAGCTTGCACACTGTATATTTATCAAAAGAGAAGATGTTTCTTAAGAAGATGTTATTTTTCGGTTCCAACACTAATCATTTAAATATTATATTTAAATTTTAAGTGTTTGGATATAGTTATACCTGGTTATACGTACATAAAAAGAAAATTTTAAAAATTAATGAATTAAAAATTAAATGAAAAGTTTAAATATGTATATGGAGCTTAAAATCAGAAAACTATAAATGAATAGTTACCTGATCGAAAATTAAACAAAATGGCGTATATATCAAATTGGATTTCATTTCACAACGATACGAAAAAATATTTTAAAACGTTCACAGCATGTTAATTGGAATGCGAGATATTTGTTATTATTATTATTATTTTTTTTTTTTGGATTGATCCAATACAACTTGATATTCATTCAAGTTTAAAACTTATTTGGAAAATTGCAGATATATAATAATTATAAAAATTACAAAAAAAAAAATATATCCATGTGACTTTGAGCTCGAATATTTTTTAACTCGTTTTTTTTTTTTTTTTTTGTGTTTTAGTCATTATTTTGGTTACATCTTTTAATTTTTTTTGGTAAAAAAAGAAAAAAAACATAACTGATGATGAAATGTCCGCATATTTATGTGGTTTTACAATTCGAACTCTTTGAATTAAATGCTGATGAATAGTAGAATTAAATGATTTTTATTTTACTATAAAATTTTATACTAAATTAAAAAAATTCAATGGTGAAAAATTGTTTAGAGTATCTTGGTTTACGGTGTTTGGATGCAAATATTTTTTTTTTCTTAATAAGACGCTTATTTTAAGTTGATCGAACTTTCTATAGTTATAGGTATACTTGAAAAATCTTTATTATTACAAATAGTATGTACGGTGGTGTGTTGTGTATATATTGTAAAAAGCACCAAACTAAAATTGATTGAGTGCTAATCAATAGTTGTAGTAGTTAGGAATTAAAAAAAATCAAAAACTTTCTTTTTTTGGTTATTTTGATTTCACACAACGATAATTAGTGTTAAATAATTTGTCAATTGTAATTTTATAAAAAATTTGAATTTTTTGTTTAATTGGTTTGCTTTTGGCAAATTTAATTAAGAAAAATGGAAATTTCAATTTAAAATAAAGTAATTATAGTTAAGGACAATTAAATGTTTATAGGAAACTAACAAAATGAAATAAAACTCTAATGGAATGATTAAAATTTGAGAGTCAAAAAAGGGGGCACTTAAAGTTAAAAATTTTTTTTTTTATATACCTAGTTCAGTTTTTTCCATTTGAAATAAAATTCTTAAATTAAATAAAGAAAGAAAAACGCATAATTTTATTTTTATTTTACTTAATATTTTAATGGTCTACAAATACCGATATTTCAGCAATAATGTTTCATTCAATATGTTTCCTTCTTCAGTGTATGTAATTGAAAAAGTTAAATTTATTGATTTTCTACCTATGTAATGTATCTGATTAAAAAAAAGATTTTTTATATTTTCTTATGAATTTAAAAAGCCACGTGTACTCATTTCCGTAATCACTATTTGAAGATACTTAATTTTCATTTATTCAATTATTTGGAAACTTTCACAAACAGCTAGTTTCCTAATGTCCTTGATTTCTTTAATTACTTCTAGGTCATATATATATTAATGCCATATTCCTCTGTACCGATGTGTTCTGCCACTGTTGATCTAAAATTAACCTATTTATTCTGTCTTAGAAATTTTTTGTCTATTTTTCATCTATTTTGTGTTCTTTGTTTATGTAAAAATGAAGCCAGTTTTTGTTTGGTGGCTTTCTGTATAACTATAACAAATTTTATTTCTGTGTCTTTCTTCATGATTAAAATATCTATGATTGATATTGTTGATTCTCTTTAATGCTGTAACTTTGATATTTTCATGAATATTATCTTGAGATTGTGTAGGAATTAATTTTGTTGGTAATAGATTGTGTAGTTGAACTTGATTTCAAAAGTAACTAAGTATTCACTAAGTATTCACAAAAGTTTCCTACACATACATAACTAAAATTAGTATTAAAACTAGATGTTTCATAATTATTAACAATAACTTAGGAAATTTAATTATTAATGAAAAACTCTGTAAAACTATTCGAATCAAAACTTAGAATGACTCTAGTTATTTATTTATTTTTTTTTTTTGTTTTTTTTTTATATAATTCCAAGTCTATGGGATGAACACTCTAACTAATTTTACACAGAGATTCGGAATACACAATCACATTCATAATATCCTACATCCTTAAAGCTTAAGATAGTTAGCACGGGGGACAAAATAGTCGTACAGATGGTTCATGTAGTTTTTAATATTACAATTTTGAAATTATTATCATTTGAAAATGGAAAATATATTCTGTTTCATATTTTAAAAAAATATAAATTGTAAATAGTGCTCATGCTCTTTTAAAATATTTTAATGATTCCATATACATAATTTTTCATAGTATGCAATACGAATTAAATTATATTTAAATTTGTTTTTATTCTTTTCAGGTAACACATAAGACAACTGGACAAGTAATGGTACTAAAAATGAACCAATTACGATCAAATCGACCAAATATGCTACGTGAGGTTCAACTTTTAAATAAATTATCACATCCAAATATTTTAAGGTAAACAAAACATAATTTATGGATTTGAAAATTTTATACCTTACTTCTTTTATTAATTTTTCAGATTTATGGGTGTTTGTGTGCAAGAAGGTCAACTTCACGCATTGACTGAATATATTGAAGCAGGTTCGTTAGAACAATTACTAGCAAATGAAAGTGAAACTTTAACTCCTGTTCTAAAAATAAGACTGTCAATTGGAATTGCTAGAGGTATGCAATATGTTCATGAAGCTGGTTTATTTCATAGAGATTTAACAAGTAAAGTAAGTATTTTATTGATTTAGGAACTTGTTAAACATTTTTTTTTATTGAAAAACATTAAACATACATTTTTATTATAGAATGTTTTGATTAGAAAGTTACCTGATGGATTAATGGATGCTGTAGTTGGTGATTTCGGTTTAGCTGCAAAAATACCAAATAAAAGGTAAATGAAATAATTAAATTTTATTAATATAAATAAGTTGATAATTAATTAATTATTTTTTTTAGTGGGAAGTCACGATTAGATACAGTTGGTTCACCATATTGGATGAGTCCAGAATGTTTACGTGGTTTATGGTATGATCAAACTAGTGATGTATTTTCTTATGGCATTGTATTGTGTGAAATAATTGCATGTATCGAAGCTGATCCAGATATCATGCCTAGAACTGATTCATTTGGTTTAGATTATTTAGCTTTTGTAGAACTATGTCCAGCAGACACACCACCTGCATTTTTAAGACTGGCTTTTTATTGTTGTATTGTAAGTAATCAAAATTCAAATTAAATAATTTAGAAATGTTTCAATTTTTAAATATGATTCTTCATATATTTAAATTTAGTATGATTCAAAAAATCGACCTACGTTTAGTGAAATTGTCAAAAAGTTGACTATGGTAACAGATAAACTTTATGAGCATACAGAAAATTATTTAAAATATGGTGAGAGCAGCCCGAATGAAAGTGATTCAGAACCTTATTTATCATCAAAAACAATAATTTTGCCAAAAAGATTTTCCATGGATGTATCATCTACAACAGGACTAATTAAATTATCTATGAAAAATATTGACAAAGAAGATTCGGACAATGATAGTGATGTTACAAAAGACAAGACAAAAATTAAAAATGTCACAAAAACTTTAGAAGCAGAATTGCAACATAGACGTTCTTTGAGTGAAAATATTATTAATTTTCCTTTACATACAACACCAAGTGAGAAGGCTAGATGTCATCAACTATTAAGGCCCAAATCTTCAAATACGTCAAGTAATAGTAATTCCCAGGAGTTGCCCTTATTAAAAAATTTAACTTTGAGAAAAGTTGCTGAAACGATGTGTTTGAAAGATCCTCAATATAAACCAATTAGATTAGACCAAAATGGAGTAAAATTAAATCCGTTTACAGCTTTGGCACAATTAAAAGGTATAATAATGATATTTAAGAAAAATCCTTTGAATATAGTCTGATGTACAATTTTATTTTTAGGTGTGAAGAAAATTCTTGGAGATCCAAGAAGTTATACAGCTTGCGCTGGCGATTTATTTAGCTCATGTTTTGAAATGTCTGCACCTTTCTTTAAGGATCACGCAAATATGTGTGCAAAATCTTCAAAACAAATAGTAGAACCAAAAAGCTTGCCAACATCGCCAAATATGATAAGAAAATTACATCAATCACCTGAATCGAAAATAAATAATAATTCGAATTCAATAAAAACTAATCCAATTATTAATTTTGATTCGGAATTTCAAATTTCAAATAATGCCTTAAAAGAGAGCAAAACAGGCAATATTGAAAATAAATTGTCTAAGAAAACTAAATCAAAAAATTTATATAATCATCCTCTCTTTAAAAATGATGTAATTGAAAACAAACCATCATTTTTAATTGAAAATTCAACAGATGACAACAATATCATTAAATTTAAACAATTTAATTGTAGCGATAGTAGTACAGATAGCGTTGACCTCAAAAATGATAAAATAAATCGACGAGATTCTATGGAAAGTGGTGTATTTTCTTGTTTTAATGAAGAAACAGACACTTTGATTAATTGTAAATCATCAAGAATATGCTTAAGTAATTCTTTTAGTTCAATTAAAACTCAATTGAATTGTGAAAATTCTAGTGACAAAGTAGTAAAATGCTGCAAATGTTGTTGTAAAGCTTCAAGTGAGGGTAAAGAAGATACAACAAATCAAAGAAATTTAGAGGACTCAAATAATGAAAATTGTAGTCAAAATCAAAATATTAATTTATTACGTAGTTTTGATGATTTAGATTTAAGAGAATCAAAAGATAACCAACATCATTGCATACATCATAGTAATTCAAATCATAATAACCATCATCATTTAAATCAAAATTATCATCATTATCATCATCACCATCATCATCATACATTAGATTCTACATCTGTTGATATGGGACTGATAAATCGTTTAGCTTTGGATTCTGAAATAAATTCATTAATACAGAAAAGTCAATTAGCTCATCAATTATTATACTGTAAAAATCGTACTTCATCTTTATATACAGATAGTTCTGATGATATCAGCAGTTTAGCTGGTTCTGATTCATTATTATGGGACTCAAGATCTTTTGTACCCAATGCCAAATCGGCACAAATTGCTAAAATCGTTGAATATTTTGAAAGAAAATCAATGCGTTCAGCTGGTCGTTTTATCAATGATACTTTACCATTTAAAGCAAATGCTTCAACATCAATAACATCTGGTTCAGGTATTAGTGGTGGTTCATCATCATCTTCAATTAGTGCACATGCATTAGCAGCGCTTGGAAATTGCTCAGAATTTTCAAATTTTAATATTGAATCAAATTGTAATAATCGACGTGGATTTCATAGTAATGATTATCATGGTACAACAAAATTAACAGCACAAAGTGATTATGAACAATTTTGTTTGGAATTGGAACAACATCAGAAACCTCCAACAAAAACAATACATCGATTAAATATATGTGAGGGTGCTGTCAAATCAAAATTACCAATATTTGATAAACCTAAACAAAATTGTAAAAAAGATTAATTTTTTTTTTCATTTTGAAGACTTATTACATAATGTAAATATCATTTTGTTGCAATAATAATATGAATATTGAATAAATCTTTATATGTATAATACTTATAAAAATTAATAAATTATTAATGCTAATATTCTGTTAAAATTTGATGCTTGAATGTTTTTAGTATTAAAAATAATATAAACGTATTTATTATTTTAAAGAAAATTAAGCAATAACTGTATTAAATACCTTTATTTTTATTATAATATTTAATATTTTTTAATGGAAATTAGTTTCCAATTAAATCCAATAAATAGATTAATAATCATGTTCAAAATTGATTTGAATTAAAACATTCATATCATGTCTATGGAAATATTTAAATTAGTTATTCGATGCAATAAAAATACAAGGTTTAATAGTTTTACTAAAATAATCATGAATTTATTAAATAATTTCAGTATTAAAAAATTAATAATATTATTAAAAACTTTGAATATGGCTTTATTTAGAGAAAATTTATTTTTAAAAACATTAACAATAATATGGACCATGATTAACTTTAAAAAATTTGTTTTGCTCAATTACTAATACATTTTAGATTCCAAATTAAAAGCATCAAATTTTTATATAGAAATTATGATTATGACAAAATAATATTTTCTTGAAATTTAAATAAAACACAAACGAATATGTATGTAAAAATAATTGGAATCATTTCTTCTAAAATTCAATATTTAAAATCTAAAAAGATTATAAACAAAAATAAATAAGTAAATCAAGACATTTTAGGTTAAAATTATTATTTTTGGAAAATGTACAAAAAACAAAATAAAAAGAGGGGAAGAATTAAGTGAAGCAAATCAACTTATTTTGTATTATGTAATTATAAAATGTTATGATAAATATTAATTTAAAGATAAAAAATTTAAGGTAGTAATATAAAACATAAATTATTTTTATTCATATTACGTTATTAACATTTAATAATACTATTATTATTATTATTATTATTATTTATTTATAAGTAATTATTGTCTTTAGTTTACACTGACATATTTAAAATTATATAAAAACTAATAAACAACTTATATTGGGACAAATCATAGTAAATTGAAATTTACATTTTTTTAACAGACATTTACTTACCATTTACCCATTTTACTTATTACTAATTATATGTATATTGTAGTGTTTGATAATAATAGTTTTATGGTTTTTATTTTAAACTTTGAAAGTGATTGATTTGTTTTTTGGTGAATGTGATAGATAATTTAAAAATTTGATAATATTGAAACACAAATTAATTTTGTCAATCTTTTGTTAATTAAAAATTTTAATACTACCCGAACAAGCCAAATACAATAAGTAAAAAAAAAAAAAAAATAAATAAAACAATCTATTTGTTTTATGTTTTCATCAAAATAAAGTTAATAAAATGTTACAAATATTTTATTTAATTAAATAAAAATATTTAATAAATATTTATGAAATTTTTATATTAATTACAAACACATATTTTTTTATATTACATTAATACAATAATTATATATTAATAATTATAAACGTGTTGAATATTTATATATATATAACAATTTAAAATATTGTATTCAAGTACTTGACCATATTTAAATAATACATAGTTTTTATTATTAATATGAAAATGTAATAAAAAAAAGTAAAAAAAAACGTGTATGAAATACTTTTTGAAATATTTCCAAAATTTTGTAAATTACCTGAAATTTTCTAGTCTTTAGAAAACTTTTAAAATGTGTATTTCTATTAAACGTGTAATAACTAAAATGAATATTAGTAAAAATATATATATATATATATACCGACAGAAAAAAAAAATGAAATAAAAAAGTCTAGAAAATAAGGGTGTAAAACAAATGCAATGCCAAAATTCATTTAAAACTCAATGAATCTTAATAAGAGTTTAAAAAAATGATAAGTATGGATCGTAAAATATATTTGCAAAGTAAATAAAATGAGAAAATAATTATTTATCATACATAATTATGTAACAAACTCTATAATAACTATTAGATTAAGAAATCCTTAAATATACAAAAAATAAAAAAACAAAATTTATACTTTTTAATATAAATTATATACATATATAAAAATAAAACATAAAAATCAAAAATTGGATTAAATGGAAATTTTAAAATAGAAAATAATAAAATAAAGAAAGAAAAAACGAAATAACTTCAAATGGATTTAATTTTTTTTCGATTTCTTTCTTTTTTATTGTATATGTTTAAATGCCTCATATGGTATTTTAACTATAAACTTTTATAAATTGAGCTTTTCCAGATAAATTAATTATTATTTTTATTCATAATCGTTTTTATAAAATTGTAGTTTTTATTAATATTAATCAATTGTTAAAATTATTATATTATTTTATTTTATAAAATATTATATTAAAATTAAATGGTTGTTACATATAAGTAAAAATAAAAATGATTGAGATACAATATCAAGATTTAATTCTATTCAATTGAACGTATCCATATTCTTACAGAGCTCAGATTGTTATTAATTGTTACACGAATATATTACATATTTGTTATGTAATATTACTTTTTTTTTGTTTTTATTTATCGAATAATTGCAAAATTCAATTTAAAATAATATGAAATTAACTAAAATTTCTATTCAAGCACATATTACAATCAATGATATTACTCAAACTACTAATGAGTCTTATGTTATTTTTTTTTATCTTCTCGCTTATCGGCTCATCAGTAAACAACTAAATTTAAAAAAAATTTAGTTTTTGATAATAATAAAGTTCCCTTATTTAATTTTTCTAATTTAACCCATTTTCAGTTAGTTTAATCAGTATATTCTGAAATGTAATAATTATTGAAAATGTTCTTAAATTTTGATTTGAATGTCTGAAAATATTACAAAACTCCATATACTTATTTTCAATTTGAAAAAAAAAAACAAAAAAAAAAAAACGATTTAATAATTAAATTATCTGCAAAAGTTTTGAAAATAATTTCGTCCAACAAAACAAAAACAAAAAAATGAGATTTGTATTTTATCAAAGAAGATAGTACATAATGTATAGAAAAATATTAGAATTAAAACAAAAACTTTTTAAAAATGATATGTGTAAGTATGAAAAAAATAATATTAGCAAATACGACGAGTATTACTCGTATATAAATAAATTTTATTTTAATTTTTTATTTTTTTTAGTGAGTCCAAAAATTTTATCAATTATTAAAATAAATAAAAAATAAATATTTTTCATCATCATTTGCTTAATTTATTTAAACTACATATTATAATTTAATTAATATTATTAATATTATATAGCTATTGATAATATTTAATGTTGTAAATTGTTATTCTTACTATTAATTTTTATCATTTTATTTAAATTAAACTTTACTTAGATAACATAATATTTCATTCCAATAAATATGGTTTGTTAAAAAACCAAAGAACAGTATAACTCAATAAAAAAAACTAAATAATATAAAAACTCATGTTACAACATATTATTCGGAAGGAATTTTTTAAATTTAATATGTGTATTTACTGATTTTTATGTAATTTTGGACTTATAAAAAATAACTCTCATTCAAATTTGAAAATTCCGAAAAAACTTTTTTTTGAAGTGAGAAATTAAAATTTATAATAAAATCAATTTTTTAAATAAATAATTATAATTAATATGTATATACATATGTATACTATTTTGTTTATTACGTCAATGTATCTATTAAATAATACAACCGAAGCAAAATTGTTAAAATCTTTCAAGTGATGTTTATAAATAGCAAATGTGAAGAGCAAAAACTTCCGGTAACTATGGTTGTATAATATCAGTTAATAATCGTATAAAAATTAATTAACTATCAAGATGATTGCTTGTTAGTGGTTATATCTTTTTGAAAGAGAACATAGTTTTTTTTTTTCTTTTTATCAAAATAATTTTTGGTTTTTAGTGTTTAATGTGGACAATAGCAAAGCAATAGTTTATTATTAGACTGAGTCTTTAATACAGGCATCAAATTTAATTGTTCTTAAAATTTGGAAACAGTTTTGCTTTTTTTCTTCAACATTTTAATTATTTAATTTGATATAACTTAAAATAAACGAGTAAAGTCGTCATTTTAGTTAAAGTACTGAAAATAAATGAAGCAAAGTCATTGAATATAAATTAATAATTTATAAATAATTTGATTAAATTGACAGGAAGCTTTTTTTTACTTTTCGGAAGATTATAAAAATTACAGAGATATTGTAATACTAATTGCAGAAAAACATAGTTATGATGATTATCTACATGATTAACAAAATTATTGAGTCACTTAAAAAAATAACGAAAATACAAAAATGATTTTTTAAAGAAATTTTTTAAACTTTATTTTAGTTTAAAAATAATAAAATAGCATATCAGAATAGTCAAATTCTTTTTATGTACATATATGTTTTGTATTTAAAATTGGAAAATTCCATTGTTTAAAAAGAAAAAAATGTAACTGAAATATCATTATATTTAAGGTCTACTTTTTCTTATATCATTATATTTATACATATTAAGTACGTACATATATATTAAAAATTTTTTTTTCACTTATTAAAATTGCAATATAATATTTTGTTTATCAATAATAATATATTATTAAATTATTGTTTATCTTAAGACATTTATTTAATAAAAAGCATTATTATTATTACTATTATTATTACTATTATTATTACGATTATTATTATTATTATATTAAAAAGAAATACAGAATTATATCTATTGAAATTAATTTATTTTATAATATTTAAGGGCAAATCTGCAATAATAATTTAAGATTATGATAATTAAAGAAAAAGAACAATATAACAAAAATCTTTAATCAGACCTAAATTAAAAGATCATCATTACAAGAAAATTACAATTTAATGAAAATTTATACAAAAAAGAAGCTAAAAGAAATCTAATATTACTTAAAAAAATATTAAACATAATTATTTATTTTTAATGAACCCCAATAATAGTAATAATAATAATTATAAAACAATTTAGAAATATTTAAATATTTTTTTTTTTTATTTAAACCGATTAAAATTTTTAAATGAATTATTTAGTTTTATTATTCTATTAAAATATCAATTAATTAGATATTTATTCCGAAAACCTGTACATATATAGCTGAAATTAATATGAGACTTAATCCACTTTGATTATTTGACTGAATATTGTTTTTTTGCAAAACCAAAAACTGCAAGTAAGAAACGAGTAAGTTAGTTAGGAAAAAGTGAAAATCATTCTTTGTTGACACTGCACTGAAAAGTAATATCAACTTTTAACTTTGCTTTTCAATAGTTTTCGTTAATAGTTTTCGACAAAGTAATGAAACAGCGAAATACGGCGAAATACAGCCAATACCAATTATAATACATGAAGAAAACAAGAGATATTTTGAAGATCTTAGGTCTGACGCCGAAATTTCTCTATCGTTTCACAGTTTTAGCGATATGCAAAAAAAAGGATTTAGAACTATTTGTAAAAAAATTTGAACTAAAAGTGAAAAACCAAAAGAAATAAGTAACTACACCAATTAGCATAGAATTTATGAAATATGAAGTAGCGTTGATAAATTTTGTTGGGGCTGTTACTTATCAATTCTTACTCTTATCAATATTATTAAAAAGAACCCCGCATTTGAAAGCCAAAAAATAAATAAATCTGTTGAAAAAACAAATATTCAGAATTTTGTATTAGTATTTACGAAGAAAAAAACCAAGCTAACCTAGTGTTGCCATATGTCCTGTTAATTAAGCGACTGAGAATATTGTTATAACACAATTAACAACGCTTATAACGAGAAAACAGACACGTAAGAAAATTTGCTCACAATTTTTTTTTTATTGTTTGAATTGGTAAGTAATGTGTACTTGGAAGCTAGTAGTAGTAACAAGACAGTTATCGGAACCTATTGAAAATTGTTGATCCTTGTGAAAAACTGGCACCTTCTAATTTTGCTCGCACTTTGCTAAATATACATATTATTTAATTAAAGAAAAACAAATCTTTAATCTTATATAAAGTAAATTTTTTGCTTCTTGCTAACGCCACATGTTTTTACAGAGTGATGATAAATGTTACCATCCTAAACAATAACATATTTGATCAAGTGAGTGTTATCGTTTTAATTCAATTGTGATAGAACCAAATAACGAAGTTAACAGAGTTAACCGAGAACATGTGTTTCCCTCGAGTGTGCTGGTTTCGGAACAACCCCTTGTAGAACTACAAGTTGAGCAAGATTGAAAAAGTTGGAAAAATGTTTAATATGCTTGCCTTCGAGACTACTACTGTTATTTGAGATACGAAACCAGTCCTTGTAATTCTAAAACTTCATGCTAAGACAATCTCAGATTTTGAATGTCTTTTTAGGATGGAATTAATTTGATTAGAGAATTTTTCATTAATTATTTCACTTTATTAATTTATTTATTTATTTCAACCATAAGAACGGTATTCGCTTGTGATCCTGTTTAAGAAACAAAAGCGAATGATGGGCTTTTCAATGTGTAATTTTCGACAAGTATGATAAAAAATTGGTTGCAGCACGTAAAATTTGAAGGGTTATAAATGGCAGCATTTCCTTTCTATAAGGCCAATATTTTGTGGAAATCAAAAGAGGGTACTGTACAAGCGAATAATTATTAATATTAAAATTACTCACTTAATGCTAAAATTGTTGCATTTTCACGGCCAACTAATGAAAATAAATATCTCTGACTAAACCAAAGGCTGGCAGGGTGAAAATGAGCAATGCAAAAGGATGGAAAAGATGATGATGTGAAAATGGCAGATGAAAATCAAGATGACACTCGTAGGACAACACCGTAGAAAAATCGGAATGATCCGATGGAGGACGGGTCTTCAAGCAAGTTAGATCAAATGAAGGAAGATTGTGACCGAGGTGTAGACTAACCTCGAATTGTAATATCAACAGATTTAATGAATAATGATAATATTATTAACTTTGTAATGTTAGTTCAATTATTTTAAAATAATTTTATTAAAATAATAATACAAATGCTCTCAAAAAATATGGCAGTTAAACTTTGTGCACTAAAATAAGATCATCAGGAAACTTCAAGCATACTAGTAAATTTTACTTTAGTAATATTCATAATTGGGTTGTGATAATCTAGATTTTCATTGATTAAGAGTCATTGATTTTCATTAATTTAGTTGAGATTAAAATGAACGAAAAATCAGAGCTTAATCTATCTATATGCAGTCCCTTTTTTCTCATATTTATGAAGTTTACTTTAAGTTTATAAAGGTCTACCAAATAAGATATCGAAAAAGTAAGAACATATTCGTTTTACAAATTAACTTTCTTAATTCAATGTGGAATATACTACAATAATACATATACTATAATTGTATGTACACAATAGTAAATGTAAAGAGCTTTGATTAAATAAGTATATTTATTTTTATATTTCCTAACAGAAACCGTTCACATAAAAGTACATACTTAAAACTATTACATTACTTTAGGTCTCTTAAAGCGGAAGTTATTAGACTCTGAAGTCAAATATTTGAACAGTTATTTGAAAACTAGCTCGGCGGCTAATTCATTTCGAAATAATTGAATTTTTGTTTTTTACTGTTCTTTTAAACGGTTTGTTTATAATGTAGCATAGCAATCTTCTTATATGGTGTGTTGTTCTTGCTGGAAAATGCTAAAAAGTATTATAAACGGACTAAATGAGGAATCGCTGATTATCTAAAATAATAAAAAGTCATATTTTAAACATTTTATTTTTTGAAAGTTGAACAAAATTGAATAACTGAAAATTAGGTTTATCGAAGTCGTCATTTGTGGTGAGAAATGTTTATTTTTGGTTAGAATTTGGTCAATATCAATACTAATATATGGGTGTGAGATTATGGGATAATGTAATTCTAATAACACTAGAAATATTTATAAAGCTTTAAATTCTGTGATAAGATATATTTTTTGCTTTCGAATTAGTAATTCGGCTTTATTTGGTAGAGTGAATTTAAATTTCACCCAATCAATTTTTTATTTCAAGCTATTGATTGAATAAAAAATAAAACAAAAATTAGTAGGTATAGTATAGTATAGACGTATATATGTACATATAACTAATAAGCTATAGTTGTAATTGCGTAAAAATATCCAATTTAATAAAGGAGAGTGTAAAATTATCACTTAAAAAAGAACAGCAAAGTATTTTAATTTAATATCACACAAACGTACACAAATAACATTTCTCCTTGATATTTAGTAGTATGGTTTCATGTTTTATTCAATTGTAACTTTATTGTTACCATTAAAAACAAAACAAAAAAAAAACAATAAGAAAAAATTATAATTTTTATTTAAAAAACAATTCACGTAGGTACTACCTGAGAGAAAAATGTTACTTCTCATAAATTTACCAACTGGCTTACGGTTTTCGTTTAATAAAAAAAAAGGAAATGACCTGGAAAAAAATTATTTACAACGGAAATGAACAGAAATATTCCTTTTTTTTTGTTTTCAATTTTGTTTTGTCTTTTGATTGATGATTTCATTTATTTTATTTTATTTATTTGTTTTTTAATTAGAATTAAAAATTCTATCTTAGAATGAAAGATTTTTAATTGATGGTATAATAAATCTTATTTATTTTGTTTCGATTTCATTTAGTTTGTATTATTATTAAATTGCTAATTTTAGTATGAATTGAAAATTACATTTTTCAAATTTAAAATTAACATTTATACAGTAGAATTAATTTTGAATAGAAGATGTTTAACTTTATCTTGATTGACTTGGATTTCATTGATTGTAGACCGTAATCATTACATAATGTTTATAAATATATACATTGCCAATTTCTTAATTCATCTAAATAATGTAAAGAGTTCAACATAATTTAGAGCAATATAGGGTGAACTTAAAAAATATAGGACGAATGCAAAAAAATGCTACGAGTTTTTCAATTTGGTCCAGCATCATTTGTCATTGGGATAAAATAAATATGTTAAAAAATAGTTGAGAGATTTGATTGACGCACTTAAAATAAAATGGAACTATACTATAATGAAGCTGCTGTACATTAGATATAGTTTTCGACATTGAATTAGTAGATATATAGTGTTTTTATAAATAAAACCAAGTAATGTAACGTTTTGATTTGTTAAATTTATTGTACTACTTTATTATTTTCTTAATTTAACATTTTACATATTCGCTTATTTTTTTTACTGTTTGCTCTAATAATATTGCTAAAGGACTGACTGTGTTTGCATATACATTCTATGTATGTCAGTGTTGCCAATATTCAGATATTGGTAGAATGTGTGACCACCACAGATATAACTAAAAAAATTCTAAAGAAAAAGCTAAAAAATTTTGTGTGATTTTTAATAATACCCTAACGTGGGAATGACCACATTGATAGAATATCCAAAAATGTCTACTATATTGTAAGAAAATTGTGGAAATTTTCTTATGTTCTAACTGAACGGTTTAAACGTAACCGTTCAGTTAGAACTCCATTTTGCGCGTTAATAAAATTAACAGGTTTACTGAGCTCAGCAGAGATTATTTTAGAAATCGTGACTAGAGGCATGCAAATTGTATTATTTCAGTTCAACAGGCATATATTGATAAACATGTATTATTTAATAAATATGTAAATTTTTGTATATAACATTCATTATTATTTTATTTTTGTATCTCTATATATTATATAATATGTTTTTATTAATTTAGTATTATATCCAATCTAGTTATAGTTTAAGCACTTTATATTTACTTACATATTTCACTTTATATTTACGTACATTTACATATTTTAATTTAAGCACTATATGTTTACATATTTACTTTGCCTTTTTTTTCTTTTTTCTTTTTCTCGTTTTTTTTTTTAATTTGTTTAATTTTTAGTTTTAAGAATTAGTAATTTTAGTTATATGCTTAAAAGACTACCTGTCTTATATGCAACTGAATAAATAAATAAATAAATAAATAATAAATAATAAATAATAATAAATAATAAATAATAAATAATAAATAATAAATAATAAATAATAAATAATAAATAATAAATAATAAATAATAAATAATAAATAATAAATAATAAATAATAAATAATAAATAATAAATAATAAATAATAAATAATAAATAATAAATAATAAATAATAAATAATAAATAATAAATAATAAATAATAAATAATAAATAATAAATAATAAATAATAAATAATAAATAATAAATAATAAATAATAAATAATAAATAATAAATAATAAATAATAAATAATAAATAATAAATAATAAATAATAAATAATAAATAATAAATAATAAATAATAAATAATAAATAATAAATAATAAATAATAAATAATAAATAATAAATAATAAATAATAAATAATAAATAATAAATAATAAATAATAAATAATAAATAATAAATAATAAATAATAAATAATAAATAATAAATAATAAATAATAAATAATAAATAATAAATAATAAATAATAAATAATAAATAATAAATAATAAATAATAAATAATAAATAATAAATAATAAATAATAAATAATAAATAATAAATAATAAATAATAAATAATAAATAATAAATAATAAATAATAAATAATAAATAATAAATAATAAATAATAAATAAATAAATTAATATGTAAGTGAAAATAATGCGAAACATTTTCTGACTCTTTCGCTTCATAATTTGCGCATGAGGGTTTGAGAGGGTTAATATAAAAGTACATATGCATATGTAATAATTGATAAATAAGTATTATATTTAAAAGAGATTAGTGCCAAAGATAATATATTTTTTACTAATTCAAACCAATGACTATACAAGATCATATACATGATCTTATACATGACTATCTTGTATAGTCATTGCTCAAGTTCTCCACTGAAATTGTTACTGATGATATTCTACTAAACATTATTTTCTCTTTTTGTTTTAAAATAAATAAAAAAAAAATGATTAGTAGCTATACGATTTGTGATCTACATATTTTAATACATTTTTTTTTATTGATTTTGTTAAGTTGAAAATAGCATTCTTCAGAAACGACAAATATATATGTATAAGTTTTTGTACTTACTGAAAATAAGAACACAAATCAGAAATTTCGATAAATCAAAATCCTTTAAATAAGACAAGTTTTAACAAATGGAAATCTACAATCTAGCTATTCGTAAATTAAATGCCAAATTGCCAATATGATCATATATGTAGATAACTTGTCACTCTTCTCAAAATTTTATTTAGAAATGATGGTGGAAGACGATCAAATAAATAATGTATTATTATTATTTTTTTTTAAATATTTAATTTGTTAGGTATTGATTGCTGATGCTAGATAAGATCTTGTCTTTTTTATTTAGAATTTATAACAAAGAAAAAAGAAATATTTTTAAATTTACTAAAGTGAGAAAAAGATATATGTTTCATGTATGTTCAAAAGAATTTTGTATGGAAAATAAAAATAAGTAGATAAATTTAAAAATAATTATATTGCTCTCGCTTGTTACCTTGTTTGTGTCTATCAATTTAACTTTATAAGATTTCAATAAATCTTCGAAGAACAATAACAAATCCGATTGAAAAAACGCAGCTATTTTTAAAATAAAAATAGTTTAAAACTATTTTCCATCAATTAAGTGTGGGTAACTTGAAAAAAAAAATTCAATCTCCCCAAAAAATAATACTAATAAAACACTATTTATCATTATATTTTTTATCAATATTTTTATTACAACTAATAAAAAACCAAATAACCATCAAAATTATTTCAATAATAATATGATATAAAATTTAAAAAAAAATTCAAATTTCTTATTTCAACGATTATTTATGTAGTAATATGCAATCAATTCTTCTTGAGTCACCAAAGTAATATGATCATATTTCAATGATTAAACAAATGGCATTCTTATCCAGTTCGTATCCAGCAAAAAAGCGTTGAGATTCGTCAGTATGATTCAGTAATATGTTTTTAACTGAAGTTGAAATTAATATTTGAAATTAAATTCATTGGTGGTAAGAAACTCATTTAGAAATGGGAATATTTCCATATTTCCTTCGTTAATAAAATTTGACCATAAACAAAGCTTTTGTTGGAGACCAATAAGTTTTGCATTTAAAACTAAAATGTTGGTATCTCTTCCAGTTCCCAGTTCCTATCAAATAAAATTATAAATAATCTCGAGTTTACAGCACGATTTTTTGCAAAATTAATTCTCTCAGTCATTGCTGCAGTACCGTCTGTGCAAACTCCTACACATTTTGTCCATTCCAGTTCGTTCTCTGAAAAGAACTCATCTACTTTTACAAAAGTATTAATACCTCTTCTTGTAGTCAAAAGCTTCCGAAAAAAAAGTAAATCTTCATGAACTTGGTTGTTATATCTTACAAAAACCATTAACTGTGTAATTTGTTATATCAGTAGATTCATCAAGTTGTATTGTGAAGAACTTGCTCTGTTTAATACAAGATTTTAATTGAGTTTTAATATATTATCGCTCATGCTATAAATTCTTCTTTTCATAGTATCGTTTGATATAGGAATTGACTTCAAAGGACTTGCAATTTTATTATTGTGTATTATCTTGTGCGATTTTTCTTTTATTACTAGTTGTTAATGTTGATGTTTAAGGAGAAGTTCTTGGTAAAGTTGAATCTGTTGCAAAGGGTTGTTCTACTGATTCTTCTACTTGTTCATTATTTTGTCGTAAAAATACATAAATATTTCTCGGCCCCCTTGTAAAAGGTCTACGGCTCCCAGTTTGAGAAACACTGTGATAAACAAGATATTGACTAAGAATACTACGAATAAAAACAAATTCAAATAAAATAAATAAAAATTCAAGAACAAAACCACATTTAAGAACAATAATGATTTTGATATATTATTATTATTATTATATACAATATGAATATTCAAATTTCAAATACATAATTATAAAAAATATTTATGTATGTATAAATATAAATAAGAAACTAAAAATATAAAATTTTATAAATTGAAACACTCACTAATACATTCAGTAGAATCCAGAAAATTTTTAAAGGAACCGTTAATTTAGCCCAAAGATGCTGTATTCTAAAATGTCTCTATATACCTATATAATATTTTTATAATCAATGGTTAATCTTAATAGTTTTCAAATTCATTATTAGGTTTGGATGAAACTTGGGTTTATTTTTGATATCCAAGATATTGGGACTTAATTGAGATTTTTGTTTTTTTTTTTTTTAAATTACTGTAAATTGGACAGTGGATTTTTTTAAGTTTTTAATATTTAAATCTAATATTTTTATTTATTTTTTTATTTATTCAGTCTATCTCAAAATGAGCTTAGTAGATCGTATAGTGTAGACTGTAGAGTGTATATAATAATTGATTTTTTATCTAAAGTACAGTTCAACTTCAAACAGATACAAATGCAAGATAAAAATAGTACAAAGATAATAAGCGTGCAATTTTAATTTACAATTTTTATAAAGACAAAGTAAGTAACGGGCACCGGAACCGGATTTGCTATCTGGTATTATAGTTGTGAATTATATTGTTTGCTAAAATCCGAGTATTCAATTTGATGTAACCTCTCTCTATACTACATATATTAATTATTTGGATTAGATCTTTATAGTACACAATTTTTAGTATTTCTAACTTTTTATGGATTTGTTTAGTTGATGTTCTGTGATGAAGTCCAAATAAATTTTGTATAGCTTTCCTCTGAATCTTTTGGAGCATCTATATTTTTCCAAAATGTATTCCCCCATATACCAATACCATAATGCTAGCCCACAACATGGAATATGCTATAGAATAATGAAATTTTTATTTTGTAAAGTATTATTTTAGCAACTTTTCTGAACATTCCTGCTATTCTTCTTGTTTTCGCTGTTAAAGTTTTTACACGTTCACTCCATGTAAAGTCAGTGTCAGTTGTAATGCCAAAATATTTGTAATTCCTTATTTTTTCAATTTTTTTTTGTTGTATGTTATTGAAATATTCTGGACGTTTGCCTTCAATAGCATATATTTGGTTTGTCTTAACATTAACTGTAAGTTTGTGCATACTCATCCATGTAAAAATTTTATTCATATCTATATTTATTATTTGTTCTAACATTTTTCATAGTTATTTTCTGAGTATACAATTGCCAATATATCAGCATACTGTATAGCATACAATTATATTTCCGACGTTAGAGTGACAGGTAGGGGTGGTTTTATTCGTTCTTTTATATTTAATTAAAAATTTAAATAAAGGAGAATATCCGTTCCCTTGGTCTTTATTTAGGAGTGAGTCATTTTTAGTATTGTAAATTTCGATGTTTTCAGGAGAATCTAGTTTCCTAGAATCTCTAATGTAATTTACCATTACTATTATGTCTTCTTTCGAAATACTATGATTCTCCTGGATGATGTGTTCTGCTACTTTGGATCTGAATTCTGTTGAATTCCTCTTCTTCCTGTTGCAATGGCTGCAAGTGATCTTATATATACCTGATTTTTTCAATTGCTCGATTGGGTCTTTAGTTGAACCTAGAATAGTCTTTAGTTGGTTGATTCTTCTGTTATATACGATATCTAACCCGTGTTTTTTTCAATCTCGCTCTGAGTGGGAGAGAAATCTAGCTAAAACCCAATGCTACTCTTACTCTTTTGGGTTGTTGATCAGTGAGTAGGATAGTGAGGGAATTCCGTTGTAAAGTTCTTTTCCGTTTACTGAGTAAGTCAGTGATAGTTTTTCTGGATATCCGTTTATTCTCGCAATTTCAAATATGTGTTTAGTTTCTTTTGCTAAACCTTTTTGGGTGATGGGAAGTGTTAACATTCGATGGGTCATGTTGTTGAGAGAAGCCATCTTATGTTGATAAAAGTGGTTGGAGGTATTCGGGATGACTGAGTATCCTTAGACTTCCTGTAGATCTCTAGTTCTAGGGACGTTCTTATTTTGGTTAACAGTAAATCTAAAAACGGTAGTTTACCTTCTTTTTTTATCTTCACAGTAAACTGTGTATTCCTGTGAAGTTCGTTAAGAGTAGTTAAGGTTGATTCTAATTCCCTTTCCCTTATTACAGCAAAAATATCATCTACGTATCTCTTCCAAAATCTTGGTTCAAACCATTCTTCTGCTGCTAAATCTGACTCTAATTTCACTGATGCATGGAGAGAGGGGTTTTCCCATTGAAGTTCTCTTCAATTCCTTGTAGAAATCCCCTCTAAAGGTGAAATAATTTTCTTCCACGCAAAGGCGGATCAGCTTTACATAGTGTTTTACTTTTGTCCTCCACCGTGGTCCACTGTGGTCCATTGTGGAAAATTATGGTTTTTTTTTAAACTTAAGAATATGCTCAGGGATCTGTATTTAAGATGTTGTTTTTTGATTTATGATTATTTGCTCCATATCCAAAACATTTTGTTCCATGTTATATAGAAATGTTACAAAATAGTAAGTAAAAGTGGATATGAACCAAAATAATAATTTTAATTTTTTGTGAAAATGTTTTTAACTTCGCATACTTTAATTGAAATTATATTAAATTTTTGGAAATAAAATCTATAAGCAAGAACCCATCAAAAGATAAAAAAAATCACACAATTTTTGAACTTTACTCTTAAACTTTAAAATTGATTTTCTCCGTTCCAACTAAATGACTTATGGATCAAAATAATACTCAGCCAACGATATAATTGTACATATATATATATAACTATATATATATATATATATATATATATATATATATATATATATATATATATATATATATATGTATATATAAGTATATTTAAATTAAAATTATGATAAGAAGAATAAAAAGTATTGAATGAATAGAAAATCTAAAATAAGAAACTATAGATACTTTGTAAAATATTATTATCTATGGAAATTAATATGTACAAATTAATATGTGGATTGTAGATGGTAGATGTATGTAAGTATATAATAAATGGGTTTATTTAAAATAGATTTAAACACGTATGTGTGTACGTATTAATTTATTTACATTTTTCTTATGAAACTTCTTTAATAATCAATCCGGATTCGGCTCTATTTTTATAATCCGATTAATATTATTTCGAATTAATCATAATTAGAAAAATATTTAATTATAGAAAACTAAATAAATATTCACTTATTAATACTTATTAGAATATAATTATTATTTATTAAGAATATCAGATAAAATATTTTTCTAAAATTTTTAATATATTCCAAGCATCAATAGGGTTCTTAATTTGCTATATGTTTTTGACTGGTTGAACCAATATTCTCTTATGATAATAATTTAGATGTTTTAAAATCGAGTAGGATAAGTAAAGCAAAACAATTCAGATATTGCTGCTATAGTGTAGTTCAATTCAGTAATTCAAAATAACGCTATACAGATTGTTAATCTAATTTTCAATTATGGTAACGTACAATAATTCTGGTTTCGCAGTGTACATTTATAATATATTTTAAAACTTTAAAAACAATTTTAGAAAGTGTGAAAGAAATTAAATTATCCTTCACGTTGAAAATTGAGTATATCCTATGTAGGTACATCTACACTACATACATATATAAAACTGCTTGGAGGATAAACGTAGAAGCTAAAAATATTCTTAACCAATCAAATTCTAATATTCAGTATCGATAAAATAATTTAAGGAAAAATATATAATTATTATGATTTTTAAAATAAATGCGTGGGTGAAGAAAAATATTTTTGTATAAGTTTAAGTTTGCCATTTAAAGAGCAAAAATGATTGAAATAAAAATAAAACCATTTATTTTTGAAGATTTCTAATATTATAAAGAAAATTTATAAATCAGGATTATATAACAAAAAATATTCAAAGAAATTAATTTTATTTTTGAAATTATATGTTTCATATATTTTTGAATTAAAGTACGAAAATTAAAATATTACTCGAATTTTGATTTTCATATTTAATTTAGATTAGGTAATATTATGAATGATTAATGAATGATCATTGAATTTTTTCACTTATATGTAATGGGTACAATCTTATACTTTCGTATGTATATAAAAAAACATGTTACAGCATTTAGCTCTTGAATCATAAATTACAATTACAAGTATCTAGTATTAAAAGTTGATTAGCGATAAGTTTTTTTAATAATTTCAATTTACGCACGGTGCAATTTTAAATAAATTTCAGCATTTTTGAATATTGTACCTGGGCTTATTCTTATCATAAAATTATAACTTGATTTATCTAGACTTTATAAAAATAATAATAGGCTTATCGTAAATAATAAAGAAGTAATTGACGTGATAAGAAATTAAATGAAAAAAAATTTCAAAACATTTTTAAATTATATCATCATAAGTAAAATCGATCTTTTCTAACATGAAATAAATATATACCCGATTTGGCTGAAAATCGTATGTAACGCCGTAATATGCGTACATATTTTTGTGTAATAAACAAATTGTTTTAACAAAAAATAAATATGTATATAAAAAAATGTGTACAAACAAACATATCAACGTTTTTTATGTTTATTTTAATTTGATTTTAATCACAACATAGCTCAGTACTTTTACCCTTTTACATAAAATGTAAAAACTTAAAGAAAAACTTCTTTATTATAAAAAAAAAGATATTAGTCCATGTTAAATTTTTTTGGATACCCAAATACCTATATCAAACCGGTCGCGGATACATTTGCCAAAAACATTTTGGATCATAAGTCATTATGTCTCAAGCTTTTTTGAGCTTTTGTATAGAAATTTAAGATTATACAGGCATTGTATTCAACTTTGTGGCTGAGATATTTACAATGTCACAGTAATTTTGAGAAATTATAATACGAAACGAATCGACGATTAAAGAATAATTAAATAAGTATTGTAAATTAAATTTTAGGACTATAGGTACATGCATAATATATTATGTACTATTAAAACCAAATTGATTTAAATATTTCGAAAATATTTCAAAGTATAAGTTTTTACATAATTTCGAAATAATTTTGATGATTCTTTTATTCTATTTATTGACTTACAAAGTCATCCGACGTTCTCCGGATCGAACACAAAATATATAAAATTTACTTTCATAAAGTCAATAAACCAAAAAATTAGTAAAGCAAATACAAAAAAAATATTTCTGCAAAATATTCTAAATGTTCCATAACAGATATTTAAAAATATGAGTTCAAGACTCTATGGTCCAGTTCAAAATTTGTAGTGGGTTAAATTTGTGCTTTAATAACATAAGGATTTATATTTGTACTTTATTATTCATATGGTATTGTATAGTTTTCGCTGCCTTGAATTTCGTAGAAGCATAACTAGAGCTCCTAATTTCGGTTGTTGACTGGTTAGGAAGAATTGTCAAAACCTTGTCAAATGTAACAAACTTTGAAATTCCTTTGCTAGCTAACAGCTTCATTTTATTTGAACTGCATCGTCGTTATTACAATTAGAATTATATAAAAATTGGCTTTGCTGTTTTCTGCTGCTCTCCTAATATTTTTGTTAGAAGAATGAGCGACACAAACATCTATATTTATAATAGTGAAAATAGTCGAATATTTTACGCGTATTTCGTCTACTACTTGCGACTTCTTCAGTGTTTTTTACTCGACTGAGGAAAGAAATCTAAAATTGTCTTATTTATTCTATTCGCACAGGTAACAATTTGATGTTTTTCGCAGCTGCATGGTTGTTTATTATCCAATGAAATAGCACAGGTAGGGGGTTGAATAAAAATATTTTTATTTATTTTATTGTTGGTATTTGAAATAATATTTCCGACGTTAGAGTGACAGGTAGGGATGGTTTTATTCGTTTTATTATATTTCACTAAAAATTTAAATAAAGAAGAATATACGTTGCCTTGGTCTTTATTTAGGATTGAGTCATTTTTAGTTTTGTAGATTTCGATACTTTCAGCTGAATCTAGTTTCCTTGAATCTCTAATGTAATTTACCATTACAATGTCATCTTTCGAAATGCTATGATTCTCCTGGATGATGTGTTCTGCTACTTTGGATCGGAACTCTGTTGAGTTCTTCTTTTTAGCCAGTTCTGCTTCTTTCAGGTGTACATTGAATCGTGTTTGTATGTTTCTCCTAGTTTGCCCAATATAAACTTTGTTGCAATGACTGCAAGTTACCTTATATACACCTGATTTTTCCATTTGTCGATTGGGTCTTTAGTTGAACCTAGAACAGACTTGAGTTGGTTAGTTCTGCTGCTATATACGATATCTAACCCGTGTTTTTTTCAATTTCGCTCTGAGTGGGAGAGAAATCTCGCTAAAACCCAATGCTACTTTAATCTTTTGCGTTGTGATCAGTGAGTAGGATAGTGAGGGAATTCCGTTGTAAACTTCTTTTCCGTTTACTAAGTAAGGCCGTGATGGGTTTTTCCGGATTCTCGCAACTTCAAATATGTGTTAAGTCTCTTTTGCTAAACCTTTTTGGGAGATCGGAAGTGTTAACATTCGATGGATCATGTGGTTGAACGATTCCAGGTTGGAGGTATTCGGGATGACCCTGTCAGTATCCGTAGGTTTCCTGTCAGTATCCGTAGGTAGTAAATCTAAGAACGGTAATTATTTTCCTGTGAAGTCCGTTAAGAGTAGTTTAGGTTGATTCTAAGTCCCGCTCCCTTATTACAACAAAAATATCATCTACGTATCTCTTCCAAAATCTTGGTAACCGTTCTTCTGCTGCTAAATCTGACTAAATCTGAAAATTTCACTGATGAATGGAGAGAGGGGGTTTTCCATTGGAGCCCCTTTCAATTGCTTGTAGAAACCCTCTCTAAAAGTGAAATAATTTTCTTCCATGCAAAGGTGGATCAGCTTTACGTACTGTTTTACTTTTGTCCTCCACTTTGATCCAGTTTCTTATTGTAATAATCACTCTTCTACCAGAATAAAAGCCTCTTTGACTGGGATACTGGGAAAAAAGGATTTTACGTCAATAGAGACTATGACCTTGTCTTTGTCAAGTCTTTCCATTGATTGTAATTCATGAGCAAGTTCCTTAGAGTTTTTCATTGATTGGGTTTCGAACTGCTTATCCATATTACGAAAGTCCTCCATTAACCATTTGACTATTTTATATGTTGGAGACATATCTGCTGTCACAATTTTTCTCATCTCATTCCTTGTTTTGTGAATTTTAGGAAGTCCTTTAATTCTAGGAAGTGGTGGATTGATCAATCTTAAGTTTGTTGACTCCTATTACTTGTCGGCATTCCTTGATAGTGTTGTCTACTCGTTTGATGAACTGTTGAAGATGATCGTTTCTTAATTTCCTGTAGGTCCGTTCGTGATCTTCTTCTGCATCCTATTATAGTAATCTTCTTTGTTTAAAATTACCAGTGTGTTGCCTTTATCCGCCTTGACAAAGTATACTGGTTTCGCTTTGATGTCTCTGATGACTTTTTTCTCATTTCTGATCACCTTTTTATTCTCATAGTCAAGCGACATTTTTTCTTTAATGACTTTTGCTGTGGTGGCTAAGCTCCTTTTGTTCTGTTGTAATGGACAACGTTGGATTGTACGTGTTGATTCCTGCTTCTAAGTCTACAATTAGTCTTTCGACATCAGTTTCATCGGGTATCGCGTAGTTAAGTCCGTTGTTAAGTACCACCATTTAATCTTCGGTGAAGGTGTGGGAGGACTGATTCATCACAAAATTTCCAACTTGCTGCACGCGAACTTTAGGTTTTGTGTCAACCGGTTGTTTTTGCCGAAGTAAGTTAAATTTCCTTTCAAGCAGTCTTCTCTTTCTTTCGTTCTCGCATTCTTCTGCCACTTTCACTTTGATAAAGAACAAGGGGAATTCTCTCCCCTCAATTCAAGTAGTAGACGAAATACGCGTACCTGTATGATAAGCATATCAGTAAAATTAAAAAGAAAATATTCGACTATTTTCACTATTATACCAAAATTTTACTCTAACGCTGGAAAACAAGTTTTTATAAAAACCATATATATTTAAATGTAAAATATGATTCACTATATAAGGTTCAGTGAAAACTGATAATTTGTCGTGATTTGTAAAATTGATATTTAAATATGACAGTGTAATTCATGTGTTGTGGTGAAATAGTGTCATTAACTATAATTTTCTCTTTCTGATTTAAGTAAAATACTTTTAGTTATGAAATTGGTTTGAAAAACTAGTAACTTGTAATGTAATTGACAACTTCTGGATCCATCGCTCAACAAATTATTTTCTAGTTGTTTTTTAAGTTGCCTTTCTCTTTTTTGGAAGTATGTAGTCATTCTCTAGAGTGAATGTATACATTTTAGTTTAGATAATACCAAGAAGCATTACCAGCTGTTCATATTATTTTGTATTTTTATCTTTTAGGTTTTTTAAAAAAACGTTCACTGCTTAACACACTTCTTGTTATTATAACAGTTGTTCTATTTATATATGTTAACATTTTTTTTTATGTTCTTGACAGTAACTTTAGGTAGAATCACCTTTTCATGCTTAATTAAGTACGGGTTATTTAAGTTGTTACCAAATGATAGTCGATTTTTTTTAAATTTATTTTATCCAAATGATAAAGGGTACTGGATCAGTTCGAAAAACCCAGAAATCATTTCTTTGGCTTCATCGAAAATTGAACATGTGACCCTTTAGTTGAAAGCCATCCAAATAGACTATGTCCTTTTAATATGATATTTTTATTTATTTGAAAATAGGTATTGATGAAATATATTTGACAAACTATGCCGAACTTGCTTAGTAAGAACATTTGGTACTTTAGTGTATTATGAATTATGACCCGTTTGTAATTAGTCAAAACCCCCAATTTATTTTAACTGTAAAAATTTGTTTATATGTATATTATAAATTTATTTTTTTAGGAATGTCCTGTTCTACATACGTCGCCTTAATTAAGTTGATGTATTTAAACATTTTATAAATAATGTGAATGAATAGTACTCGTTCTACTTTTTGTGAGTTTTTGTTTGATACTTCACTATAATATTATTCTATCAAATACAAAATAAATAAAAATAATTTATTATAAATAAATTAGTATAAATCTCACTTATTTTTGAAATTGTGAGAACTTTATGAAATTGAATGGCAAAGTTTTTTTTTGAGACATTTGTGAATTCTGTCCTTAGAAAAAAAAAAAATAATGTTAAAATTTATTGAATGTGTAAATATTTTTGCCTACCTCTGTTTTAGCCTTGGTGGGTTGGTTAATAGGGTGGAAACAAGAATTCGTCAACCGACTGTCTTATCCCCTTCGCACTTAGGCCTCGCGGCCCGTTGTACCCCCTCTCAGCAATTGCACCTCCATCTCTCAGCAGACTCTGTCACTGAGCGAAATAATACCTGTATTAGCTTTAGTAATCAATAATAGAATAGAAGCCCCACAACAATCCAAATAATAAACCCCTGAACTTAAAAAAAATGACGCTGAACAGACACAAAATTTGTTTATTTATTTCGTGTCCGCACCCGATTTCAGTCAGCGCTTTTTCTGGAAAATGATACTATCGGGATGAAACACCCTATATTATATACTATTGAAATAAATAATAATGATTTAATTAAATAAGTTTTGAAAATTTTATTATATAGATACATATGAATACGTAGATCGAATAAAATGACAGAAAAACCGAACTAAATTTTTTGTTCATTTAGTTTGTTACATCAGTTTGAGTTACATCAGTTTCAGTTTCATCATTTAACTAATTTTGACTATTTTAAATTATATCTAAATGTTTATTATTTAAAAGGGTTTAAGTTTAAGATATTTTTTTTTTAAAACTTTTATGTTGTGGGTGAAAAAGAAAAAAGGAACTATAACTCTTTTAATTGACGATAATCAAACAGAATATTTGCTCATTATGTAAAACAAATGTTTTTTAAGATATTTTTGAGATACTTCCTCAATTTTATTTAAATTTTTGTTTTTTATTATTCTGTTTAGAATATAAAATGGAATTATGTATATATGTAAATAACTATATAGTAAGTATGTATTGCTTAAAAAGTTTGTATTACAAAATATAGAATTGAATGTATTTTTTGTTATTTTGGTTACCGTTAAGACTTGAAATTCCAGAAGTTCTATATAGCATGTAGTATTTTTATTAAGACGATTAATAATAATTCTGAGCGGAATGCAAACGAAAGAAATTTATGTTAGTGGTTGTTTTCGTTTATTCGTTCCGAATATTCGGAATATTCAGAATATGTCAAAAAGCGTTTTTGTATTCATTCGGAATATTCCAAAAATTCTGTTCTGTATTTTTTTATTTATTCCGTATATTCCGAACGTATTCTTTTTGTTTCATCTCAGAGTTGGAATAAACAGAATAAAATTACGGAATGACAGTTCACAGTAATAACAATTTGACTACATAAATTTTATTTTAATTAAAAAAATGTTATTGAAAAAAAATATAATATTATGAATAGTTGTATAAATATTAATGTTTATATAAAATTAGTAGTTGTATTTATTATTCACAAAATAAAATTTTTTAAAAGTTTTTGTTTTTTTTTTCAAGGAAAGAGTCTATATAATGGTTATAATAACTATTATAACTTATATTAACTATAATAATTAATTTACACAAATTAAAAAATAGTAAAAACTTTTGTTCACAAAAATTAATAAGTAAATAAAAATAATAAACAATGACAATTTCTGCTGTTTATTCTTTTTATTCTATTCTGTTCGTTTATTCTATTTGTTCGGAATATTCTATCGAGACGTCATCAAGTATTCTATTCTTTTCATTCCTTCTTTAGAATGAATAAACGAAAACTCCCATTATTTAAATGATATAATCACGATTGTTCAACCAAATTTCAATCTATTTTTCGTGCTATAATTTTATTTTAGCATAGGAATAATGTAAAAATCATATTAGAAATATCTGACACTGCTCAAAAATAAATTAAGTAAAATTCAATATACAAAACATTAAGTCTGATATATTTAGGTAATTTAACTAGTATAGTATATTAAATTTTGTAATGGATCATGTTTCTTGATTGATTTTATATTTAATTTGTAGGTGTTTTTCTGTTTTTGGGTATCCAATCTCAAATTGTTTGAAAATTGGTAAAATGTAGAATAGTACATATGTTATTTATTATTGATACATCAAATTGAAACATTGAATTCTATATTTTCATAATATAATTTTTTAAACCAAACAATATATTTACAAAAAGGCTAAATTAGGTTAAACATAAATTTTTTGCATTTTAATTATTTTTCATATAATAAGACTAAGTTTATGAAATATAACATAATAAAATTTAATATACATAGGGATAATATTAAAAATTTAAGTGTTAGAAGGAAATTATATGAGCAAAGCAAATTTCATATGGAATAATATTTGAATAGGGAATAGCTAGACATAACGAAATGTTTTAATTTTTATGAAAATATTTGCATAGTTTTTGGTAAATTGCATAAGGCGTGTTCGTAGTTGCAATAAAATATGCGTCGGTGTCTTGCAGATTTTTTTCTCTGTCGCTATGAACAAAAAAACTTGCGCAGGCGCGCAGAAAATTGTTTACCAGTCATTCTTGTTCATAGAAGCAGCACATGCACAATTCGTTTATATAGTCATATTATATTATTTATAATTATATTATTATATATTTTTATATATATTTAATATATTTTAATATATTTTATATATATTTTTTAAATATATTTTATGAATATTTTTTTAAATATATTTTTTTTTAAATATTTAATATATTTTAATATATATAACTTGTATATTAAAATATATTAAAATTATTATATATTTTTTCAATATATTGATTTTATCATATTTATATATTATTATTATGAACACATTTATTTTATTTTAATAATTAATTTTTATTTTTTACCTAAATATTAAATGTTAAATAACATGCACTTTAAAAATCATTCTAAAGCAGGCGCACTAAAATATCTGCACAATCTGCCCGACGCTGACGCGAAACAGATTACTATGAACATAAGCGGCTGCTTTTTATCTGCGCAGAATTTTTGATGATATGCAACTACGAACAAAAAATCTTTTTTGTTGCGCAGGCGCGACCACAACGAACACGCCTATACTCTTACAGTAATTATAAAATATTATTCGTTTAACTGATTATTCGTTTAAAAATGGAAAATTTTTTGTAAATATTTAAAAAAAGAAAGAAAGAAAGTTCATTAATATTAACTCAATATAAATAATGTTGTAGGTACATAATATCGGAAAAATTAATTAAACGCGAATACATAATTTTTCTATTGAAAATAAATTTTATAACGGTAGTATATTTAGGACTATCAATTATTATTGAAATGTCAAATTATTGTTCAAGTCAATTTATTAAACATATGAATGTTATATACTATGTTTCTTGTAATTAAAAACAATGTAATTATGTTAGAAAATATAAATCGAAATTCCAATACAGAATTAAGTTAGGATGGACATCGGTAATTAATTCACAATTAATAGATGTTAAAATATTTATTATTAAATTTATTATTACGAGATTAAATTAATAACCAAGAAAATTATATTTCAATCAAACAACATTTTCAAAAACATAAAATTAGATCTCTAAGGTAAGTAAGATTACAACAGTTTCTATTGTACATAATTGTTTGTGCAAAATTCGTAGATTCAAATCTTCAAGGAAATACGAGTAGTATAGGGAAAATTTTATTTTAATCGTCCAAAACAAAAATTTTCGATTTTCAAAAAATTAAATATTTTATTTATTTTTATTTAGAAAAACTTTATATATTCGATTTAATCTCCTCAATATTTTATTATTAATAATTTATTTTCCAGTATTAAATCTTCTAGTAAAAAACGCTGCAAAATATGTTTCCATTTTTTAATTGTATTAATTTTTTTCAAAATTTTGTTTATTTTAATTGAATTGTGTCTTACAATTTTTATGTTGAAATGTGAATTTTTTTTTTACAAAACAAATATTGAAATTTATAATTTTTTTTTATTTAACTTATTTGCTTTATAAATGTACATAATATATGATCAAAATATATTTACAGATGTGTAAATACAGCAATAATTTTTTGTAATATAAAAATATTAGACAAATTATTTTTGAAATACATTTTTTTTTAAATAAGCTAAATAGGATAGTGATTAATATTTAGAATGATGAATACTTATTATGTCAATTAGTGAAAACAAATTTCGGATTTTAACTGTAACATTTGAAAGAGAAAGTTTTTTTTTGTCTTATTCATATCACAAAAATAAAATGACAAATGAAAATGGAAACTTTAGAGATGTTAAATAAAATACTTTAAGTAAGTAAGTATATTAATGATAATGAACAAAGATGATTACAAATCGAAATAAACTGGACTTGTACGAATTAATATTGTGCACATTACAGTATGTATAGTATATAATATTAGTATACAAGTATATTTCTTATTATATTTTTACTATATATATACCTATGTATTATAATTTTAATTTAAAAAAAAAATCGAATATATTGTGCTTTTGTACATTTCTTTGGTAAAAAAATTCAAAAATTAGGAGAAAAAATAGTTCTTTATAATTTCGAGTATTTTTTAATAATAATATTCAAGTTTTACAATTTTTGGTTTAGTACCATACCTTTTTTGAATAAAAATTTGTTTTTATTGCATTTATTAAAGCTTGTTATTAAATATAGAATTAATTTATTCCCACAGATATCTGGATTTGTTTGATAGTGTGTTGCGAGTTAGTTCTATACAAATTTGCAACTAAAAAAACTTTTTTTTTTATTTTTACTGGACCAAGTATTTGCATAATGTAAAGATTTTTATTCCAAATGTTTTCAAATCGCAAAATTTATAATTTTTTTTTTAAATTTTGATTTTGTTGGAAAATGTATAATAATACTATAGTGGGATGAGGATTGCTTTAGTTTTCGTTTTTTATTGTTATTTCTTTTTTAACTGACATTCTTTAAAGTAAATTTACCTGTACAGTATATTTAAAGAAATAAATTCTAAATGATTTTTTCTTTTGATTTAATTTGATTCCAAAGTGTTGTTTTGGTCTTGATGATTAATACAACCTACAACAAAAAACTAAAGCGATATGGGTATAACTGTTATATATGTATTTAAGGGTTAATAATTTAAATAAACGAGTATTTTGTACTTAAAAATGACAAGGATATAACAACAAAAGATGTAAAAAACTTTGTTTTATTACGAAAATAACCTTGAATTTTAATTACTGGACCTATTTTAAAACTATTTTTACAATGTTTGTTTATACAATTTAATGTGAGACTGAGAACACTATGAGATTTGTGAAAAAAAAAAACAAATTAAAATAACCAAAACCAAAAAATCACTCTTGAGTTTTGTTATATATATATATATATATATATTATATACCATTATGTGTATCTTCAAAGTTTATGTCATGAAAAAAAATTACTTACCGAAAGCAACTGATGGATTAGTTTTCATGTTTTTCATGTTAATTTTGTAATTAATTATTATTTTTATTTGGATTTATAATTTTATAATAAAAAAATAAGTTCACAATATCTTCTGAACTAATTTAAAATTTTCTAGTTAAACCAAAATATGGGATATGGGTTGTATATCCAGAGGAAAAGTCGAAAGAAATAAAAAATTGGTAAGAATGCTAAGTTTACTACCAATACTTTTGGCTATAAAGATTTGTTAACTCTTGATATACTTTGGTTCTTAATTGTTTTTGTATATGATGAAATCACAAACAAAAAATAAACTTAACTAAGATTTCTCAAAGTTGATTTAAGTTTTCTTCTAACGCATTATCAACCATCATCCGCGTTATCAATTGTTGAGAAAATAACAAAATTGCAAATAATAATAGAAATGTTTTTGTAAACACATCACTATAAAATTTTAGATTATAACCTGAACTGTAGATCCAAATCCAACATATAAATATACTTTTCATAGCTTTATTACACACTGGCGTGTGGCACAGTAGGTAGAGTGCCTGGCTTTCAACCGCAAGGTCCCAGGTTCGATTTCCGATCAAGCAAAATAATGCTTTATTGATTGTTTTTGACAATCAGATTTGTTTTTAGTGATATATTTAGATTTATGGAATAAAAGTCGAGTTTCCTTTCACTAATCGCAACTTCGCACTGGTCGCAAAGCACTGATGAAGGAAGTAAGTTGCTTCCGAAATATCGATATTTGCAAAATAAATACAAATGATTAGTGAAAGGAAACTCGACTTTTATTCCATAAATCTAAATGCTTTATTGGTTTCTCGACCTGAACCAGTACCCTTTTTGTATTGGGATAAAATAAATGACAAAAATAATTGAGAGCATAATCTAGGTAACAACTTAAATAAAATGGAACAATTCTTTTCTATAGAAGGCTTAGCTTTTGACAATAGGAGTAGTTCATTTCAACATTTAATGACTTAAGCCAGTAATTTTATAAATAAATGTTTGAAATATTGTAGATATTGTAGTGTAATATTGCAGTTTCGTACTTAATTAAACACGAAAAGGTGATTCTACCTAAGTTAGTGTCAACAACAACAAAAAAATATATAGTGTCAGAAGTCAATTATCAATCAAAATGATTTCTACGTTGTCTGATATGAATTTCAACGTTGTTATGATCCGTAATTGATGGCTTTCATCAACAGAGAGTTCTTCATTACCAAGTATGATTTTGACAAAAATGTAAATGTTGAAAATTTCGAAACATAAAAAAAAGGAATACAAATTAATAGAAAATTTATTTTTGTCACGCATATATTTTTGCAGTCACAAAAGAAGCTGCGAAATATTTGAGATTCTTCGGTTAAAGTAGAAAATATTTTTATATCTTCTCTTAATTTATAAGAATACATTCAGTAGAACACTTCAATTTAATTTATGCATTTGGATTGGTATACCTATGATATTAAATTATATTAACTATAGTTTTTAAATTTATAAATTGTCTCCTTTTTTTTAAATTATGTACGACCAAGTACATAGATTATAAATGAACCGTATATTTTCCTTTATTTATATATAAAATATACAAAAGCAAGCCATCAAAATTTTTTTTTTTTTTTTTTTTATATTATAGCCAAAACTTAGGTTTTGAACCTTTTAGTACTTGCGTACCGTTGACCATTTGAAAAAGGAAAGGATAGCTAAAGGAAAGGAAAGAAAAAGGAAGAAGAATAGTTTTGTGGGAAAGAGCGAACAATGTTGTTAATATTCGTCTTAAATTTCTGTAAATCATAAATAAAAAATCCTTCTCTCATTGGGAATGCTTCGATTGGGACGCGATTCCACAATCGAGATGTTCTTACTATAAAAGAATTTCCATAGCCGGACTTAAACCATCTCGGAATTTCCACTGTGAAAGGGTGTGCACTTGATGCCTCTCGTGTTATGCGACAGAATTGCTTGAGAGGAGGAAGAAGTGACTTTAGTTCCTCGGAACAAGTGCCAACACCAAGTAGATATCTATAAAATAGAGAAAGTGCTCCAACAATACGACGATGACCAAGTGGTATAAGGGATGAGGTCACATTTATGTCGCCTAGAAGACGAATGGCGCGGTTTTGAACTTTGTCCAAAAAATTTAAAGCAGCTTTTGGTGCACCTGCCCATAAATGTGAGTTATACTCGAGCTTGGGTCGTATATATGCTTTATAGATTTTTAAGAGGTCTGGAGATGAAAAATAAGCTTTGCAGCGACTTAAAAAGCCCAAACATTTGGCGGCGCTTTTCGCAATATCGAAAATATGCTCATTCCAGTGCATATTTTGATTCACTCGCATCCCGAGAATGTTCAAGTCTTTGAGTCGCTGAATAACTTCATTTTGAAGTCGGAGAATTGGTTCGAATGTTGTTAGCTTGTTACTAACAAGACAGCTTTGAGTTTTTGAAGTGTTAAACTCGACTCTGTTTGCTCTACCCCAGTCGACAATTTTGGCTAGGTCGTGATTGAGTGCACCAGCCATCATTGTTCTTTTGGAGTTGACTGCTGAAGTTGTAGCATTATTTGTTTTAAGAAAATCATATGATGCTACTAGAGTGCTGTCATCAGCAAAACTATGGATTGGATTGAAAGTTAATTTGAGAAGGTCATTAATGAAAATGAGAAATAGGGTGGTTGAAAGGACGGAGCCTTGTGGAACACCAGCATTGATTTGAAGTTGGTCGGAAAAAGTACCGTCAACTGAAACTATGATAGATCGATTTAGGAGAAAGCTTTCAATCCATTTAGAAAAGGTTGGACCGAGGCATACAGCATTGCATTTTGCTATAAGAGCAGAATGCCAGACTCGATCAAAAGCCTTAGATATATCCAGAGCTACAACAGCAGCTTCACCAGATTGATGAAGACTGGTGTTAAGCTTTTCGCAGAGGCATGTCATGAGATCACCGGTGGAACGCTGAGCTCGAAAGCCGTATTGACTATCATGAATTATACCTCTACTATCAAGATATTTCTTCAACTTTTGATTGACTAAGATTTCCATCGTTTTGGAAATAATGGAAGTAATAGCTATGGGCCTATAGTTCGAAGGATTGCTTTTGTCACCTTTTTTAGGAATAGGATAAACTTGGGCAACTTTCCAATTGGACGGGTAAGTTCCTGAAGAAAAGGACAAATAGAATAAGTTGCGCAGAGGTTTAGAAATGGCGAGGGCAATGTGTCGCAGCACAATCGCAGGTATACCATCGGGACCGGTAGATTTTTTTATATCAAGATTCTTCAAGACTTTTACTACAGCTCTTGTTCTGAAGTATATCCTTCCAAGCGAAGAATTAACAACAGGGATTGTTGGCGGAACTTGGGCTGTATTAGGGAGTGTGGAATTGGCTGCAAATAATTTTGCAAAAAGGTTAGCTTTTCCAACAGAATCTGATATAATTGTACTATTATCAATCATAGGTGGAAATGAAGATTGGCAAAAATTTTGCCCAACGCTTTTAGCAAACGTCCAGAAGGACCTGCTGTTGTTAGGGAGATTAAAGATTTCTCGTCTCAACCTTTGGTTGTGCAGGAATTTTTGCTGATTGATAATTTTTTTACATTTATTCCTAACCACTTTATAACTCTCATATGTGTTGACAGTTTTATTATTCTTGTATTTTTTATAGGCTTCTTCTTTGGATTTCAGAGCTTTGCTGCAGATATCATTAAACCAAGCTGAGGGATTTCGTTTTATTCAAGACTTTCATTTATTTGGTTTTCGTAATATTATCATACTTGTTCTGAAGAAAATTGTTTTAACTACGATATTTTTTTTAGTTTAATGTACATGAGTGACCGTTTTAGAAGTCTTGATGTTTCTTGACGATAGAATATATTCTGTATTTGATCTATTATAGAGTAATTTTCTAGCCATTATTTCTAATCATTTTGAAAATACATAAAATTTATGCGAGAATTTACTCTACTTAATTATACTTATCAGCTTTGTAAGTTTTGAAGTATCAGGTTTGATCTGATTTCGATTGAAAAATTCATTTTCAAGATTTATGCCAAGCCAATTTAAGTTACCAAATAATATTGTAGTTTAATAACAGAATTGAAGTCTAAAATTTTTTTCCAAAATAAAAACGAAAACCATAAAAGAATTTTTATTTTGATTTCTTTCTTTCAGAAGGCAGTTTTATCATTTAAGCAAAAAATAGTGAAATAGAATTTATAGAGAGACCTCTGATGTATTTTATTTTTAAAAAGAAATCCTTGAAATGAAAATTACTTCAAATATAATTTTTGCATATTTTATTGTTTTGGGGTGGACTTCGTTGTTTTTGATTTCATATGAATTAAAATAAAATTTATTCTATTGAGTTCCTGTTTTTCTTTTTGTTTGTTGCCGTTGTTTTTCCTGTTCCGATTTCACGTTTTGTATTTTTCCTTTAAAATTCAAGACTTTTAATAACTGATTTGAGAAAAATTAAAAATTTTTGTGCTTAAGGTTTTAGACTTAATATATTAAATGATATCCTTTCCTTAGGTATATCCATTTGAGTTGAATTTACTATATTCTTTCTTCTTTAGTTGTGTGTGTATATTTTATCTCCAGTTTTGTTGTATAAAATTAAAAATTGCTAAATATAAAAATTTTCAAAACTTGTATTTGTTGAGTTAATAAAAAGATTTATAGCCTATATAAAATAGAGTCTTTCAAAAATTGTCAAGATTTATCTATAGGTTAAGTGCTGTATTGGAGTTTTGCAGAAATATCTCTAAGCTGTTATATTGATGTTTTTAGATTTAATCTGATTTTAGCTGCAACCGCATCAAATTGCTGGTGCCACATCTTTGCTTATCAAGCCACATCTATGTTTATGCAGTTAGAAATAGAATAAAGAGGATATTAGTTAGAAATAATGTCGAATTGTTGCAAAAACAAAATGTGCTTCAAATTTAAATTAGTGTTCACGAGACATTGAAACCCATGTTAAGCGACCGTGAGATGTGAGTAAATTAAATACTTCTATATACTGCGTAATAATTGATATTTCGAAAAATCATCGATCCATAGCTGTTGGGTCTGAAAGGGCTATGAATGTTGATTTAAAATGTATGTATAGTTAAAAAAGAGTATATAGCGCTGATATTTCGACCTTGAAAGCCAATATTTTTTAAGTATTGAAACATTTCAAATGTGGTTCTAGATGAAGATGTTTTGAGAAGTCTAAATAAAGGTTGTTTTGAATAAAAATAACGTATTGTAAAATGATTGAAAAACAATTATTAAACATAAATATAATACTTCTTTATTTTACATTCTTTTATTAGTTAAAATATATTTCTTATTAATTAGGCAAAATGCAAAATGAACCAATCACAATTATAATCAATGATCGAATGCAGAATTTCTTCTATCTCCCGTTCAACTGTCAGTTTCTTTATGGTTGCGTTTGTTATCAAATCATTTTGGTTATGTTTTATATATCATGGTTGACAACTCGGCCATCCTGAAAATTGGAATCGTCCTCGATTTCATCGTCTGGTTCCGGGATGCACCACCTCTTGATTTTGTCTGGAGAATAAACTCCAGCATATCGACGTATTTTCCTTGGAGCTCCGGGAATATCTTCAACTAAATAACGATCATTTTCCAGAACCTTTGTTATTACATATGGTCCTTTAAACTTCGGTTGTATTTTCCGTGGCTGTCCCGTACTATTTGGTTCATTCTCCACTACTATTAAATCGTCCACTTCGTATTTTGTTGGTTGCCTATGTTTCTTATCAAATCGTTCTTTCCACATTTGTCGTGCGGCCATGATCTTTTCAGCGGCCTGCTGCCTGACAACTACTAATGGTTGACGATCTTCGTCGGTTATTTCATCATGTAACGCCAATATAATTTTATTTTTCAAGATGTCGCGGGGTTTAAAATCGAATATTATTTCCTGTGGGGTACGACCTGTTGTGGAAGATATCATAGAATTCAGAGACCATTGGATATTTCGTAGTTCTTGATCCCATTTACGTTCATTAATTGTTGAAGAAGCTATAGCTGTCGAGATCGTTCGGTTGACTCGTTCAATTTGGCCATTGGCCCTAGGTGTTCGTACGGCGGTCTTAATATGTTTCATGGAATGCTCTTTACAATATGTTTCAAACGATTTTGCAGTGAATGCCGTTCCTCGGTCAGTGATGATCCGTGCTGGTGTACCGAAATATTCTGTTACTTCGTCTAACACCTTTAATACTGAAGCCGTATTTGTAGACTTAACAGCTCGCAATATTACAAATTTACTAAATGGGTCTGAAATTCCCAACACGTGCATATTCCCCTTACTACTTTTAGGGAACGGTCCCAAGTGATCCAAGTGTATAGTATGAAAAGGTATTGGTTCAATTTCATCGAAATGCATCTCCCCTTCCGTTTTTCCACCCGTCTTCTCATTATAACAGCATTCGACGCAAGCCCTTAAGTATTTTGACACATAATTCCTCATGCGTGGAAACCAATACCATCGTTGAATACGTTCAAGTGTTTTTTCTACAGCAAGGTGTCCGACGAGATCATGACATTCACGAACTATTCTCCAACGTACCATTTTTGGCACCACCCACCTTTTATTTTGATTGATTTTTTTAAATAAACGTTCATTGTCAATACAATACTCGTTAGCAAGATGTTTATCTACTTTATCTGAACGTAGATTGTCAATTATATTTTTCAAATCAGGATCTTGTATTTGCATAGTTAACAGCCAGTCGAGTCGGGTAACTTCGACTCCCATTATTTTCAGAGAAGCGGTTTCAGGTTCATTAACCACTTTTTCGTTAGGTGCACGGCTCAAGGCATCAACATGAATCATGCGGCTGCCACTACGATGCTCCAAATTGAAATCAAACTCCTGAAGTCTTAGCCACCACCGTGCAATCCTTGGGATTAATTCTTTTTTTGACATAGTTGTTCTCAAAGATGCGCAATCGGTGACTACAGTAAAACGTTTTCCTAATAAATAGTATTTAAAACGCTCCAACGATTCAACTATCGCTAGAGCCTCCAGTTCGTAGCTATGAAATTTATTTTCACATTCGCTTGTTGTTCGACTAAAGTATGCGACTGGTTTTAAGTATTTCCCGTCTTGTTGTAATAAAATTCCAGCAAGACCGTCTGAACTTGCATCGGTGTGAACTTCATGAATCATTCTTACATCATATGAGGTTAATAATGGTTTACTACACAGAATTTGTTTCAACGTATTGAAAGCTATCTCTTGTTGTTGAGACCAAATAAACTGGCTATCTTTTTTTAATAATTCGTTAATTGGTTTTGAAATTTTAGCAAAATTTTGTACAAATTTTCTAAAATAACTGCATAGTCCTAGAAATTGACGTACTTCTTTGACATTCGTTGGTTGTTTAAATTCTTGTACTGCTTTTACTTTTATCGAGCCAGGTGATATTCCGCTAGGTGAAATATGATGACCCAAGTACTCTATTGTTTGTTGTAAGAAACTGCATTTCGTTAAATTTAATGTTAATTTAAATTCTCTAATTTTATTTAATACTATTTTTAATTTTTGTAACCCTTCTTCCACTGTTGTACTTCCGATTAAAATATCATCCATATAAATTTGGATATCTATATCTATTTCCTTTTTTAATTTATACATAAGTGTTTGAAAGACAGTTGGGGCATTTTTGAGCCCAAACGGCATTCGTTTAAATTCAAACAAACCCTTTGATGTTATAAAGGCTGTGTACTTACGAGATTCTTCTTCTATTGGTATTTGGTAATACCCACTATTTAAGTCAAGACTGGTGAAATAGTTATAAGAACTGGCCACTTGTAATTCTTCCTCGATATTTGGTGTGGGGCAAATTTCTTTTTCAATTTTTAAATTTAATTGTCGATAGTCGATACATAGACGTTCTTCTCCATTTTTTTTCTTTACTAATAATACAGGACTCGAATAATTTGAAGTTGAATGGGTTACTATGTTGTTCTCCATTAATTCGTTTACCTTATCATCGATAATTTCTTTTTTTGCATATGGCACTCGGAATGGTTTTTGTTGTACTGGTCTCTGATCAGTTAATTTGATACTCATCTCGATTTCTTTAGTTAATCCTAGTTGTTTCATATTTTTAGGGAACAATTCATTAAAATTGTTTAATAGTTTGATTAACGATTCTCGTTCTTTTGCGTTCGACGTTCCTTGATTTATTTCATCCTCTTTCACTACACGTTTGACTTCACAGTTAACTTCTTTTTCAGAACATTTATTTTCTATAATTATTTCTCCGTTCTCTTTATAAAATTTTACATCTGGGCGATCTAGCACATCGCGTCCTATTAACAATGGTACGGGCATATATTTACTGTTTACTACATAGACATCTATTCTTAATTTTACGTTATTGATGATTAGTTCGACATTTGACTTTTCCGTTGAGCAATATTCTCCTCCTAGGAATCCAGCGAAGTTGACTTTACAGTTTTTTCGATCAGTTAAACATTTATCAGCATATTCTTTTGCAATCAGCGTAAGAGGACTGCCACAATCTATTTGTCCTACCATTTCGTTATTATTAACCATTACAATCTTATGATAGGGTGTTGATTTTGAATATTCGATAACTCCTACTCGTGAAACATCTGGACATTCACTGGGTTCACCTCGTTTATGCACTCGATTACATTTGGTGCAACGAGATCGACGTTGTGGTGCAGGACAATTTCTGGCGAAATGACCTGACTGGTAACAATTAAAACACTGCGTTGACGTTTTAAATTTTTCTTCCTTCAGTGTTCTTTGTTCGTTGTTGGCATTTTCAGATGTAATCGATTTGAAAGTCGGCTTTTGCTGAAATGTATTCTGTTTTTGTTTTACTTCCCTTATATTTGTGGTTCTAAAACTTTCACACCAAGAGATTCTATCACGCAATTCTGCTATCGTGTCAATACGTTGTCCTTGAAAAGCTGCATATAATTGCTCATCACGCATGCCTAAAATAAAATATTTAACAATGGCATTCTCCTTTAAATTACCCTTATTTCCGAGTCGTGACATCTCCGCGACATATTCCATTAGCGTTTCGTCATTTTTACGTTTTCTTCCTAGCATACCCATATGTATGTCGGCATCGTTTACAATTGGCATATATTTATCTTTAAACTGCTTTACAAAATCACTCCATGATGTACAAAAATCATCTGTACGATCATACCACGCTCTAGCTAATCCTTTGAACTTTGGTCCAATTGAAATTAGGACTAATGGATCTTCCCAACTATAAAATGTTTTAAGTTTTTCTACTCGCTTTAACCATTCTTCTGCCGTTAAACTTTTTTTATCCTCCGGATTGAACTCAGGGAGAATTTCCATTAATTCTCTTGGTCCGAAGGTTAAAAAATTTCCTTGTCCGTTCCAATTCATTACAGGCGTTGATGTATTTATTACTGGTGAGTTGAAGGTGACATTACGTGCCGAATCACTTCCAACATTCTCTACGATCGTTCGTGCTTCACTTCTTATTGACGTAACTGATTCATTTCTACTATTATTATCATCAATATTTAATAACCGATTAATTAATGATGACTTATTTCCATTTTGTGATAACTTTAAATTTTTTAGTAGATTTTTTAATTCTTTAACCGTTCGTTTATTTAATTCCTCACGTTCCATTTTTTTTAAGGTATCAATAATATTTCTGTCTTTTACGTTCTCGATAAATTTAGGTTATCTCGTTTAGCAATTCCCAATTATACGTACACTTTAATACTACCACCATGTGCTTCAATTTTTCATAACCTCAACCTTTTAGTTATGATTTTCGCTTTTGCTTGGATTTATTTATCCCACTTCTGAATTGTAAAATGATTGAAAAACAATTATTAAACATAAATATAATACTTCTTTATTTTACATTCTTTTATTAGTTAAAATATATTTCTTATTAATTAGGCAAAATGCAAAATGAACCAATCACAATTATAATCAATGATCGAATGCAGAATTTCTTCTATCTCCCGTTCAACTGTCAGTTTCTTTATGGTTGCGTTTGTTATCAAATCATTTTGGTTATGTTTTATATATCATGGTTGACAGTATTTAAGTCAGTTACATAATATCAAACATTAATAAGACCAAATTAAAAAAGAAAATAATTAGCTATTTTTAAATTTTTAATAAAAATTTAAATATCTAATTTTGTCTTTATGTAATTTTACCACTACATCCACCATTCAGGCCATAATTTGAGAAATGCGAAGCATAAAATGTTTCAATTGATGTTTAAGGAATGATTGAAAATAAATGAGGGAGGGAAAATAATGCCATTGCTTTGAAATATTTGGAAATCAAATTGTTATCAAATATCCAAATTCGGATTGCAGTGTAAAAAGAAATGTTTTAAAAGAATAAGTATTTTTTAAAAATCTTTAAAATATAAAGTTATGCGAATTTATTATCAAATTTTCAAAATTTAAATTTAAAATTAATTCTATAAATTTGAATGAAAGTAGAGTTTTTGAATTAATTTGAAATTAATTAAAAACTTTTTTAATTTTTCCATTTCCTAGTAATTGTCTAAATTACGCAGGTAAATTATGTGCTTAGAATTATTTTCATAAAATTTTGAAACGCAATTCAATTTTTTGTTTTTAATATTGAAAACTAATGTTTTTTATCAGTTATTCTTCCAAAATTATTAAAATTTGGATAATTTTATAAATTAGAAGGTGGGAAGTAAATATTTATATTTCAATTTACTTCTGGTGGGAAAATTTGTTATTAATTGTTACTAGGCTGTGTTTTTTGAAGCTACGATTATCATTTATAATAATTAAAATCCAAATTACACGGCTATTAATTTGAAAAATTAAATTTATCTTTTTAGCTAGATTACTTAGCACATTTATCAGATAATGCTGTCTAATAACAGAACTTTGTAGTATGCCCGTATAGTTCAAACTTTCTGTATTGCGGATTTGATTTGCTCTTTCTATGGAATCTCGTTTTTAACTCTTATGTTTTGAGTATATTTGATGTAACCATTTTTTCTTATCCTCATTGCTTTCGAAGTAGAGCATAAATAGTTAAACTATAAGAATTTCCCTTCGTTTTCTTTGATTTGTTGTTTCAGATTATTCGCCGCGAGTATGTTTAAATCCCTGTGCTTAAGTTCTTCAACTATGTCATCTGGTAAGCATATGATGGATACAAACCCCTATCTATCACTTTTGATTGGCCTTGTTAGTTTATTTTCATAAGTATATACTATTCAAATTTATCTGTGTTGATTGCTTTTGTTAAACTTCTGTAATCTATTTCATTAGATACGTTTAGTTTCAACTGTTTGTTGTTTAACACCTTAACTTCATATTTGATATTTTTGTCCAGTAGCATTTTCCTTATGGGAAATTTCCAGTTGTTTATATAAGGTACTTGAAAATCACATCAGTCACTTTACGTGCTTGTTAAACAAACGGTGACCTGTCATTATACTTATTATCATTCTAAACATTTCTCTGCTCTCAGATTTCCCTTTATCAACTACCGATCATAACTCTCGGGAAGTTTAACAGGACCTAATCTAATACCAGTAAGAGTTCAACTGGTTTTTGATAACTGTGCCAATATTGTAGTAAACCTTTTTTATGGATATATTTTCGCCTCTCCCATTTCAAAACCTATGCGAAATCTTTTCTCACTTTCATTTTCGACTGGTAAACATCCCAGCCAATGGAAGATTAAGCATGTTTCACCAATTCCCAAGAAATGTGACAAAAGCGACTCCTCCAATTACCGACCATTTTCCATTACTTTGATTCTTTCAAAAATAATCGAAACCGTAATAAACAGATAGCCTTTTGAGGGAGTTACTGTAATAGTGTTGTGGGGTAAACACCTATTTTCTCTAACTCTGTAATATATTTTTACTTGTGCTATTTTGTAATTAATTACTTTAAATAAAAAATTAACACAAAGAAAATAAATAAAAAGTAAATAATAAGACTAGTGTAAAATTTGATAATTCTTTAATTTCACAAATAGTTTAATACTTTAATACATATAGTGCTATTTTTCAATTAAATTCTTATTAATAAACAATTCAAACAATAAAAAAAAAAAAAAAAAAAAAGGAAAAATTAGAAGTAAATAATAACATTAGTAAACATTTTAAAGTATTTTGAATTTCACAAATGCAAATAAAAAAAGAAAGAAAAAAAGAACAAACAAAGAAAAAACAAAATTATAAGTGCACAATAAATTAAATTAATACAGATTATTTTTTTTGTTTAATTAATACTGAAATTTTAATAACTTTAACATTTTACTAAAAAAACAAACAAAAGAAATTTTAAATCGTAAATGTCATTGCGCCCGCTTAAATCACATTTTGCAATTCATTGTTCCTATCGGAAGAACAGCTAAAAAGAAACTACTACCAAAACAAAGAAAGCGGTTTTGCAGTAAATTTTAGTTGATGATATTCATTTTAAACCCAGAGTGTCAAAATAACAATATTCACAATAATCAAAATTCACAATTATCTAAAAACAAGTATATTTTCTTTTAATTCACAATTAATTTAACTTATTAAGTGTTAAATTAAAACTAAATTTATAATTTGCTTTGGAACTTTTTAATTTTATTTATTTTTGTTCTTTAATTATTGCTACAATGCCTTCTCTATGCTCGTGCAAGAAAGAAGTTAAGCGTAATGAGTTGAACATTCAATGTGGTAACTGCAAAAATTTTTATCATTTACAGTGTGAAAAATTAAACGAAAAAGATTTTAAATACATGAAGTTGAACAAGATTTTACATAAATGTAGTGCCTGTAACCGTTTAAGAAGAGGGTCTACTTTGCATTCACCACCTCTGTCACCACTAGTTGTTGATTTGCCAGCTAAATCTGGAATGACTGTTACTGAGTCAATTCTCCCAGATAACAATGAACTATCGATGCGACTTATTTACGATAAGTTAAGCAGTTTAGAAGAAATTAATAGAGAGTTTCTCAGTACAATAAAAATTCTACGAGATGAAAACTCTTTGTTAAAAAATAAAATTAATTATCTCGAAAGCAGATTGAACTGGGCTGATCAAAAACAAAGGGATAATACTATTGAAATAACTGGTGTGCCGAATGTTAGTAATTCAAACGTAAAGGATATAACTAATAAAATATTTTCTGAAGCACTTGCGCTTAATATTTCTCAAGAACAAATTCAAAAATGTTATGTGAAAAACAATGTATCAAATAAAGGACCATCAACTTCCAACTCAAGGAATATAATTTGCGTACACTTTCACAATAATGATGTCAAAAAAAAAATTTTAAAGCAAAAGTCTCATAGGAAAAAATATCTTAATACCAAATTATTTAGTGGTTGTGACTCTTCTATCGCACCAGCTAATATTTATATCAATGAGGCCTTCACTAAGTATACGAGAGCGCTATTTGGGGAGGCCAAAAAACTTAAAATTGAAAAAAACTATAAATATTTATGGTATAGAGACTGTAAAATATTTATAAAAAAAATTGAAAATAGTCAAGTTATCGTTTTAAGGTCGTTTGATGATCTAAATAAAATTTAATTTAATTCTTTTTATTTCACAAGAAATATTTTTAAATGAACCTCAACTACAACCTTTCAAACGATAATTCTATTTTCAATTTAGATATGAATATTAATAGTAAGAATTGTGATAATATTTTCAAATATGATTCCAATTCTTTTTTTGTTGCACATCAGAATATTAGAAGCTTAAGACAGAATTTCGATTTACTTGTTTCAAACCTTGAAGCCTTTGTCAATTTTCCAGATTTTATTTTTGTTTCTGAAATCTGGATTTATGATTATGAGAAAAATGATTTTAAAATACCCGGTTATAATTTTTATGCTACTACAAATGATTCTTTTTCGGCTGGTGGAGTTGGAGTATTTGTTAAAAGTAATTATTACTGTGAAACTTTTAGCTTTAATCTTAAAACTGCTGATATTATAAAAATTACTTGCGATATTAACAGCTACAAATTTACGTTTTTATGTATTTATAGGTTACATAGTTTTAATGTTAAAATGTTTCTCGACGATTTTTCAAATTTTTTAGCTAAAGAAAAATCTGGTAATCTTATTATACTAGGTGATTTTAACTTAGATATTTTAAGTGTGAATGATGTTGATTCTTATCTTACTATGTTGTATGAATATGGCTTATTTTCTTTTATTAACGCACCAACCAGGCCAACTTCCGGAACATGTTTAGATCACGTTTTCGCTCGTTTTACTCATATTTCAGTTAATTCTTGTGAAAGTGCCAATTTCGACTTACAAATTTCAGACCATTGCATGACTGGCATTCTTGTAAAGGATTTCGTAAAAAATGTTGCAAATAAATCCTTTGCCTTACCAACTATTGTTAAAATAGATTACGTTAAGTTAAATGAAAGTCTAAGATTTGAATTTTGGGAAGAGGTACATCAAGAAAATAATGCTTCCATTGCGTATGACAAATTTATAAAAATATTAGAACAACATATGAGACCATGTACTAGGAAGGTTAGAGCAAAATTTAATGAAAAAAGATTGAAACCTTGGATGAGTCTGAGTCTACTCCGCAAAATAAGAAGGAAAAATAAGCTCCGAATGATATGCTATAAACATCCACTGAATGCAAGAATTAAAAAATCCTATATTAAAATGTGTACTAATTTAAAAAAAGAAATTCCTAAATGTCGTGATAATTATTTTCAAAATGAATTTAGAAAATGCAATGGAAATTTAAAAAATGAATGGAAGCTTGTAAACAGTATCATAAATAGGTCTCCTGATAATAATAAATCTTTAACATTGTCAAACAATGGTTCCTTAATAAATGACGAAGCAGTAATTGGTAACTTATTCAATAACTACTTTACTTCAATAGCTGAGAACACTATTCCAGGTCAACCATCTATATTATGTTCTTGTTGTCACAGTCTTAATCTTGTTAATGATGTTTATCGTACGAATAGTTTATATTTTAGTTCGATTTCGCCCTATGAATTAATGATTGCTATTAATGCCCTGAATAGTTCTAACTCTTGTGGTGAAGACGGTATTTCGAATGTATTTTTAAAAAATGTTGCCTTTAATATCATAGATATTTTATCACATATTTTTAATTTGAGTTTATATTCTGGAGTTTTTCCTGAGTCATTAAAACTTGCAACTGTTATACCACTCTTCAAGAAAGGTAACCCTAAAGATGTTAGTAATTATAGACCTATTTCTCTACTTTCCTCAATTTCCAAAATATTTGAAAAACTAGTTAAGAATAGAGTTTTGGATTATTTAGAAAAAATCAAGTTTTTTAACTCAGAACAGTTTGGTTTCAGGAAAGGGCTATCTACTGAGGATGCTCTACTTAATTTTTGCATAAATATTAATAAAGGATTAGATAGTAAAAAATTTTGCGCTGGACTATTTGTCGACATAAAGAAAGCTTTTGATATGGTCAGTCACGAAATTCTCTTAAAAAAGTTATATAATATTGGATTTAGAGGTGCAATTTTTGACTGGTTTAAATCCTATCTCAACTTTAGAATGCAAAGGGTTAATATTGGTGATAAAAAAACTAGGCCTCAGTTTATTAAACATGGTGTACCACAAGGGTCAGTTTTAGGACCGATTCTTTTTTTAATTTATATTAACTCTCTTTTCAATCAAAATTTTAAAGGTAAACTAACTGCTTTTGCTGATGATATCGGCTGTTGTTATACCTCGCTAAGTCCCCTTAATATGGTTGCAGAAATTAATCACGATCTAAATGTGTTAAGAAGTTGGTTTTCAGAACAGGCTTGTTGTGAGTAATAAAACCAAATTGATGTTTTTTAGTTTATCTCAACAAGATTATCCGGACTTAGATTTAATTTTCCATGCGTCTGAATGTAGTAAATTTAAATTAATTAATGAAAATTGTTCTTCCATTGCTATTCAGCGTTCCTTTTGTGATGATTCTTTTTGTAGTGTTAATTGTTTCAAAATTGAAGTAGTGAAAAGCTTTAAATACTTGGGTGTTACTTTTGACAATAATATGAGTTGGGCTGAACATTCATTGTTTTTAAAAAAGTATTTACGATCTACGTTACGTAGCTTTTATCGACTTAGGCAACTATGTTCTTCTAACACTTTAAAAATGATTTATTATGGAATATTTCATTCTAAATTACAGTATGGTATTGCTTGCTGGGGAGGATCATACTATAATAAAATATCCCCTCTACTTATACTTCAGAAATGTATTATCAGAAATATTTGTAACAAGAATCGCTTCTATCCAACATTTCAATTATTTTCGAGTCTTAAAATCCTACCTGTTAGACATTTGTATTATTTTAAAACTTTAAAAATTTTTTTTGTTCGGAGCGGATATTTAAACTCTAGAATCTCTAGTAATCACAATTTAAGAATTAATAATAGCCTGTTAGTTAACATTCCTAATTTCCGCACAACAAATTTCCGAAATTCATACTCCATAGTTTCAGGTAGATTATTTAACAAACTTCCACATGCAATCCGAATTTTACATAATAGAAATGTTTTTTTAAACTTGACTAAATCTTGGCTTCTGGGTTTTAATCATGATGAAATCGAAATTCTTCTAGAGTTTTTAGTATAATAATATTGTGAATTATAATTTTTTCTTGAATTATTAACTTTTTCTTTTCCTTCTTTTGATTTGTAATTTAATTGTCTTTTATTAGCTTTTACTTAAAATATTTTATTACATTCATTTCGTTTTAATACTTGTTTTTATTATTTAAATTGAATTTATGATTTATTTTTCAATAGTTGAATATTTGAGTTTTTAATTATTGAACTTATATTTTGTTTGTGAATAATTTGATTTTTGTTTCACATGCTTATACTCATACTATTTTATCTTAGTTTACTTATTTTGTTTTTTTTTTTATTTTTATTCTTATTCTTTTTTGTTTTCATTTATTACCTAATTAATGTATTATTTTTAATTTTTTGTTTTTTTTATTTATTTGGGTATATTGAATTTTTAATACTTTATTGTTACCCCACAATAAAAAAATTTGTAAATTTCAAATTGTAAATTTTTATTGAAGTGGCGCTTAACACTATTTTCTTAATAAAAAGTGTCACTAACTATTCTCTTATTTGTAAAGAAAATTTATATAAAAATCGATCTTTATTTGTAAGCACTTTAATTGTAAATTTGAGAATAAAGAATTTTAAAACTAACTAACTAAACCTAAGAAGTTCCCGTATTTTAAATGACCAATACGGCTTTACAAGCCAACGATCAACGAACGATCTTTTAACTTCTCTCTGCGTTAAGCTTAACACCAGCATTCATTGTACCGATGAATCTGAGGTTGTAACTCTCGACATCTCAAAAGCTTTCAATCGAGTATGGCACTCTGCTCTTCTCAGCAAATGTCAAGTTATTAGCTTGGGAAGCCTCTTCTGTATATGGATTGAAGACTTTCTCTTGAATCGTAGTATACGTGTCGTTGCCGACAGTTTTATGTCCGATTACTATGAAATAAGGGCTGGCGTTCCACAAAACTCTGTCTTATCACCTATTCTTTTCTTGATTTTCATCAACCACTTACTTTCGTCAACTCTCAATCCAATCCATAGTTTTGCTGATGACAGCACCCTGGTGGCATCCTACGACTTTTTAAGGAAATCTAACACCTCCTCTACCACAATCAACTTGAAGAGAAACATAATGACTAGCTAACTTAATCATGATCTAGCAAAAATAGTCGATTGGGGTAACGCAATCAGAGTTGAGTTCAACAGGTCCAAAACTCAATTCTGTTTTATTTCTTGTAAAACAGAACCCGATCCAACTCTGCGATTTCAAGGAGAACGGAGACAACGGTCCGAAAGTCTAAAAATTTAGTTATGCAGCTAAACCAAAAAATGCAGTGGAATGAGTATATTTTTGATATAGCTAAGAATGCTGTTAATGTTTGGGGTTTCTTTCCCGATGTAAAGCCTACTTTTCTCGAATAGATCTGTTCTATATCTATAAAACTTATATCCGACCTAAATGGAGTATAATTCTCTCATATGGACTGGCGCACCCCAAACTTCACTAGGTTATCTTGAAAAATTTCAAAATCGCGCCCTACGCCTTATTGGTGGCTCCACCGTCCAGATAACCCTTACTCCTCTTAACACACGTCGGATCGTTGGAGCTCTCTCCTTCTTTTATAGATATCTTGTTGGAAATGACACTTGTTCTATTGAAATAAAACCAATAATGTCTCCTTTCAAACAATTCTAGCGTAACACTAGGGAGGCTGTAAGTGCCTATTTCTACACTGTGAAAATACCTAGGTGGTCCTAAACAGGTTTCGGAAATTCTTTTATTGTAAGAACTGCTAAAATGTGGAACATGCCACCATGCTCAAAGACAAGGAAAAAAATATTTCGCCGATTGACCGAATATTTTGATGGGCTACTAATCAAACCAAAACATTTTAATACATAAGTACGAAATAATGACAGTGGAACCCTCAGATATATCACTTATTCTAGAAGAGGTTGAAATAGCAATCTGTAAACTGAGAAATAATAAGGCTCCTGGCAAGGTAACATAACAACAAGGCTGTGGAAATTAGGAGAGGACGAAATGCACCAAAGCTTACATAGACTTATATGTAAAATATGGGAGCAAGAAGTAACTTCAGAAAAATGGAAACTAGGACTAATATGCCCAGGTCACAAGAAAGGAGATAAAACAAATTTTAATAACTATAGGGGAATCACACTGTTGAACTCTACATATAAAATGCTGTCTAATATTATTTACGAAAGACTTAAACCAATAACGAAGCAGATATGAAGCGAATACCGATGATGGATTTAGAAATTAAAGGTCGACTATAGACTAAATATTTTTACTTAAGCAAAGTATGGAGAAATGTTATGAATACAATGCTGATTTTCATATACTTTTCTTTGATTACAAGCAAGCTTTCGACAGTGTCAACAAAAAATCAACTCCTACTAGGCTTAAAAAACAAATACTTGTTACTGTGATAAATATTACGATGAAGAACTCGAAGGAGAATTTAGTATCAAATCAGAGTTGATATAAGGGGATGTACTTTACTTTATACCCTACTTTCTAATATATTCCTACATCAAGCTGTAGAAAAATTCGATAGAGGTGGTCATAGTTTTAGAAACTTTTGTGGCGCTTGAACGTGAAACATCTAAAGTGGGTCTATAAATTAACGAACAGAAGGCCAAGTATCTAAAAATGTCCAGAGAAACCGGTAAAGATACAACCGCAGAATATAACAATTTTAGAATATAATTTCGAGGGATATATCAGGCTTCAAATAATGACAACAGTATGCACTATGGCATACAAGATAAAATTTAAATGGGCAACATTTTGGGTATTATTTTTCAAACAGGAAATTTATGCAATCAAAACTTTATCGAGACGTATTATAAATTTACAATTTATAAATGTGTTATACACCCTGTAGCCACATACGACTGTAAGGTTTGGTCAAAGACAAGTGGCTTCGAACTTTCGACCGAAAAATACTAAGTAAATGTTTTAGTGCAAGAAGGCTAAAGAATGATGAATATGAAGGAAAGACAACCAGTGAGCTTGATAACTTAATTGAAGGAAAATATATATTTCGTTTTATAAAAGCGCAAACACTAAGGTAGGCTGGCAACGTCGTATAGAAGATGAAAGAAGACAAATGAAAAAATTTATTTATCGTCCTGATCTTAATCGAGCTAGAGGTAGACGAAAGTTAAAAAATGAAAATTGGAAAATGGGTGCCAAAGATGGTGGAACATGATGAAGAGTGCCAAAGCTCACCCCGGGTGGTAGCGCCATATCATGATGATGATGATTCCAAGTTGGGTCGTATGTACGATTTATAGATATTTAGCACGTCCAATATTTAGGAAAACCTTTAATAACTAGTAATAAGAATGTTTTTAAGGAGACTATCAGAATCCTGCTGGAATCTGCTAAGTATAAATAAAATTATCTCACTTGATGTGTTTTCAGTTATCATTTTGACTTCTAGAAGTCTAAAGGTGATATTAATTTTCAGTGTGGTGGACATACATTTATTATGTGACATTGGAAAGGTACAGTTTCTGACTCATCTCAATAATTTTATAACTTATATCATTTAAAATCCCTTTTCAATCCTTCTAATTTCATGGTAATTTTTGCCTTTATTACAAAAAAAAAAAATTGTAATATCAAACAATAAACAAGGAGAATAAAAATTGGAAAAATAAGAACACGAAAAAAAAAGAAGGGAAATCCATTAAAACGCTTTTAAAAATTACTTTGCAAATAAAAAAAAGAATAATGAGTATATCAATTTAAAATTATTTTTATAGATGCTTGTATATTCTCAAATATGGCTATGAATTTTTCCTTTATAATTTTTATTTAGAACTTTTTTTTTTGGGCAAATATCTAAAAGATTGAAGCAGTAAAATATTTGGTAGGCGTTATAATAACAAATAGAAAATAAAATCGATTTTAATACAGAATTTATATATATATACAAAATGTATATACAAAAGTCCCGATTTTTTGTTGTTGTGCGGTATAAATTATTGAAATATTTCCATTTTCCTGTTTTATTTATGATTATCTTTATTTTTTATTCAAAATTATGAGTTTTCATTAAAGAAGGCTGTAAAAAATGAATGTTTTCTTTTGTTTTGATAATGAAAAAAATTTGTCCTACGAGCATTTAAATATTAGAATCTGGAATCATATTTCATCCATAAGAAATGCTTTTTATTTTTTGTTTTTTTGTGATAATTTTGATGTTAGAAAAGTTACTGAATATAAACTATAAAATTTTGGGAAAAAGGAGAAATCAGTTATGAGACAATTTTATTTGATTGAAAATCGCAAAAATGTTATTGTTATTTATTACATATTTTTACTGCCACATTCACGATGGACCGATCAGGGAAGTGTATTATTTGTTGCTGTGATGATCAGCTGCCAATCAATGTTTAACAGAATTTTCCTCTCATAATGCTTTGAACTTTGTTCAATATTGAAAACTGTTAAATTGGTTAATATAATTTTTCACATTATAATTTGATTTCATATTTAATATTTTATTTACAAAACGGGGAATTTTTAATTAAAGGTATAAAAATTTATTGTTGATTTTTAAATTTTTTTTTATTGTGCCACAAAATTCATTTTGGAAAACGAAATTTTTTTTTAAAAGAGCTTCGTTTTGATTATAAACGTTCATTAATGTGGATTTGAAAAATATTTTATAGTTATATATATATATGTGGGTGTGGTATGTTTATATATGTATAACAAGCTACATATACTTATACAATAATTTTCAATATTATTTACATATCAAAAATTTTGTTGGAATGTTTATGAACTGAAATCAAATCAAAATCTTCTACAATTATTATCAAATTGAACTCATATTTTATTTATAAATTCTTTACTATTTTAATAACAATTCAACAAAAGAATAACAAAAAAAAAGCTTAGGCTTTTCTGAGGGAGATGTTGTATTGGCGTAAATTGGTAGCTGGAATTGCTAGCTCTTCAAAAATATATATCTTTAGTGACGCATCATATCCTTTAAGGACGAAAAGGACATTTGAAAGTATCCTTGTTGTTTTGATGTTTTTGTACAAAATTCGTTATATCTGTTGATTCATTAAATATATATATATATTCAGTTATATATTCTAGAAAGATAACGGTCTGGAGCATATTTAAACATTTATTTGATGATGACTGATGCTGCCGTTTTGGAGATATTGAAGTTCAAAGTAGAAAACTTTGGCAAAAAAAACAATCTTTATTTTCTTTCTGGAAAAACCAAATACCTAAAGATTTTACTATAAAACTACCCCAATATTTATATACTATTGGGAAGGTATCGTTTTTTCTATAACTCACACATACATACTTTACGTTTACGTCGAATAGTTTAGATAAGCGTTTATTTAAAAAAAAAATTTTTTTTTACCCTTTTTCTATATAAAACTAGGAATGTGCCTTTTACGAAATAACAATCTTCTGAGGTAAATGTAACACAAGCTGGGGATATGGTCATTAGGTCCTACACCGATACAACATCTCCCTCAGAATCCCCAAAGCTTGAAAGCAAAAATATAACAAACAATGCAAATATTTATTAATTGTTTTCACAAATTTTTATCGTTTCAATATTATTTACACTTTGCTTTAAAAAATTTAAAAAGTCAAAAATCTGTAGGACAAAAAAAGTGCTTAAAATTTCGTAAATGTCTTTTTGCATTTAACTTCGATTGAAAGAATTTAAAGATGTCATTAATATTTTATGAGTTACTTTAATATGACTGTTACTACTGTTCACATGTTTAGTCTGTATTTTTATGTATAATTAGCACGATGCAAGCAAGTGGCCAAGCATTCCAAGTGAAGAAACCGAAGACCTTGAAAAAATTTTAGCAAACAAATAATAAAATTTTAGACAAAAATCAGAATGTTTAATTATTTAACAACATCCACAAACTTACCTGTATTTTTAAAAATTTTAAGAAATTTTAAAAACGTATATTAATTAGTACATCTGAAACGTTCCGGCTCCCTGAGATAGTTTTACAGCCTTAAAACTAAAATAAATTTAAAATTATAAGTCCATAATAAAATATTAGAGTAATAAGACCATATTTTACCAAATAATTGAAATATGTATTTTTTTTAATTATGAAATTTTGTTCATATGTGTTCATATTTTGTTCCTATGTAATTTTGTCTTGTGTAATTTTGACCGACACCAATATTTATTTATTTATTAAAATTTAAGTTAAATTTTATATAAAACTATAGATTAAGGAAAAAAAAATAAAAAAACACAACATAAAAAAGGAATGAAGTAAGTCTTAAGAATTTTTTTTGAACCGATTCAATTCTGTTAATAAGTATATTGTAGAAAGGGTTCCATATATATATATATATATATTCATATATGCATGCTACATATTATATTATAAATATAATATCTAGTATCTGTGATATCCAGTCAAATAAAATTCAGTCAAATGAATTACAGGCTTATGATGATTATACAATGCAATTGCAAACAATACAGACAAATGAATACAGATTTTGAGGTGTACGTTTATCTACTGTCGGCAAAACCGAGTTTCAATAAATTGGTTTGGGGGCTGGGGAACGGCAGCGCCCGATAATTGAAAATAAAATAATTTTTTTTTTTCAAGACAAAATATTAAGTTTTTGAATATTTAAATTATGTCATATTGTTTATGTCTTATAGTGTACATTTTCCTGCCGTCAGGGAAAAAACGGTTGCAATAAATTGGCGAGGGGGAGGGGGGAAAGATGTCCTCATTTTTTCAAACTTAATTATTTTTCATATGAAACTGTGAAAACTGAATATTTTTTTACGAAATAAGGATACAGATGAACACACTATAAGTATATTGGTTTTACAGTTGGATTCAAAATCAGGATTGCCTCTTTTTCCGGAATTATTATTATATATGCCAGATTGTAAATTAGCATGGAGCTTATAGTATGCAACAAAATCAGAGCTACAATAAATTATTTATTTTAGTATAAAATTATTTGCTTTTTTAAAGTCGACATATTGTGAAAGTGGACATTTTTGAAACCGACATTTTGCCCATGCCGCCATTTCAAGAATCGATAAATTGTACAAGTCGACATTTTCAAATGGATATTTTGTGAATCATGAATGCAAATGAAAGCAGCACCAACATTTTTTATCTTAAATCCACTACAGAGTACACAATTGATCATAATTTCCCAAAATCAGTACACAATTGGTATCCATTTAGTTCCGAAAACTTAGACTACCCATAATATTTGAACTATGTACTTCAAAATAAAAGTTTGACATATTTTTTGTAAATAATATTTTAAACCGTTTATTTGTCAAGTAAAATACATTCTGGCTTGGACAATTATTACGTCCAGGAGAACTTGATATTAAAACGTGGATTTATTCAACCATTCATTAAATGTGCACTCTGAAAAGTATTAACAAATTCATCCAAATATAAATAATTACATAGACCAGAGTCTTGGAGGTATATTATATACAATATGACCAATATTGTCGCGCTACTTAAATTATATAAATTATATAAAATAAATATAATAATATTTATTGATACTAATTTTATGACAAGTTTTAATATTTATACTTGATAGTAACATGTTTTCAAATAATTTTTTTAAGATGATTAAAATTTGCTTTTAAAAATTTAACAATTGCGAAATAAAAATAATGATTAGCTCAATTCAATTTTACCTACAATCAATTTAAAAAAAATTTATGCTTGAGTGTATATTGAAATATTTTCTTTTTTTTTTACCTTAAAATCTTTTTTCTAATTTAGAAATTTTTAAGTCGTTTTTTGAAATTAAAACAATTTTAACCAAAAGAACAAAAACAAAATAAACACGGTAATAAAACACTCTGAGGGATTATAAACATTTTTTAATTTATTTTTTTTTTCCATTCTCCGAAATCAATCAAATCAATCATCAGATTATATATTATTCCGTCATTAAGAAAATAACACGAAAAACCGTTTTCCCAACACTTTGAAAAACTTTTGTCCTTGTCTGTATTTTTCATTAAATTTGATTTTATGTTATTATTATTCTTATGATGTTTCATCATAATTTTAAAGGTTTTTGCTTTACAAAATAAATAAAAATATTAAAATTTGTCTCACTTTAAGTCATTATGTTTTGTTCTTTTTTTGAAAAACGATTTTATTTTAATGAATCAATTTTCTTAAATTTCATCTGTCAATCAATCATATAAGAAGAAAAGAAAAAAAAGGGGGTGGAGGCGTGGAGGAGATGTAAAATAAATGAAATAATAAAAAGCATTAAGTATAAATATTTCTATTAATGTTAAAGAAATCATTGAATATAGAATTTGATAATTATTGATATAAGTAATTGCCTTATTTTACAAAAACGAAAACATCATCCTATACCTATTTCGAAAGGGATTTACTTATTACACTTAGAACATTAATATTCCGCTATATACCTTATTGAATTTGGAATTGAACACTATACAATGGTTGTTTTTCCCGCTAATACCAAGTAAAAGTCCCGCATATATAAAAAAGTTCCAATTTAGGTTTTATAATAACGATATGTGATTTTACGAAATTTTGATTAGCATAGAAATTTCAGATTCGTAAAATAAAAAATGCAAATCCCTTCTATAACGACAAGTGCATCTAGAATCTTCTTCCATTCGGCCGAGAATTCTTTTAAATATTTTAATTTCACAGACGCTCTTATTTATTGTTTACTTGTCGGTTGTCATAGTTTGCAAACAGACGCAAATTTCATTTTAATTTTTAGATAAATTTGTTATGAGTTCTAAATTATGGAATATTTCTTTTGCTCTAGCTTGTGATTTCTCCATTATACCGGGTGGTCCAGATCATGTGTATCAGTTTTTTAATCCGTTATTTTAGAATTAAAGATTTTAATTTTTCAACTAAATCGAGGGTGCTCTATCGATTGGTGATATTTTCAAATTCCGCGAAGGACCGAAAAAGGGTTTTTCAAGCCCGAAATTCGTCGAAATTGGCCGAAATCGACAGTTTTAAATGGGAAAGGGTACTTTTTTATGAAAATCCAGATTTTACGACAAAAAATAAGAAACTTATGTTAAATTATTTTATTCTATAATAGTCGAGTACAAAACACTGAAGAAGTCTGCAAGTAGTAGACGAAATACGCGTATCTGTATGATAAGCATATCAGTAAAATTAAAAGGAAAATATTCGACTATTTTCACTATTATACCAAAATTTTACTCTAACGCTGGAAAACAAGTTTTTATAAAAACTATTTTATTCTGTTTTCTCAATATTTTTCTTTAAAATTAATAAAAATAAAACAAAATTCCTCCAAATTTTCCTTTGGTAAACCAAAATCTAATAATAATCATCTTTATAAATGAATTTATTTTTCATATTATCATATTTTTTTATCTCAGTTTTGGGTACCTACATACTTTGTTTAAACTAGAAAGGAAAACAAAAAAAAACTAAAAAAAAACAGTACAAAAGTTTCTTATTTTTTGACGTAGCATCTGAATTTGCATAAAAAATCATCCCTACCCATTAGAAAATCTTGATTTCAGCCAATTTCAGCGATTTTTAGCGTAAAAAAACCTTTTTCTGGTCCTTCACGGTAGTTGAAAATATCAGCAATCGATAGAGCAACCTCGATTTAGTTAAAAAAAAAAAATTATTTTTAATTTTAAAATAACGACTCCTTCCACTTTCAAAAAGCTAATACGCATGCTCTGGGACACGCGAGATATGAATGTTGTCTGCGTATTCATTTTTAATTTGAGTACATTACTTAGCAGAATTCATTGTTTCTATTTTTACTGAAATTCCAAAGTAAAATAATAATGAAACAAAATGAAGAAAACTGAAAAATAAATATTGGAAAAAAGAGAAAATTAATTAAATATCAATAAATTTGAGGAGTATTTTAAGATTGGAAGTGCACATGATTTTTGTGTTTATATGTGTATCTATACACTACACTCTCTGACTGTGCTTAACTTTATTTGTCAACCGCTAAACCTTTAATCCTCTTCTTCTTCATTTCTCATAATCCTCTTTCTTTTTCACTTATCTTTTGTTCTATGGCTACCTCTTTTATTTTAATTGTTAATATCTTATACTTAAGGCTGACATTTTTGAATACTTTTGTTTTAATTATACTTTTGTAAGCTAGGAAAATTTCTACTTTAGTTACATTTGTGTCATATTTATTAATTTACTACACATATATGAAATTAAAGTAAATAACTAACAAAGGAATACAAATTTTAAAGTTTTCCCCTGAAAATGGCATCCTTGGCAATCCTAGATATTCTTGTTAATTATTGTGCAGAGAACGAAATGGGTCAATCGTTTGCAATATCGGCTTTTTTTTTCATTTTTTCAAAGCAATTTTTAAATCAATAATATTTGATTTCAATATTTTTCTAAAACTATCATTTATCAGTATTGTATTTAAATATTTTGTAATTAAAAGAAACAATGAAAATCATTCAAAGTCAATTAAATGAAACAATAGTAGAATTTTTATAATTATGAATAGGTTGAAAAAGAGACATTTGTATTAGAAATGGTTAACAAAATATTTTGTTATCATCCTTTTAAATTTTCTTTTTCATTAAAACCTAACCGACCTGTGGTTCCTTTATATATCACAGAACACCAAAATCAATGTTTCACTGATTTATGTTTCTGTTAAGACACAAAAAAAAATATATATATTTTCAGTGAAATTCTTTACATGACTTTGTTTTTGTTGTTGTTGTTGTTGTTGTATTGTGATTGTGTTGTCATGTCGTATCACGTTTCTTATCTGATTATCATTTTATGTTTTGTCATTTTAAATAAAAAAAAAAACGACTTGAATATCTTAAACTTTTTGTATGTCATGTCAAGAACAAAGATTATTGTATTTTTCTTTTCAAAACCAAATAATCTCAAAGAACAGGAAAATATTTCGACGGAAAATTATGTTGTTTTTTCTTGTCATTCATCATATCATCATTTACCAGTTAAAATTTTATTATTTTAATTTTTTTTTTATATTGTTTGCTTATATTTAACAAACTAACAATGAATTGATTTTGCTAGTTGGCAATAATATTAGTGTTTCATTTAGCTGTCAAACTATTCATGAACAATCAAGACCTGTGATGCCTGTTTTTAGATTTTGATTCTTGATTTTTGATTTTTACTGCACTTACGTTTAGACTTTGATTCGCTAAATAGTTTTTCCTTTACATGGATGCGTAAAAATTTAAATAGTTTTATGTATGTGAAAAAAAAAAATCCCAAACCAAAATAAATATTTTATAGCCCTCTTGTTATGTGTTAAAAAAAATCACGTTCGAGAAAAATAATTTTTCTCTAAATGGCTAAATCTATTAACCATTCTAGCGAAAGCTTTTTGAGTAATTTTGTGTATTCAAAAGTAAATTTTTGATCAGTTTTGGCAGTTTATGATCAGTTATTGATTAGGCCAAATGGATCACTTATAATTTCGAAGTTAAAAATTGTTAAACTTCTTTAGCCAGCATCAATGACAAAGTAACAACATGAATGAGCTAGATGTATCTATAGATGTTATGTGGGATAATGCCAAAAAAGCATTTATGGAATCCTGGTCCGAAACCGTACCTTCGCTATCTACCCAAAGAGATCCATGGATATCACAAAATTTATGGGATAAAATTGCTGAACATATTTTCTTAAAGAGAAAATTAATGCCGAATCTAATCAGCATAAAAAAGAAGAATTAAGTTTGCAGTATAGATTAGCATATAAGACTGCACAGCGGAGTTAAGACGTGACAAACGGAAAAAATAGAAGATTTTGCAGAGGATGCTGAGAGTGCTGCTAACAGAGGAGATGTTAAAACTCTTTAGAAAATTAAAAATCAAATAATTGCCAAACGTAAAGAGAAAAATAGTAAAGAGCATCAAACAATCTTGGACGTGAGTGGCGAGCCTAAAAGTTAATTCAGCTAAAACCAAAATCATGCGCACAGCTCACACATCACAAGATCGAATCCTCCTTGAGGAAACGCGAATCGGAGAGGTGAGTACGTTCAATTACTTGCGCTGCCTCGTGTCATTCGCCAGCATCAGTAAAGTCCGTACTGCTTTCGTGATGCTCTTAAAAATATGGCAGGCAAGCAACATATTATGTATGTGCAGAAAAATAAGACTATTCAACGCAAGTGTAAAATCTGTTCTCTTGTACTCTTGCGAATTATGGAAAGTTTCAGTAAAAATTATCAGGAAACGCAAAGCGTACATCATTAGATGTCTCCGGCACATCCTAAATATTCGTTGGCCACAAACCATTTCCAACAGAACGCTGTGGCAAAAATGAAGCAAAAACAAATAGATGTGGTAATCCGACATAGGAAATGGCGTTGGATCATACATACTCTGAGGAAATCTGACAAGAATATCGTGAAACAATGTATCGAATGGAATCCTCAGGAGTCGATGGAAAGATTTTATTTCCGCCCTATGCCCCACGGATGGGATGATTCGGATGATTATGAAACTTCTTTCAGTTACTGACAGAGTTGTATATATATATTTTTCTTAGGTTGTATAATTTTTTGGGTAAAAAAATAATTTCGCTTTAAATTAATTATATAAATATGTATAAATATGTCAATTTGCTTTGAAAGTACTATATTACCTGGTGTTATTTTTTGCTAAAATAGTGCTTTTGAATTACTTAAAATCATATATTTTCCAAGAAGTTAATCATACTGTTTTGCCTGTTTAAATTCAATAAAATTGAAATTGATATAATCTAATCGAATACTAAAGCTGTAAGAGTTAAAGTAAAGTGAACTCCAATCCATTCAATATTTAGAAAAAATATATTTCTTCAATAAATAAAGATTTTGGAAGATTTGTTCATTTGTCGTGTCATTAATAAGGATTTGTTTGATTTCAAGGTCTTCAATAAAGTTGTAATTCAAATATCATTAAATTTATTTTTTATTTTTTTTTCATTGTAAAAACTTTAATATTTTTTTTTCGTTCAGATTTTTTTTTATAACGATTTCTACAGTTTTCACAATAATAATATATTTTTGAACTTTTTTATCATTTTCAATTGATCTTTTAAGAAGTTTTTTTTAATATTTAAAAAAAGTAGATTATAAAAATAAATATTTTTTAGTTTGTCCTTATTGTCATTTTTTTCCATCACAAAAAATAAAAATATTTTTAATCGCAAGGCTTATTACCACAAATAAATTTAAATTTTAAAATTTGGTATTTCTTGCATACATTTTTTATAATAAATATGGAAACTAATTTAGAGATTAATTTAATTGGTTAAAGAAATGGTTCATAATATTTATCGAGGTATTCGAACTCAATGGTTACAAAACTTGTCAATATATATATAAAAACACAACTGCAAGTAAAAATAAATCTGTGATTTGGAACTGTTCACTCTATTCCCTAACGAATTATTACCAGTTTTGACCTTTATCCAACCACATAAACCAACTACGTCCAAAAAGTATGTTTCTGAAAAGTTGAACAAAAACTTGCAATAATTCAAATCTTCCTATTAACTTCGATAAAAATGAAGAGCATACCATCAATACCAGTATTTTTACTGGTTACTCTTAAGCTTTATATACAAGTAAGTGATACTGGTACTGGTACTTATAGAAAATTTTCATTAAAAATAATGATACTGGTACTGATTCATCCAGATTCGATTTCATACAGCTATCTTGATCTACCTCTTGCTCTAGTATTGATCATTCTTCCCCACCACATGTCCTACCTATCTTAGTCTTTGTGCCTTAATAAATTTTAAAATATTTTGTCCAATTTTTAAATAAACAAATTTTAAATTTTAAAATATTTCTTATATGTGGATAATAGATTAAATTATTTAAATTCTACTATTATGATTTTTAATGCTTTTGATTAGACCATGTAGCAGTAACTACCCTTTTTAAATTTTTATTGCTTTATTTGGATGCATCATGTCATCAACTGTGACAAATTTGATAGTTGTTGAAGCTTATATTTCTTATTGTTATATTTTATTCATATTGTCTTTTGCCTCTTAGATCTGCTGAACTGAGTTCTAAGATCTACTTGTATGTATTCTTCGTATACTTCTGTTTATTTATATGTGTTATGCCCATTTTAATTATTATGTTAATATTATTAGGTGTTTAATTGTTTTCCCTTTTTTTTATTTATTTATTTATTTATTGATCGTTGGATAATTCTGTAACCCATTTTCAGGTCAAAAAATTCAAAATTCATGTTTCAAATAACAATAATTTTTTTTATTAATTGACCATAATTAAATCTATATGGTCAATTATAAATGCAAGCATCAATGAGAACATTATATTCGAACATAACAATTTTCCATTATATTCGAACATTCCAATTTTACAACAGAATTTCAATTTCGAACAACCGATCACCAGTTTTCAGCTAATAGATAACCTAATGGTATTTATATCATCGCCAGGTTTAGTGGTCGTCAAATCCTTTACCAGGACAGTAAAATAAACTATTTGGTTCCAAAATTAATGAAAAGAAAACTCCGATTTTCGGGCAGTTAAAGGACTTGTATAACTTATTGATATCAACACTAATATTCCAAAACGATATTAATCAGTGTGTCCTCAAATCCTTTCAGTGTACAAAATACAGCAGAGTTTTAGTTCTGCTCTATTAAATTAGAATCTTAGAACTTGCTCAATGTATGCGAACATATTTAGCATGAAGTTCTGAAAATAAAAATTGAAATCAAAAGATGTCATTCACTCGCCGTACGGTTTTTAGTGAATTTTAAATAGCACCCCTCTATTTATAGTAAAAAATCTGAGCAAATAGAATTTTAAAAATAACTGTTGTTTTTTTTAAAGTTGTAACACAAAACAAATAAAAATTCCAAGAGTATAACAAAATCCCAACTATAAGAAAACAGAAATCCATAGCTAAATAATTAATTGTTACAAAATTACTCCCAGTTATAAAAATAAAATTTTTTTTTTTGATTTCTTTAAATGTCATTCGCAGTGTTATTAAAAGCAAACAAAAATTATTTCACTCTGATGGTGTACTTACCCAACCATATAATATAATCGTCAGTAGAATAATATGTATGTATATATTTCTATTCTTGTAAATCAATCAAATTATCTTAAACTAGATATCTGATAAAAATTTGAACTTTTAAAGCATTAAAATAAAATTAAAAAACATGAAGTACTTGGTTTTGTTTTTGCAATAATAATTTTAATTAAATAAATAAATAAAATTAATTAATTAAATCAATAAGGTTATTGATCTTAAATCATAACCAACTCTTCAAATTTTGTAAATCTACACGATTTTTATAGTTATGGCCCATATAATAGTGAAACTAAAGAAAACTTCAATAATAAAATTTAATAGTTGTATGTATGCATTGTTGAAGAGCTGCCATTGTTGATTTTTTAAAAAAAAATTTTTTTTTAATTTTCTTGTCAGTCATTTTCACACAATCTTTTTGGTAAGGAGGTAATTTCTAAAACGATTTCATAATTATTTTGATGATTTTTTGTTATTTTAAATTTTTAAAGATAAATAAAAGAGTAAACAATGATAAATCGCTTTGTAGGGAAATAAATACACATGCATGTAAGTATGTATGTGTCTTGCTTTATATAATAAAAGCCAAGTACTGTAAGATTTTTTTTTTTATCAAGGACATTATCTTGAATTGTAGTTGATGAAGTCAATTTACACTAACAAAATGAAAACAACAACAACAATAAAAAAAACAAACTCAAATGAAATTCAAAATTATATGATTTTTGCCTTCTCGAAGCAATTTCCTCCCCATAAAACTCAAACAATAATCGAAAATAAACATTTTTTTTCGCTTTAAAATTGATTGAATTTTTTTTAGATCTAAAGGACAAATAATTATTTATTTAAATTTTTGTCTTTTACTTCTACGAAATTCGTATTACAGTCTACAGAGCATAATTTAGTTTTTGAAGATTTAAACATAATATATTCATAAAGAAAAACAAAGATAGCATATAATGCCCTAGAAACATCTACAAGAATTTTGATGATTTTTTAAAATAATTTAAGGTACTTAGTTTTTTTCAGATAAAATATAGCATCAGTGGGAATGCAGTTAATTAACATACATAAGATTTAAAAAACTGATATTGACTAAAATTGAAATACATAATGGTTAATTTATAATAATCATCATGTATGTACTATGCACAGGTAGCAGTGATCGCTGTTCGGGCACAGTTATAACCCAAAAAGTATATATTGTCATGATAGGTTATTGATTTGTACAAAACGATGGACATTCTTTTAATAGAATGATGGAAATGGTATCATCATGTACACCGTAATTGATATTTTATTTTTCTTTTTTATCCAGATTTATACATTTCTTATTATTTATACATTATTTTTTAGACATCAATTGGTGGTGGCATGTTTCGCGGCAAAACAAATAAAAAAATTACGAAAAACAAAAATATTTGCATACAATTCTATTATTTAATATTAAATAGGATTACAAATAAATAGACAAAAATAATACAGTAAATTTTTTTGGCTATGTTTTAACCATTTTTGTTATTTTGGAAAGAAAGATTTAAATTTTGGTATATGAAATGATTTACAGATGGCACCATGTTTATTTAAATAATATTTATCTACTAAATCAAATCAAAAATTAAAATATTGTATATGACTTATAAGATGGATTGTCATAAACCAAAATTAAAAAGAGAAATATGTTGGTATAAAATTAACTCCCAAATCTAGGGTTTTCAGATCAGAATTGAATTAAAGTTTATTTTGGATAAATGAAACATTGTAAAGATTTTTAAGCCAGATTACTGAATAACATATTTATGTTTTTTTGATCATTAAAAGAGTATTGGATGAACACCTAAACCGTTTTTACACAGAAACTTGTCATACTCAATTAAATAATTATTTTTTCTATTTAATTTGAATTTTTGATATATCAGATAATTTAAATGTGAAAAACTATGTACACTACATCTATCTAATGTGAATAACTATATGTCTACGTTAATTGTAGAGTAAATTCGCCTTCATAATGGCATAATTCGATTTAATTTTTAGTGATAACAAAATTATATTTAAATATACTTTGAAAGAAAGATTGAAAAAAAATTTAAAACATACATGTTTTAAGTGGCATTCGAAGCTGGGATTCTTTTAATTAGTAGTTCAATAACATAACTGCTTCACCACTATATATTATATCGCTCTTGTGCTTTTAATTTTTTTTTATTTCTTCAATTCGGTCAGTGCAATTGGAATTGAAAATTTTTAATACAATACCAATCGAACTTTGGTTTAGTCCACAATCATTTGGTGGTGTGACACCATCATTTTAATAACACTCTTATTTGTGTCCTTATTACACGAAAATATTTGAGTTTGAAATAAAGTATCTAATTATCTTTTTAAACCAGCATCATTAGTCCTGTTGTAGTACAATATTACATAAAAATAAGATGTCTTGTCGAAAGGAATAATAGTTTGAATATCTAATCAGATTATTGTGAAAATTATCAAAGTTAATGAAGTTCATTATAATTTCATCAGTAAAAATTACAAAAAAAATCAGCAGTAAAACCATCATAATATGATAAAGTGAAAAATTTCAAAATCTTGTAGCATACTTGCAGAGTAGTTTATACTTAATATGATGTATTTTAAGACCCCCATTTTGATGCTTTTAAACATTTAAAAATGTAATAAAATTTTCTTCTGATGGAAAATAATATAAAAGGTTATGAATAGTTTATCAAGCGGTCACATTATCGGCAACAAGTAAAATATACAGTATTAGAATTCAGTATTATTAGTAGTATTAGTAGTATATATGAATAATATTCCGATTAAAAAACAATCCGCAACAACAACTGCAATAAACAAATACTTCATTAGGTTGGGATATACCAATTTAAAACATGCACGATGCACCACTTAATAAAAAATGAACCTCAGCCAACCTGTCAATTTTGCAATATCACTCCACTAACCAAGGCAATTACCCTCTTTCCGAATATAATATTCTCAACAGCACCCACTTTATTACTTGATCTTCTTTCCAATCCAACATATAAAATAACAAAAACATAATATTACATGTGTGAACTTAAAGTTTGTAAGTTGATAGAAACTTTAAATATTATTATTAGATTAGAAAATAAAATTAGGTAAATAATCATTTTCTAGTAATATCTGACGTATATTAAAGAAAAAAAATTCTATAAATGTGTAAAAATACTTATAATGAACTTAAAATTCTAATGTAATCTAAGAAACTAAAGACTATATTAATCATGAATTTCACACACACTAATAGAAACAAAAACATGGGTAATGATATATGATTAGGTATATTAACTTGAATTTTGTGGTATTAGTAAGATTAATTTATCTAGTAAGATAACGTTTTATTAAATATGTTAACGTTCAATTGATGTGGATAGATGCCGTTATAGAGATATTATATTTGCAAATTTTTTAAGAAAAAAACTATCTTGAGTATCTTTCTTTAAAAAGCTAATATTTCAAGATTTTATCAAAAAACCGACTCCAATGATTATACATTATTGGTAAAGCCCCTTTGAACTTGCTTTTCTTAAGGTTGTATTCGTATATTTATATATTTGTAGTAAAAGACAAACAATCATTTCGTATGAAGGAGAATTCAAAACATTTTTGCCTAAGCGTATGCAATAATATTATACTTACTTTTCTTGTGTTCGTATTTATGCATCAAGAAAATTAAAATTTAAAACAATTTCACCTATAAATATAAACAAATATGTACTTATGTTTGAAAATAGGACATTAATAACAAAAATATAGTACATATACCTATAATTTAAAAAAAAAAAAAAGTCCAGTCATGGGACTGGCGGTAGTAAGTGAAACAACATTTAAATGCAGATGATTGATATTGAGATTGAGGTCTGAGGGTCGATTAAATTAGACAATTTTCATCATATTCTCAAAAAGATACAATAGGCTTATGGTAACTGAAGTAGGAAACAAAAATCTTTTATTGTTATTTTTTTTTTTTTTTTTTATATTATAGCCAAAACTTAGGTTTTGAACCTTTAAGTACTTGCGTACCGTTGGCTATTTGAAAAAGGAAGGGATAGTTAGAGGAAAGGAAAGAAAATGGAAGAAGAAAAGTTTTGTGGGAAAGAGCGAACAATGTTGTTAATATTCGTCTTAAATCTCTGTAAGTCATAAATAAAAAATCCTTCTCTCATTGGGAATGCTTCGATTGGGACGCGGTTCCACAATCGGGATGTTCTTACTATAAAAGAATTTCCATAGCCGGACTTAAACCATCTCGGAATTTCCACTGTGAAAGGGTGGGCACTTGATGCCTCTCGTGTTGTGCGATTGAATTGCTTAAGAGGAGGAAGAAGTGATTTTAATTCCTCGGAACAAGTGCCAACACCAAGCAGATATCTATAAAATAGAGTAAGTGCTCCAACAATACGACGATGACCAAGTGGTATAAGGGATGAGGTCACATTTATGTCGCCTATAAGACGAATGGCGCGGTTTTGAACTTTGTCCAAAAAATTTAAAGCAGTTTTTGGTGCACCTGCCCATAAATGTGAGTTATACTCGAGCTTGGGTCGTATATATGCTTTATAGATTTTTAAAAGGTCTCGAGATGAAAAATAAGTTTTGCAACGGCTCAAAAATTTTATTTATGTAAATATCGTGTAAACGCATCTAATTTACATTGGTATTTATGTAAATATCGTGTAAACGCAAATACCGCATCGATCGTTGTTTTATAAACAATATAAAAAATATTTAAATGTAATATATAATATGTACCTATGTAATATAACAATGCAATATAAAAGTTCAAAATATGTAATTTTTAATTGATTTTTTTAAATATGTAGTTACCTCTTGAAAAATTAAAAAAAAAACTGTAAAAGCTTTATTTATATTAAAAGACTAAAAACAAAATTAAAAGTATTTTTTATGTATTATTTTTAAAAATTTAAGATACGTTATGTAGGTGTATGTAGGTTATGTATTTTCGTTATGTAATTTTTAATTTTCAAATTTTTTAACTTATAAAATAAAGAAAAGATAAAAAAAAAATAAAAATTCAAAATAACAATACAATATATAAATTTAAAATAAGTAAATTTTAATTCAATTTTTTAATTAAAGTTTTAATTATTATCAATCATTTTTTTATTTCCAAAAATTATAACTTTTGCTAAATAGGTATGCATACATATTTTGATATTATGTAGGTAAGAATAATATTTGTTTTTTCTATAACACATCATACACAAACTTAAATTAAAACAATAATTTTTTAAATGACTTAGCTCAATAACCAAAACAATCAAACTATCATTAATTTAAAGAGGTCAAATTTACATTTACTTATTGTATACCAAATTTATTATGAGAGAGAAAAGGTATACAAAACAAATGTCTGCCTTTTGCTTTATACTGTAAAAAAATTTTGCGTTCCCATTATTCTTTGTAATTGTTTGCGTTTCCATTATTTATATGAGGCAAGATGGCAAAAAATTTTTGTTCAAATTTAGTTTGTTCCCTCATACGATGATGAATTATCTTTTATTATTTTAATATTTTCGTTTGAAGCATTATTATTTTCGTATATAAGTATAAGTACCTATTAAAAATATTAAATTATAATTACATTACAATAATATAAAATATTATTAATATTTTTGCCAGTAATAATTTGGAGCTACAAACATTATTATTTTGTTATATTTATTATTAAATTATAGTAAGCCTAAATATTTATTATATTGGTATACGATTTTAAAATAACACTGAGGACAACATCTATTTACAAAGCGCAGAATTTAAAGAATAAGATATAGTTAAGTCTCCTAAAAATCTTATGCATAGTTGATATAATTTAGAAAAGAATATTGTTAATTATTTCAACGAAATTTTTGTCGAAAATTTTTTTTCCAAATCAATATACTAATCAACAAATTTTTTTTAAAATTGTAAACTTTTTATTTAATTTCAGCCAACTTTTTTTGTTACTCTCTTTTGTTTATTATATTTTTTCTTTTTCTTGCACGTTAAATTCTTTATATCGTCTATTTCTTACAATTTTTAGCAAATTTGCTTATTGATTTGTTTGATTTTTGATTTTTGCTCTTGAGATGTTTGATTTGTTGAAACAAATGAATACATACATGAGTGCATAGGCATACTGCATATTCTAATTGGGATGGTCCGATTGATATTCTTTGATGAGAACTATGAGAAGAGAACTTTAAATTGTGTTTTTTGCTTTGTTGTTTGTATTTAGATGAGAAAAAAAATTGTTTTTTGTTTTATTTTATTTCTGATCAGAGCAATAAGTAATTACATTCCGTATAATCTACAACAACAAAATCAACATTTTATTTTATTTATTATTCTTATTATCCTCTACGTCTACGTGTATATTGTCTGTATGTTTCTAAAAAACAAAAGAAAAACTTAAATAAAAATTTTTTTTTGTATCTATATTTAGAATATATATGACTGTATGTATATATTAATAACATTAGTGACTCACAATTTAGCGTGACGCGAGTTTATAACATTTTGCTCATCAACGTGTTAATAGTAAGTTTCACTTACAAAAATTTATAAAAAGCCTATAAAATCATATTTAATAGTAAGTTTTTGAAAAAGTAAATTGGCATTTATATTTTTTGTGCTTATGTTGTGATTGTGTATATTTAGTAGATACGTACAATTTTAAATCAAATCATCTGTAAAAGTTAGCATAAAAATATAATTTTACTCCCTCGTTCACATTAATGGTATACTATATTTATCTCTTTCTAAACTTGAATTTATCGGCTAATTCCTAATGAAGATACCTAATCTACTTCTAATAAGATCTGTTCTAATATTGGATATAAAAATAACATTCATTGTTCGTAAATACTAGTCATGCACGGAATTGCTTCCGTATTCGGGGTTTGTTTATTAATTTAAGACAAGATACAAAGCCCTCGCAGCTTGTGCTAAAAATTATTAATTATAATTTGAATTGTAATTAATACAAAAATAATAGATATATAATGATAAATTATATATAATAAATATATAATGATAAATTGTAAAGGATTTTTGGAGTACATTTTTTTTAACACAAAAAAAGTTATAAGTTAGTCCGTATAAATTTCGAACAAATTAAATAATTTTTTTTTTAACTAAAAATTTTTTTTTAATAGATTTTAGTATCAAAACAATAATATTGAAATTTTATTATTTATTTTTATTTTTGTTTTTTGTTAAGTGCTATTTGTGTGCTAAAATGAGGTCTCATCATGATGAAAAAAGAACAATATTTTTGTAATGTAATGCTATGAAATTGGAGTTGCTTTTATTGAAAACTTTACTTTATTGTCTATATATATGTACAACAATGCAAAAAAAACATCATTTAAAGTACATATGCCTTTCTTTATATTTGTCCATTGGTGGAATAAAAGGTAGATTTTTTGAATGAATTTCAATAAAAATAAATTTTCTTTTTAAACTGCTTATTCCCTCATCTCTTTTATTATTATTATTTTTCTTTTGTTTTGTAAAGGATAAACTAAAAATTTTTTATTGGCTTTTGGAGGGATTTAAGAGATATAAAGAAAAATTAAAGTTTTTATTTAATTCTATTCAAATTAAAGTCAGTCTTATTTACTGGCTCTTTACATTGGTGTATGATGGCTCTTACAATTGTTTTTAATTTGATTAATCGATATTATTTATTAAATTTATGTCTATTTTGGTTTCATTATTTTCCTAATGTTTTATTATTATATCGTAATCTATAGAATTATTTTTGTTGTTGTTTTGGTGTTTATTTTGATAATTACATAAATCACAATCGAAGGTTTTCGAGTATGCACTTAACCTAATATTGTGAAAAATAAATCATTTTTTATCATGTGGTTCTGAAATCATATGAGGAAGATATTGGTTTGTTCTATAATAGATGAAATATAAGTATTAGTTCTTGATAATTATAGTTTACTAATTGTGTTAGTCGAAATAAAATATTCGTATATACCGGAAGCATTTCCAAGATTGTAACCTTACAAGCGGATTAATCTGCATTGCATTTTCTCTTCACTGCCTGGCACTCAACTTAACCGTATGTTGAACCGATCCACTAGCTCGTCGAAAGAATTTCGGTAGTTGAACACAGTCTTAGAGTGAATAGTTACCGATTCTAATGTTTTAATTGTAGACTAAGTTTTCTAACAGATAGTACGCTAAATATCAGCCGGTCTGAGTCTTTCTTTATGGCCATCACCTCTAGCTTGAAACACACTACAGTATTTTGGTAGGCTGAAGGATAAGCTTATATTTAGATTTTCTGAGAAAACTTGAACTTCCACATTCGGTCATTCAATTTTGAACCATCAGTGTAGATGGAGAAATAATGGAGAAACTTTTAGAAATTTTAATAATAATGGTTTAATCATCATTTTCTGCAGGAAATTAGATCTTCTCAGGGAGGGTTACATAATGTAAATATTAAAAAGTTATTTTAAACAGTTACGAGTTTTTATCATACACCAGAGAAATGAAAAATCATTATTCATGATTATTAAAGGAATAATTTTATAGAGATATTCCTAGAACTCATTCAATATGCCTTTTGTGATTAATACATTCAAAAATTTGGAATAGAATATTAATAATTAAAAGATTTTCCAAATCAGTGTGTATGAATCTGAATCATAAGCTTATAAAAATTCACAATTAAAAAAAACAGCAACAACTTTAGTATACACCCGCATAAAGTATAACTTATACCATAATAATCATAGTGTATGATGATGATTTCAGTGTAAATTTTTAAGTATAACGGACATTTTACAGTATAATCATACCGTATGATTATGATTTCATATTTATTATATAAAACGTTTTGGTCAGCGTCAAAATCAAATTCAGTTTATAAAAGTATTTTGAAGAGAACATAATATGTGATTAATTTTTATATTTTAAAAGAAAAAAAATATTTAAATATATAAAGCAAATAAAAGTGAGCTACATAAATTTAAAAATTAGCAGAATAAAAAATAGACTTTAGACCTAGTTTTAACAAGGTAACATACAAAAAATACTACATAATTATAAACTATGTATTATTTAAAATTAAACTAATATGGGTAATATACTTTTACGTAAAGAACTCCTATTTTTAACATTTTGTGATTTCTTTAGTACATTTAGTATATTCAGTTACATCCGAGGATGATTCAAAAGCAACTGAAATATTAGAAGAAGTTTTCACTGAAAAAACGTGGCCTTCTTTTTATTCAACTCCTTTTGAAGTAATCGAATTAAAGTGGAAGAGAACATTTGACTTTCGATGAGCTACTGAACATTTTGAGAATTGGCCATTTTATAAAAACAGTTTTGGACATCGTTTAGTAAGCTTTTTTTATTGCCCTGAGCAAAATTTATAATTATTGTTCAATTTATATACTTGTTTTTTTCTAGGTCGATGGCAGCAAATATTTTAAAAGGTATATCTTCGAATTCAGGTACGTACACATAATACCATAAAAATTCTCACAAAACTATAATGTCTCTATAAGAAATAAATTTAAAAAATTAAGATCAATTTTTATTAAAATCTAAGGTACTTAATAAATTAGTGTTTTTTTTTATTTCTTTCAAAAATATGATTATCAGTTTTGAAAACTAATCCAAATACTTCTTAAGGCTCCTGCACGTAAAAAAATTGATGTTCAAATTTGGAAGGTAACAATTGAAGAGTTACAGTTATTTTACTTGAAATAAAATATTATATCACAAATCAATAATAATAATTTATAACAACTGATAATATATGTATGTTAATTCACAATAAAAATTATAGTAATAATTAAAGTAATAAAATATAAAAAAAAATTATGGATTTTTTTTATTTGTAAAAATATGGGTTATAAAAATACTTGCATAATAATATATATGAAAATAATTTATACTTTCTACAAAAGAGTCATAAGAACTGATTTTTATTTTCATTTAGTCATATTCGTTAATCATTATTTAGGAAAAGTAATCATAACATTTTATGATTTCAAATCATAATAATTGACTTTTTCAGGATTAAATTATGTTTATTAGTTAGAAAATATGAATTAGCTTTACATTTGAAGTTTATACATTATAGTCATATACAATCGTAATAAACCACAAAATATGAATAAATTGCGTTTTTTCATATGTGCATAATTTGTGAATCCTATTCATAAATTGTGACAAAGAAATCATAACTGGCTATTCTTTTTAGTCGTGTGATTTTTTCCTTAAGATTAGGATATGATTTCAATTCACACTTCTATAAATAAGCGATTCATAGCACGCATTTGTGACTAATTTATACATAGGGTATGCATTTTAGGTTTACAGAATGATATGATTTCTTTGAGTGTACCTAACTGATATATTCCAAGTTCGAATTAATGGTGTGTAAAACTGTAAAAAGCTTTCACAATAAGATATAGGGATCAAAAAATTCTTTAAACCAAATACTTACATAGCAAGAGATTTGATTTACGTATTAACTATGTATTTATTGCAGTTAAAGTGTTGTTTAGACGTTAACTTACCATTGAAGTATACTTTTAAATCTTTAATGGAATTAGCCTTAAATAATTTATCACTAAATGAATAAATGTAAGAGACTGGTTAGAAAGGACACGTTAAGTCACACTGAATATTAAATAATAAATAATTATTGTTAGACGAAAAAAAAAATTGTTCAGATCAGTTTAGGGAAGGGCGGGGAGTCATCAATGAATTTATTTTGCATTTTTTTTATGTACATTTGTAGTTCACTATTTTTAATCACAGAGCCATTCAGAAATTAGGCCTTAAGCAACTGCATATGATATCAGTGTTCTATATTAAGACTTAAATCTCACTTTTTCTTTCAATTTGATTTTATTTTTAATCTAATTTTATCAATTACACAATTCAAATTCTTAGGAATATTATTTAAAGTTTCAATATTACAATTTAAAACATCGTACAAGTAGAATTAGTTGAAGACGACAGGGGAATGAGGCCAGCAAGATTCTATGCGTCGCGATATTTAACATATCTAGAAAACCCAGAAACTATATGTCAACAAATTTTGAAAGTTTCTGCGAACCATAATAACTCCTTAGAACAAATAGAACAAGGTATTATGAATCAAGAAGCAACTTTTTCTCCATATAATAATTATTTAAGCATAAAACGTAATAGGTTAAAAAATAATAAAGTTTTGTTTATTGAATTTTATCCAGAATAAGTTTATGTGTAAAAGGAATTACCAACATAGGTATGGCAACAAAATAATTTAACAAAAGAATCTTTTAAAAAAACTTAATATCAAAAATCGTGAATTTATAGATTACGAGCAATTTTATCCTACTAAATCAAATAATTTTAACTGTTTTTAATCTATATTTCTATAAATTTAATGGAATTCTATTTGATTTATTCTTGGATATACATACTCCCATAAATATTCCAATTATATATATACATATTATATATATGTATATTATATCTTCTTAATTTTCTTTAAGCCACTTTTCTTTTTCTTAACCTCCCTCTAAAATGAAGACAGCAATCTTCACATAAAACAAAACAAACAAACAAAAAAAAAAAAATTTAACAAAATTTTTTACGATGTAATATAAATTTCTAAGAAGTAATTTTACATCAGAAATTTAAAATTCTAAGAAAGCACCAAATGGAAGTACATACAAACAAATATAATATATTATAAATAAAATAAAGGACATATAAGAAGACGACAGGTGAATGTAATAAAAACATCACAGATTGCTAAATTGAATGTTACGTGTGGTGAAAGATAGCACACATCTAACGAAAAAAATAATAGACATGATAAAAAAAAAATTAAAAAAATAACAATATTAAAATAAAAAATAACAAAAATATTACTATAGGATGTCATCATCATTTTTACATACATATACATACATATCACTGTTATCATACCTACATATATTGAAAGCCTATAAAATTATTGCTATGAAATTATTTTTATAATTGTATTAACAAAGATGGAGGAAACATTTTTTCTTCCCCTTCTCAATAATTAAATGTTAATTAAATCAAGTCATTTCTAAAATATTTCATCATAAAAGAAAGAAAAAAAAAAACGAACAAACAACATTTACGAAAACAACCAAAATTAAATGTTTGAAGTGGCTGTTTCGATAGAATTCATCAATTCTCATACTGTTTTTCTTCTTTTGACATGTCATTATGATATTGTCCTCGAAATGACTTAATTTCATTCTTATTTTATATACTGGTGTATCAGAAGATAAAAATACATAATATTCTTCTTCTAGAGAAGAAAAACAATTTTTACGTCAAAATCGAACAGCATTAAAAATCTTTTGAGATAATAATCTATCACAAAATTTCTAAATGCAACTGTATAACATTCATGTTAGATGGGAGAAATTGAAAAGTAATTTATAAGATAAGATGACTGACAGACTCACTTATAAACGTTGTTATAGTAAAAAACTCTCTAAGCCATAATTGTATATGTGCCCATCATAATTATCTTCCACAACCCAAGCCTGAATTATCACTTGTTGATCGTCACAGTTTGTTTATATTTGGAAAAAGTATGCCTCATAGTTGAAAGTTGAAATGTCTCATATAGATTATCAAAATGTATATCTCTTCCTAACCATCAAAGTCCAGTTTTCATGAGGCTCGGACGGTTACAGAAAATATTTTGGATATTTTTTTGAATATTAGGACCCGAACAAGTTTGATACTTTTCACTACTGCCTTTTGTTTTACCTGTTTTGTGGTAACACTATCAAGGAATGTGTTTGTAATAATTCTTTGTATAATTTGACTCTATTAGTATAACTGAGTGTCCAAAAATCGTTTTTTAACATCGTTTATATAGTTAATAGCGTTCGTCATGCATTTCGTGTCTTCGTATTTCGTAAATTTACGAATGTCAATTTTGCGTGAAGAGTAAATTTGTAAATTTTGTATTTTTCATTTCGTAAATTCGTAAATTCGTAACAACTCTGAATCCATGCTTCTAGAAAACATTTCAAAAGTAAATACAAATGTTTATTTTAATTTATTTTTTATTTTTCTTTTTTATAAAAATTTCACTTACACATTTAAATTTAAATTAAAATTTATTTTTAATTTTGCATGTTTAAGTTTGTTAAGAAAAAATTAATTTGATTAATATTTTGTTGATAATTTGTATTTGTTTATTATTTATATTTGACATTAACTGTCAACAACACGAAGATACGAAGATACGAAATGAAAATTAAATAGCTCACAGGTTTCTTATTTTTTTTTCGTAAATCTACGATTTCGTATTTTATCATCCGTTCGTTTATAAAGCTTTTGTATGAAAGTGTAGCAAACTTTTTTGGTCTTTAGTATGAAGTGTAGCAAACTAGCGTTATAAAAGAACCAAAATAATACGAATCGTAAATTTACGAAATTGCGTGACGGGCACTATTATATTTTTTAAACATGGATAATGCGTTAAAACCTATAATACGCAAACAAAAAATCATCCGATGATTCGAAGCAGTTGATGTTACTTCAGATGTATACCATCTTGTCATACAAATCAATAATTGAAAAAATATTCCAACAACCACACATTTGTTCATATTGTTAACATTTTTGTTCAAAACATAAATCATTTAACTTATATTTATAAAATATTGGATATGGACATATGGTTTTTAAAATTCGATATGCTGCAAAATGTCAACTTTTTTACTTAATTATAAAAATAATTTCTAAAGTTATAGTATCAAAAAAATATGCTATATTTAATTAATTTATGTCGTATCAATTAAATTCTTAAATCTATTTATAAACAAAATATAATATTATAGAGTTTTACTGTGAGTTGTCAAAAAACATTATTAACTATCAGCCGTCTTTTCAAGTATATGACGTTTAAAGTTTTAATCGCGCTAATATTTCCCATAGCCTATGTTTAGCAGAAATCTATCGCAGATCTGCCGCAGAAATGTCAATCTGCTGTCAGATTATTGAAATATCAAAATGGAGAAGATGAAATTTTTGGCAAAGAAATATATAAATACATTCTTAATTATTCTAATGTCAATCGAATGTAATATTATTTATATAATTTATATTTTTTTATTTTATAAATTTTCGATCCGAAAATTACGTTGTCAACAACAATTTCGTTGCACTTTGTGTAAAAAAAATAATAATAATATTTTGACACTGACATATATTAGAAGAAAAAAAATTCAAACGTCAAAAATCTACCAGAAATTTTAAATTTTGGTATATTTGCTTATCCCTTACCGAAATAACTCTTCACCTACTAATTTTGGTAGATTTCTACCACTTTTCTACCCATATGAACATGCATATAAAAGTGAATTTTGACTTTTTTATCTGCAGATTTAAATCCAAAACTGCCAACATTTCAACCAATCAGAATTTGACAGCTGTAGAAAAATTCTGAAGAAGTTTTTATTCAATTTTCATTCCATAGCGAGTAATTTAAAATGGTCGATAACTTACAAACTAGGATATTAAAAAAATAGCGAATTTGCCTAAATTAAAAATATTGATTGAGCAAATTCCAAATAAATATAAGTGGAAGGTTTTATCGGCGCAACATTTACCAAGATAGACGAAATAAAAGTGCTTATAACACTTTAATAAAGGAGTTGCGCGAGACTAATCAAAACGAAGATAACCCTCAAAATGCCAGGGATTTCTTAAAAGATTACTTCAATAATAAGGGGAAACTGCCCTGGCAACTGAATTATGTTTGTATTATTTAAATATTTCTAAATTTACTTTTATTAATTTTAATATTAGTATTTTTTAATATTATTTTAATGTATTACGTTTTTTTAGTACCGTTTTAGTATTAACATTATAATTTTATTCCTATTAGTCATTAAAATAAAAAAAATTCGTTTTAAAATTTAAATTAAAGTCTTTTATTTCATTTTGATATATATTTCAATATAATTACAACAAAATCTCAATTTTTATCTGCAGAAGTTTTTAAAAAAATACACAGGCAGTCGAATAAAAATCCGTCTTCGAATAAAAATTCGCTGCCGTCAAATTCTAATTGGTTGAAATTTGACAGCTGTGGATTTAAATCTGAAGACAAAAAAGATCAAAATCCACTTTAATAAACCAGAATCGTATCACAATTCTGTATTAGTGATTTTTTGATTTAATTTTCATTTTCATCAATTTTAAGTTTACAAAATTCTGAGTTATTCGGAATTTTTCAAAACTTTCCTTTAAAACAAAATATTTGGTTTATTCCAAAATTTGGTAAATCAAAATTCTGTAACTTAAAATAAGATGCATAGACTAACTATTACTAATTATAACTATTCTTCATCAACTAGTCTATCATTTTTCAATTAGTTTATTATCTTGCAATAACTCCAATTTGGTATTATAAATTTAAGAAGAAAGCAATGACAATACAAATTTCTATTCACATTCAATTTCATAATATTTTTTATACTTTTTTCTATAAATGTCATCATGATTCAATTTCTTTAAATTACATATCGTACATTTTCAAGGGACCTATATTTTTTACCGATATATGTGGTAATAAATTGAGTTACATACCATTAAAGGTGAAAGCATTTTTATTATTTGAAAAATGAAAACAAAATAAATTGTATATTATATATACATATGTATGTATTATGTACTTTGGAGAGCATACTTTGTCTCAATTTCCATTCAATTTGCATTTAAGTATTTTTGAAAGTTCTAACTGAATTTTCTCGAATTTATCATTTGAGTTATGCATTGTCTATTATGCAGTTCCAATTATTGATTTATGATTATTTACTTGTATTATGAGTAAAATTATGTCTTTCAAGATTGGATTAATTTAAAATTAGGTGCTAAAGAACATCAAAACGGAATTTCAAGTTCCTGAGTATACAACTATTTGTTAACATAATCTTTCTTCCATTAAAATACATTTTTTTTAAAAAATATTTTCTTATACGAACATCTCACAAATAAAAACCTATTCCACTTAGCTAACGTCCTATTTCTGCTGAACTATTTAATCTATTTTTTAAATATATTGTAGAAGTTTTTAAATGTTCGGACTAATTGAGTTCACTAATGCAATCTCTTATACAAATCTGAAGTTTTAAACAGGATAATAAAATTGAGAATATGTATAATACCGGTCTTAACCTAAAGCTGAGAAGCATGAACAATGATGATTTGTCACGAAAATAAATTAAAAAAATTTTTCTAAAAATTGTTCTTGATTATATCAAAAGTATTTATTACATGTATATTTACTTTAATTGTTTGTGATTCGATGTGTTAACTGGCAATATTTATAATTGTTCACATTTCTGCAAAATATGATTTTTGTTTTCTCCTCTGACTTCCGCTGATGCTACTGATGCGAAATGATAACTGATCGAATGCATGCTGTATATACAATTTAAGCTTATAGCCGAGTCTCGGCTTATGAATTTATAATTTTATACAAAAACAATACTCTTCAGACATTCAGATGTTCTTGCGGCTGTATTCTGATTTTGATTTTGAAATTTGAATGTATTGATTTGCAGATGTTTCAACTTTTGGATTATGTGAATGATTTTATTTATTCTAATACTAACTAATCATATCCGATTCTTGTAATTCGTAATATTAGTCAAGTCATTAACATTAACAGCTTTCGTATGTTATCCTCACGCACCTTTGCAAAAAATATAACCGTATTTGAGTATATGGGAATTTCAATTTTACTTAAATCATGATTGGCTTCTGAAAACATGGTCGCCTTCTTTGATGGCTTATTATTATAATTGTATGTCATCTATACTTTCTAATAAATAAATAATAATTGTTATAAGATATTGAATTTCAATATTTCTTAATTTTGTATAATAATATTTTTTTCTTCGTAATATTGTCCAGGTCAACTAAATTTATCCTTGTTTACCTTAATAAATTTATTATAATAAATATTTACTAATACTTACAAAATATATAATCTACACAAGGCTCTTATTTTTTTTTTTTTTTGTACACCAAAGTTAAAAAAAAAAGAAACAATCTTCAATTCTCAAAAAAATTCCTAACCTTAGAATAATAACACACGAAAGTGTATACCCAGTGTTCGTTATTTTCTTATCAAATTTATGTTTATGGAAATTTAAACTCATATGTGATCTGAGATATCAAAACCCATAAAATATATGTAATTTTAATTTTCTTTCTATGTGCGTATATAAATGCCATTTTTTGAATTTTATTTTATTTTTGTTTTTGTTTTTGGAGAAAGAATAACGGTATTAATAGATATTATGTAAAATGTACAATATGTGTATATATTATATACATGCATGAGTACTCTAAATCTAGTAGAATGAAATTTTTCATCTACGAAGAAAATTTAAAATCCTTAATATGAGAATTTACTGTTTTTAAGAACACATCAAAAGCTAAAAAGAAAACAAAAAAAAGAAAAGAAAATATCCTACAGGTGGCGCATTAGAGTAACAAATTTTTGAAAATATATAGCATAACTTATACTTCTGATTCTTTGAAGTAAATTACAGTTGTATTAGAAATTTTATTTATTGAAATTGAAAGAGTTTTCCTATCCTTGAAGGAAATTTTTCGAAAAAAAATTGTAATAAGGTTTTACTAGTTTAAAAATAGAAATTTCGAAATTTTCTTTGCTCTAAAACTCTATTGGCTATTGGAGTGGAAATCAGAGCTGTCAGTAGAGAATTAATTAATGATTTATAAATAGATTCGAATAACTATGTGGAGAGATGAAATTCGACCACGGAAATATAAGAGTAAACCAAATTCAAAAGTGATTCCAAGTCTTGAAAATATAGGAATTATTGCGGGAAGTAAAATTGGTTATCCGTTAAATCAAGCAATGAAGGAAATTAGATCCAATTTCAGAACACCGATATGGCTTATAACAAGTCATGGTCCATTTAACAAATATTCATTATAAGGTAACCTTCATGTAACTTTTACTTGGAATTCTTAACACTCTGTGATGTATAAAAGGCAGACCTATCATATAGTAATTTGGGAGTTAGTGAGCAAATACACAAACCGAATCCACAAAAAAACAATTTAGAAAAAAAATCCATAAATTCAAAATCCATAAAATTGTGGCAAATTAATCCTGGAAAAAGGAGAAATTCTCGCTGTATCCAACAGCTAGGCTATGCATAAAAATAGTTTATATAAATATTCTGTAAAAGGCGTAGAACTTTGATTTTGAATTCAACTCTAAAATCTTTCCTAGTTCAGAATTTCGCATAAAGTGCCGTACATAATAAAGTGAAATGCGTAAAAGCAATAACAAGGCTCATTTTTAGTGTTTTTTTTTTGTGGATTTGCTTTTTGTGGATTTTTTTCTTTGGAAAATCCATTATGGATTTTGTTTTTTATAAATTTAGGGACTAACCCGTACGTAATTTGGAAATAAATTTCGTGATTAATGATGTAAAAACTGTTACTAAGCCCTCTCTCCTGCGATATATCTCATTTAGGCATTTTATCTTTGCTTCTTCAAAACAAAACACTGGATGGGGGGCGGGGGAAGGGGCATTTTATACCGATTATTATGGTTGACTGAGGAGGGAAAGGAAAGTTAGGTAAAAGACGTGGGTAAACGGGAAAGAGGATAAACAAAAGTATTAGATCATCTTGAATTATTGTGTAGGTCATAAATATAAAGTTTATCATGTTTGGAGAACAATTAAGTAAATAAATAACGTAAGAAAACAGCAAAATAATATCTGTTGACCTTAACATTTGTCATTTACCAAATATCTGCTACAATATCTTTGACGAAAAAAAACCTTTAATCAATATAAAATATACGTTGATCGCTCGTGGTAAAGAGTAAATTGTTTTAGTGGGTTGAAGTTTTACTCGTTATCTATTAAAATTTTTACCATTTTCTCTTTATTAACAAATATTCAGTTTTTTTTAACAGCCTTCTCAGACTTCCTCGTTTTAATTTCATTAATTTGTTTTACCTTTTCTAAATTATAAAATTAATCGACAACTGGATTTATAGTTTATTTTTTAAAAACATGGTATAGCAAAAAAAAAATTATTTTAAAAACTAAAAGATTTTTTATTTTAATTGAATAAAAATAAAATTATGTTTTAATGATTATTCGAAAGCAACTAAATACCGTGGAACAGTTTATTTTAAAAGCATATTTTATGAATTTAATTTAATATCATATCCTTAGTATTAACATAAATGTTGAAAGTGAATATGGCAGAGAGAGTGTAAACAATAAATTATCAATATTTTATCCATTTTGTGATATTCTATAAATGAAATAGTCACATAATATTGACCATACACTCCTAGTGGCTTTTAGCAAAAATATTTTAAATTAGAGCATTATAAAGATTATAAATTGAACCACAAAATATGGAATGAGATGGCAATGATGTTGGTGGCAAAATGATGGCGGCAATGATGGCTTCAATGATGACCAAATATGGCAAAGACGAATCAAATTATTTTCAAAAATAGCATTACTTATATGAGAAATACATGTGCAGAATTCTCATGTATCGCTGCATGCAGACATGAATGCATATCTGCGTACCAGGCACATGTGCATATTTTATCTATAAAAAATTTGTTTGGCTTGAAATAATGTAGATAATAGACCCGAATTAGATACAATTTGTTCGTTAATTATTTTGTTTTTATTGTTATTATTTGATTATATGAATAAATTATTGCTGGCTTGTTGTGCATATTTGTCATATTTAAATATTTTAAAAATTTATAACGAATATTGCAACAAAAAAGTAAGAAAATTTAGATTATGAACTAGACAAAATTTTCACAGAAAACGAAAGAGAAATGCATGGACTTTTCTTACAACAATAATAAAAATCAACAATTGTTCTTTTTAAACATTTACATATAAAAATTTATTTTATTTCCAAATCGACATCGACGTGTAGTTGGAGCACTTTCTCTGTTTTATAGATACTTCGTAGGTGTGAACACACATGCTCAGCAGAAATCAAAGCGCTGCTTCCTCATCTTAAACAATTCCAATGCGAAACAAGAATGTGGAATCATATTCCTCCCAATATATTTTCACATTCAACTTACAATTTGCAAAAGTTTAAAGAAAATATTAATACCTTCATTCTTCAACTTCCTATTACTAATTTATCTTCCTTTTTTTCTTCCTAACTTATTCTATCCTATCCTATCCCAACCAATCGTCACGTAAGGGCTAAAGGTATTTTCATACTTAACACTTGGGCTGTTTATATAAAAAATAATTAATCTACTAAAAATATTACAATTAATGTAAAGAAGAAAAAAATTTCTATTTTCTATAGTTATTAATTAAGTTAGTTAATGAAATATACAAAATATATACACACATTCAATTAATATACTACAATAATAAATTAATAGTTTTTATCACGTTTGTCAGTCATTATTTTGTGATTAAGGTGGTTATGCTGAAGTCCGAAGCGGAATTTCTCCGAAAAAAAATTCCGATCCGAATACGAAAAAGTCGGTATGCTGAAGTCCCTTCGACTGCAACGTCTGTGCAGAAATCAAAATCATATGTTTCGGAAGATTTTTTTTTTGTTTTCATATTCATTTTAAACATTTTTATTTTCAATTTTTTTTTATTTATTTTGTAAAAAATGTTTAATAGATAATGTATATGACATAATGTATATATACAATATGCATACATAAATTAAAAGTAAAAGTTACAACTTTCTTAATTACATATGTAGTATGTATATATATACAAATTATAATACAATATATAATAATAGTAATTTTTTGTTACATCAGAGAAAATTTAAAATTCTCTAAAGAATGTAAAATACATACATATGTATTGTTTTTAATATATATACATATTATATTATAATATTAAAAACAATAAAATATATTATTCTTTTGAAGCGCTTTTATATTCCTAAATAAAAAAAATATTTTTCATAAATGAAAAACAAATTGAAAAAAAAACTATTATTACATTTTCTACTTCTCCTAATATTCTAAATACAAAAATTGTATGCTTTATAATTCATTCCGAACCTCTTATATATACTTCCGAATGAGAAATTCCGGCGTACAATTTTCAAATTATTTTCCGTTCCGACGAACTTCAGCATACATAAATTTTAAAATTTCGGATAAATAATGACATTTGCAAACTGCGGAATACTTACGGACTTCAGCATACCAAATGCGGAATGTAATCGGAATTTAACAGTCCGACGAACTTCAGCATAACCACCTAAGTTGTAAAATGACAATTTTTAGAATCTTTTGTGTTGGTAGCTCTGCCGGTGCAAAAAAATATGAAATAAAGATATCCAGCATCAAACGCAATACTTGCAGAATCCAGAATTACATGTAATTGGTTCCATATAAAACCATACATTCTAATTTATTTTTGGTTTTATATTGTTTACAATTTAATTTATTTATCTTCCAATTTAGCTTTATAGGATATAACTGCAGTAAATATATTATAAAAGAACAGAATACTAACAGATGTTATTAAGAAAGTGATAAATTGCAAGAATTGGAAACTTGTTATTAAATCAATATATTTTAATATTTTCACTTCAACTTTACTTCATTTTAATATTTTTAATTATTTATTTATGATTTTTATACTTTTTGATTTATTGGTTATTTAGAATTACAAAGTTAAAAAATTGAATTATTTTCTTTGGATTATTTCAAATTACAAATTACAAAATGATTTCTCTTATTATTTGATCCGACGACTGTACTTTTTATCAACTAACTAATTTCTATTTTATTTATTAAAATTCATTATAATCATTCGTTTTTATTTATAACAGTACCAACGTATGATGCTTTGATGGATTCAATTTCAATACAATCAAAAAAATATTAAAAGAATTTTTTTTTTTTACTTTTAACATTAAGTTTATAGTTTTGTAATTTACTATAACACCCTGGATGAATCTAAAAATACTATAGATTCAATAAAATCTGATAGTACAACCGGTTATGGTAATATATTTTTTAAAACACTAAAAAAGTTCTCTAAGTCAAATAAGTCCAATATTAGTAAAATTAATAAATACTGCATTTGAACGTGTTTTTTTTCCTGAATCCTTAAAGCTTGCCACTGTTACACCCATACACAAAGTTGCTAATAAAACGAATCCTTCAAAATACCGACAAATATCAGTTTAGAGTTCTATTTAAAAAATTTATGAAAAAATCATTAAGAGTAGATTAACCTATCTTATAAATACCAATGGTATCCGACATAAAGAGCAATATGGCTTTGAAGAAAACTCTAACACTACTGCTGCGTGTTTAGCCTTAACTGATTTCATATCAAAAAGTATATGGATGATAGAAGATACACAGCTTGTTTGTTTTTAGATTTGCAAAAAACGTTTGATTGTGTAGATCACGATATACTCATTTTTAAGTTATAAGTCAACTGAAATTTAGCAATAAGCAATTCATTTTTTTCAAATCATACCCTATCTAATAGAAAACAACAAACGCGCTATAATGATACTTATAGTAATATAAGTCAATTATAGGCCCCCTTCTATTTAAAATGTATATTGATGATATGGCCAGGTTACCTTTAAAAGGATCCCTGCATCTTTTTGCTGATGACGCTGTTATTAAAAATTCCTCTGGTAGCGAGTAAGAATTAAGGGACTCAATCATAAATTATTTAAATAAAATTGAGGTGTGGCTTCACAAAAATAAATCGCCGCTAAATATTAAGAAATCTAAAATCTTAATATTTGAAAACAAAATTATTAGTTTTTCTGGTTTCACCTACATATAAAATTAATCAAATCGATTTAGTTAAAAATTTTAATTATTTAGGATTATTTATAGTAAAATGAAATGGCAAGAACATATAGATCATATTATATTAAGAAGATTTCTCCATATGTTTTAATTGATATAAAAACGGTTCAAGAAATTTTTCAGCAAGAACATATTATTGTATTGTCTATACTTATCCTATATTTCGTCTAACTTAACATATATCAATTCAGTATGGAAAACTTCACAAATCTTCCGAAGAAAACTTGATGTTATTCATAAAAAGGCTATCAAAATATTAATAGACATAAGACATCCCACTAATTTAAATTATTCACCACGATACTTAAGCTTTGAAAATATCTGTAATTATCTAGCCTTTAAAGTAATTTAATTAAACATAGTTTTCTATTTAACCGTAATGTTGACATACATAATTATAATACAAAAAACAAGAGCAATTTTTATCTTACCTTGTTCAGAACAGATAAAAACTAAAACACAGAAAACTAACTGCTTATATAATAGTTCATAAGGTCATATATAATAATTTAACAGATGAATTAAAAATCTTAATTCATTTAGCCTGTTCAAGAAGAAGATTAATGAATTACTTGCAAATTTGTATAAAGTATTAACAACAAAAAAAAAAGTCATGCTTAATGTTGAAATGCCTAATAAATAATTAATAAAATAAACGTTAGGCGGCGCAGTAGGTAGAGCGCTTGCCTTTCAGCCGGAAGGTCCAAGATTCGATTCACGATGAAGTAAAAAAATGCTTTATGGGTTTTTCGACCTGGTCCAGTCATTTTCATTTATTTTATCCCCTTTGTCATTGGGATAAAATAAATTAGAAAAAAATAATTGAGAGTATAATCTAGTAACAAGTTAAACAAAATAAAGCTATTCTATTTAAGAAGGCTTAGTTCCTGACAATAGTAGTAGTTTTCCACATTTAATGAGTTTATAAGCCAGTAATTTGACAAATATATGCTCGAAAAATATTGTAGATATTGTAGTATAAGCTTGCAGTACCGTATTTAATTAATTAAGCACGAAAAGGTGATTCTTTTTGTCAAGTTACTGTCAAAAACTTCAAAAAAAAAAACAATTTGATAATTTGATAATCTTCAGTTGTTATATTTTTCTTAAATTCTTAATTATCTTTTTACTCAACTTTTAATATATAACTTTCTACAGTTTAGGCTAAGGTCTTAATCATTCAATTAAACTATTTTAATTTCTTTTATAACAACTTGTCAATAGATGAAATTATTTTACATATTCTTTTATTCTTTTTGTTTTGTTTACATAATTTAAAATTTTAATCTAAATTAAATTGTATTATACTACTATTCATGTAAAGTCATTGTAAATAATTTTTTTTAATAAAGAAAAAAAATGTTGGTACAATAGACCTTGAAAAAAAATTATCATATTGTACAGGCGTTTAGAGAAAATCAATTAAGTATTTTGTATTCAATGAATAAGAATATGTACTTATATTCCAGTCTTCTTCGGTCTTTTCGAATATTTTCAATTCAAAAAAATAATTCTCAAAAACCAGAAATTAAATTTGAAATTTTTACATAAGGTTTTCTATAAAAATATTTTTAAAAAATTTTCAATCAGTGTAATTTAAAATTTCTCTTAACATATGAATTACAAAATTCCTATTAGAAAATTTGAAAGCAATTCCATTTCTACTTAAATGTATTCATAAATAGATTTAAAAAAAAAAATCCTTGATTTATTCAAAATGTCAATTTAATGTCATTTATATATGAATATGGTAATGTATTATAAAATATTTCTTTAGTTAATATGTGTGTCAGTCAAAATATTCTTAAATGATAGTAAAATGATTCTTGATAAATTTCGTTCTAAATCTTATTTAATAGACATTTTTATTTTAGAATACTGAGTTCTATAAAGATAAACTACAAAAGTATTTGATTTGCCATTTTGCCAATAAAAATATAAAATAAAAATAAATGCAATTTTTTTCGAATTAATACCAAACCTCTCCCAACCCATCACTATTATATATTAAACGAATGAAAAATGTTTGTGCTCCTCTATTACTACAAAAATTTATTCCCACAGGATTGTCAATTGTCATGGCATATCAGACAACCTTAAAAAGAAAAAAAAAACTTCTTCTAACGTTTATTTTTTGTTTTGTTTACAAAAGTTCTATGTTGATAAAATGGAATTTATTTGGCTATTTAATGTTTTTCTTAACTTAAATTTAGTAGCAAAAAAAGACAACAAACAAAGAAAGAAAGCTAAAACCAAAATTAAAATAAGCAAATAAAAAAATGAAATTATATTCGAAGTTAAAAAAAAGAAATTAAGAAAGAAAAATAGTTGAGTTGTCTAGTTGTAGGATGTTTAGATATATAGTATACACAGTATACTGTACACTGCTGGAAAAAAAAAATCGGGTTTTTCGGAATTTGTTTAATTATTTATTTCCATTATCTAGAAAAAGTGAACACTTATGGGACAAATATCAATTTTCGATTTAGTTTTTGAGTAATTTTTATTTCGTTGGAAAATATTGGAGCTAAAATTCGAGATCATTAAAAATTGGGTACTATCATTGATTAAGAATACTATACAGTATTATTAAAAAAATAATAATAATTAAAAGACATATTCTGTTATCTTATAAATTATTATTAAAAAAATTAAATTATACATTTTTTTTCTTTCTATAGAAATTCTTAACTATAAAAGAAATTAATAAATCATAGGTCCTCCGTTAGCGGCAATTACTGCTTCACATCTTCTCTTCATGGATTCGGACAAGGTTTTCAATGATGAAGATGGTATTGACCTCCATGGGCTCAATGTGATTCCAATTAAAGTTTTGAGGTTGTTCGTTATTTCGGGGCGATGATTTGCAAGCTGCAGCTTTATTATATGGAGCAAATATTCTCAATAGGGCTTAGATCTAGACTAGATGGAGACCATTTCATTACTCTACGATATTTATGTTTTTCATGTGATTTTGAACATGAAAATTAAGATAAAAAAAAACTAACATGTTGTAACAAAAAAAATTATTCCGAGATGAAAGTGCAATATCTTCTAAGCTATTTAAGAAACATAAACAAAAATTTATTCTTACGTCGTTTCTAACCGTGTAGCAAGGAGCATTTTGTCTTGTTGCAAAATGAAATCAAAATTGTCTTTCTTCAAAGAGCATATGAACAGAAGGCTCCAATTCATTTTCCAAAATGTTTTTTTCAGATTTTGATGGTAACATTTGCATGCATTCATTGCTTAATCATTTTGTCAGAATTGGCTTACGTCTGAAAATATAACCTGCTCCCACATATCCTCTGTCCAAGAAACGTGTTCTTTTGACTATGCAAGCCTATGTATTGGCAATTCGTGCCTATGTATTGGCTGCAACTCAGGCTTCTTGACTGGACCATATGCATTTAATCTTTCGTGCATTGTGCATTTAATAGTCTATATCGTTCCAAACTGGGTGAAATCGTGGTTCCACTTGCTCTATACAGAGCATTTCGATAATCTCTCGACGTTTTCAAACAATTTTCCAAACTGTACATTTTTATAAAGTTGGTCCTCAATATGCGTTGTGTTAGAAGGTTATCCTAATTTTTTGCTGCTATGAATACACCCGATTTCACCAAATTTTTTCAAAATATAAGCCACTTTGCCTTTAAAGCAACATAATATTTCAGCAATTTATCTTGTTGGCAAATTTTCCCGTGATAGCACAATTATATTGCTCTTTAACTCGTTACCTATTTTATCCATTATTATTTTAATTAGTATTTATTACACTTCACATTTTATATTCACAGATAATAAATATTTTTAATTTTAGTCCCCTAAATATCCAATACAGCTAGATATTGGATACATAAATATGCCTGATGGACAAATAAGTGTGAACACTGATGTTTATTTATTTCGGTTTTTATGTTTATTTGTTAATTAGTTTCAGTAGTTGTTACGCAATCTGATGATCAAAAGATTAATAAAACCAAGTACAGATCTTCCTTGAAAGGTTTTTCAATGGACCTCACAAAACTCTAGTGACTGTCTTGATGTAAATCATTTTATTCTTTTAGGATGTAGCGTCAAGTTTTGTTCTTCATAAATATTATGTGAGATTTTTTCTGCAATGCCTGGGTTAATTTGAGTTTTTTATAATCTACACAAACCACAATCAATAGGGGAGGGGACATAAATAGTTGGGCTTTATATTTAAGGTAGCTTTGTAACCCGCCATAAATGACGGAAGCAAAATAAATGCTAGTTTTTTCTTTCTCCATTTCAAGAGTTTTCAAATCTGAAACAAAGTTAAGAAAAATACGTATTTGCTTACTAATTTATCATACCTTATTTTTTTTATTAGATAGCTTTTAATTACCATATAAACAGAATATTTGTAGTAAGGTGCAAAATTTTCTATTTCTTAAGGGTAGTTTTCTCGCTCATTTTAGCGACATCTTTCTTGTCGTTATTGAAAATTCATCGTATACATTACATAGCTGTGTAAGTTCAGCGTTAGATGATGAAGATATAGAATTAGTTTTTAGAAAATTTTACTTGCTTTTAAATTATTTATTTTCAATTACTTTTAATGTTTAATGTGCTTTACTCCGGGTATCGAAATATATTTTATTTTATGTTGAAATTAAAAAAACAGTAATTCGTATATGCATTGCAATTTGTATATATAGAAAACTATATACATATATAATTATTTATAATTAACATTTTAAAGTATATCTAATTTGAAGTATCAAAGACCATTCTTAATAAATATGAAAAAAAAAATATTTAAAAAGTAATTCGTTTATCAACATTTTCTGTTCCTGAGATTTTACGTACAAAATCAGTTATCTCAGATGTCTCAATAATTATACTCTGAAAACTGGTTACAATATACTTATTTGAAATAGAAAAAATAAACTTTTGACAAAAAAAAATGCGTTATATTTTTGTGATTTAGTAAAATGGGTAAACTCTAATTAATAATAATGGACTAGGTACATCTGTTTTTCGACTAGAGAAATAATTTCTCTAAAACTTCTACGTCTTATTTGAGTATTCAATTTTGAATAGTAAATGATTCGATTTCGGCACAATCATTTTATTAAGGATTTTTTTTTATTTTTATTTATTTTTAAATAGCTATAATAAATTTTTTGAAAAATTTATTTTAAATTGTTTTAATATAAAACGCAACATTTAAAATATAATATTTATTTATTACAAAATAAAGAGAAAACAAGAACAAAACACAAAGACAAAATTAATAAATTATTCTTTTTATAAGCTTTCTCTCTGTAAACTTTTCTTTTAGATTTGTGGCTTTGATCAGAAATTAAAAATTTCTGCTTTGATTTAATTTTTATTCGTATTTCGTAGGTCTAGGTATGATTAATTGCTATGGTTAAAATGAAAAATTGTTTTTTCTTTTTCAATATATTTATAAAAAGGAATAAAAACAAAAATAGCAACAAAATAATAATTTTATTAAAAGGAAATTAATTTTTTGTAAGATAATTTTTATTTTAATTGCTGGTGGTAACATCTCAGTAACAAATTCAAAAGTAGAAAATGAAATGGGATCCAAAAAATATTACAAAATATTTTTGAATCTTATTTATTTCTTGTTTTGACCGCATTTCATTTACGAATGTAAATCCAAATATTTTTTTGGTTTATATATACTATTTTTCTATAAATTTCTAAATTTTTGTTTTAATTTATGACAATTGAAATTTGGTTTCCAATTTGAAAAAAAAAAATAAATAAATAAAATAAAAAACTGTTATGGATATGGAGTCAAGAATTAACAAGAAAAATTAATATTATGCTTAAAGTGTAGTCTGAATATAAAATGTTACCCAATTTAACCCTATTACACAGTTTTAGGCTCGTGAGTCCGGGCCTGAATTAACACAACAGGCACTACACATGGTATCCAAATGGTGACGAGCGGTTAAATTCTCTATTAATCCAAATAAAAGCAATATTGTTCCCTTCACAAACAGTAGAATTAGGGACAAATTAAAGAAACCTAACCTAAATGGGGTAACGATTGACTTTGGGAAAGAGATCAAATATCTTGGAATCGTACTTGATGAACATCTGAATTGAAATGCTCATCCAGACAATGCTCTAAACAAAGTCAGAATTGCGCTCTAGACATGTAAAAACCTATGTCGACGTAAATGAGGACTACACCTAAAAATGGCATTATGGTTATAATATTTCGGTTTACATTCGTCTCATCTGTGCCTTGTGGTGGTGTTTTCATGTTCGGCGAATATATTCGTTGAAAATACGAACATCTTGTGTTCGGTGAATATGTTTGTGCATTTGCGGTTATGTTCGCGAACATTTCAAATTTTGCTATATGTATTTTAATTTCATTTGTGAACATAACTGCACGGTTTTCATTAGAATTTTTTTGCGGATAAATTGAAGTTTAGAAAGAGATGAGTATAGTGTACTATTAATGTGAACGAGGAAGTAAATTTATATATATCAATTATATAACAAAATCGAAATAGCATTTATTTTTATGAAGATATGTTTTTGTTTTTAATATTTTCCGATATTTATGGCCACTCTTTCGATATTTCTTCCGATATTTAATCATTGTTTCTCTACACTTTGCTTTTTATATCTTTTTACAGTTTCGTCGATATATTGGCAAAAAATTACATAATTTTAAGACATTTGTTTTTCAACTCAGTTTTATTATAGTTTCTGGTTTTATAGGGAAACAAAAATGAACATTTAAAAAAAAAAATAAGTCTATTAATAAGCTTTTTTTTTCTCTTGGTAAACTGTTTGTGTTAAACAAGTAAATAAATAAATAAAAAAACTAATGTCAAAATTACAAATCAAAATTTCATATTCTCAAAACTAAAAGTTTATTAAAATTTTTTTTTTGTTATTTATTTAACTAACACCGTTAAATATGTATATTTATTCCCTTTAGTTTTAATTCTCTAATTCCTAAGAACAACACCTTATCTTTCTAATTCATACATGTTTATATGTATATACTTATATACAATACATATATATGCAGTTGAATAGAAATTTAATTTAATAATGATGAATTAAATTATGAAAGAATAATTGTGTAAATTTAAAACAAACTTTTATCAAACAATTCTTTATAAATATATACAGTAACAACTCGGATAAAATGAATACCATAGGATAAGATGATTAAAATTAATAGGATAGATTAGGTGAACTGACTTAATACTATATAATGCGATAATAATGAACTTAAAAGCTGCCTTAAGGCATATTAACTTTTGCTATAAAATTTGCTTAAGTTATTAAAATATCACGAATCTAATACTTAAAACATAAGATTGGTTAAGTTCATTATAGTTTTGTATATGGAACTTCATACAGTTGTACAAAGCCTTAAGCTATTATTTTGGTTCATTTAACGAAAATGGTTTAATTTCATTATATATAATTCACAAATAATTAGTTTAGGTAGTAATTCGAATTTCTTTATTTACAGTTCTTGATTTCCAGCAATTTTTTACTTTGAAAAGGAATAATTTCCAAAAATTTGTCGCTAACGCAAGTCAAAAGTAATTTTTGTTTCATGTCAAAATTTATAATTTTATATAAAATTTTTTTTTGTTTTCTTTGATATGTTCTTATCTTTTTTATAAAAATACAGTTTGACTTATTTTCTTTTCAATTTACAATATTAAGAGCTTTGGTATACTAAAGTATTTACACATAATATTATGACAAAAATGTATTTATTCTAACCGGGATTTTTATGTTTAGAATGTATTTTTTTAAGCGAAAAATTTATTTCAAACCTAAAAACTCTTACACCACTGTTATTAACTTTTTTTCTAAATTAAGATAGCTTCTAGAAAGGCAGGTAATATTTTTTCTATTTGTTTGAAAACATTATTCAGTAGAGGTTTATAGGTGTACTCAGGATTAGGAACAGGTGAAGCAGATGATATTAAACAGTAATTGCTCAATATGAATAACCATATATTACAGGTGTAGATATAAATAAAAATGTTAAAAATTATAGCTGATGCAAGTAAGATAATATAAAAATTTATAGTTTTATTTAATTTGAAATTATTGTTTTAATTTTCAGAATGACAATTAAACTAAAAACAAATTAAACCGATAGCATTTAAAAAAATAATTTAATAAACATTAAAATGAAAAAAAATAAAAAAATTATATTGCCAAACCAAGGCGGGTCTGAGATTATGTTTAATACTTTTTGATCGACTTATAAAAGAAAATTGACATAAGTAACAACACTCCTCAATAAAGTTCAAATGAAATACAAAAACAATACAAATGATAATTTCATTTCTTACATGTACCTACATACCTATAATTAAAATTTAAATGAATCTTATTCCAGAATATAACTAAAGTTATAATTTACAGGAAAAAACGAAATATAATTTAAAATTTAACAATGAATAATTGGAATGATTATACTATGAGCGATTTTTGGAGAAGATAACTATGAAACTTAAATTTATTTATTTTAGTAATTAAAAGTTTTTTCTAGTTTTTCTTAATTTTTTATTTAAGTGAATTTTGTTTACATATTTAACATTGCTATAAGTTTCTAAAGTTGAAAAAATATTTCTAATAAAATTCATATTTATTGTGTTAAATTTTGTGATATAGCTTTCATTAGTATCATTCATATTAAAAGACAGTTTTGTAAAGTTAGATCAAGTATATAAAAATTTTCAATTAAATTTTGTTAGTATATACATACATACATACAATATACTGATTGTAATTGTCTTATAATTGATAATTGAATTATTTTTGATTTTCAAAATTCATCAGTTATAGATCATACACGTTTAGAAAATAATTCAATGGGTAACATTAGTATTCGATTGAATTTCATTTTTAAAGAAGGAAGGACCTATAAGGAATAATACCTTTAGCATATAAATCATAGCCAACATTAAATTTTTCAGAATGTAATTGAATCTGGCAAACCTTTTTTATGGATTATTCTCATTCCATAAACCGAAATTTTGTTTGTTTTATCATTTAACCAGATTTAATTATTGAATAAAATTTTTCCATAATAAACTGGATTAAGTTGCAATCGACTTTGAACCCATTCTCCAAACAAACAATGCGAATAATTATTTAGTCGATTATGTGCATATACCATTCAACACTATGTTTTATAACCTTGACGAAAAGAACATTGACTTTGGAATTAATTTTCAAACATTTTTACAATGTAAAACTTTCCATGTTAATTTCTAAAAATATGTAATTTACCATCTCTGATGTGAGATGTCTATAGGGAGATGTTAATATCAAATCTGTTGAAAATTCAATCACTCTAAAATAAAATATAAATGCCTTTTATTAATTTTTATTGAACAGAGATAAACTCTCAGAAGATATATTCATACAGAATTTTCTGTAATTCAGGTACAGTAAGAAAGATTCATTGGAAAAAAATCATTATTTTTTATTTTCTATTTTAAATATTTTTTTTTCTTCTTAAAACGATTATCCCAGAAATAATTTTCGGTCTTAATTAGGAAAAAAAAAAAATTAAAACTTGAAAAATCTTTTTATCAGGGTTTAAATTTCAATTCATTTCGTCCTTATCACTTTTCAAAAGTATCCCTTTTATTTTCATTTCCAATTAAATTTAATTCTAGCATCCCTTTTATTTTGCACTTAGTAGAAAAAACTGAAATAACTTTAAGTGAAGGATTTTACATGTATTCTTTTTTTCTATCAATTTCTGAATATTTTCAGAGTAATAATAATTAATCTAAGAAGTTCTCAATTGTATTATTTTCAGTGAAATGAAAATGACGAAATCAGCTTAAAAAATGGTTATTAAAAAAAAAAAAATAAAAATATTCCCAGTGATTCAAAATATTAATTTACAATAAAAAAACTTATTTAAATAATATCATTGATTAAGAATACTCTATATAGATAGACATTATAGAATACAACATTTTTGGCCTAAATTCACGGTACTTTAGTGATTACAATTAGTACAATTAGTGAGTCTCTTAATTTATAAAATATTGTATTTTTTATTTCTTATGTATATTATGTATACCGGGTGTTCCAGAGCATGCGTATCAGCTTTTTAAGAGGGGAAGGAGCCGTTATTTTAAAATTTAGAAAAAAGTTTGTTAACTAAATCGAGGGTGCTCTATCGATTATTGTGGTATTTTCAACTTTCGGAAAGGACCGCTAATCGGTTTTTTTAGATCCAAAAATCGCCAAAATTGGCCGAAATTGGCCGAAATCGAGATTTTCAAATGGGAAGGGGTATTTTTTAATGCAAATTCAGATTCTACGACAAAAAATAAGAAAATTATGTTAAATGATTTTTTTTTGTTTTCTCAGTATTTTTCTTCAAAATTAATAACAATAAAACAAAATTGCTCAAGATTTTCCTTTGGTAAACTAAAATTATTGATAATCATTTTTATAAATTACAGTATAACTTCTATAACTCGAACTCTCTAAATGTTCGATAATTGGCTCGAGTTAAAGAGAATTCGAGTAATAGAAATTTAGAAAAAATTTAAACATAGCATACATATTTCAATTATATATTTATTAAATACATATTTTAGTAAAAAAAAAATACAAGAAAAATTCAACATAGTTAAAATCTTAAATATGTACCTAATCAATTAAAAAAAAATGTTTCTATACGATTTGAAGTTAGATCATTTTATAAATTACATAGATGTACATTCGTGTTGACAAAATACATTAACGCTTATAATGGAATATGCATAATATTACTGCTTTTTATTTTTTGATTTCGTGCTGCTAAAAAAATTTCAATTTCATCCACATACTTAAACAAATGTTGGGGTGTATTGCCTTCTACTAATAATGAATTTTTTATTGTCCTCAAGGCATCTCAAGGCTTTTCACTAATGAAATCTGTATTTGTTAATTCCACAGAAAAGGTATCATCTTCACTACTTATTTCTTGGAGCTCCGTTGTTTCCGCAATTGCCTTGAAAATGCTATAATATCTGCATCATTTAATAAATCATTCGTAATAATATCTATATCGATGTTTAAATAACTTTGTAAATCAAAGTGGATAATGGTACACGAAATTCTGAATGATTTAACATATTTCTTAATTGAGCGAGACAGATTTCATCTTCTGAATTGGATTGGTCATTTAAGCTAAATCCGGCTTTCTGAAAGCAATTTCTAATTGTTATTGGTTTTACATCAACATTCGAAGCCGCAGAAACAAAATTGATACAGTCAAGAAGTGTAATTTTTCGAACTGGTTGATTTTCATTCAAATTATGTAAAATTTTAGAAAGGATTCTTTTACGATAGTAAAATTTTAAATTTTTAATCACTCCTTGATCCATAGGTTGCACTATTGATGTCATATTTGGAGGAAAAAATATGAGTTTTATTGCTTTTAATTTATTTTGCAAATTGGTGTTCATATCTGCCGTACAATTATCAATAAAAAGAAGAATCTTACGATTATGTTTTAAAAATTTCTAATCTAAATCTAGTACCCAATTATCGAAAATTTGAGTAATCATCCAAGGCTTTTTATTACTCCTATAATGAACTGGTAGTGACCTAATTCCTTTAAAAGAGCGTGGACTTGCACTCTTTCCAATCAGTAGAATTTTTAACTTCTCTGTTCCACTCATATTTGCAGCTATCATACAAGTAACTCTTTCTTTACTATGTTTGCCGCCGTGGCATTTCTCGTTTTTAAAAGTTAAAGTTTTGTCTGGAAGACATTTAAAAAAAGTTCGTTCTCATCCGCATTAAAAATATCATTTTCATTGTAGCCTTCTGAAAGACCAGGTAAGTTTACATACATACATACTAAATAGTAAGATGAGCATCACGTGAAAAAATGCCGTTATCAATAATGAATGATAACGTAAGAAAAATGAAGCAGAATAACCTAACAAGTTCGTATGTTTTGTTTTCTATTTGATTTGAGAGAAAAAGTTCGAGTTAAAGAAATTTTTTTACCAAAATAACATAAAAATGTTCGAGTAAGAGAAAATATCGAGTTATAGAGATTTTCGAGTAAGAGAAACTAATATATATAAATAATTGAAGGAAAGTTCTAAATGCAATAAAATAGTTCGAGTTAAAGAGAAGTTCTAGTTCGGGAAGGTAAGAGTTAGGGAAGTTTCACTGTAATTTGATTTTCATGTTATCATATTTTTGATCTCAGTTTTGGGTTCCTACAAAGTTTAAACAAAAAAAAATATTTTTTGATGTAGAATCCGAATTTTTTTAAAATCTCGATTTCGGCCAATTTCGGCGATTTTGATCTTAAAAAACCGATTAGCGGTCCTTTCCAATAGTTGAAAATACCACCAATCGATTTAGTTAACAAACTTTTTTCTAAATTTTAAAATAACGGCTCCTTCTCCTCTTAAAAAGCTGATACGCATGCTCTGGCACACCCTGTATATGTATATATATTTTTTATAATTATGTATTTAAATTTTAATATTCAATTGCTTGCACCATTTGAAAACTTTATGAACTGATAGCTACCAAAAATTCAAATATGATGAATATCCAGATATTTATCGAATAAGTTTTTAAGGAATAAAATATTTCCTTCGTTTTATAACCTCCTGAAGCTTTCTAAGCATTGAATCGCATAAATTTTTCAAAAATTGTGTGGTTTTTTTACGATCTAAGTGTAAACACATTATTGGGTCAATATAGACGAGTCGTTCCTTCTTTCGTTTTTGTCTTTTTTTTCTTTCGTTTCAGTTCCCTTTACCTACTAACTAATTTTTGGTATTCATTTTTCAAACCAAAATTTTAGAGTTTTAAAAATGAGCCCACTAACACTAACACAAAGAAAAAATCAAATAAAAAATTTTATGAGCTTTAAAATTTTTTATAAGCTTCACGTTTCATAACTATTTCAAAATTCAAAGAAAATTAGTCATCAAGTACCTTTAGCGGTTCTCTTCAAAATTTTTGCTATTTTTTGTTTTTAAATTTTAAAGTAAAGTGCAATAATAATTTTTGTAGTTTTTTTTTTTATTCATAAATTTTAATTTATAATTGTATTGGAAGAATTTGAAAAAGAAAAATGAGTATATTTTTGATTTTTTCGTTTACAAAAGTTGAAGTGTTATATTTTTAGTTAATTAAGGATGGTGGAGGATGGAAGAGGGATGAAACAAGTGCAATTATTAAGCTACCTACAGACGGAGATACTTGGTGTAGCCACCAAGTATTCTATATTAAAATTTTCTTGAGTTGTCTTCAAAGTGTCTTCGTCTGTGGTGAAAGGACATAATACAGCAACTTGGTGTCCGTAAAATCAAAAACTTTTGATTTTTCGTTGGTGTCTCTTGAAGTTGTCTATAAAATATTTACGTGTATAGTGATGTGTAGACACATTTTGGATACTTCATTTCAAATTTTTTTTTAAGACGTGAACATTTAACAGAAAGTGTACGCTTATTTCATATCATTTTTTTTCTAGTCTTTTTATTATGTATTATCATTATATCTACATTGTTTTTCTTAATGTTAATTAGGTTTTTTCTTGTTAATTATTTTATTTTTACATACAAATTCAATTTAAATTATCGTTTAATAATAATAAAAAGTATAACACAATTTTGTTATAAATTATGGTTTTAATGCGTTCTTCATTTAAAAAATTTCTAGTTTGTTTTCGTGGTAAATTTTTTAAAAACTCTTCTGCAAGCAAAATAAGTTTTAAAAAACAAACAAAATTTTACAAACAAATTGAATACTCATACATTTTTATCCGTTGACCGTTCCATACTAATATTTTTTTTAAGATGCGGTAGCCGCTCTTGTGTACAAAAATGTTGCTGCGTGTATAGGCAAGTGGCTGTCTAAGTAGCCAGAATGTGGCGACACCAAGTGTGTCCGTCTGTAGGTAGCTTTAGAGAATTTCAAAAATTTGTCATTATTCATTATTAAATATTTTTAACAATTAATATTATTATTTAAACTCTTAACTATTAATATTATGTAACTATTAATATTACTATTTCAATTTTCTTAAATAACAAAATGTCGGCATATTTCAAAAATGTTAGCTCTTGTTTTCATTATTTTACACAGCTTTTTTAAAAAAATATACTTTTATTTTACAAACCTCATACTTTAAAATTTATTCTCAAATGCATTATTTACACACACACATAAAAAAACGACTCTAGTGCTGAACCGTGTGGAATAAAAAAATTTCTGCAAAAAAGACGAAAACGAAAGAAGAAACGACTCGTCTATATTGGCCCATTGTAAATAGAATTATTTCTGATACCATTAACAAAACTCTATTTACTTGAAGCAAATGCGATGTTCTAATATTGTGTTGGTGTACTTCGTTTATTGATGTTCTTAAAATTGTATTTGTATTGATGGTCCCAGAAAGCATTTTATGAATTGGTATACATAGCATTTTTTATATATAGAGCTGGAGCGGCAATATTTTGTGTGTTTTATGTATTTGTTGTGTTGATGTTTTTTGTTTTATAGTCCAAATATGTTTTTTATTGCTTTGTTTTGAATTATTTGTAATTTAGTTTTGTTCATTTTTTCACATCCCACAATGGCATATATAAAAGAACTATGGAATAAGCTAAAACACCGAATTCTCTTCCATTGAAATGGTATTCTGTGTGCTATTCTTCTGAATATACCTGTTATTTTTCTACCTTTTTCAATTTGAATATTTATTTGTGTTTTTCAGCTCAATTCATCATCTATTACGACTCCTAAATACTTATATTCATCAATTTTTTGAATTTTCATGTTGTTATGCAGCAGATTTAAAGATTCAAAATGTTTAGATTTAAAATATAAATACTTTGTTTTATTAATGTTTATAGTCAATTTGTATTTGCACATCCATTTATATATTGTGGTTACGTCATAATTCATACTACTATTAGTGTCATATATAATTACAAGATCATCAGCATATAGAAACGGTTCGGCAAAACTGTTTATGTAGCAATCAAAGTGTGTATAACCTAACGAACTACTTTGTATTTTGCCACAAAACGTTTTTTCGATTGTATTTATGTGGTATTCTGTACATGCAAATTGTTTCCTTTTATTTAGATAGCTCCTAAACCATTTTTGTTACCACTTATTACATATTCATGTAATTTGCGTAAGATAATTTTCCTATCTACCATATCGAATGCTTTTGGAAGATCAAAAAACATCACTGCCTGCCACCTTTTTATTATTCTCTAGTCTATTTCGAATATTGGTTAAGACATAAAAAATAACTGCGTTCGTGTTGGAATTTTTCTTAAACCCATATTGTATTTTTTTCTTGTTATTTTTTCAAAAATGCTCCGTAAATAGCATGTTTACATACGTTTCAGTTACTTTACCAAAGATTGTACATATTGATATTGGTCTAAAATTATTTATACCTTGTGTTTCTCCAATATTTTTATATGTTGGTACTACTTTGTTAATTTTAAGTATACTTGGTAATTCACCTTTTTTTAATGCTGGTGTTAATTAATCTAGTAAACGGTATACATAGCTCTGTCTTATAAGATTTAACAATGTCAGAAATAATTCCATCTGTCCCGGTTGATTTAGAGTTAGATAATTTATCTATTAGCTGTTCTGTTTGGTATTTTGTCTAAAGGCTTAAACTTAAAAAGTATTTGTGTATTTTTTTTTAATACAAATTGTATCAAAACTACTCGCCATTTTATTTCCTATTGTGCTATAAAATATATTGAATTCGTCTAATCTATTTTTTATTTCTACCTTAAAATAGTCCTTTAGTAAACTCATTTATTTTTTGTGAGTTATTATTCATTAATATGTTTTTCACAACATTCTAATATCTACATTTAAATATCTAACTCTAATTGTTTTTCTATTATTTAACCAGTAATGATGTTTTCCCTCAAAATATTTTCCCTTGTTAGATTAGTTTTGGTGACTGAACCCGTTTTCTCATTATTTTGACTTCTGGTATTAATTTTATGAATATATAGCTTGCCGTTTATTTAATGTAGTGGTTGTATTGTATGTATTGTATGTATTTTGTATGTAGTTTTATTAAGTCTTTTATAAGCAGTATCTCCTTTTCCTTATGGATAAGCACAGTATACTTTCTCTCGAGTCATAACTATTTAAATTTTTTATAGCTCTGTTTTAAATCACCTGCAGTTCATCTATCTTTTGTTTGGTAGCTGTTCCCCCATAATTTTATACCATAACTAAGATGGCTGATGTGCAATATCGAGTAATATATAGATTTTTTTGTTGTTATCGGTATTAAATCACTCGAATGATTTTGAACATCCCTGCAATTGAAGATAATTTACTACTAAGAATTGATGTAATTTACTTTAATTACATTTGTTACCATTTGACAAGATGAAACTAGGATACAAGTAATAGCATAAGTATCAACAAAAAATTTAAGAAAATAAATTGTATACGAATGATGTACTTTTAAAATCTGTGAATATATACTTTTAGAACATATCCTCGTATCTGGGACTCAAAAGTAGATTTAATTTGTTTTGAAAATATTTAATTTTTTAACTTTTGAATTTTTTACTCTCCAAATTACGAATTATTATTGTACACCCGAAATTTAATTTTTTTTTTTTTTAAATTACAAAACTTATAATATAGAAATGGTATGTTCATGTTGTACGTAAGATTTCCATTTCAATTAAATTCCAAAAGATTTCATTACAGAAAAAATATATGAAATAAGTGAAATTTATTTCAGAGATTATTAATCACATTGCAATGTTATTCTAACAACCACATTACGGAAGCCAATAAATTTTTGTTTTTACTTTTTATTTGCAAGTGAAACAACTACATACCAAGCACACAAAACAAAAAAGTAATTTTCAAAAATCTAAACGACCTTTAAACGAATTTATAAAGACATTGTCCTTCCGTAAATTTTCATTTAACAGAGAAAAAGTTTTTCAATTTTATTTTCTAATAAAAGGTAGAGATACTCTTTTAATACTTTTCATTTTTTACAATATCCTGTGTTGTATTTATTAAACCTTGTATTTGTATCCTACTGTGAATGAATTTAAAATTTAACTGGAACAGAAAAAGAAAGTAAGTTAGTTAGAAAATAATAAAGTTGATTTGGTATACTTTAGGATACTTTTTTCATATTGTTATCACTCTTCAATTAAGTTTAATTTCCAATGTATCAGTTCAATCCCAGGTCAATTTCATATATTTATTTATATACATTTCAGTTCAGTGTCAGTTCCTCTTTTTAATATTTTAGTAAAACATATATGGATAATTTTTCAGTAGAACAAGTAAGTGTTTTCGCACAACGGAGGGCCAGTTTCAAGTGTTAATAAAAGTTTCAAGTGTTAATAAAGTGTTAATAAAAGGCTAAGAAACGTAAATATTGGATTCATAAAACTTGGCAGAAATGAGATATTAGGCGTTTTCGTTTATTAGTTCAGAGCAGAGCACGAACTGTCAAAAACAGATTCTTGTTTTTTTTTTGCTCACAGCGTTCAGAGCTTGAAATTCGTATCTTTTTATGCGTTCAGAGCGCGCTCGATTTAAATTAACAGAGCACGTACAGCGCTTGAATATTAAATGTCAAAAAGAGATGTTTATTTTAAAACAAAATAGATGACACTACTATACAATAGTAAAAAAAGTAAACAATTTTAAAATTTAAAATAAATATCCACAGTGATTTTTACAATTGAAGAAATAATGGTCGACGATATAAGCTTTGATAGTGAATAATTAATATTTAATCAAAAATAAATATTTTTTAGTTTAGACTTTTTGTAAATCTTAACTTTTGTAAATTTCAAAATTTAAAGTTTAAATTCGATATATTATGACAAATGATAATTTGAAACAACAATAAAATAAAAATGACAGTTTACTCAAATCGGGTTTTTTTATTAAATCTGAGCGCTCGGAGCTTATCTGTTCATGCTCTGCTCAGAGCGTGCTCATTTAAGTGAGAACGCGCTCAGATCTATGCTCTGAACTAAAAAACGAAAACGCCTATTGTTGAAAATTTATTATATTATATTTTAGAATGTCAATGTCAAATTGTTCTTTTTATTTACTACTGTAAAAAGAAGATTTAGAATATGTTTAATTTTATTATATTTATTACAGGAATTATATAAATTTATGAATTATAAAGATGTTTGAATATTGTAAAACTATATAATATGATTGATAATCAATTAATAAGTAATAAGATTTAAATTAATATATATATATATATATATATATATATATATATATATATTATATTATAATATATATTTATATTAGTGTCTGTCACGCAATTTCGTAGATTTACGATTCGTATTATTTTGGAAGCATGGATTCTTCCGTGAAGAACCATATTTTTGTTACGCATCTTACGCGTCTTAATTTGTGTTGTTCCACATAAAAAAAAATACAAATTGAAAATAGTTATATTCAAAGCACAAAAAATTACCAATTAAAAATAATTAAATTCTAATAGCAACACAACTATAATTAAAATTGGAAATGAAATTTAAACACACATCAGATATCAGCTGTTATTACGAATTTACGAAATGAAAAATCCAAAATTTACTCTTCAAGCAAAATTGACATTCGTAAATTTACGAAATACGAAGATACGAAATGCGTGACGAACGCTATTATAATCATTCCGTTCTATTCCTCGTACTTAATATTTCTCTGCTGCTCATTTTCCAACTTTTTATTATGGCTGCGTTTTATATCGTAATAATCATGGCTGTGTTTTATATAGTAAGGCTGATACTACTAAGACTAAGTAGGTTCAAACTTAATTTAGATTAGAGACTTACTTGTTTTATTCATTTCCACTGCCAACTTTTTCTTATACCTATTTCATGTCTGTATTTACTATTCATATCATTTTTATCAGACAAACCTTATAAAACTAAATTTTGCTGCACCATTATCCAATTCAGTTAATTTCTCGTCACTTGCAATTTCGAATACAAACAATGCACTAAAACAATCAAAAAAAATAACAAAATATATAAGTAGTTTCCTGCATTTATCTGGAGGATGTTTGACGGAACGCTCCAGTACCAATTGTTTGGCCTGCTTTTTTTTAAGCATAAAACAATAAAATGTTTCAGTATGTAGAGTAAAGTGCGTTAAATATTAAAAATAATAAAAATAAAAAAAAAAAACAAATAAAAATTTGTGAACATAAAGAGTACCATCGTCTTGAAATGCAAATAACTATTTCAGACTATTTCAGACGATTGTGGGTATATGAACATAAAAACTATTTCAGTACCTAATTGTTTTCGTTTAAAGTTGTGTCAAATATTATTTGTTCAATATTCTATTTATGCTTTATTATAAGATTTAAAAATTTATATGAATATAATTAAAAATAAATAAATTGATAGAAACAAATCTAATATGACACTACCGACGTTTAGATTTGACAAACATAATATGACAAAAAGCAAATGGCCCATATTAATAAAAGTTCGATCGTTTTTTTTTCAAACTTTGACGCTGAGCTTACGCGGCTATGTAATGTTTCTTTACACGATTAACTTGATGTCGACGTCGCTAAAATGATTGAGCAAATGACCCATAGGGAATAGAAAATTTTGCACTTTACTACAAATATTCTTTTTATATGGTAATCAAAAGTATAACACAGTTGTTTATCAGAAATGAAGTATCAAGAGGGCGTATATTAAAATGTTTTAAGCCACTGATTATAGCAACCATTTTTTACTTAAATTTCTTTAAGTATAAAAATTGATTCGAGATCAATGGTCATAACTTCTTCTGATCTAAGTCAGATGAATATTGTTTTATAATTTCATAAATATCTGATTAAATGCTATTAAAATATAAAATCTATTACTCAACTCCGTTTTAAGATACTTTTTTCATTATTTAAACTCATGAAGTTTTTTATGAAAATATTTTTTTTATTTTTAGGAAATCAAAATCCGCTTTTGGAGTTCTAAAGAATAATATCTTAGACTTTTTCTAAACATTTAATTGTTATATTACAGTTATTAAAACTGGCAAGCAGCTTGTTGGCTGCAAGGGATGTGAGTCGCCTTAAGTATTCTAGCATCCTGCAGCTACCCAATAGACAATAGGAACAATCAAATGGGAGTCCAGAAATACAATGAAGTATAATATTGGCATCATGGATGGCTGACCACTGTGTTATCTCATCCGCTAGTCGGTGCAATTTACCTGCATAAAAAATTGTTACACAAACTACTGATTGCAATGTTTCATTCTAAAATAAAAAAAAAAAAGATTAATAGATCTGATATAACAACTGAAATCATCAGGGTATAATGATCGTAGTTAAAACAATTGATCCAACAACCATGGTAAAATAATAAAGCCTGAGTTAAACATTCTATCTAGCATAATATGTATTCGATAACAAAACCATTATTGGTGAAACAACTACTGAAAGTTATAAATGTGACAGCAAATCTATTATAACTTTTAAAACAGTTTCAATTAATATCAAAACAAAAGCAAGCAAATGGAAAGTGTTTTGCAAAGTGCAAAAAAAAAAAAAACAAAAAAAAACAATATAAATTCTATTTCACAGGAAATGCTGTTATTTTGTGTTCTAATTAAATCAATGTTCTTCTTTTATGATAGTTAAATGAGCAAAATAACTATACAAACAAAGTACAGTTATATTTTTTTTAAGGACGAAAAAAGGATATATTCTCATATTTTTGTGTAAACAAAGGCACTAAAAAGTACTGTTCATAAAAAAAATTGTTTTAAAGGCGTAGAACATTTTAGAAATTATATACAGAGAGCAGAGCAAAAAAATAAGATTTTATTTTAGAGGATACATGCTGTTAATATGTATACATGGATATTATGTTAAATGTGTTTTTATAATAAATAACTGTTCTTTGAGAATATAGCTACTGTTTTCTTTTTTTTTGTTTTTTTAAATTAAAAGTGAAAAAATTAATAAAACTTCATATTTGCAACACGCACACAAATGTAAATCACTAATAGGTATTATTAGTGGCGTATAACCAAAACATTTAATTACTCAGAAAAATGTCCAAAAAAGAAGAAAAAAAATAATAAACAATAACCACAAAATTTCATTTCCTTTTTTATTTCCTCTGAAGCCATTTTTTTTTTGTATATTTTTTAAGTAGGTACATCGTACATTCGTACCATGTATGTACTTATTCGTGGTTAAAATTTTCCATGTACCTATGGAAATTTATCATTTACAGATAGATACCATTTGTAAGTTCTGATATCATTATTTTCCAATAAATTTTGATTTGAGTATTGAAAATGATAAATTTATAATAAATAATTGTGTTAGGGGCTATATTTTTGTAAATCATTTACAAAGCTTTCTACTTAATTCTGTTCTTAGATGTTTGCTTTTTTGTGTCTTTTTTATGAGTGAAGTATAGTTGGATTTAAAATTTGATTTCGTGTCTCACTTATATTTCTTGACTAAAGTGGCTGCCATTTTTGTTAGTTGTTTTTTTTTTGTACGAAATATAAAGGAGCATTAAACGGATGAACTCACACATAGTGAATTCGTTTATTAATGGATAAACACTAACCATTAAAACAAAATAAAAAAGTGGTAAAAAAATAATAAAGCAATTTTATAAATAAATAAAAATAAAATGAGTTCTATTAGCATGTGTAAATATATAATATTTCGAAACCAAAATGTCGTAAACTTGTTTTTGTCATCGTGATAAAATATAGAATATATCATCAGATTACTCAGAATATTATCAAAAGTAATAGCCATCAGTACGGGTCACAGACCGAAAGAAAGCCACGCTGTCAAGCTATTTATTCCGTTTAACCCTTTTTCGTCAGACAATGAATTTCGCAATCGCACATATGATTGTACTAGTACTGAGTTCCTTTGGAGACTATTAATGGGAGAGTGATCCCTTAAAACAGCAAACAACAACAAATAAGTTACTCGAGTCGTGCTATCAAAAAGGCAATATTAACTGCAAAATGGTTTTCCAGAAGCAACTGGAATGGTCATTTCTACCTAACTATCTACCCGAAATTTTATTGCGAACAAAGCCAATTATACTTCTCTACGCCCGGAAGTAAATTCTAATTCTAGTTTTAACTGTAACGTTTTAATGTACGTACAACTGATACAAGGTCGAAAAACCCATAAAGCATTTTTTTTTGCTTCATCGTGGATTGAACCTGGAACCTTTCTGTTGAAAGGCAGGCGCTTTATTTACTGAGTCACTCAGTGTGTGGACAAAAATGGGTTTTTGAAAGGTGATGAAAGTTTTTTTACAGAGCATTTTTAAACATCATTCTAGGTTTTTGTTCGATAGTTATAAATCCTAAGCTCAAATTTCGGCTCACGTCTTTTACCAACAAGTAATCATTTAAATACTTTTTATTAAAAAAATAATGGGCAACACTACTCAGAGAGCTTTGCCTTTATAATAGATGCAGATAGCGAACGATACTTATAGCTGAACTTTACAGCATCCTTCTAACAAATATTTTATTAATATTCCCAGTAGCTGCAGGCACTACAGGTAAGAGTAAAGTGTATTAATAATTTTTTTCATTAAGTATGTACATATAGTTAAACATGATGAAGTTATAGAATTAAAATATGGGGACTTGTGTCAGAAATTCAATACAATTATTCAATAGTTTCTGGATAGAATTACAAACCATGAAATTCTTTTGTTTTCTGGTCATCAACTATGAGCCGCCATCATAAACAGAAAAGGGGCACATTTATTATTGCTTCAATGATTCAGGATGAATTGAAAAGAGGCATGGTATAAGGAAAAAATGTCTTTGTTAAAAATTTCAGAGTGTGGACCGGTATCAAAACTGTTTAGAATATACCAACAACCTTATAACAAGCTTCGATAGATGAGGAAAAATAATGAATGGGTTCAAAGTAGTTGAAACAGTGTCATTCAGTGCATATCGAACAACTCAAATGTTCAAATATCAAACATTAAATTACAAAATACCACATTTAAAGTTGTGTTGTTCATAATTTACATAATTCGAAATTTGTCAATTTCTATTAAACAAAAATCAGCCGAAAAACACTCAAAAATCACGGACAAATGTGACATCAACCTAAATCAGATGGTGTACAGGGCCCTCCCGTCAGAATCTAGGATATATGGTACATATTATCTATACAAATATTTTGAAAAAAGGGAAATCCCTGACTTTGAATTCAACTCCAAGATGCCTTCTAATTCTTAATCCTAATTCACAACACCAGTTCCAACTTAATCAACCTCAATTACAAAAAAAAAATATAGTGTGATTTTGCCATTATTTTTCTTTCTTTGAAAAATATTATATCCTATTATTGGTCTTTTAATATTTTTAGACTTTGATTTCTTGAACTGTAACGTCACTGATTTGTAATGCCAATACTGTGTAATTTAAACTTTCGAAATTTATTAAAAAATAAAACACATAATATATCAAATTCGTAATCATTTTATTAAAAAAAAACGTTTTTTTTAAACATATATAATATTCTTATAAATGTATATGCATATTTGTACATGTATTACATAAATATGTGTAAATTACAATTAAAAATTAGAGATCTACTTAAACTAATTATTATTAATTTATTTTTAAATAATTGTCAAGCATTTTTTAAAACTCAAATATTTGAAATAAAATACACCATTCAATCTAAAATTGAAATATAAAAATTAGTATACATTTATAGAATGTATAATAGATATATCTAATTACATTAAATATTATAAAATTAAATTAAACATTTCAACATTTTAATTATTATACTAAAAATTTAAATTTAATTCTTTTTTTTTTGTTTTTGATTATTTTATGATTTGTTTTCTTATTAAATAACAAATATAAAATTTTATTTTTAATTTACACATTGATAAAAATTTTTAATAAATAAAATTAAGATAAAATTTAAAATTAATAATTGTAGATTTATTGTTGAATTAAGATGACATCCTATACAAAGTAAATTTTCATATTGTCTACAACTTTTAAAATGTGTTTCATCTGATAGCAATCTAGCGACATCTCTTGCAAAAATTGCTGAATTACGATAGCATTTATATCGTGCACTATTATAAATACAGGTTTCATAGGCGAATCTTGTGCTATAAAAATTAAAGAAAGAGAAAAGAAAAAGTAATTATTAAATAAAATAAAATAAATTATGTATACACATCATATAGAAATTAGAAAGATGTCTGAAAGGTGGGGTCCGTAGTGAGCGTTAAATTGTATTAAATTTAGAGTTTCGATAAACGATTATAGAGACAATACAATACTATCGAATTGGAAAAAGCTCAACCCATGTTTATTATGCAAATTGAATCATTAAAACGATACACGATACGATAAAGCTACGATAGGTGAACGCTGTACGATAAAGCTATAATGTCAAAAGTTTTAACATTAACCAAATTAGTAGTGACTATCTAAAGAAGGGACCAACAATATCGAAAAAAGAAATACTATACTACTTATGAGCTTTATCATTTAAAATCAAGCTCTCAGTCTTCTAAAATATTATTCTATATGACAACCATACTGCAGTATTAAGCTCCCACTTCAAAACAAGCTCAACAATCTACTGAAAACAGCTGATTGAGGAGTTTTAGAAGGACGAAGCTGTCGATTGCACTGATCGACTACTGCTCGCTAAAAAAACATATTGAGAAATCATTTGAAATAATTTTACTAGGTAGAGAAGCTGAGACACCAACCTTTTCATTCTTTGTAAAGAAAGCTCAAAAATAAAAGACAGAGTAGGATTGGGGGTGAATGAATAAAATGAAGAAATTATACAAAAATCGTAAAAGCTATTTTCTGAGACAGTTGAGCGGCTATATTAGCTATAAATTCAATTCACCATCACATTTTAATGAGCAAAACACATTACTAGGGCACTTTGACATCATAGATATTGAAAACTTCAGACTATCTAATATCATAACAATTATCAAAACAATTTAATAGGTTTTGGTAGAAAGGTTTTTTAAAGGGGAAAAATAACGTCTTTACAAAGTGAAACTATATGAACTTGTCCAATATGTAATTGAATATTGCCAAAGAAGCAAAAAAAAAATACTTTATGGGTTTTCCGACCTGGTCCAGTACCTTGAGAGTATAATCTGGTAACAAATTAAATAAAATGGAGCTATTCAATTTAAGAAGGCTTAGTTACTGTAGTAATTTGATAAATACATGCTCGAAATATTGTAGATATTGTAGTATAAACTTGCAGTACCGTACACTTATAAATAAGCACGAAAAGGTAAGTTACTGTCAAGAGCATAAAAAAAAGAAGAGTGTTCTGAATTTAATCAATTGATGAAGCATCCTTTAAAATTCAATCTATTAAGTTACAAATACAATACTACGAATAATCAGAATAAGTTAATTTGCGACTATATGGTAAATGTGGTTGAAAGCCAACCCCTAAAAAAAAACTCTCTAGTATTCTCTAAGTTCTCCAATATGCCTAAAAATTTACTTTACCACAAACAAACTTTAAACTTTAAATTTTTAAATATATACCTGACCTTAAAAATTTTATTTTCATTTTTCAAATAACATTTTGCATTATTAAACAACACAGTTGTTGTAATTGAACCCCTCCCATCTTCTGACCCATTAATACTTTAATAATTCATAAATTTTATTATACATACCAACAGAATTGCATGTATTTATCGTTTTTGTGACGAGCATTTTGCACTGGACTATGCAATTCATCCGATAAAATACTTTGAAAATTTTTCATGCATCGATTCCAATCTTCTTTGATGTGAACAAAGCATTCTTTGTGCTTCAAAAAATCTGTAAATTAAAAAAAAAAAAAATAAATAACGTAATTCTATTGAATAATGAAGCCATTTTATGAACTATTTAACAAATTAATTTAGAATAATATGTATCTTTGTATATAGATATTTAAATAAAATGTGGATATACTCGTAGATAGATGTATCAAGTTTTAATTAAAAAAAGAAAGTGAAATGAATTTTATAATAATTTTTAAATTTTTAAAGCGTTAAGAATATTTTAATGAAATAAATGAAAATAATGTAGAAAACCTCAAGTACTTTCAACTTAATTTATAATTTAACGAATAACAGTATAGTAATATCAATATAGGTTGGTAATGTTGTATACTAATTTCTAAAAATATTTAATGAAATTCAGTTAACGTTCTAATAAAATAAATTAATTTTTTTTAGAAATCTGAACTAAAAAGTAAAAAATAAATTTTTTTAATGAAATTTTGTATAATTTTTTAAATGTTGTTTAAACAGAAGCTTCTTAAAAAATATTTATCTCAATATAGCGATAATCGTGTAGTAATATCGTAAAGTCTGTCAAACTAAAAATAAAAAAATTTGATGCAATATACCAGTCTAACATTAATTTTCAAAATATCGGCTGCTCCATCTCTCCAAAGATCATTGTTCTAACTGAGCTCAAAATTTTAAGTTTCAAGCTTAACGGGAAGTGCATCTAAAACGCTTTACCGGATTCCACACAATGAATTTAATCATGAATTTAATAAAATGTTATAAAAATTCATTCTTGATTTATGCTCGACTGCAATTGACTAAATAGGTTTCAGTACAAGCAAGAAACAGATAAATCAAAACTTCAAGATATTGATTCGCATTTCATTATTAGCAAAAGTAATATAAACTGTAAGATGTCGCATTTAGAACAAAAAAAAGGTCGATAAAATTTTTTGAAATGGACCTACTACTAGATCCACAACATGTTGCTAAAAATTTTGTTTTGTGGTACATGATGATGAATGTTAACAAATTTTGTATAAAAGTGTTAACACATATTTATGAGTTTAGTATGGATTAGTATTTATTAGTATTATATATTTTATTAGGCATTGTCCAAGAAGGATATAAACACGTTTCATTTACAAAAATTGAAAAACATGGTTTATATTAACGGAGTTCTGCATTTATCTTCACATCTATTATTTATTTTTTATTTGTTTTTACCTCTTCAGCAATGTTCGTATATCGAAAAAAAAAAATAATAATATTACCAATTTTTTCATGGTATTTCAATTACAACGTTAAGTTGTAAATTAATTTACAAAAACCTATTTTTAAAAGTTTTTTAAGCAAAAAAAAAAAACCAACAAAAAAAAAACAAACCATTTCTGCTGTTGATAAAATTAACGTTGTGCAAATTCATTGAATTCCCCAGGGTGCATAGAAATGTTATAATGAAGTTTATTCATTACGTAAATTATTGTTAGTAGAGGTTTTTAAAAATAGATAATACATAATATACCTAATTACGTATTTTTAATTCAAAAATAAAATTACAATTAATTTTTTAAGAGTATTTTTTAAATAATCTTCTGCCATTTTAATTAAAGTCTATATATTAAAAAACAGTTACAAATAAACCGATTAACTGTATATATATATACTCTATTATCTATATTATTTTTTCAATTTCAATTCAACATTCGAAATGAAAGAAATTTGGGAAAACAACAACAAAATTTATTTTTATGTAATTTTTTGGTCTTCTTTGTTAAATGGCACAACAGACAAAATAAAATGGTGTTCCCTGACGGTTAATCCAGAACATAGGTTTTTTATTTCAGAAAATTTTTTATAAATAAATTTTATAAGAATAAGTGATTTTTACAAATTATCTAAAGCATAAAAATTAATTTTAACGGTTTTTAAAAGTGAGTGAAGTTGTCAAGCCATCTTATAACTTCATAAAAAAATTGTGAAAAATTGAATTGATTATGCTTTGAATTTCTTCATTATTTAATTTTGATGTATTTTTAATTTGAATGTTATCTCGTTAATAGTTCAGCGTTTATCAATTTAATTTTTAATTTTCTGTTTACAGATGGTTTTACCAAAATATTTTTTTAAATCATCTAAGTGTTCTAAATAAATTTCTGCAATATTGATTATTGTTTTTTAGCCACCCTATATAATACCATTATAAAATATTTGTTTTAATTTTTGTTTTGTTTACTTAAACTTTTCTGTTTATTTTGTTTTTGTCAAAAAAATTTGTGGAAAATCATATAGTTAGTCCTTTTTTCCAAATTACATCAAAAATTTTTTGCTTGTTTTTCTTTTTTGTTAGGCCAACAAAACTTTTCAAATTTCTTAAGTCTAATAAAACATATTAAGATAAATGGGACATTTGTAAACATATCATTCTTAATATTGTCAGAAAAATTTACTTTTAGAAAATAATTTTAATTTTTACGTCCGCATTACCAACTTTTTTTTTTAAATATATTTTGACAAAATCAAATTGAAGTTAGAGAGACTCCTTGACATTCATTATTTATAAGAATAATAATTAATAATTATAGATATTATTTTATTTTGTATGCATAAGTATACATAAGTTTATTTTGATTTAAAATTATCTTAAGGAAAGCTTATGTTATGTTTCATTCGATTTGTACAATTTCAATCCTAACTACATTTTTATGATTGATTGATGAGGTTCTAAACTATTTTTAAAAGAGTGGGTACGTCACAGAAAATACAGAAAGATTTTTTTGTAATGCTATTTAACATTTATAATATATAGATAAATTCGGAAATGCAACATTGCTAATCATTGGTTGATTTCAATATGATGAGTTCCTATATACATATAAGTACTACAACATTTTGATTGTTCTGATATACATCAAAATTAACATGCTGGGTGGCGCAGTAGGTAGAATGCCTGCCTTTCAACCAGAAGGTCCCAGGTTCGATTCTTGATGAAGCAAAAAAAAATGCTTTATGGGTTTTTCGACCAGGTGGGGTCATTGCGATAAAGTAAAAATGACAAAAAATAATTGAGAGTAGTATAATCTGGTAACAACTTAAATAAAATGGAGCTATTCATCTTAGAATGCTTAGTTCCTGACAATATAGCGATAGTTTTCCACATTTAATGAGTTGATAAGCCAGAAATTCCGTTCAGAATTCTGCTGTATAGTAGGTTAATCCATTTTCACTATCATATCAAAAAATCAGTTGTTAGTTAGACAGAGTACAACTTAAATGTTTGCAAAAATTATTTTTTTTTCAGATTCCCATAGCTAAAGCATAAATAAATCACATCACTATTAAAATTGAATCGCTTAGAGACATTTTAGGACGACACGACACATCTTAGAAATAAATGACACATCGTAGTTTTTTTTATTCCTTATAACTATCCATAAGACATTTATACCCAAGTAATACTCAAGCAATATAAAAATTGAATATTGTCTTTCTAACTATGATATAACTTTGAAATCTTTAGTATATAATTTGGAAGATTATTGATGGTACTTTATGTACCATATTTGAATTGCATATGTTTACGAAATACCCAATGGAATCAAATGGAAAACTAATATTCGAAGAGAATTTCCATAAAATTTATTTAAGAAATAATAATATGAAATCTTTTGTTACTGTTATGAAAGCACATTTCAACAAAAATCAGAATCAAAATTTAAAAAAAAAACGAAAGGATAATTAATGATATATCCTGGAATTAGAGCGACAGAAATTAAAAAAATGCAATGAAATGTATGACTGTGCATAAAATTCGAATATAGTAAAAATGTTAAAATGGGAATATGAAATTTTATGCACAATCCAATACGCAAACATTGAAATCCAAAAAAGTAGTTTCCAAAAAATTGCTCAACACTTTTTGTTTTAAAATTATCTCCATATATGTACATAATAGAGGAAAAAAAGTCGAAATTATTTATTTTAATCTTTATAACTGCTAGTCGAACGTCCGATGCTAACGCACGGTTTATTCATTTAAATAAATTTTATCACAAAATTATATTTTAATTTATCTAAACCAACTCTCTTTCATAAAAGAAATAATAGAATTATCATATACATATATGTAGATTAAAGAGATAATAGATCGCGCGGTAATTGATGTGTTCACATTGAATTGCAATTGAAATTAATCTGTTGTAAAAGCCAGTTCTCAGCGTTTAGATTATGTTATTTGTGTGTAAATGTTGTCATTTCAATTTTTTTCATCGATTCATCATCCGTTTGAACTCTGTGCGCTTAGAACGTTTAAAATAAAATAAATATATGTAAAGAAGTACAAAAACAAAAAATATTTTCTATTTTGACAATTTAAAATATTTATTTTGAAGTGTAGCAAAAAAAAAATTATTTCTTTTCGTTATTAAAATTTTCTTCCCTCCAATTTTACATCACAACCTGTTAAGTGGATTTATGAGCTACAATTTGTGAAGCTGCTAAATTTAAGTTGAAAATCTTGCAACGATGTTTTAGTAGTATTAACGTAGTAGACAGGCCGAAATGATAATATATGAGATTATTTTGATCAAATTGAAATATTTTAAAAATTTGTAGCTCATTCTTCTAATGAGAAAAACAAATCAAGTACAATTATAAAAAAAAAATCATACACATAATATGATACGTACCTACCTACTAAATGAAATTTGTTTTTTTTTTTTATGTATAAAATAAAAATTCGTGTATTAAAAATAAATTAAAATAAAAAAATTTACTGCAAAAAATAGGGCGTGTGAGAACAAAATAGCTCATAGTTTCTGAAGCACTGATCGCCGTATCGACTTTAAAAAAAAATATTATTGAATTATAAATTTAAACAGAAATAAAAATAGTAGTAAAAAATTATTTTTTTCAATTTTGTGAATTGGTTTGCTTGTTATCCGCTGGTCTCCTGTTAGTTTCGTTTCATGAAAGATATGATACGCAATCGTTCAATAAAGTGTGGTTTCATTCGTTTTCTTTTTTATTAATATCCGTTCGCGAAATAAGCTTTTTAAATATTCTAAAATAACTTTTGTTCGGTCTAACACACAAACCTTGGTGCTTTAAAATATATTTTTAAACAGAATATCATGAATCAATTACCATATTATGAAAAACTTAACACTAAACATGAAGAGCTTTTAAATTTTCATCTTTTTAAATTCAAATAAAATTAAACTTAATATCTTAAATTATTTATTCGATCCAATATGGAATATAATTAAAAAATTTAGGTTGGCGTTTTCCTTTCAGATTTCGACTATCCGCATTCAAATCGCGAAATTTGGCCAATTAGTGAGCCGCATATGTCCTTTCCTACATGGTAGATATATCCAGATGGCGTAAAGTCGGTCATAGTCGAACACCACGAATATGGAATCATATCCCTTCTGATGTGTTTCCACATTCAAACAACACCATAATGTATATATTATAGAAATTCAAGAAAAATATTCTTACAATACTTTTTACTATCTACAGATGAAAAGTTACAGACTTTTTTATTAGTTTTCTTTACATAAAAAAATCTGGAAAACCAATTTACCAAATTTACTTAAAATTGGGATGAAAGAGGAAAAAGGAAAATCTTGTAAGAATTAGCAATATTGACCTTTACTTTAATATAATTTTCCTGCTATAATATTATCATCCCCACATCGACAATAACAGTTTGTGCGATGAAGAAAGCTTTTAAAAATATAAATGATTTTATTGATAAATAATATCCTTTTTGACCATTTTTAACTTATACCCAACTTCGTAATTTTGTTTAACAAACTATTTTTGTAAAGAAAGTAAAATCTACAGCGTGTCTAAAACTACAGCGTGTCTAATTCTGTAACACACTGGGTGATAATATATGTATTGAATTTATCAAGATATGTAACCAGTTTTTGTCCATATCTGGTACTACTTAAGTTTTGATATTAAAAAGTTTATTTACGCAAATTCTTATAATTTTTTTTTTCAACTAGCTTTGGGAAAACACATAAGATAATACCATGTTTCAAACTTAAGACAATAATGTGATAAAATATTTTTTATATTTCATAGATATGACTATGAAAAAGTGAATTCACACAGACAAAATTCATAGTCAAACACAAAAGTTACTCTTCAGATTTACATCCAATTCAAGCCATGTCATATTCTCTCAAGGCAATATCCCTAGGTTTATTTATATTATTTGTTTTGTTTGTTTGTTTTTTTGTACCTATCAATAAGCAAACACTAACGTTTACTGATGGTAATTGCAAAATATGTTTCAGATCATTTAGAAGAGACAGAAAAAATGTAAAAAAGATAATATGCTCTTCCGATAAATGATTAAATTGTACAACAACACAGTGTTGTTAAAGGCTTCCGGATATCCAGCACGTGCAGATAACACATCGAAGTTGAAACAACCCAATTTTTTTCAGATAGCAGAAAATCATCCAAATTAGAAGCTTCAGAACTGTTTCTTACCGGAGAGCGTAGTTTAAAGAACTGTGGAATTCATTGAAAACTCTTACCACCAAATTACAACAACGCAAATGAAATTGTAAACAAAAAAAAATTAGTTTTGAAAAAAAATGGTTTTTAAATAGAAATTTTAAGCTAAAATTAAAAGATAAAATTCTTATATATACAAAAAGATAACCAACCTGATTAGGACTGCGGAATATAAATAATTAGCACCATGGTACATAAAAAATGCTTACATAACCAAAGACTTGAATATTACTGCAATAGAAGCAGAAATAGAAAGAATTGGCATGGAATTCAGTTCAAAATCATTCCAAATTAATAGACTTAATAATAAATAATAGTAGATATACTATCATAACATTTTTAAGTCTTAATGCAAAAGCAAATATTATTTTTTAAAATTATATTATAAGATAACAAAATAACAAAAATAATGAGAAAAAAATATAAAAATATTTCATATTTTTGAAATTATTTCTACTTCTCCAATCAAACAAGATGATTTTTGCCTTGATTCGTTATTCTTATAGCCTATAGATTTACTAGCTCAAAAGGAATAAAATGTAAATAAGCGCATTAAGCATTTTTGATGCCAACCCGAATAGTTCTGGTCACGTAACCGTGGTACAGTTACTTATATAAAATTAATATATTTAAAAAAATGGTGAAAATCTATTATTCAGAATGATTTTCGTGTATGTGATTTATAGTTAATGTGCCCATGATAAAAATATGTTCGAATTTTCTATTCTCGGACTCATACACCTATTATCACTTCATAAATCTACAATACTGTATACAATTTTACCATCTTTACATTATTATTTTGACAGTATGCTTTTTTAAGGCTATATCAGGCCGTATATGAGAAATAATACTATTTAGGATTCAAAACTTTAATCAACATTCTCCTGTAACCCCATCCCCCGGCATAAGGCGAAAATAAAATCTTTACATCGCCTCCTATGTGCGACTAATTTCTTCAATGTCGCCACATTTTTTGTCAGGTATTTGCTTCAGCTAAAACTGTTGTTCTTCATGTTTTGCTCGGCCTTCCAAAACGACGTGTACCTTCAGGATTTCATTCAAAATATTATTTCGTGACAAAACTTTAATGAGTACAAGGAAAACAAAGTAGATGGTCTGCTCTGATGTACAAAGCAAGTCGCAAAGCACTGATGAAGGAAGTAAGTTGCTTCCGAAATATCGATATTTGCAAAATAAATACAAATGATTAGTGAAAGGAAACTCGACTTTTATTCCATAAATCTAAACTTTTTTGTATTTAAAATGAAAAATTAATTTTGAATTTATATTTGCAAGCCAGCATAAAAACAGGCAATATGCTTGATATCCTAATGTTTATCAATATTCTCCCAAATCAGAAAATTATTTATACTGACAAGTCAAATGCTTATTGACCATTCTTTATTGACCAAGCAGTGATCTGACAGTACATTCATTACTGTTTTAAGCTTATTTCTATTGAGCACAAATAATGTGTGCTATTGAGTCATCGAAATCTTGCAAGACCTTAACATATACCAGTCGACATTTTCTACTGTATATCTTACATACGAAAAAATGTTTGTAGATCATAATTTATAATAGGTAATTATAATAATTAAAGCAAAAAAAAAAGAAAAAAGTATTTTACATAAATTAATCATTTACAACTGATATAATTTTTTCCCTTTTACCAAAAAAAAAAAACAAAATCTGCGATTACACATTATTAAAAAAAATTATTACATAAATAAAAAATAAAAGTTTATTAGCGCACATCCATGTTTGTTTCAATATCTTTAGGATCACGTTATGAATATTAAGCAATTTTGATTAGAGTCATTAAATTCTCTTAATATTCTTGATCGACACTGTTCCACCAACAATAAAAATTTGCTTTCGTATTTTCAGCACAGCAAAAAAGTAAATAAAATGACGGAAGTTTTGTGTGCCTGTGTGTGTAGTATATCCGTTTTCCTATAGAATTCTAGTTTCCTAGATTAATAAATCTTCTACGGAAACTCAAATAAAAGGCAAAAAAAAGTAATGAAAGATACATTTTAGAAAAATACATTAGAGACACAAATAAGATTTGTAAAAGCAGTTGTAAAAGCACATCAAATTTGTTTAGAAAATATATATATATATATAATATTTTTTTTATTTTCGGATTCACAGCAGAATCAGATCTGATTTTCATTTGATTTTTTTGACATTTTATAATATTTGCTGAATAACAAATTTAAGATATACATATATGTATATATATATATATATGTATGTATCTCTTACTGATTTGATATCATCGTTAGTGATGTATTTTTATTATTTTTGATAGTAAACTTATTACATATATTTTTATTCTACACCAGATTAATTCCGGAACTAAGTTATTTATTTTTTAAGGCTTAAATTAAATTGATTGATTGTTGCTGTAACGAAGTATTTCCAGTGATGAATTTTCTGTAACTGTAAACTTTAAACTCAAAATATTAACTGTTACGATCAGGGCTGTATTTTACTTGAAGTATAGCAGATCTACTACATTTTCTTCGTTTTAAAAATCTACTACGTAGTAAACACAATTTACTACAGTTTACAGACAATTGAAAAATCCTAACTTATTTGTTAAAAAATATATTTTAATTATTTTGCCAATTTCTGATGAGTAGAAATTAGTTAAAAAACGCACCACGACTATTTTATTAATAAACCCTACATTCCATATATAATAATAAACGCAACCTTTAGGCGAATTTGTTTTTGAAGATATTTGTAAGTATATGATAGTACTATGTTCGCTTCCACACTTAACCTGATTAAAACTAAACTAAGGGACGGTCTTAACACAAATCCATTGAAAATGTAATGTATGCAAGAGGGCTATTAAAACCTAATAACTATTTATTGGAACATTCACGTACAACAAACCTACTACATTTAGACCTAATATATTACATTTTTTTTTGTATTTTACTACCCTTTCAACGAAGTCACAGCCCTTGATTTAAGATTACTCAGCAACAGAAATTTTTTTTGGAAAGTACAACGATTTTTGCTAAAAAAAAAAATTGTTATTTTTTCAAGCCTTCATTTTTTAAGTTACTTTATGCTTGAAATGGGGCTTAGGACTTGGCAAAGCTCAGATGATAAACATCTATTTCATCCAAGCATACTTTTCAAAAAACTCACAATCCAAAAAGATACATTAACAAATTTTTTATTTAATAAATTTGCAAATTCGCAAAATATCCTTTTATCAAAAAATAAAAACAAATTTACTTTAACAAAGGCTTTGTAAATTAATGTGTTGATATCCTTGAAAATGGTTGATGTTTGTATTATTAACAATGAAAAAGTACGGTATCACTTTGCAAAGTAAAAATTTGACATCAATCCTTTCTGAGAAATGCTTTTTTGCGAAACGAGTTGCTTATCAAGTGATTTTTTGCAACATGATGTTTACAATGTCAGTTAAGGTCGAATGCACTATAGCCATTTTTTGCATGCATAAAATTTACTTCAATTTCAATGGCATTTTTTAATTGATTAGCTGTTTTGCCTGTTAATCTTATATTCAATACTAGTAGTTGCTTTTTAAAAATTCAAAATTGTTGCAAGACAACAGAATATTACACAGAGACACTTTCAAGTGCAATATGCAACATGGTGATATCAGTGTCAAAAACGAAACTATTGACATGAACAAGGCACCCATTAGATGCAAACTGATACCACTAAAACGTACAAAAAGTTTTATATGTACTACAGAAATGAAAATGCTAACAAATGCATTGCAGAATACACAAGCATCATAAATGTAATTTCAAACAACTAAATCCAATTACTGCGCAACACTTTTGATGTCATCAGGACGATTAGAAATAGAACAAGAGTCTGTTGAATAGTCGTTAACCAGGCACATCATCAAAATTTTGGATGTACAGTTAGACATCTACATCTGAAGACGTGTATAGTGTGATTACCATACCAATAAACTCAAACTTTCACGCAAGAGAAAAAGGAGAAAGAAGAAGAGGAATTCCTAATTCCTGACTTTTGTTCGATCTACGAATTCAAAAAAAAAATCCAACAAACTTACAGATTTTAAATTTGAAATTACAATTTTTGAAAATAATTAATTTGAACAGTTTTTTACTGTCAAATTATATGTAATTGTATCTTCCTTTTAACTTATTATTTTGCAAAGTAATATTATTATATTTTATGGGATTATAATCGTAATTTCGAAAGAATTATTTTCTTATGTAAATATTTAAAAAATACATTTTTTAACAATATTTTCTCTTTTCTTTAATAATATTTTTATTACATATGTATGTATATTTTTTCTTCTCTAATTATAAATTAGTTTAATATTATGATGTAATATGTAATTTGTGTGTACTTAGATTTACTTGATTATATTTATATAATTATGTTGTTTAGCAATAGTTCCGAAAAGCTTCTTTGTACAATTTTTTTTTTTAAATTTAAAATTTAATTTCGAATAATTAATCAAGGTTTTCTGATATGAGGGTGAAAAAGAAAATTGAATTTAACATTAAGAGATGAAGATGAACAGTTTATGCATACGTTCAATAATATATAAATATGTTCTAAATTATCTATACTTAAAGAATGAATTTACAACAATAATAGATTTACCTTATAATTGAAAATTAGTAAAATAAAAATATAAATAAAAGCAACATTTAAAACATTGAAAAGAGAACATAATAATTCTGTGACAATAATATATCACAACTTAAGTCAACGTAGTCAAGTTCAAGTAGACTGCTTCCACAAAAACTTAATTTGAAAGTGGGTGGTATAATAATATTATACCGAGAAACTTAAATACCAAACATGGTATCTGCAATAGAACTCGGTTAGCAGTAAAAAATTTAAAATAAAATTTAATAACCGCTGAAATCCTAATCGGTACAGCTAGCTATAAGGGAAACTATATTTATTCAAGAATATATTTATGCAAGACATTGACGATTTCCCGTTAAATTATGACCATAAATAAGGCACAATGTCAGACATTGGAAAAAGTAGGAGTTTATTTACCTGTGGTAGTATTTGGTAATGGACAACTTTATGTGGCATTATCAAGGAGTACGCATAGAGATATATTAAAATAAAAATTATTGAGGGAAGAGAACAAGGTAAATTAGAACCAAAGACACAATCTCAAACTATCTATTTGCATTAAGATATGATGATAACTTAAAGAATAAGGACAAATTTATATTTAATTGAATTTATCCATAATGTATTTTCCCTAATATATACTTACCACGGAAACCTAACAGATCTCATCACACTTACATCAATGTAGTTCCTTGTATTTTCCTTTTTTTGTATTAATTTTGAAGGAAATTAAGCACGAGAGCTTTTCGTACCTTTTACTTGTTTTTATTTATTTTTCATATAATTTTACATAGGTAGGTACTTATATGGTAATGGTGTATGTACAATTTGTCTTGTATGATTATGTAATTTTTTTATTAAACGAAATAAGATCGTTATTTCGTAATCTTTACCTAAATACGTTAAGAGAGAAAAAAATCTTTTTTTTATTATTTTTTATTTCCGAAGTATTATCGCATCACAGAATATTTAAAACAGAATAATTTAATCTTTATGTTTTATATTGGATAATATTCGTGTGTATGTAATTAACATTAAATTATATAATAAAAAAAAAAATATGTAGATTTCGTTGAATTGATTAGAAAGAAGAAAAAACATTTTGTTGTTGTCTAATTTTATAAAAGAGTACAAACGGTAGCATAATATTAATTTATTATTCAATTCAGTTTTCGTAGGGTTTAAATTTTGCCTTAATTTTCCATATATACAAAAATTGTGCTCTCAATATTTTCCAGTGCAATGCTTTCGTTTTAAAACATTTTTTTTTTGTTAACTTAATCCATATTTAATATTCATACTTAGCACTTTCTTTAAATAATTTGAAATGTGAAAATTTAGTTATAACATAAATTGAACAGCATATTAAAAGTTTTCAAATAATCTGAATTTAAATAACAACTATTTGAATAATTTGCAACAAAACATTTAAATTTATTTCATAAAAAATTTCTGCAGCATCTATCTACATATTTTTCGTTTTTGATAATATTCCGAGAACTTTTCTATATTTTAATATTAACTATTTTCCATCAATACAAAATTAACTCATCCATCGTAACAAAACAACAGATTTTTACATTATTATTTTGTTATATTCTCATGCTAAAAATTTAAATTTAAATTGAGTTATATACGAGTATATATGTGTATGTAAATTGTAAAGGATTTGTCAGATCATGTTATTTTTCAATAGAATTCAATTGAATTGATTACGTATATCTACTATGTTTTTTTGTATACTTGGAAATAGATAAAAGTTCATTTACAAGAAATACAATTCAATACTTTTTATGGACATAAACGAACATTATATAAAAACAAAAGAAAACGAAGTTGAAATTGTGTAATTTTAAATTTAAATAAAAAGAAGGGAATCAATTTCAAATTAAATTTTTAACTTAAAGAAATTTTATAGATAATAGATCATAGATAATAGGCATTTGATAGATAAAATTTAATATTTTTTGTAATTCAAGATGTATATACATACATTATATATATTTTTAACCAAAACTATATGATTACTACAAATTATCGAAGTATAGAAAACAATAATTTGAGGCAGTTACTTAACAAAATAAATAAAAAAATAAATAAAAAATTTGTTGTTTTATCAATGTAATGGATAAATACATATTTTCTGCTTTGGTATATCATTATCAAAAATATTATTGTTATTTATATTTATTTTCAAGAAGTTGTAGGATTGAAAAGTAATTGTTTAATTTTGCTAAAATCCATTGGAAATAAATTTCTTAAAACTTTTCTCGAATCGTTGGATTAAATTTATTATGCTACTTGCTTCCCCTAAAATAATTTTTGTTTTCTGTTTCAAAATTTTAACTTTATTTTCCAAACTTTCCTACTCATATAGAGTACTATGTCTTGATTTGTACTATTGGTTTTTGAATAATTTATAATTAAGAGTATTCATAAAAAATAAATAAAATAGACTAACACGATAAATTACACAGCTTTAAATTGAAATTATCAAATTGCTTTTGTAATGATGAAATATGTTGATCACATTGCATTAAAATATGTATTTTAAATTAAAAAACAACTTATAAAACCTCAAATTTTGACACAACGAATTTCTGTTCAATCCCTGATGTCATCTTTCGGTACATTTAACATTCGATTTTCTGATAAAAAAAAAACTTGTATCAAAAAATTTATTTTTACATAAAACCTAATACTTAACTTGATTTATAATTACTCAACAGGGGCTCCTAGTATATACTGTATCATATAAAGATGTGAAATTGCCGGTCGGTGGTCAGGTCATATGATTATATAAATAATTCAACTATTTTTTTTGTTTTTGTTGTTTTTATATATTTTATTTCAGATGAATTTGTAATAATTTTTAAATGTAATTTAATAATTGTAATGTATTGTATAATTGTAAAATTTTGTAGTTTGAGCTCGTATGTAATGCTCGTATATAGTATAAATAAATAATAATCTATTTCGCAAATATATAATAGCAATTTTTGTAATTATACAATAATTATTTATATAGAACTTGTTAACTCAATAACTGTTATTATTTTGAATTCAAGACAGAATTAATCTACGCAATGCACAGCCCAAAATTGTTCAATGAAAATGGTGACGACAATTTGTCTATTATATTTATATATATATATATATATATATATATATATATATATATATGTATGTTATGTACATATATAATTATGCAAATTTATTTTTTATATTATCACAAAATAAAAATTATAATTTATACACACGTGGTTATATAATATGTACATATATATATACAATTTGTAATAGCAGGGGTCAATATGCAATATAGATTAAGAAAAGAAACTCATCTAATTAAAAATCAAAATGGGTTGTTTTGAATTTGCTTTTATTAACTTGACTATAATCAAAGTCTAAATAAATTTCTTTTATACTGTTAACAGACTATCTAAATCCAGTATAATGAATTCTTTATAATATTCAATCCTTGTGAATATATGATAATGGATTCATTTACATAATAAATTTATGTAAATGTATTTTGTATATGAAAAATATTATATTTTTATTTTATTTTCCTGGGCGTCTGTGAATTCCAATTTAATAAGTGATCTAAGATTATATAATAGAAAACCATTTAAGGACCTTGTGTGTAAATAGATTTGAAATTATTTTCATATTGTTTCTTAATAATTGACTGAGATAAAACTGAAAACTATTCAAACTTTAAAATGAAGGTATGTATATTGAAGAAGAGGTTTTATTAATTCAACAATACTAAACTCATCAGTAGATATTGTATTGTTGAAGCTACCTATATACAACATCTGATTTATAACATTGATTGACTTTATAACTTAAATTTAATTAGCATAAGTTGATGATGATTTTCAGGATGCAAATAAAAAGTGGTTAAATTAAGTAAACTATATTTTTACTCAATATATAGGTGTATTAGGTAGAAAAGAAAAGGTAAATATAGAGAAGTATTCATGTTTTCTTACCAAATCATACTAATTTCAAAAATTTCCATTTAAACACGAATGTATTCTAGATTGCAGTTAGAAGTTCATATATCCGTTCATGATAATCGACTCTGTTTAGTTAAATACTTGAAAATAAAGTCTTAATACAAATTTTACTTAACAAACAGGATCTCGTAAATATTATTTTGAATTGTGTACTCAATTTTATGTTAGCAACAAGTTTGAGTTATGACAGCAATATCGTAAATATTAAATTTTTAATCAACTGAGTATACCATATTACTTTTGACCATGTTAGTCTAAGAAAATAGGTTCGAAATATCGCATGTATGAATCTGATTTCGGCATGCAAGGTATAATCTTATATGTATTATATCTAACAGGATAATAATTATATAGTATTTTTAAATATTAATAAATTTAATAACTTATACAACTTAAGATGCCTTGCAAATGATGTAAGAATTACAAAATTACATTATGTCAAAATTTATAATATAATATTTATTTAAATTTTAGAAGAAGAACATCTGATTTTCAACCGAAACGTCCCTGGTTGACGAAGGCAAAATGCTTTAAAGGTTTTTCGGCCAGGTCCAGTACCCTTAGTCATTGGGATAAAATTAATGATAAAATGGTTGAGAGTTTCCGTTATCGCTAAAAATAAAATTGAACTATGCTATTAAGAAGGCGATGTTACTCTACTTAGAAAAAAATTAAAAATATACTAAGAACCATAAGATTTTAAACATAAATTTATTTACAATTAACCTATATATAATTGCATATCAATGGAGATAATATAACAAAAATAAATGCAGAACGAGCTAGACTCAGGCATCTGAGGGACGACAGCCAGCAAATTAATGCATGAAGTAATTTTAATACCTTGTGATTATTCATCAGTATTCTGATCACACATTTCATATGCATGCTAATTTAACTTCATTAACCCTTTCCCGCCGGCTATCCTTCCCCGTTGTCTAAAACGAATAATATTTCAAAGCCAGAGTAATGTTTGGCTAGATAAGCCAAAAGTCAAGTTTGGTTCTTCTAACCCTTGTAGGTTGCGATATATGGACCGTCCTATAAATAGGCCAACCGGCAAATATAAAAAAATAAAAATATTATTTTGGTTTATTATATTTTTTAGAGTTCGAATGACAAAAATAAATACATTGAAACAAATTAACTAAATATTAGAAATTAAATACATAAAGAAAAATAAAACTATTTAAATTTTAGAAACTTTTTTAATTATTAAACATTATATTCCCGAAATGGAATAAAAACAATTAAAAATAAATAAGAAATTCAATTATATGATAAAAATTTAGTATACTTTGTAAAACATAAATGACTAATGCATAAGGTCTTTGTGCAAGTGATGGAATAATGAGCGAAGCTGTTCTTTCATTTGTTATTTCGGGGTTTACTGTTGATGAAGGATTTATTTTGTTTTCTTTTAAAAAATTCTTGCTTTTTGAAGATATTCACAAAATATAGAACAGTGATCTGCGATATGTTTAAATGATTCGTCTGATGATACAGAGTATAAATTCCAAACGTTTACAACTGCTAAACCGATTAGGAAAATAAAAATCGCCCACTACAATCCTTATCTTTTAGCATGATTCTGTATTTATTGCTATTTTGATCAATTCTATCACCACTCATATCAACGTTAAAATTTGCAAAATTCTCGTTTCTCTATATGCGTTTCTCTATTCCAACGTTTTTCTGAATGTATAGGATTTATTTAGTCAACATTAGTTAGCATTGCAGAAACACTATTATCCACACATTTAACAAACTGTTGAATATGTCGAGTATAGACACAATCACAAATATCTTTATCTTGAGTTAACAACAAAAACGAATTATCATTAGTATCTTCGATTTCATAATTTTCGTCCCAAATTTTCACATTTCTATTGCACTTTCAACATCTCTTGGCAATTCGTTTTCAAAGAGATTTTGATCATCAAATTTTTCACAATTCGTCAATTTATCTAATTCTGGTGGGAAAATGTTTACGTTTATGACATTATGATCTTCAAAATTATTTTGAACTCGCAATAAAGCTTCAATATGCAAAAGCTTTTACTTGTGTCATAATTACGCTTTACATGTTCCAAAATAAAACTACAACGAAATAAAAATTCTTACATACTTATGCCGGTTGGACTATATATAGGACACCAATTTTTAAATAAAAAAATAATTAATAGCTTCAACTAAAATCCAATATTTAATAGTTGTCGAAGCTTCTTTAATGCTTAAACAAATAAATTTTGGTAGTTTGAACACAATTAAATATTTTTCAGTATTTATTTTTTAACATTTTATACATTCACCTCTACTATTTTTAACTTTTTGAAAGAATTACATTTTGAATTGAGTTTAAATGTTATTTATAAACTGAAAAGTGGGTGTTACTATATTGAAAAATGTTACTTTATTTTTTAACTTCAAAATAAGGTACTTTTGACCGAGCTAAGTTAATTTTAATGGATATGATTTAAAAGATATGAAATTTTGCACTGCAATATATTCATGATAACTAGTAGTAAGCAAATTTATAGCTTAAAAATCTAATTTGAAAATATTTTTATTTTTCTTTCAAAAACAAAAGTACATTTTATGTATTCTACAGTGTTACTAGTTTGAATTGAACTATATGTATATACCAAATATTTATACGTTGTTGAATTTGCGTAAACTTCTCTACTGTTGTCGTACCTAATAAATAATCTGTTAATTTTTTTGCCAATAAAAGTTTAACAATTTTTAAAAAAAATTTCGAAGTTGCTTGTAGGACATAATGAAAATGATTATTTGTTCATAACATAACAAAAAATTTATAAATTGTTTATTTTGTAGTTTTGTCTGAATCAGAAATTTAGTTTAGATTAGATAAAATTCTTGGATCTGATATCGTATACGAAAATTTTAAACAATCTTAGAGTGATATTCTAAAAAAATTAATCAGTTTTATTTGACATATTTTGAATCGGTTGGGAAAAATTGGTAGTAGAACCTCCACCTATACATTTACCTCATCCACTTTTAACCAGCCAATTTTACTCCATAGATGTCAATGTACATATCGTCAGACAATATTACGGCATACCAGAAACATAAATAAAATTAACGCCTTATATATAAATAACTCTTCAAAATACAAAGTGTTGAATTGCGGAACACTTGGTATAAGCAGTTTGATTTATACAAAAAAGTAAAAAAGGCATATATTGTGTTCTCCGCTCCACTTTATATTTATTTTAGACTATGTTATGCATGAAGTATTTAATGAAAATTGTGGAATGCGTTTTGAATGTTCATTGAAAATGAAGACTTTCTGAATTACATAGAAAAAACTTACTTTGAATCAATGAACTAGTATGTAAAAAGAAGAAAATGTAGCTGACGATACGCTGTTCATATCATATAAGTGTAATTAATTATAATGTAAGACAGTCCTATTATAATGGCTCATATTTTGATAGTTATTTTTTACCGTAAGAATAAACAATTTGACGCAGAGCTTAAATGAAAAGAACACATCAAAAAAAAACTAGAAGTAGATCTGAATCTGAAATACAAACAGTTGTATCGGCTAATGAGGAGGACATATATATTTACAGAACATATAACAAAATTTTGATCTTTAATCAACTACATATTAAAAAAATATACAAATATGGGGTTGATGCTAATCAACTACATATTAAAACTATCCAAATGTTCCCAAACAAAGTATTACGAAATATTGTCAATACTCCCAGGTTTGTTCGCAATGCTGATATTCATAGAGATTTCATTATCCCTTTCATATCAATGTCGAAGTTTCACGTTTAGCTAACAATCAAAACTTTGTTAGACGACTTAAACGAACGAAACCGTTTGAGCTATGTTTCAGGTTAAAATCCTTTTATCTGTTAATAGTTCTCAATGGCATCTTGTTTTATCAAAGATATCTGAAAAAAGAGCCAAAATTGTATTAATAGTTAGTCTTAAAGACTAATTTTAATTTTAACAAAAGGACGATAGTTTTTAGTACATTAAAGTCGGCACAGTCCTTAATTTCGTACATTTCCGACACATAAAATCGAAGCTGAAGCTTATTTTAATAATTTTCTTCTATCTGGAAAAAAAAATCAATTTTTGATGATAATTATCATACTCCTCTTCCTCGAACCTTCTAACCTTCAAAAACTTTATACTGATAATAAATAAATAAAAAAAATATTTTTAATTTTGTTTTGCATGAGTGTCCTAGGGTAGTTACAAAGTTACAATAAAGTTTTTTTTATGCGAAAATAGTTTTTTTCTTATTATCCTGGCGGCGCCCAAAAAGAACTTATTCATATCCTTTTGATTGACTCGATAAAAATTCATATATACTTGAATCATTATTGCAAAAATGTAAAAAATATTTGAAAACAGTTTCATTTCAACAACAATACACTCTTTCTTATGCATTTGAATGCGTTAGAACGAAAATTAAAATTTTCAATAAAGATTTGGCAAAGCAATTACTAATAAGAATTATATAAGAATAATTTCTGATTCCAGTATGAATAAATAAACAATGAGATTTCGTGGGATGTCAGAATAAATCAGAATAAATAAGGCCCATGATGGTTTGTAAAGTCGATGATGAAGTAAGTAAGGAAAGTATAAATTAATTTTTTATAAAAATTTGAATTTTGTATTTTTATTGTAAAAAGTATTGGAAAGTAAGAAGTAAAATTGAATTTTGATTACAAAATTGATGGAACAAAAAAAAATATTTTAATAATAAACTATGAAAATATTTTTTTTAACTACGAAAATTCTTTCTTTTTTAAAATGTAAAAACTAAAATAATATTTTCTATATACAAGCTTTTTTATACTAAGTTAAATTTTTTTCAAGATTCCGAATGAATTGTACGGAAATAATTTTAGAAATATAATGTTGAAAACTAGGTAAGTACATTTTAATAGGAAAAAAAAAAAAATTTCAATAGGAAAGAGAAATAAAGAAAAAAAAAAACAAGAAAAGGTTTATCAGCAATTTAATGAAACACAAAATAACTAATTTTATAAAATTGTGTAATATAATATTTATTATTCAAAAATTTTTTCTCCATCTTATTTCATTTTATACCAAAATTTATATACAAATATTTTTTTTTAAATTCTAATAAGCAAATTTCCCTTTATCTTAGAACTTAAAGAAACATTTTTTTTTTTTTATTCTACCCAAGAACAAAAACAAATTATTTTTATCAATTAAAATTAAAAAAGTAATTTAAATTATTCTCGAAAGTCTGTAAATTTTCTCACCAAAAACAAAAAAAAAAGCTAACCAGTTATTTTGCCGAAACTTAACCAATTAAAATCACTTCTTAATTAAAAAATTGCCTTTGGGTTAAGCTTAATTCCAAATTAACAAAAAAGTTGGTTTTACAACTCAAATAGTATAGAATCGCCAGAATTTGTAATTTATATTTGAAACCGAACAACAAAAAAGGTCATTTTATATGTTTACTAAAAAACAAAAAAAAAAAAAAAATGTAATACCACTTAAAAATATAAAATTTGAAACTTTGGTAACAATTAGAAAGAAAATATTGATAATGGTTTTTCATTATTAATAACTTGGATTATTAAGATATTTAAATAGCTCCCTTTTTCTTCGAAATACAATTTGCTAATTGTATATACATACTCTGTACACAAGTACACTGTACACAAGTAGTGAATTTACCACAATACCACGCAATATAATCTTCTATCAATCCGTCATATTAATTATACAAGATATTTGATTAGTATAAACGTTATGCTTGTGTATTATAAGGGCAGAAAAATTATTAGAAAATAAAATAAAGAAAAACCAATTTTTTTAGAAATATTTATCTTTATTTTAAGTTTACTACAACTACAAAAGTAAACTTTTCTCTGGTGTACAAATAATAACATTGTACACCAGAGAAAAGATGTACGTATCGTAAGTTATAATCACCATTCTAATCCATTCGCTTAAAATTATTCTTCTAATGGTGAATTATTACTAAATGTTAATTCTATTAAAGACTTGTGTAAGGTGTGATTTTCGATGATAAATTAACATTTGAATTACACTATAATCACATAATAATCAATGTCCTGTAACCCCATTCGTGTGGCATAGGGTGGAAATTGTCTAATTCCTTATTAGGATTTATAAAACGGTGGACAAAAGAGTTTTCTGATCTTTATATTTTAAAGATCCTTTATACAACATTGCTCCGACCTAATTTAGAATATGCCAGTCAAGTATAGTTTCCGTTTTATGATGTTCATGTTCAAAGAATTAAAGCTGCCCAAAGAAAATGTTTAAGACTTGCCCTTCCTAATCTTCCTTGGGAATATCCAATTCGTTTACCTCCTTATATAAGCATCGATTAAACCTAATTCATTTGGATACCCTACAGAAAAGGAGGGAAATTGCTGATATAATTTTTATTATTGAAATTGTTAAACGCTATATTATTTCTCCAGATAAAATTGTTATTAATACCAATTTTCGACTTCGATCTGTTGTTTTTACTGTGGTACACAATAGAACTAACTATGGTAGATTTGAACCCATTAACAGAATGCTAATATTGGGAAATAAATATAAGACCTTAATCGACTTCTCCCTCTCAAAGTCTGTTTAAAAAAAAAAACAACTACGCCAACTAATTACACATCCATATAACACCCCTTAGTATTTAGTGATGTTGTTAAATTATACGAATTTTAGTTTATAACAATTGAATTAATTTTAATTGTATTTTGTATTTTTTTCTCTCTCAAAATGTTAATTTTATAGATGTAAGTAATTTGTAACTGCTTGATTTAAGTTTGAAATAAATAAATAAATCTGACTGCTAAAGTCAGACATATCCGTATTTTACATCACAATGTACAAAACACAGCACATTTGCTTCAAAATGGGGATGCAGGTTTAATTTTAATTCTTAATTTCTTAATAGAGTGAATTTAAGAGAAAAATAATTTGAACCTTACATTTCCCATTTTAATTTCTTTATGAGTAGAATTTTTTATACCTTATGAATGTGTAGTAAAACTAATGAGTTATGCCAAGCCAATGCGAGGATTATAATTATATATAGAACTTTTGAACGATTTATAAATTATGATTATAGCTGGGTTCTAGAGCCTCAATTGATTATATAATTTATTATAAAGAAATTTACTTTATTTTATTTTTAGCTGTTAGCAGCCGTCAGCAGTTAAACGAGTCAAGTTTATGTTTTTTTTTATGATAATTGTTTTTTTTTCCAAACTTTTATTTTCAACTACGGGACCAACTATTGATTGATTATCTTCAAGTTAAAGCCAAATTTTACGTTTTTATAAGAACAGAAATTTACATGGGCTGACACGCGTCTAGCAGCTTTTCACTATATCGGCCAAATCAATTACCATATTTTTCTAGCTTTTCCCTATACATTAAGTCAAAATAATTTCGTTTTCAACTCTGAAATTCATCGCTAACTTTTACTAATTAGATTTTAATTTTAAATCCATCTTTGGTAGATACTCATCTACGATACATTTTAGCAAAAGAGAAAGCAAGAAAGCTGTTATCCTAAATATTAAACTTGCTGCATAGAAAAACTAGGAGCCCCTGTTGAATAATTATAATTGAAGGTGGAGCCAAGTTTAAAGTTTTTAAAAGAACAGTAATTTACGTACTGTGTTAGACCTCTTATTTACATATTATTAAGAGTTCATTGAGGAGAAGAGAGCTTGTTATTGTCTATTATAATTATAATATACGGTAAAAAATTATTTGGTAATATATAAATTTCAGTGATTTCACTGTTGTTTTAAATTTTTTTATTTTCCCTTATTTTTGCTGTATAGAATTTTATTGTATAATGTTTAAAAGAAGGATGAATAATTGTTGAGGAATAACTACATTATAATATAGATACATCGATATGATTGATTGCATTACAGTGTACCCTTTTCTTTTCGAAACAAGTTAATAAAGCCAAATAATATATATAATATTGGTACGATAATTCAATAAATTTGAAAAAAATTTAATATTCCTTTTTTTAGATTTGAGGTTAATTTTTTTTTTTCATTTTTTTTCATAACAAAAAAACATTTTACATTTTCTGCCTAATGCGGATCGGTTACTAAACTAATTACTTCCTAACTCATTATAATTCAAACGAAGAATCTTTGATCTCAAAAACAATGCATAGTGGCTTTCTAAATTTGAAGTAAAATTGATGGTCCTGATTAAAAAAGTCAACATCTTGAATTGAATTGGTAAAATATTTTTTTTACCTCTTGTTTTTACTTTAGCATCTGTATCATTAGACTTATTTTTTTTAAAGTGAGATATATCAAGTGTTACATCAAGATACTTGAAATATTTGATGTTTGGGAATATTAAAAACGTTGAAGAAACGAATTTTGAAAGGAAATTATACATTTAACCGCTATAGGTATTTAAGTGAAAATACATTACCCGCGTTTTGTTTATATTTGCAACAAAACTCCATTTCTTGAAGTATACCTACTCAATAATGTTCTTAAATCTTTTTCTAAAACTGTTTTCAGTTTTTTCCGCACGTTAGTGCTGTACCATTAAAATTAAATCTTATGTCGATATTTACAGGTTCCGTTGAAATCAATTTTCAATATAGGATATTAAAACCAACATTTATTTTATACAGTTACGTCCAGCAAAAAAAAAAACAACTTTCTTTAATTTTAATTTTTGCTTCCATATTATGTCCGACTCGAGTTTGGATCAATCCAGTTAAGAGAGTAAGATATACTTAATAGCTATATAGATCTACAACTTTATGGTTTGTAAGTTTACCTGGTAAGCTTACCTGGCAAAATTCCAGTAACTAAGATTTTGTTCAAAGGATAACAGACCTACTATTTAGTATTTTGATCACAATAAATTAAAAAAATTACTGAAATTGCCGATTCCATTTCACAGAGACTATGAATCGGAACAAAACGTATACATTTGAGGTGATATTTTGATTTATATCACAGCTTTAGCTTGAGAATATTTTATGCCGATCGATTATAATTAAATATGTTTAAAAATTATTTCAATGCAATCATTTTTTTTTTTTTAATTTAATTAAATAAATAATTACCATTTAATTGTTATAAATAATGATTCCAAGCATACATAGCTATAATAAATCTAATGAGGTCATATTGCAGTATGATGAGATAATAAATGATTGTTCGCTTTAACTCTTCGTTTCTTAGCATTAAAGCTGTCAAAATAAAATTATAACGAAGTTGTGTAAATAAACCATTAGTTTGCATTTAAATTTAAAAAACAAGAAAATATCATGAAAATTGAAAATTTTAAAAGATTTTCTTTTCTAAAACAAAAACAAATATGGTAATAACAGATTTTATAGAGTAAAATTTATATTCGAACCACAAATTGAAAAACAAAAAAAAAAAATTCAACTCACGGTTTAAATTTCTGTTTACACAATGTTTTTTCTTTTATCCTTTTTTTTTGATAAAAATTAATGTTTCGTGTTGAGTTTACGTTGTTGGGAAATTGCGAACCCTATTAATTTACATAATGTAAAACCCTTTTTTTTTATATTTTTATGCTTTTATTTTCAATAAATTCGTTTACAGAATAATAATAGAAGAGTAAAAAAGTCATTTATTGAAATCACCCCGCAGGGTGGTGGTACACAAGAATAATGTTATTTTTTAATTTTTTTTTTTATTGTTAATATAAATAAATTTCGAACCATAATAAATTGTAGAGGTAGAATTTTGAATTTTGAAAACAAAAAAAAATTATTTAATGAAAGCTTTATTTCGTTTTTTTCAATGAATATATTTCAATGAAATTATTTCAATTAAAAACGTAACATAATCATTACATTAATTTTGTTCTTTTGTTCTTTTTTTTAAATTAAGATTACTACGAGAATTAATACTGATGTAGAAAAACTTTTAAATTTAAATAATGGAATCTAGTTCTAGAAAAAATTCTATCTATCATAGAATATCGATATTGTTGTGGTGATATCATCATAACTGCAAAAAATATATTTTGCAAGGTTAGTTAAAAACTAAATGACTCGGACAGTTTTAATTGTTTTCCAAAATAGTAAGAAAATATCAAAACCAATGAGTCAACAGGAATCAGCGAAGAATTACAACATCGTCAGGAATAAATGTAAAAAGGTCATTAACCAGCAGAAGCTTTTACATGCTCAAAGGTTTAGACAAGAAATCTTATATCTCCCTAACACTAGCAGAACCTTTCGGTCCTTTGCTAAAAACGTTTTGCATAATTTTTGCGAATCTTTATTTCCGCCACTAATAGACAAGGACAAAATAATATCAAAGTCGTTTGGAAAAGCAAATTTATTCGCTAAATTGTTTTCGTCTAATTCCACACTTCCTCCAACGACTCAAAATCCACCTTAAGTTCCTATAAGTAACAAGTTCTTCGGAAAAGTCTACTTCAGAACTTGTGCGGTTGTTAAGAATCTATTCTATCTTATCCCTATATATAAGGGATTCAGAATCTGAATATTAGAAAGTCTACCGGTCCCGATGGCATCTCTGTTATGGTTCTAAGACAAATAGCCTTCATTATTTCAAAACCATTGCGCAACTTATTCCATTTATTATACTCGATATTTAATGGCATACCTTAACAAGAACCTAAATATCTGCTTGCAAAATTCGGGTGAAGCAAATGTTGTGGCTCTGAATATTTCTAAAGCTTGCGATCGAGTATGGTATAGTATATTATTATCATATAAATATCAAGCTATCGGTCTCTCTTCTACCTTCCTCCTTTCCTAATTTTCCTTTTCCACCCTAGCCAAACGTACCACTCTGTATAAAAGGTTTCCACCAAGTGTTTTGGTTATGTATAAAAAACAAATAAAAAAAAAATTTAAGTTATAAAAATCGACCATGAGACCTGCTGGTGTCTTTTAAGTTTGAAATTTGTTCTGTGTATTTGCCTTTATTTTGCATGACTTAAATACTTTTACAATAAAATAAGAAAACAAACAACTGATATGGCTTAAAGTTATTTCAGTTATGTTTAATTTTTCCCTTTACTTATATTTTAATCAAAAATTATATTTAAAAAATAAAAAAAAGCTTTTATTCCAAATAATGTAGGTATTAGGAAAGAATTTTTTTCTGTCTTTCATTGTCAAATCCAAATTACTTATATTTATTTTGGAATCAATATTTTGCAGATACCATTCTTTTTAAGCGATTGTAAATGTATCGAATAAGATATTTCTATACACAAGAAAATTTAACTTAATTGAAATAAATTTTACTAGTTCTATATCAAAAATGTTAGTTAATACTTAAAATTATTAGTTAAATGTTTTTTTAAAGTTCATTGATTGACACACATGTCATTATTCATTATTATTTATTAGGCCACTTGACTGAAACTATTTACATACATACATACATACAGAATTTACAATTCCAAAACCAAAAAATTAATAGAACTGTATACATTTTACATAATGTAGTAAGTATACATCATATACTAATTTACAAATTTATTACTATATTGATTATTAGCTAACGTGTTTATTTAAAGAACTCAATGAGTATCATGAATTTTAATTTATCCTAATTGATCTTTTCATTCAGCTAAATTAACATAATTCAAATTTTTTGTTTTTTTTTGTTTTTTTAATACGTAGACTGGGGCGAATTTTCAGAAAACACAATGAGCCCCATAACTTGACATTGCGTATGGGATTCTTACCCACTAAACCACACCCTACCGATATTGCAATCTAGTCATATAGGACTAATGAGCAATTTTTTCTTGGCTTCATTTTAATTTTGAATGTAGACTACATCCAGCGAAGTCTATCTAACTTTCCCTTTGACCAATTATTGTTATATATTAACTCTAAAAGTTTTACTCTTTTGAGTTGTCTGGCTATATTTATATTGTTCAGAAGCTGGACTACCTAGACATTTACATGGTGTTGGAGCCTTTTTTCCGGATTTCTTGCGAATTTCTAAATCTCTTTACCTACAGATTCTATTTGCAAATCTCTACGTTGGTCATAGTTTCTGGCCGAACCAGGACGTGTTCACAATGCTTCTTAGGACTTTATTCTGGAATCTCTGAATGATATCTCTGTTACTTTTTTTGTTGCAACCCCATAGCTGAATGCCATATGACCATACTGGTTTCAGTATTTGTTTTTAGAGCAGAAGTTTGTTTTGTATTGTCAAGGTAGAGCTTTCACCTCTGAGCCAGTACATTTTTCTATAGAGGATTTTTCATTTTTCTTTCTTGATTTTGATGTGAGCTTTCCAGCGAAGCTTCGTATCTAACGTCATACCAAGATTTTTGGCAGTATTTGAATGGGATATTTCTTGACCATTTACACATACTGGATTATGAACAACTTTTTATTTGTGAAATTCACACATGTATACTGACTTTGCTTCATTTAATATTAGATTCTATTTTTTTGTGTAATCTCAGATTTTTGTTATAGTTCTCTGCAGCTTTTCTATAGATTTTTATTATTTTCTCCAACAGCCAGAATCGCTGTATCATCTGCAAACGTTGCAATTATATTATTTTCTAGTGCAGGAAAATCACAAGTGTTGTACAGTATCCGACCAAGTACACTTCATTCAGAAGTTCCGGCAATGACTTCTTTCAGTCCAGTATCATTTGTTAATTTTTCTAAATATATATTCATCAATTTGTTTTTCACTTACTTAATTATTATTCTTAGTTGTTCCGTGAGACTATTTAGCGTAATTTTATCTTGTGGAGCTGTAGTTTGATGCTATTTTTTCCTTGTTCTGCATTTTGCTGTAATTAGTTTTAAGATGGTGGATATTTAGTTCTGGTGGGTATATATTTCCTTTTACTCTTTGTTTTATTACTGAAGTATTTTGCCACACTGTACGTTGTATATCTTTAATGTATTTCTCCACCTCTGAATCCAATTGCATTTTGCCTTCCAGACATACTTTCAAGCCTTCCCAGTCAGTGTATTTATTGGCGAGAACCGGATTGCTCTTCTTTTGAATAGCGTTTAAACTTACAGTTAGTAATATTGGTGAGTGGTCAGACTCCATTTCCTGCCTATCATCTATCTGTATGAAATTATTCGAAATATTTTTAATTTTAAAAAATCTGTTAAATCAGATATTTGATTTAGCTCTGTAAGCCAATATATAGGTTTTCGTGTTGATATGATTTCACAGCCAAATTCGCTTGTTGTTTGGAACAATTCTCTGTCTTTAGTTGTTGTTAGCCGTGATCCCCGGTGTGTATTTTTGGCATTAAAATCACCTCCATAGTACACTTTTTTATAGTTTCTTAAAAAGATCTAAAAAATGATGGTTCTTTAAAGAGTACTTAGGTGGACAATATATACTTGCAACTACAATCAAGTAATTCTTACATTTTACGTTTTTCTTCACATTTACATGCACGGCCATACCCTCGTTTTAAGATCACTTTTTTTCGACATTACCACAATAACAAAAAAAAAAAATTAATCAACTATTTTGGAACATAGTCGTATTTTGATTACTAAAATATTTATTACAACAAAAAAAAATTGATTGACCCTTTGGACAGTATGTTATTGTATATTATTAAATTTATTGTCATCCTCATCATTTTTTTACACTCTTATGTATTAAATATAGTATTATTAAATAATGAGGATGAAAATCATTATTTTAAAAATTAAATATGATACTTTGTTAAAATTTTTGGGACTATATAGACAATATTTTTATTATCCAAATGATATAAAACTGTATCCTATTTAGAAAAACAAAATTCTCATATCCTTTTCAGGACAAAAAAAAATGTCTATTCTTATACATCTCTTACTTCTATTCAAAAATATTGTTATAAATAGTAATGACAAAAAAAAAATGAAATCTCATTAATTTGTCAAAAAATTTCAAAATTTTCAAATATAAAAAAATAGTAGACGGTGAATGGGAAATTTTATTTTTAAAAACATCAATGTACAAGGTGTCTACAAAACAACAACGAAAGCAAAACGTACAATTCAAGACTCAAGGTCATATAGAACCTCTATAGTTTCACAATTGATGCTCCTAAAGTGATAACTTTTTTTCTAAATTTATTAGCTTTGCAGGTGACTCAAAGCTTTTTCTTGCAAAACAATATAAACAATTTCATTTCTTGGTGTTCAAAAAATGAACTTGAATTGCACACCTCTAAATTCCAAGTATTTATCTATACTTATTTATCTTAACATATCATTTTTTTTGTTTTGTACTTTTCGGTAAGTGTTGCGTCCATAACTGCATAAGTGAAGTTATATGCTTATGTTAGAAAAATTTACAACGACAGTTGTTAGTTATTCAGTTTTGAATTCATAAATTACTTAATATTATTAATTTTTTTTTATTTGAAAGAGCTTAAAATTTTATATAAAATGGCATTCATAACTAAAATTCGACAAAATTGCAGTTTATGTCTGTTTTTATGTTATTTTTTTATTTTTGTTTATGTCTGTTTTTATGTTATTTATAGACTCGAAAACTACTGAATCGATTTGGTTGAAATTTTCAGAGTATATTATTGGAATAGAAGGGAAGGTTATAGGCCTATCCGCTTTTTAAAATTCCGACAGATTCGAGCAGCTGCCATACAACTCCCAGCATCTATAAAAAAATACGTCTTTTACCGTTTCTCAAAATTTTGAGTGGTTCGGGCAGTTGCCATACAACTTCCAGAACCCAGAACAAATATTTTAAGAATCAAAAGTGTTACAGAGCTGAAAATTTGTACTCGGGTACTGCCTCAACAATAAAAAAAATACGTCTTCTACAGTTTTCCAATAATCTGAGTGGTTCGGATGGCAGCCATACAACTCCCAGAACCCATCACAAAGATTTTAAGAATCAAAAGTGTTACAGAGCTGAATATTTGTACTAGGGTACTGGACATACGTTTTCTGAAATTTTGAGTAGTTTTAATAGGGATTCATATATAAATTCTGAGAGATTTTTCATTTTGTTTTGACAGATTTTAATTTTTATTTATATTAGCTAATTTATTATTTTTTATAACTTTATTATTATTTAAACTTAAAAAATAGTTGTTTTTTTCAAGAAATTATTTGGAAAAACCGAAGCCGATCAAGTACTCCTTCAAAAAGACAACAACGCGGACCGGGTACAGCTGGTAATATCTAAATACAAGCATTTTCATTGCGTTTTCCAGGAGCAATCCTGCTCGAATAGTTTGATTCAACTACCAATTGAATTGTTGTTCCTTTCTCATATAGTAGAATTTACTCTTTACTATATATAGATCTTGGAATCACATTTGACCCTAAGCTGAGCTTCAAGCTATATAAAGATAAAATAATCAGTAAAGTCATATTGTCTTGAGGTTCCATTAAACGATGGTCTTAAGAATTTTCTAGCGTCCAACTTTCATTATAAGAAAATCTGTATGTTACATACCCTTGAGTATGCTTGTGGGGTCTACGCTTCAGTATAAATCAAGTAATGGACTGACCTTTTGTGGAATGTCCATTGCGATTTCCATCTTATTCCCACCGTCTTAGGCTTATTGACTTACAGTCATTTTCTGATAGTCGAGTAATTGCAGATATTTCTTTTATTCATCAAATCCTTTCGTTAGCCCCTGAAATTTCAATTTATTTGGTTGAAAGAACCAATCGTGAATAATCGCAGAACTTGATTTGTTCCACATTCCCTTTCGCTCTGCCAAATATGTGCAGATTCAAGCCAATCACTAGAATAATCCGGGAAGAAAGTTATAATTCTTACTAGTATTAGACGTCTGAGATGCTTGTTCTAAACATTAATTTAACAGTAATATAAAAAAAGACATATATGAATAAAAGATTCTGGGTCAAATGTAAGTCTACAGATGAATTTTAAAATTATCTCGGTGCGAAAATATTACAAATGAAAAGTTGTAAAATTTTCAAGTGCAGAACGAAAACTAATCTTGGAACAACAAAATAAACGACATAAATTTTAACCACTAAATACGAATTAAACAGTACGAGTAGGTAACTGTGAAACATTGACCGGAAACAGATATCGTGGCTGATGTGAAGTATAACAAATATTATTTGAATAAATTCGGTGGTGCACCAAAAGCCCCCAGGGACTTCATAAATTGAAATATTTATTCAAATAAGGCGAAATATTTAAAAAGCATAGCACACATTCGATTCACTTCGAATAATTTAATTGAATTTTTTTTATATTGACATCAGTGGTATAGCAAAAAATTCATTTTACGTTCGGTACGTATGATATGATGCAGGAGATATGCATGTAGGCATTCTGTAATTAATATCGAAAACTTCCACAATTTGGTATTTTACTTTTGCAAAGTCTATTTAATCCATCTTATACAGGATTTTTTTCATAGAATTTACTTCTTCCTTTTTATAATATTTTTGATATTGGAGTTCGTCTTTAATAAAAAAAGAGAAATTGTATATGTAATTTTTTAAAAAAAAATATGAAAACAAATCATATACGTTGTATCTTGTAACACCAATGTTATACTTGTTTATACCTACAGTAAATTATATTTGATCATTCGATCATCCATCAACATCCGATTATCCATGAAAAACTGCGAAACGAAGAGCTGAGTAAGTTCCATTACCTGGGCAGCATCGTATCATCAGAGAGAGAGTTGCTGGAGGTGCCATCAGATGGTTGGTGAATCTGGCATATTATGAAGAAACCTGAAAACCATATCGCAAAACAATATTTCGAATGGAATCCTCAAGGCACACATCAGGAATAATAACAGTCTTAGCGGAAACAAATACCCAAGAAAGAACGTGGCCACAATTGAAGAGGTTAGCCGCAGATTGGAGACGATGGAAGGTTTTTTTTTCTGTTCTATGCCCTACGAATGGTGTTACAGAACAATAATGATGATGGCATAGAAATATTTAAATTCTTTGGAAAAAGGTGCCACCTAATTTTGTAAACAATTTTAATATGCCTTCTAATATAGAATCGCGCATAGACAATAATATATAAATGCTTATTATCTTATGTCTGTTATTTTACTTTTTTTTTTTTATACATAGCCAAAACACTAGGTGTGGACATTTTATACGGATTAGTACGTTTGGCTATGGTGGGGAAGGAAATTTAGGAAAGAAGGAAGGTAGAAGGAGATGAGGGCAATTACGAATGAAAGTGTTAATGCTTGTCTTGAATTTATTTAGGTCAGTCATATTGAATTTATCATGTTTTCGTAACAGATAAGATGGAATTTGGTTCCACATTCGGGATGTTACTTATATATGTTATACTTATATAGTATCATATTTACATTTATTTTCATACTCAGGTAGAACGGAATTTCAGAATTTTTTTCAGAATAAAAATAAATTTCAACTTTAATTTGCTTTTAATTTGGCTTTATTTCCTTTTTAAAATGTTTTAAAACTTAACCACATGTTTGAAAATATAATGGGCAATTTTATCACATTTTTTAGGGGACTTTTGACTTATGTTTAATAAGTTATTAATCACTATGGGACTTTTGACTCAACGAATTTTGTCGCATCACCAAATTCTACTGGCTCTCGTAACTACAAAAAGAGTACCATATATTTCAATATTTACTTATTTATTTATTTCGTTTACGAAAACAAATTTCACCAGACTACCGCATAAATATAAGGCAAAAAACAATATATTTTTATCTTTTAAAATTTGAAACAAATTACAATAAGGTTAAAAATTAAAATTTAAAGGAAAAAACAAGTTTAAACATAACAACATAACAATAAAAATGAGATAGAAAATCATTTTTAAATTTATATCTAATTTGATTAAAATCATAAAAAATAAATTCGATTGAATTTAATTGAGTAATTCGTAACCGATACCTGTAAAACATAGTTCGTTCTACATCTCATCTCATATTTATATTATATAAATTAACAAATAACACAACACAAACTACCAATACACTCAACACTAATAAGCACATTACTGTTACAACACCCTTAGATAAAACGGTTGACAATAATAAATATACTAATTTTATTAGAGGTGATACCCTAAACCCTAACGTAACTAAAAGCAGACCACATTTTTCTTTACAATCTGATTCTTCACAAAATTCAACACCTGCCTCATCTCTTCCTCAACTACCTTCTAATTCAACATCTTCTAATTCTACATCTTCTAATTCTACATCTTCTAATTCTAATTCTATCACGGTTCCACCACTCTTTGATCCATTAATCCCTCCTATTGTAAAGTTAACCAAGCGATCTTCAGAAGAAGAAAATGGGCGTTATGTATTAGCTCGATTAAGAGATCATCGAATATACGAAAATGTTCGGCTTTATTTAGCATATCTTCACAATAAATCTGATAATGTTTGCATTGACGGTAAAACCAACACATCTCTGAAAATATTAATACAACAGGAAGGACTTCCTACAAACGTAATTAATCTTAAGAAAATTTATGATAATTTCCATCTGAGTTTTGGTTTGACCCTACAAAACGTCGCATCTGATTTACAAGCATACGCGGCAAATGTCTCATCTAATAGAACTAATTATTTACAAAAAGTTCGTGAAAATCATGACAAGTTTTTTCGTCCCTTACTTAGTACCACAAAGAAATAATTTAATCACAATTAATACCTCAAAACAGTCCTTTAATTCTCTTAATTTAATTAATATCTCGATTTACTATCAAAATGTTCGTGGTCTTCGTACTAAAACTAAAAAAGTATTTAACAATTCAACTATCTTAGATTTCGATATATACGTTCTAACTGAAACGTGGCTTGCTCCATCTATAAATACCCTTGAATTGTTTAATTCTAGTTATACTGTCTTTAGGAAAGATCGGTATCAACTTAATGAGCATGAAATTTGCCCTACTACTCCAAAAGGAGGTGGTGTGTTAATTGCTGTTAAAAGCTCATTTAATTCTAGTTTAATCATTTTTCCTAACTCTAATTCCCTTGAAATTGTTGGTATTAAAATTCAACTTAATAATAAAAATATCAATATCATTAACTGCTACATTCCTCCTAGTTCTGATATAGATGTTTATAATAGCTACATTAAAGCAATTGATTTCGTTTCCTCCAATCTTAATCCCTCAGATGAATTAATTGTTTGTGGTGATTTTAATCTCCCTCATATTAGTTGGTTAATTCATGAAGATGAACCTTTCTTGATCCCAAATAACCTTACTAATGAATTTGAGTATACCTTCATAGACGCTCTTAATGTAAATTACCTCCAACAAATCTCCTCAATACGTAATTTCCAAGCTCGACAACTTGACCTTATTTTTACTTCTGACTGGATCAACTTAATTAATATTGATTGTATAGAGCCCCTCATTAATGTTGATCATTATCATCCCCCTATATGTCTTACATATTGCACCAATGCTCCTAAAATTTTGGAAAATGCTGATTTTCATCGTTATAATTTTAACCAAACAAATATAGATGGGTTAAATGACTACTTTAATTCATATGATTATCCGCTTATTTTTGCAGATAAGGGTTTGGAAGAAATTATCGATAAATTCTATGAAATCATTGATCAAGGGTTTAGACAATATGTCCCCTTAACAAAAATAAAAGAAACTAGTTTTAGTCCGCCATGGTTTAATGGTTATCTCAAAAGTCTCAGAAATAAAAAAAATAAAGCATGGCGTACATTTTTAAAGTTCAATAGTAATGAAAATTATTGTAACTTCAAATGTCTATATGATGAGTTTAAACTAACCTCTGAAGCTATGTACAATAATTACATTACGAATATATCGTCTGAAATTATTAGTAATCCTAAAGTTTTCTGGAATTATGTCAATTCAAAAAGGAAAAGTGATCAATTCCCGACATTTATGAAATTTAATAATCAAACTAGTAACGAGGCAAAGACTATATCGGAGTTTTTTTGTAATTTTTTTGCATCTTCCTACTCTCCCGCCGTTTTTATAGCTGACGAAAGCCATTTCAATTATTTGGATAGATACTCAAAAACTACCTTTGTTAACTTGACTATAAATGATAGTCTTGTACTGAAATACTTAAAAAATCTTAGTAACAACTCTTTCCCTGGTCCAGATGGTATTCCTGAATATATATTAAAAAATTGTTGTAATACACTTGCATCTCCGCTTTCTCTTCTGTTTAATCTTTCTTTACAATCAGGTACTTTCCCTTCCCTTTGGAAAAAGTCTTATATAAGACCTATCCATAAAAAAGATTCTAAAGATGATGTGGTTAATTATCGTCCAATTGCCAAATTGTCATCAATTCCTAAAGTTTTCGAATTAATTGTTTTTGATTCAGTTTATTATCACTGTACTCCTTTTTTAATCCATAACCAACATGGTTTTATAAAAAGTAAATCCGTAGTAACAAACCTTGTTGAGTCAACCTCAATTTTTATAAACAATATGGAGGAAGGTCTTCAAACAGATGTGATTTACACTGATTTAAGCAAAGCTTTTGATATTTTGCCTCACAGCATTATATTGCTTAAATTAAAAAAATTAGGTTTTCCTTTACTTTTTATAAAATGGATTAGTTCTTATTTAGCTGATAGATCATATAATGTTTTATTTAGGTCATCTCGATCGACTTCTTTTGTAGCAAACTCTGGTGTACCCCAAGGTAGTCACTTGGGACCTCTTCTATTTATTATTTCGGTAAATGATGTAGCCTCTATGATTAAGAACAGTGAATTACAAATATACGCAGACGATATGAAAATTTTTAAAAAAATAAAGTCTGTTGGTGACTCTGCCTTACTTCAAAAAGACCTAGACAATTTCTTTCATTGGACCATTAACAACAATTTATTGTTAAATATTAAGAAATGCGCTTTAATGTGCTTTACACGTCGCTCTCAACCAATTTCTTATAGTTATTCTTTTAATGAACAATTTCTATCAAAAGTTAACTTTTTTAAAGATCTCGGAGTGTATTTTGATGATAAGTTAACATTTAAATTACATTTTAACCATATAATAAATAAATCCAATTCCTTACTTGGCTTTGTTAAACGTTGGTCTAAAGAATTTCGCGATCCGTACATTATTAAAGCCCTTTATATTACATTGCTTCGGCCTAACTTGGAATATGCTAGCCAGGTATGGTCCCCATACTATGATGTTCATATTCAGAGAATCGAAGCAATTCAAAGAAGATTCTTGAGGTTTGCCTTGCGTAATCTTCCTTGGGAAGACCCAATTCGTCTACCACCTTATGAACATCGACTCAATTTAATTCATCTTGATACCTTGCAAAAAAGGAGAGACATTGCTGATATAATCTTCATTGTTCAAACTGTCAAAGGTAATATATTATCTCCTTATATTTCTAATAAAATCAATATTAACACAAGTTCTCGACTTCGATCCGTAAATCTTTTCACTGTGTTTCATCATAGGACAAACTATGGAAGATATGAACCTATTAATAGAATGTTAATATTGGGAAATAAATATATGACATTAATTGATCTCTCTCTTTCAAAGACCGATTTAAAAAGGCAACTCGATCAACGATTGAAATAACTTACATTTCCTCTCACACCATCTGAACACCTATACACATCTTTTAGTTCTTAAGATTTTATGTTAATGAATTTAATGTATTTATTTTTAAATTTTTAAATGATTTATAATATTTTGTTTAACTTTATATTTAAGTAAATATTTTTGTAACTGCTTGATTTAAGCTTGAAATAAATAAATAAATAAATAAATATTCTATCGGTGCAGAAGAAAAATTAATCATATACAAAACATACTTCGCAAAGGATCTTTGAACACTTTCAACTCTGTTAATATGTATGTGGTGTGATAATTAAATCACATATAACCGAACAGCTTTCGACCACCGATCGAACAAGGCTAAAGCACAAGCTTTTGAAATTTAAGATGTTTTTGAAGTCTACAGAATTTCTCTTGATAAAGCCTAATTTGATAAAATTAGGCTTTATAATAATTATACCAAGATCTTTAATTCGATCAACACGTGGGGGATTGACAATATTCACTAAACAATCAAAAATTTTACTTTGAAATCACCAAGAGCTTGGAAATTCTTCTATAATTTTTAACTAAATTTTTATGACTGCATTGGTGTATAGGTGTAATAATTCATGATACTTTCCATCTCTCTAAGAAAACCCCCTGACTCAATGATGTGTTAAAAATTATATGTAACGGAAAAGACAAGCTCTTACAATTTTTCAAAAATAAACTACATCCGTTTTCTGAGTCAGTTGTAACATTATTATCTAAAATTGTAAATAATCGATTGCAAGAAGCACTTCTGAAATTGAAAATCGTCAAATATCAGCAATTGGGGGGTCGACTTCACCAAAATTATCATCTGAATGGACATTATCGCAGTAAACAGAACTAAAAAATTTAGCAAAAATATCAACAATCAATGAAACAGCTATTATAGACGAAGTGACATTAAAGAAACACTTATGGAGTGACCAAAAAAAAAATTTTATTTTGTTAATTTTTTTTTATTTTTTTTATTGTCAGTGATTAAGGTAGAATTATTTTTTCGTACATTAAGTCAATAAAATCGAGCGACCGGAATTACTCTTAACGGAATTTGAATTTGGAATATTTTTCTGAGTTAGATTACATTATCACTATAATAATATCGCAATAAAAATTAATGCAACGAATGCACAGAACATTCGTACGCGTCTACGTTCAGAAACGGGGATACAGAATAAAAAATGCTCATCTTCAACTTTTCTTTTAATTCACTTCAAAAACACGCTAGATATGTTTGCAGATCATGTAATTTATTGTTCATTAAATCGTTCTACTCGTTATTTTAACCTAGTTGAACCATTTTTTTCTTCTTCTGATTCAATTTATTAATCTTTTCTATTCATTCTAGTGTAATTTTTGTTGAATATTAAATAAAACTACCCAAAGTTTCATTTAATATTCAACAACATAACAACGAACATAACAAATACATTCTGTATAACAGATGCACATAATGTTTTTGGATACCAAAAGTGAAACCAATATGTTTTTTTTTTTTTTACTTGTATTTTATTATTTTAATACATTTAACAAATATTTAAGAAAATCTACTTTAAAATTTATTCTTTCATTGTTGTTGTATCAACAAATAATAATACATAATATTATTATCTAACCAAGTTGTTTTAGTACACATTACAATTTAGATATTGATATTTAAGTAAAATTTTGTAAGCGATATTTTTTATTAGGGTCTAATTTATGTTGTATCAAATGAAAAAGGATTTTAATATATACAAGTTTCGTCTTATCCTGTTTCGTTTATAAATATAATAAAAAACAACAAAATATTTTTTTTATGTATGTACATAATACATATATATAACGACAGAATATAATATTATGTATAACTATAGTTACATTATGTTTTTTGGTTTAACCAAACTGTGTGAATAATAATAAATTATATTTTCAAATTGTTTAAGCACAATGTACTAGTATTCAACAAGGTCATTAATAATATTAACATGTTAAAATATCTAATACTACACAAGCCAAAAAAGGTTAGTGACGCATTACTCTAAATCTCTAAACCTAATTTTTGAATAATTTTTAGACCAAGCTTTCCTAACTCTGTACATTTAAGGAAAAATATGGCAAACAAATACAAAAATTTGTATTTTTGATGGGTGCTGGGAGTTATATGGCAACTACACAGACTAGTCCGAATTTCGGAAAACTGTAAAAAAAACTTTGTTTTAAGGGAGGTACCTAATTGCAAATTTTCAGGTCCGTAACACTTTTCGTTCTTTAAATATTTCTAATGGGTGCTAGAAGCTGTATGGTACCCAAACCAGCTTGAATTTCGAAAACAATATACGTATTTGTTTATTATTAAAAAGTTACTCAATTACAAATTTTCAGATCTCTAGTGTTATTGGTTTTCGAAAATTTTCTCATGGGTGCTAGGAGTTGTGTGGCCAATCCAAATTTCGGAAAATGGCACCACCTTTGATAAATTGGTGGTGCATATTGATTTAAAACTCATGACTTTCTCGAGAATTTGCTTACATAGTTTGTTGATTTTGCAGGGCAAAATCCGCCAATTGCAGCCCCACAATAGAGATTCAGACATTTGCACAAAATGTTGCATAGTGTCTTACATGCGTTATTATTATACAGAAATATTACTCTTTAGTTTTTACAGGATATGGCATATTTTTGTGAAAGTGGCTTATAGAGCTGGTACTCCAGTCATTAGACATGCTTTCTTCCATCCAGATATTACCAATGATTTGGTGTAAGCAGTTAACCAAAACATTCCCGCCAGCTTTGTTTTTTTTCAGCTTGCTAATGGTCAAAAACCTCTTCAGTAGAAGGCGGAAGGTTGTTGGTAATGACTGGTGCTGATGTTGCTAGCTCTTTTTGTTCTTGTTGCTCTCCATTTAACAGCTGCTCAAAGTGCTGCTTCAATGTTTCTGATATCCCTTGCGCTTCGGTAATTAAATCCCCCATATAATCTCTTAGCGTATGTGTTGCGGGTTTATAGCCAACTACAAGTTGTTTGAATTTTTTGTAGAAGTTCCGCACTTCATCTCTATTTCTATGAGATTCGATATTTACGAGCAGAGATTTTTCGAGGTCTCGTTTTTTCTTCCTTATGAGTTTCTTCTCATCTTTGCTTTTAGCTTTATACTCTTCTGTCACTGCTATTGTTTTCCCATTGCAGCGCTTTTATATGCCTCATTCTTCTTCAACGTTTTTGATGGACATTATCTGGTCTGTTACTCGTATAGTGTTTGAAATATTTATAATGGCTGCTAAGAGTTGAGTTGTATAGCCGCTGCCCGAACCTGATATCTGACAGCATTATAAAGTACCACGTTAATTCTCTTTTGTGATCATGAATAATTCAGAACTCTATTTTTAAAACTGTGAACGTGTATAGCGAACAAACAAATAAACAAATAAACTTTACCTTTTATAAGTTTAGATAAACGCTCATTCAAACTAAAAATTTAAGACTATCGGTCAAATAGTTTTTAGTTATATTTGTAAGTCCGATTGAAAATGTTTTATCTCTACCAAAAATAAAAATTGTGTACTGAAAGCAAATTATTTATACTTAACGAAATCCAAAATATAATCAATCGTGTACGTGAATTGTCAACAACACAGTATACATGCAAATGATCGTTTTTGAATGAACATGTCCAAATAAAACCTGAATTAAAAATGTGGAATGAGTGAAATGAAAATGGAATGAAATGAAAATTCCCTAAAAAATAATCTCACACCATTTTCAATTCAACTGAAATCACTTTGATTATTCTAATCATGTCCTCTGACTGATTCATTTTTAAAAAACAATTATTTTTATTTTATATTTTCAATTTATTATTCTCAGTCCCACCACAAAATTTTGTGCGACAATTTAGTTGAGTTTATTTGCTCAAATTATTCTGAAAACACAATTTATTTGTATTTAGCATGATAGAAATTATCAATAATATTCTTAACAAATACAAATGAGCAAATTATTTCATGCATCTAGGTGCATAATAAATTTGATGTTGAAATGCTGAATTTTTAGAACCCAATCTCAGAAATCAAAATACAGAAAATAAAAATACGGATAATTCAAAATCCCGAAATAAACATGCAGAAATACAAAAATTTATTCGAAAAATGTAGACTCAGCATTTTGGATTGAGGGAGCTTGTTATTTCCGAGATTTGTTTTACTTCGAAACTTTAAAATCCAGAAATTGGTTTAAGTTCAGTATGCATACTAAATATTCAGCAACTGCATAGTTTTGAATTTTAATAATTAAAATTTAATCGATTAGTATAAGTCACTGGTTGTTAGAAAGTCACACTGACAGGCCAGAGTCAGACTGTTGACTTTGTTTAGGGCCTTCTCTAAACTATAAAGGGTGGCATAAAAAAGATACAACTAAATGCTAATTGATTTTCCAGAAGAAACTGAAATAGTCACTTCCACATACCTACCTAATCACTGTGTAATTATAATAGGAGTTGGCAGATTTCAGTTTCTTAAATTTAAGAATTCTTAAATTTTATAAAGTACTGAATTAATGGATTGTTAGTATTTTAATAAATTTCATTTGGGACACCTTATATTTGATCTGAATTTCAGCTCGTGCTTCGTTCGACTGCATTCTTTGTCTACGCTCACCAATTAAGCAATATTAGTTAAGAGATATTAGTAGTGATTTTGATATCAAATAAAATATTACGAAATAGTTAAGCAATTCGTAAAACATTTATGAATACTTAGAAATAATTTAAAAGTTAGTAATTAACATTTAAACTATAATGAATCGAAATATTAATCTAAATTCAGTCAATCACATATAGATTATCATTGTCACCCTTTAGCATATACAAAACAATGTATATTACCCTCGCTGAACCGCTGGCATATTAATTTTTTATATCCTCGTTGGAATGGACTACAAAAGTTCTGTGATTAAGAAGTAGACCTAAATGAATGGGAATGGGAAAGGGAGAGAAGTGAAATAAAAAATTAACAGATGAAAAAATTAAATGAACCGCAATTAACGAAAATTTCTTCAAATCATATCTAAATTACTACTTTCCGCCAAATAGAAAAAAATTTAAAAAAATAAAAAAAAATCTATAAATTTCTCCAGAATTACAACTAGAGGGGTTGGGATTCCATTTTTGTCATCCACTTTTTGAATATTTCTTGGATACAAAAAAAAAAAATTATTTTTCTGAAAAGTGATTTCCAAACAGGAACATAATTTTTCTATTCAAAATTAATAACCGTGTACTTATTTTTAAAACATCCTGCTTATGTTTACAAAAATTGAAAACCGCTTTCGCGTACAAAGCAATTTTTTTTATTTTTTTATTTTTTTATTTTACAATTAATGTAAATAATATATTATTTATTTAAACATTTTTTATAACAACAAATTTAGTATGAGTTAAAGAAAAGATTTATAATAAAATAAAAAATAGAATTCAGTTTTCTTTCATCAAATAATTAATTCTTAACAGGAAAAAGACTTATTTTGATAATTTTCTAAGCTAATTTCAAAAATAAAAATACAAAAAAAAAAAAAACAAGAACTTACATTTTAATTCAAGGGGCGTACTAAAATTTCCAAAACATCCACGGATATAAAAAAAAAAAAAAAAAAAAAAATTAAATTTATTAAATCTGACAGGAAAATCACTTTGTTCCACATAAAAACAAATTTAAGAAATTGAACCAAATAATAACGTTAAGCAAAAATAATGACTTTAGTAAGTCTCTTTTACTACTCTGATTTTTAGATATTTAATATTATTACTAAAACTTTCTTCAACATTTGAATATTTTTTTTTTTTTTTATATATATATATATATTTTTTTTCATTCAAACGCCTACAACAACATCACTGTTAATACCATACATATTGCGAAGAAAAAGAAAAAGTTATCTTATTTTTTGCTGGTAAGAGGTAAAAAATAAATATTTAATGGTGGCGGAATATTTAGAAAATTAGTTTGTTAGTTTATAAGGGGATGATGATAGACATATTAATCTAATTTTATACTACTCCTATAGTCCTAAAATACAATAATGTTTTTATGCCTCTTTTACGAACAATCCTGTAAGCTTATTAAATTTATAGATATGTACAAAAAAGATATCCATACTTTATACTCTAAAGAAAACCGTTTTTTTTTAGTAACAACTGCTCAAATTAAAGCTTTTGGCAAAAAATCCGAAATTTTTATGAAAAACGTTATTTATCTCGTTAATATTTTTTTTTTATTAATTACTTGCAAGGTTACCCGACCTTGTTCGAGTAGAACACGAAATGGATAAAATTTAGTTAAATGAAATTTGATTTATGAATCGAATATGAAAATAATTGATATATCAAAAATATGCTACTATTTTATTTTTCACTACGATAACAAAATCAACAATACTACAACTTAAACTATACTGTTATTAAAATTATTTGTTTGTAAACAATATTCCGGGTTTGAAATAAAGATATGTTCGCCTTTTCCACAATCAATTTGAATTTACGCTTCAATAAAATGAGGATGCAAAGTTCTTATTATTAATATAAAACTATAGTTTTGGGTGCTTCAAATTTCGTAGAAACAATATTAGAGCTGATACTTTTAATTTCAATTGGTGAGGAGGGAATCCAGTAAGACTAATGAGTAAAGAAACTCTCGGCGGATAATCTTATTTCATTAGTAACTGTATCTATGGACTTGTAAATACATTGAAATCCTGGAGTACTCTGCAGTATTTTCTGATTAATAAAACGAATTGTGACATTTTTTGTAGCTAATTCACATAGCCATGTAAATTTTTTATACTGATTCCCAAAATTCGGAAATACTTTTTCAATCAATTCTTCAACACTTTGTATGGTTCTCCTGATCGTTGCTATTTCAATTTGACATTTAAGTCTTTTGAGGTTCAACGCATCAATTCGCATCAAGCTGAGTTAAATTCATTAGCTTATTCCAAATGTTATTTATACGGAATCGGTAATTGTCGTATTACTTTAAGAGTACCCAAGTGTAAATTTTAAGATCCGTAACACCTTTGGGTTTTGAAATATTATCGATGGGATCTAGGAGTTGTATGGCAGCTACGGGAACCAGCCCGAATTTTGAAAACTGTAAAATATGTGTTTGTTTATTTTTGATAGAGTACCTATATGTATATGTATACATTTTCATGACTGATGTAACACAATTGTTTTTCAAAGCATTCCTGATAGGTGCTAGAAGTTCTATGGCAGCTACTCAAATCTATCATTTGAAAGCTTTGTGAAGTACCACAATAACTGTACAAAATTTTAGAACTCTATATTTAAAACTGTGGGCATGTATTGTAAATAAACAAACAAACAAACTTTCGATTTTATAATATTGATGCATTAAGCCATACTCTAGAACTTTGCCATACCCAACTTCATGTTATGGATACAACTGTCATGTCAGACTTACCGTTTCAATTAGAACATTTTTTTTACTAAAATACTGCAAGGAATTATCACCCTGTATACAAAGTTATTACTGTAATATCCGATCAAACAAGTTATAGGAAAAATTATACTCATTTTTTGATATGATAATCCTTCTTTTATACAAACTGATAAAAGTATTACAAAATAATAAATGTTGTATAAAGCAATCTTAAAAAGTTTAAAGTGTTTTTAACCTTTACCTCTTTTAATAATAAAATCAATCAATAGTGACAATAATTTTCAATCAAATTTAAATCCTTATAAACCTAAAATATACCTAAATAAATACAAGTACCTACATATAAAAAACTTAATTGAATTTTTTATTATCCCTGCTTTACAAAACTTTAATGTCATATCATCTCAAATAAAATTTTAATCGATTGTGATTCAATGTTAATATTAACTATTTTAAATAATATATTTCAAACTTTGCTCACAACAATAAATAATATTATTAAAAATAATATAAAGAATTTGAATAACAGAAAGTTCTTAACAAATTTAATTTTAGCACACTCACAAAATAACTCTCATTCGAATTTCGAAGACGTTATTTATAAATTTATGTACTTGAAATAAATTTCATCCGGATTCTGGAAACGGGAAAATTGATTAGATGACTATGACTGATTAGAATAAGATGCTTTGCAAAACTTTTAAAGCAAGAAAATTTCGAAATCAACATCATGACGTTTCAACTCTTGACAAATAGTAATTTTAAACAAAAACTGAAAATAATTAAAATCAATTCGAATTGGGATCATTAAAGTAAAAATAAAATTCATATTTAATGAAATAATTTTCAAGTAAATTTTTATTCTATGACGATATACGAAACATTGTATTAAAAAATTTAATCAATATAAAAGCAATAAACTACACCTCTATTTTCGAAGAATATGGAAAGAAGCTAAGGTAATTATGATAAAAAAAAACCAAATAAAGAATCGTCAAGCCCTGGAAACTATAGACCAATATTCAATTATTATAGAACAATTTCTGAATATTAGTAAAATATATGAGACTTTGATCAATAATAAAATAACTAAGTTTGTAAGTAGAAACAACCTTTTACCCGAAAATCAATTGATTTTATTTACATTTTGGGTTACGAAACTACACCATACACATTTAAACATATTCAGAAACTTATGACTCCACGCATTAAAAATCAAAAAATTTTGATTTTATAAACTATTTAAGAAACTGTTTCAAAGCAATCCCACACACGATTAAATTTCACAAGTTTCGAAAAATTTTTTTAAACAGATTTAAACGTGTATGAGACCTATTATAGCATTGTTAATTATCCGTAAAATAAAATGCAAATATTCTATTTTGTAGATGAAATTACTGTACAACATATCAAGTGTTCCACATTTAAAATAGTTAAAACACAAAAAAAAAATTATTGTAGGTGAATTAAGTTTAAATTAGAAATAAATTTGTTTTATAGAATTAAAACCAATAAAAAAATATAAATGAAAAATATTTTGTTTTTATAAATTATTAAAAAATAATTTTTGTGTGATAAACGAATCCACATAACTATTAGTGCTAAAACTCTGCATAAAAAACCGAAGTTTTCAGCCTATACTTGGTAATTGTAAAAACAAAAAAATTCAAAACACCTGTATCAAAAATTTATTTTTAGCACTGTCTTATATTATTGCTATGTAAGTATAAGTACCAACGCACATTTTCAGTTTTATCATTCGCACTGTTAACAACCCAAAAATTAAAAAAAAAAAAAAATTAATTTAACTAAATCTCATGCCCAAAGCATTAAGGCAAAATATTGTTTAAAAAATTTACTGCCCTAAATTTAGATCTAAAAAAAATTGAATGAAAGATTTTTCAAAGATTTTTTTTTTAGAAATTAATAAATATACTTAGATTTACTTCCAGTAATTTCTAAAAACGAAAACAAAACAACAATATAAAGTTAAATAGACATTTATAAAAGATCAGTAACAAAATAAATATATGTAAATCTTATCTATAGAATCATCAAAAGAAAAAAAAAACCAAAACAAGTAAATCTAAACACAATTTAAGACAATTTGTCAATAGATTGAATACAGGGTAAGCTTAAATTTTAATTTCTTAGTAAGTTGGCTGAAGGCCTTAAATGCTGGAGATAACATTAGTTTTTTAAAAGAAATTTAAATTAATTTTCTATTTTTCTTTTTCAATAATTAAATAATGTAAGCAAAACCACTTGCCAGTCACAGTTTTCATCAAATAAAGTTGAATAAATTTTGATTTTTTAAAGTAAAGTTTTTCATTCTTAAACTAAAAACCTAATATTTGTTTTTTTTTACTACAAACCAAGGAAATAATTATTTAGGAGGGATTTCCGAAAACAAACGATACCAAAATAGAGCACTTTAGTCGTGGTCTAACAAAGACACAATGAAGTTTTTCAGAGAACATTCGAATTATCCATCCTCAATATTAATTTTTTTTGATATAATAAATTTTCTATTTTTCTTATTCTGCACAATTTGTTTTCGGTTAGACGCATTTTATAAAGGTTAGGTTTTTGTATTAGACAGTGGCCTGTTATTATCCCTACCAAGATACGTATCTGATTCCTATTGAGACCTAGAAGAGTTTTCGTTTAGGCATGAGCATTTTTGCTTGACGATTTCCAGGAACGTTGGCCTAGAAACCCTCAGCTTCGTTTCCTGCTATGCCAGAATGTCCTGATACTCACATTATTGTGATATTATTTATTTTTGTCAGTATTTTAAATATTTCTAAACAATCCCATACTAACTTTGATGTGATGGTATATATGAATTAATAGCTAGTATGGCTTCTTTGCTGCCCGAGTGAATGTAGATTTTACAACTTTTGTAATTTCGTCTTAAATTCACTCGCTCACAGAGTTCTATAGCATGTACTTTAGCTTGCAAAACTGTGTTTGTAGAGTCTAGGCTTGAATAAGCCAATTATAAATCCTATTTAATATTTGCTCAAAAATCAGATAATATCGAATATATATTTTTACTAGTATCACAATTGACCAAACCGAATTAAATTATGTCCGTTCTGACCAAACATTTTAATTGAATCTAGAAAAGATCCACTTTGGTTTAATTTATCACTGATGAAAAATAATATTTTCAAAATAATAACTTCAATTCAATTTATCTACTTACCGGAATATTTATATTTATATACAAGTTCTGGTGCATTTAATCATCAGGTGTTACACAGGTCGGATTACAAATCTAGCTTTTCAAAATATCATTTGATCAAAATCTCGCTTTTTTTTAATTTTGTTTTTTTTTTTCTTTTAAATTATATAAAACTTCTGGAAAAAGGAGATACCTAATACCCATTGTAAATATTTTATAGAAAGCAGAAATCCCACCTTTTTGCATCCAACAGCGGCTACGCATACAAATATTTAAGATAAATATTCTGGAATTAAAACGATATTTTGAAAAAGGGACATTTAAAAAAAAACCATATTGAAAACCAAGATTTTAAGATATGAGATTTCGTTACGTTTCCGTCTTACACTAGTATTAATTTACGGATATAAAATAATTATTTTTTTCCTTTTTTTTCAAATATTTTTGGTAAATAATTTCTATTTTGTTCGTTCATTTTGTTTCGAATATTTTTAACTATACAATCGTAACAAATTATATACCTTTTATAGTTCATCGTCTTTTACTCACATTCTATATCCATATATATTTTACTTATAAAGAAAAAAAAATGTATGTATGGATGTATGTTTTACTCACCTGTTTGAAATCTTTTGTCATCACACAATTTATTTTCAAATTTTTTTGCACCAGAAATTGTATTTTCATACAAAGCTTTTCTATCCTCTGATAAACATCTCTGTGTATAGGTATTGAAACATGCCATTCCTTTTTTAAATACCCTATGAAATAAAATAAAATAAAAAATAGAAATTCTTATACAAATTGTCATATTATGTATATAAATGTATGTAGTATAGATAAAAATATTAAATAAAAAGAAAAAAAAAAACAATCTTCAATAAACAGAAATACAATAGAATTTAATTAATAAAATAGATTTTTATTTTATTTTTATTTTTTTCATTTGGTATAATAATTATTCTCTAACCTAACATATTTAATTCTATTTATATTGATATAAAAATATAAAAGTAAATATAAAAACAATTTTATTACAATTTCCATTAGTGCAAACAAAAGTAAATATTATACGATGTCCTTTTATTTATTTCTTTTAATATAAATTATAATATTATGATAAAATCATTGTTGTTGTTTCAATATAAGTTAGTTTCTAAGAATATTAAATTCAGAAAATAATTCTAATAATTTACTGTTTAATGGTACCTATATAAATCTTTTTGTAGTTTGTTAAAAGCAATTCAAAGTAAAGAATAAATTAATTGTGTATATATGTACATATTTTCTACTCACTATATCGAATAGGAATTCTATTCAAACGCTCTTTTAATTCATAAGATTCTAAAAATTTAATTTCAGTTCTGTGATAAGATGTAACAATTATTATGAATTAGATATTAAATCAGATAATACCATACCATAGATCAATATTAGATCAATATAATAATTAAATTATACCATATCATAATATTATACCAATATATTATATTGGTGATTTTGATGGAAAACGTCAAAGGTTTACCGTATGTTAACGTATAAATGTTATATTTTGATATAATTAAAAACGAATGACAAACCTTTATACTTGAAAACATTATCTTGAAAGACAGCTTCACAAAGAAAACATTATCTTGAAAGACAGACTTTCAATATAAAACTTCCAGATTCGATTCCCAATAAAGCAAAATGAAGCAACCCACAAGCTTCCAGTACCTAAATGATAAAAAAAAATTTAGAGTATAGTTTGGTGAGAGCTCCCATAAAATGGAATTACGTTTTAAAAAGGTTGATTAAATTTATAATTACATAAATTTATTTATATATAGTACTTATAATTCATTTTACGTTGAAATTTTGGTCGATTTTTATAACTCACAGATGTATTAATGACATCTGTCATCAGCAGTTGTACAGGTAGTCTAAAACCTAATACTATAAATACATACTGATGAGTTCAAGTATTGTTAAGATGAACGAAACAATTCCTAAAAATAGAACGATTAGATAAGTTGAAAATACTAAAGAAATTAATTAAAAAATAAATAGTCAAAAATAACATTTTGTCTTTATGTAATAATAATTGCAGTACCCAATTCAATGTACAAAAGGGTAGTTCTGTCCGAAAACATGAGTTTTTGTTTACATTTGAAAATAAAGTAAACATTTTTAAAGAAAGAAAACTCTTTAAAAATATATTTAATTGTAGTGGGTATGTCATCTGACTATACTAATCAGAAAGTCATGAGTTCGAATTGGAGTCAAGGTATGGGTTTTGAAGAAACTATTGTATGTGACTTGCGTATGTCAAATTTCTGCATGAATGTAGTAAAAGAGAGGGTTTTCAGCCCCTAGTCTTGGAATTATATAAAAAATAAAAATAAAAAGCTATAAATTATATTTTATTAAAACTAACATTTAAGGAATGGTTTTAAAAAATTAAAATTTTGAACTTAATGTCATAAATACTATAATATCGCTTATATGCGTCAATCATACAATTACAAATAAGGTCTTTTCATAAACGCATAATGCAATACATTAATCTCGTCACGTGTTGATAATTGATTTATACATTTGTTTACAGTTCACAAGCTAGGTTGCAACAATCATAATGACACAAAATTAATTAGCAAAACAAAGTAAGCTACGCATTATGAAATTTCACACTGCATTATGAATTTTTTGTTTTTTACAGATAGATTTGTTTAAATTTTTTAAAAATATTTTTTAAATTTAAATTTTCAATTTTATGCAAAATTGAAACCGTCTACATTCATTACATTTTCCTAATACAACTATTAGTTCTTGTAATTTGAAGACACTAAAATCTCTTGTCTAATATGTTTGTCGCAGTTTGTTTATCATTTTTCTTTAGATTTACATCATGTATGGTATCGATAGCTAAGTAGGATTTCTCTTCTTTTTGCTGGCTAATGGAATAATGGAATGGCTAATGGCTAATGGAATAATGGTCAATACAATTGGAGAACAGCTAACTAAACAAAAAATGTATAATAAAATATAATATATTCAAAATAACTAAAGATCTTAAAAGAGAGTCAAAAATAGGTTTTACATGTGTTCAAAATAGTAAAATTTTATTGAGGAAGATCAATAAAAAATTATTCAGTTAAATAATAACAAATTTTGAATTCTTCAATAACTGTTAGACAGTGATCTTGATCAACATAAACCAAATACAATAATAATTATAAACCATACAATTTAATCCATTAAGTAAAATTGTTTTGTATCCAGATAATGTCAAATTTAACGAATATAACAACTTCAACCAGAAAGAGCATAATATATTTTAATGTCAAAAGCATCCGAAATGAAATTAATAACATTGAAATGATCCGATAACTATAGAATAGTACAATCGATATTATATGCACTATATAGAGTAGTATGGCTTAATCTGAAAATATGTTAATGGATGATTAATCTGAACAGAGGAAAACAAACTGTTCGACGGAGTCTATTTTGAAATTTAACCTGGCCTGGGGGTTAAAAAAATTCAATTAAAAAAATAATATCAAAGAAATTTCTACTTCAGCTCCAAAGTTATGCTAGCTGGAATTTTAGAATTAATGTACCTAACTAATGATTATATTCAAATTTAAAAATTTTTACTATAAAAAATTGAAATTTTTGTTAAAAAAGTTAATTATCTCGATAAATTCGACAACATTTTTTTTTATAAATTTATTTTTATGAATTAAACCATCCGTTCTTCAGATAGCAAATTTCAAAATCTAACATGGTTATTTTAACGTTCGTTATTTGTTTAAGCATCAAATATTTCAAATTTCCATTAATAATATTCTAGTAAGTTTAATTTATTTTATACATGCTTGAAAGTTTCAAGATCTACCATCACAAATTTTATTTTCGAGCTTTTAAGGAACTTTTAATTCGGTTTCAATTAAAATATATATTTCAAAAAACTTTTTCGAATATACTTAATAGTTACTGATTTTTTTTTTATTTTAACAAAGAATCAAATGTTATTAATGTTGAAAATTGTTAATGTCCAGTTTTATGCCCAGTATTGTGTATTTTGTTAATATGATAATATACTGGTATGATTGTACCAGAGCTATTGAAAAATTATTTGTAATTTGTTGATTGCTAGTAGTTTTATAGAACAACTAAAAAACTAATTTTTTTTCAACTGCTCCTACTCTTGAAACGTAATTTTGATAAATATCTCATTGAATACCATCATCAAAATTATATTCAGAAAATAAGTAAAATAGTTTGCTCTGGAAAAAAAAATTAATTTCGATTTAAATAAATTATTTATACCATTAACTAAAGATTGAAATTATTATTTTCCAAAAACTTAGTCAAATCACAATTTATAATGCAAATAGAAGATAGTATGAAAATATCGCAAACTTGGATGAGAATATTCCAATGTAGTGATAAATATCATCAGTAAAATGATATTTGTCGTACACATTGAATTCTCATATAAAATAAAGTCAGTTCATATTGTCTCCTTCTTTAGAACCAATAAAATATTTTCAAACTTAAAATGTCTAGCAGCTAAATATTGGACTGTAAAAAATATTATCCACATCAAATAATTGGGCCTTATTCTGAAAAGTGAGCATGGTACTGCATCGTATCACAAAGAATTTGGTTTTAAACGAATGGGTATGATATCTTATCAAATTGGCCGCATTGTACGATGAGCTCTTTAAATATTTATTGAAGGTGTTAAAAACTTTAATTTTGACATTTTATTATTATTTTTCCATACCATTTTTGTTTTTATTCAGTCGGTTGATATTTATTTTCTGATATATATACATACATACATCTTCAGATGAGAAATATATAATTAAAAATTATTTTTAAAATTTTAAACTAAACAGAAATAACTATAAAATAAATTTAGGTAATTATAAATTTAATTAGAAATTATTAAAATTTTCATAGCATTTTACTTTTTAATAAAAATAATATTTTGATCGATTTTTGTAATACACAATGACATCTTTTAATGTTTAAAATCAATAAAAATAAAAATCAGGAGTTGTATAGGTATAGTATAACACTACAAATACCTACTGATGAGTTCAAGTAATGTTATGATGAACAAAACACTTACACTATATTTTTTCTTTTTCAAATACTAGATATTTTTAATGCTTTCATTAAATAAATTTAAATAATTTCGTTATAATATTTTAATTTACTCATTTGAGTAATTTAAATTTTATTCCCCATTTTTAATTATTATTTGTTAATTAATTTGTCTCTACTTGTGTGGAAATTATTAATTTTAAGTACCTATGTCTAATTTTTAAATGAAACTTGAAATAAATGAATTTTTAAATATTATTAACATCAAATTTTTTTACTACTTTATATATGAACCCATTTCACCCCATCCACAAAAATGATTAAAAAAAATATTTTTACTATCCAAAAAATCTCCAAGCGTAAATAAATTTGTTATATATGTAGTTTCCCTAGTTTAACATAATAATTGATGATTAAGGGTATATTCAAATTTAAAAGATACTCAGGAGAGGTCTTAGGTTGAAAGATATTTATTGCAGAATAACTTTAAAAGTCCTTTTGTTTTTATTTACTTTTTTAATACTTAATATTATTAATTGAAAAATATGATATGAATTTTTTGTCTAATAATATTTATTTGAATGAAACATCTGCTTTCAAAGGTAATTATTATTATATAGGGTAGCTTAAAAGCATTGTACAGATTTTTACGGATTCTGTACTTTATGATGGGTTTAAATATCTTTTTAATTATCTTACGAAGACTTCCAACTTAATTTCAACTGTTTTTTTCAACGTCCACGCTTTACAACCTCAATCTATCCACAATCCACCAATAGTCAATCTATAAACAATGATTGTATGTATTTGTTATTTTATTAAAGATCGTAAGTCCTTGATTTTTAATCATAGATAATTACTAGCAACCATCTTACCATTTTAAATCAGAACCTTTTACCTATCATATAATACTGTTGAAGACATTATTAAGGTGTAATTATACTTTCTCGTTATACAACTTACTTGTTTCTCAATTCGGTGCTCTTAAGAATCATTAGTTTAATTAGTCTAGTATAGTTTATTTTAAACTTCATCATCCTTTTTGTTTCACTTTCTAAATTATAGTACCAAATAAGAAATATGAGATTTATATTGGGTGTCTCAGAAATAACTTGTTATAACTTCAGGAATCATTGGATTGGTCGTTAAAAATAAAATATTAGATGGATGATTCATTTAGGGAACCATTTATGGATATATTGCTTTACATTTATTTTCACCAACCGTAAAATCGCAACCGCATGTAAGGTAGAAAGAAAATAGAATAAATAATTTTTTCAAACCCTAATTAAATTATTTTTTTTTAAATATTTAAAAATAGTATTTAACCTTTTTTCAATCTGAAGTTATATTTAACTTGAGAGCATTATAACACATAATAAAATAGACCTAGAACCATGGTTGACATTAAAACAGATTTCAATCAGCTTCAATTAATCTTCGATAGTTTTAGTTTATCCGACTACGATTTTATATGCAATACTTTTTAAAATTTAAACAAAAATATTTCGACAGAGCACAAATCTTTTGAACTTTTAACGGTACAACATTCTACATCTACCCAAAATATATTAACAACAAATTGACAGCAATACGATCTAGTATAATTATATCGTTATGTATTGGTAGCTATTTGTTTTATCATCCGCTAGATATTATGTATTCCTTACAAATAAAAAGAAGCATCAACTACCTGGAGGTCCCCCTTTATAGACAGATTGTAAAAAAAACGCTGTCACAAGTTCTGCATGGTTGAAAATAGATCCACCTAATAATTATTGCGGTTTTAGTGGCTTATTTGCAACACACTCTGTACAGTATGTATATATATATAAATATATATATATATATATTAAGGATACAGCTTTTGACTTTAATTAAGGTTTTCATTTCTTAAGTTAACTCCAACACCTCATCATTAGCTTCAACAGTTTTCATATAAATTTTTGCACACCAGAGGGAATATTTCTTAATTTCAAAATTAATTAAGATTGACATTTATTTTATATGAAAATCTTCGAAACATTAATTAATATAAATTAAAAAGCCATTTACCTAATATCCTTTAATGAGGATACAAAATATAAACATTTTATAAGGATATAATTATACATAATAAATTATGATGATAAAACAAAGCTTTATATTAAAAAAAAAACAAATAAAAGAAGTTAAATTGGAGTATTGAGAAATTTTTAGAATTTAAAATTTATTGATTACCCTTAGAGATATAAAGTGGGTCACTTCAGATGACTGGAATTTCTGAAAAAATTTTAAAAACTAAGTTATTATAGAAAATATTGTCAACAACAACAACAACAACAGCAATATAAAAACCCGAAAATAATTTTTTTAAAATATAAAATATGTATTTAACAAAATGAAATGTTAAATAAAAGATACCATAAAAGAAAATAAAATGATGTGACAAAAAATAAATTTAAAATTTATGAATTCATTTTTATTCAATAAATCAAAATGGAATTTTTGAGAAACAAAAGAAAAGTCTGTGATTTCAAAATGCTGTGGTAACTAAAGATCAACGTTATCAAATAACGTTAGTATATAGGCTATTTATATGTATATATATAGTATATGTTTTTTTTGACATAGAATCCGAATTCGCATCGAAAATAATCTCTTCCCATTATAAAATCGTCGGCAAATTTCGGTTTTAAAAAGTCGTCCGTTCCTAGAGTTAAAAATATTATCAATCGACGGAGCACCCTCGATTTAATTAATAAATTTTTAATTGACGGCTGCTTTCCTCCAATAAAAACTGATACGCATGTACACCCTAGACACCCTATAATCTTTGTAGAATTATATAATATCGTTTTATAAACACTATTTCTTTATATTGATGATTGTATATACATAAAATTGTTACAAAATGGTAACGTACAGCTGATGTAAGGTTTTGAAGATGAAGGAAATCCTAGCGCGGAGCATGCCTGGAACGGGTGTGCTTCAGTCGAGCGAGGTTCAAATTTTTATTGCGCAGCACCATTACAAAAAAAAAATATTGTATGCCAAAATCCAGCTAGTTCAATATGAGGGGAAAAAAATTCTACAGAGACCGCGAACACAAAAACAAATTTATTGATACTAGGAGGAGGTGGACTGAAGGCGCTAACCTCCCCGCAATTATACCCGACCCAAGAATAAAAATTCATCGACAGTACTTTTTCAATTTCACAATTTATTCCAACGGTATCTAAGAATCAAAAATTTTTCATGATCCGATCATATTATATCATATTATATAAAAAAATATATAATATCATCATATTATATAAAAAAATATATAATATCATCATGTTATATAAAAAAATATCCCAACCACAGAGTAAATAGCAACATAGTTGCAAAAAGACTTTTGATTTCCGTTTCTTTCTTTTTTTTCAATTTGCATCACAGCCTATGACAAAAATCTACAAACGTAATGCAAAGAAAAAAGAAAAAAAACTTGTCGATCATTACAAAGTCGAATTTCCCAATTTTAGTAAAATAGCTCAGGTTTACTTGCTATATCTAATTGTAAAAAATAGAATATAAAACCCAAGAAAATGAAAAAAGAAGACATTATACCCTTTCTCCATTCATCAGTGAAATTTTCATGGCTAAATTGGAGTCAGATTTAGCAGCAGAAGAACGGTTACCAAGATTTTGGAAAAGATACGTAGATGATATTTTTGCTGTAATAAAGGAAAGGGACTTAGAATCAACCTTAACTACTCTTAACGGGCTCCACAGGAATATACAGTTTACTGTCGAAGTAGAAAAAGAAGGCCAACTACCATTCTTAGATCTACTGTTAAGTAAAACAGGAACATCTCTAGAACTAGAGATTTACAGGAAACCTACAGATACTGACAGGGTCATCCCGAATACCTCTAACCACTCCTATCAACATAAGATGGCATCGTTCAACCACATGATCCATCGAATGTTAACACTTCCCATCTCCCAAAAAGGTTTAGTAAAAGAAACTAAACACATATTTGAAATTGCGAGAATAAACGGATATCCGGAAAAAACCATCACGGCTTTACTTAGTAAACGGAAAAGAATTTTACAACGGAATTCCCTCACTAACCTACTGACTGATCAACAACCCATAAGAAGAGTAGCATTGGAGTTTAGCAAGATTTCTCTCCCACTCAGAACGAAATTAAGAAAACACGGGTTAGATATCGTATATAGCAGTAGAACTAACCAACTCAAGTCTGTTCTAGGTTCAACTAAAGACCCAATCGAACAAATGGAAAAATCAGGTGTATATAAGGTAACTTGCAGTCATTGCAACAAAGTTTATATTGGGCAAACTAGGAGAAACATGCAAACGCGACTCAATGAACACCTGAAAGAAGCAGAACTGGCTAAAAAGAAGAACTCAACAGAGTTCCGATCCAAAGTAGCAGAACACATCATCCAGGAGAATCATAGCATTTCGAAAGAAGACATTGTAATGATAAATTACATTAGAGATTCTAGGAAACTAGATTCAGCTGAAAGCATCGAAATTTACAAAACTAAAAATGACTCACTCCTAAATAAAGACCAAGGCAATGGATATTCTTCTTTATTTAAATTTTTAGTGAAATACAATAAAACAAATAACACCACCCCTACCTGTCACCCTAACGTCGGAAAAATTATTTTAAATACCAATAATAAAATAAATAAAAATATTTTTATTCAACCCCCTACCTGTGCTAATTCATTGGATAATAAACAACCATGCAGCTGCGAGAAACATCAAATTGTTACCTGTACGAATAAAATAAACAAGACAATTTTAGATTTCTTTCCTCAGTCGAGTACAAAACACTGAAGAAGTCTGCAAGTAGTAGACGAAATACGCGTATCTGTATGATAAGCATATCAGTAAAATTAAAAGGAAAATATTCGACTATTTTCACTGTTATTATACACAAATTATTTGGAGACTTTCAATATGTATGTCACAAAAACCGGAAAAAGATTTATAACTAGAGAGTCAGGCATCGTTAAGTGTATTTTATTTTTAAGTATAAAACTAAAATACTTTTTAAACCAAATAAGTAACACATACTTCCATTTCAATATATTATCATTTTATTGTTATACAAACAAAATTAGTGCTATAAGACTCCTAAATGGCTCCGAATAAGCACTAAAGGTGTTATAATGATGATTTTTTATGGGAATAATGTGATTAATCTTTATTGTTATAAGAATGTTCTTATAGAAATTGAGGGAGTTGTTATAATGGGATTTTCAGCAAGTGATACAGTAATGTTGTTATAAGTCTAAAAGTGCGTAATCCTATATCAAGAGGTAAAGTGTTGTTATAAGATTAGATATGCTGGAATAGCAATAGTAGAGTTATTATATTACAGTATTTCTATAATGTTATACTAATAATCTTACTGTAGCTTTTGAATATTATTATAATAAATTTCTGTCGATCGACTTTCTTAAATACATATACACTAATACTATGTATACTAATCCTATAACAATATTACAGTAATTGCTGCCAAAAAGGATTCTCAATTTTAATGCTATAACGTATTTATGATGTTTCACAACAATTGCGGAGCACTCAAGTTAACACTAATATTGCTATAAGAGTGTTTATAATAGTGTTATAAGAGTGCGCAAAGTCTTATAGCAATAAAAATATTATGTTGGACTTGTGTCTTTATATTCAATCCAAAAAGCCAATTTTGTCATGCTGCTATACAGAATCGCATCAGGCAACTTCTCGACCTCAAAGGACATAATTAATTTTTTGTATTATTTTTGAAATTTTTAAAATTGTTTTTCGTAAATATAGTTTAGAATTTATAGTGAGCTTCAGTCAAATCCATTGTCGCGGTTTAAAAAATAATCTTAATATTTTAATTATCTAATTATGAAATAAATATAAGCAACCTTAATAATGAAGGACTAGAAATAAGTTCATCAATCACAAAATGAATATTTTTTTTGTTTTCAATTAGATAAATTATAGAATATTAAATATATATATAAAATTATTTTCGAGGCAGTAATTTCCAACAATAACTCTTAATCTAAATAATAATTGACATAAATTTATTATTATTATTTTTTTTGACCAATTATCATCTATAGTTTCCTCATTAAAAACCATTTCAGCTTAATTTATTATTGAATAATAAAAAAAATTAATGGTATGAAATTAATGAATGAAGTAATTTTATTTAGAAATTAATTAAGCTTTTCCTATAATATTTATTGTTGTTGTTTTTATTAGATGTTGGTGACTATTGTTTTTGTTGATGATGCCTTGGAAAAAGAAAATTTAATTAAAGAAGGTATAGTTGGTAGTATGGTTAAAACATGTTTAAATGACATTGAATCATGGTTTAATATTAAAATTAACATAGGCCTATCTACATACATATATATATATATATATTTAACCAAATATACGAATATTTAATTTTATATCAAACATCATTCATCATTAAAGACCCAAAATATTTTGGTTTACCATTTTTTTGTATACCATTTTTATTTACTTATGTATTTCTAATAACAAAATACTTTGTGTAGCTACAGAGTGAAGACCAATTTAATTACATATTAAGTAGAAAATCGTCTTGTCCGTTTTTGTCTAAAAGAAAAAACTAATGTTCTGAAACTGTAGTTGTTTGTACTATATTAGAAATTGTCAGTTTATAGATTTATTTAATTTGTTTTATTTGTATAACAATAATAAAACAAATATTAATGCTTATTGGTTTCTGTGACCCTTTTAATTTCCGATCCACTTATTTATGCAATAATACTTACGCTTCTCGTACTGGTTAGTCTGTTCAGAATGTGGTGACATTTAATACCAAATACAAATAAAAAATTAAACCAAATTTTGTTTTTATTAAAAAATAAACATTAAAGATTTGGCCGATTAAAAGTACTATTGTATAACTCAACGAATTAGAATTAAATGGAAGTGACTATCCCATACAAAAATAATTCTAATTCGTTGGTATAACTTTACATCAAAATTTATTTTTTAATAAAATATTTTTTACGTGTCAAATAATATTACTGAATATACATATACATATAGTGAATAATACTATACTGAATAATACTGAGTATATATACTGAATAATACTATAAATACCATAATTTTTTTAGAACTTTTTTAAAACAATCTAATTTAGGTAGCAGAAATCAGTTGACACTACAGAAAACCGACCAGATAAGAGTTAGTAAATGAATCTATCGTGATAAATGAATCAAGCTGCCTATTATGTATTTCGATCGACTTTTATCGAATTGTTCATCGTTATCGTTAGAGTTATTTAATTGTAATCGTTAGTGCCATTATGTTTTTCGATGAAAATTTGATCGAAAGTTTTTTAAAATGCTGCCATTGTAAAATTCAATTCTACGATGAAAATGACATATGTTTGATTCTTTGCCTGTCAAATTCAAATTATTATACGAAAAAAAAACAAAACAATAGTGTTATAACTATTTGAAATTTTTATGTTGAAGTTAAAAGTGCTTAAATAAAATAAAAATTATATTAAATTAAAAGTTTTTATAAATAAAATGATTTTAGCAGAGTTAAATTTTCTGATAGTTTCTGATAGTAGTGAAAAACGCTATCAAATTGCAGAGTTAAAAAACAAGCCAACATATAGTCGGGATTATTCCAATCCACTGGATTTGGAAGATTATACGTATATAACTAAACATGAAATTGATGAGTTATTATCTACGAAACTTAATTTTATTAACAGTTTTGATCAAAATTTCCTGTTATTTTCAATTTTGTTTACAACATTGCTTTTATGGATTTATTAGAAAAATTAGGGTAAAAATTAAAATAGCCAATAAGTAACACGTCGATTCCAAATATAATTGACTTGGCCAGCGTATTAAGATTCTGTGCGTTTTGTACCAAGGAAATGATTTGCAGCGTATGAAATGATTTTCATGTCGTACTAGCAGAGCTAATTTTTTCTGTTATGCTTAAGGAAGTTTCATATGAAAATTGCAGTTTATACTTATGTCCTAAATGGATCAAATTCCATTATTCACTAGAAGAAAAAAGTCAGACTAACATTATTTTTATGATTAAAGTAGAATTACTGAAATAATTTATATACACTAACTTTCATATTGCAGTTTATTTGTGTAAAATGATTGAAAAACAATTATTAAACATAAATATAATACTTCTTTATTTTACATTCTTTTATTAGTTAAAATATATTTCTTATTAATTAGGCAAAATGCAAAATGAACCAATCACAATTATAATCAATGATCGACTGCAGAATTTCTTCTATCTCCCGTTCAACTGTCAGTTTCTTTATGGTCGCGTTTGTTATCAAATCATTTTGGTTATGTTTTATATATCATGGTTGACAACTCGGCCATCCTGAAAATTGGAATCGTCCTCGATTTCATCGTCTGGTTCCGGGATGCACCACCTCTTGATTTTGTCTGGAGAGTAAACTCCAGCATATCGACGTATTTTCCTTGGAGCTCCGGGAATATCTTCAACTAAATAACGATCATTTTCCAGAACCTTTGTTATTACATATGGTCCTTTAAACTTCGGTTGTATTTTCCGTGGCTGTCCCGTACTATTTGGTTCATTCTCCACTACTATTAAATCGTCCACTTCGTATTTTGTTGGTTGCCTATGTTTCTTATCAAATCGTTCTTTCCACATTTGTCGTGCGGCCATGATCTTTTCAGCGGCCTGCTGCCTGACAACTACTAATGGTTGACGATCTTCGTCGGTTATTTCATCATGTAACGCCAATATAATTTTATTTTTCAAGATGTCGCGGGGTTTAAAATGGAATATTATTTCCTGTGGGGTACGACCTGTTGTGGAAGATATCATAGAATTCAGAGACCATTGGATATTTCGTAGTTCTTGATCCCATTTACGTTCATTAATTGTTGAAGAAGCTATAGCTGTCGAGATCGTTCGGTTGACTCGTTCAATTTGGCCATTGGCCCTAGGTGTTCGTACGGCGGTCTTAATATGTTTCATGGAATGCTCTTTACAATATGTTTCAAACGATTTTGCAGTGAATGCCGTTCCTCGGTCAGTGATGATCCGTGCTGGTGTACCGAAATATTCTGTTACTTCGTCTAACACCTTTAATACTGAAGCCGTATTTGTAGACTTAACAGCTCGCAATATTACAAATTTACTAAATGGGTCTGAAATTCCCAACACGTGCATATTCCCCTTACTACTTTTAGGGAACGGTCCCAAGTGATCCAAGTGTATAGTATGAAAAGGTATTGGTTCAATTTCATCGAAATGCATCTCCCCTTCCGTTTTTCCACCCGGCTTCTTATTATAACAGCATTCGACGCAAGCCCTTAAGTATTTTGACACATAATTCCTCATGCGTGGAAACCAATACCATCGTTGAATACGTTCAAGTGTTTTTTCTAAAGCAAGGTGTCCGACGAGATCATGACATTCACGAACTATTCTCCAACGTACCATTTTTGGCACCACCCACCTTTTATTTTGATTGATTTTTTTAAATAAACGTTCATCGTCAATACAATACTCGTTAGCAAGATGTTTATCTACTTTATCTGAACGTAGATTGTCAATTATATTTTTCAAATCAGGATCTTGTATTTGCATAGTTAACAGCCAGTCGAGTCGGGTAACTTCGACTCCCATTATTTTCAGAGAAGCGGTTTCAGGTTCATTAACCACTTTTTCGTTAGGTGCACGGCTCAAGGCATCAACATGAGTCATGCGGCTGCCACTACGATGCTCCAAATTGAAATCAAACTCCTGAAGTCTTAGCCACCACCGTGCAATCCTTGGGATTAATTCTTTTTTTGACATAGTTGTTCTCAAAGATGCGCAATCGGTGACTACAGTAAAACGTTTTCCTAATAAATAGTATTTAAAACGCTCCAACGATTCAACTATCGCTAGAGCCTCCAGTTCGTAGCTATGAAATTTATTTTCACATTCGCTTGTTGTTCGACTAAAGTATGCGACTGGTTTTAAGTATTTCCCGTCTTGTTGTAATAAAATTCCAGCAAGACCGTCTGAACTTGCATCGGTGTGAACTTCATGAATCATTCTTACATCATATGAGGTTAATAATGGTTTACTACACAGAATTTGTTTCAACGTATTGAAAGCTATCTCTTGTTGTTGAGACCAAATAAACTGGCTATCTTTTTTTAATAATTCGTTAATTGGTTTTGAAATTTTAGCAAAATTTTGTACAAATTTTCTAAAATAACTGCATAGTCCTAGAAATTGACGTACTTCTTTGACATTCGTTGGTTGTTTAAATTCTTGTACTGCTTTTACTTTTATCGAGCCAGGTGATATTCCGCTAGGTGAAATATGATGACCCAAGTACTCTATTGTTTGTTGTAAGAAACTGCATTTCGTTAAATTTAATGTTAATTTAAATTCTCTAATTTTATTTAATACTATTTTTAATTTTTGTAACCCTTCTTCCACTGTTGTACTTCCGATTAAAATATCATCCATATAAATTTGGATATCTATATCTATTTCCTTTTTTAATTTATACATAAGTGTTTGAAAGACAGTTGGGGCATTTTTGAGCCCAAACGGCATTCGTTTAAATTCAAACAAACCCTTTGATGTTATAAAGGCTGTGTACTTACGAGATTCTTCTTCTATTGGTATTTGGTAATACCCACTATTTAAGTCAAGACTGGTGAAATAGTTATAAGAACTGGCCACTTGTAATTCTTCCTCGATATTTGGTGTGGGGCAAATTTCTTTTTCAATTTTTAAATTTAATTGTCGATAGTCGATACATAGACGTTCTTCTCCATTTTTTTTCTTTACTAATAATACAGGACTCGAATAATTTGAAGTTGAATGGGTTACTATGTTGTTCTCCATTAATTCGTTTACCTTATCATCGATAATTTCTTTTTTTGCATATGGCACTCGGAATGGTTTTTGTTGTACTGGTTTCTGATCAGTTAATTTGATACTCATCTCGATTTCTTTAGTTAATCCTAGTTGTTTCATATTTTTAGGGAACAATTCATTAAAATTGTTTAATAGTTTGATTAACGATTCTCGTTCTTTTGCGTTCGACGTTCCTTGATTTATTTCATCCTCTTTCACTACACGTTTGACTTCACAGTTAACTTCTTTTTCAGAACATTTATTTTCTATAATTATTTCTCCGTTCTCTTTATAAAATTTTACATCTGGGCGATCTAGCACATCGCGTCCTATTAACAATGGTACGGGCATATATTTACTGTTTACTACATAGACATCTATTCTTAATTTTACGTTATTGATGATTAGTTCGACATTTGACTTTTCAGTTGAGCAATATTCTCCTCCTAGGAATCCAGCGAAGTTGACTTTACAGTTTTTTCGATCAGTTAAACATTTATCAGCATATTCTTTTGCAATCAGCGTAAGAGGACTGCCACAATCTATTTGTCCTACCATTTCGTTATTATTAACCATTACAATCTTATGATAGGGTGTTGATTTTGAATATTCGATAACTCCTACTCGTGAAACATCTGGACATTCACTGGGTTCACCTCGTTTATGCACTCGATTACATTTGGTGCAACGAGATCGACGTTGTGGTGCAGGACAATTTCTGGCGAAATGACCTGACTGGTAACAATTAAAACACTGCGTTGACGTTTTAAATTTTTCTTCCTTCAGTGTTCTTTGTTCGTTGTTGGCATTTTCAGATGTAATCGATTTGAAAGTCGGCTTTTGCTGAAATGTATTCTGTTTTTGTTTTACTTCCCTTATATTTGTGGTTCTAAAACTTTCACACCAAGAGATTCTATCACGCAATTCTGCTATCGTGTCAATACGTTGTCCTTGAAAAGCTGCATATAATTGCTCATCACGCATGCCTAAAATAAAATATTTAACAATGGCATTCTCCTTTAAATTACCCTTATTTCCGAGTCGTGACATCTCCGCGACATATTCCATTAGCGTTTCGTCATTTTTACGTTTTCTTCCTAGCATACCCATATGTATGTCGGCATCGTTTACAATTGGCATATATTTATCTTTAAACTGCTTTACAAAATCACTCCATGATGTACAAAAATCATCTGTACGATCATACCACGCTCTAGCTAATCCTTTGAACTTTGGTCCAATTGAAATTAGGACTAATGGATCTTCCCAACTATAAAATGTTTTAAGTTTTTCTACTCGCTTTAACCATTCTTCTGCCGTTAAACTTTTTTTATCCTCCGGATTGAACTCAGGGAGAATTTCCATTAATTCTCTTGGTCCGAAGGTTAAAAAATTTCCTTGTCCGTTCCAATTCATTACAGGCGTTGATGTATTTATTACTGGTGAGTTGAAGGTGACATTACGTGCCGAATCACTTCCAACATTCTCTACGATCGTTCGTGCTTCACTTCTTATTGACGTAACTGATTCATTTCTACTATTATTATCATCAATATTTAATAACCGATTAATTAATGATGACTTATTTCCATTTTGTGATAACTTTAAATTTTTTAGTAGGTTTTTTAATTCTTTAACCGTTCGTTTATTTAATTCCTCACGTTCCATTTTTTTTAAGGTATCAATAATATTTCTGTCTTTTACGTTCTCGATAAATTTAGGTTATCTCGTTTAGCAATTCCCAATTATACGTACACTTTAATACTACCACCATGTGCTTCAATTTTTCATAACCTCAACCTTTTAGTTATGATTTTCGCTTTTGCTTGGATTTATTTATCCCACTTCTGAATTGTAAAATGATTGAAAAACAATTATTAAACATAAATATAATACTTCTTTATTTTACATTCTTTTATTAGTTAAAATATATTTCTTATTAATTAGGCAAAATGCAAAATGAACCAATCACAATTATAATCAATGATCGACTGCAGAATTTCTTCTATCTCCCGTTCAACTGTCAGTTTCTTTATGGTCGCGTTTGTTATCAAATCATTTTGGTTATGTTTTATATATCATGGTTGACATTTGTAACTGGCCTTTCATTCCTATTAAAATTTATTTCAACACAACATAATTATGAAGAATAAAGTTAAATACCTACTAACATTTCAACTTTTAAATTTATTTTTATTCCAAAAAATATCGCAAATATAAAACAAACACCAGGTGTCCAAGCGTCACTCTTTTATTTTATCCTTTCAATTCAAAATTGAAATAATTTGTACAAAATTTCTCTTTCGATGTCTCTTTCGTGATAAAATTTTACATCGATAAACTTTATCGATTTCGTCGACAATTTCTGAACGATATCGAAATACATAATGACAAATTTGCATTTTGAAATTTCGTTCGATCAAATCGTAATCGTTATCGAAATACATAATAGGCACCTTAGGTAATGTAAAATCAGGAAATACAAAAAATTAAACATTAGTTCACTGGGTTAATGATATAATCACAGCACAATACAATTTAGAATGTTGAATATACCTTATTTGCATGAATAACGGATATAATTTTCAAGTATAGAATCTATCACTTTCAAAAATTAACACCTGAAAGGTAAGCCGAACCTCAGTTGTTGGATAGGTGTCAAAAAGATGAATTGAAAGCATGATTTATTTAAACATTTTAAGACTTCTTCTGTATCCGCAAGCCAGTACACAAAATCAAAATTCCATTTAAAAGTTTGAAAACCATTTTTAAATAATATCTTTGTAATTATATTTATTGAAAAAAAAAAAACTCACCACCGTATCAATTTTAATTACATTAAAATAGTTTCAAAAGAACCAATATTTATATTACTGATCTAATATACATTGATATGCATATAATATGTAAGTACACTTTACTTATGTTCTAAAAAAAAATATTCACGATTTCACGATGTGCTCTAAAATTTTTACAAACAAAATTTCGATTTTGGAAATAAATTACCACAATTTGGAAATGTTGTTGTGATCGTAATTTTTGATGTAATTCACCATCCATCAAATATATAATATCTTTTTCTAATCGAAAGTTTTAAAAGTCTAAAACGAACAATCACCCTTTATATAGCAAAATCTAATATACTTAATAAGTTTTTAATTTGCACACTTCTGTTAAAAATTACAATAAATATTGTTAATTACTTAATTGATAAATTTTTTTGCACCAAAAAAAAAAATTAAAATTGAAGAAACCAGAAATGGAGGAGGGGAGTAAAAATACATAAAACCCATTATTTATTTCTGATATAATATTAATGATCACATTTAAGAAGGGGACAGAAATTTTATTTTACTTTTCTGTGATGTTCGAAATATCAATTGACATACAATTTTGTTTGATTAAATACTAATTAATCACAATTTTAACTTTAAGTTTTTCCAAATTTTTCTAAATTGTTAATCGACATTAAAATTTTATAATTATATAAGGTTTCCGTAATTTTTCTGTAAATTAAACGGAATGCTAGAATTTATATATTATACAAATTGCAATTCTTATACAAATTGCTTTTTTTTAACCCTTGTCTTCCACGCTAGACCTTTGCATGAAAAATATATTTTTAATTTAAAACATTTAATTAAAAATGTATTTAATAAATTATATTAAATATATTTAATAAATTATATTTTATTAATAATAAAACCTTCTTCGCAAATATTAAGAAAAAATAAAAAACAATAAAATATAAAGTGACCATACGTCGTATGTCCTGCATTGAAAATTGTCCCGTATTGTACATCTGGTAAACCCCCCAAATGTTCGCCCCGTTTGAATATAAAGAATTCGAACCCATGACTATGGACAACAATTATAATTAAATTAAAAAACAAATTTAAGAAAATATAATATAATAAATATAATAAAATAATATTTATAATAATAAAAAAATATTTAATCTATATTGAAAAACAGTTGTAACATAAATTTTAAATTAGCATAAACATTTCCACTGAGATAAATTCTCCTGAACATAAATAATTTAAGATGACTATCTATCTAAATGTACGTAGTCGGCTAAGAAATTTAGAAGAAAATGGTTGGTCCAAAACAAATTCCTTCAAATCTAATACGAATAATTTTTATAAAAAATGTATTCAATATTTAGAAGTTTGTGTATCACAATTTGAACATTATTATTGTTTTTGTGGATTAATCTAAAAACCATTGTTAATTGGCAAAAAGTACAAGAAATATTTGAATTTAATTCAAAATTTAATCATAAATTGGAAATGTTTGATGCTGATAAAGAAGAAAGAGAACTTTTTCATGAGATTACGTAGGTAAAAAAATATGTTGATGCAGCAAAAGTAAATGCTTGGAATAATGAAAAAATTCCAACCGATGTAAGGTGGTTAGAAATATTTAATCATTTTCATACAAATAATATACCGTTCAAAAATATTAACAAAATAGTTGGTTTTGCATTATGCTTATCAGGCACTAATGCTGCCACCGAACGAGTATTTTCAGTGGTCAATAAGTATTGGACCACTGAAAAAACGCAATTAAGCGTGGATACATTAAAAGCGATACTGCAAGTGAAATGTAATTTTTCCTATTCATGTGAAGAATTTTATAAGTTTATTTCTAGTAATGAAGATTTATTAAAAAAAATTCACTCAGCAGAAAAATACGCTTAATTAACGTGTACTTTAAATATTTACATTTATTTATGAAATATTATTATTAGTTTATTTTTATTAAATTTATTTCTTGTAATAAAAAATTAAAAGAATAATAATTTTATTTTATTGTTATTTTTTTTATTTTTATATTAATTAAATGAATAAAATCAAAAATCTATGATATTTTAATTCCGATCAATTAAATAAACTAAGAAAATTATGTCCTGAGGAATGCGTTAAACTTTTTTTATATTTATTTTAACTGGTCCCGGATTTCAGCATAAAATATATGGTCACTTTAATAAAATAATATGTATAAATAAAACAAAAAAATTATTTGATTTAAAATAATAAGTACCAATAGAAATTTGATCAAATTTTATAAAAAAAAAAACATAAATCCACTTATTGTATATATGAATTTTATATAATTGTATATAATACATGCGTAGTATGAACATTTTTGTTTTTATATATAATTTTCTGCATTTACTACATTTACTACATAATTTTATACTTAACAGAATGCTAAATTAAAATTTTAAAAAAATAATAATAATGCTTTTATTATGTCTGAAAAATTAAAATTAAATTACAAAAAAAAAAAAAAAATCTTTGAAAAAAGAAATTTTGTTATTTAAATTTAATTTTAAATTAATATAAAAACAAATATGGTACTATTACAAATAGTTACTACATTTACATATCACCAACGAGATTTGACTTCAATGACCCTCGTGTTAATAATCATATGACATAATAACTATAATAACAGGATCAACCTCGAACCATCGAACAAATCAATAAACTGAATTTTACCACTAATTAAAATTACACATAGCATATATACGAGGGTCATTAAGAATTGGTCATTTGTTTTAAATTTCATAAGTATTGATATTTTATTGAAATTATCAAATAAATATTTATAAAATCTATTAGCTACGTACTACATAAACGAACTGAAATATATTTTTCTTTAGATAAATTTTTTTTTTTTTTTTTCTTTCTGAATTTGATCTATTGTCATATTAAAACTCAATAGCTCAGATGATTGGCTTTTGTAGAATAAATTAAAACCGGAACAATGAAAAAGTATTTCAAGCCAGAGTCCACATACAAAAATCTTGTAATGAATAATCATGGAAAATGCCATTCAATACAATGATGATTATGATTATTTTGTTAATATTCTTAGTGCTTCAAGACATTTTTATGGAAATTCGTTGTAATTTATATTAACAAAAATTGTAATCTAAATTAACTTTAATCTATTTTGAGAAAAACACTAAATAAGGTTTTTCTTATTTCTTCTCAGAATTTAAAAAAAAAAAGTATAAAGAAAAAGAAAATTTTATCATAATAAAATTAATTTTAGAAATAAAACATGGTTTTTGTTTATTTTATTTATTTTGTTTTATTTTTATTGAATAAATTAATTTAATATTGAAAATAAATTTAATATTTTTAAAATATTTTATAAATTTTATTGAAGTAAAAACTAAATTAAAAATTTTAATTCCTTGAAAACAATTTTTTTTTCATTTTACGTGAATTATTTATATTCAATTACAAATCTATTTAATACAATTAATTATTTTATTATAAGTAACGACTCTTACGAATAAATAATAGTAATTTTAGTGGAATTGTATTTAGAGTTTCCTTGTTAAAAGGTAATTGAATTCAAAATAAAAATAAAAAACTAATTTAAATTATGGGAAATTTCTTTAAAAACAAATAATATTTTTTCAAGTATATTTAAAAACAAATTTATTTTTTTATTTAAATTTTCCACATACATATGTACATATAAAATGTGGAAATTTTCATTGAGAAAAATTTTTAGCAGTACTCGAATATTAAGAATCTTATTTACTTTAATTTGAATATCGATTAAAATGTGACCGCAAAATTCAAGTGTCAATTCGGGGAAAAAAAAATTCTTCTTCTTCAATTGTTTTAATGTAAATAATTAATAAAATTCTAATGTAAATAAATAAAATATATTGATAACGTTAAATAAACAAAGAATTTAACTTAATGCGAGTTCATATTGCTATTAATAAAATAGTTATTCTTAACTTATATGTCAATAATTTGATTCAGTAACATATTCCTGAGTACAACGGACAACCTCTAATTAACAAATTTATGATTGAATTAATAACTATTAAAATGAATGCTCAAATTATATTAAAAAATATGATTAATTTATTAATTAAATAAATTAATTTAGAACTAGATAACCGTATTTCTTAACATTTTTTCTTATGAATTATCAAATCCATTTATTGAAAAATGATCACTTGAATACACCGAGTGTTCCACAGCATGCGTATCAGCTTTTTAATAGGGGAAGGAGCCGTTTATTTTTAATATTTAAAAAAATTTGTTAACTAAATCAATGGTGCGCTATCGATTGGTGGTATTTTCAACTTCCGAAAGCACCGCAAATCGGTTTTTTAAGCCCGAAAATCGCCGAAATTGGCCGAAATCGAGATTTTTAAATGGGAAAGGGTACTTTTTTACGCAAATTCGGCTATAGACACCCGTTAATACTATCTTCAAAATCAAGTGGGTTTTGATAATTGAGTTGATTTACATCTAAATCTCTGTTTAACATCTTAATAATGTTTTTTAAAAAAATTTCTGTCAAACAAAATCAAATTGGTACTGGATTTTCCAAATGCATCTCAAAAGTGAATAGTTCATCCCTGAAATTTTGATTGTTGTATCGAATTTTAAAAATGTTTTTGCTTATATTAAATAAAAATAATGTGGAAAATAAATAATAAATAAATATAATAAACAAAAAACTTTCATATTTCAATTTCATTTTCGATTTATTTTAGGTTTAAAAGTACTTTTTATTAAAAAAGAATCATCAAAATAAAAATAAGCCCCATAAATGAACACTTAGAAAATTATAGTAAAAAATATATATTTGACGCAAATACTGACTTAGATCTGAGGCCAGCTTTCGGTAAAACTGAATTGCAAATCAATTAATTAACTTTTGCTTCAACTAATCAACTGGTCAAATAGACATATGCATACTTTTTTTACCGAATTATTGCCGAACATAAATTTTCGATTCTTGATTTATGTGTGAATTTTTGATTTTTATAAATTTTTTTTTTTCATTAATTTTTTTATAAAGATATGTAATAAAAATTACAATCTGTGGAATATATTTTTGAATATTAATTTTTTATGTTTTAAAATATAAAAAAGTAATTTAAAATAAAACAGCGTTATTATGACAATAATTTTTCTTTTTTTGCTTACAAATCTTTTTCACAATCCTTCACAAAAAATTAACAAAATAATGACAAGTATTCATAAAAATTGTTGCTGCTTCGTGTGCTCAAATTTAACTGTCATTTTACATAACCGAAAACAGGACGATCGTCCATTGTCGTCAAATACATAACCGAAAGCGTCATTATAGTTGATTTTTTGACAATTGTAGCGCATACGATATAAGAATGGAAAGCAGGGGCATTGGTGAAATCGCGGTGGGCTATTAGGAAATTTAAAGAAATTAGTTAATGTTTATAATTCGATGTCCAAACTTTCATTAAAATGAAATTAAAATTCAGAAGACAGAAAATTGAACTTGAAAGGAAACATAGTTAGTGAAATTTTATTTCAAAACTATAATTACGAGTTTAACAATGTTAATATCACTACATTACTTTATTCTAATTTAAAGTTTCTAGAAAAAGCCATTGTAGAAGTATTGCAAAGAATTTAAAACTATTTCCTATTTTTTCTTCACTTAGAAGCAATATCGTAAATCATTTTTAATGTTCTTCTTGTTCTGTTTTTTAGAAAATTTTGCAACAAAATCTAAATTATAAAAATTCTGATGTTACTATTAAAAAAACTGTAAGAAATATTATATTCAGCTCATATTTGTAAAGCATCAAAAATTAGCTGAAGCTATGGAAAATTGTCTTGGAGTGTGGAAACATCTTCTGTAATCAAAATGCAATCTAGTAGTGTTATGAAGAACGAAACAACTCCTGAAAATGATTTTGTTTGTTAACACAAATAATAATAATAATATTAATAGATACAATGGTGATACAAAATATCTACATATGTATCAAGATTAAATATTAATTAATTAATCGAACTTGTTCCTTTTATTAAAAATAAAATGATGTAAAAGCTTTAAAAATATTTATAATTATTGGAACATCTTCAATTAAAGCATCAACAAATCATTGAAAAATTGTCATGGAACATATTATATATTTCGGTTATGCACATTTATTCTAAATATAAGCAAGTAAAAACATTTGACATTAAATGACATTTAATCATTACGTACTTGGTTTTCAAAAATGATTGATAATTTAAATTATAATTAATATCGGGAAAACAATAAGTAAATAATAAATAATTTTTTTGTTTTTCGGAAGGTTGATCTAAAAAAAAACATGATTACAATTCATAAAAAATTTTAAAAAATTATATATATAAAAAATAATTTAATTAATAATTATCAATGTATTTATTTTAATTGTACAATAAATACTTTCAAATAATTTTAAGGTGAATTTTATTCAATTGAAGTGTGTAAATTTAAAAAAAATTAACGGTAGATTTGCACATGTGCCGATTTACTGTCACGGTCGATTTTTTTAGCCAAATAACCAAATTCCAAATAAACAATATTATAAAATAAAATAAATCAAAAAATCTATAATATTTTATTTAAATATTTAAAATATTATAAAAATTGTAAAGCCCACATCTCGAAAGGGAAAAGTGTCTGTAGTTGGCTTGCAGATTTATCTGCAGGTCCACTGTTTAATAATTAAATAAATAAATATAAAAATTGTTTTTATTTTGAATATATTTTCAATGTATGCGTGACTCAAATCAGTTGCATGTGAAAATCGTTCTAAAACAAACCATCGTAAAAAAAAGTGACCGTGACGGTAAATTGGCACATGTGGAAATCCTGCTTAAAAGTTTAAAACTAAATAATAATAATAAACTTTAGAAGAGCTTCCTCTTGGTATATGTTTTCTGAATTTTTACAGTTGAAACAAAAACTTCTGTTTTGGTCGTTCTTTTCGTACTTGGATTTTAAAAGTTAAAATAAAATTTTGGAAATTTTCGTTAAGAAAAAGAGAATTAACAACAATTCAACAAATCCGGAAATAAATCTTTGTTGTAAGAAAGTTAAATAAAAAAAAAATTAATAACAATAGGGAGAATTTAAGAGTGTCATCCAGGAAGCAAAATGGCTATCCTTAGAGTCTCTTCTGTGAATCATTGGGAAACACAATCTAGCCTTCTAGACCAAAAAAACATTATCCAAATAATCAGTTAAGTTAAAGGGTTGAATGAAACATGGATTCACTGTAGTCAAGAATCTCTAGAGACACTAATATTAGCAAACTTACCACACTCCGGACTGTGTAGCTGCTGAAAATGTAAGTGGAATATCACTAACAATGTAGAATATAATTATTTATTGTTCTAGCTCTTTTTCAAACTAACTAAGTAACTAACCATTTCGAGTCTGGAATCAACCTTTATTGAAAATAACAAAAATCGATAGAAAATTACTTAATTAATAATTTTTATAAAACTCATTGCTATCGCCGATGAAAAAAAGAGATATTAATATTCTTAAAAAGAATTTTTATATAAAAAATTCAACACCTGAAATTTATTGAACAAAATGAAAACTTTGAAAAAAAAAGTCCTTTTATAGCAAACAAGTCTTGTTTTTCTTTGGTTTTTGTATCGATATCAAATTTATAACAAAATATTGAAAAATGCTGACATTAATATTTTGAAACTTAATTTGAAAGGTATTAAGTATAACTTTTTTATTTTTTATTACTCTATACTACAGTTCAATAATCTAATCCAATATCAACTCTCGTGAAATGAACCTGAAGAAAGAAATTTCACTTGAAACAGCAAATAAAAAGTTTCACAAAAGTGTAATGTAGAATACCTGTTTAGACGCATTGGTCCTATTCCCATTATATTTTCTTATCTTATTTAATAATTTTTTTTTTTTTCAATTAATTGAAATTAGAAATTTACGATAAAATATTTTTGATTTTTTTTTTTTTTTTACAATACGAAATAGTATATGGTGTGACGGGCACGTTTTTATATTCGTTTTGTGGGATGTGGGATTTAAAAAAGTTGAAAAGAAAAGTTTTCTAGACATTTATAAGCACGTGCAATTTTTCCATCATGAAATTTTTTATTTTAGTTTTTGTAAAAGCAATAAACAATTTTCGAATATTATTAGATAGCTATGTACGTCCGTTCAAAGATATCAATTAGAGATTCGATTTATACTTTTATTTACAAAACAATTTTGAGTTTTTTTTTAAAAACTATTATGGCAAACTATTATGGCTATGACAGTGATTTGAAAATATAACTTTCAACAATGTTTTGTTGCTTTATTTTATTCTTTCTATTTATTTTATTTTTATAAAAATTTTAAAGATGACTTTTAAATAAAATAATATCATAAATTATAGGTAGGTATGTAGGTAGAAGTGGCCTTTCCAATTCCTTGTGGAAAATCAATTAACACTTAATTGTGGCTTTTTGATACCACGACTCGAATGACCTAGTTGTTGTTATTAATTGTTATATGGGGTCATTCTCTCAATTTTACTATCACCAGAGAGTCAGTACTCCCCAGTCAGGCCACCCTTAGAGGTTAAGCAGATCTCCTATTTTGCTTTCCGCGATGAAACCTATATTGCTAAAGAAAGCCTCACCTAAAGTTCGGAGTCTGACTATAGCTAATGCTGGGCAACTCTGCAGAGGAAGTAAGTGTTGAAGAGTTTCTCTTTCATTCTCACATCTTTTCAGCTGCGACGACAATGGGAATTGAACGGAATATCTAGCTTGGCAGAAAGAGGAAGATAGCTTATTGAATTTTTATATAAAAAAAACCAGATCGCTGCAAAAAATTTATTTTATACACATAAAATAGGCCTTATAGTAGTAAAAATACGGCGAAAGCGACGCGACGCACCAATCTTTGAATAACAAAATGTCAAATACATTTATTTTGAACATATTATGTATATGTTATGTGAAAGTTAAAGTTTGAATTATTTCTAAGGTGTTTAAAAAATGTTATTGGGTGGGTTCAGTAGCATTAACCGGTAGATCTGGAATCCATTTTGGATCCATGTACCATATATCTGGCCACTGAACGCAATTCACCACAAAAATTTACCGCAATATAGCGCCTTCACCGGAAAATATAATAAGTACTTTTAAAAATAAATTAAATTTGAATGGAATAATATTTATTATCATAGATATAATTTATTTTTTATGTTTTAATTTAAGTTTTATTTACATAAATCTTCCTTAAGAATTTAAATGTTCACACTAATTCAAAAAATATTGGAGGTTCAAATTGAAAAACTTTAAACATATAATTTTTCTTACAGTAGATGTCACAACACTCAACATAAAAGTTGTTGTTTTTACATATAAAAAGTCAGATCCATTAAATGTATCAAGAATTTTTTCAGATCCAGAACCGCGATACATTAACCGGTAAATTTACCACCACCGTTCAGTGAACAGATTCATGGATCTGTGGATTTCAGATCCATCGGTTAATTTCACTGAACGTTACCATTGATTACATAAAATTATTGTTTTTAAATTTATTTAAAAAATACCAAAATTGGATATGAGCGGTAACGGTATATTTTGTTGAGTAAATTAATAATAGAAGAATTTTTAAGGAAAGTTTAAGGAATATTTTTAAAATGGACGATAAAAGGTAAACATTTTGGATATTTATTTTAAATATTTTTATATGTACTTTTCGATGTCCCACAAAGCTCGGTATTAGGACCTATATTATACAACATATTCACTTCGGATTTGCCAAATATCAACAATTGTCTCATATCCATGTTTGCGGGTGATACAGCCTTATATTGACGACAGGCATCATGGGCACTGAAATTGGTAACACAACACGGCATAAATGCAAAATGGAAAATCTCAGTTAACGTCGACAAAACAAAAGCCATATTTTTTACAAGGAAGCTGTTTTAAACCTTTGAGGTACACTTACCTGTAACTCAAAAATTATACCGTGGGCGGACTCTATAAAATATCTTGGTATTACTTTAGATTCAAAACTTACTTTTAAAGCTCATATCTTAATAATTATCGACAAAATAAACAAACCCATCAGTTGTCTTTATCCATTTATTAATAGAAATTCTTGTACAACTTGAAAACTGTGCCAGTTCCCATATTGCCAAACTTCAAATAAAATAAAATAAAATTTTAAAAATGATGCTGAATTTGCCATTTTATTTTTCTACGAGAAAACTTCATCAGAAGTCAAAAATTAATACTATTGTTTACAAAGTACTACAATTAAATAATAAATTCAACCAAAATTGCAATTCTCTAAAAATACTGTCATAAAAAATTTATATCAGCCGTAGAGGCATACAGCATAGTTTTAAGTAGTTTTTAAGTTTGTTATAAGTAGTTTAGTTTAAAATAATGAAAATTTACATATAAGGTTTTTACCATTTTCCTTGCAAATTTAGAATTATTAAAATAAAATATTATATTCAAAACTACCATGATTGTTTCAGTTGTAAAGGTAAATAGAAATAAAAATAACTAATCTCTGTAAAATATACTCTAAGCTCTGTCAAAAAACAATTATGTAAAATATTAAGGTTATAAATAAATAAATATATGTACTTTTAGTTTTACGACAAATTTTCGTATGAATAAATCTGCTTTTGAATATGTATAAAACAAATTGCGGAAAATATATCAACACCAACTAAATCATCATCTTCAACATCTAAATTAAAACTTGCTGCTTGTTTGAGATTTTTTATTCATGGTAGTTTTCATATAAACATAGCTCAACCGACCTTCCCACAAATATTGTCATCAATGCTGGATATACCTACTAGGGGCAACATTATGTTCAACATGGGTAAAATTATTTATGAATTACATTTTTTAATTCAAATGAACAAGAACATAAAAATATATATATATATATATTACCTACATTTAGTTGTTCTAAATTTTTTAAACGTTAATTCGCTATCTTCACCTTTCAACAATACAAAGAAAACTGTTGCCGTACGTTTTGAACAATACTAAAAATATATTAACGCTTAATTTCGAAAATGTAGTTTGAAATTTTTTCTCTTCACGTTCACGTTTCGCGTTTCGATTACGTTTGTGTTTATCACAATAAGGCCCATTATTAAACCGTCAAAATCATGAAAAAAATTATTTTATTTTTATGTACATTTTCAAAAAATTGTTAAAAAAGTGTTGTTGGTATAAAGAAACTATCTCTGATTTTTTAAAACTATACTTACATCAAATTATAATATCTCAAACTGGTGTAAAAAAAAATCCCCAATTTTTGTTAAATATCTCCAGTAAATGATATTTACTGTTTTTGTCGTACACGTACTGAGTTCTCATATAAAATAAAGTCATTTAATGTTATCTCTCTCTTTAGAGCCAACAAAATAATATCATACTTAAAATTTTTAGCAATTAAAACCCACCTTTATGCATGTGGTGAAATTTTAAACTTTAATTTTGAAATTGACAAATCGGACAGGACAAAAATGACGAACGAAAAATTTACAGATTCAATATAATGATGATATAAATTTTTAAAGTTTTAACAAAACTTTATGAAGCAAACAGGATATTTTCTTTTTTATGTACACAAGAAAGAAGTGAGATATAATAACTCGTAATGATCCCTACCACTGTGATAATGCCGTGCCTTTTCAACGACAGTATATTAAGAAAGACCTTCCGGTTCAGCAGGGTTAGATTTGTGTTGAAGTGCGGCCTACTCTACCGTTTGATATTTGAAACTGAAGAGGTTTACCCAGATTGTGCCTTTCCAGAAAGATTTCTAGCAAGTTGTTCTGCATTAGTCCCTTAATTTCACTGTAACGTGACACCCAATATGATGAATCTATCCATAATCTTGTTCAGAAAAATGTGGTTACAATCTTTAAGACAGTATTGATTCTAGTGATTTCATTGCAACTTCATTATCTGTAACAATACATATATTTCTAACAGATAATATGCATTATATCTCAGTTATTCTAACCCTTTTTTTGCCACCATCTCCGTCTTAAGCACATTATAGTATTTTGGTATGCTGAAGGAAGCGCGAGATAACAAATAAATAAATTTAATAATTAAAAATATCCCACAAAAAAATTTTTCAAGTCTGACATTCTATACATCTGAAAACTATTTTTAAAAATTAAGATTTGAGTAGAAGTTAAAATATTTATGAAACGAGATTAAAAATCATAATTAATGAAATGTTATTATAATATTTTAATAGAAGGTCATAAATGTATGATAATTTTTACTGAACAACAACAAATTTTTAGAATTTGTCACTCTTCCTTTAAAAATCTTTAAAACATTTTTTTTTTAATCATATTAAATATTAATAGAAATTCCTTTTTTTGGTTTAAAAAATTTGTTGGTTCTTTTGAGTGGTTTAATATTGGGAATTCTTATAAATAAGTACTAAATATTAATGAAAAGTATTTCAAATATTGTAGTTACTAAACTCGAATGTTTTGCAAATCGAAGTTTATAAAAACCGATAGCAAAATAAAAAGAAAAATATGAATATTTTTACAAATATTTTTTCAGAGGGTATTATTTTTAATTTATTGGAATCAGTTTTCATTGACAGTTTTCAGATGGTGTATGCATACATATACGGTATATACTTTAATAATAAGTCTTTTTTTGTAAATTTAAAATTGTAATTGGGTCGCTGCGTCGATTACAACAAACATATTAAAACGTATTTTAAATTTTGGTATTTAAGTAACTGTTATTATAATGTTTGATTGTTTGATGATTTCATATACATAATATAAAACATAATTATAAATATTTAGTGAAAAAAATAATGTCTCGAGTTCAAAAATACGATACAATGAGGATACAAGTAAGCAGCAATCTGAAGTTACATAATTTATTATAAAAATATTGTATCTTTCATTAAATCGATGTAAGTTCTTATTGTGAAAATAAATTCGAGTCAAAAAAACTACTTTCAATTAACCCTTTCATGTAAATGACTGCTATAGCATTAAAAAATAATGGAAACACTAAGGGCCTGTATCTTCAAAACTATAAGCATAAAAATCTGCATATAAATTTCTTTTAGCATGTAAACGTGTTGTCTTTTCAAATATTTGGCAGTTAATGTTAAAAGTTGTGTTTAGTAGGGCATTTCCCAAAATAGTAAAGCTATAGTAGAAATTTTTGGCTATAAAAATCCCAACAACTAATGAATGTCATAGAAGTTATAATTTGCTTTTGTTTTATGTGCAAAAATAAATTAGTGTGTCTCATGGGTAAAATTTTTTTTTTTCAATTTTGACCGAAGAAATATTTCGAAATGTTGTATGAGTTTTTGAGTTCTTAAATCACGTATCGTTTACCATTTCGGTCTCGAAAATAGAGTCTCAATAAATTAGGAAACGGGGTTTTAGCTACGACAAGATATTCAACGCCAAATTTCCCCCACATTCATTGAAATAGTTCCATTCTAATTACATATAATAATATAAAAATAATAGACCTGAATACAAAGAAAATTACATTTTTGCATTGATTTTAAGTTTGTTACATTGTTTTGTTACCTGTCTACTTCGCTTAGGAACTGCAAGTATGTAAAACCATATATATAACATAATTTACATTTTCAAACATATACATGCATATCTATAATTTCAGTTATACTTTTATATATTATAATATGTACTTTGAACTTGAAGAACAAATAATCTGCGCTTAGTACGCAGTTTTAATCGCCTAATACCAAATGCACTTACGGGAAGACCACGGGTGTTAATTACATAATATTGTCAACAGTTTATTTATGTAAAATTTAAAGAAAGTTATCCGTTTGAGTTATATTATAATCCAAGACTCAATTAAATTTCTAAGTTGTAATTTATTATAAAGGACTTAGTTTTCTATACATCCTGTAAATTATTTCAGATTTATAAATAAATATAAATAAAAAAAATTCAATGGGTATATAATTTACGGTCGAATTATTTTGAAACCAATTTTTGTCAAAGGTTTTTTAATTTTTCTTTTTTCATTTACAGTAAATTTAGAATTGAAATGAAATATTTAAAATATTCTTTAGTATCTGAATTATTGATAAGGCAAAAACTTATTGTCATACTTGTTTCTCTATATATATAGTCATGCAATAGTAAAAGATAAAAGAAAGAAAAAGAATATCACAAAAATTGGATAATGAAAATTGGTTTTTATAAATGAAATGAAAATATAAAGAAAAAAATAATACAGTCCACGACAATTATTTAGAGACACCTCTTTTTTTGGACATTTTTAAGTGGTTAAGCAAGTTGAATGTTTAAATTATTTTATACACAATCTGACTAGCTATATATTCAGTGGAAATATATCTTGGTTTTATTTTTTTAAATATATTTATACTCAAAACAAAAAATTTCTTAACATTAGTTTAAAGCCAAATCAAAACAGTTAAAGCGAAAAATGTCGTATTAATTTATAAAATGTGCAATGACACAATGATTGAATTCTTCAAAGATTGAAATTCTTCAATATTTCCTATTTCCATGCTTTAATAAAAGACAGATTTCAAATTGGAACTACATTCGAATTAGTGGAGTTATTGTATGGAATACGATTTATTAATATGGTAAAATAAAATTGGTTTTTTAAAATTAGTTAATATAAAACAACGGCAAAATACTTTTCTTGAACTAATAGATATTTTTTGTGTATATTAAATGGAGCTTTTAATAAGACAGCGTTCCAATTCAGATTGCACAAATAATCAAAACCATGGATTTAAATATCAGAATATCGAATATATATTTTTTTTTCTTATTTATTTATTCTTTATTTTTCAAATTTCAGATAATATTTACAATATAATTATAAATTTATAAACTAAAAAAGAAGGAAAACTTAATATTAACTTAAACATTAATTTATAATCTACATATTACAGACATTTCCAATTAAAATATTATTTAAAATTAAATTCTTCTAAAATTGCTAAAATGCTTTTTAAGTTTGTTTTGAAATATTTCCATGTTTTTATTATTTTTAATTTCTAAGGGTTGAGTGTTGAAAAGTTTTATAGCACTACATTTTAAGCTTTTTTGTTTTTTGAACATTCTAGCTTTAGGTATTTCAATAAGTTTTCGATTTCTAGTAAAGTAGTTATTATGTATATTTATCCTATTTTTAAGAATTAATTTTTATGTAAACTTATTATTTAGAATATTGTATATATATTTGCGATTCTCAAGGTAAATTAGTTGCTTTGCTTTATATCCAGTACATTAATTGATTTGAATAACTCCTTAGTACTAGTTCTAGGGTTTAGTACAAATAAACTTGTTAGCGTTTACCCTTTCATATTCATCGGATTTGCCTTTCATATTCATCGGATTTGAATCCAACAGAAAATATTTATTGATAGTTGACAAGAGTATATAAAAGTTAACTGCAATATAAAACAATATAAGTGTTAATAGAAGCATTAACGGTAGTTGGAATGGTATTTCTTTAAATTGTTAATTATTTAATGACTGAACAAGTTTTTGGTGGTTTTGGTCAATGTTTTTGAATTTTTTTGTAAATATTTTAAGGTGGTCCTAAACAAATGTCTCAGTAATGTATACTACTTTTAGAAGTATAAAAAAAATTAGGCGTATGTTTTTTCCGATTTTTTTTATAAATTTCCAAGTCTATGGGATGAACACTCTAACTGATTTTTACGCAAAGATTTGGCATACATAATTAATTATACATACAATAGTTTTTTAATTTAGAATTTTTATGATATACATAATATTTACTAATTCAAATGTAGAATACTATTTCTTTTGTACGGTAAACTTCGTTTTCATAATAGCAAAATTCCATTATATTTTTATAGTGATAACCAAATTAAACTCCCAACTATTTTTTTATCATTTATTTTATTGCAATGAAAAGGGGTATTGCACCAGATCAAAAAACCCATAAAAAATGTTTTTTCCTTCATAGGAAACCGAGCCTGGAACCTCTCGGTTAATAGACAGTCGTTCTACGTACCAGCTATTTGGCTAGTCAAATTGTTTTTAAAATCGAATAAATTCTTAACCTTACGAGAATAAAAATCATATTGGATGCTAAATAAAAGTGGCTATAAGTAACTGTCACGGAATGTAGGTCTATATACTAACCGTTTATTTTCCGTAATCAAAAAAGGTCTGGAGTTTCTGATTATTTACAGAGTGTAATTATAATCATATTATTAAAGTATGATTCTGCGAGTATTAAAATTTTTGATTTTTATAAATTCTAGTGCTTACTCGTATTAAACAGAAGAACAATTTTTCATAATCAGATTTATTTTTAGTTATATATACGTATTAACTTTTGCAATTAAAAGTCGAATTGCCTTTCACTAATAAATTGATTTTTACTTTGCAAATATCGGAAGAAAACAATTCTTGAGTTGGTGTCTATTATAAATTTACATCGAATTGTAAACTTAAATGGCATGAATGCACAATTTGTGCTATAAATGTTGTACTGAAAGAAAAGTCAGATCTGATTTTGTTATTACATTTTTCATAATTTAATAATTTTATATAATTTTTAATACAATTTTTATGTAAATAAGCCAACAGATTTAAATAAAAACCCTAAAACAAAGCATTAAAAGCCTTCTCATTAAAACGAAGTAAAAACTTTTTATAATTATTAAAAAAAATAATAAAAAATTAAATAAATCAAACTTTAATCTTTTTTTTAATTCTGCCATTTTTATAAATGTCCAATCAAACAGGAAGTACAACATTTAATAATACAATAGGCTAAAGTACATGATTCACATAGAATGTTGTTTAAAATTTAACAACTACACATACACTCTTTACATTTAATACATCTTTATAATACACCGACTTGTTAAAACTAATATTTAATATTATGATACCACAAGACGTATAAGATTGTTATAATAAAATATATTGATATAATATCGTTGGTTTTTATTTCTCAGTAAATTTTATAGTAAAATTGATTCTTCTTAAAAATTTAAAACATGCTGTTTTACAAAACCTAATACAAAAATATCCTTTAACACATTTGAACCAATTTGACATTTTTTAACTAGCTATTCAAACATTATATTAATAATTATAAAAATATCACGACTAACATTTTACTTAAAAACAAATCAATTTTTGATTAATTAGGATTACTTTATTGAATTTGCTTAATTGGATTTATTTTCAACAAAACGCAAAATAAATCCTTTAATTAAAATATTTATCATATATTGTTTACATTATTCAATATTCAAGGAAAATTTTTAATTCAATTTCGGTTTATTTTGAATTTATAAAATTGTAATATACAAAAATTATTTTTCAAATAATTTTTATGATACATTATATCGTACATATACAAAATCATTTACTCCTTGTTAAAATTAACTGTAAATAACATGAACAAATCCTGTGGGAGGTATAAAATATAAAAATATAACTAAAAAGAATATCAAGATAATATATAAAAATTTATAATCAATAAAATAAAACAAAATTAATAATCAATATAAAATTTATAATGAATACTTTATAACTAAAAATAAAAAATACACATTATTAAAATTACCTACTTATATATTATATAAGAATAACGGAATAACCAATAATACAATAATAAATACTAACAGACCACTAATAATAATTACACAATTGTCAACAACATCTGACATGACGTACCCTGTAAACATAGTAACTTCAGGCATCTTAATGTGAGGGATGGATAAAATCGCAGTGACATATTGCATAAATATGACGTCGTCTAACCACGTAGGCACAGATACAGTTATCAAAGTGGTCTTCTACAGTAGGCCAATTCCCTACTTAGACAGTATAAACAGATTAAAAATGAAATTAGACATTTCCCGGAAAAACAGAAATGATGAACAATCGAGTACAATTAAAATGTCAAGTTGAAGCCCGATGCTCCCAAGAGGAAAAGAAGGAAAAAAAATAATAGACAAATATAATTAAATGTAGACGAGATTAATTGTATGTGACGAGAAATTTTTGCGGAAGCGAGACAATTTTTATAAAAATTAAAATGGTTGAAATTTAAAATTTCGATATACATACATATACGCATGTATGTTAGAAAAATTTTCGGTTTATATAAATTTTTACATATTTGAGGATATTTTCATTTTTTTTTTGTAGGCCCACTTTTCTTTAACAGTTACAACAACAACATTATATGCAGTTATAACAAGTAATACGATTTGAACAAACCAACATGTTGCATGGAATTACTTTATAATTATGCAAAAAAAAGTTGTAAAATTTTGTAATATAAGAAGTTACATTCTAACTTTATTTTATGCCATATAAGCTTTATCACTGCTTTTACGCATCACACACAATTATTCTTAACAGATTATTGTACATATAATCTGTAAAAAAAAGAATTCAAGCTTGCAAAAATTTTCTAATTTTCTGGATAAGTAAGCAAAACAAAATCCATCTAAATAAATTTCAATAAATAAACAGGGTGTTTGCAAGTCATTAACAAACAATAATACATTATCGCTGTTTTTGGCGAAGTCGAAATATGTACTACAAAATATACATGTAATATTAACAGCACGAATTTAGCGATCATATCTCCTCATAATGTACAAAGTTTTAAGTCTCCTTTTCAGTAAGTGTACCTAATTTTACAACTTATTGCCATCATCTGTCACTAATAATTGTTTCTGGTTCTAAATTCCTCAGCATGGTTAAATATCTATAGACTTTTCAATTTTGATGATGATCAGATGACTTATGTTTGCATAATTTTGTAATTTTTGATTTGCTTATTTAATTACGCTTAATTGTATTTTCTTTGTAACATTATTGATATTTATCTATTTTGTTATATTTTATTTCGGTGCCGATTTAATATTTCTTTTTATTTTGACTAAATTTTATTTTGTAATTACAATCGCCACTAGTTATATGATTTCATCATAGTGTTTTTAACTTTTATTTTGCATAAATTTCTTACATTTCTAAGTTTCGAAGAAAACATTTTTGTTTTATAAAATAGTTTCTATTACTATTATTTAATATTTAATCATTTTTTTTTCTATGTTACAATAATATCCAAGATGATTTACACAGATTAATTTCCAAATCCTGGGACATCTATTTATATATTATTTTTGATAAAATACATCTTTTAATATTATAAAAGATAAAATCTTTAATAGAACATGTTCCCTTTATAAATTAATGAATTTCTGTATCTACATACATATTATATAATAAGTAGTTATTTATACATTAATTAAACAATAAAATAAAAAAATATCAAATAAAATTAATAATTTACAAATTTGTATGAAGAGTGAATAAATCTTCATTCTTATTATCCAGAATCATAACAAAAATTTACTTTTTACAATATGTAAAAAAGTTAAGCGATGGTTCAACAGAAAATAAATTTTATACCATTTAAGTATATACATATTTAATCTGTAAATATTACGGTACAACTATCTGAATTACTAAACAACATATTTTCATTATTATTCTTTTAAATGATAGATATTTAAAAGGAGACTTAGCGAAGTTAAATATTTTTTCAAATATTTTTAATTTTAATTTAAAATTTCAGCCCATGTATAAGTCAATTCGCCAGAATTAAATTTGAATTTAATTTGTTTTTTTTTTAATAAACTATTACGTATTACTATTATCTAAGATAAATTAATAAAAAAAATAAAATATAGTACCAAGTATAAATTGAAATGATGGAAAACAACTTATCAAACTTCCTCGAATTTCAAAGAGTGGGAAAATTAAATACCCTATTATTAATTTATTGTCAATATTTTTGTTATTCTTAGATATCGGATCACAACATAGCATTATAGCATATTATTATGTACTAGACAACACTTTTTTGGCAAACTCGATCCAAATTCATCGTTAAAGACATTAAAGCATTGTAACTCGATGAGAGTCATTGATAACACTCCGAATTTATTTCAATTTTATAACGCATAACGTAACTGGGTAAGATTATAAAATTTAAATTGTATTTTGAGACTCTATAACTCGTTTAGTGTCGAAAAAAAATCCGAATTAGCTTAGATTTAATAAAAACACTTAATGCCGTAATTTTACTGTTTCTGTTATTGATTCCCAAGTGAATACCCTGTAACACGAATCATACACATAATAATAATATATACTTCAATTTTGCAATTCATGCACTACGTTTAGTAATCAGATATACCAAAACAAATACTAAATCTTTAATTATTCTATTTTCATTAAAAAAGTATTTGTTTCATTGTATCCATAAACACATATATAGTATGTTACACAAATATTTAACTACACTAAAATTGAATTATCACAATCAATTGTGCATAAATTAAAATTAATAATCATTCAAATAGAAATTTTTACGAAAACTCTTCAAATAAGCAATCTTTATAAATCGATTTTAATTTTGTCTTCTTGAGTAATAAACAACAACAAAAATGATTCGAGATTATTTTACTAATTTTATGTTAGATATACGTAACATAATATAATATGTACATATCTACATATGTACATAATATATGAATTGTGAATTATCAATGAAAATATTTTCTAAATCGAAAGAAGAATAAGATCAAGGATAAAATTTTGTATGCAACATAATACACGTACCTACATATACGTATGTGTTATACATAACTATGTACGTATATTTTATATTCTACATTACCTATAGATTTACAAGAAAAACCTCATGATTGTACAATAGTATAATAACAATAACAATTATATTTGCAATCAAAATACAACTGTACAACAAAGTCCAAAAATCAAATGATGGATTCATTGAGACAATTTAAATAAAATTTTTAATTTTTAGATGTCAATAGGTTTTTTCAAATAAAAATATTGATTGCTGGGGGTTGGCTTAGAGGAGTTAAAGCAACCAGCGATTCTCATTCAAGCCAACTCAAGTGATAGTTATACTTCCACACGGTGGCAATCGGGCAATGCATTCAAAAATGTAGCTAAATAACTAGTGCGAACAGGGCAAAACGTAACGGTTAACCCCAATCCTTAATCAGTCCCTAACCCAAACCTCAAGCCAAAGTGGGACAAGTCTGCTGAGGGCTGAATGACCAGAGGGATAAAAATTTGGTCACTAAGACGGAACTACGGTTATCTGGTGACCTCCAGTTTAAGAATATCCGGACCTCCTTGGCACTGTAAGAGGCTCTGTGGTGGTCGACCTCTATTCCTCAATCTAAATAAATTCTTGAATGGATAATCAAGAAATATAAATAAACAAGGGTGGTGCTCCTTTGAACGCACCAGAAAATAACACAAAAAATAACGACGAGGCGTAGAAGCCCAAGAGGCTCCATTACCAATAGAGTCGGATTCTGATGACTCCCTTAACACCACAGTCGTAAAATTTGTATATTCATTATAGTATATAGTATAGTATTAATTGGTTTCTTATTTTTTGAAGTTGAATTCCAATTTACATCAAAAAAATTAATAATCTCGATTTTGGTGAATTTCCGGCCTAAAAAACGCTATTCTTTTTCATCAAAATTATTTAATTATTATCATCCAATCGATAGAGCAACCTCGATTTAGTTGGTAAATTTTTTTTTAATTATTAACGGCTCCTTCCTCTCATACAGAGCTGATATGCATGCAGTGGAACACCCGGTATAATAATGAATTTGTAATTTGCATTATTCTGTTTACTTTCTGCAATTAGGAGGAGGCTTACCAAATATTTTTAAACTATTTGAATATTAAGATAAATAAAACCTTTAATTACATTTGCTTGATAGAATTTAATTTTTGATTATAACGATATTTGAGAAAAATATTTCGTTTACTTTTTTTTATAAATTAAACAAAATATAGTAGAGGTCCTACATAATAATTGACCAGTCAACAAATTAAAAAGAAATTTTTACGGTTTTTCATATATAATTAATTGTTTTTCCAATCGAATAAATTTTTTCTTTGAAAATTTTCAATGTGGGTAATTCTGCAAAAGTTGCAAATTAAATTTGGTAGATAACATTTATAAATATTAAAAACAAGTTTGAGTCTATGAGAAAAACATCATACAGTCTGTATCGAATATCATTTTCGAATAGTAATTGTAAAATACTGTTGACACCTATTTTTACACTTTTTCAAATTGAAATTTAAAAGTAATCAATTAAAATTCAGAAATTTTACTAAATCTAAAATTTCTATTAATTTTTTTTACTCTCCATGTAGAAAGAAGTACCGTTGAAATGTATGTAGAAGTACTATGTGTTATATGGCTGCATATATAGGTTTCTGATATGCTTTCAATTAAGTTTTTAATATTTGTTTTGGAGTTTTATAGGTTTAACACTAATAAATGCCTGCAATTACATAACGCTTCTTTATAAGTTTAAGACAAGTTGCGAACCCAAAGCCATAAAAAACTTTTTTGGCCACCATTAAAGAGCTTCTACACAAGCAATACATATGCACATGATTACAAAATCCATGAGCACAAAATACTGCCATAAAATCTTCTTATAAAATGTAAATTGGCTACACATATACCAATCATCTGATTATTACAAAAAATATCAATACGAATACTAAGGTATTACAGTAATTTACCACAATGAATATCATGAACATGGAATTAGAAATGCAGAAAATATCAGAATAATGTCGCAAAAAAAGAGATTCAATGGACTCGATGCAATTTATAATTTAGGTTTTAAGTATTATAATGCATTGCCAATTTTATTTTTTCATTGTTTTCATTTTGATTTTAATTGCACTGAATTATAATTTCTAAAGCAAATACTATGTACGAGCGATAGGACTCATTTGAGTCAAATAAATAAATAAGCAAATATATATTCAATATACGATCAATACGTCTTAGGTAAAAAAAAAAACTTATTTATTTTTAAATATTCAAGACCTAAAATTATCTAAGTACACTTTTTTTTTGTTGCTTTATTTATCATTCTTTATATTTTACTTATGTATATATATAAATATGTAATTGAATTTCAATTTTTCCTAAATATAATTTCTAATAGATTCATTGATAATATTAAGCTAATTTCAGTAACATTCTTCATTTATAATAAAATTTATGTTAAAATTTCATTTAGAATAATCAAAGACATTAAATTTAATGTGTCTTTGGTATAATTCTTTCTTATATCTATTTTACATAATTTGACTGCATTCACTTAAGAAATCATAAAGAATTTATTAACTTTTTGACTTTCTACTGACATGTCCTTTAATTATTTACTAGTAATGCTTATACCAGCTTATACACATTAGTTTTTATTTATTTATATCAATACACATACATGTGTTACTGATAATAAGTATTATCCTAAATAAGAACGCATGTATGTATAGATACTATTATTCCGGTTCTATTTAATATATTTTACATAATAATATGTATTGATCATTTATAAAATTGTTGATTCCTAAGAGAATCAGATTAAATTTCAATAATTTTTCATATAATGTTCATGAGCCTAACCAACCTGTTGCATACAAAAATAACCAAAAAAAAAAAAATAATAATAAAGTATAAACCTTGAAAAGCTCATATTAACAAAATATACAAATGTTACTTATTTAGTTACAACTATTACAATTTACCTTATGCTCTGTCACCTGAATATAAAATTAGGTTTTTCTTTTTATATATTTTTAAAACCACATAATATTCTTACGAATATAAGTCCTACCTACATACATATATTTTTCTTTCAAATATTTTCATCAAAAGGTATAAATTCATATAAAATAAACCGACAAATTGTTCTGAGAAATATTTACAAAAAGAAAAAAAAACATTTTGGATTTTTAGTTTTCGTCCAAAGATTAGAAGTATTAGGGCTAGACTTCATGGTTTCATATTCTACAGACAATTAATTTTATATGTAAGTATATTTATTCCATTATCTTCATAATAATACATTATTTCCTTATAAATCTATAAATAAAAGGTCCTTTTCAAAATGTATTAAAAATGTAATTAGAAATTATTATGTACGGCATACATAACAACGGCGTATTATGTAAAATGTACGTTGGAAATAAAAAAAAATATAATTTAATATACAATGGCAAAATAATTGGCACAAAAACAATAATTTGTTTTGTTTTTAATTCAGTATTAAGGTACTTAATTATAACATTTAAATATTAAAAAAAAATTATGGAACATAAGTCTTCTCATCTACCTTTTCCCTCTCCCCTCCTGGCAAAACGTAGCAATTGATATAAAAGATCCATATACGACCCATATACTGTTTTGGTTATGTATTTAAAAAATGTGAGATCCACTGTGAATTTTTAATCGCAAATTTATTAATTAAATCACATTTCATGTATAAAATAATCTATTTTCAAATGTTGTGCGATTTGCATCTAGCCACACTACTACCAAAATTTAAATTAATATAATTTGCCTTAATCATATTATAAATTAGTAATAAAATCTTTGGTTGAACTTGTTTAAACTAAAATATTTCTTTATTTTTTATTATATATTTATTTTATTGTAATTAAACAGGCCACAAGTCCCATTAAAAATAATGACCCAACTAACTAAGACAAAACTCCCATGGATATTTTATACTTTTTTGGATGGGACTTATGACATGCTACCAGTACATATACAACTAGAATAAAAAATTCTACTCTAACGCTAGAAAACTAACGCTAGACTAAATAAATTTAGCAAATTAATTTAAATAATTTTAAATAAATAAATTAAGTAAATAAATTTAAATAATTTTAAATAAGTAAATTAAGTATAATACCAATACCATGAAAAAATAAAAAAAAACAAAAATAAAATAATTACTAACTTAAGAAAAGTTGACTTTAAATTTAAATTAAAAATAAGTAAAGTTAATTCATACAATCATACATAACCTCATTTGATCTTCTTAAACTCACAAGATTTAGTTGCACAGTTGATCGGTTATCATCTCAATTTGCATAAAAGATCAATTGTGCAACTTAATCTTGTGCAGTTTAAGGCAATTGCTTTGACTTCTGTCCAATATTTTTTCTAAATATGTAAGAGGTACATTATTGTATAGGATAGTTATATCCTATAGATGCCCCGTAATATTTAGTATAACCATTAGATTGGGTATGCAAGTAGTATTTAATCCGTATAGTAAGCTAAATGAGTCCATTATTTTTCAATTGAATAATATCCAGCCCAGCCCATGTATAATTAGCATAACTATTTAATGAAAAAAATATTTTTAAAATATGTATTGTGAGATGGGTTGAAGGATATTTTCATTTTAGTGTATCAAATGGAGGATTTTTTATTTTTTATTGCATAAACTTATAAAATGATAAATTTATAAATTACATTATATATATATAAATATATACATAATAATGTTGTATAATATAATAATTATCATCATAAGATATACATTTAATTTTTAATGTGCCAAAAACTCGTAAAATGTATAATCTTTAATGAATGTTAATTTAGTTTTTTTAATTGTTGTACCGTTACTTGATCCATTTATATAAATATAATAAGATCTATAAAGAGAAAAAAACATTATGACTTTTTGAATGACTCTTTATATATATATTTAATGTTGTGTCCTAAAAAAATTAATAAAATTAACATTGTCTGCCGAGGATAAAATTACAAAAAAAAAATATTTTTATTTAATTACTAATGTTTCATGTTTATTTAGGACTTCCTCAGTGCTGAAAGTGCGTATAAATTAAATTTTAAAAATGATCTACTTATATTAAAACATATTACCTCAAGGTAATTTTAAATTTACTAGATAAAATATATTCAAAAATAAATAATGTACAAACAATCAAAGTTTACTAAATTAATCTAAACCAATTTAAATTTACTATAAACAAATAAATTAAAAAAACATTGTAATGCTCAAAATGAAAAACACAAAAATTATATTAAAAATGATATTAAATTTATACCAAAATCTAAAAATATGCAAAAGGGGTTAAGATTAAGATTCAATGAAGACCATCAAATGTATTTTATCTTTTTGTAATTTTGCAATAAAAATTTAACAAATGAATTAATATTGTTGGAATAAAATTAAATGTAAATCATTTCACTTATATTACTTTGATTCTCTATTTAAAATATTAACTTCTTTAAGACTAAATACACATGTGGTTTTCTTGGTTAAAATGATGCTCCAGCTAAAGCAGTTTTGCATCTTAGAATCATATTTATATTGGTATAATCTATTTTTTCAATATTATTTTATCTGACCAATATAACATAAATTGCAATCTATACGTTTTATTTTACATACATATATGACCTTTTTCATCTGAAATCTTTTAGTTTTGAAAATAGATTATATTGTTTTCGTTTATAACCAAATATTTTTCATTTTTTGTAAATTGTGAAAACAAATTCGCTTTTTTTTTTAATGGGTTTTTTTTTTTATTTATTTTTTTTTCTTCTTATTATATCTTTGTACAAAAAAAAAACTTAAACCAAATTATTCTATTTCTTGTTTTCATTCTTAATGACCTATTGAGAAAGGTACTCTAAGATTTTCAAAATTTCTTAAATTTATGAATTTATTTAATCAGCTGTTAGCTATCTATCATTATTTTATTCCTTCGTACTATATACATTTTTTCTTTTTATTATTCTTTTTATACAACCAATTTTTATTTTGTATTTTGTTTGTTTTTAAACCTACACTACTTCTACTTCTAATCCTAACCTATCACTATCTAACTTATAACTACCCTAATTTAACTTATATTTATCATAACTATTCTTATATACTATGTTTTCCCGTTTTCACTAATTTTCCTGTTTTTCTATTTTTTCCACCAATACTTATCAATATTTTTTAAGTCTCTATTCGTTACATACCTATCGTACGTAAATATTTCACTATTATCTGTGAATTTAAGATTTGGCTAGTATTCTATTTTTTTTCTGTAAAAATATATCTCCTAAATATATTATGGTAGTTATATTATTTATTTATTTATTATAACGACTATAACTAGGTAAATAACCGGAGTTCATTGTCTTCTCAATGTACCTATCATCTTGATATATTGAGTAACCAATTAGACCACCGACTCTGCCCTAGAATACTGTTTTGTTATTAAATTAATTACGAATCGGTCGATTTTCTTTATCTTGCTAACCTCATAGAGCGTTTTGTTCCATATATAGAGTTTGTATAGTTTGTTTCGGTTTTCTGAAATTACTCTGAAATTACTTATATACTTTCTCTCAAACTTTCTCAATAACTCCATATATGATGAACTTATATTATACCATATTGGGCATGTAAGAATAGATCTTATCAATGCTTGGTACCCTATGATTTTTACTTTGTTATTTATTCCTTTTGCATAGAAAACTTCTTGAAGGCCCAAAATACTTTCCTAGCTTTTTCTAATTGAATGGAAATATGTTTTTATGTTATTTATTTAATGAATCAGCAATATATAAATTAAAGACCAAAGGTGCATTTACAGTCCCTTGCTGTAATCCATTAGTTATTTCAAATCTGTTTATGTTTGTTCATCTATTATGATAAATTTCTTCTAACATGTTTTTTATCATTTTTATTACTTTTTTTTTATTTATTTTTATTTAAGTTTGAAAATGAGTCCATCAATCCACACCGAATTGAAAGCTTCTTTCAAGTCTATAAGGCATGCTCTCAAACATTCCTTTTTGTTAATTTTCCAGCATATATCCGACGTTAGTTTATTTACTGAATTAATACTGCATATGTACTGCTGAATGTTTTGCCCTAAATCCGAACTGGTTTTCCAGCATAATTGTATTTTCTTTGACAAATTTTGTAATATGTTTTGATTATTATTATAATTTTTAATACTTTACTTATGTTTGGTAATAAATTTATTCGTCAACAAATTCGCTATTTTGGGTGTTACTTGCGGTACATGTAGTGTGGACAGACTTAATATATAGGTAAGCAAATATTATAGATATGACTTTGTCAGAAAAACGGCAACGGGTAGTCTGATATGAAAGTTGTGTATGGCAGAATATTCATCAAAATAATTATGAACAAAAAAAAATGTTAGCTAACTTTTCCGAAATAATCAACGTTTTTCACAAACATGTTTTTTTTATACCAAAAGTTTAGTTTTGTGAAACTTATACTCGAAAACGATAAATCTGATACTCGCCCAATAAGTACGGTTATTTAGGCACATTAATTTCTTATAAAAAAATCTGAAGAACACATCTACATATATCATCTGAACACAGATGCATATACAGAACACAGCATATCGTACTGGATTTTTGAGACATTATTTTTCCGATTCAGTTTTCTTTAACTCGCTGTATTCCAGATAAAATTTAAAAATAGACTACTATCTCAAACAATTTTTTTAAAACGTATCACCCTGTATACGTCTAACATGAAAATATAAAAAAAAAAAATCTAAAAGAAATACAAAAAAAAAATTAAAAAAAAGTAAAATCGATCAGTTACTAAAAGTTTGATAACACCTCAAATTTGGTGAAGAAGTGAAGTATAAGAGAAATACACGTGCCGATGAACAAAAAAAAAACGCTACTCCAAGATGAAGTTAACTTTACTTTAATTTCAGATTTGGATCGAAGATGTGAATGTTTTTCGCCAGAAAGTACTTAATAAAACATTCATATATGTGGACACATCGGGTGTAGTTAACGTTTTTCTTTTAGGTTTTTTAAGGATTAAGAAACTGGAAGTTAACTACCATCTTTAGAAGCAAATAAATTTTAATACTCTCTTACCTTATTTTTAAATTTTGTTTTCTTTTAATTTGTCATTAGCACAATATAACGAATTTTTAATATTTTCGGAAAGATAAATAAGGAAATTTAACAAAACATACATATATATATATATATATATATATACTTATTATTATTACTTGGTAAATAATTTAAGTAAACTTCAACAAATAAAAGCAAATTCTCTTTTTACAAAAATATTTTTTTTTTGTTTTCTTGGTTGAAGACATAAAAGAAATTCTATTATCTTAACATACAATGCTTTCTTATATAAAATACAAATTGTAGAAAAATAAAGTATTGGGAAGGGTGAGGTAGAGTGTTAAGAAATAAAAATTTAAAATTAAATTACATAAGAGAAAATGAAGGATTTTTTTTCAAATTGCGTAAATCTCTTTCTAAGAGTATTGGTTGGTACGATATGAATAATAATAACAACAAAGGCAATCTTTAAATAACATGTAAACTGAGTATTTTTTTTTTGTTTCAAATCTTTAAAATAATTTGAATTGTTTTAAAAATATACTATTATATATTAAATATGTATGGAATGTACATATATATACATATACACTCACCCCTCGCTTTACGAAAACTTTTTATACGGAATTTCGCTTATATATAGAAATTGAAAAATAAGCCACGGACTCTGTTTACAAAAATTTTGAAAAATGTTTGAAAAATTTTCGTATTACGATTTCGTATTTAAAAACAAAAATTCCCAGAAGAAAATAATATGTTTTTTTATTCTAATCTTATCATAACAGCTTGAATGAGCAGAAAAAAAAATAATTTCAAGAATAAAAACAATAGAAACTAATTAGTACAATTCAGTTAAATACGTGACTTCCATATTGTAAAAAAACAGTTCTTAAACCGCCTTTAAAAGGTTTTTAAATTACAGTTTTTTAAACTTACTTTCCACATGGTAAAAATTTGCTGTAATATTTTTACATTATGGTACACAATTTTAAATTTTTGCCATTTATTTTATTGTCATTTTCTGTTATTACAAAAGTTATAAAAACTTTAGCAGAAACAGTTCAGAATTTATCGAAAAATGTCAAAAATATTGGTAATATAACTAAAAATAAAAAGAAAATTCTAATAAATATATCCTTCCAATACTGTATACCAAAAGTTTACAAAAATCATCGAAAACTTTTTCGATGCATGCTCTGCTTTTTTTTGCGCATTTGAAACTTATATTAAACAATATGGAATAGACTAGACTGTACAATTTTTTTTGTTTTGTATAATGCATTTTAGAAAAAACGTTTTTTTCACAATATGGAAGTCAAGGCATATGCGTGTATTATGTCTTCAAGATTGTGCCTCGATTTATGATTTCTGGAAATTCCAGTAAAATATCGTAATTTATCCAGTATTGTAAATAAAGTTTAATACGATTACAAATCGCTGTACAATGACATAAAAGAAACATAGCAATCAAAAATATTTTAAACAAATAAAATTTTTAACATATATACTTTTTTTCGAAATTCTGGAACTATTTTTTAAAAAATAAAATTTAATGGAATATAGGTAGTTATTGAATCACGAACGTTCAAAGAACCAATCTCAAATATTCCAAATTTCCATTAACAATATTCGAGTAAGTTTACTTACTTACTTAAGTGGCCAACAGGCATGTAGGTCATGAGCCAGGCTCATTATTCGCATTCTTCAATTTTGGTCGCTCACGGCCGGCTTCTCCCCAATTAAAGATACGAAATTGTTTCATGTTTGCCGATATTTGGTCTCTCCAACGAAGGTTTGATCTGCCCCGGCGACATCTTGTACCTTCGGGTCTAGATTAACCCCCAGCTTGAGAATCTCAATATTAACCACCATTAATTTTATTTTCTACTTTTAAGGGGATTTTGATAACAGGTATAGGTATACATATGTTAACATTTTACTTTTACATATTAATTTATATTAACTGTACTTTTTGGTTTTTAATGAAAATGGTGGAAGAATAACAGTCACTGTATACAGAACAATGTTAACTGAATTGAGAATAACCTGTAGAATATGTGATTTGAACAAGACGGTGCCACCTGCCAAACAGCCACCTTAACAATCGGTTTATTGAAAACCAAATCCAGTTAATTATCTCTCCCAGGTCGTGTGATTTCTTTCTTTGGAGAATATGTTAAGCCACAAGTTTATGCTGATAATCAACAACAACAATTCAGAAATTAAAATTCAACATTGAATGTGCTATTGATGAAATACAGCCAAATTTAGGTGAAAATGTAATGGAAAATTGAGTTAACGGAATGCAGCACAGCACGTACGGAGAAGTCCTTTTAACCTTTCAAATAGAAAAAAAAATATTTGTGTATCACTGAATCATTTATATTTTTTTTTTTTTTAATTTTTAAATTATATCATCCCTATTAGAAAACCCTTTTATAATGCATAGCTAGTTTCAAAATATTTAATTTTGTTTTTGCTTACATACATATGTATATATTTTGTTATTTTTTTGTTTACTTGATGTCATTTGTTTGTTTTTGTTGTTGTTCAAAATATTTTACATTTTTAAAATTTAAATTCAAATAAAAAAAATTTTAAATTAAGTTTTTTAAAATTTTTCCTCCATTTTTTTTATAAACAAATTTTGAAATTTCAAAAACACAAAAATTTGTTCGTCGCGGATAGTTTGTCGTGATTGTTTCTCTAAGGTCGAATTTTGGTCATTCGTCACTCGTCATTCGTCGTGATTAAGTTTTCAACATTAAAAAAATCCACTCTGTTTTTGTTTTGTTTTTAGTTATAATCATTTCAATGGATAGAATTTTTTTATACAAATATACATACATATGTATATGTTAACGATTTAAACATATTTATATTTTTTAATAAAACAAAAAATAAAATGGCACAAGATTAGTAATGAAAAAATTAATGAATAATATTATCGAAGTAACCATATTAACTGGCAAATACAAAGGATAAATTGTATTAATTCCACAAATACCAAACCAATCACTCCATCAGACATGCCATTTCAATCTAAACGTATTCAATTTCCAATTCGTTTAACATGTGCAATGGCAGTAAATAAATCGCAAGGTCAATCGCTACAACTATGTGGGTTGAATCTTAAAAATTACTGTAGATGGTCAATTTTACGTAAGACTTCACGTTTTGGTAAACCTCAGGTATTATTTATATTTCCACACGAAGGAAAAACAAAAAAATATTGTTTACCAAAGAGCATTGTAATAGAATAAAATGGCTTCAAAGCTATTTCCATTAAAGGCAACAGTATATACAGAATGTAAAGGAGTGACAAGTCAGTATAAATATGTGGACTATGGTGTTACACAAGGGAGCTCCTTTGGTCCAGCACTATTTTCATGCTATATAAGCGGATTTTCAAATTTGAATCTGTTGGGGAAACCGTTTTTGTTTGCTGACGATTTTTAATGTTAACGAAATGGAAGAAAGAAAAAATCAAGACATGCGTATCATATACACAAATGGATGTCCTTACACAAGCTCACGGTAAATGTTAATAAAACAAAATATCTGATAGTAGAGAACGAAATTCTGAAATCTAAGAACGAAGTCAAGTCAAACAACAAGAAAATACATATAACAACATAAAACACATATAAAACAACAAAACGGGAAGCGACAAATCCAATGAAGCGACAAATTCTGAATTTTGATCAAATTTTTGTTGCCAACTATGTCATGTCGTACTATTTGCTATAATGCAATTTAAGCACATTTGTTTGTTTAAAACATAATTTGACATATTAATTGTTGACATACGATTATAAAAATTGCGTAATTATTTTTTTTATTATTTAGTGAGTTACAGGCAATTTTGTTTCTGTTATACTTACGAAATATTGTTCTATGCACAAATAATTTTTGAGACAACTGTATTTCATTTAGAAAATTTGAATAATTTCCAACATTTCTTTTCAAAAGTTTATTTACCGTTATATTTGTTTGTTTTTTATTTAATAATATGAGCAAGCCTTTGTATACAAAGTTGATAATTAATAGGAAATCAATTTATTATACTTTTTTATAGGAAGTAAAACTTTTTATAATATACATAATAGCTAGAAAAAGTATACTTCAATTGCTAAAATTTTCAATAATTTTCAATATTTATTTAGTGAAAGATTTTCATAACAAGTGATGAATTGCCTTCTTGTTGAATTTTTATGATGTTTTTGGAAAAGTGAAAAGAGAAATTCAACGAATTTTGAAATGATCCACATTTCACAATAACAACAACAATGAACATTTTTTTATTTTTTATTTGCAATATTTTTTGTTAAAATTAGTTCGGAAAGTTTAGCTTAAAAATGAATAAAATATTATTTGGCTTGAAGGTTTTTTATTAATGCGTTGCTTTTTTTTTTTGCTTGTGTACAATATTGTGCACAAAAAAATCGCTGTTTCCGGATAATAAAATAAATCAGATGTGCAGCCAACGATATTCACATTTTAAAAAGTAATAAATTATTTGAATATAACAAAACAAATAGATAAGGTACTACTTTTTTTAATTTGCATTAAGAGTCTGTAGGATTATGTAAACTGATGTTATTTACTGACGACGTACTATTGCATATTGTATCAGATTCTGAATGATTGTGCAACAAACATAAAGTTTGAAAACTTAACATATTTTTTAGAATGAATAAATTAAAAGGTAATTGTAGGAAAAACAAAATTTATATTTATTAAAAGTAAGGAAAATGAAAGAATTATGATAGATAATAATGTAATAGAAAAAGTATTGTCAACAATTTTACTTATGTCTAATTGTCTAATGTAGTAAACAAATTTAGGCTTCAAAAATTATAAAATAAGCCAATAAGAGTAATTTTCTACACATCAATTCATTTTATTTTTATTTCTGCTTTTGTTTTTAATCATTTATATTTCAATTATCATTTATCATTATTATATTATGTATATTAAGTTTAAATTATGAACAAGAAGTAAATAAGTGAAATAAAAATAAGTGTTAGAACTGTTTTATATTATGTGTTACTGGTAAGCAAATGATTGAATTAAAAAAGAAATGTTTATGTAAAATTAAATTATGAAAATTAGCTTTATTAATTAAAAATATTTCTAATACACAATTTTTTTCACACAATTCACTAATATTTTTACTATGAGCGCGCAAATAATCAATTTAATGCATATAACTATGTAGGTTTTATTGGTATATTGTGATATTATTGTGACATTGGTGCAGATAGGTATTATTATGTTAAGTGCGTTAAAATGTCTAATTGTTAATTAAAAAATTATAATTTGAAAGTTTTAATAATAGTGCGTAAGATGTGCGTATATACATGGACCAATAACATTTTCTCTGAGATGGTAAATATGTGGTCAGCAGTGATCAACTCAACCAAACCTTTAAGATGGACAAAAAAGTCCACTAAGTAACATTTATGCACCTCGGTTTATTACTCCATACGTACTTATTAACTTTTACTTAGTATTGTCGATATCACACGGGCAGTTCAAAAAATTATCTGCCATATGATTATAATTTTATTTATTTTAAAATATTTGGGATTCATTTTTCCACTTCGTCACAACTTTTTAATATAAAAGTTCTGACATTCAATTTTAAATATAGAAGTACAATAATTGAGAAACTAAAAATTATTGCCAATTGTAGCCCCAAGAAAAACCATAATTAGGTCTTGATTTGTATTAAAAAAATTCTTTTAATTTGAGTCAATTTTTATAATAACTGCTTAGGGACACGTCAAAAATTGTGACGCTGCGGACTCAAAACGTGACCTAAAAGACATCAAACATATAAAAAGTTTTATTCATAGATAATTTTTTCTTTTTTTTATAATTTTTTATAAACAAACAATTTGTATTTTTCAGTTTACTATTATTTTCTTTGCGCTATTCTCTGCATCGATGTTGCCTTTCAACAGCTGTAAGTGCCATTTTGATTTGTTCAAACAAACATGCAAAAAACTACTTTTAAACAGGTATCTTTATAAATTTTTATATAGAAATTCAAAAATATGTAGCTATTTGAAAATTTTGCCATAATAAAGCAAAGTAATAATAACTAAAAAGTAGCAAATAAGTAATTTATTTACTGAATTCCGCTACGGCACAATTGGGTCCACTACGGACGTGACGAAGTGGAAAAATGTCGTAAAAATGTTATTATCTGCATATTGTAAAATGTATTTTAATTCAAAAAATTAGTACGTCCAACTTAAATTATAAAAGTTAATATTTAAAAAAAAAATGGCAAAAATTTAATTACTTATCGAAAAATCGTTGTGACACAGCAGAACCACAATTAATACACGTTAACAAGTCGGTTAACAAGTCCTAATTTCACAAATGCTCACAAAAAATTATAGTTCCTATTTACTGCAATATTGTTCTAATATTACTTTATCCTTGTTAAATTTCGTTGGAAATTTAAAGTGTATTTTTTGAATATATATTATTGTAATGAATTTTTAGTGACTTAGCGGACAAATTACATGGACAACGTTTGATTGAAAAAAAATTATATTTTTTATTATTTTAAAAAAAGTTTATGAACAGTAAATCAAAAAACTAAAATTTAAGAAGAAAGTAATGTGATTTCTTGTTTTACAATAACTTTGTATTTTTTTTAATAAGCATTTTTGCTAATCAACTTCAGTTGGGGACAGGAGATTTTCGTCATGTGAAAAATTTCTTGTCCAAATTTTTCATGGCTCTAATTTGATTAGTTTTTTTTACCTTGACTGCAAATTCGTAGCAATGTTTTCTTAATTTACAATTAATAATAAAAGTAAAACTAAAAATTTTTATAAAATTTTATAAGTGTTATTGTCTGGAGTAGTACAGCAAATATGGATGACTACGAAAAATGTTATTGGCCCACATATGTAATCTTTAGTTTGTAAGTAATTTACTTTTATTTTTAAATATGGATTTAGCTGCGATGTTTTATACCAAACCTATAATGTTTTGTCTATATCATGGTTAAAGAAAATTAAAGTTTTTTAGAGTAGTAAAATATAAAAAAAAAACAAATTTACTTGAATGTGTGAATTTTAGAAATAATATTAAATATTTTTTAATTTGTATATAATTTTGTCAATAAAAGTAATGAATATTACAAAAAAAAAAAAAGGAAAAATAACTTATATCCAAAATATTTATGTGACAGACTAGTTTATATATATGAGAGGTTCATAATTCAAGAAATATATTTAGTCTCATGGTTATATTTGTTTAGAGACGAAAGAACTAAAAATATGTTTCTATGGGTACTTTTAATTATAATTATAACACATTATTTTTCGTACTTATTAATTAGATAGAATCATAAAGTAAACATATAATATATGTTAACTCTATGATACAATGCATTAATATATTTAATGATGCTTTAAAATAATTATTTTGAATTAAATTTTCAAAATAATTCATTAAAGTAATACATTAAGTATATTCAAAAATAATGCACTACATATAATACATTACCAAAAGTAATTCAAATTAATTGAATTACTTTTGAATTATTTGAATTACTTTTGAATTAAAAAAATAATTCAACAATAATTCAACTAATTCAGTGAATTATTTTTTTAATTCAAAAATATTTGACGAAAATACAGGTCAGGTATTAATATTGATATAAAATAATTTTAAAAATCTGAAAATAAAGGTAAAAGAAAAAGTAATCAAAAAGTAATGCAATTAATTTGAATTATTTTTGAAAATGCATTACTTATATGTAATGCATTATATTAAAGAATTATTTTGAAAATATAATTCACAATATGTAATTATTTTAATGCATTATTAAAGAAATTGATGCATTATTTTAATTACAAATAATAAAAAATAATGATAATGCAGACGTAGTGCACTGAAAATATCATGCCATAGTCCCACTCTGCTATATAATGAATTAAAAGTATTTATTGAATTACCTAATGAATTCAGTAAAGAAAATTTAAAAAACAAATTATGGAATTAAAAAATAATTTCAATTAGAAGCAAGTTCTTAAATTTATATACTTAAGATAATTGTACAAAATGGTTATGATAACAAAATGAATAAATAAATACTCTATTACTATAAATCAGACCTAAAATCGTTTTTTTTCAATCATTCAAAAATAAGATTTTATAATCGAAAATGTTAAAATCAATTATAGAAATTCAATATTTCATAGTCGAAATAATATTATTATTAATTTATCGCCGGAATTATACTTTAAAATTACTGCTTCGACAATGATATTTTAATCAATGCGATACTAAGAAATTTTATTTATCTATCGAAAAATTCATCCTTCTATTTAAATATTTATAACCATCATATACAAATGTAATAAAACAACAAAAAAAAATAATTATTTTATTTTAATAGCCAGCAGGGTGTAATATTATTACACTGTAAATAATTATACTATATAGATGTTATATTATTTTCAATTTTATTTTTATATAAAAACGTTAAAATTTTGGTGTTAAAATAACGGTTGCAAGTATAATGGCAACCACATTATAAAATCTGTCATTGATCGGTTAATTTTTGTTTTTGTTGTTTCTATTCAAAGTTAATAAGTTTTTTATTTTCTATTTTTCATAGAAATTAATCTTTAGGGATATTTAATATTAGTTCAGTGAATACATACATATATATATATACCAATATTATATACTACCATTTATATTTTATTTACATATATATATATATAGGTATATCAAACTTCTCAAAATTCTGATAGAAACCGTTATTTAATAAAAAATAAAAATTCAACTTTATTAAAATATAAAATATGTACATGATTTTTGATATTGTATTTAAAGGATATACTCAAAGGATATTAAAGTTTAAATAAAGAAAATGAATAAAAAAAAACAAAAAGTCAGTAATAATGGGATTAATGGACTGATACACAACTTATTTATATAAGTTTTTTTATTTCATGAACTAAGTTTCTCTTATTCCCTCTTGTTTCAAATAATTTTTGTAAGCTTATTCTTTCTGTTTAATTATGAAGCCTTTACTTAATTTTATCCATATGATAATGAAATTTAAATCTGGAGGGATTAATGTTATGTCTGCGATTATTCAAGAGCAATATTTAATATATATATATATCAAATACGGTTACAAGACAAAATTACATATTGAAATTTTTATAAAATTTAAAATTATTTTGGTTTTGTAATACTAATTCTTTTATTTCTTAAAAATATAAAACAAAAAAAGTAAATATTTTGAATATACTTAGTTATATGTATTATTATAAAAATATAACTGATGGTTATCAAGGTTTTGACAATTTATTGTTATACATTTAATGTTAATTGCTTAAAATTTAATTTTTGAAGTAATAACATGTAAGATTTATTAAAACATGGTTTTATTATGTGGTCTTATAATTTTAAATATTTTAAATTGTTTAGTTTTAAGTCTATAAAGAGCTGAAAGATTTTAGATATACTAATTAACAAACGTTTTTAATATGTTTTAAATTTTTTTAAAATATAGGTGAATTTCTTGATGTTGACATTCTAATTTATGTGTAAAATCAGTAAAATATAATGATTTATTAATTTATTATTTTTTACAAATTTTTTCTTATTAATAATCTTTTTGATGATTTCTCTATAATAATAATCTTTTACAATATTTTTTTCCAACTCTGAAAAAAAAGGTAAATTTAGTAAAAACTATAAAGAAAACACAAATTTTGTTTTTGTCCATATGAAATTTTATTTTGTCTCTAATGTAATTTTGTCTTACATAATTTTGTACCGACATCATCAAATGCATGCTTATACATGCACATTATGTAATGTACACATATATACTTAAAATTATTATTTTACTTTAATAAATGAATAAATAATTAGGAATATGAAAAATACTTTTTGGAAGATTAGTTTATAATAGGTATGTCAAATTATTTAGGGTAAAGTGAGTTTTAACATTTTATTTTACTTTTACATATTATTTTATAAAAGTTGTCTTAAGATTTATCTGTAATTAGAATTTCTGAATTTCACGCCAATCAATAGTTTAAGGTTCGAATTCTACTAATAAAATACGGGAAAAAAAAACTTTAGATTTAATAACTAATCTAAATTAGGTATTTTTTAATTAGCAATTTTAATTAATCCATTAGAATTATTTCCAAATCTTTTAGTTCACAGAAAACTCCTGTTTCGTTGAATCGACTAATTCAAATTAGTTAATAAGATATTGGGTATATTACAATAATAAATAATTGTAACTATCGCCTGTTAATTTAGTTGATAAAAAATATTTTATTAGCTTAGTCGACAAGTTGAAATTAGATGGTTTTCCTTTAGCAACAATACCTAAATAAATAGAGTTATATCATATCGTACAACATAAATTTACGTGTTTCTAATTCCCGCTCAAAACAAATTAGCATTTTTAAAAAAATTTTATTTACAAATTGAAGAAAGTATGTATTAGAACCTATTTAATAATATATATGCAAGGGCACATTTACTAATAGGCAAACCTAGGCAACTGCCTAGTGGCGCCAACCAAAAAAGGGCGCTTGCAATTTGATTTTCTTTGGAAAATTTTATCAAGCAAAATTTTTTTTCACATAATCCAAATTAATTTTATAATTATTGATAATTATAATTAAATTATCTAATAGAAAATCAGAATTAAACAAGATAATAATATTAATATACATTAACATTATTTATAAGTAGTACCATAGACTAATATAGAGATGGCTAACGATTGTTATTTCCGAGTAGATGCGGCTACATATATTTAAATAAATTTCAAGTACAGGCATTTTTTAAAAATTCATAAAAATTCTTTAATATAAGAAAAAAGTACAAAAATTAAAACAAAAATTGAAAGCAAAACAGAAAAACAAAAATCTTACTTGCGACAGATTTTTGCCGAGATGCAGCATCCTTTTTCAATTTTTCACAAGAATTATTTAATTTCTTTTCTTCTTCAACAAGTCGTTTCGTTTGTTAGTGCTAACTACTATTTTAAAAGGGCGAACCATAAAAAATATTTCCGAAGATGGTATTGTCGGTATGAAAACTGGGCGGGAATATCTAAAGCTTTAAAAAAAGTATCAGAAGATGAAACAGTATCTTCTTAAGTTAGAAGTCAAGGTCAAAATATTAACAAACAAATGAATCGTCTCGAATGTGCTTTTATGATGGCATTTTGGAAATCTATTTTAGAACGTTTCAATGCTATTAGTTTAAAGTTACAATCCATTGAAAATGATCTATCGATTGTTGTTGAGCAACACAAATCATTGATTGAATTTGTACATTAAATTATAAATTTATATCAAAACTATGAACTTAAAGCCAAAGAAATATCTTTTGTTAAAGAATTTGAAAGAAAATGAGGGAGCAAACGGAAAATGTTTCCTGATGAAACAATTTTAGAATCGGAATTACATAGCAATCAGAATATTTAATGTTACAATTTCATGTCTTAGTGAAGAACGCAAAAAAAGGCTTGAAGCTTATGAATTAGTTTATAAAAATTTAGAATTTTTGAGCAATTTAACGAAATACCAACATAAATTAATATTAGAAATTACAGAAAATTTATACCAGATACACAAGAACGATTTAAATGAATGTTTTATGGAAGAATGTGTGCACTTGGGATCATATTTGAAATCTAGTGAAATTTCTGAAAATTCGATATTAGAGTTCAGTAAATTAATATATAGCAAAAAATTAGAAACTGTTTTTCCAAATATAAATATAATCTTAAGAATATTTGTGTGCACACATTTAAGTAGCTGCTCTGCGGAACGCAGTTTTTCGTTATTGAAAAGATTGAAAACCTGTTTAAGATCTACTACAAAGGAACAACCCTTAAACGCATTAGCAATATTTTCAAAAGAAACAGATTTTACATCAAATTCTGATGTAATTGATTATTTTGCTGACGAAAAGCAAAATTGTATTTAATTAATGCGTACTCCACTGACATTTTTAGCTCTTATTAAATCAATAAATTAAGAAAAACAACAGATAATTAGTTTTTATTGTATATTTGTACTTTTTAATTTTTATTGCGAATTATGAGACGCGTTAATATATATTGCCTAAGGGTGGATGCCAAAGATACAAATGCGGCAATGTATATATGATACAATTATTAGAATAAAATAAATAAGTGAACATCATAGTTTAATTATTATGGTCTTAACAAAATAAAAAAAAATCTCAACATTATTGAACTAATATTTTCACTGAAACGTCGTCTACCTAGTTTAGTTTTCTATCAATAACTTATTTATTAATATGAAAACAAATGTGCATTGTTTTGCATTACAACGAGGAGGTAACATTCTTTTTTTATTTCAAAAATGTAGGCTCTATGTAAAACATTATTAAAATTAAATAAATATTAAAATGCTAGGTATGTTTCACAACTTTATTGAATATTTTAATCGATTTCGAGTAGTACACCATCATCAGAAGACTGTAATATTTATTTAATCCTATATAATATACATTTTTAAAAAATTAAATACTCTTGTTAATTTCACAAAATTATTTTATTCCGACACGTGATTCGACCTTTCGGTCAGAATCATGGATCATAAATGGATATAAAACAAAATATTACAAGCATTAAATACAAAAATTAAAAAATTTAACCACTATACATTCGTCATAGCCATTATTTTTAGCGATAGTTTTAATTATTGATAATTCCTGCATGAAATCGTTCTCTGACAAAGGAATATTAATTAAACGATGAATAAAACTATTAAAAGACATAACAGTGAAAATTTTTTATTAAAAGACGCCAATTTTATATTGTAAGATTGTTTAGAGAACGATTTTTCTGACTTTGTCAGAGAACGATTTCATGCAGGAATTATCAATAATTAAAACTATCGCTAAAAATAATGGCTATGACGAATGTATAGTGAATAATATTCTAAGACGAAAATTATATCAAAAAACGCGAAATCTTGTTTGCAACGGAAAGGGCGATGAAAACAAGAACTATTGTTCAATTAACTATATGGGGAAAGTCAGTAATCAAATTTCTGCTGCTTTAAAAAAAACATGATATATTCACGATGGAATCTAATAATAATAATCTTCACAGAAAACTTGTCAACAACAAAATTGAAGATAAACAAATATTGCAAAAAAGTGGAGTTTACCAAATTCATTGTGATAATTGCGACGCGATCTACATCGGGCAAATAGGTAGGAGTTTCAATACTAGGATGAAAGAACACAGAATGGGTATACAACAAGGGAAAACAAGAACAGGATTAAGTGAACATTGTATATCCGAAAGCCAAAACATTTCAAGTAATTTAAAACCATTACATCTAATCAATAAAGGAAAGAAATTAGATTTTTATGAAGGCTTAGAAATTAAGAAAGCAATAAAAAATAAACAAAACATTGTTAATAATCAAATAGAAATTAATAATTTAAATTCTTTTGCTTTTTATGATTGTATTTTCAATTATCAATAAATTTATTATTTGTTACCTGTAATCTAAGTTCACTTTAAATTTTAAAAATTTTTTCAATTTCAATATGTAAATCTTTACCTGGTTAAATTTTTTAATTTTTGTAGTTAATGCTTGTAATATTTTGTTTTGTATCCATTTATGATCCATGATTATGACCGAAAGGTCGAAACACGTGTCGGAATAAAATAATTTTGTGAAATTAACAAGAGTATTTAATTTTTTAAAAATGTTTATTAAATTTCACCAAAGTGTACAAGTGAAAGCATAAAAACTCTATATAATATAGTTCATAATATATCAAAATCGTACTTAATATTATACGAAAAGAGGCTTTCAGTAAAGAAAATAGGAGCACGCAATTAGTTATTTCAATCATAGTTTATAATTTAAAAAAAAAACAAATAAAAATAAATGATAGATTCTTCAAGGTTCTTTCATGGTTCATTGATCTCTTCTTCTCTGATTATTGGCAGTTTATACTTTTTAGACCAATGTACATATACGTTATACCACCTATTACTTACAATGTTATCCTTTAACCTCTTGGGCTCCTATATTACAACCATTCACCGAATTGGATCTTTATTCTTTAGTGATAGTTTTTTGCTTTGTTCTGACCATCCCATTCCTTCTGGGAGGTCATTTTGCTGTGCATTGGATTATATTTTGGTTGAATAAATTGCACGAAGGATTACCAAACTTATATTAAAATAAATTTTAAATAAACAAACCTTGTCACGAAAACCAGAGAGATAATGTTTTGTGTAAAATGTGGTATAGCTATATATTTCACAGCCTATAGAGCGGTCTCCCAAATCTATATTTCAACAATTTTTATTGATTCTAAAAAGTTGTTTTATTGTGGTTATGAATACAGAATGACCTTTGAGTACAAAATGACAGAATTAATACATAACGACCTTGTCCATTTTACTTTTTTATATATAAGTATAGCCAGTATAGCTATTATAGTTTTCTATGAATTTTTCAAATATTTTTTTTATTAATTTTTTTTATTATGTTGCAACGCTTATAAAAATTCTCTCAATATTTTTCGAAATCTGTTATTCACAAACAGAAAATTCTGTGTACCACAAGATAAGTTGTCAATCCAAATTTTTTTTATAACATCTTTTCAGTATAATCAATTTTTAACCAATTCATACTACTAATCATTTGAACTGTTTGAGGAATGGTTGTTATGCTACTAAGGTGATCCGAATGATTAAAAGATTGCATGGGTATTTATTTTTCTATATATAAAATAACAACATAACAAAATCATTTTTTTTCCATTCCAAAACTTTCAATTAAATTATGTTTTGATGAAATTTTCTACAACTGAAAAAAAAATAGAAAATTGGGATGAATGTCACATCACACATCATAATAATATGGGGACAACAACATGATGATAAAAAGATTTTAAACCTTAAAAAATCTTAAACAATACAAAAATCTCAAAAATTTACCACTCATTGATTTGAGGAATTCTTCATTTTTGTTTTGTTTTGATTTAACTACGAGTGTAGGTTAGGTATAGAAGGATCTCTTTAAAAATCAATACTTATTAAAGTTTTGAGTTACAATAGAAATCAGATGAAATTTTATATTTGATATCAACATATTTTTTTTCATTTATATATAAAAATAAATATAAAAAAATAAAAAATAAAAATAAACTTTGTTTACCCCTCAAGAATGTTCAAACAATTTTTACAAGAGTTTTGGTTTTTTTTCCTTTTAATAAAACAAGACATATTATATCTACAGTTGAAATTTAAGCTTAATAAGTTTAATATTTTGATTATGATACTTTTTAAATTAAAAAAAAAATTAATTATAAATGGTGATCTTTTTTTTACAGCTAAAACTTTAAATTGAAAATAAAATACATAAAAGTATAAGTTAAACTTGAATTCAAATTTTATGTAAATTTTACTTTAAGTATGTATTATTTTTACTTTACTATGTTTACTGTTTAAAAATAGTTCCCGACATAATGTCCAATGTATACGACTAATTATAGTATATAACATTGAATAGACATTTAGTCAAATCGCATTCAATTAGCGCTTAATTTCCGAAATCAGTGAAATCAGTGACTTCAAATACCCTTATACAAAATAGTGCGATGACATTAAATTACGAGATCATCGAGATAAATTAACCAAATAATTTCTGGAAATAATATTGACATTCGCATTTCAACAAATTAATACTGTAGTGTATATCACCAAAGAGTATAATAAATAATAATTTATATATATTCTTTGATACCATGTAGCTCAATGAAGCTTAAACTAGCAAATATGGAAACTTCTTCTTCTTTAACTTTCATCCAATTCCCAACAAAAAAAACAACTTAAACGACGGTCTTGAGATGTGATACCTCTGCAATATTATATGGGAATAGAACAAAAACTTTATGTAAACTTTGAAATAAAGTAATATGTCTGTTCGAAATTTATCAAAGATTTGCGAAGAATAAGTTGAATAAGATGGGCGATTATAATATGTAGTGTGATTTTTGAAAAAAATGTTTTAGTGTGTATTCATGTAACAGAGGTTGCCTATATATTTGTATTTCTATCTTAACTGAATTTATTGAATCCATCTAAACGAAAATGACAATAATTTATAACAATAGTGACCTTTATACTTGATTTAAATCTTAAAAACTAAAAGAAGGTCTATCCATGGATTTGACACTTCATATTTGCGCGTTCATTTCAATTTACTGGTTATCTTTTTTTTAACCTACTGATTATTGGAATTATTATAGATCTCTCGCCAGAGGGTTAGGGTGTTCGATCAGTCTGTTTGCATATCTGTTTTTACATTTTTGCAGCTCTTCTGTAACCATGGGTATATTCAAATCTTTATGTAGATTAATATTTCTAATGAATCAAACCAAGGAGCCTGGGTTATGGTACGTAAAATTTTTGATTGCATCCTTTGAATTATTTCGATGTTACTATTAAAAGCAGTTCTCCATAACTGACATCCGATTCAGTTTCTCATTGGATGGAATGATTTTATATGTAGCAACACTTTGTGTTCCAGATCTAGAGTATAATTTTTCCCAGTAAGCCAATCATTTTGAGTTTTAGTCGCTTTTTTTTTGGAGTGATGTGCTTCTTCCAAGTTAGTCTTTTGTCTAAGTTTCCCAGGTATTTAACCTCGTTAGCTTGGGGATAGTTATCCCATTTATTTTATATCAACTGGTGGGCATAATCCCTTCTTTAACGAGAAAGGTACATGTACACAAATGTTCTTGCAGATTCGTAAATGCTGTATGTGAAATTGGATGGCAGCTTAAAATTGCAGTATCGTCTGCGAAGGTAGGTGTTAATGTTTTCCTGTTTTCCGGTAGATCAGATGTATGTACTAAGTATAAAAGTGGTCCTAGTCATTTGCACAACTGGTAGCTTTTGTTGTATTTTATAGATTAATCCATCGTGTCACACTTTTGTCAAATGCCTGGTTGATATCCTATTGCCTATATATATATATATGTATGAGCCAATTAAATAATTTTAGCTTTATTATAAATTCTTTCTTTACAGGTTTTCGAATGGAAAAGATATTGTAAGATCTTTAGGATATATTATTTTAACATTTATTGTTACAGATACATCCATTTTATGTGTTTTTTTTCATAATCTAAAAACTTTATATAAAATCACTTATCAAAATTTGAAATTCTTGATATATGTAAGTATCGTTTGCTTTAATTCTATAGCTTCTTGGAAGATATTTACCACAAATAGATAGGAGTAGTGGAGATAAGATACTATAAATCGTTAAATATAATGATAAATCACTAATTTTGTATAAAAACAAACAGATTTATTTAAATTATACGCTTTTTTTTTAATTATATAAAAGTTCTGGAAAAGGCAGATAGATATCCAGTTTTTGCATCCAACAGCGATATTTTGAAAAAAAGAAACGATATTTTGAAAAAGTGAAATTTTGAAAAACGAGATTTTAAGAGATGAGTATGACGATATATAATGTATAATATAAATTATTGAATTGAATGGTATGAAATTCAAAGTCCCTGAACGTCGGCGAATTTTTTGGCGATAAACCGATAAAGTATTTTGTTTTTTAATTTTTAATAATGTAACACTTACAAATAAGAACCAAAAGAACTAAGTAGCAAAATACCTCACAATAGTACTTATACATAATGGACGAAAAGGTAATTCTAAGTAGTTTAAGACAATGTCATAAGAATAAAAAAAATCAATGTCACTTGAATCTGTAATATTGATATAATGATAGTGTGATATAATGATAATGATAGAATATCTTGCAAGATTTGCTTTAAAAAAATCAGTTGATACGTACATATTGTTACCAACTGGAACTTTGAAAAAAGGGTGTTGATAATTTTGACACAAAAATTTTAAGAATAATTTTAATTAGTTTAGAATAAAAATGTATAGTGTAAACAGTATTATTATTAGATCTTATTTATAGATCAACACACCATTCTATACACAGAGTTAAGTAATACCAATACAATTGTTTATTTAATTAGTAAATATAAAATTACAAATAAATAAAACTTACGCGCATTTTGTTGAAATTTCCTTTTCATTTAATGGTATTTTCGTTGTTTGCAAAAATTCAGCTTCCTCTGGGGGCATAGGATTCTTAAAACAATCTTTAATTATATTCACAGCACTTCCACATTTAATTGTTTCATTGAAATTTTCAATTGAACTTTTATTTTCTGATTTTACACTATTTATTAACAATATTTGTATTATCAATATAATTTTTATATAATTTTTATTCATTTCCATTTTAAATAAGATTTGTGGTATTCTTATTACTATTATAACTCTCTAATATTATTTTTTATTATTCATTCATTTATTTTAATTCACTTGCGTATATTTGTATAATAAAATAATCTAATGCACAAATTTATGTGTAGATTATAGCTATTTATGTAAGTAGGTATTAATAATAAAAAGAAGTAACTTAAAATAATAAAATAAATTTCAAATTAATTTTTTTTTTTTTTTCAATTTAAATTGAAATAACAATATTTTCGTAATTTATTTTAAGTATTCCAATTTTTAAAACATACCTATTATATTAAATTTAATTAAAAGTTTTTATTTAATTGACTTCAAAATGACGTAGTGATAAATTCAATATATACGATAAAGTAAATTATGAAATAATAATTAACTGTTAGATCTAGCGATATCGTAACGTATATTCCGCGATAAACGAATTTGACTTTTATCCTGTGAACATAATGAAATCTAAATAGAAACTACCGTTATTATTTATAATTCATATCCTTTTGTATGATATGTTTTCAGTCATTTTTTTTGTTTTTTTTTTGTTGTTTTTGAAAAAAGCTCTTTCATTGATAACCAAGTTTATTTGAGATTTTTATGTTATTATTATTTTTTTGCAGTGGCTAACATCAATTTTCCAGTGAAACCATTATTTTTTTAAAATGAATGAATTCAAGAATTTTGTGTTTATAACACAAAATAAGAATTATATTTTCAAGAGCTGCTAGAGGCTGTACATGAGTACATTAAATGTCTAATGTAAAAATCATAAAAATGATTTAAGTTAATAAATGATTGAGTTAAGATCTCAGAGTCCCATACTATTTGATCAAAAATTAATTTAGTTTTTATCAACAAATTGAAATAAATTATTAAATTAGAAAACTTGAGTTATGAAAAAACAATTGAATTTTCATTACAAGTACCTACTCTTATCAAACATGGTCATAAGATTTTTGGCTCTGTCATAAGACCTGGAAAGTTTTCAACAAATCAAATTTTTATTTTACTCCATCCTTATACTCATCATAACGCTTACCTTCGTTACGTCCACCATTTTCAGGATGCCCATAATTCCTTTAACCTTGCAGACATGTAGTACACTCCCCCACAAAGAATTGCAATTATTTTTTAAATTAAATTACACTTACAAATTTATCACCCATATTCTGTTAGACCCATCTCGCGAGATCGCGTGAGAATATCTCTGACGAGATAGTTTTGTATTCTGTTAGACCTTTGACGAGACGAGATAGCCATTTTTATCTCGTCAAAAATTGTAAGCGTTAGAGTATCTCGTCAAATTATTTTGTGTATTTTTATCAAAAAATTGAATTAAATAAATAAATTGAATAGATAAAATAATTAAGTAAAGATTAATAAACAATTTTTCATTATTTTTTTTCATTATTATTAAAATTGTATTTTTGTTTTGAAAAAAAAAACATCTTTACTATTATTGTTTTACTACTGTTTATATACTAAACTAAAAAATATTTAAACATAAATATATTTATATTTATATTTCATTTAAAAAATATTTTAAAACTAATACTAAAGCCCCACTAAAACTTTTCTGTCCAAAAAATTTATAAATCATATTTCGTTTATATACCAATAATTTTATTTGATAATAAAAAATGATCAGTACTACTAACAAATAAAATGTTCTATCGCGCCGCTTACAGTGTCTAACAGAAAGGCATATTCAGCGAGACGAGACGAGATGAATTTTTTCTTCTCGTCAACGATGGGTCTAAGAGAATATCGGTGTATGTTACAAATATTTTTATGCGGGATAAAAGCATATCTTTAAACTAACTAGTAGAATTTGAAAATTATAAAGGGCCCTTATATGAATACCATTATCATTTATTTTTTAGGGAATGTATCATTCATTTTCGGTGTTATGATTCAAGATGATACTTAAAAAAATGTTGCCATTGTATGTTGAATTTTTATATGGAAATTGTTTCGGTGTTATCATTAAAAAAAAATGAATAGTTTATCATCACTGCACTTATATTTAGTGATAGGAAGGATTTTTTTTATTTTTAATTTGTAAAGTTAAACATTTAAGTTGATAAATAAAATAGTTAAGTTGCTTAAGTAATTTTTTTGAAAATTTGAAATTGAAACTTAAAAATAAATTTAAAATTAAAAAAAATTAATGTACACATTTTACTGAAAGTGGCATTATTGATGAGGAAAATTAGCAAAGAAATAATATTTTGCGTGCAAGAAGAATGCGGTTACGTGATCTTTCAAATCCTTTGGAATTAAATGAAGCTGAGGTGTATTTTTACATTGACGTTGATTTTTACTGATTTTTCTTATGTTTCATAGGCTACTTTAAATGTTTCGGCTATCAAAATATGCCTTGAAGGATTTGTTTGATATATTGGAACAGCAGCTGAAATTCCGTAAATATAAAACAGCTGTACCAAATATGGTTAAATTTACGTGTCTTCTCCGATTTCAACCTTGAGTTATCATCAGACCAACAACACCTTTGGTTCTGACTGAAATGCTAAATGTTTTTGAGGAGAATATATGCGCCATATTAGTTTTAGCTAAAGTACGGCAGACTTCATAGATTTAGGTGTTTGTTTATCAGGTGCAAGAGAATTTTGCATTATATGCATAAAAAAAAATGCACATAAATTGGGAATGTCTGAGTAGCTTTACACAACATTTGCATAAGATCCAGAGTCCCAGTAGATAGCAATACAGAACAATTTAGCGAAGATGTTTATAAAATGTTTACGATAATGTACATTTGCAAGAAACAAAAAGTATAGGATGTAGAATTATGCATTCACTTTAATTTATGAATTAAAACAAATCTGATTATAAAAAATAATCACTTTAAAATTATTTTCAATAAAATATTTTCTATTAATTTTTGTTTTTTATTCACAATAAAATGTAAGTTTCACTCATAACACCGATTTGTCTCTTATCATTCATTTTGCTTTCTTTCACATTTTAGTGATAATGGCAACCGGGGCCAATTTTGCTATTTTCCTGAATACCCTCTATTTTCAATAAATAATTGTGAAATCGACCATTTGACGAGCTTTTAGTATTCTACTTATAGTACAGCATATTTAGTCAAATGTATATACGATTTAGAATTTAAAACTAGTATAAACTTTAAGTACATTTATATCGATATGGACTCTAAACCATACATTTTTGAAAAATATCAAGCATATGAATTATTACTGAGTTGCCATCATATCCAGAAAAACTGAGAAAAAAGCAAATAAAAAACGATTTTTATCCTTAATTATCTTGGTTATTAATTATTTGATTTATTTGAAGAAATCGGATTGAAAGATTTCAACATTGATACTTAGAAATGCGGATATAATAAGCGAATTAATTATTTTTACTATTCAACAAAATTACAAATTTAACACGAAATTGAAAGATTAAAAATTGTAAATATTGATCTGGAAATTTTCATACCAGATTTGATCATTTAAATTATTTGTTTCAATTTGATTTGATTCGTTATGTTCAGAAAATTCAGAAGAATAAGTTTTTTTTTAAATCCTTAAAATTACTAAAAATGTATTTATTGCGATAGTTATAAAAAACAACTTTAAAAATGCAAACAGTTATATTAATTGCTGCAATTTTAAATTTCGAATAAAATAATTTCGGTTTTAATGATTGCAACTAAAGATAATTTCATAACCTCCATATTTATTTACAATTGATAGTTGATACACTTAAGTATGAAATATAATAACAAATGGATAAATTTACGTAAATTAATATACATTTTCGATTTAACATACAGTCCTATTATGTACCTAAATATTTTAAAATAAATTTCATACTGCACTCAACTAAAAATGTTATTTATTTCCTTTTAAATAGTTTTTATTACAATTCATTTCAACAAAATAAAATTTTATGTAATATATTTTATAAAATGTATTTTTTTTTAATGTAACTAAACATTAAACAAAAAGTATTAGTGAAATCGCTTAAAATATATAAACAATTTCATAAGGAAAGAAAATATCTCATATTGTGCAAACTAGCTACAATTTTTTTTTCTTTTTATGATAAATGATTCAAATTGTATAGCCTAAATATTTATAAAAAAAAAAGTTAAAAAACTCTATTAAAAACTAGTTTCAAAATACAAAACTTAAATGTTACTGTATAGAGATCGCTAATTTCTAACAAAAAAAAATAAAATAAAACATCCAAAAACATGAAATTATTTTAAAATTAGTTTTTAATAAAGATTTTTGATAATGAATAAAATTCACACACATTCATTAAAATTTTAAATTTACTAATATTAGCAAATTAATCTTTGAAGCAATTTTTTTCTTCATAGTTTTTTATTTTGTATTTCAGTCTGTATTTTAAATATTTTATTTTTACGTAATTTTCAATATTATGTGATATTTTTCAAATAAAAAAGCAATTGTGATAGTAGTTTTAAACATTATGTATGAATACAAAAAAAAATAAAAACAACTAATAATGTATTGTATATATGAAAATCACTAGAACATGCACCAGAAATTGCAATATGTAATTACTAATTACTTATTTTATTATTTAATAATTAAGCTACATTTAAAATACAAATGTGATTGCTATTAATATTCTTGGACTGAAATAAGTCTTGTATTTTAAAATTTTGTAATAAAAAAAAAAGAAATTTCTGAGATTAATTTAATAAATAAATTCAACTTAGATGTTTCTCTTCTGATGAAATTGAAATTTGATAAATTTATTTATTTAATTAAAATTTAACTATTTATTTGCTCTTTTTCCTTTTACAACTACTGGTCTATTCTTTATATAACCTTTCCTCCTTTTTGAAGTCTAAAATTATAGATAAAAAATAATTCAAATTAAGCCTTTTAAAAATATATATGAAATTTTTTAAATTAATATAATATAACATACCTTTCTTGAAACATAGTTATTTGTAGTTACTACCCTATCATTTGATTTTAAGGATGGTCTATTGAATTCGTATGGTTTCTTAACACGATATATTCTTACCAACCAATGTTCAGTGGTAAAAGCCTCTTCTAAATAAGTTAAATCAAAATCTTTATTACCGATTACAGCATTACGAGTTCTATCAAATCCAGGAGGACCTCTTAAAAAAAAAGTCATAAAAAATTAACAAATTTTATTCATTATTTGATCTTTATGTTTACTTACCTATAATCTAAATGAACTTCTCCAAATCTATAATAACTCAATTTGTACATTAAACAATTGAGTAGAGCTGGTGCTCCCTCACTGTCAATACGGAATTCACCACGATCAGTAAAGAAATCACTTTCACGTATATCTTTAGGATGTTCACCTTCGGCAATTCTAACCATCCATAAAAATTTATTAATATCATCTCCAGAATATCCAATTACACCGCCAAAAATTACTAAAACATAATCAACATCTAAAGCTGTCATAATATCATACGCTTTATCTTCAGGCGAGGACATAGCTTTTCCAACTAAAGCTATATGACTGTTATTCCACGTATTATTATCAACCAGTGTAGTACGATTTGCCATTCCTGCTATTTGATACCCATAATCCCACCATGACATAACTCGTGCATCATCAGCTGTATTTTGCGATAACCAATAATATGCTTCACGAAAATCGTCCAATATATTTCGGGATCTATAAGCATTCGATTTAAATTTGTTTATACTATTTTCAAATTAAGATAAAAAAAAATTACCCATCATGGCTATTATGAAATGCTAACACAATTGATGGACTTGAATAAGCATTACTTGTGACCCATGTGCAATGAACTGCAAACATCATTAGAAGCATTAAAATTGCAACAATAACTATACTTTTAAGATTTGATCCAATTCCGTTGTTTGCATCATGAGAAGCATCATGTTTTGGACGATGTTTCAATTTGCCAGCCTAAAATTATAATCAAATTAAATTTCTTTTTTAGCTACTTTTCAATATTAAAAATTACCTTATCATATAAATTTTTTTTTTCAACAGAGGCTTCTTCGGTTTCCTCATTTTTGATTGGAGTATTGTCTTCTTTTAAGAAAACTTCTAATAAACATGAAAATGCTACTCCAGCTAACATACAAACAACTGGTGTAAGAGTCAACATTAAACGAACCATTACTCCAGCAAAATACACAGCGCTTATAGCGTATAAAACGACAAATACTCTTTCGTCATTAATTCGTTTAATACAATACCATAAGCCAACTGGGAATGAACACACTAAAATATGAAGATCAAAGAAAAACGAAAACCATGTCGTTGGTTGATGTTCAGAAACAGATGCAATGATTGGTATATGAATTTTAGCATAACCTGTATCCCATAACGAGTAGAAACGACCACTCCATGGAGCGACAACACCAGCCATTGTAAGTCCAACAACAGTTAAAAATACTAATCCTGCTGAAATAAGACCGCCAGCAATAAATAATTTTTTAAAATCACTTTTTGTTAATATTGTTTGCAAATGTTTTAAAAATGCAACTGCCATTAATAAAGCAAAAACACCCATTGCAGCCATATGTTCACTAGTTCTAATTGGTTGGAATCCAACAAAAGGAATTTGCATTGAGAATAATAATCCCAAAATAAAGAATGTCGAATAACTAGTTAAAATCCTTGGTGAGTAACGTCCCATGCATAATAAAACAAACACATGTAATGGTATAAGATTAATAATGAAAACATATCCTCCCCAAGCTGATACCATATAGAAATAAGATAAGGCTGCCATTGCTGACCAAAAAACTGAACCAGTTTTGACTGATTTTACCCACAAATAATATGTGAATTGTAAAGCAAATATAGCAATACCCTCATTATCATATGAACCAGCAACTGAACGACTAATATAACCAGGAACTATAGCTATGAAACTAGCTGCAAAAAGGCCTGCCCCTGCTGACCATAATTCTTTTGTTAATAAATATGTTGAAATTGCAGTTAATCCACTAAAAACTGGTGCCAAAAAAACACATATATCACGTATATGAACTGGAATGTTTATTAAATGTAACAGCCAATGAATTCCACCTGATGTTATCATTAAACCTGGATAAACAGTACCACCAACAATACGCCCAAGTGGATACCAAGCTCTTTCATCAAACCAATTTAAAAATTGGTAATATCCATGTTGTACCATATAAGCTGTTGCTCTATAATTGAACCATGGATCAAATTCATGGATAATACTTTCAAAACGAATAACAGCAAATAATCTAGATGCGAATCCTGATACCCAAGCAAGTAGTAAAACTGCAAACGTTATTAAACTGGACCATCCTGCTGTTCTTCGATTTAGAAGTTTTGTTGGTCGGTTCATAATTTTATTTTACCACCAACTATTATCAAATACTTATGTATTTCAGCAACGTATTTTTGTTAAAAATGAATCCTTTATCAAATCATTAATAAGAACAAATGTGGAACTGACACGTCAATCGCACACCCGGCATTGATTTTGATTTAAGTACTGTCAAAATGGTGCGTATAAAATGCAAATACGTGGTTTTATATCCTAAATGTTTATTGGGTTTATTTTTTGAAAATTTTTACAAATTCAACTAACAAATTAATTGAAAATTTAATCAAAAAGTATTATTGAAAAATTAAAGTTTATTTCGGATATATGTATACATACTTAATTTCCAAATACATTCAACGATATTGTATACTAACTTATATTAACTTTCGAACCACATTCACACAGAACTTAAAGAAAGATAGCAAGTATTTTTCAAAAATTGAAATTACTACAGTGAAAATTGAAAACGTATTTTGAATTTGTTTTATTTCATGTGGTGAACCAATATTAAAACAATTTGTTCCGGTAAATAATTAAATTAAAACAATTTGAAATAAATATGTTAAAATATATATACTCTAATTCAATTTCTGAAGATTTTTCTACATCGGTAGGCAACTATTACAATGCGACGTTTTTAGATGCCGGTCACATGTTCACAAAGAAGAAAAAGATTCTACTTGAAAAAATGTCATATACATTTTGCATTAAAATATTTGTTGTAAAATTTGACAACTGACAAATTGACAATTCAATTGATTAATTCAATTCTACAAAAATTCACCAAATCCACATTTGTTGAAGTAATCATCCATTATCATTCGGCTCGTATTTTTTTTGTCCGAGTTATTTTTTCTAATATTTTTAAATTATTTAAAAAAAAAATTAGTTTTAATTATTTTAGTCCGCTCGCGGATTTCAGAAAGTTAACAATTATTAAATAAAAAGTTTTCTGATATAATTTGTGTCAATTTTAATATCTTTGCTTATGTACATAAAATAATTAAAAAGGGTAGATTTCAAGGTTACGTATTAATTCCTCGTGCATCATTTAATTAAGAAAAAAGTAATAAAAGTGAATTTCAAAAGTTTTTAATTAAAGATAGAAATAAAATTATAATAGAATCATAGAAAAAATGTCGGATGAAAAAATAGTGAACGGAAATCATTATGAAGCTCTACGGGAAAAAAGATTCAATATGTACAACGCCAAAGTGTCTGTTGTACTTGGAGCACAATGGGGCGATGAAGGCAAGGGCAAAGTAGTTGATATGTTAGCATCTAATGTAGATATTGTGTGCAGATGTCAAGTAAGTCTATAAACAACCAAATAATTTTTTAATAAAAACATAATTTTTATTTTTATACATATATACTTATATTAATATGCTGCGTAATGTTTACATAATATTTTTTTAATATAATTTTTCCAAAATTTGTTATAATTAATAAATATTTATTGTAATGTTTCTTTAATGTCAGCAAAATACTAGCTTAAATCAAGTAATCCCAAAAGTAAAATAAAGTTATAATAATATTTTTTTATCTCATTATAATTTTTAACTTCAGATGATAGCTGATAATCATAATTTATTTGCATGCTTTAATTCTTTCAATGTAAAGGAAGTAAGTATATTAAGTACTTTACTGAAAGAGGTTTTAATGAGACTTTTTAATAATACATGGGTATTTATAGATTTAGTATCAAAAACATGCAATATAACATAATATCAAAGAATAATAATCATATTATAATTAAAATGACCTACAATACTAATAATCATCCTGAAATTGTCATTTCATGTATTCTATCCATCTTTTATTATTTTCTGATTTCTTTTATTATTTTGTTGATGTCTTCAGATCAACAGTTCAAAATAATAAACTTAATTTAAAACTAGGTAGCTATAATAAATTATTAAAAATTTGAGCTCTTAATAAGTAATACTTCAATATACAATATACATACTATAGTTATATGTTATATAAGATATTATTTAAATTAAGTTTTAATTGATAAGTCATTGAGGTTACGTTAATTTTTAAATAAAATAAAAAATATTGAAATTAGTTAATTAAAAATTTACAAATTTAATTCAATATTCAATTTTAAATTATATCACATATAATTTAAAGCACATTTCTACATAAGTATATTTGAAACTAGAATATCATTTTATACAATTTGATCTATCTTATTTGACATATAATAATATATACTCATCGTTAGATACATATATATATATATACATATATATATATACGTCATGCATTGGTTAAAAGATTTAAATAAGTAGGTACCTACATGTATTTTGTTTTACTTTTTTATGGTTAAAGCTTTCCTATAAAATTTGGTATCTATATACATATGTACATCCTAACGGCACATGTACCTATATATATACATAACGTGTGTACATATAATACGTATATGTATGAATTAAAAATCGCTATCTAAAAAGTTCTATACTCAACTCATCAAATAAATTTTGTGTTTCGGATTCGATTTCTACGCAATTTCATTTTCAATACATATTAAATATTTTTTTTTTCATTATGGTATGATTCATATTTTTTGTATTAAAATTTTTATATAAATTCTAATCAATTGATTATCCATTAAAATTCCTAATTAGGAAGTAATTTAATTTTTGTTTAAATAGTTAACTTGTTATCTAGATCCAATCCATCCAAACAAATATCAATTGAATGAACTTTATTTCAAAATACAGTAGGTACAATTATGAAAACTAACTTTACTGATCACATTTTTAAATTGTGTTGTTAGGTATTGCTAAATGTATGTAGGTATGTATAAGTAGGGTAAAAGCACTAGTTTCCGGACGGTTAATTTTTTTTCAATTTTAAATGCATCCAATTTCGAAGAAAACAGTAGTAATGAGATATCTTCGATTTCTTTTCATAATTCAATCTATTTTGAATAATAAACAATGTAAAAAAATATCTTTTCAATAAAACTTAAGTATTATTATTAAATAAATCTAAAATGTGCCCATTTCATCAGTTTTCGGACACTAAAATCTATTATCCGGACATCAATGTTTCAGTAACCGGACAAACAATATCTAAAGAAAGGTTGAACATACAAAGTATTTATTAAATTTGAAATAATTTTTTTTGAAATGTTTAAAGTTTTTATTCAAGTTCTTTAATTAATTAAAATAAGAATAATTCAATAAAAAATATCCAACAATTCAGGTATATTTGAAATTATAAGTATAGCTAAAAATCATGGAAAAAAAATCAACATTAAAACTAATAAATTAATAAAGCTAAAACATTAATAAAATTAGAGACCTTAATATCTAAATACTTCTAAATAACAGGTAATAATAGTTACTGAAATAAGTTTTTGAATACGTACTAGCTTAAGAACATTTAAGACAAACATAAAATTATTTTGCATCGTCTTCATAATTTAATTAGCGATGTACATTTTAAGTGGTATCACCGATTACACATATCACACTCGATATTTTTTAGAAGATCATCTTCTATATCACTTTTTAGTTCATCTGAACATTCATTTCATTTTTCTTTTTTACGTTGAGCAGTCTTCTTTTTACCTTCTTTAGTTCTCTTTAACCGTTCCATTTTTCTTTCTTTTCATTTTTCTTTTTCATAGCTTGAGCATCATTTAATTTTTTTGCAAGTAAATATTTCTCGACAAGCTAAAGATGAAATTGAGCTGGGAGTTTTTCTTTATCATTTACTCTCCTTTTAGAAAAAAGTTACGTTTTTTGGTAGAAAATAGTTAAATGTTTATCTAAGGAGCTCACTGATAAGCATCGGCTTACAGTCGATGGTGTGAGAGAACTTTTACTTTTATCTGGAATCAAATTATCTGTAGTAGTAACGACAGGGTGCAATGGCACATCGGTTGAAATGTATTTTGTAAAATATGTATTGGGTTGAAATGTATTTTGTAAAAGTGGGCAGAATGTTTTTCTTGACAAAACCACACCAAAATTTTGTGATTGTCATTACCTTACGGTTCTTTTAATCACTTTGAAGCATCTAAGGGTTGCATGATATGAGTCGTGTTTGCAGGAAGGGCGTATAAAATTATGCCGTTTGCATCACCAAAAAAACTCTTTAGTTAAATGTGAATTGTGATCGTCAACAAAAAAGAGTATAATCTTGGTAACAACTTAAATAAAATGTAACTAAGCTATTTAGGAAGAATTAGTTCCTGATAATAAGTAGTACCTTTCCACATTTAATGAGTTGATAAGGCCAGAAATTTGATAAATAAATACTAGAAAAACATTGTAGTAAAATATGTATAGTAAAACTTTCAGTGCCGTACTTTTTTAGGCATGAAAAGGTAATATCAAGAACTACATAAAAATAATGATATATTAATGAAACGCCATGGTTTTGCCATTGAAATTTATTGAAAAGCTTTAAGAATAACGTATGTCCGATAACTAAAACGGACTTATAAAAACAGTTTTAGTTTCCGGACAGGTAGTTTCATATGTATATTTAACTGTCCGAAAACTAAAATAAATCAGATTTAGGTACTTGCAAGTAGCATATCCATTAAAAATATAGTATTTTTTAATATTTTCCATTGATATACGTTTAAATCATTTTTGTGAACTAATTCAGTTTCCGGACACATGTGTCCGGAAACTGATTTGTGTCTATTTTTTTGTACTAAAATGCGGACACCAAAAAATTCAGAAGATTTTTAATTTTTTTTTAATTTTAAACAAAATTTTAACATTCCGACATATTTTTTAAGATATTTAAACAACTTCATCACTAATATTCAAAAAAATCAATTAAATACTAATGTTTTCCTTGCCTTTTATCACTAATTTTTTATTAACAAAAAACACTTTTTGAACTTAAAATCCAAACAGTCTTGAACAATTTACTTTTAAATACTTATATATTTACATAAATGTTATTCTTTGTTTACAAGTTTGTTTGAAAAAGAACAGTGAATATAAAACGTGAAATAACTATATGTCAATTATTAAAAATTTCTTAATATTTAAAGAAAACTAGTGAAGTGTCCGAAAACCAATACATGTCCGGAAACTAGCGCACCACCCTATGTAGAAAAAAAATCTTTATCAAAATGCTAATCAAGTTATAATTTTCATGAAATAGAACAAAAATTAGTTTAAGATTAAAATACTATGGAATGTGTTGATATTATATTGTTTACGTAGTACACTTAAATACGTTTTTTAAAATACGATAACATCGTTTACAACTTTGTGTAACGAGAAAAAGTGGCCTTTACAACCATTTCGATTTTCTCATACAATCCCGCCCAAAATAAGTACAGCTTTTATGACAATCAACTTTCATTATTCAATCTGCCCATATTTCTTAAATTAAAATAACTACCTCCATTTCTTTTTTGATGTAAAACTGTTTATTCTAGTGGTTCAATATTCGACTTGCAGTAATGAACTTATGACAGATCGTGTTTAACCATATTAAATAATACCATCAAATGTCGAATAAAAATTTATTTCAAAAGTTTTAATTAACTGCATAGGTGTAAATAAAAAAATAAATTTTGCAAATAATATCCTTAATTAAAAATAGAAAACAGAAAAAAAGTAAAACTACCATTGGCAAGAGTGGATTTCGATTTAATGAATGAATTTATATTTTCTACCGTTTTTATCTTTTGTAACATAAAAAAGTCTCTCTTAGTTTTTTATTTTTTAACAAAGAACTCGAAATTGCATAAAAAAGTACCTCTTCGCATTTGAAAATCTCGGTTTCGACCAATTTCGGCGAATTTTGAACTTAAGAAACCCTTTTCCGGTCCTTCCCCGAAGTTGAAAATATCACCAATCGATAAAGATAATATCCCTCGATTTAGATAATAATTTTTTTTTAAATTTTAAAATAGCGGTTCCTTCTCCTTTCAAAAAGCTGATACGCATGCTCTGGAACACTCGGTATAATCAAACAGCATTATTAATTAAATTTAATTAAAAAAAAGAAAAAAAACTTGGAGTAAATGCTGTATAAAATCGCATATAGAAATGTTTATAGGACGAAAGAATAATTCTAAAATTTTGTAAATTCCCTCGGAAGTCGGAAGTTACATCTAAGAGGAATAGCTTCATAAACCAGTGGCTCTATAGAAAAAAAGTCAGAAAAATGTTGGCAAGTAGCGCACCATGGTACCACTGTTGTTAATTACGAATTTGCTAAATAGTTACGTGCTCTAGATGGTCTCTTTTTTTTCTCATGCTACTAACGTTTAGCGTAAGTAGAAATAGTAAATACATGGTAGCCTTACCTGAATGTATGAAAAAAGTAAAGTTCGAATTAACGATTTTCGCTTAACTTGAAATGTTAAACCTGGGCTGACTTTCGTATTGTAACTTTTTTCAAAATCTAGGATCTTATGAATACTTGTGCTACAACAGTAGATCATATTTGTTACTTTGAAAACACTTTGAAGCAGTAAACCTCTATTTATACTTTTTTTTAATAAGTTACTATTTTTTGTGTATGAAATGTAACAACGATGACAAATTTTTCAGTACCTTTATTCTATTGAACCAAAAAAAAAACATTATGTTATGGCTATAATTTCGAATATGAAAATTCTAGTTAAATTTTAACAAATACAAAAACTTTAAGAATTTATTTTCTCAACTTTTGTTAGTACCTGCTGAGTTTTGTTTTATCACTAATTGTGATCAAGCTTGAATTTATTTTCTTTGTGAAATTACTTACCTTTTATAAAAAAAATACCATTTAATACCTTTATTTAAAACTACTTCCAATTTATCGGTTTTGAGTGTTTGAGTCCACTTACTACTATAGATTACTGATACTAAGGTAAATATTAGTATAGCTTAATAAATACAATGAGAAATAACGAGGTCAATAAACTAGAAAAATTAAAGTTATTTACCTGAAACTACATTTTATTTTATATTTTGTACAATTTCTAATGAATTTATCATCATACGTATATCTTTAAACTTTGTTTTGGGAAATTATTTAAAATTTAAAAATTTTATATTTATTGCATTTATTGTTATAACTAACAAAGTAAAAGTAACAAATGAAAACTAAAGAAGTTACGGAAAGTAATAAAAGATGACAAATGTTGTAAAATTACAAATTTGTTGTTGTTTATTTTTAAATGATTTTGCAATGTACTTTCTTTTTAGTTTTGTGTTTTGTTTTTGTACACATTAGGACCGAAAATTCACTAGCTAAATCCGAAAAAATTCTCAGGTAGTCATTGCAAATTTTATTGCTTAAATTGAACTAACATTATCTTATCACGGTGTAAAATCACATCAAAGGAACCTTAAAATTTCAATTTTTTGTTCGATTTTTGTGTCAGATGCATGAGATATATTATTTATCCATTTTATATTATGGTTAAAGTACCTGTATGAAAAAAGTTAGTCCATTTTCCACATCTTGTTTGTATTTTAAATACGTTTCAGTACTGGTATAATGTTTTCTCATTTTTGCCATAAAATCTCAGTAGATGCGATATAACATAACATTTTTTTTAGATAGTAATTAAATTATATATTTAAAGGTGGGTAATTTTTTTTTGCAATAAAGTGGGGTAAGAACTGAGTACATATTTACAACATGCCTTAGTTAATATTTAAAATTATTCTCTTGAACATTTATATTAAATTAGATAAGATTTAATTTATTTTAGTACTTATTGGTAATACTGTAAATTGCTGAAATCTATTAGTAAGATTGCTAAATTTACTTAAACTTTGACATATTATAGTCCACACAGTGCTGCTTTACTTACTTTCAATTAATATTCATAATGGGAAACAAATATTCTTAATGAATTTTATACTGTTTATTTTTTTTTTGTTTTTTACTTTTTAATTGTTTTGCATATTATTATACATTAAAAATAAAATAAAAAAAGGGAATTTTCAAAAAAAAAAAATTTACGCAGAATTTCCCGTCTCTGATGATAATACACTCACTTAAGGGTTACTATAAATATTTTCAATGTAAAATAATTTAAACTTATTACATATATTTATTATTATAATACCTACATATATGTATGTATGTACATATGTATTTTTAACTTACAATATCTTTGGTTGAAATGTTAGTCATTTAATTGATAATTTCAGCACATGACTAAGTAATTTAAATATATATTGTGTTAAGTTGTGTTGCCAGTAATTTTGAATACGTATATGCATGTAAATATTTAATCTTTATGAAATTAATAATCAATTTGAAATAAAATTAAATTAAATTAAATCCTGTTAAATTTATAAATTTTTATTATTGTGTTATATTATGTAACTTTTTATTCGCACGAATGTATTACTTGAAATACTCTTATTATAAATTTATACCAATTAACGTAAAAGTACCTATTTCTGCTCCTTTAAGGGGAAGCTACGTTCAGTTGTGATTTACGTGTATCAATTTACGATTTTATTAAAGAAATCCCTTTAAAATAATTAATAGGAGTAAAAGTAATAATTTATTTATTTATTTATTTATTTATTAAACAGTGGACCTGCAGATGAATCTGTAGGCCAACTACAGACCCTTTTCCCCTACGGGATGTGAACCTTTAAAATATAAAAGTAAATTTACAATATAAAATATATAACATCTAAGAAATACAATAAATGGTATAAAAGAAAAGACTCAACAAATTAACAAAATAGAAATTACAATTTAAAACAAAATTATTAGTAAATTAACAATTCAGAAATAAAAATTTAAAATTCAAAATTTTAGCAAATTAACAAATTATCAATTTAGTAAAATAGAAACAAAGTTAATTGTACACTTATAAAAAATCAAATAAAGGTATTTAAGTGTAGAGTCTTAAATATTGAAAAATGTAAAGTAATGTAAAAATTAGGTGTATATACAGGTGTAAATAGTAGGTAATCAAAGTGTAAATTTATTAAACATAAAGTATATTTAAGTGTAAAATCTTAAATAAAAAAAATGTAAAATACTTACTATTCGCTAGAATAAAAAGTAATTTTAGCAAATAGTAGATAAACAAAATTATAAGAAAAGATAAAAAGGTTGATAGGACTTATTCCTACCAAGTAACATTAGTAATATTGTTGAGATAGTAGTATAACAATGAAAATGGCATTGATAAATTATATTTCATCCCAGATGTTGTGATGTAGCAGAAGGTTTTTTATAAGTATTAAGTGTGTATTGGTATGGAATCGCAGAGCTTGTAGTGGGGTGAATTTGAATTGAGATGTAATTGTGTTATTTGAAGGGCACTCTGTTAGGATATGTTTTATGGTTAGGGGTTCTGAACAGTGAATACATGTCGGAGGTGTGGATCTGTCAAATAAGTGTTTATGTGTAGGAAGGGTATACCCTAGGCGTACTCTAGTAAGTTTGACACCTAGGGCTCGTGATCTAGTTTTAATTGGTCCTGGAATGTTAGCATTGGGATTGTGTAATTTAGCAAAACGATTGGAAGAATTCCAGGATGTTTGGCGGATGTGCGCCGCGTGTATTGCAATCAACCTCTTAGCATGAGCATAGGACAATACTGAGCCTCTGGTAAGAGGGCTTTTTGCCGCTATTTTTGCTTCAAGGTCAGCTCTGGTGTTGCCATCTATGCCAACGTGGCCTGCAATCCATGCCAATCGTAACTTGCCATTGTTATGTGCTATGGTGTTTCTAATGTATGAAGACATGTACTCACTGTTGAAAGAGTTTTTGATTGACATAATTGAGCTGAGGCTATCCGTAAATATAATGGTATTCTCATGCAGGGTTTCAGCAGCTTGAATTGCTCTGTATATGGCAGTAAGCTCAGCTATCAGAATAGAGCATTCCTCCGGCATGATTTCCGCCTTCCAAAGAGAGCCATTCCTGACTATCGCCCAGGCTACGCCATGGGGTCCTTTTGATCCATCTGTATATATTAAATAATAAACTAATTAAAAAAAAAATAAACAATAATAATTTACTATTAAGTATCAATATACTAAAAAATATTTATTGTAATAAAAATTCAACATTACATAGGTACTATAATTTGTAATAAATAAATAATATTTGAGTAGAATTATTTATTATCATTTATAAAAAAGGTAAATTTATTAGAGTTAATAGGTATTTCGATAATGCAGTCTTCCAAAACAAATCAACAAATCAATAAATTAAAAAATAAGATAAGGTCGTAATCAAATTAAATATTGTAATAATGCACATTAGCAGTTTTTTCTTCATTTCAGCGTTGGTGTTAAATGTTGTTTTTCCTTTTAAATTTCGTTTAAATTTCTTCGCCATTTCATTTTCCCCAGACCAAAATAAAACCGTTTAAAATGGTTTTAGCAAATTTTTTTTAACGTCTTTCCTTGAAATTTCTTATTTAATACTATTTTCTTCAAGTTATTTATGAAATGCTGGGCGCTCTATTAATGGATTCATCTCGGGATTGATTATTTTCTTTACCTATTAATTCAACTTGTCCATTATATTGGATTCTTTAATCCAATTTAATGGGCAAAAATTTATTATTTTCGAAGATTGGCATCAATGCTAAGTTATTGAAAGCATGTTCAAGCTGAGTTTGATGCTCTGTAATATCAAAATTACTTAAAATGTCCGCATAATCCGCAAAAAATGTTTCAAATATAAACAAAATAATTTTGTTAGTTCATTTCAGATACATTAATAAAACTTTGATGGTAATATAAATTTAGAGATTGCTTCTATTTATAAAAAAACAAGTAGTTATTTGGTATAAAAATTAGAATAAATATTCTTTTAAATATAAAAGATGGAAAAATAAAATTAATTTACTGAAAATAGTTTACAAAAATTTATTTTGCAATTAGGACACATTTGTACATAGTTATTACCGACTCGCTTTTTCATACAAATTTTTTATCAAAGAACAAAATTTAGTTGTGACAAAAATATATATATGCGAACTTAAATATGTCACGGCGTAATTAGGTTCAGTTTACTTTGTTCAATTTCAATTTTAAATTTTCCAATTGCATCCTTATATATTATTCAAAAATAATTGAATAATTAAAGTACATAATTATTTCAATATATAATTTTCCTAATTCCGCCCGGTCGATCGTAAATATGTACAAGATAAATTTACATGTCCATGACATTGTACATAGTTATTACCGACTCGCTTTTTCATACAAATTTTTTATCAAAGAACAAAATTTAGTTGTGACAAAAATATATATATGCGAACTTAAATATGTCACGGCGTAATTAGGTTCAGTTTACTTTGTTCAATTTCAATTTTAAATTTTCCAATTGCATCCTTATATATTCAAAAATAATTGAATAATTAAAGTACATAATTATTTCAATATATAATTTTCCTAATTCCGCCCGGTCGATCGTAAATATGTACAAGATAAATTTACATGTCCCTAATTCCCGCTCAAAACAAATTAGCATTTTTAAATATTTTTTATTTACAAATTGAAGAAAGTATATATGTATTAGAATCTACATATTTAATAATATATATTTCACAATTATTTTAATAAAATAAATAAGTTAGTATCCATAGTTTAATTATTATGATCTTAACAAAATAAAAAAAAATCTCAACATTTCAACTAATATTTTCACTGAAACGTCTACCTAGCTACCTCAATAACTTATTTATTAATATAAAAACTATAAGCAATTGGTCTAGGAAACTTACTCAATACGTGGATTGAAAGTTTCCTTTCAAACCGTTCAATACAAATTGTTTTGGATGGGCTTATGTCCCAAAAATTCAATATCAATGTTGGTGTCCCTCAAGGCTCAGTTCTTTCTCCAACATTATGTATAATCTTTATAAATGATCTCCTATCCACGTCTTCAAATCATATACATAGCTTTGCTGATGACAGCACCCTTGATTCCTTGTATTTTTTTGAGAAAGCTGCTGAAGTGACCCAGACTTCGGTAAATAGAGAACGAACTAACATCTCTCGAGCTCTAAACAGCGATCTCCAAAAAATTTAAGCCTGGCGAAGTGTAAATAGGGTAAAATTTAACGCTTCAAAAACCCAGAGCTGCCTAATATCAACAAAGCAAAGGCCTTCATTACCAAATATCCTTTTCTATAATGTAAATATTGAAAACTCCGAAACCTTAAGAATTCTTGGAATGGAGATAAACAGCAAACTTTCGTGGCAGGACCACATTTTTGCAATTGCAAAGATGCCGCGAAATGCTTGGGATTCTTAAGCAGAAGTAAAAAATATTTTACACCATCCAACCTTCTTCTAATATATAAGGCATACATTCGACCACAACTTGAGTATAACTCACATATTTGGGGCGGTGCACCCAACAGTACCCTCCAGTACTTAGATAAAGTACAAAAGCGAGCCATCAAAATTATTAATGATGGAGATGTTACACAGCACCTAACATCGCTGAGTCACCGTCGAAATTAAAAGTATTATGCCAAAAATAAAACCATTCCAACGAAACTCGAATTCCCACAAATTTGTAGTCGAGCCTCTTCGAACCAGAACTGTGAAATACAAAAATTCTTTCGTTAACCGAACCTCTAAACTATGGAACACTCTACCGCCTCATGTGTTCCCCCAAAAATACAACTTGGAAGTTTTCAAAAAACGAGTGAATCAATTTCTGTTAAGTTGTCTGTAAACCTGTGTTACTATTTCTTTTCTATTTCTATTCTCATCTATTCTCTTCTTATTTTCCGTTTATGTTATTTATTTATTTCCTTTATACTTTCTTTTATTCTATTGCTATACTAACTGGTTAAAATTCTGCGAAAGCAGCTAGGGTGTTTATTCCATTATTTTGGCCATAACAAAAAAAAAAAAATGAAAACAAATGTGTTTTATTTTGCATTACATCGTGATTTTATTTACAAAAAAAAGGGGTTTGGCGGCATAAGTGTTAGGGCGATGATAGGTACATTTACGTTAGTTAGTTCATTTTTTCGTTTCCCTTTCAATTTAATAATCTGAAAATGGGGACAATATTTGAGAAACTTTTCTTGTCATACTTGATGTTGTTAACTTCTATGCTAACTGATGTAAATACCGAAAATAATCGCTTCCTCTTGTTGTCAAATGATTGTGGATTTTGAAATAAGTCAGACAAAGCTGTCAAAAAGTTATAAAATACAATAACTTTGTTATTCACTTGACTATTCATTTAAACAAACAAAATATTAACCATATAATTTGTTAATGCTATTACACGAAATTCTTGAAAATGCAAAAATATTTATCAGAATAATATAAAAGAGTTTTTATTCTTAAATTCATTGGAGAGTTTTTCGAAACTGAACTGGAATTTGGATAACTTGGAAACACGGAAAATTTGGAATTTTTTTCTGGAGTTTTACTTTTCTAATAATTTTTTATATATAGTAGGTCGGTACTCGGATGTTAGTTCTTAAGCTACATATATGCAGACAGATATATCTGAAAGATTATCTTATTTTAGATAAACTTTTTTTTTATATAGACTAACGATTTTCCTCATGATGACCCACAAATTTACTTACAAACTCTATTTTGAAGTATTTATAAAATATATTCATGAATATTTTGTATTCAATTAAATGAATTCAAAATGATATGACATGATTATGACGTACTATATAGATAATAAAATTTGTTTTCAAACATACAAATCTTATCTAATCTTTTATAGGAACCACAAAAAATAAAAAGTCAGAACAAATCATAATGACTTTTACGTAATTTTTGTTTTACTTTAAAAATATACGATTACGACGTAGATTTTCAAATAAACCATTCCTACATTATAGTATGTAAGTAGGTACATATATATAATAATTGTATTTTTTCGAATCATATATTTGGATTTTTGCCAATAATTCGAGTTGAAAGTATAAAAAGAAAAAAAAAATATAAAAAGAAATAAAGAATTTATAATAATAAAGAAAAAATTTAGTTTTGTAAGAAAAAATTATTAAAATCATCAAAATTGTTGTGTACAAAATAAAAAAAAAAAACAATTGAAAAGATTTTTTTATGTCAACACATTCACGTATACACATTTCCACATATGTAAATAGCCGCGTACAAGATATTAACAACAATAAGTAATTTCAGAAATTTGGAAAATTCTCATATTTAAAAACATAATCATTTCTTCTCTATTCACGTGTAGATTTCCAGAATAAAAGAATAGCCAAAATTTTGTAAATATAGTGAGAAAAAGAAAGTGATAAGCAAAACCAAAAACAAATAAATATATAATATACATTATACATGATATATTTCGACATGAATCAACTCCAATATATAAAATTTGTTCAATAAAAAAAAATCATAATTTGTTATTAATTATATTCAGTATGATTTTTTTTCTTCAGTTTTTCGTTTACCATTTTATATGTTTTTCTAAGTCAAAAATAACTAATCACGTGCATTAATAATTTGAGTAGAAAACTTTCTGAGCATTAAATCATGATATGCCTAGTTTTCATAAATGCAAACCTGCAATCAATCTGCATATTCTGAATTTATGAACACACTTGTCAGATTTTCTGAATGCTGTTCATAAATGCAGACTCAAAGTCTACTGGGCGTCAACTTGGTAGAATAAATTTTTGGTATGCATAAAATTTTTTGAAGTAGTTTTCTTTGTTGTTTTGAGTATTTTAGTTTTTGTTTTGTTATTTAAAAAAAAATGTTATTTTCAAAATGTCAGTATTAATGAACAGAAACTTTGCAGAATTGCCAATTAAAGGTAAAATATAGGTAGAATTTGTATTCATTATTGCAAAATACGCCAACTGGTGGCAAACTTGTTGTCAGTTTGCAGCATTTATGAATACACCCATTCTTTACACCGTAAAATTTAGATTTACTTAAGCCTGAAGTCCAATGAAAACAACATGACATTGTCGTCCTAGATTGTCGACATATGGCGTTTTTCTTTATTAGTTCAGAGCAACACAAACTGTACAACACAAACTTACACAAACTGTTATTTATTTTATGTACATACAATTTATCAAAAAAAAGTGAAACAAGAAATTCATTATATTATTTTATTTTTGTTTGACGAGGGTATATCGATACGTACATATATCATCGTCTTCATTCTCATCATTGGTTGATAAATAATCTTCTAATCTTCTAATCATTGTTTTGTAAACAATTGCAGTATGAAAAAGTTGTAGGGGATGATGTAACGCAACAACACAATAAAAAAAATATAAAAAAAATTAGCGAGTTTTTTTCGAGATAATCAACGTTTTTTACAAAATTTTCGGTTATTAAAAGCAAGATTTTAAGTTTGTACAGTTATTTATTATTCAAAAACGGTAAGTCTGATACTCATCCAACATATGCCGTTACTTAGGTGTATTAGTTAAATTATTAGTAAAAGTTATTAACATGATGTTGTTCTAGTTTCAATTCCTTCGAAGCTGTCGTGGCGCTAACTCTCTGTAGTCCAGGTTAAAGTTAAAGATAAACCTCTCGTCTAGAACAACTTTTTCCTCTAGAGAATCACCCCTTAAAATATTTTTGCTCTAAACCGAACCACCCAGTATATGAAAAAATATATGCATATATATGTATATAATTTTCAAGCCAAATCTTCGTAACAAATTGTCATCGCAATATGCTCTACTCTGCTCGGAACTAATAAATTTATTTATTTATTTATACTGCTTAGCACAAACAGTTTACAAAAAAAAGTTATTACATATCACTACATATCAGCTACAAATCACATTAAAAATTGAGAATTAAAGCTAAAATTAAAATTGAATAAACAATTACATACACTCTAATAAAACAACAAAACATAAAAAAAGAATAGTAATATCCTAACAATAGCGATTGTATAATTTTTGCTTTTGGGAATATTTTGATAGTGTAAAGTCAATTTTAAATTTATGATTGTTACCTATAATAAGCATTTTATTAATAGGTTTATATTTGCCATAATTAGTCCTATGATTACTGATATTAAATAAATTGAATGAGCGAAGACGGTGCAGATTTCTAATAGTGATATTGCTGGAAATGAAAGTTGATTTGACATTACCCTTTACAATATCTGTAATAAAAATAACATCAGAAACCTCACGTCTAAAGTTCAATGTACACAGATCAATTAATTTTAACCTTTGCTCATATGGTGGTAAGATAATAGGAATAGACCATGACAAGTGGCGTAAATCGAATTAGTAAACATTAAGTAAAAGGTTATTGTTAACACACCAGTTGTTAAAATTGTGAAGGTCATTTTGCATAAGGATAGCGTCCTGGTTAGACGTGATCTTTTTAAAGATTTTCATATTGTCAGCATAAATTTGAAGCTTACGGTTAAAAACGGCTGAAGTAACATCATTTACCGATAAAATAAAAAATAAAGGACCAAGGTGACTCCCTTGAGGAACACCAGAATTGGCTTCGAAAGGTTCTGCAATAATGTTCTTGAATATGACATTGTACGAGCGTTCATTCAGGTAAGAGTATATCCATTTAAGGAAAAATTCTGGAAATCCGTATTTTCTAAGTTTCAGTAATATGATACTATGTGGCAATATGTCGAATGCTTTACTAAAGTCTGTATAGACAATATCAGTTTGGAATCCTTCTTCCATATTTTTCAAAAGTAGTGTAGTTGTTTCAATAGGTTTGTCACCGTAGATTTTTGTTTTTAAAAACAGTGTTGATTATCTATTAAAAGATTTGAACAGTGATTATTAATTGAATCAGTCATTATCAATTCAAAAACTTTTGGAATAGAATATAGTTTGGCCGATAATTTGTGATTTCATTTTTGGCATTCTTTTTATGAATTGGTCTAATATAGGATCTGTTCCAAATAGGAGGAAAAACTCCCGAATTTAATGAAATTTTAAAAAGTAATGTTAAAGGTATAGTAAGAATGTTAGAACACTTACTAAGTATTATTTCCGGTATGCCATCGGGACCCGGGAAAGTATTGTCACTAAGTTTATTTAGATAGTTGGCGACTATTTGTTCATTTATAATTAAAAGAATTTTTTGATAATTGTCCATGTAGGAGAAATAATTCCCATTTGGTGTAAAGCTAGAACTGCTGAAAAACTCGCGAAAATATTTAGAAATTACTGTAGGATCATTACTTGAAAGGAAATTAAATTTCATAAATGTTGGGTAATCATCACATTTACGTTTATAATTTATAAAATTCCAAAATTTTTTTGGATCAGATTTTAGTTTTGTCGCCATGCGGTTAATATAGTTCTTATATAGCAGTTCAGATGAGATTTTAAAACTCTGAAAAAATATCATAAAATTGTTGTGATCATTAATATCTTTTGTTTTCAGATAATTACGCCAGGTTTTGTTTTTCTTATTTCTAAGAGACCTAAGTTCTTTTGTAAACCATGGTGAACCAGAGGTAGAGGTTCTGTTTTTTGAAATAGGAACAAATTGCGTAAAACCTTCAAACATTATTTCATAAAACCTAGTTGTCATTTGATTTAAGTCTATATTATTGAATATAGACGTGAAGTCATAGGAATTCAAGAAATTTATTAGTCCGGGAAAATTTGTTTTACCGAAATTAAAATTGTAGGAATCTGCAGCTTCATGATCTGCGGAATTAGGTATACAATAGGTGAAACTTAATGGAGGATGCTAAGAGTCTAACGCTAAAAGCGGTGAGGCCAATTCACAACGCATTGGTGAGGCCAATTCACAACGCATTAATAAAGAAAAACGCCAATAGAATGTCGCATAGAAAGTCCAATGAATGCGACATTTTCATTTTCAAACAATAATTTCAAAATGGTTTAGACTGTCAAAATGAAATGAATTCCGATCAAACTTTTGTCGTGTCGTACTATTTGTTATAATGCCATTTAAACACATTTGTTCAAAACATAATTTGACATATTTTGTGTATCTTTTAGTGTATCCTTTAACATCTACTTGAGCATATTATATCGTGTGTGGTAACAAACAATTATTATATGACAAACTAAATATATTATGATCACAAAATATTAGATCAAACTAATCACATTAAATTTTACATTTTTGTTACATTTGAATTTTACTACTTAAATATTAAAGCCGAAGTCAAGTACAAAACACTGAAAAAGTCTGCAAGTAAAGTAAACGAAAAAAACGTATTATACATAAGTATAATAATGATCAGAATATTATAGTAAAATTCAAAGGAATATATTCGACTATTTTAAATTACAAAACAAATTTTGCATTTATGTTCCAGTATTCATGTACCATCTTTTCGAAAGTCTTCCTGGTAGACGTTTGATATTGATTTGATCATTTATTACCTTAGCCGGCTGACTTGCCATTCTATTTACGTGGTCTTTCCAGTTTCATCGTCTATTTCGGCTACAACGGACAATATATTGAATGTTGCATACGTTTCTGATTTCATTGCTACGTTTTTTATCTCTTAATTTGTATGTACATAACTATTTGCCTCCGAATTCGTATTTCTGTGGTTCGCATTTGAAAGAAATTTCAATTTTAAAATCTTACTTTAACGTTAAAAATTAAGTATTTCTAAAAACATTGTTTAGTGGTTATTTTATCTAATTAGTAATTAGAATCTAGATACGAATCGTGCTCAGGCATGAAAGTTTAGTTTTAGTAGCACCTTTAATTTTATCAGTAATCAGATTCAAACTAATTTGTATGTATAGGATTTCAGCTCCTTCGACTTCAATTCTTCCACTACAATTTTTTTTACGATTTTTAAGTTTTTTAATATGTATTTATATTGTGTCTTCAAATTATGACTGTTAGATATCGTGTTCTGTAAACAAATTAAATTATTCAATTTTGATAAATTTTAAAAGAATTACAGAAAATGTAAAAAATTATTAAAAGCGAAAACACCATACCTACCTACTTGTATTAAAAAAGGATTATTTAAGCTTTGTAAAATGGAGAAAAAATTATACCCGCACTTTATTCAATTAAATTTCTTCAATTTTTTAAATTTCCTCTTAGGTAAATTTTGTATTGATCAATGAATTTTGAAACAGTGATGATAAATAACGGTATTTACAAAATCGTAATAAAGAATTTTTTACACAAAAAAAAAGAAAAACCGATAGCATTTATGAATTTTGTATGACCTGAAAGATATTGATGAGCCATTAGAGTTGAGTTAAATAATGAACTGATCAGTGAATTCATTAGGTTTAAATCACACACTAAAATAATTTGGTATCTGAAATTTTACTTTCTCTAATTTCCTAACCTGAACATTTTCATTATACATATAATATTATTTTCTTACATGTTATTGAAAAACTTAATTTTTGATGACTTTGATGTTATTTTTATTTTTTATTTTTTCAGGGAGGCAACAATGCTGGTCATACAGTAGTAGCAAATGGCACGGAATTTGATTTTCATCTCTTACCAAGTGGTATTATAAATGAAAAATGTATTTCGGTTATAGGTAAGTTATTTGTGAACAGTTATATACCAAAGCTCAACTAGTATTAGTATTTCATAATATAATCAACAAAAAAAAAACTATCATGTGTTTTGAGAATTAAAATAAAGTCAGCTGAAATCAAGTTATTAGTTAAATTTTATTTTTGAATTATGATTCTTAGTGTAATTAAGTTATTCAATTTGACTTTTTTTTTTAAATTTGTATTAATTTCTATTGGGGAATATTTTCAAATAGTATTGTGTATTGCATAACAAAATTTATAATTTTTTATTTACAATTTGCGTTTGTAAAAAAAAGAAATTGAGAGAATCAAAATTACATTTATTTTATCTCTTTCGATTGTTGTTGGAACAGATCTTTTGCATAAATCGACTCAAGCTAACAAATCACGTAAAAAACATACACACAACTTCAAATAAATTGAGTCATGTTCTGATGCACTAATAATAAAAATTAAGTAGGCAAAAGTATTTCAACAGTTCTCCATAAATGAGAGGAAACAAAAATTTTAAGCGCGAGTATATATACCAGGAAATATCGTAAGACATTTTCAATTATATTTTGAATCCGTGCCATATTTCAAGTATTTGGGCTCAACCATCACCTCTGAAAATTATTGTATTAGTGAAATAGAAAGAATCAAGTCAACAAATATATTCTTGTGTGGTTTAAAAAAGATTCTGTTATCTAATTTATACGTGGACGTAAAACAAAATAAGATGAATCAAACTAGAATGGTCTTAAGGCAAGAATAATTAGGCCTCACCATAAGGCAACACAATGATGCATCATACAGAATCCGTACTAATGAAGATTACAGAACGTTGTCAAATATTATAAACATGTGGTTAAAAGATCTACGTTAAAATATTTAGTGGCCAGTCTCAACGTGGTAATCGTTAAGTAGGAAGACGAAAAGTATGGACTGTCTCGTAATTTAAGAATAACTGTTAAAGAGGAGATATGCTCAGGATCGGGTTATGTGCGGAAACATTTTGAAGAAAACCAAGGCTCTCTACGAACTGTAGTGACATAAAGATAGATAGTGTTTTTTTCTAAACGAACGAACGTTGTTACACGAAATGCATAAAAAGTGTAAGTTCTTATACCTATAGTCACTTTGCGAGTTACTAATTTTTTTCCTGTGTACATTTTTTCCCACATCTGTATAAAAAAGGGAGTGATTCGAAAAGTAGATCACTATAATTTTTGTTTTAGTTTTCCTTTAAGGTTTAGTGATTTTTTATACAACCTATGTGACCTTGAGAGACGACAGGATCAATGATGATGATTTCTAAGAATATTCTGAAGGACAAACTAAACAACAAAAAAAGTTGTCCAAAAAAATCTTAAATTTACGCATCTTTGGTATCAACATTTGGCATCGTATTGCTACGGTCACATAATTTCTTATATATTTTGTTCGACAGTTATTTTTTGTTATTTTTATTGGAAATGTTTGTTTATGTAAAATTTTATATAAAAGAAAGTGCTATCTTAAATTTACGTACCTATTTAAAAACATTTATTAAAAATATCATTTAATATTTTGGTATTTGAAACATTTTGTTGTGTATTTCATTAGATAAAAAATATTTTTTGCCAATTTATACAATATGATAATAGCATAAGCATTTATTTTGGTTTTTTCAAACAAAAATATAAAAAAATAATGATTTAAAAATAGTTTATTTGATCATAAAACAAAATATGTATATAATATATATATATATATATATATATATATATACATATGTATGTATTCTTTTAGAATTTGGAATAAAATATAATTTTTAATATAAGTTATAAATTTATTATAAATGTTAAAATGTCAAAAATTCGAATTTGAAAGTACAATTTAGCAAAACTTTCACGAATCTTAATACGAATTCATACACGGTTTTCAAATTCATAAACAAAATGCAATGCGAATTTATAACGCGATTAAAAATCAACGCTTTAAAATTTTATATTACAGAAAAAAAGCTGTTTGATGCAATCAAATCAATATAAATGCTAAAGTTAAATACGGAAATTGTTTTGCAAATGTGTTCAAATTCAAAATTAAATGGGAATGTGATTATTTTTGTTTTATTTCAAAATATAAATAATTAATTCAACATTGTAGTTTTTTGTTTCTATATTTTGTAAAGGAAAAGCAAAAGCTAAGCAATTTTTATTTTTTGCATACATAAGTACATAATATACAAAAATATTGTTTTAAATTTTTATTGTTTACGTTTTAAACTGATTGTTTGTTATTAAATGATTAAAAAAAAATGTGGTTTTTCAGACATGGTTATATGGGGCTTGAATTGAATTGTGTTAAATTTAACCAATATAAAAATTTACTTTGAAACTAAATTAAAACGATTTTTTAAGATTGAATTCTTAACATTGATTTTTTAAAATTCCTGTAAATTGTAATTTTTAGAAAAATTGTTCGCAATTTTTTATTTTTATTTCATTATGAAACATTTGTAAATTTTGAGAGATTTCACGATTCGATTGTGACAAACGCCTTTGCAATATTTTGTTAATTCTGTGTTGAAAAACTTTTTTTCATTTCATTGTAATAAACTCAAATATGTAGTATGAAATTATTCTGTTTATTCTAGCAATGACTTATTATTTAAATTAAAATTTAATCCATTAGAAGTAAAAAAATCTAAAACTGATGTCATCATCAATTAGAGTTAAATATTTATTTTTTTTTAAATTTTTTATTGCAAAAAAAATCTTTATTATAAACAAGTATATCGATTTCAATTCAAATTAATTTCATTAAAATAAATATATGCACTTAATTGACTTAATAATACACTCAATTGTGTAGAATATATTTTTGAATTATCAATAATAAAGAATTTTATATTGTGGACATTAAATTGAATAAGATATCAAAACTCTACTTTAAAAAGTATCATATTTTGCAAGTAAACATTTTATATCGTATTTAATTCAATAAGAAAACTATTGAATTATAAAATTAAATTTAAAATTCATCTAACATTCATTGTTGTGTAAAGTGTAAAAATAAAAATTATATGAGTTCATTACTATTCTCTTATCAATTTATTAATTTATTAATGTAAAATTGTTTCAACTTTATTTGATTTGTTTGTTGTTGCATTTCAATATTATTATTTTTGTAATTTTTTTATTAATATTTTTTTTCTTTGCAATTGTAGACGTTTTATTGATAGTGGTAAAATCAAATTTTGAATATTGCTTAAATCAAATTCTATGAATCAAGTTCAATGAAACATATTTTGTTACAAATTAAAAATTTAAATAATTGTTTTGTTCATTTAAGAATTTCTATACCAGAAAACAAACTCACTAGAGTTAATTAACAATAGAGTTATTATATTTATTATACTCTTCGCAAAAAAATAAAATAAATATTATAATAATAATATATTGCAATATGTTTTTAGTTAACTAAAGCATTTTTATTTATTATATTTATTAAATATTATTAGAACTGATTACAATTATAGTAAATTCTAACATTCGAATACGAATTTGAAGCTGGTGATGTTTTAATTCGTATTTGAAAATAATTACAAATATTACATTATAGAAATGGTATAGTCAGAATAAGACTCAATTTTAAATTAGGATAAATAACATAAGTGATAGCTTGCAAGTTTTAATATCAAAAACTTATCTCAAGTTAAATTAATAATCTATTTCATTTGATTCTCAAACTGTGATGAAAACTATAATAAAAATATTCTAATTTATTTTTCTACTTTATTTTTTTATCGTAAGGTCACTAACTTATGTAGAATATCTTTTTGTACATTGTGTACGGTACTGCAATTTACAACAAAGTCAAGAAAATCAATAAAAACCAACTAAAACTTAATAAACAAAAACAAAAAAAAAACTATATAACATTTGAATCTAATATTAGCCTGAATTTGTAATGGTTATTAAGTTATTATTTAAAACAATCGATATTTGCTATTAATTGAGAAAAAAAAATAATAAAAATCTTTTACATTTGAATACAAAATTAGTCGATAACTACAGTATTAAAAACGAAAGTGAATTTTTCACTTTCACGTACCTATCACTGTCAAATAAATGTCATTGTTTTTTTTTTTACTTAATCACAATTTCAATTAATTCATCTCAATATTAAAATGATAGTTCAACATAAAAATACTGTGTTTACGAAAAATTTAAGGTGTTCTTAAAGTATTTAGAAAATTCTTTTATTGTCCTTATTTTTTTTTCTCAAAATGAAAAACCGAAAAACTAAATCACGACCTTGATATTGTTTTTCTTTTTGACATTGGATCAGTGATCTGTTTATATTTTTATACACTATGTATTTCAATGTTAACATTCTAAATTTTTTTTTGTTTTTCTGAAAACAAAACATATAATTTTTTTTTTATTTTTTTTGAACGCCATCCAGATTTTTTGAACTATAAAATTAAAAAAGAAAGTCAAAAAACAAAAAAAAAACTAAAAACCTGACGAACACGAGTAAAATATTATTTTTAAATGCCTTGTTTGTTTTGTTTTACTTTGGTACTCGTGATCTATAAATTTTTTTATTATTACTATTTTTTTTTTTTTTTTTTTTTTGTTTTGAGATTTAAATATCAAATTTCAATATAAATATTTAATAATTTAATTTTAATTTAATTTTTTTATATATGCTAGATTGTATTATATGCATATTAAATACAGTTTCGTTGTTCCTTCCTGTCATATCTCAAGGTCACGTTAACAAATTTTGTTTACCTCACACAACTTTGTACTAAACCATTTTTTATAATTTATTGTAAAAAATTTAATTCATAGGTGTGGAAGATTACAGATATTTTCGAAATGAACTTACACAATATTTTATATGAAATAACACAAATAAAAAATAATATAATATACAATATTTACATACATATATATATATACCAAATAATTAATACATAAAAGGCCCACATTTCCAAAGAGAAAAGGACCATAATTTTCGAAAGAGTAAAGGACCTGTAATTGAACTGCAGATTTATCTGTAGATCCCACTGTTATAAATAAATAAATAAATAACACAAATATTCGTCTGATAAACTACTTCAAATAACACATACATATTCGTCAGAACTAACACAACATTTATAGGTATATAAAATCACTGACAGAATATTCGATTTGTATAGTTTCATTTTTGTATTCCTTGAGATTTTATTTGTGGAATTTGTGGAAGCCGAATGTTCCTGTATCACCATCTCAAACTGATGGTGCGAAAAGGTTCAAGTACATTTAAATTCTCATCATTGATGTTATTTTGGATACTTTTATTTTCTCAAATTACTTGCCCTATTATAAATTTTATGAAAAATATTGGAATGGTAAATCTTTATAAATTCGTACATAATGTAACATAAGCTCTAGTATGTATAAATAAATAAATAAATTAACTGTAGAAAATCTGCGAATGAGAGGAAAAAATCACGTGATCATATAATTCTGCGAGATCAGTTAAAATAATTTCATTTACAAAAAAAAGTAAACATACAAAATTTACATAAATTTTTACTATAAACTTGCGAGTTAATATACACACCAAATATTTGATTCAATTCAAATTAAAATAGTTAATAAATAGATATTAACAATCCGTGACATAGAAAATGAAGTGAAAAAAGTTTCGCTGCGGTTTTAATACTGTATTAAAACATTGTTTAGATACATAACCACTGCAATGTAAAAAAAAATACAGAGTATAATTTTGATATTTTTGATCATAATTTTAACACGTTTTGTGTTTAAAACGGTTAATTTTTATTTTTTGTGTTTAAAAAGGTTGCGTGAATTAAAAAACGAATTTAAATATTTTTGGTAATATTATTTTAAATAATATAATTGATTTTCAAAGTTCATCTTTTGATGATAAAAATGAAATTTTTTTACTTTGTTTTTGTTTACTTTCTCATTGCATTATGCGTACTATGCGAATTTAATACAGAACATATTAAATTGTTACCAAATCTTAATAAAAAAGAATTTTTCATCAAAATTTTAACAAAAAATTGCCAAAACTTCCTTAAATATACGTCTTTTGACATTCTTTTTTAATTTAGCTGTATTCGAAAATACCGATTGCAGTAGATTTTAAAAAAATATATACTCAAAATTTTCGCTGCGTGCTCTGCTGATTCACTGTGGTATTCAAACCAATATCAAACATTTCTGATCTCAAACAATTTTTTTTTTGATCATACCACATTGTAAATTTGACGTTTCCACTGCATTTTCACTGCCCACGCTAAACAACACAAAACGAAATGGCAGTTATTAATTTTTAAAAGTGAAAAGATTTTTTAAAACACCTCGATGAGGTACTCTTTGAGTTAAGACGAATTTTGTCTCTTAACGTCTTAAGTAGAATACGAATTCCTCTAAAAAAAAAGTTTACCCAAAAGTTAAAAGATCAGCTGATTTTCGACATCTTTTAACTTTAATCTTGAAGAGTAAAATCTTTTAACTTCTCTTAAGTATCCAGTTAAGAGATAAGAGTCTCTTAACTTTTATGAAGAATAGACTTGTGTAAGTTTTTAATAATTCTTTACACAATAAAAAAATCGAAATGTTGCAAAAAACAGTAATATACAAAATTTCGTTGCTAATATGACAAGTGAGAGACAGATATATATATATATATATATATATTAAATATATGAATTGCTAATAGGTCTGTATGTTAACTCGCAAATTTATCCAAATTCATATGGGTATGTTTATTTTTTTATTTTCATGGCTCTCTACAAATTTTTGAATAATTTAAGAGAATTTTGAGTTTAAAACGTGACTCAGAGCTCTTAAATAAATTTTTGCAATTAAAATTTCAATTTGCAAAATTTGCTGTCATTTTTTGTTGTTTTAAATTTCAATCTAATGTTTTTCATTTAAATAAAAAGTATTCTACCTGAAATATATTCTTATAGTTTTTACTGGTTAAAATACCAACATCGAGAAAAATTATTTAATTAAATTTTCTACAACAAAAACATTTAAATAATCCTTACAAAAAATTTCAGAAAATTACTAATCAATTCTATAGTTTAAAAAATTTCATAACCTAAAAATCAGTTATTTTTGACGTAATAAAACTTGTAATTAAAATTTTCGCGTATGTTTTTTTTTTTTTTACTGTTTACTAAGAGAATATTTTCACTGTTCTCGCAGAATTTTGTAACCATATGACTTTTTCTTTCATTTGCAAATTTTTGAAAATAAAAGTAAACATACAGAGGCAGACCAGACCTACTGTATTATCAATTTTCAACGTCTGAAATGAATGTATAAATATTGTTTATAACTTTCTACTGCGTTATAGCTGCATCTAAATAAATTCATTTTTTTAAACATTTTGAGAACTTTAATGTAGATTAATTCAAATATTTGAATAGAATTTAGTTTGAAGTAGATAGAGCTACTTTATATAATATATATAAATAAAATAACATCACAACGTAATCAATTGAGAAAATTAATTTTAATATTGGTTCTAATTTAATTATATTAAAAAAAAAAAAAAAAAAAAATTTCACACTTACGTTCGTTTTAGCTTTTATTCTTTCTAACTTAACAATTGGTGAAGTACATACATATTTCAATTGATTATGTCATAGACATTTGTTTGTGATGATGAAAACAAAAATCTCTTTCACAATTTATATTTATTCAAGAATTTATTTTAATTATTATTTTTGTAAAATTTATCTTATTTCAAATCAGATTTTCGTAAAATTTTATCTTATAGCTTGTCTGACGTGTAAATACACATGTATGCGCTTTCTGGTCTACTTCTTAGTAGCATATTTTTTGAATTATACCTAAAAGAGGTTTATTGTTAATTAATTTTTTAACATTAATTTTGCGTAACATTATATCAATGTCAATGTCCAAATTGTGCTGCAAGTTTCCTTGTTGTTTTGTTTTTGTATTGGTAGTGTTGAAGTTCCAACTTAGCACTTCTATTTTTTCAGTGCTTATATTTCACCACGTTAATGACAATTTTTCATAGTTTTTCCTGTACATTTGTTTAATAATAAATCAACGCGATTTGAATTGTGCAAAAGCATATTAAAATGTTTTATATTATATAATAAGTATGCTAATCAAAAATTTCTTAGAGACACGTAAATAATATAAAAGAAAATTTATAGTAATCAAATTAAAATAAAAAACATAACTCTAATGTCCAAGTTAAATTTTGTTTGAATGCAAAAGTTTTATAATATATAATTTTTATTGTTAAAATTTTGGTGTGGATGAAATTACCCGAAAAGGTTGATAAAGCCATTAGATTTGAAAAAAGAATTCATTTAAGAACTCGTTAGGTTTCAATAGCGATAGGAAACAACAAAATATCACATACATTGACATATTTACCGTTGCAATTGTATTACTTAATCCCTTACTGCGCATAATTTGAGTCATTTCCATCAGAACAGTACTTTAAATTACAATAATCTCATTTTTTTAACTGTTTAACTCAACGTTAAAACTTAAAATACACAATTTTTTTAATATAGTAAACAGTTTCATAATTATTGCTTTTTAAGTCAAGTTCTGTTTTATTGCAATTCATAACTAATTATACTTATGAACTTTTACTATTAAAATGTAAACAAGTATAAATATATTATAGTCGACGCTAGATACTATTTGTAATTAAAATATAATTTTTTTTAAACTTAATTTCAAGGTTTTTCAAATAAAACAAAAATCAAAATAAAAAACAATATTTTTTTTTGTCACGCAATATGAAATCTTCTTTTCTATATTTTCCCCATTTTCATTATTCTCATTAAATATACATAAAAATTCAAAAAGTAAAAATAAATAAATTAAAATTAAAAATCATGTCACAGAGTTGAACCATAATAATATTAAATCTTCCAAATAAAAATTACTTGTGTGCACAACCAAATACCTACAAAAATAATATTTATTACAGTAGACTCGTATTTATATCAACTACTTAAAAGCTGAAGTAAACTATATACAAATCTGGAGTAGCATTTTTTATGATGATAGTCACTAAAAAATGATTATTAATTTTATATTGCATTTTGTAGGTAGATTGTCTCTTTCTTTTTTCATTCATTATATTTTTTTAAATTATTTGAATTCATTACAATTAGCTAAGCTATAGTAAATTAATTAAATCTAAAGTTCAAAAATTTAAAAATAGAAAATAAGCAAATATAATAATAGTACAAAATTAAAAGCACCTACAGAATTCAAAGTACAAATAAAATAAAATAGTTAGGAAACATTGTAAAGAAAGGAAGCAAGTTTCGAATGGTCCGTCACAAGAAATAATCAATTTAAATTATTCAGTATTTGTGGAGTAACAAATTTAAATGTATATAAATATTAATTTGGAAAACTAAAATCTAAAAAAAACATAGAATACATATACTAATTTTAATGTGGATAAAATATTTATATAAAAAAATAATTAAATTTATAGATAAAACTACAAAATAAGTAAATTAAAAGAAAATTTAAATTAAAGTAAAATAAAAAATTAAAAAATTTATAAACTAAACTATATTAGAATGAAATTTAAATGAAATTCAAAGGAAATGAAAGAAATCAAAAATGATGCAATAGCGAAATTCTCGTAAGAAAAGAATAAACAAAATTATATCTACATATATATAATGCAAATAGATAGCTTGAGATTGTGTCGTTGGTAAAAAAAAATCTGAAAAATATGAAAATAGAAATGGGGGTTTTCACACTAGTAATAATAATATAGATAAATATCAGCAACAGTATACTAAAAATTATCTCTATGAATTATCTCACATTAAAATTTTTGGTTAAAACACTTTTACTTTATTTTAACTCTTTTATTATAAACTGTTTTTCAATCAATTTTTTTAAAAAATTCGTAATGCACATTTTTGGGTACTGAACTATAAATTTATATGGACTAATTGTTAAAGTTAACAATATAAATTTTTTAAAAATTGATAATTTTTATTAAATTTTTTAAATTTTATTCGTATAAACTCGAACATAAACCAGAAAAAAACCATATTCTATGAGTTGTTGTTTGCATTAATTTCTTTGTTCATATAACTGCGAGTTCACTGTATTTATAAAAAAAAATTATTTTTTTTAACTGAAATAAATTATAAGTGCAAATAAACATGAAAATTTTCATCAAGTTACTTAATGAAAATTTAAGTAGTAATTTTTTTTTAATAAGGTAATAATTTACATACCTGGTAAAATTATTATCTGCTGATGTTTTTTATTCCCACTCAGATTAATCTGATCAAGCAAAGTGATCTGAAACTGTTATATTTTTACTCAGATTAATATGATTAATCGTTGCATACTATCTTTTATTCTAATCGCTGATTGATCAGATTGATTTTTTTTTGTTTGATTGTTAACTTAATATAGTTTTATTAAACACGTTAATTTAAAAAAAAATCTTTATCAATTTTTATTGCAACAATATCTAAATCGTTTTTCTTGCTCACTCAAAATATTTTGCATTTTTTGATCAAAGCGATCTGCAAAGGATTAAAATTCAATCGAAGAGACTATCCATACAAAAAAGCCAAGAATTAGAATACTACTCCTACATTGTATTAATTCTTTGCAAATTACCTAGCTTCGATTAATTTTAAATCAATCTGCTTGATTTAAGGATTTGAATATTATCATTATTATTCAATTCACACAAAACAACAAAGAAAGCAAAATCACAAATTAAAAATTAAAATATCAAAATATAAAACAACAAAACACTTGTACAATTAAATTAAATAAAATATTAAGAAATAGACATTCTTGTTTGCCAAAAAATTTAATTAATAAAAATGAAAATTTTAAGTATTTAATGTATGTAAGGTGTACATTTTTTAAGGTATGTACAAATGTACATAATAAATACTATTCGAAATAAATTGTTTAAAAATATTGTAAAAATTAAGTATCAGTAAAAAAAAAAAATAGAATTGTTTAGTAATTTATATTTTTACACCAATTTTTAACTTATTGACAAAAATAAAACATACCTACTTCTCTTTAAAAGTTAGCTACTTACATTAACTTTCTTATTTGTGCTAAACTTGTACTAATTCCTATATTATTTTGAAAACAAATGATTGACTGTACAGAGGATTTATTCTCAAGAGAATTAGTTTTATTTACAATTGATTGACAAAAAGAAAAGCTCATCTCAAAGCTCTTGTACGTTCTCAAAAAGTTCTCCAAAGAAAATCTCAGTCAAAATTAAGGCTGTATTTAAAAGACAACTTTAATCTGTCATGTGACAAGAATGGCAAGGATCGTGGGTACTACTGCAAAATTTCTTAGAAGTTAGGTATAAGAAATCTACAGAAGTACTTTTATGAAATGTGTTAGCTGGCTCAACGACAGAGTTTAGTGATTACCAGAATTGAAATCGTTGAGATGGGGTACAACGAGTTGTGAGGCCGAACTGCGAGCGATAAAGACTTATTCCATCCATCTAACCAACCAACCTGACATGTGAATGTGACTCGCTAATTGAACAAAATGAGATTATCATGAACCTTTCATTTGAAGGGTTAACCATTATCTAATCAACGATGTATAATAAAGGATAAAGTATAGGAATAAATTGCATATGATGTTAAAGACCATGGATTTTTTTTAACTTTTTTAATCGAACATATTTTTTTTTAGTATTACAAAAAAAGTATGTACATACTACTATACGTATACATTAATTATTTTTTATAAATTAAATTTACCTATAATATATTAAATCACAATATTATTAAATTGTTTTTTATTTTTTTTTCAATAGGTAACGGAGTTGTTATACATTTACCCGGTTTATTTGATGAAATAGCTAAAAATGAAGCTAAAGGTCTCGCCAAATGGGAAAATCGCTTATTAATTTCAGATCGAGCTCATTTAGTTTTTGATTTTCATCAACAAGTTGATGGACTTCAAGAGGCTGAAAAAGGTAAAAAATCATTGGGCACAACAAAAAAAGGTATTGGTCCAGCTTATTCAAGTAAAGCATCACGAAATGGAATTCGAGTTGGTGAACTTTTGGGTGAATTCAAGTTATTTGAAGAAAAGTATGAAAGTTTTTATATTTATTGAAAAATTAGAAAATTAAATAAAAAAATATTTTAGATTCAGATCAATTGTTGCAAGTTATGAGAGGCTATTTCCAGGTATTGAAATTGATGTTGAGGCTGAATTGGAAAGGTATTTAATTTTTAATTGTTTTATTTTATAGGTTAAAAAATATTTTTTTCCTATAATGTTATACTTCTTCACTTCTACTACTTTCTCAGAATCAAACAACAATTTTTTTATGCTTTTATTTAGTTTTATGTCGTATCAAATAACAACCACCATATAAGTTATAAAAATATAAATATAATACAAAAAATACGGTTTCAAAGCAAGTCATAGAACATGTATAAATACTCTAGATCTCTTTGATAGGAGGTTATGAGTATAAAATAAAATATTACTTTTTATAAACAAAATATCATTATATGTTTCCTTCTCTTCATTTGAGTAAAATATCATTTTTGAAGCTGTGTATATTGCAAATATTATAAATACACGATTGCGCAATAGGTATTAATTAGACACAAATTTCTTATTTTTTGACGTAGAATCCAAATTTGCATCGAACTTCTTCCCATTTGAAAATTTCGACTTCGGCGAATTTCCAGTCCTTCCCAGAAGTTGAAAATATCACCAACCGATAAAGTACCCTCGATTTAGTGATAATTTTTTTTTTAAATTTTAAAATAACGACTATTTTCTTTCTTAAAAAACTGATAGGCATGCTGTGGAACACCCGTTGTATATATACATATATAAAGTAAAACCCAAGTATGTACTTTTGTATTCAAGATTTTGGAGTGATAGATTTTATAAAAAAGATTTTATGTTAGACGATTTTTTGATACGATTATTTGGAAAAATATATTTTATAATGCGAAATTATGCACCAATTATTGAAATATAAAAAAAAAAAATTTTAAATTCGTAATTTTGATTTCAACTACATATTTTTACTACAACTAATCATTACGGTTAAATAATCTTATATTTTTATTATACCTATAACAACTCTATTGGAATACAAATCAATAATTTGTTATTATTTATGATTGTTTTAAAAAAAAAATGTTAATATAATTTTTCAGATATCAATAAATAATTTGATTTTAAATTTATTTACAGATATAAAGGTTATGCTGAAAAATTACGTCCATTTGTTAAGGATACAATTTGCTTTTTACACACCGCATTGCGACAAGATAAAACAGTACTTGTTGAAGGAGCCAATGCTGCTATGTTAGATATTGATTTTGGTACATATCCATATGTAACAAGTAGTAATTGCAGTATAGGTGGTGTTTTAACTGGCTTGGGATTACCACCACAAGCAATTGGTGAAGTTATTGGCGTTGTCAAAGCTTATACTACACGTGTAGGTGATGGACCATTTCCAACTGAACAATTAAATGTATGTGCAAATTATTTATCAAATATTTGAATACTTAATAATATTTAATTCAATTTAAAATAATAGGAAATAGGTGAATTACTTCAAACAAAAGGTGCAGAATTTGGTGTTACTACTAAACGAAAACGTCGTTGTGGTTGGTTAGATATTGGTCTTTTAAAATATACATCACTTGTAAATGGTTATACCTCAATTGCTTTGACAAAATTGGACATTCTAGATTCATTAAAAGAAATCAAAATTGGAGTTGCGTAAGTATTTAATATGTTAACTAATAACTGTAATAATTTAAATTTTAACTATGTTCTCCTTTTACAATTTTTAGATACAAATTAGATGGAAAAATTTTAGATCACTTTCCAGGATCAATTTCAGATTTAGAAAAAATTGAAGTTGAATATGTTACATTACCTGGCTGGGAAGCAATCACAGCTAAAACGAGAAAATTCAGTGACTTACCAAAGAATGCACAAGACTATGTCAAATTTATTGAAAAAGAGTTAGGTATACCAGTTAGATGGGTTGGTGTTGGTAAAGGACGTGAATCTATAGTTAATCTTCATCAATAATAAATGCAAAATTAAAATAAATACAGGATAAATACTTATAACCTATATATATGTTAACTATATCAATAGAGTTAAAATTTTCCTCTATTTTACAAAAATAAAAAAAAAACATTTAATTTAGTGTATAAATAGTAAAAATAAATACGTTTCTAAAAATCAAAAACAAACAAAAAAACGCAAATTTTGGATAAAATTGCTAACAAATAAATTTTAAACCCACCTCTTTGTTTTTATTTTATTTTTCTTTTCTTTTACATTTGAATCACACACACAAATTTTAAATTGAAATTTTAATTCAATAAATAATAATATAAAAGTAATTCAATTAAAGTAAAATTGAATTTAAGGAAAAAAAACATACAAAAAACACAAAAAAAAATTTATTTTGCCAAACGCTTATTGATGCCATGAATTTAATTGAAATGTTTAATTACACCCATTTTTATATTAAATTAATGGTATATTAAAATAAAGTGCTGTAATAATTTTAATATAAGTTAAAAAAAAAAAAATCTGATACTATTGTTGATAATCATTAAATATACATAATAATTATCATGTATTTTAAATATATCAATTAATTATTTTATTGTATCATAAAAATAATTAAAATAGTCGATTATGATTCCATAATTTGTTTCATATTTACTACAGTAATTTTTAATTTAAAAGAAAATATAGTTATATATATAAAATAATTATTGACTTTATTTTGTAGTAAATTTTAAAATTAAATATTCAATTTGTTAAATTTATCTATTAAAAATAAATTTTAAAATGTTCGATTTTTATGATTTCATTCACATAATTTTAAATATTCTAAAAAAAATAAAAACAAGTTAATGGTTTCTAATTAGTCTAGACAATTTTATTCTTTTATATTTCTTATAAAAATTCCAATTTTTGTAATTCTGTATTTTGTTTTTTTTAATTAAAATTACATACCAATATTTTTAAAAATATTAATTTTATATATATTTTGTATGTATTTTTATTCAATAATTTTTTTGTTTAAATGCATAATAAAAACAGTTTACTCACTGTACTTAAATAATTAACTAAAAAACAACATTCAATCGAAAGACGATAAATAATTTTATTGTGCACAATTTTTTAAATGAGAAATATAATTAATTATTGAAATAATTAAAAAAAAAAATTACCTAAAGGTGCTTATTTTTTATTTTATCTAAACGGTAAAGAAATTTTTTTTGCTGAATAAATTTATTTTTATTTTTTTTTTATATATAATATATGCATATAAACATATATATGTATAATTATGTATTTTATTTTTCGTATAATAAATCAAATTCTATTGATCATCTTAACAATATTTAGTTGATGACTTTTAAATAGTAAAAAATAAAAAAAATGTATTAATATGTAAGAAAATTTAATAAAAAAAAAGAAATAAATATTGTGAAATAATTGTGTTTAACTTCCTAATTTAAATTAAAATTTATAAATCATAAACTTATTTCAAATATTACTTTACTCTCAACAAGTCCAACATAAGAGTGACAACAGTTTCAGATAGAACATTAACTAAAACATTTGAAACAATTTTGCAAAATACATTTTTAAGCACAAAAATAAAAAAATATATATATGTGTACATATGTATATATTTTTGATATTGTAATTCTCTACTCTAGTAGTATCTACAAATGGCATTTAAATATTTACCTGATTTAACTAGACTGCAGACAATTTTTTTTTAACAACAAAATTTAAAATTTCATCGCTTATACAAACAATTTTACTCAGTACTAGTACTTATCTTCTCTACGTTTAGTTGTTTAGGCACAAAATACATCTATTAAATAAGAGTTGCAGTGACGTCAAATCCCTTATCTTCCAGCCGTAATTTAAAAGCGCTAAAAAATGATAAGAAACAGTAATAAATTTGCGATTTGCAAAAAATAGAATACACGTTTATTTTGACGCTACATTAAAAGGTGTAAAGATTGTAATCGATTCTGTAATAAGAAGCTATATGAAGGAAAAAGTTTTTTTTTTTTTTAAATTCAATTTTTTTTTCTAATTTTATTTTTCGAGTTTTGGACTTGAATTCTTATTTTATTGTACAAAAACAATAATAAAATTTCATTTCTTTCAAAAAGTTTATATTTCTTATTATAAAAACACACATTAAAAATTTCACATAAGCAATTAATATTGAATTAATCTCATTTATTCTTTAATGTAGATAGACACATGTAATACATTGAAATTAAATTTAAGAACCCTGTACTTTTACACATTTGGGCCAGTTTGGATTTTGTTGAACTTTCGTTGTGGATGTTCTTTACAAGCCCTACACTATGAACAACTATACATATATAGTAAATTTTATTTAATACCGTATTTACCCGACTATAATTTTACTGCGGAAACTTTGAAATAAATGCAACTTATATTTAATTTACACACATGGGAAAGTAAATTAAACCATAAACTAAAGATTCTTTTTTTATATTTTGCTACTTTCCATTTATGTTTCATTCTTTAATGTTTCTTCTAAAGCAATCTTATTAAGGAAAGCTGTCCAATCAACTAATCGTCCACGATTAGCAAATGGTAAATTTGGACAAATTTTACAAATGGGTTCTGGCGCAAAAGCTGGTACTTTAAATTCAACTGTATTAATAAATGATATAAAATCATCTATTTCAATTTCACCTTTTTCATTTTTCTTCAGAACTTTTATTAGAAGATCAATTAGATCTTTGGAAAATGGTAAACGACATCCTGTGATTGTTGAACGTAATTTCGTTTCTGAAATAAATTTAGTATTTTCTGGTTCAATATGAGAAATATGTTCTTTAAGACTATCAAATTCACACCAAAGATGTCTTTGTATTTCCCAATTTATTGTAGATCTTATTAATTCTCTTTCACAATGATTCTCTTGAGGTTTTTCAAAAGTAAAACAACGACAAAGTGTAAGTATTTCATGATCATTGATATGTTCTCCAAGTAATTCAATTAATGCATTTCGAAATATGTCAGAACGTATAAAACAATTAGAATCGGTTGATGTAATTGATTCTTCTACATGTGGTATATATTTTGCAATAAAATTTTTATAAGTTGGTCGTACTGCCTCTCGAACTTTCATTGTAATAGTTTGAACATCAGAAAATGGGAACTAAAACATAAATTAAATAATATAAATTATTAAAATGTACATACATAAATTAAGATTATTGGTTGGATAAGATATGTACTTACTTGATATGGATGCGCTTCCATATACATCAAAGTATATTCATCAGCTGTAGCAAGTGCGAATACATGATCATTTATTGTTACTGTAGCTCCAATATAAAAATTATAAGGTTTATAATATATAGGTCTATCCGATGAAAATATATTTTGATTTGGAATTAATTGTTTTTTCTTTTTACAAAATTCACCACCTATAAATCCAGAATTTCTAATACCAAGTTCAAATACTTGTACAGTTTCGGTAGCCAAATGATATGATACAATAAAAATTCTTTCACAATTTTCTTTAATATCTGATATCATTTTAGCACCAAAACGTAATATAAATCTATCTTTTTTTGCAAGACTCTGTAAATCTACAAATGGTTTTATTGGTTTTGTAGGCAAACAATTTGCTTCCGAATCTTCAAAATCACCCCAACCATTATATGGAGGTAATTTTATTTCTGGTGCTTGTCTACATGGTATTGGTATCATTGCAGGATTCGGTAATGGTGTAAATTGTTCAATACCATACTAAAAATTGTGTTAATGGAAAATATGTAGGAGTTAATTAAAAAAGTATACAATAAAACTTTGTTACCCTTTTCTGGTAATAATCTCTTGTAAATTCATCACAATTTGTTAATATAACTTCACGACCAAATACATTCAAATGTGTTCCGATTTGTAAATCACAATCCTTATAATATGATATTTTTTTTTTACCAGTTTTCAATGGATCTGCAACAAATCGACGATTTAATACATTCAATAAAGTTACTTGAGCATCTTCTCCTGGCAATGGCAAACCAGTCCATTCCTAATTTAAATTTTTTTTTTTTTTTGTTTTAAATTATCTTAGTCTGTATCATAAAGTTTAAAAAAGTCATATTAATATTACCCTTCGAAGTTTTTGTCTTTTTAAAAAGGTACCAGGTGGATTACGTCCTGAATTTTTGGGTAACTTTTCTTTAATTTCCATGCTATCATCAGCCAAATAATATAATACTTCCAAATTTCTAATTTCCCCAAATTCAGATTTATCATCCCAATATGAATTAAATTTTAATACTTTTCGATCATATTCTAAAAATTGAGCGAGTGCAAAATGTTTATCTGACGGTATAAGAGGTTTCTTTTCAGCTATTTCACGCGCTAGATATGTTGGATCTCTAAAATAATTTAAATTTTCTCTTAATATCATGTGATATCATATTAGTGAATGTGTATATAAACTAAATAACCCAAAAAATCCAGGTTTGGTGGTTTTTTTTATTATTTCTTTAATTCAAGTGGCATTAAATTTTAGTTTGAACCATTAGAATATATTAAAATTTAGATGCTTAATCTAGGAAAACTTTGTTGTACTAGAAATTAAAATTTAAATATATTTATTAAAGACCTTCCTTAATCTTGTTGGATTTATTTGCCATCATATAATTGATTATTATTACAAATACTAATAGAAGAAAAAAATCGAAACGAAATGACTCTTAAGTTATAGATTTTTGATAAAATATTTGATAAAATTGAACGTGTGCTGGTTGAAGGATTGCGAGTTAAGCGTTAAACTCAACTTCAATAAAATTGTCTTAAAGAAAAAGCAAAAACTGTTGATATATACTAATGTTAATGGTCTTTGATGGTAAAATATTATTAAATTTTGACAGTATCAAGCAGTGCTGCATAATTGTTATTAATCTATGGATTTACTCATCTATATATTTTTAATTGATTACATATAAATCTAAACAAAGTTTTGAATGAAATTCTGAAACTAAATGATACATCAAAAAGCCTAAAAAATTCAAATTAACTTGAAAATATAGAAAAATTCAGTTAAAATTTAGAATTTGCCAATTGAAGTGACAAACAACGATAGGAGCTAAGACATTAGAAAAAACAAAATACATATGTATGCACAAAAATTATCAATAAAACTTACATTGGCGGTTCAATTGGATCTGGAACATAAATACCCAATCTATTTAGAAAATGTCTTGTAAATAAATCACAACCAGTTATCTGATAAATTCGATCAAAAATTTTAATTGGCCTGTTAACATTTATATCTAATAATGTTATAAATTCATCTTTGCATTGTGCTGATTTAAGAACTTTTTGACGGCCCAATAAACAACCTTGTGGTATACCAGAATTTTTTATTTTTGGTTCACATATTTCAATTGTATCATCTTCTAAATAAAAATAAATTTTTACTTTACGAATTTGAAAAGCTGCTTTATAAACTTCTTGTAATGTTTCTTGAAAATAACCATGAAAACATAAAACTTGTTTATCATAATGTATCCAACCAGGTACTGTTGGTGCTGTATTTGGAGCGTATAATGATGGTGTTTCATATGATCCTTTTGATTCCATAACAATTCCATTTTCATTTAATCTTGTGATTGATTTTCTATCGGATAGCATATTAACGCCTTTATACTTTAAGAATCTTTGTATTTTTGGGTAGCGTTCTTTTGTGACCTAAAAACAAAACAACAAAAACAACAAAAACTTAAGTACCAACTTCTTTGCAAAATGTTCTGTTTATTTTCTTCAGTGTTTTTTTTTATGTATACTAATATTTACTTACATCTTTTATCATAGAGCCCGGTAGTAATGGCATTCCAGGTATTCGTATTTGTGACATTTTTTCGGGAAGATGGGAAACAATTTTAAAAAAAAAAAAAAATGAATCTACTTTTTATTAAAATTTAAGTTTCCGGTCAATTATTGATTAAATTATTTACATATATTAATTTTAAGTTTTTAGTTACTAAGGTAATCTCTAGGGCCAAAAAATGTTTATTAAATCTATGTATATAGCTACTACAATAAAATCAGAAATTATATTTCTGATAAAATTCCAAACACTTTTGTTTGTGACCGTGTAACTTTTAAACCACTAGACGTATCGTAACCATATATTTACGTAATAGGTTGGATTGATGCTCCGCTTGGTTTTGATATTTTGTTTTTGGACCGGTGTTCTGAGTGGTTCGTATAGTAGCTGTCTTACAACTTGCATCACTTATCAGGAATATTTCAAAAGCCAAAGGTGTTACAGACCTGAAAAGTGGTACTCAGATACTCCCTCAAAAATAAACGGACATATCTATTGCCGTTTTCTGAAATTCTGAGTGGTTTGGGTAGCTGCCATACAACTTACAACCAACAGGTATATTTCAAAAATCAATTGTGTTACTGACGTGCAAATGTAAACTTAGATACTATTTCACAAATAAAGAAATACGACTGTTACCGATTTCGAAAATTTGAACTGGTTCGGGTCGGTGCCATACAACTCCTAGGCCTAGCAGTAGCAGCGATCAAGAATATTTTCAAAACCAATTATTGTGTTACAGACACGAAAATTTACACTTAGATACTCTTTCAAAAATAAAGAAATAAGACTGTTACCGATTTTGTATAATAAATAACATTTGAAATAAGCTAATAAATTTAACACACCTTGGTGAAATAATGTCAAAATTGAAATAGCAACGATCAGTACAACCACACAAAGTATTGAAGAATTGATTCAAAAATTATTTCGATAACTTCGTCATCGTCTATAACTGAAAGAAAATTGTTTCTCACATAGACTCATGGACATTATCTTTATCACATGTGGAATTTTCACGGGTAGAAACAATAAGTAACGTGTTTGTTTATATTCCATTAGGGAAATATTCAGTGGTGGGATTCAAAATATTTAACAATCGGTTCGCATCCGGAAAACAATTGAGAACCGGTTCGGCCGTAAAAAAAAAATCAAAAATTTGTTATCGTTTTTATTTCAATTCATTATTTAATTTCATATATTATTTTAAATTAAAACAGTTAAAAAAAGGTAATAGAAACAGGATAGTTATTATTTATATATATATAAAGTGTTTAAAATTATTTCAAATATTTCCAACTTGAAATTTGATTATCATTATAGTTTATTGGTGCAGGTTTTTTTACTCTGTTGTCATCTGCAGAGTGATTCTTTCTCAACCAAGTTTTAACAAATCGTTCAGGGTTCCATATGTCCAAAGGAAGACCAATTAAATTTATTACCATGAAATTAGCAACATTTTGAACAATTAAACGGTTTCTTTTTTCGGAATATATTAGATTCATTGTAGAAAAACCTCTTTCTGCTTCCGCAGAACTAATCGCTACAGTATTGATAATGTTTTTTGCTCTTTGTATTGATTTTGGAATGACAAAAATTTCGCGATTGCTTATAACATTTTCCAAAAAATCACGGAAGTCATTTACGTCGATGTTGTATTTAAAAATATCTGTGAATCCGACCAATTTCTCTTCTGCGGCTATCCATGGAACCACAATCTCATCGATGTTCCAAGAATCATGCTCCAGAACGCTAATAACTTCAAAAATTTTATTGGTATCATTTTTCGTACTTTTTGTTGCCAATAAATGGTCATCATCATCCATTAGTCTTGTTCTCATATTAGCAATTACTGCGTCCAATAGTTTTTGGCGAGGGAGTCTACTGTAAATTGTATGCTCTATAAAATTAATATCTTTAAAAGCATCTGAATTGATGATTTCATTCACTTTCTTTTCATATATACCTTTATTTTATTTAATCATTTTAATGGCCAACATGGATCTTCTTATTAAATTTTGGGCTCGTAAAATATTTAAATTTCTAGCTTGAAGCGCGTTTGAAACATGTGAAATTTCTTGCAAAATATCAATCATTATTGCTAAATCTTGTAAAAAGAATTTATTGCGAAGTCGATTAGCCATTCCTGAATATTTCGTATTAGAAACAAAATATTTATATAAAGCTGGATAAGCCCTCCATACAGCAACTGTTGCTCTTAAGCTGCAAGCGGCCCATCTAGGTCCTAAAACTCTGCCAATCTTTATAATTTCTAGCCCAAGTTCTTCAGAAATATTCTTAAGTTCTAACTGATTTTTATTTGATTTATGAAAAATCACGTATATTTTATCAATAAATATCTTGAAATGATTTATTTGTTTTATTGTGTCAATAGAATCATCTAAAACCAATTGCAGACGATGGCTTAAACAATGCCAAATAATTGTGCCAGGGAAATCTTTTGAAAGTCTTGAGCTGACACCTGATTTACGACCAAGCATTACACTTGCACCATCAGAACAAAATGCAATCAAATTTGATTTCAAATAATTTATATCGAATCCAACTTTATATATACTCTGTAATATGGTCGTGTATATGGTTTCAGCATCTTGTGCTTCCAATTCAACTAAATCTAGAAATATTGTTGGTGGCACATCAGAATCTTCAACTTTTAAATAAATTATTAGTACAGATTTACTAGGTATAGTCGAGGCTTCATCGATTATGATGCAAATTTTCAAATCCTTTGCGATTATTTTGCAAAATATTTCCTTTTTTATTTCTGATGCAATGTGATCAATAATTTTAACTGCAGTTTTGCGAGAATGGAGTCCCACTCGCTCAATCCATTTTTAACTTGTAGTTCAATCTCATTTTGAATATCAGAAAATGGTCTGCATCTTTTTGCTATACTGTAAACAGTATTAAAGATTTTGCATGTAGAATCGACGTATTTTTCATTACCTTTATCGAAACATTGCAAAATTACGTCTTGTTAATCTTGTGTTACGTCTTGTTAATCTTTTAACTGCTGTACACTAACTTGGTGAGCCTTAGATGAAAAGTGTTCATTCATTTTTTTTCGGAGAGATGCTTGTTGAATGGTTTTATTTTTTCCAGATGCTTCAATATTGCAGCTTTTCCATTCAACTGATACATTAATTCCCTTCGCTTTTATTGAATCTATTTGCACGCAATAATTACAACCCAATTTTTTATTTCGAACTAATAAGCCATCATATTTCTTCTGAAAATCTTGAAATTGCAAGGGCTTCCAGCAATCTGGGAGATTGTGTTTTACTTCGTCATTGATTTGCACAGTATTAGCTGAATGTGGCGATTCTGCTTCTACTGTTTGAATAATATTACTTAATTCCCCGTTTGTTATTGGCGTCATATCTTGACCAGGCTTCACCTTCTTTAGAAAAAAATCAGACAAAACTGGTTGTCCACCGCGCTTCATGATGGCTAAAATAATACCGAGAAATTTAACATATAATTAAGTAAAAGTAACACAATTTAATATAAATTTAACGTCAATTGTTTTCTCATAAAATTAATTTAACAATAACTATTTATTAATACATATTTACAATTTTAATACAATTTGTTGTCACAAACACTACCTAAAGAAAACTGGAAAAATATAAAACAAATTTAAACCACACTCACGAAAACTTTTTAAAACCATAAATTCAAATCATAAATTTTTGGCAAAGCATACTTCGGTAAATTTTTTGAATTTCGTATTCGATTGTTTACTTTTTTTTTGAAAATTTTTGAATTTCCTATGCAATTGTTAATTTTTTTTGATAGTTTTTGAATTTCATATGCGATTATTTACTTTTTGTTTCATGCTAAATTGTTGGTAAACACTGCCGGTTCTGCGAACCCAAAAACTTTTAGGAAACGGTTCGCACGAACTATTGTATGTATAGTTTAAGTTGTTGTGGTTGTAGTGTAGTATTGTTGATTTTGTTATCGTAGTGAAAAAAAATATATCAAAATATTTAATATACCAATTTTTTTTTAATTCGGTTCATAGATCAAACTTTATTGAATTAAATTTTATAAATTTTGTGTTCGACCCGGACAACGTCGGGTAGCTTTTTGCTAGTATTTTTCATATATATAATTGTATGAACGAAAACGAAACTGATTAAATTTTTAAGCTTTCTAAATATTTTCAGAAGCTTATAACAAAGATAATATACAAGTAGATTTCCGAAGCAATGGGAAGTTTTCATTCAAAAATTGGTGTCTAATCGCAGCTGATGGGTGTCTAATCATAGCTGATTGAGTAGCAGTGAGAGAGCTTTGAAATTTTCTCTTCTTCAAATTAAATTAGTTTTTAAAAAGTTTTACCCATTAATTTGGTATAGAAATATATACACACAATTATACATATTTCTAAAATTTTGAAGAGCGAGTAAAATAATAAAGAAAAAAAAAATAATTTCATGTTATTTTACGATTTTATCCTTGCAGACTTTGGTTCTTTGTATCTCTTCACTCCTATTGTTTATTTCAGTTTTTGTTTTTCTTTTTGCATTGCATTAGAATTAGCTCCTCTAACACACACAATTATTTCAATTTATGATGAACTAATCGAAATTTTGGTAAATAAAAATAATAGATAATAAAAATAAGAGGAAAAAGAATTTGTTTTTTTTTTGTTGTTTTTTATGAAAATAAAAAAAAAATCATGTATCAAGTAGGGTGAGTTTACCAATCAAATCACATTGTTTTTGAAATAATTTTGAAAATAAAATAATTAAATTATATACTTTCTAAATTATTTAAAAATGAGAATATGATTTTTGCATGTTGGACATTAAGGACAACAACTTACAATCTTGATATTAAACAATTATTATATCATATGTAGCAAGAAATTTCATACAAATACTGTATGATAACAATGTTTAACTTAGATTTTGGGATATTTTTGCTTAATTTATTTATGACGCCCCGCGTTAAATTACGACAGTATTCCAACATTACCTAAACAGTTAAATATTAAAATTTGTAAAAAAATATTCAAATAACTCAGATCCAATAACCCGCCATTTTTACTTCAAACTATTTTAATTATGACCCACTACGAAAAAAATGGTTTGCACTCGCTGGAGTAGAGTATGTAAAAATAAATAAAAAACATAGCAAAAAATAATGCAAATATACATTTCTCAATTAAAAATTTCAAGAAAAAATGAAAGCTATTCAAAAATAGCTTTAAAATAGCTTTTAAATTTCTGGTTTTTATTTTATTAGGCGATCGGACATCTACTTGTAAATTATCTTTGCTTATAATATCAAATCAAAGGCGGTAAATTATACCAATTATACCATTGAGTAAATATAATATTGTATACTTATTATACATACATATTTTAAATTTTGTGGCTTTTTTGTTTTTCATTCAATTTATTCAGTTGAATACAAAATAGGATTCCGAACAAAAATTTAAATACTATAAATTAAAATAATTCAAAGTTGTTTTAACGTAAACAAAATTATAGCTATTTTGGAATCAATCTAATCAATTTTCTCTTTGGAGGTAAATATCTTCAAAAAGGTTCTATCACTCCGTATTACAGTATGATGGAGTGTGAGATTTCTATACTCATTAAAGTAATCTATCCAACTTATATTTCAATATAAGGATATATAAACAATATATTTTTATATATCCTTATTTTATGTATAAGGAAGTATCATAGAGGGGACCAATTATACTAGCTCAAAAGGTTTTATTCTTTTAGAGTATCCTGATGACTATAGGCTTTGTTTGTAATTCAGTATAACCGCTTTGAAAGTTTACTTAGGTGAGGTAATCATACTTAACTGCATATCTTTTTACCATATCTGATACTTTTGAAATCTCTAGCTCTCAACATAGGTTTCATTGTGACATCCCATCAAGCATATATGCTAAGTTTCACAAAACCTTATTTTACAAAGTTTGAAAATAGACTAACCAAAAGTGTACATATTCCTGTGATATATAGTCAGGCATCAATTATGTTTCAAAGCATTTTTAAAAACCGCGCTACTAAAGTTAAGGTATAATATATAGTTATATAATTACACAAGGTATAATTTGGCGTAAAAGAAATTAATTTAAAAAATATTTTTCATTCTATTTTAATTTTTAAAATTATTTTATTTGTTTGATTTTTTTTGTTTTTTTTTTGCAAAAATAATTTAATAATTAATTTAAATATTGGTTTAAACTTAAATTTATTTAATTCTATAACAAAATTAAAAAAAAAAAAACAAAAATAGTTAAGGTGATTCTGTAATTAAATTTAATTCAGGACTAGATGATGGTGTTAAAATATCAGGACTTTCACCACGTTCTCTCTTTTCACGACGCTCTCTAGCTCTACGATTTTGAAACCAAATTTTTACCCTTGTATTTGTTAAATCTAATTGTAAAGCTAATTTATTTGCTTCTTCCGAACTTAAATACGTTGATAGTTTATAGGCATTTTCCAGTGCATTTAATTGTCCAGGTGAAAATGGTACACGTGGTAATCTTCCAGGTGTTCTTTTAACAGGTCCAGGCCGAAAGGGTCCTATTGAAATGAGAAAACATATTATTAGTAATTATTGATTTATAATGTAGGGAAATTGGAGTAATCGGAGAAACAAACAAAAAAATCAATTTAAAAAAATTATAGAATTGAGAGTATCTTCATGTAGATAGTGTCTTACCTCAGAGGATAAATAAAGTTTTATTGAGAAGAGGAATACATTTTTTTCAATAAATTTGTTCAACCTGTAAACGTTTTCTAGTAGAAGTTTTTTCGACTCAACAATCAACACCAATTATACATATTGATGTGTAATTTGGTAGAACTTTTACAAGCGTGCTCTGGTACTTACTTTTTTATTTTTTGATAATGTATTTGATACTATTAGCAACGGAAATACTTTTAAATAAAGGAATAGCCTAAAGAAACACACATAGTTTTTTACTCGGAAAGCCAAGGAGCTCTAAAAGCATTGAACAATCTAATAACAAAATCGAAAACAGTGGCAAACTGTAAAAAATATGCTAAACTCTCTAGGGTCATCTAACAAAGTATTACTTTAATTGATCCTAGGCCATATAGACGTGAAGTGCGAGGAATAAAGACTTATCCCATCTATCTAACCAACCAACCAACAATATAGTTTAGCCGGTATAAAATGAAACATATGTGATACTGAAGAAAATTCAATAATATTTTAAAATGAAAACACTTGAGTTTAAATGGCAATCGCTACTAACAAACTAATCAAAGTTTGACATACAAAATGCTAGTGACAAATAAATGCAAAAACACCCATCATTTTCTCATCCGTTTTTGCTGTAGGTTAAAAAATTATGAAAAAGCTTAATCTAAACACCGCCTAATTTATATCTAACAAATATGTTATTGTATATGTGTATTTATAATATATATACATATTATATTAGAACACATGTAATTAGAAAAAAAAATCATTATTTCTATTAAGCTGTGCTACAGCTTCTATTTCACAACCTTTTTCGAAAACTTAGCAGGTACATCTCGAATGAGTTAAATTAATTAATAATAATAATGATAATAACAACTTACTTGGTAATTTTGGTGGACGATATCTTGTATATTGTAACCAATCAAATATCGGTGTTCCACTGTTTAATACCAAATTTCTATTATCTGTTGTTGTATTAAATTCAATATCATTTTGATAATTTGTTAAATTTGAATTTTTATATTCATTTAAAAAACGTTCATAAAAATTTATAGCACTTAAATTTGAATTATTTGTACCACAAAAATTTGTACCATAACTACCGGCACGATTTAATATATGATCAATACTAAAATCACTTATTTTAATTAAATTTAATTCATTTGTTTTATTTTTATTATTATTACTATTATTTATTTTAATATTTAAATTTACTGAAGATGATCCAGAATTTGAATTATCCATTTTGTTGGAATTTTCAATTATAACTAAATTTTAAAATAAAAATTCATTTCAATTTATACACAAATATTTATGTTCAATGTAATTTTGTAGAATATTTTGTCATCGTCCATATTAATTTGAAAAAAAAAAAAATAAATTGTCCATCCCTTTTCAATGAGGATCATCTAAAAGGATCAAGTCAACCAGATAATAAATATGTTTTTTTGCATTCTTATTATTGTTATTATTTTAATTTTTTTACTATTAAAAGGATAATCGAATGGGCGTTACCAAAACTTCTCTAATCATTTTACAATTTCATATTGTCCTTATTTTTATATTTGTATTTATTTGTATTTTTTTTTAACATTATGTACATCTTCCTTTCAATATAAAGTAGGTACATTATAGTTAACTGACTACTGTTTATTTCTTCCATAAAAATCGGAAATTGTTCCTTTGAATGTTTAAGGTTTATTTAAATTTAACAATAACCTATTTGTATTTATATTCCAAAGTATAAAAGAAATTAGAATTTTTGTTTTTGTTTTATTTCGATTTGATCTCAATTTGTATATAAAATGTAACATAATGTAAATAAGTTGAGCTGATTAGGAAATGGCTTTAGCGGTAAATTCACAAAACAACACATGCATTATGAATAAATAAAAAAATATTGTTTGCATTTATTTTTTTTTACTTACAATATACATACCTTATTTTATTTTTGTTATTTTTTATTGTTACTGATACTTTTTTACCTTTAATCTAAACATACTATTATTTTATATAGGTATGTTGTTGTCTAAACATATTTTCCTAATATAATAATAATTACTTACCCTAAAATAATTGAAATAAAGAATGGTTGTTTTAAGGGGTTGGTTTTGCGAAAACAAAACTAGAAACAAAAACAAAGTTTCTTATGATTGAATCAAAATTTAATTTTAAGTGTTGCAATATTTGTGGAAATAAAAAAGAAAAATATTACAGTCTTCTGTCATTTTATAATAAAGCTATTGTTAGGCACATTAATTTTCACTATCACATCTTTAAGAACTCAACAAGTTGCTATCACTTATGTACAACGCGCTATTAAGGCTTAGATAGAATTATTCTCAAGCCAGGTACAAAGCCACAAGACGTTTCTTCGTACAGACCAATAACTTTGCTGCCAATTCTGGGAAAGTTATTCGAAAGACTGCTTATGAAAAGATTGATTCCAATAATTGAAAATAAAAGTCTATTTCAAGTCCTAACCATCAATTTTCGTCACAAACACGCAATAATTGAGCAGGTTCATCGTATTATTACCGAAATAAGTAACACCTTTGAGAAGAAAAATTACTGTAATGCAGTATTTCTGGACATATTAGTCCTTTGACAAGGCACCTAGGTATTTTATATAAACTGAAGAAAAATCTCACAAGTTAGTAAAATAAAATAAATTTTTTTTTTTTTTTAAGTTTTTACTAACCTTGCTATTTTACTAAAATTTGGATTTTGTCGCATGTAGATTTTGTTTATTTGGATTTTGGAAGTCTGGATTTTGTCGTTTGGATTTAGTTCATTTGGGGTTTCACATTAGCAATTTCGCAGCTATTGCACCTACAAGCTGTTTTTGGGAATTAAGGCCGGTTTTCATGATAAATTTTTAGCTGATAAATTGGAGTTAAGAAAGAGAAGAGTATAGTATACCATTAATGTGTATGAGGGAGTAAAATTATATTATTTTTATAGTAACTTTTATAGATGATTTGAAATCTAAAATCTATATACATAACCTTAAAATATTCAAAATGTAAACAAAATAAAGGTTATTTAATTTAAGCAATCTTCCTTAGAATTGTTTAAAATAGTATATATGTATACAAAGTAAATAAAGTGAAGAAAAGTGAAATATGATATGACTTCATTTTTGGAATTTTTATTTAGTTTTATTAAATTTTAAATTCACTTGTATTTATTATGTTTTTCATTTTTACATAAGTATTAATTAGAATTAAAATATTATTTTTTTATATTATACTAAATAATGAATTAAGAAAAAAAATGTATACATACATACATTCAAAAATTCATTCAACAAAATTTAAAATATTCATTCAGATAAAAAAAATTAAAGTTACAATTGTAATTAAAAGTAAATTTTTTAAATGTGTTAAATAGTTAGTTTATGTATAAGATAAATAGTATATGTATAATTTTAGTATAAATATATTATACCTAAAAGCTAAAATATTATTTTTTATTTACATGCATTCAAATATTCAATACAAAAAATTAATTTTTGTTATTGTTTTTACTCAAATTCAAAAATTTAAATGTCGTTCCGTATCCATAAAATGTGTTGATAGTGTGCGAATTTTTTTTGTGTAATTACACATTACTTTATGTTAGTGTTAAAAATATCGGCGATAATTATAGGAAACATATCTTTGCGAAGATATGTTTTTATAAATATTCTCCGATATTTATGGCGATTCTCCGATATTTATGGTGACTCCCTCGATATTTCTCCCGATATTATTGTCATTCTCCCGATATTTTATCATTGTTTCTCTATCGCACTTATGAAATTTTTGTATTTTCTGCCTATGCTCTAACAATTTGCCGATATATTGGCTACATGAAAACCGGCCATTAATTGCTCATTTTAAGTGATGGATTTTAATTTTTATGGATTTTGATTTTTACGGAATTTGTTATTACGGATTTTGATTTATGGATTATGGATATTGTTTTTATGGATTTCAAATCCAACGGACACCGAAATCTGTTGGAATGTCTTTGTATTGTAATTGTATAGTCTTTGCTAAAACTCAATTCAAACTGAAAATAATTCAACTAAAACTCACTTCGATTAAGACAATTCAACTAGTAATTACAATTCGACTAAAGCTCTAAAGCAATTCCACTTTTAAAAAAGAAATAGCTTGAATTCATTTTAAAAGGCGAAAGCTACTCTCGCCAAATCTTTGCTCCTCACATACTAAAATTCGATTTTTGCCGATGGCAAGCTTATAGAGAAAAAATATAAAAATCAAACCAATTAATTATATTTTTCATGTTTAATTGTTTATTCGAATTAAGTTTCAACTTGTTGTTAGTTGAAATGTTTTAGTTGAGTGGTCCCGGCAGCAATCGAAATCGAATATATTTATTTTAATATTAAAAAAAATCATAATTTAGTTCGTCGACTGAATGACGGTTTAGGTAAAGGGAGACCACAATAAATAAATAACTCATTTGTCATTAGAAACTATTAATATATAAAAGCATAATCACCAATAAGGATTTATTGGATATAATTGAATGTAGGAAGATCGATTTGTAGATTCAAATAAAGATTCTATATTTTTATGATACGAACAATAACAAAATACACATTTCCAAAAAAATTCGAAGTTGTTCCAAAATACTTCGATGAAATTTTTATTTAGTCTATCAAAATTCTGAAATACTTAATGATTTGTTAATCAATTTTGATATTGGCAATCAAATATCAAAACATGAAGTAAAAGCTCTTGTATATAGTACAAAAAATGTTAAGAGCCAAAATACCCATCAGAATAAGATAAAAATATTCAGATCCGATGTAATATTCGATTACATGGCTGATGTGTAACGTGGAAAGCTATTAGTAAATGTGCTGCCAAAACTTACGAAAAGTACCAGCAAAACGGACTCTTATAAGAAGCTCATAGAAATACTACGCAACTACGCAACACACAGAAAAGAGATGAGCTTAACCATAATAATTAATAAAAAAATAAAAATATCATTTAATAAAAAAAATTTTAATAAAGAAAAATCTTTGAACGAAATCAAAACAAACGTTTTATACCGCACCAAGTGGACATGTACAATAATGATGAAGTTTTTTCGTTGTAAAATATTAGCCAAATCATTTAGTATTAGTTTAAGAAATACAGTTCCAGAACTGTAATAAACGTTTGCAGAAATTACAACAGTCAAAGTCCAATGCCATGCTTTGCAATAATATTGAGGGTGTCCCGCTAAAAATTGTACTTATAGCCATCTTTTTAATAATACCTATTTGTACCTATCACTTTGTTTTGTCAGACACTATCCAAAATATAGTACCACATAATATGTACAAAAACATTTTGGATGCAACAAAATAAATAAAATCCGTATACATATTGTATAGAGGAATAATATGATGATACATTTCAAGTATCAGATTTCTTATCAAAAGTGACGATCTGAAAAACTTAAAAATAAAAGAAACAAACAGAGAGAAATAAAGATATATGTACATACATACTTTCAGGATATGCCTGCTGGATTTGCTTTTATTTTTTTTTTTATTTTTACTTTTTATAACAACAAAACTTTAAATTTAATTCAATGGTCCTTTTGCGGAAGAACGACTTATTTTTTGGTTGAGTTCATTTGAAGGGTACACACACATATTATGTACATACACAATTTAAAATTTTCATTTTGATTGTGAATTTTTTGATTTTGTTTTTTATCCTTGATCCTGATGAGAATTGAATAAGTGTTCTGGTATATATACCACACATTTATATATGTATGTATTAAATAATAAAATAATATTATTTCAATAAAATTGGAATGTGATAGGGACTCTTGATAAAAACAAAGATATCATTGCTTGTATCTACCAGTAAATAAGTAATCATGTAATAATAGTTAAAAGTGGTTTCTTAATTAACCAACTTAAATGACAATCAAAATGTTAAATATATTATACAATTGAAAAATTGTATTTGATTTTGGTTAACGATAAGATTTATGATAAGAATTTGATTAGTTTACAGAGCCGACATTAATATTTTAATTATTGTGATATTGAAAATTAGAAAAAATAATATTTATTATTTTATTGTCTTCATATGAATGGCTTTATATCTCTCTAAAAGACAACACAAACCGAATAATTTTCTCTAAAAAAAATAATTTGGAAATACAAAATGTTGAGGCGGAGGCAAACTTTCTTTAGAAATATATATAATACTTGCAAATGTAAAAGAATTTCGAATCTCTAACTGAATTGAAAAAATAAAAAATGTTGATAAATCATGATCTAATGATCTGTAGCACTGAAGTATATTATTCTAACGGACATGTTGTATATGGTGAAGACTTTGTAATGATTATACGCCACCAGATAACCAATAATTATGTAACCCATCGCATATCAATAAATATTAATTATTAGTTATCTGGTGGCGCATAATCATCACAAACTCTTCACCATATTTATTTATTTATTTATTTTATTTATTTTTCTCAAAAGGAACAATATCTGCTCATGTAGAGTATATTTATTTACATATTTACATTTTTGAAATATTATTAATTCAATTAAAAGAAAAGTATTTAATTTGAAGTCTGTTAAAAAAAAATAAAATTTTTTACTCCGCCTATCGTCTTCCACTTTTCTAGACTGGACAGTGGTGTATGTATACTACATATAATAAAAAAAAGTGTAACAACTCTTCTCAGATATGACAATAATTTTTTAGATTACGTTTAGATATGAAGATAGTCCACTGTTTCCACAAAAACAATTATAGATATTCTATTTTGTACTTATACCATACATTTTCGTCATTGATTATAAACAATCTGGAAACATCCAGCCGCTCCTATATAATACCACTACTCTGGGTTAATGAAAATACATTAAATATAATAATATACAATATAACTATTTTAAAATAATTTGAATAAATAAATAAAAAATCATAGTCAGCAAACAAAATATTAGAATCATATATCGTATATCGTTCTGACTTGATTATGACACCCACATATTGTACGTATTATCTGTGGTATTATTAAATAAAAAACCATTAATTATTATGCGAATAATTATACACCTTAATAATTATGCGAAATTCTATTATAAGCGTATACTTACAGTAAATTTGATAAATTAGTTATTATATATATACTGACTGTGGATAATAATTTATATCGAGTACACCACATATGTAATTAAATTTTATTAATGCATTTACTTATTTTTTATTCTTTTCTCAATTCTAAAACTACTCTTTTTTCTCTTTTTGGCTCCAAATTGAATTTTCTTTTTTATTACCTTGGACAAATTTCTTCTTTGAGAATTGTATTGGAAAAATAAATTATTCCTTATCAAAATTTCAATAAAAAATCATGTTTTAATATTAAATATTTTTTAAAGAAACGGTAATTTTATTATGCAAAGCTAAGATTTATTTATTTACTTATTTACTTATTTCATTTTGTACATATACATGAGACGGTTAGTCTCTACAAAAGTATATGATAAAAAAATGTAAGTTCATTGTACTAAAACAAGCTTAATCTATGTAAGTAAAGCAAACGACAAATAGAAAAAGAAAAAAAGAAAGAAAGAAAAACAATACTACAATAATAATGATAAAAAAAGAAAATTTAAAACTTAAAATTTATATTTTATATTTGTTTACATTAAAATTTCTTTCCTAACAAAAACACCTTCTAAACATAAACGACATAACAAACATTATTTCAAATAATATATCTCAATATTAAAATTAAAATAATGGCTACAACTTTTCTTTAAAGTATACCAAACAAAGCTCGTAGAATTTAGAATTACATAACTCACACCTGAGAACGTTCGCAAAGAATTCCACAACGCCACCACTGCCCTTACAAAGAAGGATATATTTCTTAATCTTCCATGTATGTCTTGGAATAATTAAGCTTTAACTTCTTCTTGGCGTATTTTTAGATATAATTTTTCTCATGAAGCATGTGTATTTATATTTCAGATAGTTTTCAAAAATAAAATCAAGTATGACCTTGGAAATATCTCTATATAATACTGTCAAATATACGCCGGTTTGTTTTAAGCGTTTACAAACATTGAAAATTACTTTTAGTTTGGAAAACTCAACTGCACTCATTCCAGAATAAACTGCATCACAATAAATGAAATGTGGAAAGATTAAAGATAGAACCAGTATCTTTTACACTTATTCACTAATATAGTAAGAAAATTTCCAGAGCTTACGTAATTTAAAAAAAACATTTTTAGAAATAGCATTAATGGTGATCATTCCCCGTAATAGTTTTATTTAACACAACACCTAAATTTTTAGCACTATTAAGAATTTTACTATAGAATTATTAAGTTTTACATTCGGAAAATTTGCTGTGTCGATATTTCGAACATAAACAACCAAAGCCTGAGATTTGGCCGGATTTAATCGTAGCCCATTACTTAAAAACCCAGAAAGCTACGGCGTCGAGATCGTCATTCAATTTGGCGATCAAGTGGTGAATGTCAGAAACTGAACCACTTATAAGAAAATTTTGGGCATCATCTGCATACAATCTACAATGGGCTTCAGACAAACAACCGGACAAATCATTAATGAAAATACTAATACTAAGAGTCATAGCAGAGGAGTCAAAATTGAAAGCTGATCTTAGTTTAAAACATAAAAAAGCTATATGATTGACACAATCAAAGATTCAAGAGAAATCGAGAAGAAGTAGTACAACAGCGTACCTCGTATTGATTTCACAGTAAATATATTATCAGTTATTTCTAGGAGAGCTGAAGTGCTGCTACACTGTTTTCAGAAGCTTGATTACAATTAATATAGCAGGATGTTAGCCACCTATAGCTACTTATATCCATTTGTGCATAAACAAAAGGCGTTCAAATGATTTAGAAATACCAGAGAGATTGGTATAAGACTAAGATCATCAATTCTTAGCACATGATCATTCGTTTTGAAGTAGGAATAACTTTTGGGCATTTCCAGATCAGAGGGTACTGATCAGTAGTCAAGACAACATGAAAAATGTGTGTTCGTTAATTTAATAAATTTTAAGCTAATCCAAAAACACAAAACATTGTTAATGCAATAGGGTTTTGTTTAAGTAAGCAAGTTGGTTTTCATGACAGCAATTTACTAATGTTAAGGAATTATAGACAATGTAACGCTCTGCGGTAATAGATACACAAGTTAGAGAGGAGGATGAAATCGACTTCGGCTCAGCGGATGAATAATATATTCATATATATCCATAGAATGGATGGTTTGCTGTCAAAGGTTTGCTGCAATATTGAAACGGTTACCAGAAGACACCAGTAAAATTTCGAGGGAATCATGGCCGAAAATTGATAAAGGAAAAACTAAGAAATTTTTTAATATAGAGAATCTTAGCATGAAAATGGATGTATTGACAGATCACTGTTTGCTTAACAAGCTCGCAATATTGAACACTGAGATATGTCAGTGATAACTATGATAACTGTCGAATTTTAAAAAATTTTGACACCCAAGTAGATATATATTTAGCTCATTATCTGCGACTACCCATGTGTGCAAAAATTATGGTCAGGTGGTTGGGTATAGGTATATGTTTGTCAATCTAGCAGAAATCACAAAGTTTCTTTTTCAAGATATCCGCAGATTTATCACCAGTTACAGGTCGGCTTTAATTAAAGGTCCAATTCGGGTTGTAGGATATACCCACACCAACCTAGATATCGTGGCGACGTCTTGGCTTTTCTGTGGCTATCACCCACTTTTTAAACTAATTAAATTTAGCCTAAATGTTAAAAACATTTTATATTCAAGTATATTGGTACTCTTGCATACATTCTATTTCCTACTACATCTTTTCTCACATAATAAGCAATTGCATTAGATTAAAAAGTATTAATAGATTTTGTTTTTTTTTTCTTATACAAATACAACAATATTAAAAAACAAGGAAACAAAATAATAAAATTAACCTAAAAATCAATTTGAATAAACTTAAAAAAACAAAATAAAAGGAAAATGTTTACCAATGAAGATTAAAAATTTACTTAAGAAAAAATTGCAACAAAATATGCGTGTGGCTCTTTTTCGGAAGTTTATCTTTTTGTTTTTAGTAAAGAAACAACATAAAAACTATAATAATAAGAAGGCGTTATCCTTGCTACTTACTTTTATATTTACCTTTTTTTTTTCTTTTTTATTTCTATTATTTCTGATACACTACTTATGTTTATTTTTATTTTATTTTTTGTTAATACGATCATTGGATTTGTATTATGCGGTTGAAGCTAATCTTTTCAACTCTCATGGGATTTATTATTTCGTCATTTTTTTTTTACATGCCTTTTCATTGTAAAGATAATATCATATTACATAATTGGTGTTGTACTATATAACAATACTAATAAAAAAAATAAAGAAAATTAACTGCCGCCGAAATAGAAAAATTATGTACGAATGTTATGATGTATGATGCATTGTTGAAATTTGTTCAAATTAACTTTTTAAATGAAATCATCAAGCAGAAGATAGTTCCTTTGGGTTCAAATTAAAAATTATATATTTTTTTTAAAAAAAATAATCTTCATAAATATTATGATGAAATTATGAAAACATTATTTAGAATATTATTATTTTTATTAATTACAATTTAAATAATAAATAACCATAAAAAAAAAACTACACGCGGTTGCCAGGGTTAATAGGCTTAAGTTCTCATATAAAATTCAATAATTCTAATTAAATAAAAATTTAATTCAATATTCAATGATTTTGCATATTTATTGGTTGTTTGGATTGTAGATTGTATATAAATATCATTTTGGACCAAAAATAAATTTTAGTATTTATTGTATGGAACCAACAACGCACCCATTTCAGGGTTTTTGCAGATATTGGTACTTAAAAATATTTTGTCCCTTTCTCTTATAAAATTAATTAAAAGTTTTCATACACAAATACCAAAATTAGATTCCTTTTAACAATTATTGCTTTCTAACACACTTAAAATATTTTTGATTTTATTTTATTTCCTTTCATTTCATTTCATTTTTCTCAATTGTACCCGATCACTCGTACAGAATATATCGGGTGCTCCAAAGCAAGCGTATCAACTTTTTCAGGAGGAACCGTTATTAAAAAATAAAATTATTTAACTAAATCGAGGCCCGAGGTTGCTCTATCGATTGGTAATATTTTCAAATTCCAGGAAGGACCGGAAAAGGGTTTTTTTTAATTCAAAACTCGCTGAAATTGGCCGAAATCGAGATTTTCAAATAAGAAGAGGTACTTTTTTATGCAAATTCGGATTCTACATCAAAAAATAAAAAAATTTTTGTAAAGTACATTTTTTTTTTTATTTTCTAGCTTAAATTTTGTAGTTACCCAATACTGACATAAAAAAATAAAAACAAATTTATTTATAAAGATGATTATTATTTATTTTGGTTTACCAAAGGAAAATGGAGGATTTTTGTTTATTTTTTATTAATTTTAAAGAGAAAATACTGAGAAAACAAAAAAAAAATCATTTAACATAAGTTTCTTATTTTTTGACGTAGAATCTGAATTTGCATTAAAAAGTACATCTTCCCATTTAAAAATCACGATTTCGGCCAATTTCGAAATTTTGTTGAAAATATCTCAAATCGATAGAGCACCCTCGATTTAGTTAAATAAGTTTAGTTTCTTTTTAAATTTTGAAATAACGCCTCCTTCCCCTCTTAAAAAACTGCTACGCATGCTCTAGTGCACCCGCTATATTATATTTTCAATTTATTTAGTTATAGGTTCTTTCTATATATTCAGATTTGTCAGGCATATTTTTGAAATGTTTTAATTCACGAAGCTTCAGTTGCATTATAAGCATACTACTTAATTTTTACTTAAGCAACTTCAAACAAAATGCTTATATTATAGCTGTTATTGTTTTATATTTTCCTTGTACTCTTGTAGTTCTACATTTAAATTATTTAGTTTTTCTATATTGTTATAGAAAACGGCAAGGTTAAGAAGTAATTTTTTGTCATTTAATTTAATATTATGGTGAAATCCAGAACTGGTTCGCAAGTTATCAAATTAATCAATATTCACGTCAGCTTAGCGAGAGGCCTTGAAGTCGTGTGAGATCTACGTTTTGACCACCCCGGCACTAACTTAAAGAGAAGATATCCAAAAGTTATACATAAATCAATATATTAAATCGATTGCATTACTCTTATGTTTACCATATGCTTTTTTTATGTACCATCTAATTTAAATAAGTCAATTGGGATCAATAAAAAATATTTGAAATTCTTGGCTCAAAATTAAATTAAGAATATTTTTATTATTATCTACAAATTTATAATTTAAAAATTATGTCATAATCTTGTCTCTTTTTAAGGCAATCTACATCAATGTCAGAAAAATGTTCTTACATTCTTATCTTATCACACTCTCTTTGTATTCTTTAGATTGAAACTTCGAAGATTTTTTTTTAATAATTATACAATCTCATTGGCGATAATTTTTTACTTGAATTATCGCCATTTCAGATTGTATAATTAAAATAGTATTTATATAAACAAAATGTTTGTACTTGTACATAATATTCATATTAATTAAAAATCATATTTTGAAAATATTTTAATAATTACATACGTGCATGTATGTATGTTTTTCGTATGTCATGTGTTCAGGGTATCTGCCTGCACCAGGGTATTTTTGTGCACTGATATTCTTATGGTTAGATGAAGTTGTACTTTAAACAATGTTTGATCTGACGCTTAAAGTTTGGGTAATTATGTAGTTTGTTTTTTGCAATTTTATATTAATTCATTAAAAATAAAATATCGTTATTTTACGGTATGCATCACTATCATATACTATATTAGATTTGAATTATTATATGTGATTGTACCTATGAGTTACAAGCTTTTAAATTTATAATATTTGATTTTTTTTATCAAAAACTTGTTAAATTTATACTACTTTTGAACGTTAGTCACTTGCGACTTTTTCGCATCAGTTAGATAGTACTAAAGTTATATCACATATGTTTATGATAAATATTTCATTCATCTTTGGGAAAAACCATAATATTTTTAAAACATTAATTCTTTAAATATTAATTCTCTTTTAAAACATTAATTATATTTCGTGTTATACATAGTTATAGGTATTGTTGATGCTAGGGCCTTATATTAATTTCTGTTGACACATCGAGAGGTTTTCCCCCAACCATATTGTCGTATACTTTTGAATAATTATTTTACAACAATGGGGACATACTTTATTTTTCGATTAAATTTATTAATCACTCTAAACCATTTTTAATATACTGATTTGAACATACTTTTTTTAACTTATATTTTTTCAAACAAAACACTTTATTCAAAAGAATTCTAATCTAATTAAATTATAAATAAAATACATTTTATGAAAATACTTTGTGAATTTTATTAAATTATGAAATAAACAAAATATTTTTTAACGTAGGTATTCGAACATTAAAAATAATAACAAAATATTAAAATCGATTGAGGCTAACTCATTGTAGGCTATTTATTGTATAATTAACGCTACATTTCTTTTTAAAAAGTTATCCATCCAATTATCGTCACGATAGAGTATGGTTGTTTTCATCAATAACCGAATTTTAGTTTAAAATCAATTATTAACAATATTTCTATTGATTGTTACAATAATTATTATTCTTATTTTGTGTAAATACATCGGAAAAAACTTTTTTTTTGCATAACTAGGTAGTATATTTTTTTTTTTTATCATGACTCATGAATTATGTCAGGTGAATTAATTTTAGTTGCAATTTAACTGGCGTTTATCAAAAATCCCAAAAATGGTATAGGAATTACTCAAAATTATGGACAACTGTACAGTTATTATCACAATTTTGGAAATAATGAAATGACCTCTGCTTTTAAAATATTTATAACAAAATTTAGCAATCGTAATACGTAAATATGTATAAGAAATAAGGCGGAATTAATTAAGCCCGAATGAAATAAGCTCGTATTTTAAAAATGAAATTAGTTCGAAATAATTCATATAACTTTTTCGAATTTAAAATTTTGTATTTTTTCATGATTGAGTCCGCAATTTCAAAAATGAAATAAATCTGAAATTAATAACCTCATTTGAAAAGGGCGTAAATCATTTGTTTTTTATGACGTCAATATTTTAAAACAATTAATTATTTAAAAAGAAAGATTTTTGTTTATGAAAACTACACCCCCATTTATTAAGTCCAGTTTTTAATAACGATAATAAATTTTAGATTGCAAAAAAAATCTCTCTTTACCTAAATAAAACACTCTTTTCGCGATCTAAGCACTTTTGTCTGAAAAATGTTGAAAAGAAATGTCAGATAGGAAAAAATGTTGAAAAATAAAATGTTGAAAAAATAATATTGAAAAACCCGGTTTTAGAAAAAAACATGTCGAATTTCAAAGTTGAAAAAAAAAAATGTTTAAAGTAGTATATTTTGGAGTTGGTTACACAAATTAGCTTTTATCATCAACGAAATAATATGCACATAAACATTATAAAAAATTCAATAATAATGTGTAGTGGGTGCTTGAGGTGACAACCCCCACTGTTGTAAGTGCTTTTTTGTGGAAATGTATATGTAATAAAAATAATCTAATATGTAGATAAATAAATGAATTGTTAAAATATATTAGAACTAAATAAAATAAATAATTTAAAAGGAATTGTTATAATTATAAATAATGTTATAATTGTAGACTGTAAATAGTTAATAAAACTAAATAAATGAAATAATAATAGTTATTATTTTTAGATTGCGAACTTATGAGTATTTTATAAAAGGAAGGAAAGCAATTTGAAAAATTTGAAAAAACTAAAAAAAGGTTTCTGAATATCCATTTTGGAATGGATTTACACGCTGGGTGACGCAGTAGATTAAGTTCGATTCCCAATTAAGCAAAAACAAATTATTTATGGGCTTTTTCCTGGTCCCATTTCGACCTTACCCATTTCGACCTGATCTATTATAATCTGGTAACAAATTAAATTACACAGGTGGTGCAGTAGGTAGAGCGCCCGCCTTTCAACCTGGTCCAGTACCCTTTGTCATAATAAATGATAAAATAAATGATAAAAATAACTGAGAGTATAATTTGGTAATAACTTAAATAAAATGGAACTATTCTATTTAAGAAGGCTTAGTTCCTGACAATAGCAGTAATTTTCCATATGAATTTATAAGCCAGTAATTTGATAAAATAAATATTCGAAAAACATAGTAGATATTGTAGTATAAACTTGCAATGCCGTGCTTAATTAAACACGAAAAAATGCTTCTACCTAAGTTACTGTCCAGAACACAAAAAAAATAAGCACAAAATTTTAAAAACTAAAAGAGCCCGAGAAAAAATAACAGATTTTTTTTTCGAACAATTTGATTTGTGAACTTATTTCATTCCAACTTAATTCATTTATACCGTCACAAAACAAACTCTCTTTTTTAATTCTATTTTTATTTTTTGTGATTATGAATGACTCACTCATTTTAATGATTTTTATTGTAAAAAACAAATTTGAATTGTATAAAATTCATTAAAGAAATAATAAGTATAAGAACAAGTATAGCAGTAAGTATATGTAAGTATAGAAATATTTTGTTATTAATATTTCTCCATTATAAACTACAACTGGACTGGTATATTGCTTTGCTGGTCTCAAAATTAATTGCATAGAAAGAAATAAGAAAAAGCAATTAAAAAAACGAACCAAAAGCAAACCATACATAATATATTTTGTATTCTCTTTAAATAAAAATTGGTTTTGGTAGTAATTTTTATTTTATTATTTATTATTTTTATTTATAAAAAAAAAAGAAATTCTCTGATGACGAGATTGTTGGAGAACTTAAAAAATCCGAATTCCGAATTTTAGTTTAGTTTCTTTCTAGCGGCTTTGTAGTTAGGTTGGTTTTGGTTGTTGATTCGTGTTGTTTGTTGATCAATTTAAATCTTCATTGTTTTTATTTTTATTAAATTTTTTGCATTATATTTATTATAATAATTATTTAAATAATTTGATTCATCAAAATAATAATTTCATAAAATAAAATTAAAAAAATGGCTTGTAAGAAATTTTATACTCTTCATAATGGTTTAAAAATGCCAAGTATTGGATTAGGAACTTGGTTGGTATGTCTATTTTTTTTTTCTAAAATCTTTTTTTTTTTTCTAAAATCTTTTTTTGTTCTCTGAAATAAAAGTATGTATAATATATAAAAGAAAGTTAATAAATAACCGGTTTAAGTTTAAAAAGCATTCTTGCGTGAAATTCCACCAAAAAAATTTTGATTTTTCAATTTGAAATCATAGGTAGAATAAGGTGAAATTGGTACATACTAACTAAACTCACATTAAAAAATTGTTTGTATTTAGAAATCTTAATAAACTTGGGAGGAAAAAATTTAACATACATCATTACTGTTTAAATTAGCACCTCGATAAAATTATCTGAGTTCTAATTGATTCTAATCTCAATAGTCTTCTCTTAAATTTTATCAAAATACAAATTAATATAAAAATTATGATATTTTCATTGGGTATTTAATTTTTTTTTGTTTTTTAAATAAATGGAAAAACAATTTTTATAATTTCTATAAGTTAACTATTTTTTTTCTCCTTTTTACGATTACAATTTACTAATCTTATATTCGAATAAGATAAAAATTTTCTTCATATTTATTCTTTTATTATTTAAGATTAAGTAGGTATAACCATCTTTACTCAAGTCTATATTTACTTATCTTCTTAGAGTATGTATGAATGATTTTCTGAATATGTATGGATGTATGTACTAAGTTCAAAAAAACATTTTTAATTCCATTTCATCGTATAAAACAATAAATTTGGAAAATAATTTATTATATATGTATGTATTAATAAAGTTAATGTACACAAACAAATTTATAGGCACCAGATCATGAAATAGAAACAGCTTTAGATTTAGCATTAAAAGCTGGTTATCGTCATATTGATGCTGCACCTGTTTATCTTAATGAAAAAGTTATTGGTCGTGTACTTAAAAAATGGTTGGATTCGAATGATATTAAAAGAGAAGATATTTTTATTACAACAAAATTACCACCACCAGGTAAAATTAAAATTAGAATTTTTTTTTTCAATTAATTTTATTTTTATTTTAAAAATTTATATACATACATAAATAGCAAACCGTCCAACTTGTGTAGAAAAAACTCTACGACAATCTTTAAATGATCTTCAATTATCATATGTTGATATGTTTTTGATTCATACACCATTTGCTGTACCAGAAAGTGAAAAAGAATTTGAGCGTGATGAAAATGGTGAAATAATTATTGATCCAACAACTGATCATATTGAAATTTGGGAAAAAATGGAAGAAATGGTTGAATTGGGTTTAACTAAAAATATTGGAATATCGAATTTTAATAAGAAACAAATTCAAAGATTAATAGATAATTCTAAAATTAAACCATCAAATTTACAGGTAAATATACATATATATATACATATATATATATATATATATACTTATGTGTAGAATTATAAATTAATATTTTTATTATATTTAATTAATTAGATTGAACTACATCTTTATTTTCAACAAAATGATCTTGTTGATTTTTGCAAAGAGAATAATATCATTGTAACAGCATATTCTCCATTGGGTTCTAGAGGAATAGTTGATATAAAAAAATCAGCAGGTGTTGTTGGGTAAATATTTAAATATATAAAATACATATATTATATGTATATAGATTATTAAACTTTGTATATAATTGATTAATTTAGGGTAGAAAATTTAAAATTATTAGAGGATCCAGAAGTTCTTAAAATTGCTGAAATACATAATAAGACACCAGCACAAATTTTATTACGTTGGATTGTTCAGAGAGATATTTGTCCCATTCCAAAGAGTACAAATGCAGAAAGATTACAACAAAATTTAGATATTTTTGAATTTGAGCTTTCAGAAGATGAAATGTCTGCCTTATCTAAAGTGGATAAATCTATTAGAGTATGTGATTTTTCATTCTTTAAAGGGTAAGTTATTGTTTGAAAATTTTTTATAATTGTAGAAAATTTAGGATTAAAAAATGTTTGTTTTAATTTTTTTTTTATTTTTAGTGTTGAAAAACATCCAGAATTTCCTTGGTAAATTTTTTCTTTATTTTTGTATATACCTTGATCAATTATGATTATTTTTGTATAATTGAACTGAATAATAAAATAAAAAGAACTTAAAGAATTTTCTATTTATTTTTTTCTTATTTATGTAGTAATAAACTCGATTCCTTTATCTCTACTAAGATTTAGATTTATATATTTATATTAGTAAAATGTCATTACTAATCTAGTAAAGTTTGGGTGCGGTTTAAAAAATTATGCACATTACAACTCAAAACACCAACAACAATTTGAAGTAAATAAGTATCATTTTCTCATCCTAATGTATTAATAATTTTCTCACTACATTTTACTTCTATTTCTACACCTACTACACTACCATAATACATTTAAATTTTATTTTCTCAATTAGTCATTCTTTCATTCATAATGAACTGCTTTTTCATTATTATTGTTGTTGTTATAAAATGCTTCAGACAAAAACTAAATTAGTGTTAGATATAATAAGTATATGGCACTGCTATAGCTATATTACGGCAGCCACAAATAGGCTTATTGTGAGTAACCGTGTGCTAATGAAATTATACATCTGACTGAGTCCCTAAGGATAACTGATTTAGTGATTACACTCAGAATATTTTTCAGAGGTATCCCTGACAGCTCCCACCACTGTTCGAGAAATGAAATTCCAAAATGGGGAAATTTACTACAAGTGAGACCTTCCCATTCAAAAAGTAGATGTTCAATAGATTCTTCCTCTACTTCATATATTCTACGCAAGTTGTTTTAGGCTAGGCCGATTTTATAAAGATGTTTCTTTATTAGACCGTCGCCAGTTATTTTCTGTTATATTTTTATATAAATAACCGTGAATTCAATGTAACAGCCAGTAATTTAAACATTGAAATAATTGAAAGATCTAAAGGAGGATCTATGGTTCTGCCAATTAGTGCTTAGTACAACCAAAGGTACAATTCCCACGAAAGCAACAACATAAAAAAAATCAGAATCACCAAAATAAACTAACTTCATGTTTTTATGTTGAGCCAGAAAGAAGATTAAAAAGTTTACGATATCAGACCTACTATAGAGGTTGACAAGATCCGAATAAAATTAAAAGATAATTTTAGGCTGTAGGGTATAGAGAATTACAGAATTATTCCCTTTTCATGTTCTTATTCACAGTCATACATGCTATACATAATAGTATATTTAATTAATGTAATAGATAACTAGTTAGTAGTTGGACAGATAAATGCAAAAACAAAACTTTTTTCAATGCTAAAAATTTGCAAAATATGAAAATTCACATAATATTCAGAATTTTAATGAATGATCAAATTTAACGGTTTCTTCATATTTAAAATAAGGGTAATAAAATTGTCTTAATGTAAAAAAAAATGTTATTTCAATTTTATCGCCACGAAATTTTAATATCAAATTATAGGATTGGTAAGACATAAAGTCTTTTCCAGATTTAAAGCTAAGAATTTCAAAATAATTTTTATCATAAAGTAAAGTAAAAGTAAAGAAATTACAAGTCTGTGTGAATTGTATAAAAATAGAAACTTACTTTACTGGAATATTATGGTCAACTGAGCGAACATTTGGGAAGGTATAGTGAACAAATTTTAAATAATTGAAAGCATTGCATTGCAGTTAGGGAAAAAATGTGCATCGCCATGGCAACGATTTAGCTTCTGCAAGTGAAAGCGTGGAAAGATTCGGAATTGTCATTTCGTCGGCGTTTACAGATTTTAGTTTTCTCTTAAGTCGAATTTCGGGTCTTTCCTTTCCAAAACTCAGTTAATTAACGCGTTGGGTAGTGTTGTAGCACAAAAAATTATTTTTGTCATCAGTTTTTGTATAGTGACGATTTATCTGTATATTATTAATTTGTGGTAGTAGGTAGAGCCGAAGGTTCAGCCGAAAGGTCACATATTAGATTCCCGATGAACAAGAACAAAATTTTCTTTATGGGTTCACCCTTTGTCATTGGAATAAAAAAAATGACAAAAACTAATTGAGATTAATTTGGGTAACTTAACCAAAATTGTATATGATATTTAAAAAAATTGATTTCCTGATTATAGTAGCATTCTCCACATTTAATGAATAAATGTCAGGGCATTTACAGGCCAAAATCATAGGTTCATTAAAGGTATTAGTTGGCACGGCGATGGAGTCTGTCGAGAGGTAAAGGTGAAATCGTTGAATGGTTGTACAAAGGGCCATAAGACCTGAGTTCATAGGATATAAACTAACTGGGAGATCGGTTTCTTATGACCAACCAGCCAACAAAATGTCAGGCCAAACATTGTTAAATCGGCATATAGTGAAACTTGCAGTACGAAAATGCACGAAAAGTTACTGACTAGACAATCCTTTTGCGATTCACGAGGTATCATTACATGCATAAAACGGCAAAACATGGCTGTGAAAACGTTGGAGGTCGGACGATAACAGTTGGTGGTAGGCAACGTTAGAGAAAATTATAATCGATTATCGAAAATGTTGATGTGGAAGTGGAATCAAAGATGATTATGTGGTTCCAACAGGACGACATAACTTATTAAACGTGATCGTTTTTGTTTTGTTTTTTAAAGTTACGCACATTGACCTACCTAAAAATCAACATTCATCAGTCGAAATACTAGACTACCTGAAATTTACGGAACAGTCATAGAAAATTATCTCGAAAGCGTCCGTCTGTTGAAGGCGAGACGCCCTTTAATTTTTTATAACTAATGAAATATGTACTATGTACATAACATTTTCGATTAAATAAAATAAAAAAAATTTTAAGTGAAGAAATCAATTCCCTTTAATTAAACCACCCTTTAAATGCATTACGAGAGTGGTTTTTCAATATTTTCATTCTAACATTCATTCTATAATTAATCGATTTTGTTTGAAACAAAAAACGGAGTTGAAAAAAATTTATTAATAATAGAAATTACAACTTCGCAGAAGTTAAAGCAAAATTATAGTGAGTCGGAACACTCCTGGTTATTTGTGTTTCATACAATTTTGTTGTTTGAAAATTAAAAAAAAAACAAAATCTAACCGATAATTAGATTTCATGATCTAAATAGTGATTAGATCGGATCAATTCAGTAATCTGATATATGAAAGATTCGATTAAAGATCTGAGCTTTTTAAGCTTTTGTTTAAGATATAGTTTTTATGTTGATTGTTGTTTACAATTAACAAAGAGTTGCACAATTTGCAAAAACAAACATATTAAACAAAACTAAATCAGAATATAATTTTTTATTTTTAAACAAAAATCAACTAAAAATTGAAACAAGCAAAAAAAATATTTAAATATTAATTGAATATGGATATCAATGGTGCTGAGTACACCAAGCGTGTAGATAGAGCGCAGTAGATAGAGCGAAAGGTCTCAGGTTCGAATCCCGGGGAAGGGAAAATAAAATGGTTTATGGGTTTTCGGACCCCTGGTTTCATTATTGGTTCTTTGTCATTGGGATAAAAAAATAGTTGAGAGTTTTGGTTATCACTAAAAATAAAATTGAAATGTGCTATTATGAGCCCGAAAAAATGTTCCTACAGAGTTTTTCATATTTAAAATTAGTAGATAATACCATAAAAAAACTGTAAAGAAAAAAAAATTGTGTATGCCAAGCCAAATCTTCATGTAAAAGCAGCTGTGGTCATCCCATTTGGAATGGAATCAATAAAAAAAAATACACTTTGATGTAAAGTAAAGAAAATAAAAAAAACGTAATTAAAAATTAAAAAAATATATTTTATGTTAAATTTAACAAATAAAAAAATGACTTCGAAAATATTTTCATACTTATAAATATTGCATTGTTCCAAAATTATGTATGTAACAACTACTTCTCTAATATAATTTTATTTACTTTTAGATTCTTCATATTGTGTAGGTTCAAAATGACTAGAAAGTGCTTTCCACGGTATGGGATTGTTTGGTAAAATAGTTGAAACAGTTTTTCTTACTAGCATTACACGAACTGGAGGTTTAGAACTGATTGTCTCTTCATTTTCTTTATTTTCATTGTTAGTTAACTTGCCAATTGTACTTGTTTCATTACTAAGCAAAATTAAATTAAAAAAAATTAAAGATTCATAATTTATTAATAAATTTGAATTAAAAAATGTTAATAAATATAGATTCATATATTATGTATGTAAGTATAAAATTCTTAATTAACTAAATTTAAATATAATTTGAAATTAAAAATTTACAAATTGAATAGAAATTCGAATGAAATTAGAATTAAATATTAATAATTTTTACATTTATGTATTATATAATAAATATAATAAGGTTAGAGGATATGTGCCAAATAGAAATTTTATGATATTTTTGAAAATTTTAATTTATTTATGTTCATTTGCTTATTATTTTTTATTGGAATATTTCAAATTATATCATTTACAACATATATATAAATAAATACATATAGGTATTTAAAGATAAGTGATTTTCTTATTAGTATTATTGTTCACAGCACAAAAATTGCAGATAAAGCATTAAATTTAAAACAAAACTTATATAAGCTTTAAAAGCTATTGGATTTATAAATAATCATATAAATAAAATCGTTGCATAATTGTTAAAATATTTGGAAAAAACTTGATATATATATATATGTATATTATATAAATATTATTTGACACACATACTTTACAAAATTTAACAGAATACAAAACTTAACAGAAAATCACAACACATGCAATTTAATTAGTAGAATTGAAATTTAATATTCTTGTTTTTTGTTAGTTCTTATTCTCAAAAAATGGAATTGGAGGTAGATTTTATAAATAAAACTCTATAATTTATTCTTGATCAAAAGATGAATGTCGTCTATTCCTGGAAAAAGAATAGAAGAAATAGAAAGCAGTTAATTAAAAAAATTTATAAGCGTTATAAAAATAAAATGATAATTTCGATAAAGAATGTATGGGAATGTACATTATCAAATGTTATGTATGTACTTAATTGTCCAAAAATTTACCCAAATAAAATACTGTTTTAAAAATTAAACATAAATTTTGATTGAAAAATTATAAATGGGTTTTGATTGTTTTTTCTATCACTTGTTTTAGATCTTCGAGCATACTTATATTAAACAAAAACAAAAACAAACATATTAAACAAAACTAAATCAGAATATAATTTTTTATTTTTAAACAAAATACGAAAATATGTACTACAATACTACAATACGACAATTTTAAAAAAGTACAAAACTCACATTTTACTCTCTTCTTCGGACAATGATTTACTATTTAATGAAAAGCGATAGTTAAAATTACCAAAATAATATATATAATTTTTCACTTACTCTTCCTCCAATCTTAATGTGACCGATGCTACTTCAAAAATTCCAATAAATAAACATAACATTAAAGGGCCAAATATAGCTCCTTGCCACCCCATCCAATACATTCCGCCTGCAATTGCCAATCCAGTTAAATAAGGATGTCCACCCCTACAATTTTTTTTTTGTTTATTTCTATTCATAAAATTATATTATTTTATTCACCCACCCTTTTATCTCAGAATGAACTTCTTGCTCCAAATATGGTGGAACAAAAAATAGTAGTAACATTAATAGAATACCAGTATAAAATCTATCTTGTGCTAACCAAAGCTCTAGAAATGCTGGTACACCACACCAATAACTTCCTAAAAATGGAGCTGCTGATAAAATTGCAGCAATGGCTGATGGTAGAAAAACTATTCTTGCTCCTAATACTGTATGTATTAACCATGTGAAACAACCTTGAAAAACCGAACATTTTAATAATGCTATCAACACTCCTGATATAGAATTTTCTAAAGCATCAGCTATTTTAGATCCAGATGAAATTCCTAAATAAGTTCCAATTTGCAATGGAGCATATTTTTTTCCACTTGTACTTAATAAATAGAATAGGGCAGTAAAGAATACAATCTATAAAATTAAAGTAAATTATAAAAGAAACTAATTATAAATAAGTAATAGAAAAAAAATATTTTTGAATTTTACCATATCCAAAAGAAATTCAATGAAAGCTTGTCCACCTGAGAGAATAATTGAAAATATTCCACCTGTAACACCCATTATCATTGAAATATTCGTTCGAACTATATGCCAAACTGATTCTGCCACTTCCAAAATTGTATTAGTATTACTTTTCGCCCATCCGAGTATTCCCTGTTTAGCCACTGAAACTAGCTCTTTAAAATAGCCTTAGATAAAATAAATATAAATGCCCCTTGTTAGATGTTAGTTAGCATGCGATTAGAGAAGGACATTTGAAAATAAATGACTATGATTATTTTAAAAAACTTAAAAGTTAACAAAAACTTTAAACCAAAATTTTGAATGTGTGTAATCACAATGTAACGTTACAAATGACATGAAATTGATTCGAATGAAAAATTTGAAACTGATTCGAATGAAAAATTTTGTAAAAAATTTATCTTATTTTTTATAGACTCAAATGAAAAATGAAGATTATTGTTTTAATTTGGAAATGATACACAAATTCAAAAAATGAAAAATGAGAGAAAGCTTAATGAAATACCCAAAAAAATAAAATGAATAATAATAGCTTACCAGGATTGTCAACAATCTCTCCAAAAGTACTTTTTAATGCCTCAGTTGGTACTCTTGGACCAAACGAATCGGTTCGATTAAAATCAAACCAATATTGTATTAATCGATCCCAAACCATTAAAATTTGATCTTTTAATTTTCCTCCATGCACTGGATCTGCATCTTTCAATAAATCATTGATATATTGTTCAATTCTACGTCTTCCATATGTGTGAGCATTATCCAAAGCATCATCAATGGAATCTTGTATATTCGCTGGTAAAACATCTATTAAATCTGGCCTATTAGTTATTGTTTTATTTATTAAATCTTTTCCCAAATACGCAACTTCAATTGTCTCGGAATAAATATTAATACAAAAAAAAACTCCAACAAATAATAACACTAATATCATTAAAATTATCATAATAATTGATGTTACCAAATCAACTGATGATCTTAAATAACTTCTAATCAATGTTTGTATTTTATAATTTAATTCTAATAAACCAGGAAGACAAAGAGGTAGGACTGCACTATGATGTTCTAGACTCCAATCCTAAAAAATATAAATTTTATTTTTAAATTCAAATTTATAAAGCAAAATGATTTGTATTTTTTTAACCATTACATTTAGCACGACATTAACATATATGTACATATTTACCTTGACTGTTGTCCACATATTTTCAAGTTTTGTTTTACAAAAATCCCAAAATCCAGAAGCTGCTCCTATATGATAAAATAAATGAACAGCTATTGGGATGAGTCCTAAAAGGTACATCCATATATTACGATACAGAAATGTAAATAAACATGAATAAAAAAGATATTTGAAATAATAATCGCTTATTTGTTCTGATTTATCATCTTCAGTATTTGTAAGCAAACTTTCACTCATTGAATTTTCTTCAGTAGTGGGTTCACTAGAAATTGAATAAACTTTTTCTACTGAGTACTTGAAAATATTTTTATCCAGAAGGGTGAGAAAGCGTTCTTTAATATTATCATGTGCTTGCGACTCTACAGTTTCAAAATTTTGAGATTCTGGTTTTTGTAAGTAATATAAAATTGCAATGGAACAATATACCATTAAAAGCAAAAATACTGGCACTTGTAGAGCGCCTAAAAAGCTACAAATATAGCCAATAAGAATAATCCAAAGTACTTGTCCAGCAATACTAAAGCACAAAACATTTTTGGGTGACCATAAAAATATAACAGTTGTCACATATGAAGAAACTATAATGATTACCTAAAAAATAAAATTAGAAATAAAATTGATTATCACATTAATTGTATATTACATACTTGATAAATCGACAAAAAATTAATCAATGCTGAAAAAACTGAATGCCCTGAAACAACTAATCGCCAAAGCCAACAAAATAGACCCATTGGAGCATACAACATAAAAAGTTTTACAAAAATTACAAATAATACACCAGCTGTTAAAATTTGCCAATGTTTTCTTAACCAATTAACTAATAAACGTCCCGAATATTCCATAGTTTGTACTGGTGCTAATGATATAGCTACAAAAATATTTGTATCTTTTTCTTCCAATCCTTCAAACCATTCATGTAGAAGTGAGGCTAACTTTCTTTTAAATGGAAAAAGAAAGGCACCTGAAATTTTTTTTTTGTTATTTTATAAAATAGTTTTAGATAACCATATTTAAATTTTTTTTACCTATTAAGAATGCCCATATTAATGGTCTTACAAATGGACCTAGGATGAAACATACTATTATAAAAGCAGTTACTCCAAAAGCAATTAAAAAATTATATAGAGCAGATTTAAATGACTCATTATTATCTGATTTCACACGTAATATTTTATTAAGGACACTGTCAAAAGATCTATCTCGTCGTATAGAACCTGCAGATGGGCGGTTATTCATTTTGAATTAATTAGTTTCGTCGAATTTTATTAATAGTTCATCCCAAATTACTTTAATACAAAAAATATAAAAATAAAAATTCAATAATTTTCAATTTTATTTAAAAACAAAAATTTATATATTTTTAGATGAATGATGACATATTTCGCTCATTAATACATACTTTTATCCAATACCATGAAGGTCATTACACAAAAAAAGGGTTTTGTCGTTAAAACTGTTCGGCTTTAAATACACATTTTTAAATATATAACTTGATTTTTTTTTACTCTTTAAATTTTACCGAACTATTAAATTTTTTATTTATGTTTTTTTTTTGTAATTAAATTAATTTATTTTATGAAAAAGAAAAACAAATCGTAATCAGCTGATCCATAAATTGTCATAAATTTATTTTAGTACGAATAAAGTAAGAAATCGATTAATACAGTAAAATATCGATTGGGTTTTTAATTAACCCCGTTCATATATAAAAAAATAATAGGGTTGGCATCATTACAAAAATTTTCAATCACTTTTTAGGACACTTCTCGTAACTTTCATGTGAAAACTTGCAAATGAGAAAATAAAGAAAAAAAGAAAGGTGAAAAAACTCTCAATTGCAAGAAAAGTAAAAGAACGCCTACTTGTAAAAACTTACAGCTGTCAAACGGATTAAATTTATTAAAATAAAGAAAACAATAATTTGTATTTACGGAAGTAAATTACGGAGTGTTTTTTTTAATTAATTATTAAGTTTTCCCAAATTTGTACAAACTTATCGTACAGGAACAGTCATTTTATCATTTGTTTTACATCTGATAAACATCTGATTTGAAATAAAATAGTTTCTACTGGAAACAATTCTCATGAAAATTGAAACTTTGCAGCTATTGAAGCTTCATCAGTTGTTCCCTAATACTGTATCTGCCATTACAAAAATTAAAATATGATTAATGTACAATACAAAATAGAAATGAGATCAAATAAAAAGAATTTCAGTTTATTGTAAATACTATTATTAAAACTGTTAAAAGAAAGTTAAACGAACTGATCTCTCAATAGTGCCGCTTAATTTGTTCATACAGTCGGCTAATCCTCCTTGGCTCCTTGTCAATCGTGGTTTTCTTGTTAGAATTAAATTATATTATGGTTTCTGTTTTGGAAGAAAACTCTTACTCGTCGCTGATCTCTTACCCATCTACTTTTTCAGTAGTGATTTGGTAACTGCTGAAGAATGAACCGATCTCTTCTAACTAAATGTCCTCTAAGAACGTTATTTTTATTTATTTATTTATTACATTATCACATTAACTTACGGCTTTATTTATCATTATATTTATTTTTAATATTTAATTTAATGTAACTTTGTATACAAATTTCGTAAATACTGCCGCTGTAAAATGGAAAAACAAAAATTCAACGTATATATTATTTACTGATCGGTACGCTACGCTATAACAACATTTTTATCAAATATAGACCCTAGGTAAAAATTTTATTTTTCATTTTAAAAAAAAAATCCAAGTTTTTTATGATGCGTGAAAGGGAAGAAAAAGAAAATGCCAACTCGCAACTCGCAGTCGCAAGTTCGCAACTGACAACAATGACAAGCAATTGCATACTACACTACACCAATACAACAGTTCAGTTGTAAGGAATACATAAGTGTTGAGTGCGTGTATATTATAAAATAAAAAAAACATTTGCTTTATTGCTATTTAAATAAACAGTAAAATGGCTATTTATATTTAAAATTTAAAACAATGATATTTATACTTTATACCTAATTTTCAGGAAATGAGTGACGATAGTGCATTTTGGACTAAACAACAAACTTTATGCTTAATAAGGGAGTTAAAGAAGTACCCATGTCTCTACAATACTACTGATCAAGATTTTTTGAATAGAACCAAGAAAACAATGAAATTAACAGAAATATTAAAGGTATTAAAGAGACTTAAGAGCGACGTAACTTTAAAGGCCATTAAGACAAAAATTAGAACTTTGCAAAGCCAAGTTTCTAGAGAAAGAACTAAACTTAAGAAATTCAAGCAAAGGGGAGAGGAAAAATTGTTTGAGAAAAGTTTATGGTGTTACGACGAGGTATCATTTATGTTTAACACGACGAATGCAGTACTTGATACTTCCAATGTTGAGGTAAGAGTACCTTAAAATATAGATTATAATTCATTTATGTTCCTAATTTTTTTTAGTTTGATATGGATGAAACTGAAAATACAGAAGAAGCTTTATTAATTACAAATCCAAAAGTAAGTTAAATATTACAATCTGCTTTGTCTATTTTTTGTTACTATTTACATTTCTAAATAACATATGTGCTTCTAATTTTTTTTTAGTTTTGTATAGATGAAACTGAAAATATAGAAGAAACTGTAGTTATTAATAGTCCGAAAGTAAGTTGAGACATTTACAATTTCATTTTATTTTCCTATAATTTTTACATAACTAAATAACATATTATCATTATTGAAATATTTTGCAAATTTTTTTCTAATAAATTTTTTGTTTTTTAGTATTGCGTAGATGAAACTGAAAATACAGAAGAAAATTTAGTAGTTAAAACTCCCAAAGTAAGTAAAATTATACAATTTCCTATGACTATTTTATTTTTACATTGCAATAACATAATATTTACATACATATTTAAAAATTTTCCTTCATTATTGAATAACTTGAAAATGTTCTTAATTTTTTTTGATTTTTTAAATTCATCTAGATATACAGTTATATTTTTCCTTCATATGAAATAATTTGAAATTTTTTTCTAATTTCTTTAATACGATTTTTTCTATGGATCTGTGAAAAATATTTTTAAAATATATTTTAATGTGTTTAGATAGATAATTACTATTTTGGCAAAAAATAACTGACAATTTTATTTATAATTTTCAGAACAAAAACAAACCTATACGCGGCTTGCAAGAGCATGCTTTAGAAGTTTTTTCCTCCGTCAATAGTTATTTTGAAGAACAAAAAACAAAAGAGCCAACACGAGAAGAGGAGTTTTGCAAATTTTTGTGTTCACACATGAAGCAAATTAAATTGGAAGATACTTTCAATGATGCTGCGATAGAAATTTTAACCATAGTAAACAACTCTGTAAAAAAAGAGAAGAAACTATTTGAACGGAAAAAAAAATTTCAGGATAGCATCTATTGATTTCATCTCTTCATTACTTATAAAGTTCAGCACATAAACATCATGTTATAAAGCAATATGTAATATATTATTACATGACTAAATATTTTTATCAACAATTACATCAAATACATTCAGTTTATCAGCTCAATTATAAAAGGTATCCTTTTTCGAAATTAATTTTTCGTTAAGGTATTTTAATAATTGGAGACAAAACAATAAAACCAATACGTATGTAAAATTTTACAAATTTATCCTTTCATATGTATATGACAGTGAGAATTAGATGATATGAATTAATGTACCTAGACCTATCTACAATAAAATTAAAAATAAAATAGTATACATATATTTTTTTAATTTACATTTAAATCCCTATTAATTCCTATTTTTTTGCAAATAGCTTTAGAAATGGCTGTGATAAAAAAAATCTTTTTTATGATTTTGAGTCATAAATCAAATTCCATTTACTTGCTCTTATCCTCACCTCAATGCAAATTCAATGCTATTTTATTTCCTGGTAATGTTGTTTTTATTAACTGATAATAAAAACTAAAAATAATTCATTTTTCATTTTTTAGAAATAATCGTCTCCATCAATTAATGAATATTCTTTGGTACAACTACTAGGGTTTCATTTTCAACAATTATTTTTTTTCATTCTTAATCTATTCTTTTTTTCTGCACGACTCTTTTTGTACTTCACCAGTATGTACATATCCATGCATATATAACTATATAAGATTATATATGTAGTAACATCGACAGTTGGTTAGATTCTGGAAAGAAAAGTGAATTCGTAAAGCCATTAAAACGGATTGTGCTTAAGGATAAGTGCGAGGGATGGTCAACACTTATCACACCCGAGATTTATAGAATACTATTCTACTATTATTCTTGTATCACACCCACCTAACAAACTAATTAAAATTCACAACCTAAACCTACATTATTTGTTTTATGTTTTGTAGGAATGTGCGAATAGTATTGTTTTGGTAACATCCAAAAATAGTAGAATATTTCATTTGGAAGCATCCGTCTTTACAGATTACAATTGTCTTTTGCTTGCAGCAATAACAATATGTTTATTATCTACATTGCAGTATTGCACCAATTACAACGTGTCTTTTACACGTTGATGCAATTTTATGTTAGTGCAACAATTTAGTATCAAATGATGTCGCGTCGAGCCGTCAACAGTTAGCTTTTCTGTTTAAGAATATTTTTGTTTATCACAAAAAAAATTCTTAACCCACATTTTTTTATTTGTTAATTTAGTTATCTGTGAAATTGGAAATTTGGCTATAAAAAGTTCCACAATATTACAATTCTCTCACCACAAATTTAGTTTGTTGGGAAAAGGGTGAAAGACGAAGTAACAGGAGTTCCAAGTGGAGCAAAGAAATACAGGTGATTGAAGTGTAATGGAATAAGTGCAATGCAAGGGAAATTTAAAAAACAATAATAATCGTGGATATATCAAATATAGATTGGCAGCACGATAAACCTGATTTTTTCTAGGATTCTATGCATGTTGTATATTTAGGAAATACCTCATCATAATATACCTTTACAAGCTAATTTTTACTGAAAATAGAAAAAACTAAATAGTACAAAAAACTTGATGTTTTCATTTATTAAAAATCTTTATAAAATACTGAAAATACTAACCATAAATTGGCGATAAAATTGATCATTGAGTGACAAACCTTTTAAAATCTATATATGTAGTCCCTACATGGTTTTAGAGAACTTGATATGATTAATTATTAAGAATAATTACAGTAAATTATTAATACATTATTCATATAAAATACCAGATGTATGTTTGTAAACGACGCTTTTGGACATTTTTTGTTTTTACTAAAAACAAAATATTTTTCCTTTCAATTATTTTTATATGATTTTTTGATTTTTAAATTTTTAAATGATTTTTTGATTTTTAAATTTTTTCCTTTCAATTAAATTGTGAAAAAAAAAGAAAAATGGATAAAAAATAAAATGGATGGAAAATAAATTATTAATTTGTTTTAAATTATAACAAAAAAGTGTTTTTAGAAAAACAATTTCTTTGGGCCACTGAGTGGTTTTGTTCGAAAAAAAGTTGGGAATCTTTTTACTCGAGACCCGTTTTTAAACGGGCTGACTTATTAGTTTAAAAATATTTGGTTTACTTTTGGGATTACTTGATTTAAGCTAATATTTTGCTGGCATAAAAGAAACATTACAATAAATATTTATTAATTATATCTACTATTTTGGAAAAATTATATGAAAAAAATATTATGTAGACATTACGCAGCATATTTAAACAATATATAGTTAAACAATACAATATAGTTAAACAATAAAACAAATTATTATTCAAAAAAGGTTGTCAAAATAACACAATTCTCCATAAATTTGGTTACAAATTAGATTTATTCAGTAAATTGTTCTACAACGTTCTAGAGTAAAAAGAACATTTTTTTGTTGGTGATAAAATTAATAATTAATCATATCAAGTTCTCTAAAACCATGTAGGGACTACATAGATTTTAAAAGGTTTGTCACTCAATGGTCAATTTTATCACCAATTTGACGAAAAATTTTTGGTGATTCTAAAGTGTTTGACATTTAATTGTTATTGACCAAATCCTTTCTGTCCTTTTGCCTTATTCTATTTTATATCTGCTGAACAAACTTGATATTTATATCTATGGACAAACTATATGGATTATGAATTATCCCTGCTTTACGTAACATAACATTTACGTAACAAAACATTTTACATTATTGCGTAATGTAACATTTTCCAACAAAAATTTTGTCGACAATTCCCCAAAATTTGTCAATATATGGTCACCTTTTTGTGACATTTGGTTGCACACATGTTTTTTCAAATGTCATTGTCATAAAATTTCCTATATTTTGCAATTGAAATGCAAATATCAATAAAATTACACGTGCTATGCGTATTCGTATTTAGTATTTGCTTTTGCTATCATCTGGAACATTAATTTTACAAAATACGAAATTATTAACGTTGAAAAATGTCGGCAAGTAAAAAAAAACTTTTAGATAAACCAGAAGATATGGACCATGACGAAGAATCTTCAAGTTCAGAAGAGGATGAAAAACATCCAGAAGCTTATACTGGAAATGAGGTGAGATTCAGTTAAATGTTATTTGTGAACATTAAACTATTTATGTTTATTATAGGAGATACAAGTTGATTTTGAGGGTAGAAATCCAATTGATGTTGATTTTCATGGTATTAGACAATTATTGCAACAGCTTTTCTTAAAAGCTCATATAAATTTATCACAAATGTCTGAAATTATTATAGGTAATTTAAAACAAAAAATTAGATAATTTTTGAATCAGAATATTAAGTTTAATATACTAATATACACATTTTTTGTTTGTTTTAGAACAAAATTATATTGGAAGTGTAGTTATACAGAGTGAGGTAGATGAGGAAGAAGATGATGATGATGATTTATATGATTCTAATATGATTTTTGGTATAACATCTGTTGTTAACATGATGTCAAAAAAGAATTTAAAATGTATTGAAGAATTTCATGCATATATATTGGAAAAAGCAGAAAAAAATGCACCAAAAGATATTTATGAAAATATTAAAAGTATATTAAATAATGATAATCAACATGTTGGATTTTTAATAAATGAAAGATTTATTAATATACCAGCACAAATTTCAGTTCCATTAATGGAAAATTTATATAGAGAAATAAAAAGAGCTAAAGAAAAAGGAATGCCATATGATTTCAAGTATTATATAATGGTAATAAAATTTTATCGTAAAAAAGCTAAAAAAAATAAACCATCAGAAGATTTGTATTCAAATCAAGAAGAAGAAGTAATATGTAAAGATGCACTATGTAGTTTTGAATATTCTGTAGAAAATGAAGCAGATTGTGGTATGTCAGGTGATTGGCTAGAAGGAGATAGTACAATGTTACCATTTAGAAAGGTTGTTTTATTTGAATCAAGTAAACTATCAGATTTAATATTGACAATAAAGGATTACATTAATGAATGATTATTATATTTAAGTAAAATGTAAAAAGAATAAATTATAAATAAATATACATATATTTTTCATATTTCAAATATGTTGAAAATTTTAAGTAACACAACTTAACATATTTGAATTTGTATATAAATCAGAAAAACTTTTACTAAGTTATAAAAGGTTTAATGCGTTTACTTTATTAATAATACAATTCTTTGGAAATTCTCAAGAGAATTACAAGAATTTGAACTAAAAATTCGGGACTAACATAATACCCCCAGGAAGAGCAACATGTCACAATCACAAAACATTTTTCCTTTCAGGAGTATATTTTTATTTGAAAATATCTACATATTTAGGAAGCGCTGTCCTTTGACAGTTTCTGACTAATTTAAGATAGCGCATTATTTTTCATTAGTACCTTAATACATACTAAGATGTTACTATTGTCTATTATTAATCAGAGCTATTAAAAGCTAAGTACTAACATTAATTACAACTTTTATAGTTATAACACAATGTACCATGTACGTTGTGGCAATACATATTTGATTTCATAATAAATAATAAATAAATGGTTGTTGACGAATAAGAAAGTTTTTGCACCATATTTAAAAACACACTTTGAGCATAAAACTTCAAAAATACAAAAAGAAATACGAACTTAAATAAGCTGCGAACAAAGACTTAATTTTTTAATTTAGCCAAAAAGTCATATTTAGTCAAATTAAAACATTTTTTTGCGGAGTTAAAATTTAAGGGTGGTAATACCAAAGTAGTTTTTTTTCCGTGAATATGAAGTATGAACTTCAAGGAAGAGAAATACTGACAACGAAGAGCATTAGAGCAATATTGTGGTGTCTATGATCTTCAAGATCTGCTGAGTGAGCAAATAAGTTGCAATTAAAGTTTCTGTTTTCGGTAATATTAATCTACAGTTATATAATAATATATTTTCATCAAGAGTATGGAGAACATACATGCAATTTATTTCAATTTAGTATGCAAAAATATTCATCGGATATCATACATAGATATTATTTTAAATATTCGTAAATTCGTTATTCATTTGTAAAATGGTGCAAAACGGTGCAAACTAATAAATGTCAAGATTGTCGCTAACGTCAATCTTTCAATCACTCAAAAAAGTAAAGTTATAAAGTGAAAGTATAATTTACCGTCTCATTTTTTATAACCGTGTTGTGTGCTAAAAATAAAAAGTCAACATCTACAGTAAATCAAGTAAAGCTTTAAATACATATATTAAAAAGGAAAACTAAACTTATCTTATGTTTAGTCATAATTTAATTAATCGCAACTGATATAATTTCTTTGTTATGAGATTTTTGGTCACAATTATAAAAACAGTCAAATTCAATTTATTAAAATCATTAGTTTTGATTTTTTGATTGAGAAAGTGTCACATTTGTCGAGTATTAATTTTTATTTTTAATTATTTCGCATATCACTTTGAGTTTGAGAATTTAATAGAATCGGTTGGTCAAATTAGAAAGTTCATTTAACAAATTCAACTTGGGAAAAATGGTGGTTGACAAGTAAGTTTATCTAAACTAAAACAATATTATGTACATAGTTTTTTTTTTTATAAAATCAAATGCTTTAACATGATATTTAGATTTCAAATTTTGTTTCACTAGTTTACTTTTAAGAAATTCCTTTATATTGTGGCAGTTACAATCTAATAATCCAAATCTAACGATGCAGTTTAAGAAAAAAAAAGTCTAAGTAATTTGCTGTTTAATCGATTCGAAGAGGATTAACTGATAACGATTTAGTCAAATAGAAATTATGGAACATAGTCTCTAAAATAATTTCAATATTGATTTACAGAATGGAAAGACATTACTAAAAGGAAAGAAACTTTTTTTATAATCGTGTGCTTCAATTGTTGTTTAGTTTATCTTAACATTAGAATTTCGTTATTGGCTTATTTATATAATCATACATGATTATAATATGTATTATGTTTATACTTTTCACAGATAATTTTTATCTCAATGTTCTTATCAGGTAATTTATTGAATTTAAGAGGTGTATATTTAATTTAGATTATATTTTAGATTAATTAAAAGAAACAGGTGTTTCAGATAAGAAAAAATTAATTTGATTTAATCTGAATGTGTATTATATATTTACAGCAATAATAGGAATTTTAATAGTTTTTTTTTAGTGATTTTTTGTTATTTTGATTTATTTAAGTTACTAGGGGCAGTTATATTATAATAACCAATTATGTAGTTACTTTTATTTTCAATATTTTACGTTATCTCACTATCAAAATTTATGAATTTCGATCATCTTCATAAATTTCAAAAATTCAGAAAAATCTATTTTACATAAAAACTTTATAATAGTTGCAATTTTATAAATTAAATAATAAACATGAATCATTTATATTTTTAGCTCTGTATAAAGTGGCGTAATAATAACAATCTACGTCATTTGTCGAGATATTAAATAATAACATGAGTGTTTCATTAACTTAATTGAAACTTGAGCTTAAATTGAAATTTGATAAACATAAACAAAGAATCATCAGGAAAAAAAAACAGCACGGCTGGATATCTTTCTTAGTTTAGTATTTTTATTTTTTCTTTTGAATGTGAATGAAAACATAACATTCCGTGATCGGAATAATTATTTTATTTTTAAATTAGAATGACGTATAAATACTGTAAAATTTGTATGTTGCAAAAAAATGTACATTATGTAGGTACTTAGGTTCTTATAAATAAATTTGTATCAGCATTAAATTAATTGAATAATTGAATGAGTAATTTTTGTGCACGTTTTACATATTATGTATGGCTTCAGGTAAACTCCTTATTGGATACATTGTAAACATTTGAAAAAATTATTTAAGTTAATATATTTTTTCTTACAATCAACTCACAAAAAATTTTGACTTTTGAAATCTTACCTTTACGGTTTTGTTGCTTGTGATTGATTTAATTGTTTAAACAAAAAACTGTTTTACATTTTAGTTTTTAATCATGAAAGAAATTAAAAAGGACTTATTACATTATCTACCTATATTAAATAAGAAATGATTAATGTCGGATTCTATTGACTCACATTAGAACTAAGTAATCTCTGTCAAAAGTATATAGTTTGATTTAGTTTTACCAGACCTAATATTATGCCATGAAGAGTTTACGTAGTTTCTAATGATCATGTCAATATTACAATAAATCTCATGCACATTTCCGCTGATCTGATTATGCTACGTATATAGTATATTATATTTGTATATGTCTCTAGAAATAAAACCAGGATCGGATTTACACACATGCCTCCTTTAGGCACTATTAAAAAAATTTCGGAAAAAATTAAATGTTTTTTTTAATGTTTTAAAAGACATTTCATTTTTGAATTATATTTTATTCATTTATATTTTTTTTCTAAGCTTTTTACTTAAAAATACATTAATTACATAAAAAATTTCAATTTCTGCCAAAACGTCGTATATTCGATTTTAATAATGGCAATATCATTATTAATTTAGTTTCTGTCATGGTTGATCGGAAATAATTTTTGATTCTTTCAAACATGAAAAAGATCTTTCTGCAGAGCAATTTGTTACCGCTAGTGATAAATATATTCTGTAAATAATTTCTAAATTTGAAAAAACTTTACCATATCTATTTGTATATAAAAAAATTCTATTGGGATGCAATGTTCTTCTCAGGCATGTTACATTTCTCTAAAATCATTTTAAAATGTAGTATTTCTTTTCTTCTAATACTATTCTTCTTTGTCACTTTTACAAAATTCGTACAATTCTTCTGATTTTTCTTATAATAGTATCTAAATCAAGATTACATATATTTTCCAGGTATCCAAATTTTTGATACAAAAAGCCTTTTCTTCAAATTTAAATTCTTTAATCATTTTTTTTTTAAATATTCATTTGGGCTATCTGTTACTGACATTTCTTCGAGTTCATCAAAATTCAAATTCCAATTTTTGCTTTCAGTAGTACCCCACCTCTTTGTTGACAAAAGAAATTAATGAATGAATTACCATGAAAAAGTGTAGTTCTGTACAACACTCAGCAGCACATTCACCAAATATTAAGTTCAAACAATGACAGGCACATGGAATGAAGATTGCAAGCGAATTCATTTCTAAAATTTTTGCGTTTAAGTCCTTGTAAATTCCAGACATATTATTGGCTTTGTCATAGGATTGTCGTCTCCAATCAGTTAAATTTAATTTAAATTGATAAATAAGCTCCAAATTACTTCAAACATTTCGTGTGCTTTATTGTCAGCCATCATTGTCGAAAAATTTAACGAACGTTCCAATGTTTTACCATTAGATATATCTACATATCGAATTATTAATGATAATTGATCAGCGTGAGAAAATTTGGGAGTTGAATCAACAATTATGGACAAATATTAAGTTTTTATTTATATCATTGATTATTTTGTTTCCATTCCATTCCATTATCTTGTGTTCCTATTATTCCTATAAATTCATTTGCTCCCGGAACCACAGTTTCCATTCTTCAGCATCTGATCTTTTAAAAAAGGATCATATTCTGCGATTATTTCTAATACCATCATAAAATTTCCATTATGATTGTTATAAAATTTTTCACAGTGTCCTCGAAGTGGTAATCCATTTTTCCAGTAATCTACATCGTTAATGAAACTTTTATGCAAAATATATTTCAAACTGCCACTTTAATTTTTTCTTTGAATCCTGACGGTAGTTCTAATAGTTTTGAAATATTTTTCCAATCTGAACAACCACCCTTTAAAGCAAAAGAACTGGTACCCTTAAACAAATAACAAGGATTGCAATATAGAGCATTGTCTCACTCTGAATATGATAAAAAAATATCTATCACGTATTTCTCCATTTTTTAATTGTTTCGAAAATTTTTGCATGTTTAAGCAACGGAGTTTGTCACCAAACTGTTTTTTCGATTTCCTAAAATCCATGTTCTTATTTGATTAGAAACCAAACTTTACCACCAAATTAATCGTTGTTGCATTTATATCCCAATTACCAGGATCATTCCTGATAGCAATAGTATTACAAGTGTTACTAGTCGACATTTAAAATTTCAATTTTATTAAATAAAATCTTCATGAATTTACTTTGGTTTTTAACGTTCTATATTTTTATACAATTGTCGACAAAAATTATTTTTTAAACTTTTTAACTTTATTTTTAAAACTAGCCGCATTATTTGTAAATCCATTGTTGAATAACACAGAGCTTGACTCGTGTAAAAGAAACTTAGTGCTTTAATTTTAATTTTGTGTCAAATGGAAAGAGTCAAACCAATAGGAAATTGTAAACTTCAACATTATTTCCTTCGTAACAGAAACACTGAAAAAAATAACAAAATGTTTATGTATAGATTTTTAAATTAAAAAAAATTTTTCAATTTGAATAAGTTAAATAAACTAAATAGAGTCAAGTAAATTTAATAGAGTCATTTAATTGATAACGAATTATGGCAATTCTTTGTTGAGTAGTGTAGTGGAGTATATTTTGTTGTTTTGATGATAAAATGGTACTGTCGAACTGTCAATTAAAAGTTTTAGTTTTTCAAGTTTTATTTTTGTTGTTTTTGAATCTTGATTGATTATTTGGAGGTTATATAAGAGAAATTCTTATTTTGATTTGAATTAGGATTTTATAAATTCAAAATAAATAACAATGTTCCAAATTATATTATATTAGTATGTTATATAATATTGCATATGTTTTGATTTTTTGAAATAGTTGTGTTTTATCTTATCTTTAGAGGAAAACATTTATATTTTTTAAAATGATTTTTAAATCTTTGTTAATTTTTAAACAATCTCTCCGATTTTATTGCAGTTATACATATAGAAGGTACATTTTTACATAAACTTTATACATTTTTTAATTGATATGTAATTGCAGAGAATGTAAATAAAATAAAATAACTAAATTTTTGTTCTAGGTTACTTCCTTGCAAGATTAATCTAATAAAATCCATAAAGGGTTCCAATTGTGATTCTTTACTATGTATTGATACGCAGGCACCAGCTGAATTGTCAAAGTCATTTGATGCTCATCGTTTATTTGATAAAGCATTTGATTCTGAAGTATCAGTGTTTAAAGATGACTATTGTAGTGTACCTGTAGTATATGCACCAGTTGGGAATTTATCCGATTATCACGATGTCAGAACATTTCAAAAAGCTGCTGGAAAAGCTATCAATAGAGCAATAAAATCTGGTTTTAAAAATCCAGCTTTGATATTACCTAGCTCCAAAGACAATAAATTTAATAATGTTACATTTTGTAGTGTATTGGGCATTCTTCATGAGCTTTATGTGGTAAGCCTAATAATGAAATATTTCAAATTGTAGACGAATTACTTTGTTTTTTATAATTCCAGCCAATTCAATTTAGAGAGGCTGTTCCTTCGTCTCAAGAAAGAGTGAATTCATTGTCCATTATTGTAGATAATCCGAAAACGGAAGCTATAGTTCAAAATGCTTTATTATTTGAATCCGGAAAATTTGTTGCACGCGATATTGGTATGCTTGAATTATTGAAGTTTTTTTTTCATATATTAAGTTTAAAGTAATTTAAAATATAGGTGCTGGTGATCCTGAACGTATGGCACCTAAAAATGTTGAATCTTACATTAAACCTTTATTCACTGGTTTAAAAGTTAATGTTATTGATGATCTGGAAGTTTTACAAAAAGAATATCCACTATTTGCTGCAGTTAACAGAGCTGCTAGCACTGTTGATAGACATCAAGGGCGAATAATATTTTTAGAATATAAACCTAGTAAGCCAGCCGTCAAAACTTTGATGTTAGTTGGCAAAGGTGTAACTTATGACACTGGTGGTGCAGATATTAAAGCTGGTGGTGTTATGGCTGGCATGTCAAGAGATAAATGTGGCGCGGCAGCAGTTGCTGGTTTTATGCAGGTATTTATTATTTCCCTGCGAATGTTTCGTGTCAACAAATAAATAATTTATTTTTTAAGTTTTTTAGCACCGAATAATAATTTTTGTAATAAAACCATATTGTATTTTTAGGTTGTTCAAGAAATGAAACCATCTGATATACATGTTATTGCTGCCCTTTGTTTAGTTCGAAATTCTGTAGGGGAAGAGAGTTATGTTTCTGATGAAATTATTACATCACGCGCAGGAGTTCGAATTCGTGTTGGAAATACTGATGCTGAAGGAAGAATGTGTATGGCTGATGCATTATGTCATATGAAAGAATTGGCTCGTGATCTTCCAAATCCCCATTTATTTACAATAGCTACATTAACTGGACATGCATTAATTGCAGCTGGAAGTGGTTATTCTATTGTTATTGATAATAGTGTAGCACGAAAAGAAAATCATGATAATAAATTGGCAAAAATTGGAGAGGAAATAGGTGAACCATTTGAAATATCAACATTGAGGCAAGATGATTTTGATTTTAATGTTGGAAAGGGACTTGGTGAAGATTTAATACAATGTAATAATTTACCATCGACTAGAACACCAAGAGGACATCAAGTTCCTGCTGCCTTTATGATTGTAGCAGCTGGCTTAGAAAAACATGGTTTAAATTCCGATAAACCAATTAAATATTCACATTTGGATATTGCAGCTAGTTCTGGAGATGTTCCTGATACACCAACTGGAGTTCCAATTGTAGCTTTAGCTAAAACACATTTATGTTGTTAATTAAAAAAGAAAATTTTCTTTAGTTTTGAAAGTTTCTAAACTATATGTATATTAATTATTATCATTATTGTGATTAAAGAGCATAGCATTTTTTATATATAATATTTTAGAATACATATTCTGTACTTATTTTATATTTTCTGGTACAAAAAGCATAATCACATTTTTTAAATACATAATATAAATGAAATAAATACATGAATAATCAATAAATGAACTTTTCTATAATTAAATTTTAGTACCTATGGATCGAAGATCATTCAATCCCGAACAATCTATGGTTTTTTTTCTTGAGAATCAATTATTTATTTATAAAACAAGGTTTACAACATTAAAGAACAAAGTGTGGTTTATTAAAATAATGATGTGTAATGTGAGGAGTACATACATAAATCAATAAATTAAATTTTTTAGGTTTTTTTGAGCATTTAGACCTTTCGGGTCGTTGTACATTCTCTCAGTGATTTCATTTCTGGCTCTTAACACATCCCATTGTTCCAAATTTCACCCTCAATGAGCCTGTATCATATCTCGTTAAACTGAATTTCATTAATACAGAAGCGTATTTATGTACTATCGTACTATACAAAATATCTTTTTATTACATAATTTTTTTGTATACTATATAATAATAATGTACTCACCATTCAGCAATCAATTAATTAATGATAAACGTACCAGTTTTTTGTGAGGGAAAGTCGTTATGTTAAAATTAATAAAATAAAGAATAACTAAATCGGGAGTGCTCTATCGATTGGTGATATTTTCAACTTTCGGAGCAAAAATATTATATGAGTGAGGAGTAGGTACGATCTGGATATGTTTGTTATTAAAAGCTTTAAGGCTTTCTGTACAGGCCGCTACATTTTCTAAGACATACTAGCTTAATTCTCTATTAGAATATGGAATTTCTTGAAAAAAAAACCGAAGTAAACTTTTAATAACCTTATAGAAATAAATGTAAACAAGCAAAAAATTGCCTTTAAAATTCAAATAATATGTAACTAGAAGCGAAGATAAAAAATTTGTTATTTTTATAAATAAAAATTGGTATCAATAATTAAACCTTCACAAAAAAAAAACACTTGAATAATAAATGAACACTTATAACTACTGTAACCTTATCTTTTGAAATTAGAATGCATTTTTCATTAATTAACGTGAAATCAACTTTTTTTGCAAACCGGCTTATTAGTTCAAAATAATTTGTAAATAACTACTCAAAAACATGAGAACAATATGATAATATGAAAAACAAATTTAATTGTTTATAATTTGTTAATAAAATAATACATATATATATATATACATATATAAAAAGAAACCCCCCATTTCCGGTCCTACCCGGAAGCTGAAAATATCACTAATTTCAATTGAGCACAACTAATTAAAAATAATTGAGTAACTTAGGTAGAATTACCACCTTTTCGTGCTTTAAGTACGGTATTTGAAGTAAACTACATAGCATATCTGCAATGATTTTCATTTATTTATCTAATTATAATGGCTTATCAACTAATTAAATGTGGAAAAAAACTACGGCTGTTATTGTCAAGGCTTCTTTAAATAAGCTCTAGTAGTCTAGTTCCATTTATTTTTATTAAGATTCAAAAAATTATCTCAATTATTTTTTGTCCATTTATTTTATCCCAATGACAAAGGGCACTGAACGGAAAAAATTCCATAAAGCTTTTTTTTTTTTGCTTTTTCGGGAATCGAATCGAACCCGAATCTTTTCGGTTCGGCTTAACCTACTGCGCCACACAGTGTGTGGGAAAATAAGAAATAATAAACAAAAATCAAATAATTCTTAAATTTGATTTAACAGAATTTTCAAATTATGTATTTTAAACGTAAAACCACCGTTACACATATATTTAATTTGATCACCATTGTCAGATATAAGAAAAAGAAAGATAAAGGTCAGTTTTAACTGATGCAAGTGTAAAAATATTTTGTCGGTTCTAAAGAGGGAAATAACATGAAATAACCTTATTTTACATGATATATTTTCAATGTGTATGACTAGAACAGAAATATAATTTATTTACCTTGGTTTGACCTACCATTGACCTACCATGAATTATTTTCTTATCAAGATATTGTGGCGTATTTTTGAAAACAATTTTTCTGATAAAGCTTCAGATAGTTTTCAAGAGTGCAATCAAGTATGACTTTGGAAACATTTCTAATACTACCAAATCTACTCCTGGTTGTGATAAAGCATTGAAATTTACATTTAATCTGGAAAACTAACCTGTACTCATTCCAGACTAAACTACATCACAACAAGTGAAATGTTGAAAGATTAAAAATGTGATCGAGTAAAGAGTTTTATTTAACACCACATCTAAATTTTTAGCACTATGTATTTACAAATTTTACTACATATAGAATTATAATGTCGGAAGTTTGGTTGTGTCAATATTTCGAACATAAACAACCAAAGCCTGAAGATTTAGGTTAACTGAGATTTGCTTCGATTTTATTTGAAATTTTGGTAAAAAAAACTTTCAAAATTTCAAATACCTTAAGCAGAATTAGAATCTATAAATTTTTGGTTAGTAATCTTAATTAATCACTAATTAGAGATTTGATTATTAGTAACTATTTTACGTCATTTCGTTTAGTTGTTATTGAAAACTTTTTGTTGTTGTTATATCATGTTAATTGAATATTTTATGTATATAGGTATATATTAATCTTTTTTTCTAAATTGATTATATAGGTATATTTCAATATTATTATTCATAATTTATATTACGCGTTCAAATTTTTGATGCATTTACGCAATTACATACTAGTTATGTATATATACATATATTATTTTTGTAGCTAAATTTCCGCATAACGTAATATATTTTTCTTAAAACGGATCTCAAAACCGTATTCAAGAAAAATGCAACGGTCGTTTTGGTCTTTTCCCCATCTAGAAAACGTATTTTGTTATTTTTTTCTTATTACGAGTATTTTCTTATTATCTGAGTAAACAATATAGTATCTATTTTCTCGTAATAATAAAATTGTAATAATTGATTTGTTGTTTGGATATTTTTTTTTGTTTTTTATTCTTATTTCATATAATTATAGATTATAATTATGTATATATACAATATATATAACATATATATATATATATATATATATATATATATATATATATATATAATAAAATAATGTGTTGTTTGTTTATTATAAGTATAAGAAAACAGAAAAAATATCATTTACTTTAGAGGACCAAAAATAGTTTTAAGATCAATGACCTCAACAATATTGATATATATATATATATATATATATATATATATATATATTTATTTATGCATTCATATACATAATATTAAAACAGTGGAAAATCATAAATTGAGAAAATTGCTGCTCATCAAAATGATGAAAAATTATATTTTCATTTACAATAACAGTTGTGAAAATATCATTATTAAATTGTATATGATATATTGCGTAGATAGATAGATAGATACCTGTCTGTATAATATGTTAATGGTTAATCTATAAAATGTATATACATATCTACATATAAATTTATGTACATTCATCTTGATCATAGCATTCACCATTTTTATACTTTTAGTTTTAATATTTTGAAATTTGTATTTTCAGAATTATGATTAACGAGACGACATGGAAATTTTGATTTTTAAATTTTTTAATTGGTATTTTCCGGCAAATTCATTGAAAGCTGTATTAGTTTCTATCCTATTTCTATATGCATAATCTATACCTATATAATGTACATATGATATAACAATGTTTATTTTATTAATTTGTAGTCATATATAGTGTTGATAAGCTGTAATAAAATAAAACAATTTCGAAACCATTTTAATTTCATTTAATAACTACCCTTGCTTCAAATATCCTTCTGAGAAATCCTTTGTAGTTATATAATAAAATTGGTTTTGGTAGTAAGTTCTTCGGAGCTATGTAGCTATTCGTCGTCATAATAGCATTATACGTCTACTACATTTACATAAATATATTTATTTATTTATTCATTTATGCTTAATACAAACATATTACAATATACAGTGTACAAAAGAAAACAAACAAAATATAATTTTTTTTAAACTTAATCTTATTCTAGATCTTAATATTAAAATTGACAATTATATAATTTTCTAATTTATTACCGAAGAATGTTAGAAAATTATAAATTTATACTAACTCTAAGAAGAGTGTAGCTTTTTATTAGTTGGGCAGTGTTTAATGTGGAGTTAGATTTATTTATTATGACATTTAAATATTGTTTGAAATACAATTTATTGTCAAAGAGAACACCAAGGTCTTTAAAGTGTGAGACTCGTTCAATAGATTTATTTTCAAAAGTATCTAATCAGCCGTTAATGATTCAGAAGAGCGATCAGAAAAAGTCATTAAAGCAAATCATCATATTTAAGGTCAGATTGCTAATTTTACACCAATTTAAAAAAGAGTTTAAGTCTTGTTGAAGAAGGGATGTGTCGCTACGCTTGCTGATGTAATTTTTTTTTTTTTATAAATTTTCATGTCATCTGCATAAATAGTAATTTTACTATGTTTACACGCTGGGTGGCGCAGTAGGTAGAGCGTATATAAGTATTTCAACCGAAAGGCCCCAGGTTCGATTCCCGATGAAGCAAAAAAAACTGCTTTATTGGTTTTGCGACCTGGTCTAGTACCCTTTGTCATTGGGATCTAATAAATGACAAAAAATAATTGAGAGTATAATCTGGTAACAAATTAAATTAAATGAAACTATTCTATTTAAGGACGCTTAGTTCCTGAAAATAGTAGTAGTTTTCCACATTTAACGAGTACATAAGATAGTAATTTGTTAAATGAATAATCGAAATATTGTAGATAATGTCGTGTAAAATTGCGGTATCGTACTTAATTAAGCACGAAAAGGTGATTCACCTAAGTTACTGGCAAGAGTGTAAAACAAAAATTACGTAAGTAACATCATTAATGGAAATAATAAATAAGAGAAGCGGACCTAAATGGCTGCCTTGTGGAGTTAGCTTTAAAAGGTTCAGAAGCAGCAGATCTAAATAATACATTGTAGTTCCTATTAATTAAGTAGGAATTAATCAAATTGATAAAAAGAGAAGAGAATCCCATTTTTTTTAAATTTTAGAATATAAATGGAATGAGGAAAAAAATCAAAGGCCTTACTTATATCGGTGTATATGACATCTGTCTTAAACCCAGCTTTCATACAGTCTATTAATTTAGAACAACATTCATATTAAATTGGTTACTGATGTGAATCTTTTTTCATAAAACCATGCTGGTTAGGGGACAGTAAGTTTTGAATAATGGAATATAGAGTAAAATACTATTAATTCAAATATTTGGGAATTAGTTGGGCAATTTATATCATTCTTATAGAATCTTTTTTATGAACTGGTCTAATAAACGATTTTTTCCAAAAATCAGGAAAGATTTCTTGAGATAGTGACAGTTTAAATAAAATTGATAAAAGAAGAGTACACAGAGATTCGGAACACTTTTTTAAAATAATTTCTGGTACATTATCTGGTCCAGGAAATGATTCATCGTTAAGTTTTTCTAAATACTTTTTCAGTTTACTCGGTTCAAAGTCTATCGTCGTGAGCGGGATTATAGGAAAGTTATATCCAACTATATTCTACTTAATCAGAATTGTATCCCAATGAAATTCACTTTCAAATGATGTTAAAAATGTTCAAACACATAAGGAAATTAAGGAACAATAAATTGCGAGTTTTATATAAAATGTAGTTAATTTCTGCTATCTGTAGGCACACCTTTATTTACTTTTTATTTCCTTATATTAAATAATACGAATTCTAATAATTTTGAATCAATTTTAATTTAGTTTAAACTGTACAAATTAATGTTACATTTCATACAATTTTGTTGGCTTGCAGCATTTTTTCAATTCACTTTGACAATATCGGAAGTAAAAATGATTGAAAAGGTGGTACAACTCGAAGAATTTTGAAATAAATATGATTTAATTTATGATTTACAATTTGAATTTCGGAAACATCAAAGTTGTGAAACGTTGTTAAATTTAGTTATCTCGAACTGGAAAGTAGCAATAATTGAAAAGAAAATGGTATTCCAAGAACGAAGCGTTTTGTTATTTACGTTATATATAAATGATATGAGTAGCATCTTGAAATATGTAAAAATCATTCTTTTTGCTGATGATGCATTATTTATTTTATATTGTGGGAGAGTCAGTGGATGAGTGTGTTAGTAGAATAAATTATTGATTCAAGCAAAATAGGTTGATGGGTAAAATAGGTAAAATAGGTAAAATCAAAAGTAATGTAATTAACGGAGTATTGGATCAGTGCTCTGTTAGGATTGACAACATGATACATACTGGAAAATGTTGATGACATAAAATATCTAGGGCTTAAGATAAATTAAATTTTAAAAGTCACATTGATGATTAAAAAAATTTGCTATTAGATTACGTGATAAATTGTATATAGCAAGTGCGATAAGAATCTATAATACTACAGTAAAATTTCATTTTGAGTATTGTTCCACAGTTTGTGCTTTTACAACTAATGAAATAATTAATAGATTACAAAGGTTACAGAATTGCGGAATGAGAGTAATTTTGAAGTGTTAATTTTGAAATGGTTTAATGTTGAGAAGAATCTTAAAATGTCTGTGTGTGAAATTTTATGGTTTTCGTATAAAAACTATAGTCTTCAAATATAAAAGTAAAAAGCTTGGATTGCAAAATTTGGTTATTGTTATTCTTGAAATTATATATTTTATACATATTACAAAAGTTATCAAGTCAGTTATTAAATTTTGCTATAGAATGAGATGATGGTCGGTGGTAAATTTTTTATGAAACCATGACATCAAGCTTATCTAACAGTTAGATCTTATCTTAGATAAGGATCAATATAAAGCCACCATTTATTCTTCAAACGTCGTCAAAAATGGACAAACTTAACTATAACAGCATAAATTAAATACATTACGAGTAGTGGATGAAAATTCAAGCGAATCAGCAAGGGAAATCGAAATTACAGTATTAAAACTATTTAACCGTTAGAAGCTTTTATTTCAGATTTCGAAGATTAGATACTCCTAGTTTTTAAATGTTTAACATATGTAACCAACAGTGGACCAGTTCACACTTTCCTTAGATTCTTTTTTTTTTAGATACAATTGTTGAAAATTGTCGAATATTTTCCATTTAAATTTACTAAAAAGTGCTTATCATACAGATACGTGTATTTCGTCTATACTACTTGCAGATTTATTCAGTGTTTTTACTCGACTGAGGAAAGAAATCTAAAATCGTGTTATTAATTTTTATTGTACAGATAGTAATTTGATCTTTTTCGCAGTTGTTTGGTTGTTTATTTTCCAATGAAATAGCGTACAGGAGGGTTGAGTATAATTATATTATTAATATTCATTTCATAATATTATTATTAATTTTATTGTTATTTGAAATATAATTTCCAACGTTAGAGTTACATGTAATGGTAGTTTTATTTTTTCTATTACATTTTACTAAAAATTTAAAGCCCACATCACAAAAACCATTGATAGATAAACAAAACCATCAGGATTCTTTATCCGTTGATCAATAGAAAATTTTATGCATCAAGTGAGAATAAACTACAGCACTAATAAAGGTAATATTTAAATCGATCATCATAACGTCATATATGCATGTCCAGTCTTCTATGATATTGCGAAATAACAGAATGAATTAATGGCTCAAACCAGACGTTCAACTTCCAACTTTAAACATATTTATTTTTACTTCCAGACGATTCATCAAAAACTATAGTATCACTTTTATATGTATGTGTAAATATTTTATTATTAATAATAATAATTCCTGCATATACACAAAAATTTTCTGAACCTAATATAAAATTTTATTTACTTTTTTGTTTGGGTTAGTAGATTCTCTCGTTCACCAGCTAAAATTTTGTCAACAAAGTGATGAACGAAATTGGCTGCCGCAAAATTAGCTTATAGAAAAGGGGGAATGAAACGAAAGGAAAAAAGTGCTGGAAGTTGACCCGTGTGGAAGTAGGCAATAACATTTTAAGTACAAAAAGTAATTTTTGTTTTCATTCAGCTGAACAACATCCAATTATATTGTTTTGGTAAAATTAGCATGACGTATAGAAGAAAATTAGAATATTCATTTATTTACTTTCATTAATACAATCAATCGTAAATACCTACATATTATTATATATAGCTTATAGCAGCAATTGTAAATTTCAAAAATTTTCAAGTTGTATAAAGAAAGTAGGTCAAACTTTGTTTAAATTTATTACAGACTCTATTATAGAATTATTTGAAAAAACCAAAAGGAAAAAAAATTAAGGCATTGAAAATGTAAAATATTTATGTGTATTTTAAATGTTAATCTTTAACTTGGGTGGTACATTCATAGTGTGTAGAGTAAGTGTATTCCTAATAAATATAAGTTGCAATAATATTTATTATACTTATTTTTAGAAAATAATTGTTCAGCTTTATATTTTCAAAAAAAAACTTTCTCTCATAAGATTTGTTTTTGTTATATTGGATTTTTATTGACATTTCTGAAATAATAAAAAAAAAACAAAACAAATTAATTTTTAACAATCTAAATCAAGTCATAAATTATTAAAAAATAAAATAAATAAATTTAACAAAAACAAAATTATCAAAATAAAATTACAATCTTATGATTTTATTATCTAGATAACAAAAAAAAAAAAAACAAATTATTGAATGGCGCTAAGTAATTTAATTTTCTTCTATTGTTAGTTTTTTTTATTTGAATTTAATTTTTTTTTTCATTTTTTTAAATCATAAATTAATGTTAAATTATGACTTTACCAATTTCATTATTATTTTGCCTTTCTTTTTTTTAAAAAAAAAGACTACTCTTTGATTCATATAAATATACATATGTACAAAAATACAATAATTTTACCTTTCTCTAAATCTATACCATACATATACAGTGGTGGGCAAATATGTTTAAAATAAAAGTTTACATTTTATTTTAATTTACAATTAAATATCCTTTCACAAATATTTTTTTTTTCTTTGTAATATTGGCGGCAGGATTTCTTTCTAAAAAAATTTATGTAATAGGAAATATCGATATTTCAAAAGCGTTAATTTCTTCTATTAAATAAAAGTCTAATTACTGTCCTTTCGTTCTTAAATTTATAAAATTAGTCACAATCAATGATGAAAAATGTCGGAATATTAATACATATATATGTATATGCAAAATATATGATAAAATTTAGTGAAAACAAACTAAAACTGTTATTTAATAAAATATTATATAAATTACTAAAAATAAGACTCGATTATCAATAGAATAATAATTACTTCATATTATACAACTAATTTAGACGAAAGTCGATTAACACATTTATCTTCTTATTTTTGTTATGCCTGCCCACTGCAAAGTGTTAAAGATACTCTAATGTTCTTAATTATGTTTTGAACCGGCTTGTTATCCCAATTAATTATAGTGAATAAAATAATTAAAAATAAAATAATATGTAAGTATATAAAATAATAATATTAATAATTAAATTGCGCACAAGATGAACGAAGAATCAATAACACATACTTCAATCCCAAAGCACAACACAAAATAACCTGGTCAAATACAAGAGGAGCAACATCTACAATAGATTATGCAATCTCAAATAGAGCAATCCATTCAACCTAAATATTAGATGTGCGTTCCTTATCCTCAGTAAGCGCGGGCTCAGATCATCAGCTAGTCCTCGTCTAAAAAAAAGACTAATCGTACAACTGAAAAAACATCTACAACTAGTATTTGTAGAAAAGCTGAATATAGAATCAATGAAAAGTGAATCTGTTATCTGAAAAAATATATACAAAAATAGATTGAAACAAAAAATCAGTGAAAATAAAATACTAGAAGAACATGAAGTAACCTGTTGGAAAAAAATCAACTACAACATAGAAACAGTGTCAAATTAAGTACTCTACGAAAAAGAAAGGTGAATAAAAATGCGAAGAAAACAAATACATCATAGTTCAATTTTGAAGTAAAAGAACTGGCAAAAGAAATATCTAAGCAATAGAACATCTAAAGAGTACCTAAAATATATCTATAATATAGAGTTGTAAGAAATCAGGTAAACTCTAACATATGCAAAATCAAAGAAAACCACCGGGCAGCCTTTGTTGCAGATATGGAAATAGATTTATTTGGCCTCCAAAAGAAGGTGTGGGGAATGCTTAGACGTAGAAAACAGGAGATAAATGAATACAAATATAATCCATATTTATTCAAGCTTGGGAGAATTACTTCACACAGTTATATGCGAATACAGAAAATTACAACACAAAAACACCAGCAGAAATAAATACTTTTATTTGCTCCGAACTTGTAGACAAAACTGCAAAAACCCTTAAAAATTCGAAAGAAGCTGGATACGATGAGCTGCGCAGTAGGAGGAGGAGGTAAAGATACACCATCAGTTAGCATTATATTATTCCAAAAAGTAATTACCAGATACATCACGATACATATTTTCAAAAAAAGAAATAAAAAAGTTCCATAAAATTACAGAGGAATAACACTATTCGAAGTGTCGGAATGAAGTTTTATGCCAAAATTCTCCAAAATATTTTATCAGAACGCATTCCTATATGCGAAGAGCAGCAGGGTTGCCGTAAAAATAGATCCACAGACGCAATTTTCGTGTTTCGACAAGTAATAGAAAAATCAATCAGAGTTTGAGAAGCAAGCGTTTATGTGTTTTGTCGATCTATTGAAGGCATTTGACCGCGTTAAGCTAAATCATTTATTATCGAGATATTGTTTGATAAAATAGTAGTTTCATTTTTATACTATGTACATATGTGTTTGTCAAATCAGTCAACATCTTTAATTATTTTGAGGACGATTTTTTAATATTTTTGCCCACCACTGTATGTATCAATTTATGAATATTTTAGTATCTAGATGAATACATCTTTCACCTTTTTATTTACCATTGTTTGAGATTTTTGAAAAGAAACTGTAATTTTTGTTTTTTGATTGTTTTTTTTTTTTTTTTGAATCAATGCTGATAAATAAAGAAAAGAAGAAGAAACAAACAAAAAGAAATTAAATGAAAGGAAAGTCTTGAAGGTGTGAGAACAACAACTTTCACCTAAGTGATAGATAGTTTTTTTTTTGACGAGAGAGAGACCAAAAATATTTTATTTTAACACATTTTATATAAATATATATATATAAACTCTTAGGTTTTTAAACATAAACTTTGGTTGGGTGTATTGTATTTGAATGGTGGTAATGAAAATAACTGCAGTACAAAACTACAAAAAAAAATTAAATTAAAAAAGAAAAGAAAAAGCAAAACGCCGGTAGTGAAAGAGGAAAAACAGCATGCAACAAAATAAAGTAACAGATTTTTCGCTGGTATAACATGTATACTATAGGTTTAACGACCGCTGCTTTACCATCTCAATCACATAAATATTAATGCCGAATAAGATTTTTTATTAAATTCTTCACATTTATTTATTTGGCGTTTTTTGATTTTCAAAGAAATTTTTATTTTATGGAATTTTTAATTCAAAATTTTTATTTTACCACAAAGAAATTGTTATACTTATGTATCTGAAATGTTGAATAAATATTTTTTTGCCCAGTTTTCCCAGTTTTATTTCTTAATCTATAGCCAATAACAGCCAATGATGTGGTAAGCAAGCCTTCAAATCCCGTGAGCTGATCCAATTCGTCCCTTTAACTGGATTACCACAGATAAAAGGTGTTTCGAAATAGATATTTTCATCTTAACGTAAAATTTTATTACTTTTTCATTTATTGTTACTATATTTTATTAACGCTTTTGTATTTTATTTCCTATTTTTATGTTTACTTATGTTATAAAACTGTAAAATTTGATTAAAATCGAATTTCCTTTTGTTTTACTAATTTTCGAAGTCCCAATTTAAATGTTAAAATTTTTTTTTTTACTTTATTTATTTATTTTATTTCTAAATTCAAAATTTACAATACTTTTTACTTTTTACATAAAAAATTTTTAATAAATAATTTTAATTAAATTTGACGAATTTTGAAATAATATTCCATTCAGAGCCTTAGCCGTAGCTGTCTGGCTGTATATTTTATTTTGAAAGTGTCTTTTAAATATATGACTTATAAACTTAATAATGATACTATATTAATAGATGCAATCTAAAAATTTTACACAATAACTTTGATATCCTTATTTTATGATGTTGACAGTAACTTAGGTATAGAATTACCTTTTCGTGCTTAATTAAGTACGGTACTGCAAGTTCATATCACAATATTTACAATTTTTTTCGATCATTTATTTTATCACAATGACCAATGGCACTGAACTAGGTCGAAAAGCCCATAAAGCATCTTTTTTGTTGCTTCGTCGGCAATCGAACATGGGACCTTTCGATTGAATGGCAGGCACTTCACCTACTGTGTCTACTGTGGTAATGAAGGAACTATTTGGCTTCCGATATATTTGTAATTGTTATGTATTTGCAAAATAAAATATTTGTTTGTTAATACAAAAAAGTACTAAATATAATTTCATTTGAATTACATTAGTGTGGCAATACTTTTCCTTCATTATAAAATTAACTGTAAATTGTTTTAGTGTTTGATCATAAAAATATATTGAAAATAGCGATCTTGTACTCTATATTAAAACTAAAACATATCAGTAATTAAATAAAACTATTAGTGAAAGTAAATCAGAGCGTAATGGTTAAGCCCTGAACTCAACTCGATTTATTAAAGTATTCAAATTAGAATAAAATAGCAGGAAAATCCAAAATATATTTAGACAAAAAGTTTCAAAATATCTCTTAAGTTTAAAAATTGCTTTTATACATACATATATTTTTCTGTTTACAAATAAATTACAGGCGGACATTGGGTGTAATATAGTCCAACAAAAAAATTATTATTATGTTTTAAGCATTTTTATCTATAAGAATATATGTTTATCCCGTGAGGAAGGTTTTCAATAAATTTCGGTGGGGTCCGTCGAATAGATTTTCAGGTAAAGGTAAATCGAGAGAACTTCTGATTATCATATGATATTGTTTGATTTATATACAACCTACAGCTCATCCAGAGACATATTGTGAACTATATTTTTGACGAAATATTGTTTTTCCTACTTTAACATATCTGGTGGCAAATTCATATTGCATTTGGCTACGAAGTGTTGATGTTGACCAAATTGTGAACCAGGAATGTATATTTTGGTATTTGCATGAATTTCTTCTATTTATGGTTTATTGTTGCAGTATCTTGAATTACTTATATCGTATGTTTATATTAAGTTTATAAGTACGAACTGGCAATCAGGTGCTTTCAAATAACTCTGTAATAAGAGCTCTTTTAATTATATTATTCTTGAGGACTCATTATGTATAAAATTTAGCTGGGACATCAATTAATTTGATGGTTTAGCACCAGGACATATTATACATAGTTCATAATATTACCCAGATTGTACGACATGGATTCTTACAATTTTTCCTCGACAGTAATTCTTGTTTATAAGTTGAAAAGTTAAAACCATAAAATACGATAAAACAAAGATTTTATGTGGTTATATTTAAATAAAGATTTTATGTGGTTCTAAAGAGTAAATATTTTTTAAGAAAAATTTAATAATTTAATAATTAAATATAAAATACATTTCTTGAATAAAATTTGTGTGGTTTTTCTTTTCATTTTGGATTTAATTCATAGCTTCAAATTTCTGTAATTAAATTTTTTTTTTTTTAAATTCCCACCATTCGCATAATGTTTCGATAACTTTATAAAAAATAAATCAAAATTAAATTTGAAATAAATTTTCATGATTTAAAAGAAATGCTTTTTTTCAAATCCTGTAATATAATTAAAATTTTAAATATTATCTACTATATTACATCCACAACTACAGTAACAATTTTGTTCATATCATTTTAATAAATTATTTAAAAATAAGTAAAAATAAAAACAATTTATTTTTTATTTTTCAATATTGCCGTCCTCATTGAATGAAAGATGTTTTAACAATAATTCAAGTTCTAATAACTAAGCCAATTTAAGAAGACTTTTAAATATTCACCATTATAGTACTGTCATTATAGAAAAAAAGAAACAAAAAAAAAATAAGAAAAAAAACACAAACCTACATATGGCAATATTACATGCGAAAAAGTTAAAATATCTATTAAGTTTAGTTAGTTTATTTATATGTATGTATAAAGATGTATTATAAATAAGTACAATACTTATTGAAATTGATAAAACATTAAATTAAAACAGAATATAATAATATAAGAAAATTATGGTTCAAATCCAATACCGATCGTAGTAAAATTACAAAATAAATAAATTATCTGTGGTAGACGAGTTATCAAGCTCTCGGCTACAAAATAAACTATCTATACCTAGATCTCTACAAGAGAGTTCTTACCGATCACAAAATTTAAATTTTATATGTACCATTTGCAATGATTTTCACAATACAAAACTCGTGTTTTCACCTCGTGTTGTGTTGTAAAATTTTATTTGTTAAATACTTTTAATATTGGCAGTGGGATCCGCGATGAATATGAAATACATAATATAAGATTACTTGAAATAAGGGAAGATTAGTTTTAAGTAGATATTACAAAATAAGTACAGTCGAACATTAGACTAGTTGCGGGATAACATCAGGATAAATAATTCAAGTAAAAATTAATTGTAATTTTTAAATATAATTAAAAAATGTAGATTTTTATTTTATCCGAACTAAAAGAACCATACAATTCTATAATATTTCCATGTGATGTGGCAGATCTTTCAGGTACACATTTGAACTATTATATAATTAGATATTTAATTTAATATATAAGATAAGATACGTTTTCATTTGAAAAGACCCATAATTTGATTATTATGTAAAATTAATTGATATACTTAGTAGACAACTGAGATCAAATTAATTAAATTATTTAACAAGATCTAGTTCTAGCAGTACTCAGAATGGTTATTGTCTTGTAAATTTAGCCTATCAGGATATGTACAGAGCAGATTAATACAATAAGGATATGTTGTTAAGCTCAAATATTCCCTTGAAATATTAAATTTCAAAGCTATATTTTAATCGCAGTTGTGGAGGTGGGAGGGGACTGTATTCAAAAAATAAATGGTGTTTTTAAATATTAAAAATCTATTATTAAGAAATTAAAAATTAAATAATCCAAAGAAAAATTTATTAAAATAAATTGATTGAAATTGGATGAAAACCTGCGACATTGTAAAAAAAAATTAATAAAAATAAAGAATAATAAAAATAAAAGTAAGAAAAACAAAAAGAAAAAAAAGGAAAAACACAAAAAGTTAGATAAATTAATATAAAATTAATATGGACGACAGTGCAATTTATTATGGAAATGTAGAACAATTTATTTAATTGTTTTTCCATATTTAATTAAAGTAGAAAAGCTAACTGACAAATCAAAACCGTTTTTTTTTTTTCAGATTTTACATGTTGGATGGCATAGTAGGTAGATAGCGTCTGCCTTATAATTGAAAGATCTCATATTTGATTTCCAATGAAGGCAAAACAAAAAATCTTTATGGGTTTTGCAATCTGAACCAGTACCCTTTGCCATTGGGATATAATAAATGACAAAAAATAATTAAAAGAGTATAATGTGGTAACAAATAAAATAAAACTATTCTATTTACGAACGCCAAGCAGTAGTTATCCACAATTTGATAAGAAAGTGCTCGAAAAACATTGCTAATATTGTAGTATAAACTTACTGTAGTATAAAGTGCTTAAAAAGAACGAAAAGGTAATCCTAACTAAGTTACTGATGTCAAGAACAAAAACAAAAACATGAAAAAAATCATCAAAATAGCCTTCACCTTCCATTCTAATTGCCGGAGGAGAACGGAATGGAGAATGGTACAGATTTTCACGAACTAAAACTCCTATTCTTTTGTATATTCAACTAGTTTTAAAAAAGAAAATTTTTGAGTAAGTATTAGTAAATATTGAATAAGGATTAGTAAAATGGTCTGGCTTGGGATTGACAGGATAATATCTGACTAGTCGCGGACCCAGATGCGCAACTGTCAAGTTCATGAGCAACTGCTTACATTACCTAACCTAACCAATGAAAAGATCAACAAAAAATCTTAATAGCTGTAACTATAATTTTAGACAATAGTGTATATGTGGTTGCATCGCGAAAAAATAAAACATACATCTTTATTAGATACATAATAGAAACTATGAGGTGATGACTGATTTCAATGAATGCGGAAGTTTTTATATTTTACCATGCTTGTTTATGTAATATTACCTGGAATATAATATATATATATTATATATATATATATATAGATATACAATACATATGATAATAGAAATGATATATAGTGTTGCAAACAATGAAAATTTACAATTATTTATATCCATAGACTGATATTATATTTATCTATACATCTGAACATATATTATTTAAAGACCTCGTATTTCTGTAAAGTTCAACATTACAATATTAAAGAGGAGATGTTACATTTATACATATATATATTTGATATTATATAACTTTTTTTTTTAATTCAAAATGTTATTCGATGAAAAGCTAAATTTTTCCAATTTAAATTATATTTAATGATTTTACGAATTTAATTGATTGGCTTTTGATTATGTTAAAGTCTCTAAATCTTAATATATTTTTATTAAAATAGGATACAAAAATGTTTAAATTTTTTTTTATATGTCTATGATGATATATTTTAAAATTTCAAATGGTAATAGGGAAAAACAACACAGGCACATATACATAAATTGAAACACACATTTTTATCATATTGTGTTAGAAAATTAATTGTTCAGAAAATTCATCAGTATTTTTTGAAAAATATAGTCAAAAATATACTTTGATAATCTTTGAGTAATTTGGCACAATACTCTTATACGAAAGCTAAGTACCTTCGGGTTTGTATTCGAATCTTGACTGGATCATTTTTTTTTTTTTGGGGTCTATTCACCTTAATATTTGTTACTACGTCCATCTCATTATAAAGCTAATAGAGTTTGGCGTTATATCTTATCCTCCAGATGCCATTGTCATTTTCAGGCGAAATTTTTTTTCTCGAAGACACCAAGTGCATGCTCACTGAATGTCCATGATTCTTCCGAAGAACTGTTTTTTAGCTCTAAACTTTAATGCTTCGAGATAGAAGCTTTCACTCTAGGTGTTTTGACAAACCGAAGCAGCAACGATTTAAGGGTTATTCTTCTTCGTATACCTTCACATTGATGTCGTTTGTGGAATTAATACTGGTTCAAAGGTAGGTAAACTCCTAAACTATACATTGAAATTATCCGACAGCGTTGATGTTTTGATCAATATGATATTGAGATCTCTCGACCATTATTTGTCGACTACCCCTTTTATTTTTAGACCCACTTATTCCGCTTTCTCTTTAATCTGTGTAAAAACCTCCACGGCCGCCTGTTGTGTGAATGTCATCGGTTTGCCATGCTAATATGGTTGTTCCAATTTCATTTTGTCATTAGTTTTTTAACAATAAGTCGTGTACCATTACAAATACCATTACAATTTTGGTTGATTAATATTTTGTAGTAAAACGATTGGTACAACAGTTTTTAATTGAAGAATATGTGGTGGTATTCTAGACACTTCACTAAAGATTTGTGGAAATTTAATTAAACCAGTTGTAATGTAATATCAACTTTTGTGTTAAAGCGATATAAAAGTTACCCGATCAAATCAATGAATGGTCAATAAGGATAATTGACTCGAACTATTGATTTATATGCAAAAAATGTTCAATTTGGGAAATTCCAAATTGAAACACCATTTTGGAACAAACTTTTAGATTCTTTGTAAAAAAAATTCAACCTTCGTTCTGCTCGAATATTCAGTGGTAAGTAAATTATAAATTTTGGGAGCAAGGATATTAACAAAGTGATAAAAATGGGTTGTGCAGATTACAAGGTTTCGAAATTACATCACTACAAAGAGTACAAAGCTTAAGATAAGGAAGACATATAGAAGTTTAGAATTGAACAGAGGATGATAAACAGTTTGAAGAATGTGAGATGAATACTATACATATTCAAATGGTAAAGATACATTACTATCTTACTACAATATTTTTTAAAGAAAAACTATGATCATTAAGACATTATTAGACCAGTTAAGTTTTCGATCCAAAATTAAATATAAATACTTAAATGAAATTTCAGTTTCAATTACAAAAGAGTCGCTTTTATACAAATTTGATTCAGAGAATGAAATAGAATTATTCAAATATAAGGAATCTTAGAGCAATTTAACGAATGGAAGTTAAAATTATAACAAAGTAAAAAGCTGCCAGATAAGTCGAAGAACATTAACTTAGTTTTAGGGCTAATAGTTATATACGTTGGATGACGCAGTAAGTAGAGCACCTGCCTTCCAACCGAAAGATCTCAGATTCGATTCCCGATGAAAGCAAAAAAATATGATAAATTGAAAAAAATCAAATACGAAATTGGGCCATGAACCGAACCTTGAGGTATGTCAATATTAACTGTCTTGGAGTTGCTAAGTTTACCATTAACATTATTACGTTGCTTAGGGCTCGAAAGGTAAGCATAGAACTATAGTCGAATATAAAATCGCGAAAACCTGCATTGTATAATTTACTAAACAAAATTTTATGGGTATTAAATTGCTTTGGTAATGTCAATATATAAGGAAGCACAATAGTTATTAAGATTAAGACTATTAGAAATTACATCACTACAAAGAGTGCAAAACTTAAGATAACAAAGACATATTTAAATAATAACGAAATACTAGTGAATCCCCTGTGCAATTCCACAGAAGTAGTACTTTCAGACACAATTTTATATAAAAAAAAATATTTGTTTTGGTATAATTTTTGTTATTTTCTGAATCGCTTGATATTATTATACTTTATAATACCTAATACTTTATGACGAAATTAATACTAGTTTCAATATAACTTAACACAATAAAATCCCATTCACAAATAGTGGCATATGCGGATGACATAGTAATCATGGCAAAAAATTACAGATATATGGCAGAAGTATTTGTACAACTAGAAGCGGAGACACAAAAAGTAGGCTTAAAAATCAACGAAGACAAGATAAAATTTCTAAAAATGTCAAAAAATGAACAAATAAGAAATATTCAGAATATTACAATTGGAGAGTACAACTTTGAAGGAGTTACAACCTTTACATACCTCGAAGCAACAATAAGAAGTGATAATAGTATGCAATGCTGTATTCATAATAGAATTCAGGCCTGAAATAGATGCTACTATGCAAGCAGAAAGTTGCTTCAATCAAAATTAATATCAAGAAAGGCCAAAATGACGATATATAAAACTCTCATACGACCCATAGTGACGTATGGATGTGAGGTATGGACTATGAACGTGGCCGAGGAAAATAGCCTGCGCATATTTGAAAGAAAAATTCTCCGAAAAATACTCGGCCCAAATATATTACAGAATGGAGAATATGTAATTAGAAGCAACAGCGAGCTCAATAGTATTGATAGTATTGATAGTGTAATAGATTGATGGTGAGCACATTGTACGGTTTGCAAAGGCCCAAAGACTAAGGTGGCCAGCCTGGCCACGTAAGTCCAATGAGCGAAAGCCAAAAGCAAGCAGTGGTGCTGAATAGAAAGCCCGATAGCAGCCGTGGTAGAGGAAGACCAAGAAGCAGATGGGCAGACAACGTGAAAAACGATGCTCAAATTCTACAAATCCCAAATTGGAGACAAGCGGCACAAGATCGACCTTTTTGGAGGACCATAGTGATGAAGGCCAAAGCTCACCCAGAGCTGTAGCGCTATAAGATGATGATGATGAATAAAATCCCATTACTCTCAACGTAGTAGATCGATAAATTATAGTGTTTTCACATAAAATATCAAAGTGAGTCCCAGGATTTTATTGTAGAATATATTCTGAAGCGTATTTAAACAAATAATTCATCAGATTTGGTTCTTTATATCTAAAATCAAAAAATATTTGTCAATATTAAAGACAGCCATTAATTTAGACGGACTAAGATAAGGTAGTGTAGTGGTTACCGTTACTGGTTATGTTATCCATTATGTTATGTAATAGTAAAAGGACATTTTCGAGTTCGAATTCCGCTTATATCATGAATGTATTAGGTACATACAAAGTTTTTCAGTTATTCTTTGAAATTAATTTGGAATACATGTTCGTTGTCATTTAAAATAAAATGGAACATTGCTATTATGAAGGCTAAGTTTTACTTTACAATAGATGTAGTTTTCCACATTTAAATTAACTGCTGTACCAAAAATTAAAAAAAAAAATTTATAAGAAGTAGACAATGTTATTGTCTATGCCATCTTGTAGATATTATTGTAAATACCAATCTCTTGAAGCAGTTAGAATGGCAATAGTTCAGCCTGGAAATTATAAAAATAAACAATATATGATCATTTTAATGTGATTGTATTTTATTTATCCCATATTTTTGTACTTCTTTAGTGATATTGAAATTTATTTGCACTTTTGTTTTACCGATATGTACCACAGAGCGTTAACAAGTCATCTTTAAATATTTAACAACCCCATGATTGAATGCCATAAAATATACATTTGTATATTAATTAATTATTACTTATATTTTTTGTTTTTGGTTTAAATTCAAATGTTTTTTTTTTATTTTTGATTTGTGGAATGTGTAACTATTTTAAATATTTTAAGTATTCACCAACTTTTTGCATATTTTTATTTTTGGCTAAAATTTTTTAAGCTTGCTAAATTTTAATATTTTTGTGGTGTAATTTACTATTCAATTATTCTTGCTTTTTTACTCACCACGTTCATCTTGTGTATTATATTATAAGATTTAAATATGTTGTTTTGTAAAGCAGGTGCAGTCTCACTAATTAGTTTTAATTTTATATTCATTAAATTTAGACAAAAACTAAAATATACAATCAAAATGAGTTTAGTTTGTTGTTTGTAATTACTGTTGTTTTTGGGAAAGTTATTTCAAGATTAGGTTACGAAATAAGCTTAAAAACGTATGATATCGGTTAAAACAAGAAATCCAATTAGATCTAACAGAATTTAACGGGCAACGGCAGTTTGTACGACAGAATACTCACGAAAGTATCTGCAAATTTCTTCAATCTCGATTTTTTTCAAAAAATGTTAAAGTTGTTAATTATATACAATTAGGTTATGGAATTAAGACGTGTTAGCTACAAAATTGTTCTATATATAAATATGTAATGAGACCACTGTATATAAATCTATACCTTAAAAACGGAGATACTTGGTGTTTAACTAAACGAGTTCAATATTAAAATTTTCTTGAATAGATTTCGAAATGTATTCGTTTGTAAGACACAATGTTAGACACCTAGTTTTCAAAGAATCAAAAAATGTTGATACATCGTGGCATGAAAATTTTAGACATCAAGTATCTCTGTCTCTGTAGCTTAAAGTGTTCATACATTTCAAACTTCGGTATTGGTCATTGTATATTCGCAATATTGATATTCCTGTAGTTTTTCTGAATATTTTTTATATATACATAACAATATGTAAATTGGTTGAAAAAAATATATAAATACATATGTATATAAATTAGTTTGATCTTTGACTTAGAATGTTTTCAATTTGAGTGGAGCTGTCATCAATTAAAATCATTTAAAGTTGGCTATAGACGCAAATAGGGAAATTTCAAATTAGCCAATTGCAGTTTTATGGCTAATTTATATATGAAAATATGCCGCAATTAGAATTAGTTATGTAATTCATTAGGCACACACCCAAAGACGTATTAATATAAAATCCTTGAACATATAATATGCACATGTAAGTATATATACATATAATATTATATATATGTATTATGTAGTATGTTTGATAATTTTCTTTTATCCAAAATAACTTAAATTATTGGTATTCAAAGTTACTTCTTAACCTTTTTTCGAACCTTTTTTCTTCTACCTAAAAAAATAAAACATAAGTTTAAATAATGTTAATAACAATAACTTTAAATTTAATTTCAGATGGAGAAAATAATTTGTTGTAAAATTATAAAATTTTCGAGCATCTTTTCTTATTTTAGGGTAAATTTCTTTTACTAAAAAAGAAAACCAAAATTGTCTTATTTTGTTTTTTTATTTCTTTTTTTAAATTTTAAAAATACTTTTAAAGACTGGTTAAAATCACAAAATAAAATATCAAATTCTTAAGTGAATCAACAAAAAAAAAAAAAAAGAAGTTCTAAAAATAAAGAAAAAAAAAATTGAATGTAAAAATTTATTTTCCTATAGGTACATATAATATACTTTCCCATGCATATATATTCAAAAAATTATATCCATACGTATATATTATTATATGTACTAATTTATATACTGATTTAATTAACTATCCATTCTACATGTCTGATATACGCTTATATATATATATATATATATATATATATATATATATATATAGTTATTGTACACATATCCAAAATATAAATATTTAATTTAGATGATAAAGTCCAATAAAATATAAATTTATATACATTACTACAATTACAAGTATGTACTTATATAGGTATATGCATATTATATTAACCAGATTATAATAAGTCCATATAAAAATAAGAACCTAACCTCAAACTATGAAAATTTCTTCTACATAATATGTGTGTATGTAGAATATTACAGATAACTGAGATAAAAAACAAAAAGTATTGCGCTTCTGATGAAAAGATCTTCTCTTTTAGATTCAGACTTTAAGATTTTTATTTTATATTGTATATATGTACCTACATATATTTTGAATTTCATTTAAAAATCTATATACATATAATGTGTGTATTATATATGTGCCTATATAAACTGGTGAAAAGTACAAGATAAAATTTATAAATATAAAAAAAAGAACAAAAAACAAGAAAAAAAAACTTTTAATTCGAAAGATCAATGGTTTGAGTTTTTGTTTTGTTTTTTTTGCAGATCGTGAATAACCGGGAGTAATACGTCACAAGGTGATTGTACTCGCAGATGTTAGTGGGTCACTATTAGTGCGGTCATTGAACTCTTTATTAAATGTTGTGTACATAATAAAACAACCTGAGAGTATTTTTATGTTTTTTTTTTTTAATTTTTTTTTTTGTTTTTTTTTGTTATGGTTGAGTATAGCAAACGAGTATCTTATAGTATATTTAAACATTTTATGTAATACCTACATATTATATTGTCGATATGTATATATATATATATATATATATACATATATGTATAGATATATAATATATGTATATTTATGGTACATATCGCTGTACAAAATATCTTTAGGATATTTTTATTGTTTTTGTTATGATTTTTTGTTTTGTGTTTTATTTTGTATTTTGAACTTTTCTCATTACAATATGTATGTACATAACAATATGAATATGCATATAATGAAGTTATATAGCAAATTAGGAATTTTATACATAATTGTAAGTAAAAAAGTGTAAACATATTATATATTGTATATGTAGGTACACTGCTAGCATAGGTATATAAATATTTAAAATAAATTTTATATATTGTGCATAATATATGTACATATACATTTGGGTATATAATAATTTAAAAAAAAAAAAAGAAATTAAAATCATAACAAATATTTGATAAAACAATTATAGATTTATTTTCATATATAATATACAAGTATTTATATATAGTTATATGTATGTAAAAAGACTTTATACACATATAATATCAGTGAGTACAGTATTCATGAAATATGTACTCATGTAATATAATATGTATTAAACCTACGTGTAATATATGCTCAAATTATTTAACAGAGTTAAGTTTGAAACTATAACTTGAGCTATGACTTGTTCTTCCTTTCTGTCCATTTCATCTCTATATCGATTAGGTTCCCATGATTTTCGGTCGTTTGCTGTAACCACAATTTCATTCTTTGTGTCTTTTGTAATTATTCCTAATATCGAGTAGGTTTTATTGGATCTATTTATCCCCATGATGTCGATCTTTGACTCGATCGTTGGATGTAAATTATTTATGACTTTCGTCGTTATGACATTTAATTATTTATGTACTATATATGAATATATTGACGTTTCATAACGAAGCGATATCATTTTATGTGGTTTTCTTTAACTTATTCATTTGTAATCGTATCGTTTTTAGTTACGAAATTGTAGAATTTATTTTTCAGTAAGATACCGTCGCTACTAAAGTAGGCCACGTGTGCGATTCCTTACATTATCTCTTCTAAACAATCTTCTTTAGTTTCATCAGAATAGATTTTAACTAACCGTACTCCAGTGCTTAAAGTATACTATTTTTTTTTTACAAATAGCCAAATATGATATGTACGAAACCTTTAATATCTTTTTTTTTGTTTATAAACAGCTGCGTGTATAATAACACTTTTACTAGTCCAATTCGAGCAAAATTTTCGGGTATAGGTTTAGTTGGTATTGATGAATAAGCAGTTCATCCAGCATCGTCACAAACATTAGTATTACAACCACGACCATATGAAACAAAAAATGTTCATGGTGCTATACAAGTTGAATTTGTGTTCATTGAAGGTGCTCAAATACCATCTGAACTAAGACCATATAATTTTAAAGAAGCCTTACGTATTAGTACACCAATTATTAATCGACATATTAAAAATGGTTCAGATTTAGCTGCTTTTAAAGTATTACAAAAAGGTGCTTTAGCAATTGAAGAGAATCCTTGTAAAATTACTTTAATTATACATAGAAATGAATGAAGCCGTCCCCCATACAAGGTTGAATCGGTAGATAGTTAAATTGTAGTGACAGGAAATACCGCCGGTGATAATAATGAAGATAGTGATATTGTCCAACAACAACAACAATTGAGACATAGTATTTCTGAAACAACAGCAAGTCCCACTAATAATACGGCTCCACGAATGATGATAATGATGATAATACGACTATAAATATACGAATGATAGCGGTATATTCATAATGAAACAGGTAATCAAGAAGTACTAAACGAAACCGTTGACAGTGGTAAGATGGGACATCCAATAGCATATTCATCACCATATCAACAACCTAATGGTCATTATAGTGATTTTGGTATGTCGGTAAACAACTTATGACATAATATGAATTTTGTATTTGTCAATTGGTATGTCATAAGCAATGTTATATTTGGGCACCATAAACATGCCCAAAACCAACAATTCTGTCGATGGAACTATCTAAGATAAATTGTTACGCCGCAGACAAAAGCATACCACGAAAATAAACAAAATACAAAACACAAAACACAAATAATAAAAATATTAAATATATTTACACGTACTGTTTTGCTTTTGGATAGCATAGGCGTAGTGAGAAGAAAAATATTACATACCTATACGGCTAAATTGACTTGTTATTGTCTTGAATTTTTGCAGATACTATTATAAGTTGTAATGATGGTTTAATGTGGTTGAAATAGGAAGGAATATGGCACCCTACATTCGTGAAGTTTGCACATACTTCATATTTCGAATATGTACATATTTCGTGAATGATGAAAGCTGATTTGTGTAACTAGCTCTAAAATAAACTATTTTAAAAAAAATATTGAACACTATTTTTCAACACTAAAATTCGACATTTTTTTCAAGAACCTGCTCTTTCAAAAAGACCGACTCTCGAAGTTTACTTTGTATTTTTCTTCGAAACAAACAATTAATTTGTTTGGTACAAATTCTACATTAATTATTTTCTTTTACGATAACCAAATCGAATATGCTTCTTAGTCAAGTCAAGGAAAAAAATTAACTGGTTTTCTGGTTATATAAAGAACTGTAGGTGAATTTCAAAGCTCAAAAGCACGGGGGTGCTTTTAATATTATGAATTTTAAAGTAAGTTTAGTAAAGCAAGTGTTAAAATTTATAAATTTTTTGGTTTGCCTTATGTTTGTCTCTTGTTTGTATTTGGTTTATTAGAAGTTCTTGCAATCAGATTAAAGAAAGCAAGAGCAGCATTTGAAAGTTTGAAACCAATATAGAGGAACAGCCAAATATCCAGAGCAACTAAATTTAGAATATTCCAGTCTTGGGTAAAATCAATCCTGACATACGGCAATGAAATTTGGTTAACATCAAAAGTTCTGAACCAGAAGTTACAAGTCTTTATTAATAAATGTTTAATGATAATATGCCGAATATTCTGGGAAAACACAATAAACAAGAAGGTTCTGTGGATAGTAACCGGCGAAGAACTCATAGCGAAACAAATTATAAGAAGGAAATGGAAATAGATAGCTATCAAAAAACATCGCGCGAATGAGCTTAAAATGGAACTAAGAGAAACCGGTTGTCCAAAGAACACCTGGCGGAGAGCCATAAAACAAAAACTAGAAAAAACAAACATAACGTGGGAACAAGTGAATGATAGCAGCTAGCAATTGAGTACGATGGAAATGTCAAGTGGAAGACCTATGCTCTCAAGAGGAGTAAGGACTGTCATACCGTTAGTAAAGAAAACTTAAAGTTATAGTTATTGGTAAAAGCAAAAGAAGTAGAAGTAAGGTTCGGTGGGTAGGTGCTAACCAAATTGTTTATGTTTGCTACAAATTTATGTAAATAAAAAGTAGAAATTGTCCTTTCTTGAGAATGACTTAAGTATACGATACGATTCCATATTCTAGATGTTGCCACAATGAAAAAATTTCCATAACCCGTCTTGATATTTCCACTTTGTCCTTAATATTTGCAGTCTGGCGCGTTCCTCGACGAAATTTTCTACGAGGTAGAAGTAGTAATTTTAGTTCTTCCAAGCACGTACTCACTCCTACAAGATATCTACAAAAAAAAAATAAATAAAGTTAGCACTCCAAAAATACAATACTGGCTAAGTGGTACAATTAGGGCAATAGCTTACTTTTTAAAAATGTATATTATAGGTAGACCAGAATGTGAAAATGAGATGATCAATAAATTTATTGTTATGCTTTAATACATTTGTTAAATTTTGTATCTATGTACCATCAAAGGGGCCAAATTTCCTTTTAATCAACGATAAAAAATTTTATTATTTTAATTGTAGCGTGTATCTAACCTAATGAGATTGAGTGTAGACATTTTTTTTTACTAGTTTTTCAGGAAAAACATTTTTTAATTTAGAAATTTTATTTTTATATTAAATTTTTATATATATATATATATATATATATTTTTTTTTATTATGGTTTTATTAACTTGTAATCCGTGTATAGATCTAAAAAAAAAGCTTTATTTGTAAATCACTTACTTTAATTTTAAATAAGAGATAAATAAAAATTGATTATAATGAACTTGTTTGTATAATGTATATAAACGATAATATAATGTAATGTATGTAATATGTATATGTAATGAAAAATTAACTCTTTATAAAATGATCATCTCACTCAATCTCATTTAATATAGAAGTGATATGTAGTATTACATATACATTACATTTACATATTATTGCATTTGTGCGAGAGTAAAAATCTCAAAAATTACAAAATTAAGAAAAACCAATAAAATTTTTTCTCTACTATTCAATTTCCAATCTCATAACCTAAGAAAAACAAAAAAATTTTTATTTTATAAAACCAGAGAGAAAAGTAAGTTTAAAATAATCCATGATTCTCTTATATTTTGTACCTTTTTTCATTTTACTTCTCATTTTATGTTATTCTCACGGTCTCTTGAAAATCTTTTAAAATTATTTAACATTTCAACTTTTCAACATAAACAACAAAAAAAAAAGCATTCAAGTTAATTTTTTTTTTTTTTTTTTTTTACATTAAAAAAACAAAGCTACTTACATATATTTTCATCTATGATCATGATATCTATATATATGTACATAAGATTGTATTTACAAATATTTGTATATAAAAAAAGAAGTCAATGTACAATAATACATATAGAAAAAAAAAAATTGTATATAGGAAAAGAGAAAATTCAAAAACAAAAAAAAAAGAACAATAACTAAAAAGCTTTCTGGTTTGTTAAGTATCTGAATGCAAACTATAGAGCGCAGACAATCTGGGTCAAATTTTGCCATTGAACTGGTGACGTCACAGGGCAATGACCTGGTGTCGATGGTCGATGATATTCTAGGGCGCACACCATAAGAAAAGATACAAAATATGAAAAGATCTCGTCTTATTTTATTTATTTTTTATGTTATTGCTGTTGTTGTTTTTTTGTTATTTCAAGTCTTGCAAGAGAAATGATCTATGCTTGCAAGTCGCATTAAAGAATTTTTTTTTATTTTGTATCTTTTCTATATACATATATATATATATATATATATATATATATATTTTGTTGAGTATATTTTTTAAATGTGTTAATGTATTATAAATTCAAATGTATGTATAGGTGTTATGTAGCAGCATATTTTACAACACGAAGATAAGAGTAATTTCGAGTTTAAAAACTGAAATTATATTTTCCATATGGAATTTTTTTTTTTTTGTAAACATTTTTTGTTAATTATTTTTTAATGAGAGTTGTAAAAAAAAAAAAAAATTGAACACAAAAAGACAATGGAAAATTGATAATAAAAAATAAGAATAAAAATTTGGTTATTTTTTTTTTTTTGAATTTTTATTCTTCTTATATGAAGTTTTGATATTTTCTAGTCTAGATATTCAGACTAATGGACAATAATAAGATAAAAGGATTTTATTACTGGGATTAAAATAAAATATTTAGGGAAAATTTATTTTTTTAGTTATTAAATTTTCAAGAATTCTCTATTGATTCTTTCAGTGGAACTGGTATTTTTTTTTTTTTCAATGATAAAAAAAATAGCGTATGCATTTTTGAATTTAATTCTAATATTGAAATGTTTAACTTTTAATTAAATTACGCCATTTTTTTGATGTTTTTTGCACGGTATTTTTTATGTGCACTAATTTATAGAAATAGAATTTGTTAAAAAATTAGGAACTTATTAAGCTTTATAAATGTAAATTTGTATACGTATATTATTTTTTTTCTTAAAAATTATTTTTTTTTTATTTACTTTTTACAAATTATGTGTATAGACATTACATTGTTTAATAATTTTAAAAAAATTATTAGTTTAATAATGCTTATCCGGTTTTATTTAAAAGTACTTATATATATACTAAAAAATTGTTTGACTACTATTTAAAAATAATTTTGACGACTGCAGCTGCAGTGTGGCTCGAAAATATGGCTTAGTACATTTAAAAATATGATACTAATCAATTTTTGATTAATTAAATTAATCATTTTGTCTGCAAATTCCTATTTCTGGATAAAATAAGAAAATACTATATAATCATATAGATATTTTCAAAAACAGGAATACTAAAAAAAAACTTTTGACTAGAAATGGAAAAGAGAACAGTAACAGGGAAGCAGAGAACGAAGGTTCGTCTTGAATTTATACAAGTCACAAATATAGAATTGATCTTGTTTGGGGAACACTTAACTGCTCAACTTAAATAAGAGCGTACAACGTACGACGTATAAACGCCGTAAGTTGTAACGAACGGTGCTCCTCGAAATAAAACGCGCCGTTTGTCAATTTAATGTGTCAATTTCAGATGTTTTTATTTTTCAGAGAAAAATAAACCGAAAACTTTAAAAATCTAACAACATCTAATTATAGAATATTATAATAATTTATATTAATAATATATTCAATTAAGATATTAATGATGACAAAAATATCAAATCTTACAAAAAATTAAATAAGCACTTCAAAATGACAAAATGACATAAATAAACAAAAAAAATAAAATATACGCCTGTCAAAATTGAAACTTCGAATATACAGCGTATCGGCGTTGCGTATTTCGGTCACCTTCATATAAAATGTATTATCAAGAGCTAATTTTGACACACGCCGTACGCCGTACGCTATAATTTAGGTTGGGCGGTAAGATGGAATTTGGCTCGACATTCGAGATGTTGAGGTCATAAACAAATTTCCATATGTTGTAGGGATGAGCTGATGCTGCTTTTCGTGTTTCACAAGGGTAGCGCTTAAGTGGACGTAACACATATTGAATTTCCATTAAGCATGTGCCCATGCCCATGATAAAAAAAATAGTGACAGTATGACAGTGAAACTTAGTTCAACCAAAAGTAGTATATTAACAAAAACCCCCAGAATAATGTGCCGAATAATTTCGCCAAGCATAATAAATAACAAATACCTCAGAATATACTACTTGCTGACAAATTTATATCAAGGATAATTAAAAGAAGAAAATGGAGATGACTAGGCTCAGAAAACCGCAAAAAAAAAAAATGTTACACGTATGAACCTAGAAGGAAATCCTCAAGAAACCAAAAGACGTGGTCGAAAATCACCAGGTATATTTTCGAATAGAATATTTGATATTAATGGATTTTGCTTTGTTGATGTTAGGCAACTCTAGTTTTTAGAAGTATTAAATTTGAGCTTATTTACACTTTCTCAGTCTACGATAACTGAAACTTGGTCCCTTTAGCAACATTTTAGCAGCTTTTTGAAAGGAATCAAGGGTACTATATCATCAACGAAAATGTATGTATATATAGTAACATTATAAATATAATGTTGGAGAAAGAACTGAGCCTATCAGCTTTTAAAGGAGTCAACAACAAATAAAATTGTAAAATTGGTGAAAATTTTTGCGCAGTAATAATGTAAAAAAATATTTTTTATACGAGTAAGCTAGTAATGTATAATCATGTTATATGGCCAAAGTTACAAGTAGTTATTTAATAATAAAATCTGTATAATATTGGAAACAAAGTAATTTAATTTGTATGGAAATCACAAGAAGCTTTTATGTGTAATTATGTGTAATTTGGATGAATATCTAATTCAGCAGATATCCTCTGTTTTTTTCTGTTTCTTTTAAAGTTATGCCAGTTTTTCGATATTGAATAAAATTCATCCCTAAATTAATTGATGTATATAGTATACATACCATCATTAGTTATTATCATGTTAAGGCATAGACTTATGGATGAAATTTGGCCTTCATCACTATACTTCTCCAAAAAGGTTGATCTTGCACCGCTTGTTTTCGATTGTGGATTTGTATGGTTTAAGCACTATTTTTAATGCCAAGTCTCACCATCTGCTTCTTGGTCTTTCCCTATCACGATTATTATCGGCTTCTTAGTGTTTCTCCGAAAGTGTGTCAATCTTCTAATTCCTTCAAAATTGTACATATACCGAATGTTATATTTTGGGTATTCCTTATTTGCTGATTTTTTGACATTATTAATTTTTTCATTAATTTTTAAGTTTATTTTTGTTAATGTTTTTATAGTTTTGCTAATTAAAACTACGGTTCATGATAACACATCAGAGATACATGAAAATGTACAAAAGTGCACCCGATACATCGGCATTGCAATTTAAAATGTTTTTTTTTTTATCATAAAAACGTGAGGCATCCTGTATAATAAAAAAAAAACTTTATCATATGATTTTTTATCATGTTTACATTTTTTTTTATTTTAATTTCTTTTGTTTTTTCTTTGATAACCGCATACAAAAATTTAGTAAACATTATAACATATATACGATAAACATTTGATAAACAAACAAAAATGAAACTTAGAAAAACAAGTGATGTGGAGAAAGATATTTAAGAAAGCCCAAAGTATTGGCAACGAGGTTATTTCCCGAAAATTCTTATCACAACTTAAATTTTACCAGGCAATCAAATTAATAAGGAAGTAAAAGTTGTATAATCAAGTCGTCCTACTTATATTTTTTTTACATTATAACATGGAGAGTATAAAATATTTACACATTTCTCTGTTTTCCTTTTTACTATACGTACTATATTGTATGCTGTTATTTTATTTTGTTTTCATGATAGCACCTACGACTCCTTACATACACAATATTACTGGGCTGACGACGATAATATGGTGATGGGTTCTTTTTATTTTGGTTTTCGCAAAAAAGAAAAAATTAAAATAAAATACGACCATGTGTAAATGTTTATTAAATTTGTTGTTGTTGTTGTTGTCGTTTTGTTTTTGTTTTTTAAGTTTTCCTCCAATATCTTGTGTTTAGAATTATTTTTATTTTTCTATTTTTTTTTTATTTATTTTATATTATTATTTATATACAATATGTATATAGATACTCGTATGTACGTGTATACTATTATTCCTGAATCATTAATGCGCAACTCAAATCCTTTTGTGATTTTTTCAATTTCAAACATTTTTATTTTAATATTTTAATTTTTAATGTGAAATTTCATCTGAAATATTTCATTTATAAATGTTTCAATTTATTTTCTAATTACAAATTAGGTATATTTAATGATATTGTGATGAATTTGATCAAAATAAGAATTTCTCGAAAAAAGAATTTGTTCTGAAGAATTTTCGGCAACAAACAGAAAATTTGATTCTGAATTCCAATTTTTCTTTTTTACATATTAGCTGTAACAAAATTTTTAGAGGAGTAAGAATAAAGAAAAAATGTTTAGAAAGTATTAGTAGTAAGTGGTTAGGGTATATTAGATTTAAATGCATTTGGATATGGAGTTGTATGTCAGTAAATATATCATTGTTGGGAAGGTTTATAATATGTATTGTGAATAGCTATTGTATGGTTTAATTAATTTTTTTTTTTTTTTAATTATTTAATTGCCTAAAAAGTTTTTGTTGTTTGGCTCTTTTTATGATATTGAAAATATTTTGAATATTTTTTGTATTTCTTTTTATATAATAAATAATATGAAGTTTGTCTTTTGACAAAATGGACATTTCACAACTTTCCATTTGACATATTTGACTATTTACAAATGGTTGTTTGACATAATGAGACACTTCGCAAAAATATATTTAACAAATATAAATTTTTGCGTAAACATTTTTCTAAATTCCAAATACTTTATTTGCAAAATATAATGTTTGTGAAATATCTTCTTCGAAATAAAATAAATCGTGGTATATGTTACATTCGTATATGTTATATGTTCGTATATGTTTTACATTCGTGTTACAAGACGTGTTTACCCGATTCATGTAATTTTGTCACACAACGAACACTACATTTCACAAACCCAATTAAATCTGCTTTAATTTTTTTTTACTTAAATTGTAGTGAAATCTCTCAATATTTAATTTATCCTTACCCTTGATTTAGGTAGGAGGTCTCTGGTAGCTCCTGGATAGGTAGCTCTCTGGACTCAAGTTTATTATTACTTTATGTTAGTAGTTTGCTAAATCTGAAATTGTATTGTAAACCATATACATGTTTAGTGATGATCTTGTAATTGTGTATATATGTGAAGGGTTCTGTAGAAAGCCTAAAAGAAATAATACAAAATGACATGGAAAGTATTTATGAGTGGATGAACAACCACAAACTGGAAATCAATACTAAGAAAATGAAATGTATTATATTTAAAAACAAGTGAATTATATTGACACAATTAATATAACATAATATTTATGTACTATCGAAAAAGTAAAAACCTACAAGTATTTGGGAGTAACTGTTGATGACAATTTGAATTGGGACAAACAAATAGAAGAACAACACTATTAAAGGGAAGAAGAATAGTCGGAATTTTTCAAAAAATTAATAGAAGAGTTAAAATATTTATGCATTTTAAAATGTCATTAACGTCTGGCAATTCTATGAACAGGGTTGTGAGTATAATGCTTTTGCACTATTTACATGAAATGCACACATGAAAAGGCTAACACAATATTAAACATATTTTTTATGTAATCATAATATTTTTTCCATTTACAATTAGCGGTTTATTGTTAGTCACATATTTGATATTTAATTTGATTTACTTATATTCATACTTATCTAAGTTTCTGTTTTATTTGTTTATTTATTTAAATTTTCTTTAGTCGTGACCAATTTTGTTCTAAAAGTCTAAAATATAATTTTTTCATGGTTTCATAATCTCAAAGATTGCCAATAAAAATAAAATATATGTATATAAATATTTTCATATAGTTATCAAACTTAACTTTTTCTTCTAAATTTAATTTTGCAATTTATTTTTTACGTATTAAATTTATTTTGAATATAATAAGAATCGAAAACCTCATTGATAATACAATTTAGTTTGAAAAATAATGAAATTTATTCAAATTTCAATTTTTATAATTATATATATATAAATTTCCCTAGATCCATATTGTACTTTATGTTGTTACATAGCATGTAAAATAATTTTTGTACCAATAAGCATTTAAAAATATGAGTATGTGGTTTAAAATATCAAAATTCCTGGTATAATTTGTTTACCATGAGATTTCAATTCGGGCCCTCTTTAGTATATTAGAGTCATGTAACAAATACAAAATTCTTTACATTAAAGTAAAATTATAGATAACAGTTTTAATTAAATATTTTTAGGCATTGAATTACTTAAATAAAACTGTGAGGTTAAGAAGAGTTTGAACGAAAATTTGTAATACTGACTAATTCAGTAATAAAAAATTTTGTTTTTACTTATTTATTTATTTTTTTACGAAGTATTAATTTAGTGCATATAAGTATCAAAATTAAAATATATTAAAGTGACTATACAAAACAAAAAAAACAAAAAAAAAATTAACAAAAAGAAAATTATGAAATTTAACGGGACTTTTAAAACGATTGAATCACCTAAATAATTGTAGTTCATAAGACAGGTAAAGTAAAGTAAACCATGTATCTTATATCTGTTTTATGTCTAACTTATCTATTTGAATACAAGTTATCTATTTGAATACCAGTTCAAACAATATATTTTCATATTCGAATTTAATCTTGAAAATATATTACAAAAATATTGTAGTTTATAGAAGTTTTATTTTCTTTCAGATAGCAAAAGCAATTGAAATAGTCTTATTATAGGGTAACAAATTTCTTGTTCTCAGAAAGCGACGGGACTTTAGTTAATTAAAAACATCTATTAATTTCTTGTATATATTTGAAATAATTATCAAAACGTAACTATTGATTTATTTTTTTTTTTTTATTATTTTTATTTTTTTTTTTATTTTTTTTTTTATCCATACACAGTTTTAAGAACTTATACTAATGATTTTAATATGAATATAATACAATATTAACTTACATAATTATGATAAATTTTATATTTCAATTAATGTTTATTTGTATTATACATAATATATTTTTTTTTTTTTTTTTTTTTTCTCCTATTACTCCGCGTGGTAGCATAGGGCTTCGATAGTGAACCTCCATTCCTCTCTGTTGAGTACTACTTCCTTAATATCGTCCCAGGTATAATTGTTGACTGTTAATTCTTGATCGATTGTGCGTCTCCATGTGTTGTATGGTCTGCCGGGTCTCCTTTGTCCTTGTGGATTCCACTCTAGAGCTCTTCTTGCTATATCACTTTCTGATTTCCTTAGTGTATGACCTATCCATTTCCATTTTTTCCTATTTATCTGTCTGTTGATAGGTTCTTCTCCAGTTATCATCCATAAATCTTCGTTGCTAATTCTTGCCGGCCAGAATATTCTGCATATAATTCTCAAGCACTTGTTGATGAATACTTGTAGCTTCTGTTTGATTCTGACCGAAGTGAGCAATGTTTCACTGCCATATATTAATGTTGACTTAACACATGCTCTGAATATTGTTAGCTTTGTTGTTCTCGATATTTGGTTGCTCCGCCATATCTTCATTAGGCTCCCAAATGTTCTTCTTGCCTTATTTATACGGCTGTTGACATCTTCTGTTGCACCTCCTCTTGATGTTATAATGCACCCCAGGTAGTTGAATTCTTCTACGTATTCTATCTGTTGTCCACTCACTGTTATTGGCTCACTGTAACTATTGTTTGTCCTCATTGCTTTGGTTTCCTCGATATTTAATTCCAGTCCCGATTTCTTTGCTTCTTCCTGTAATCTGTTGACTTTGTTCTGTAGGTCCCTTTGATTTTTTGATATGAGGCATACATCATCTGCGTAATCTAAGTCTTCTAAGTTTCCGAAGAGATCCCATTCTATTCCGTTTATTCCAGTGCAAACTTCTCTTAGAATGTCGTCTAGTATTGTGTTGAAGAGAAGTGGAGATAGTGGACATCCTTGTCTAACTCCTATATTGGTGTAGAATGGATCACTGATCTTACCTCTGTGTTGAACTGTTGTCTCTGCATCTTCATACATCGCTTTGATGATGTTGATGATTTTTTCAGGAACTCCTTTCTTTGTAAGTGTTCTCCATATTGCGCATCTCTTGACTGTGTCGAATGCTTTCTTAAAATCTATGAATAGTAGATATAGTGGGGCATTCCATTCCACTGATTGTTCAACTATGACCCGTAAAGTATTTGCCTGGTCTACACAGCTTCGGTTTGGTCTGAAACCTGCCTGCTCTTTCCGTAGTATTGGTTCTAGTACTTCTTCTAATCTTTTCTTTATAATAATTGCTATTATCTTATGAATAGTATTTAGAACCGTGATTCCTCTCCAGTTGCTGCAATTTGCCAAGTCTCCTTTCTTAGGTATCTTGACAATCATTCCTTTCTTCCATGATGGTGGTATATTCTCTTCTATCCATGCTTTCCTGATGTGGGGTTCAATTGTTTTTGCGAATAAGTCAGGGTCCAGTTTGGCTATTTCTGCTGGAATTCCATCTTCACCTGTTGCTTTGTTGTGCTTCAGGATATTGATTGTAGCTTTGATTTCTTCTATATTTGGAGCTTGAGTAGATATTGGCAGTCCCTCAGTTGGGTAGATATTTGCATTGTCTCTGTTTCTTATGTCTGCTTCATTATTTGTACTTTCTTCGTTGCTCAGTTCTTGGAAATGTTCTCTCCATCTCTTTAATTGATCCTCTAAGTTTGTGATGAGCGCACCATTTTTATCTTTAATTGGTTTGTTTTGTTGTTCCGACTGGTTAGTTAAGTTCTTGATTATGCGATGCAATTCTCTCAGGTTATGTTGCTGTGCTGCTTTTTCTGCTTCTCCGGCTAAATTTTGTAGAAATTTCCTTTTATCTCTTCTTGCTGCTCTTTTTACTGTTTTCGCTATTTCTTCATATTCTCTTCTTGATGCCATCCTGTTGTTTATCATTTTCTTCATTTCACCTCTTCTTTTAATCAAGGCCCATGTGTTATCGGTTATCCAGATTTTTCTTTGTGGTTGTGAAATTCCAAGATTTTGTTCGCTTGTTTGGTTGTAAATTTCCAGAATCTCTTCCCAAGTGTATTCTCTATTATTTCTAATATTTTCTCGTAACGCCGTAACTATGTCAGCTCTTACTTGCGGATTTTTTAAGTTGTTTATATTTATTTTCTTCTTTCTATATCTTCTGCCTCTTCCTTGTTGGCTTAGTTTCATTCTGAAGTCCCCAGTTAGTAATTCATGATCGCTGTGTATATCTGCTCCCCTTCTATTTCTCACATCTAACATTGATTGTTTCCACTTCTTGCTGATGCATATGTGATCTATCTGATTTCTTGAGATCCCGTTTGGTGTTGTCCATGTGTATTTGTGGATATCTTTGTGTGGAAATAGACTCCCTCCGATTGCTAGGTCGAAAGTCTGACACAACTCTATCAATCTTTCCCCGTTGTTGTTTCTTTCTCTTCCTAACCCGTGTTTGCCCATTATCTCCTCAAGTCCATTGTTGTTAGATCCTATTTTCGCATTCCAGTCACCCATTAATATTATGATATCTCCCCTATTTATGAGTGCTAGCGTTGTTTCTATTTGTTCGTAGAAGTCATCCTTAATATGGTCTTCAGCGACATCTGTTGGTGCATAGCATTGAATTATTGTTACATGTCTTGTCATATTTCGAAATCGCCCTATAACAATTCTATCCGAGACTGCCTTCCACGAAACCAATGTTTGTCTCAATTTCTTTGATATTAGTATTCCGACTCCACTTTCACCCCCTGTTTCCCTTCCACTGTAAATTACCATGTTTCCATTCTCCGTGTTGATTTCTCCGGTGTTGTTCCATCGCATTTCACTTATACCTAGGATGTCTATGTTGTAAGTAGCCATTTGAGCTTCCAATTGCGAGAGTCTTGAAGCTTCTCTAAGTGTTCTTACATTCCATTGTGCAATTCGGGTCCTTTTTTGAGTGCCAAAGGTCGTTATCAAGTAGTCATTCGTGTATCCGAGGCTTCTTCTTCTATTATTTCGAATCCATTGATTTACCGATTATGCGGGTGATTGGCCTACAGTAACCGGTCCTAGGAGATGGAGTAACCATCTACCGCTGCCTAGAAACAACGTGGCGCTACCTTATTACCGGTTCGATCTCAATTAATGATTTTCATTCGATTAATCTCGAAATTTCAATTAACAAATTTAATGATGGGTTTTTTTTTTTTTTTTTTTTTTATAAATCGCCACCAACCAGGTTCGAACCGGGTACATAATATATTTACTTAATTTAATTGTGAGGACAATATTGTACTATACTTTAGTGGAATTAATAAAATATATAAATTAATAAAAATATATAATTTTGTAATTTTGTGTAATTTTGTATGGGGTATAATTTGTTTAATTAATTGTTCTGATTTCCATTTTTACTTTAAACATTTGCAGTTGGGAAAAGTGGAACAGCATAGATGTCACAATATTTCCTTCGATATTAAACTAGAACGTAGAGCTTTGTAGTCGCAGTTAAAATATGTTTTCGCAATACGTTCCTTGAAGTCTAGTAGATTTTCCTTCAAACTTACTCTTTTTACATGCATTTCGACCAAATAGTCGGGGATATTTAGCTTTGTATGATTTATTTTGTCTCTAATTTCTGAAATTACTATCCAGTTAAAATCACTAATATCTTCATTTGACATTTCTGATTTATAGTTAAAAGAAACAGAATTGTAATTCTTTGTGACTGAACAAAGAGGCGGTATGTCCACAGAACGTTTAAGTGAAATTTGAAGTTTATCTGCTTTAATTAGTATTCCAAAAAGTTCACAACACGACTTGATTCTAAATAAGGACGAGCAATAGTAAAAGACTTCTTCAGCATATATATCTGGTCTAATATTAAAAACTGATTGACCATGTATAAAGATATCTTTTATTTAATTTGATCTGTATATGACGGTCACTTCATTTGAGTACTTTTTAAAATCTGTCACTGTAATGGAGCATTTTAAAGTAATTAATAAATATCAAGGCAAATTTTCTAGAATATTATAATTTAATGAAAGGAGCCATACTTTAAGGAGTTTCAAGAATTTATTAAAGTTTCTTTCTGTTCTAATGGAAATTGGTAATAAATTAAAAAAGGAAGGTGCCAAAAAGTCAAAAAATTTCTTATAATGTGTGTTATAGGTAAAAGGAATCTGTACCATATTTCTATTTTTAATTCTATGATTATAAATATTATTATTTCGAATATTATTAACATTGACATCTTGGAAGAACTTTCTTAAAGACCTGAAAACGTATAAGTGCCTTAGAGGAAAAATTTTTAAATGTTGAAATAATGGCCAACAACTAAATGTCCTAGTTATGTTCGTCATCAATAAATTAAGTTATTTTAGATTTGATAAAATTCCATAAAGTATGTTTAGGGAGTAGTTTCGTTTAATCCATAGAAATTTTATTGAAATTTTACCCAAAAATATATAAAAACTTTAGGTATATATAAATACGATAAAAATTTAACTAAATTGTGCAATACATCTTTTTTTTTATATAACTCCAAGTCTATTACTATGATGTTCATCCATACATCCTATTTTTTTTTTAAAGAAAAATTTGATGTGAGATTTGACCTTGTTTTGGATAGTTTAAATACTTTGATACTTTTTATAGTTTTGATGTGTGTATTTAAACATTTTATGACATATGTTCAAAGGTCTGAATGTTCATCAAATTAGCCAATAGAAGCTTTTCAATGCACAATGAAGTTTTTTCTTATTCTCATCATATTCTTTTAATTAATGTGACCTTTGTATCCAGAGTCATTCTACATATTATATATATAATAACATGTGTGCAGAGTTATTTCATTTATCTTTTTATAATAATGTATTTAATATTGTACACATTAAATAAAAGTAAAATTTATTTTTACTAACGTAATTTTTGTATATTTTTGTAATTTTTCGTAATTAATGTATTACCGATTTTTGCAAAAATAATAAAAAAACTAGTATTGGCCTGCTCCTCGAATTTCGTGGAAGTTTAATGACAAATCGCATTTTTTATGTTCTTGACAGTAACCTAAGTAGAATCACCTTTTCGTGCTTAATTAAGTACGGTACTGCAATTTTACACTACATCTACAATATTTCGAGTATTTATTTATCAAATTACTGGCTTATTAACTCATTAAATGTGGAAAACTACTACTATTGTCAGGAACTAAGCCTCCTTAAATAGAATAGCTCCATTTTATTTAAGTTGTTCTAGATTATCCTCTCAATTATTTTTTGTCATTTATTTTATCCAAATGACAAAGGGTACTGGACCAGGTCGAAAAACTGATAAATAATTTTTTTGCTTCATCGGGAATCGAACCTGGGACCCTTCGGTTGAAATGCAGGCGCTCTACCTACTGCGCCACCCAGTGTGTTTACTCTAATCATTATATTTGGTAGTATTTAAAATGGCTTTTGTGTTAATGTTTGTCTTTATTTGAATTAATTTTTATTTATACATTTTATATTTAAAATTAAAAGCAGCCTTAGTTTTAGGTAATCAATTTTTTTTTTACTTTATTTAAAAAGTAAGTAAGTAGTAAGAAAGAAGAAAAAAGTTAATATTCCTATTTTTGCATCCAGCTACGCATATAAGAATATTTAACGTAAATATTCTGAAATATGATATTATTTTCCGATATTTCGATAAAACGATATTTTGAAAAAGCGAAATATCAAGAGACCAGATTTCGTTACACTTCCAAATTAAATACAATATCACTGAAAACAAATCTGATTATAAAAACTAACTTTCTATAGAGTCGAAAATCGCTTGAGTAAGTTTAAAAACAAATTAAATTGTATGATGTATGTATGTATATAATATATTTCAAATCAGCATGGTTTTATGGATGGAAAATCTACATCCACTAATTTACACTAATCCACAGCTTTTCATCACACAGTTTTCAATACAATTGAAAAACACTATCAAGTAGATACAATATTCACTGATGTTTCTAAGACTTTTGACAAAGTAAATCATTCTTCACTATACTCTCTAAACTTCAAGCTCTGGGTATTCATATTGTACCTTCCTTCTATGGATTTATTTGGTCGTAAACTGTTTGTTAAAATACAAAATAACACTTCATATACCTTTGAAGCTATGTCTGGTTTTCAACGAGGGACTCTTATGGGGCTACTATTATTTTCATTGTTTATGAACGATATCGACTTGATATTAAGGCTTTGATTTTATCATTTACTGACGATACTAAAGTTTTTGCGGTTATTAAGTCGGATGAGGATTGCTCGACAAATTCTACTCTTGATAGAACATTAATAGCCTTTGCATAAATATTAATAAGAGCAATTACATGTCATTTTCTAGGAGACAAACTCCAGTTGAATTTTATTATCCACAGTCCACAGTATTATCACAATGGTTCTATTATTGAGCATGTCTATGAAACAAAAGACCTAGGTATTATTCTCGATAATAAATTAACTTTTAATGCTTATAAATATCGCATTAAATATCATAGTGGAAGAAATTGTTGAAATTGATGGTAAAATAATAGAAATGGTCGATGAAATCAAATAAGGGGAAAAAATATATTTTTTATCAAGGATTAGAGATAGACTATCTTTCCTAAATGCTATAAGATTGTATAATGTAATGATTAAACCTCATTTTGAATATTGCTCATCGATTTTATTTATGTCAAACAATGAAATGATATATAGAATGCAAAAACTGCAAAATAAGGTGATGGGAATAATCTTAAAAGTCGATAGGTAAAATTCAGTTAGTTTTATGTTAGAAGCTTTAAAGTGGTTAAAAGAGTAAATCAAAGAATTAAATTTAATGTCCTAATAACAGTTTTTAAAATAAAAAATAAAAATTATCCTAAGTATTTATGTGACAGATTATGTGTACTATAGTATATAATGATGAAATTCACCATTATAATTTAAGAAATATTTTACGTTTTAGGTTAAACTTTTTTAGAAACAAAAAAACAAAGAACATGTTAATGTACAACGGTTTAAAGTTATTTAATGAATTGCCTTGTTGTTTAAGAAATGAAAATAATTTAAATCGATTTAAACGTTTCTTAGTATTGTTTTTGATAATCAGATTTGTTTTTAGTGATATATTTAGATTTATAGAATAAAAGTCGATTTTCCTTTCACTAATCATTTGTATTTATTTTGCGAATATCGATATTTCGGAAGCAACTTACTTCCTTTCCTATTACGAAGGAAGTAGCTTTATTAGTAGTTTACGTAAAAGAAAATTTTTAAAAATAATAGAAATAGTTTGAACTTTTATATATATATTATATTGTAAATGAAATTAAAATAGTTAATAAACTAAATAAATAAAAAAAAAAAATCGTTTCATAAATAAATAAAATCGTATCATAAATCGAAACTCTCAGCAATTTTCTGATCCCTATATTCAAAAATTTATATACTGCACTCGTGCGTCCACACCTCGGATTTGCTTGTCTCGAATTTGGATGCCTTTATTATGATAAACATATTAAGAGAATAGAGTCTGTTCAAAAGAATATGATTATGTTTTGTCTACGTAAATTCAACTGGCAATTTTATATTACACTGTATATCTAGATAAATGTCAACTTATGGAGATTTCTACTCTTTAGGCTGGGCGAAATGCTGCTTCCGTGATGTTTTCCTACGATATCTGATCTGGCAGAATAAAATGCCCATCTATTCTTCGTCTTTATTATATTTATGTTCCAGTGCGCGATTTCAGAAGCCAAAGATTTTTATATCTTCATAGTCATAGAACGAAATATATGGTTTTTCTGTATAGCAAATTCTCAGCGCTTATTTAATAACAGTTTTCCACTAATTGACTTCAACTACAGTAGATTCGTTTTGAGGAGAAAAACCATCAAATTTTTCAATACCTTACAATAATTCTTCTAATTTTAATTAATTATAATTTTATCTACATTTCTCTATTATTATTTGAATGCACTACCATTACAATTACTATTACTATTAATATTTATTAATTTTACTTATGAATTTTTTTTTGTTTGTTTTTTTAACTTCTTTTTTTAACTTATTGTTATTTTTATCTTGAAGTTTGTTAATTCATTTTATTTATTATTTATTTATTTTAACAGTTGATCCTACAGATAAATCTGTAGGCCAACTTTATAAGCCCTTTTCCCTTTCGAAATGTGAACCTTACATTTTATTATTAATGTTATTTTATATTTGAAATTATTGTTATACATATTTAGAATTTTTATTTTAAATTTTATCTTTCTAATTTTATCTTATTTTAGTTGTTAATATTTTATAAGCAAAATCTGTAAGGGACTACCCAATAGATTGAAATAAATAAAGAATAATTACTGAACAAGATAACAGTATATCAACAATATTGTTAAATAAATTTATTTTAAGTTAATTATTAATTAGTTTTGTTTGTTAACACAAATAATAATAAAAATATTTATAGATACAATGGTGACATAAAATGTCTATGTATCAATATTAATTAATAAATCGACCTTTTTCGTTTTATTAAAAGTAAAATGACATAAAAATTTTAATATTTCACATTTAAAAAATTTATAATCATTAAATGTATTTTATAATTATTTTAAGTTAATATTAATAATGGATTGATTTTATTATAAATTTAAATAGTTTATATTAAATAAATAAATAAATAATTTTAGATTATGAGTAATCAAAACAGATTTTAATTTTTTATAAATTTATGCTCCTGAAGTGTGGGTAAATGAATTAATTGCAATATTAAATTCAAATCGATGACATATCATCAGTATAAATATAATTTTGGGTAATGTGTTGTGGCACAAAATGATTTCTAAAATCTTGAATGAATTTCTATTTTAATATGAAAATTTAAATATTTTTTTTTAATTTTTAAAATTTTAATCAAAAGAAATATTTTAAGTTATTTTTTGTCTTCTTTTTAGTTTTTTCAAATAATGTTTGTAAATATTGGGTTAAAAAAGAAGAGAACAACAGAATTAAATAATTAATAGTTTTGTCTCAAATTTAATAAATTCAAAAAATAAAGAAAAAAATAAACTAACAAAATATAATGCAGATGAAAGAGAAGAAAGTTTTACATGTGAATTTTTCAGTTTTCTATTAAAGAATATCGTAGTGATAGAGATCTATTCATTTACAAAATGTGATAGTGAATATTTAGAGAAAGAGAGAGGACATGATATAGTGATGTGAAAAATTCTCAGGAGAACATAAAATATTTTCATTGCACATTACTTAAATTTTTTGAAAATTTCAACTGAGAAATGCACATCCTTTTTTGTTTTATTTTCTTTAATAAAAATTTTTGTTTGCAAATAATTTTAATACAAAAATATTTCGATAGTACCTCTCTATTCATAAAATACTTTTAAAAATTTAACAGATAACTCTACTATAATTTTTCTTTTTTAAGATAAAAAATAAAAAAAGAAAAATAAGAAACAAAATTTGAATTTGTTGGCAGGATGATGACGAACTTAATATTGTTTCAATCAATTATGAGAATCTGGGACTGTCGACATTGTTTTTTTCAATTTTACTTTAAAAATATTTTTTGTATGTCAAGGTGATTTTTCTTATACATATGTACACACATACAATGTGCAGTATACATAAATATACCCTTCCTGAATTTACCCTTCCTAAAAGTTAAAAAATTAGAAAAAAAATCAACTAAAATTTAATATAAAAGTTGCCAACTTGAGGGTTTTTAATTTCGTTATGAGAAGCTACATTGTTTTTGCTTCTAGGTGTATTAGAAATTTTCATATTTTTTTTTATATATTAATAGCCTATATAAAAGTATTCAATTCTGTATGGCATCAAGGTTTTATTCACAAAATGATTAATTCGAATTTTCAGTTTACCTTGTCAAATTAATCCAAAGCTTTCTTAACGATTGATCTTTCATAGTCAAAATCGGAATAATATAATCAAACAAAATAAGTATGATAGTAGAACAGGACGTGTACAACAAGGTTCATCCCTTTCTCCTATTTTATAATATATGGGAAAGAGATGCTATTAAATATCTTGGTATATACATTTGGATAAAAAGTTACTCTTTAAAGCACTTATAACTATAAGACAGTCAATAAAATAGATCTCTATATAAAAATGCTATATCCAATTATAAATAAAAAATCCAGTCTAACTGTACATACTAACAAACTAATAATATTTAAAATAATTTTTCGCAGTATTCTTTTGTACGGTTTCTCCATATGGAACAGCGTTGCGAAAACAAACTTAAATCTGCTACAAAGAAAACAAAATCCTAAAATTAATCTTGGCTATACCTTTTTATTTTTCCACCAACAGATTACCATAGCATAGCAAATATTAATACTGTTTCCGAACAAATAGCAAAAGATATCGCCTGCCTTTCTAGAGAGCTGTCTAAATTCAGGAAATCCGCTAAAAAGAACGATTGTAGATTACGCTTTTACTAATTAGGTTTTTGTTTTTATTTTTTTTGTTATTTTTCTAAGTTTGGTTAAATTTTAGGATAAAAATAAATTGATCAAAAAGGTTTTTGATTCAGATCAAAATAAAAGGATATATTTTGTAAAAAAAAAAAATTTCTGAACATTCTTACTTAAATGTTTCTTTGTAAAAATAAAAAATGTATAGCCAAGATTAATTTTAGGATTTTGTTTTCTTTGTAGCAGATTTAAGTTTGTTTTCGCAACGCTGTTCCATATGTTATTCAGGATATATATTATAGTCTATTCAGGATATTTTTTGTTTCCTGCTTTACTTTTCCTGCTTACCTTATCATTAAATTATTATAAAATAGATGATTAGTCCAATGTTCTTGTTTTACAAAATAAGTATAGTATCCGTCCTAATAAGAAGCATAACATCAATAATAAACAATAATCAATCAAAAATCAATAATCAATAAAATATTACTAATTAATTATATATAACGTATAAGGTGGTGGTTACTATAGAATGCTATGGATAAAAAATTATAATTTTGCATTCTTCTAAAATCTTATCAAACTTCAAACAAAATTCTCATTAAATGGCAATCCTAATATTTGTTGAAATTGTAAAATTTTACTGAAAATATCAACTGTTTCTGAGTTGAAAATGAAAATTTTTAGTTTTTTTTTTTTTTTTATCTTTTTCATCTAACATGCGCATAACCTAACATTTCGTATAATTTTTAATTTATTTAAAATTTATGTTTGCCTGGTATTAAGTTGTATCCCTGAGTTGACTGTTTTGAAAATGGATGGAACTTAAAAATAAACTGTGTTGTGTATCATTTCAAATCTTACTTAAAATTCTTTAGATTCTCTTAACATTTTTTAACTATGATTTGATACATATTCATACATACATATGTGTATGTTTTTATTATGAAATCATTAAAGTAAGGTGTTGTTGTTGAGTATATTTCATTTGATATGATTAGAAAAATAGTAGTGTGGATACAATGTCTTTTGTGGGGCGCTATAGAAAATATTTTTGTTTAGATTTTGGGAACACTCGAACATACAAAAGTTGAGTGTTATTTATTTCTATAATTTGCTCATAAAGTTTTTGTTCATTACAAAAATATAGTATATATACATAAATTGTTTCCTTGGGGATTTCCCTATATTTCAATATGAGTTTTTATGTACCAGGCGATAAGAATTCTTCGAAAGAAAATTTATATAATTTTATTTAGGTGTGGTATGCTTTAAATAATTTGTATTTGTACACATTTAATTTGTGTTTTTAGGATTCTTACAAGGATACAAAAAAAAAAAAAATAATAAAAAAAAAATAAGAAAATTTTTTTATGAAGGACTTTACATAATTTAGAAAGAGGAGTATAGAAAATTAAATAATTTTACTAACTAATTTTAACTGTTAACCTAGTAAACCGTGACGAGAATGGAAATTTTTAGACACTTTTATAGCACCTGAAGTACTTTTTTTTTATATAAAAAAATTAGAATTGTTGTTGCTTCTTATTATAAAAAAAGGTCTATTTTTAGGATTTTCTAAATCATTTTGTTTAAAGGAGTTTTTTTTTCTGCAAATTTTTAAAACGGTGAATGAACTTTTCCTAAAATATAAGAAGAAGTTGAAAATATCTCTGTGAGTGTTTATTTAAGTTAAAATAAAGGATTCAAGTATTTTTGTTTCATTTAACATGATATCCTGGTAAAAAAGGCAAAAAGATTGATGACTTGACGTTTTTATGACATGACATAAAATCGATTTTATTATAAAAAAAAATTATTTTTATTTGTTTTTTATATTGGTTTTTTTTTTTTACTTTTTGATTTGTAAAAGAAAAGTTAGTTGTAAAGTAAAATTTACATATTTAAGGTTAAGCACATACATATATAGAAAAGTATTACACTGGAACCAGTTTGCTCGAGAATTTGAAATAGAAAAGAATGATATTTAATAAAATTTAAATTTCTTTAAAAATTTAAATTCAAAACTTTCCACATTAACATGATGGGGTACGTGTGTATTAAGAATATTGTTGCAAAACAAAGGTTGGGTCAAAGTTTTGAAATAAAATAAATTACTATGATGTGATTGTTATGCAAACATTGTTATTATTGCAAAGTAAGCAGATTTATCAAACTTGTTCAGTTGCTGATTTGAATATCGAACAGTTCAAACGACATCGCCACATTTATGTTTCGTAATCAGCTCTGACGTATAGTATAGAATATATTAACTTAATAGAAACTAAAATATAGAAAACATATTATGTACTGAAAAATAACTGAAATTATTACATATGCTAAAACGTTACTAATCATGTTTCTTATAAATAAATAAAATAATTCTACAAAACGATTTTTATATAAAACGGCGGACATATTATAATAAAATACACAAGTTAAAATAAGAAAAAATTGTAAAACAGCCGATAGTCCTGGCAGCTATAGTGCTTGTAAATCACTGTTGTGTATAATTTAAACTACATATATTAATATAAAATAATAATAATAATAAAATGGTATAATCGAAGAAAATGATAGTTTTAATCTAAATATAATAAGGTTAATGGATTATTCGAGTGATATATTAGATTGTAGACTTAAAAGAAAAATTAAAAATTAATTTGATTTAACTATTGTTTAAGAATCGCTTTAATCTAATATTCCGCATATTTTGACCAAAAACAATCACACATTAAGGTATAGATATTACTCTTGATGCTGGAAAAAACTGTAATAAATCAAATGGGAAAATTATGAGGAAATGAATAGCTTAACATAATCTTCATTGTGATAATATATGTTACATATTAGCACATTTTCTGAAGTCTTCAGCGTTCTTTGATATTGATTACGGTTTAATTTAATTACAAAATTATCGAATCTACTTATTTCTGATATACCTTATATATGTATTTATTTGAATAAAAATTTGTAAAATCTGTTTCTGGTTTTCTTGTTTTATTGATACACGCTCAATAACAGCTTTTTTTTTTGGAGTCATGAATAATTTGTTCCATTTTCAAATTGCATTCTTTATATGGTTTGTATTGTTTAGATTTTGGTGAAGTGTGACACCCAGTTATTTGACCGTTTTTTTATTTGATAACACAACGTTACTTTGGCTTTTTATTATGCAAATAAAAAATTTATTTACTGTGCTTGTTTCGTCTGGTAAGCAAAATTTATTTTCTAATATCATGTCATGTATTAAGCATATACTAAATGAATTGGGAAGTTGTGAGTTAATAAGTAATTTGTAGGTAAAACCGTCAATCCATACGCTGTTGAAAGCTTTTTCTAGGTCTATCAAACAGGCTCCTACCACCGGTTTTTTGTTTACAAACCAGCATAGGTCTGACGATAATTTATAAATGATTTTCAGGTAAAAGATTGCTTCGATTCACAAACTTAGTTATTTTATCTTTGATCAGAGTCTCATATATTTTACTAATATACGGAGTAAGATAATTGGTTTATAGTTTCCAGGTTTTGAAGGTTTTTTATTTAGTTTTTTTTATCATAATTACCTTAGTTTCTTTCCATATACTTGGAAAACAGGAGTAGTTTATTTTTATTGCGTTGCTAAATAAGATTTTGTATTGAAAAATAAATGTTTGTTATAACGTCCAAACGCGATGAAATTTTATTATTTAGAACTTTTAATTTGTGTAAGAGTTCTGCAAAGCTTGTGAATATATCGTTATTTATTTGTTGGTTTCAAGATTTATTTTCATTTGAAAAGTTGTATAATATAATGTTATGAGATTGTTTCGTTAAATTAATATTTTCAAAATTTTTGATTTTGTCGCTAATGCTTAAATGGACAACAATAAAGTGTGATACAACAAATTCAAAAAAAGTTATTGCCGTTAAAATTTTGTAATGAAATAATTAAGAAAATTATTAATAAATGGAAATCTCACACAAATAGAACAGAGAAGCAAGCATATTTATTTGGAAACCCAGCATAAGTTTTATAGAAATAAGGTGACCAGTTTAAGAAGAATAAAATAAAATGTATTATGACAAAAAACTTAGAGAATGTGTGAACAATCCATCTAAAACGTAGAATCGTATAAATGAAGTAATCTATAACTGCAGAAAAAGTGAAGGTACTTTTCCAAGTTTACTTAAAGTAGGAAAGGTAATTCCTAAAGCAAATTACAATGTTTACAGACCAATATGTCTGGAACCTATTTTGGCCAAAATTATTGAAAAAGTAATTTATCAACAAGTGTATGCCTTTTTGATGAAACATAATGTATTAACTGATAGACAATATGAACCAAGAACCAAGTCAAGTACTGAAACTACAATTATTGATATGGTCACACATGTTCAAAAACTTAAAGAAAATAAAAAAAATGGTATCATTAATGTTTCTTGATTTGTCAAAAGCATTTGATACTGTTGATCATAATATACTATTTAAAAAATTATACAGTTTTGGAATCAGAGGATCGGCCTATAAGTGGTTTTTGTCATATTTGAGCAATTGCACACAGTTTGTACAAATCAAAGATAATCAAAGTAACAAAGAAAGTATAAATTATGGGGTACCACAAGGTAGCATTCTTGGACCTCTCTTATTCACGCTATATATGGAGAGTCTTCAAGAAATTAATTTAGATGCTGAAATATTTTTATTTGCAGATGATATATGCATAGTATTTGAAGATGTAAACTATGTATTATTACAAAATAAAATGAATACGGAGATTAAAAAGATACAACAATGGATGCAATTGCAAACACATAAACTAACTATTAATACTATGAAAAGTAAATATATTATAATTGGGAGTAATACACCCGAATTCAACGTCTGCATTTCTACAGAGAAAGTAGGAAAATATAAGTATCTTGGGTACATGGATTGATGAAAGTTTGAAATGGAATACACATATAGAAGTACTAAGTGAAAAATTATAATCAACTGCAGGAATATTTTATAAAACTTCTAAGCTCTTATACATTGAAATCAAACAGTCTGTTTATTATGCTTTATTTGATAGTCATCTTAGTTACGGTGTTAAACTGTGGGGTACTAATTCAAAAAATTACATTGAAAATATTCAAGTATACAAAACGAAGCTATAAACAATTTATATAATTATAAATGGAGAGAAAGAACAGATTTCATACACAAAGATAATAAACTTCTAAAAGTCAGGAACTTTATTGAAATGAAACTAATTATGCATATACATGATATTGCTAATGATAAGATCCATACAATGTCTACTCTTACGCAGTGGAAGGATATACATAGTGGCAACACCAGAAGTAAACATCTTTTCCATTTGAATAAAATAAGAACTTTACAATTTGGATTTTCCACAACTCTATACACTGGTACCAAGTTATACAATAAACTAGATATACAATTAAAACAAGAAAATTCAACAAATTTAAAAAAAAATTAATAGAATCATTTATAAATAGCTATAGTAATCATCAATATTTAATTTCTCAATAATAATTTTTTTTTATTCTAAATGTAAAAATTTTTCTTCTTCGCTTTTCATTTTTTATTATTTCACTAAACAAATTTCAATTTCCGTAAATGTTTTTCAATTTTTTCATTATGCCCGTTACTTTTTTATTTTTATAGTTTTATAATTATATATTTTTTGTAACTACATTTTTATAATATTAATTGTCTTATTTGGCCTGAAAAAGGTTTATGTTCAAAGGCCACTTAAATAAAGTTATAAAAAAAAAAAAATTATCTTATTGTTATATGAAAAACCTAAATGTAAACTTATATAGTCTGTAATTAGATAACTCTCTTTAGACATTGCTTTTGAAATAAATAAATAAAAAATAAATAAATATTACTATTTATTAATAAACCCTTTTCTTCTTTAAATAATTTTCAATAATAATTTGAAACACATTTTTCAATATGTCATTTATGTCAGATATATCCTGGAGAGATTGAAACTCGTATGAAAAGATCCTAGAACGAATGATAATAAAAAGACATCAAATAACGTAAATCATTTTGATTCAGGTATGGTGATACGAGAATCAAAATACAAATAAACTGGTACAATTATAGATATAGCAAAACATACAGAAAAACATTATTGTAATAATAAGAACCCCAAAACTTAAAAAAAGCTAACAATAGAAAAATAATTATTTTCAGTAACTTATGGAATTCACTGCGTACACGAAATACATATTGTAAGAAATTAGGTTAATTTAAAGTGTTTGAAATTAAAAATATAATCAGGAAAATGTCCATTTACCTTTTCATTGCGGCAACAGTTAATTGCCCTAAAATATTGTAATTATCGAATTCCAAAATTTTAAATTTTTTATGGAACTATAAATACTTCTTCATATTATGTAAAGAAAATTTAATATTTGTATATGTATATACATTTATAATGTTGTAATATCAAAGTAAACTTGGTACTACAACTTACCCTACAAATCATTCTTTAATGCTTTGTTGGGTAAAAAAGAGTGAGAGACAGAGTTGCAGTAATTTCATTTCATTGGGGAATTTTCATTTCTATATTCTACAAAATATCAAATTTCAAATCTGAAATAACTTTGTTAAATATTTTTATTTTATCATCTGAGTCAAAATAATTCTTTGGTTATCTGAGTTCCTGGTAAAAAAGTCAAAAAGATTGATGACTTGACATTTTTATGATATGACATAAAATCGATTTTCCCATAAAATTAGTTTTTATGACATTCTCCAGAGCAAAAAAAGACAATTTATAAAAATAAATTCGTTGATTCTATGAAAATAAATGAAGAGGGGATGTTTTTATAACTTTTTTATTACTTTTTAACTTTACTTATTTTTATTATAAGCTTTTTAAGGTCTTCCTATTTATATAAATAATGGTTCGAAATCTAAAAATATGTACAAAATAGGGGGAGATTAATTTATTTTAACGTTTTTATGAGAGGACAAAAGGCAAATATAAAATAAATTAAGTTTATGGATGTTTGATAACTTAATGGTTTGGAATCGAAGCTTTAAGTTATGTAAAAAGCAAGAAAACAAAACTAGTTATGTATTATTAGATATTGAAATTTATAATAACTTCTATATTAATTTAAATCAATGATTACAAAAGTTTCTTTCCAAAAATTGTCAACAAAGTTAGCAAAGCAAGAGCAGGGTTTGGTAATTAATAATTTAATGTATTTACCTGTTATCAATTTTAGGTATGACTTTTAAGAATCTCTAAATTTGTACAGTATAAGTATATGTACATACAATTAATATTTGTTTTGATATTTATGTCGAAGAACTAAATTTAGCGATTTAATGTTTCTTAAATTGGTATTCATTTAATTTGATTTCGATGTATGTAAAATATAACTAAAGCTTTATTTGATTAAATGTAAGCATAGGGCAACGTATAGTTAGTTATATGTTATAACGTACACGTACACGCTGAGTGTCGCAGTAGGTGTAGAGAGCCTGCATTTCAACCGAAAGGTCCCAGGTTCGATTCCCGACGAAGGCAAAAAATGCTTTCTGGATTTTTTTCAACCTGGTGGAGTACCCTTTCTCATTGCTATAAATTAAATTATTGCTATTGATAAAAAATAGTTGAGAGTTTTGGTTATCACTGAAAGTAAAATAAAACTATGCTATTATGAAAGCGAAGTACTCATACAATAGATATAATTTTCCACATTTAAATTAGTACCATAGTTTTTTTTAAAGAAAAGCATCAGTTAAGGTGTTCAACCCATATAGGCTTGGAACAAAAAATAATTCCAGTTACATATTACAAAGAAACGTGGATTATAGTTATATTATTACTTTAATTAGATATCATATATAAGAAAGCTATCAAAATAATTTAATTCTATCCAAATACATATGCTATATTCGGAAAAATACATTGGCGGCTTTTCCAATATTTGCATACGTGAATTATATTTTACAGTCTTCAGATTATAAAAAATAATTACAGTGTAACACTATAAGTATAATTTTATTCTAAATAGAATAATAAACATATTCACCAACAATAATCGAAATTGTTTTAATTTTTATTTGTCAGTAGGACAAACCAACAAAAGAACAATAATAAAAATTTGTCAGTACGGCAAACCAACAAAGGAACAATCTTGTTTGTTTAAATGCTTGAACTTATAAATAATAAACTTTATATAAAATCTAAGCAAATTGATTTTTCAAAAATGAAAGAAAAAGATATTATTAAATCAAAATCCAAGTCAAAATCAACAGGGAATAATAAATTATATATAATGGTAATGATTACGATATGATAATATGGTGTAGGAACCAAAATTACATAGTACCAAATTACTAGGGACGAATTTAATTAAGTTTTTATAACAATTCTATGCATGGAAGATAAGCATAAAAATGTAGTAAACAGCATACAAAGTGTATATGTATAACAAATACTGAACTGTGTGATGTGACAAGTTTTGAACAACTGAGAAAACATTTGAATGTGAGAAAGTGGAGCTGAATAGAGGCCATATTTTATGTAAGTTCACTTAAAAGACCATTGTAACCGCCATTGACTGGAATCTATAGGAAAATAATATTACTTGTAAACCATACAAAATATGGACTATCCTTAACGTGTTTTGGACTAAAACTCCTGAATTAAATTCTTAGCAATCATCTTGAATCGCACCAAAAGATATACCCAGTTAATTGCCTATATCTTCAATGATATTATGAAACCCGAGATAATATAATGAATTACAATTCTACATACAACGTAATATTCCTTATTTCTATTTTTTTAAAAATATACATCCTTTAAGAATACTTAACTAAGAATACTTTTTCAAGGATATTTTAAATTCCACTAATATTTATTTACCATCTTTTCTAATTTCTTTTCTATTGTAAAACAACACGATTAATTCTTTTTCAATATTCTGTGATCCTGTTAAAGGATTCCCAAAAGTCATTTTTTTTTATTTGTTTTGTAAGTGCTTGTTTTTATTAAATTTTTCATTTTTATTTCTTTAAATATGATAAAAGTTTTGCCTTACTTAAAGTAAAACTAAATAAACAAAAGAAAAATGAGAGAATATAGGACAGCAATATTGAAGAGAAATTTCTTTTTCTATATTGTTAATACTTAATTAATTTTTTGATACTCAATGTGAAATTATTCAGAAAACCGTTTTATTTATAATAAATTTAAATATGATGAATGCCAAATCGTATATAGAAGAAATTAATTTTAAAATCTTTGAATTTAGTTGAATTATTCAAAAATATTTTTTAAATAGTTAGATTTCTTATTCTTTAATTAGGTCTTTCTTTTCTATGTACACATCTCATCGTCAATTTCTTGATACCATCTTTTTTTAAGATTTTGCTAATTATATTTCGTTGTTGTTTCTGATTGTTAAAAAGCATGCCTTACATATACAGACTTTTATGATGGTTGATCAACTGCTGGTCTAAATCTATCTTTATTCTTAATATATGTTATCCTTGATCGTTCGTTATATTATTCTACTTCACCACATTTGTGACGGTAGAAAGGTAGAGGTGGCCATTCCACTTGCCCCTGGAAAACTAATTAACACTTAATTGGGCTTTTTTGATACCACGACTCGAGTAACCTATTTGTTGTTATTAGTTGTTATATGGGAATGATAATTCTATCATTTTTACTCTCAGGGATCCAGGGACTCAGCACTAGAGCCACGCTGTGTGCTTGAGAAGGTTGATCAAATCTCCTATTTTACTTTCCGCGATAAAACCTATATTGTGGGGGAAAGCCTCACTTAGAGTCCGGAGTCTGACTCTAGCTAATGCTGGCAGCTGCAGAGAAAGTGTTCAAGAATTTCTATTTAATTCTCATTCTCTTTGCAGCTGCGACAATGGGAATTGGACGTAATACCTAGCTTGGCAACGTGGCTTTCTTTCGGGCTTTCTTCATGACCTGTACTGATGGCTACTACTTTTGATATATCAATACGGACCTTGGCTAAGAATTGTTTGGTTAAATTAATGTTGTACAAATGCCATGTTTTTCTCGAGGTCGCACATCGTTCCATGACGACTTTGATTGGACTTTCATTATTTGCGGCTTTGATAGCGGCTTGACTATCCGTGAAGACAGTGACTTTTGTTTTGGTTGTATGAATATGATCAAGGGTTTTAAGGACTTCCCTAATTGCAAGTAGCTCTGCTTGTAAGATACTAGAGTATTTAGAGAGACCATAAGATTTTATACATAAGAATTCCTGCACCTACTTCGCAGTTCATTTTCGATCCATCAGTGAAAATTATTATATCATTTTCTCTCTTCTTCAAGCCACGCTTCCAATCGGCCCTAGCAGGAAAACCTACCTTTGTCTTTTTGTTGAAATTCAGTTTGATTTGATATAATCAGTCAGAGTCTGACAACAGTTCATTTGGAAGCTGACCTATGATATTACGTGTCCATGTAGTCTGGAATACCAACCAGTTTCTCTTAGTCTGACTTCACTTGAAGGAGCGCAAAGCACCTGTGATTCCAATTCCTGTACTCTACAGATAGTGGTCAGTGATTTACTTAGTTTGTACATATGTTTCAGATTCATCTGACAGTGAGCAGCGTCAGTTCTCAAATTTTATTTTCTAATAATTTTTGGAAAAATACGGTATGATGAAATAAAAGAAACGACGCAGCACATCTTATGTGAGTCGCTATAGTAAAAAAAACTGTATTGCATGGTATAACGTTATGTTATACACTATCTCAACATCATAATATTGCAGTACATATTTTTTTATAATTCAAAGCTTAAGAGATGCTTTTTAAGCACAATCTTCTATCTACTATTTTATTGTCGTTGTCAAAATGTGGAGAACTAAATCTATTGTAGAGTAAATTCATCTTCATAATAGTATATTGTAAAAGTAGATTTAGTTTCAACTTACCCTGTGCACTGTGCAACAGCTATTTACTAGTCTTATTAGTAAATTCAATAACAATCAATTGAGCTGTGGTATAAAAATGTATAAAATAAAATTTATATAGAGATTTTATAACTCAATGAATATAACTTTTACGAGTTTATTGTGGTGAACATGTCAACTTAGAACTTCTTTATAGTAATTGTGTCGGTTCTCGATATTTAGCGAAAATAAAAACATATTTATCATGCTTTTGGTTAAAATTTTCTTCAATATTTTAATAATTTATTGAAATTTGAAAAATTCTACTAAATTTATTTATTTTTTTTTTTTTTATTTATTTATTTATTATGCTCCATATATTGTACAATTAATTCTTTTAAAATTATTTACTTAGATACAGATATATAATTATCTTTACTACAGTTGATTTGTATTTTTTTATTTTTATTTAGAAGTTTTCGAGTTTAATACTATAAATTTAAAGGAAAATTGGAGATGAAAAACCTTTTTGAATTTTTGTTTTGTAAAACTTAACGCTAACTTAAACAGTAAAACCTATCTATAATAAAATCTATACGTACGAACTAAACTAGCCTAATTTTTTTAACTTAATTTAAATGTCTGATCAGAGGATTTTCTGACATGAACAGTTCCGAGTGGAACTTTACAGTTAAATAACTTATTTTTTCTAAAATTGTATTCATGCTGGCTTTATCATGCAGCTTTTTGGTTGAATACCATCTGGGAAGATTGAATACAAGTTTCAAAAGTTTATTTTGTGCAATTTGCAATTTTTTGGTATGACTAGCTGCACAATCTCCCCAGACTGGTGCCGCATATAACATTATTGGTTGAAAAATTACCTTAATAAGTATCAATTTGTTTTCTGTGGATAAAATTGATTTTCTGTTAATAAGGGGATACAACATGCGAGTACATTTGTTAATTTTATCTATAGTGTTAGAAGTTTGCTTTTGAAAGGTTAGCCTTTTATCTAGGTATTTAAATGCCTAGGTATTTAATAGTATCGGCCCAGTTAATTTCGTCATTTTGCAGTTTTAATGGTATAGAAGGTAAAAGAGAGGCTTTCCTTTTTTTCGTAAAATAAATTGATACTGTTTTGGAAGCATTAATTTTTACTCTCCATTTTGGATAATAACTAGAGAGCTTATTGAGTGCATTTTGTAGGTTTGTTAATATGTCATTGGGATTAGTGCCAGCAGAGTAAATTGCAGTGTCATCAGCAAATACTGATATTTTTGTAAACTCTAGCCTAGGGATATCTGCAGTGTAAGTGTTGTACAAAATTGGGCCAAGTACCGAGCCTTGTGGAACTCCTGCTTTAATTTCATACAAATTGGAGCATGTATTATTCAATATCACACGAAATACTCTTTGATGAAGAAAGTTTTGTATGATTTTAATTAAATATATGGGAAATTTATACACTTCTAATTTATGAAGCAAGCCAGAGTGCCACACAGTGTCAAAGGCGGAATTTATGTCAAGCGCTACTAGGCCAATAGATTTGCGTTCTTCTAACTTGGATTTAATGTAATTTTTGACACGTAGAAGAGGGTGAATGGTACTATGCTTTACCCTAAATTCAAACTGTTCGTTTGGAAGAATTTTTTTAGCTGAAATAAACTTTTCCAGTCTAATTTTTATGAGTTTTTCAAATATTTTTGAGAAACTGCATAGTAAGCTGATAGGCCGAAAACTACTTAATTCCTCCATCGGTTTGCCAGGCTTAAGAATCGGAATAATATGAGCTTCTTTCCATATATTCGGGAAATAACCTAGTTTTAAACAAGAATTGTAAATCAAAATTAGATATCTTTTTGCGTTTAATGGTAACTTTTTGATACACAGATTAGATATGTGATCTGAACCTGCAGATTTTTTAGTCTTTAATTGGGCAAATATTTCATTGACAGATTTCAGTTCAATTTGTTCAAAGGATTCTATTTCAGCTTGATCAATTTTGCTTACAGATTCCAAGATTTTTTATCATGGTCGCGTGTGTTGTTGTTCACGGCGTGTTTGTTATTATTTTTAGCTAATGCATTTGCTTTATCAATATTCGTGTAAAATGTGTTACTGTCATCCTTTAGAGTACCTATAAATTTATTTTTATTTTTTAAAACTTTTGAAATTTTCCAAAAAGGTTTTGACGATTTTTTCAAGTGCTTAAGAGTATTAGACCATTTCATATTTCGAAACTCACTTATTTTATGTTTTAAAAAATTGTTGAAGTGTTGTAATTGAGCATAAAAAATTACATTACGACTACGCATCCACTTTCTCCTAACAGTGTTTCTATGCCTGATTATATTTATTATATAGTCAGGTAATTTTTCGGTGTATTGCTTGACTATTTTCATGGGTACAGCCAATTCAGTTGCTCTTTTAATTTTGTTGTTTAAATTAGATATCATATTGTCTATTTGGTAACAATAGTCAACAGAATCATTATTATTGGTATTTAATTCCCTTTTCAGAAACTTCTGATACAGATACCAATTTGCATTGTTAAAATCCAAATAAGTACGATCATGTGATATAGTTTGTTTGCTAACGTTTAAAGTAACCGGCAAGTGATCAGATGACAGATCATTAATTGTAATAGGTTGGGAGCAATATTCTGGTATATTAGTTAAAAATATATCTAGTGTAGAAGGTAGTGAATTACTATTATAAGGAATATAGGTATGGTCAAAAGGATATAATAATGTGAACCTATCACTTAGTAATAACTGATATAAAATATTTCCCCAACTATTAGCCCGGGCACATCTCTACATTCTGTGCCTGCAATTTATATCGCCTCCTATAACGAAGTCACCTGTAGTTCTTGAAATTTTTAGTACATCTTTTTTGAAGTCATTTTTATTTAGATTTCTTACGTTCAGGCTACTTATGTAATTTTTAGTGCCGGAAAAATAGACAGAAAAAAGTTTAATTTTCTTGTTATCATTTAATGTTACCTCTATACCAATATTTTCTATTAAATCCAACTTTAAAGGTTCAATTAGTTTATGCTTAATATCTTTTCTAATAATTATTGCTACACCCCCACCACTTGTTGTAAGACGATCTTTCCTATATATATTAAAGTTCGAATTTTTTAGGATAATATTATTGTTAAGCCATGTTTCACATATCAAGCCAACATGAATACCATTTTGTAACATAAAATTGAACTATTCTACTAAATATAATTAATTGGCAACACTGAGTTACAAACGCTTTTAAAATAAACGAATATAATTTTTCTTATTCAAGATAAACCTACATATATAAACACGATATCCTAATATTGTTTTCACGAACTTTCATATTTATTTGTATGTAGATATATGTATGCTAAATTCTTTTTTCTGTATGTTTTGTAGGTACTGTCGGTTCCATATTCTATTAAGAATAAAATATTTAAAAAAAAGGATAATATATTATTTTTAAAACCCATGTTTTCCTGGTAATTTAAAGCCCTATCAAGGCTCTTTAAACAAAACAAATAGAAAAATAAATTAGAAAATAAAGAAAAACCTTAAAGAAAGAAAATATATAGGAAAAGTTTAAAAAATTTTATTACAGAATTTCTCTCTGATACTCACTGAATTCAAAATATGTATTTAGAATAATGTTATATACTTTTGTATAAGCAGGATACAACTTTTATGTAAATTTATTTAGAAAGGATATTTTGGATTTGATATTTTAGGAAAAGAAAAAGTATTTTTTTAAATTTAAAAATAATTTTTGATAAAAAATTAAAGTAGAAATTTAGAAAAGCGAATGATAATAATGTTTTTTTTTGTATTGTCTTAATACAATATTTGATTGAAAAGTAAACTACCACCCACCTTCATTGAACGGAGTTGCTGTCGAAATGGCAAAGGAAACAAAACACCTAGGAATAATCTATTCACAGTACATTAAAAGTATGATGAATGCCAATGTCAATACTAGTACACGGTTTCGCTCGGAGAACATTTTTAATGCCCTTTATCATCGAACAAAGTACAGGAAATTTGAACCCATTAATACGATGTTTACGTTATGCAATAAATATAAAAGCTACATTGATCTTTCATTAAGTGGAAGTCAAATTAAATGGGATTTATTGCTACAATTCTCTTGGAATTGAATATTTGAGTTCGAGCTTTAATAGAACAGATATATGGTTACAAAATTTAAAAAAAACACACCTTCACCACACCACAAAATTTAAATCCATCACACCTAATAACCATTTGTTAATACGTAATTCTTGTTTTCCAATTTCCTCCTTTTTTTCCTTTAAATTGTAGAGTACTTTAGTTTAGAATAATTTTGTTAAATATTAATTACTTTTCTTTTATTTTTTTTTTAGTTTCAGACCTAATTGTAATCTGTTTGATCTAAACAAGAAATAAATAAATACTTGACAGTAAACTGTCATGGAATCCTCTCATAGACTATACATAAGCAAAAAACCTAACAGAGCATTTTTTGCATGTCAAATAATGTTTGGAAGAGACTATCCCCACAGATGACTGTATGGCTGTACAAGTCTATAATAAAACCTATAATAATCTTATGCGACATTTGTGCGGTGTCCAAAAATAGAACAGACGAAAACATGTGCTAAGCTTACTAAAGAGGCAGATGACCTTGCAAAAACAGGTAGGAAGAGTTAATTCTTAGAACCAGAGCCAAGTATTGCTCGTTCAAACGCCTACTTACTTACAAAGTTGTCGCTCTAGATATCTCCAAAGCTTTTGATCGCATTTGGCACGCAGCATTACTAAAAAAACTAGAAGCAATTGGTCTAGGAATTTTACTCAATACGTGGATTGAAAGTTTCCTTTCAAACCGTTCAATACAAATTGTTGTGGATGGGTTTATGTCCCATAAATTCAATATCAATGCTGGTGTCCCTCAAGGCTCAGTTCTTTCTCCAACATTATTTATAATCTTTATAAATGATTTCCTATCCACGTCTACAAATCATATACATAGCTTTGCTGATGACAGCACCCTTGATTTTTTTGAGAAAGCTGCTGAAGTGACCCAGACTTTGGTAAATAGAGAACGTAATAACATCTCTCGAGCTCTAAACAGCGATCTCCAAAAACTTCAAGCCTGGAGAAGTGTAAATAGGGTAAAATTTAACGCTTCAAAAACCCAGATCTGCCTAATATCAACAAAGCAAAGGCCTTCATTACCAAATATCCTTTTCGATAATGTAAATGTTGAAAACTCCGAAACCTTAAGAATTCTTGGAATAAGGATAAACAACAAACTTTCGCTGCAGGACCACATTTTTGCAATTGCAAAAGATGCCGCGAAATGTTTGGGATTCTTAAGCAGAAGTAAAAAATATTTTACACCATCCAACCTTCTTCTAATATATAAGGCATACATTCGACCACGACTTGAGTATAACTCACATATTTGGGGCGGTGCACCCAACAGTACCCTCCAGTACTTAGATAAAGTACAAAAGCGAGCCATCAAAATTATTAATGATGGAGATGTTACACAGCACCTAACATCGCTGAGTCACCGTCGAAATGTAGGAGCAGCCACTCTGTTTTATAAATATCTATTGGGGAATTGTTCTGACGAAAAAAGTATTATGCCAAAAATAAAACCATTCCAACAAAATACTTGCAGAGCAGCCCTTTCCCACAAATTTGTAGTCGAGCCTCTTCGAACCAGAACTGTGAAATACAAAAATTCTTTCGTTAACCGAACCTCTAAACTATGGAACACTCTACATGTGTTCCCCCAAAAATACAACTTGGAACTTTTCAAAAAACGAGTGAATCAATTTCTGTTAAGTTGTCTGTAAACCTGTGTTACTATTTCTTTTCTATTTCTAATTCTCATCTATTCTCTTCTTATTTTCCGTTTATGTTATTTATTTATTTCCTTTATACTTTCTTTTATTCTATTACTATACTAACTGGTTAAAATTCTGCGAAAGCAGCTAGGGTGTTTATCCCATTATTTTGGCCATAAAAAACAAAAAAAAAAAAAAGTGGGAAACTGCCGAAACCCAAAACTTTTGGGATATTTGCTAAGAACTTACGCAGTCTATCTAAAGACTGAATCAGATAATCAGGGAGACTAAATCCAATGTCACAATGCTAAAATGGTTTATCACAGGTCATGGGTCATTTAATAAGCATTTGTTGAAGATTGGCAGATAGAGCACAGACAGATACAGATTCTGCTTAGAAGAGGAATAATCCTCCTCCACATGGGCTCATATTCTCAAGGACATAAACTATACTATTCTGAGATAAACGGGAATGGAAAGAAGGGAAATTGTTTATATCATATTGTTTGTTTAAGTAATCCGATCGGCAAGATATGATAGTAAAAAGCTTTGAGTAGTCTGCAAAGTTAAGAAATTTAGAAATACTCGTCGCTTTAGGAGCATCGAGTATTGAAAATATAAACCTGAGTGAGAATGTTGATGATTGGCAGAGATTATTATTCAGATTAAGTGAAAATTGTTGCAACAACCAAATTGAACAACATAGAGGTATCCACAACTAAACCAAATCCATGACTATTTCGTAAAAACCCATTGGATGTAAAATATCCATTAACAATGAAATTATCGAACAAGTGCTCAATTTTAAATATCTGAACGTAAATATTACCAGCTCCCGCAACACGGAAACAGAAAAAAAGACCGAAGCAGGAAAAGCTGCAGCCATTTAAGATATTCCTTGTTTTCATAAATGCAAACCTGCAGTCAATCTGCATATTCTAAATTTATGAACACACTTGTCAGATTTTCTGAATGCTGTTCATAAATACAGACTCAAAGTCTACTGGGCGTCAACTTGGCAGAATTAATTTTTATTATGCATAAAATTTTTTGAAGTAGTTTTCTTTGTTGTTTTGAGTATTTTAGTTTTTGTTTTGTTATTTAAAAAAAAATGTTATTTTCAAAATGTCAGTAATAATGAACAGAAACTTTGCAGAATTGTCAAGTAAAGGTAAAATATAGGTAGAATTTGTATTCATTATTGCAAAAAACGCCAACTGGTGGCAAACTTGTTGTCAGTTTGTAGCGTTTTTTAATACACCCATTATCTCCGGGATGTAATATGTAGAAACAAATACATGCTAATAGAAAATAAAACATGTATATGTACTATAGCTGTATTCGGCCTTTACCAACGTAAACAATTGTGACAACTACGGACAATATAATAACATAAATGCGAACTGTAAAGCAAATATGTTATTATACATATTAAGAGATTAGAAACGTAACAACGAAATTAGGGACAAATGCGACATTCAAGATATTGTCCGATATTATGCGACCACTCAAATAGAATGGCAGAATATCGACTGGCGAAGGTTTTTCATCAATCCGAACCTTTAAAATATAGAACAGCCTATCATCTTATGTGTTTTCACTACAAACATATAACTTAGAAGTTTTCAAGAGACGTGCAAATGAATATTTTTTAAACTGTCTTTAAATTTTATATATTAACTCATCTAGTCTATATCTATTCTATTCTTCTATTTACTTTTCTAATTTAGCTAATTATTCTTTTCTACCCTTCTTTTTTCTTCCTTCTTAAATGGCTTAAATTCTGCGAAAATAATTAGAGTGCCTATCCCATTATTTTGGCCTCAAATGAAAAAAAAATTAGTGCTTTTCCTTTCGAATAATTATATCACAAAAAGAAGAAAAAAAATATTTTGTTTTATTTATAGTTTCATTCAAGTTACAAACTACTATTTACTTCCAGACTTCACTACCTAATATATGTACGAGTATGTATATAGTAAATATTTTTATCACAATCTGTAATTCATTAAATGAACAAAATGTATTTATGTATATATGTATATATTTTTTGTTTGATTATCATATATATACATCAGAACTCATGCCTTAACGATAAACATATCCTTGTTACAATATTCACATGAAATATTTTACTATGTGTATATCTTGCTTATTCACAAATAAAAACTGTATGATATCGATTTAATTTTCCAGTAACAGCTGTTTGGCTCCCCACAAAAATGTTTACTCTACTAAATATTAATTTTTTCAATCCTATTTTTTTTTTATACTCTTACACGATTATGTAATAAAAAAAATAACAAAATGTTTCTACTTGGTGGGAAAAATTCTTTTACATGAAAATTGGAAAATCATTTTCTGTTTTCCTGGTAATAATCCCCAACTACTTCACATTTTCAACTAATCATTCTTTTATACTGTGTAATGCTGCTCACAATTACATTGAATAAAACATAAAAGGAAAAATATAAAGGTTGGTTATTCTTGTTCATATCCTTTTTCTAATAACATTAACTATACTGAACACAACAGTGTTGTTGTTTTTGTAAACAGTATAAATTAAGTTCAGTTACAACAGAAATAATTTGTAATTTATATATAATACATATATATAACATATATAAATATAGATATATCAAATATGCATGCATGTACATATATACGTATAAATAAAAATACATAATATTATACGAATGTTTTAGAAGAGGTGATATTTTATCAAAAATAATCTTCAAACTCTTTTTTACATAGCGTTTTTGAAGAAATTAAATAAATAGAATTTAATAGCCCCTACTAAATATACTGAAACGGTACGGGACGAATGCCGATTTAGACTGGTCTATTTTATTAAAATTAAATAAATGCACACGTTTTAAACTTGAAATTTCTGAATCAGGATATTAAAGATTGGGAAAGATTAGAAAATCGTTGTTAATAAAAGTTAAGAGTAATTTTTACCTGAGGGTATCGGTACTGATAAGTAAAATTTAAAATTGTGAACTACTATATACCTCCTCAAAACTTCTATATGGTATTGATTCGTGAATACTTTCCAAAACGTTATTGAAAAAATTATTGAAAAATTCGAAACATAATTGAATTATGTTGAAGAATTGTAGAATAATTGTGGTAATATGGGTAATCCATAAAGAAGTTAAAAACAACTGGCAGTACCGTGTAAACTATTTAGAATATTCAAAATAGTGCGAAACAACAGCAAAGCAAACGTGTTCGTATAGTATGTAAAAATGAAAAATTAATATTCATAACCATTTCTAACAAGAACAGGATTAATACAGGGCGAAATTTTATTAACAGTAGTAGAAAAATGACACATAGTTAGTAGACACAATCAGTGCGCAGTGAGATATCAATGAGAGAATCATAATTTAAATTAGAAAAATTAACAAAAAAAAAGGTGGATTAAATGAAGATAAAACCAAAATTGTGTTAGGTTTAGTAAAAAAAAAACTAATGTCTGATTAATGCAAAATTATTTGCAGTTAATTCCGCACTCTCTCCTACAGGCCAAAATCCTCCATCAATTCTAGTTCTAAATTATTTCTTCGGAAGGATTTACTTCAGAACACTTAAGTCTTCAGAAGACTTAACAATTAAAATAAGATCGAACTTTGCTATTATGAAATCAAAGTTTTACTTTACAATAGATGTAGTTTTCCACATTTAAATTGGCTGATATACCAAAAATTAAAAAATTAATAAGTAGACAACCTATGCCAAGATTTGTATAAATATTATTATAAATACCAAGCCGTTGAAGCAGTTAGGATGCTAATCGTTCAGTCTCAAAATTATTAAAATAAACAATCTGATCATGCTTGTATTTTATTTATCACACATTTTTTTACTTTTTTAGTGATGTTGAAATTTATTTTTACTTTTCTATTACCTGTGGTACATAGGGTGTTAACAATTAAATTTTTCAATATTTGCCAACCCCTTGATTGAATGCCGTAAAATATACAATTCTATGTTAATTATTACTTCTATTTTCTATTTTTGGTTTATTGGTATTTAATTTTAAATGTTTCCAGTATTCGCCAACGTTTTGTATACCGTTTATTTTTTGTTTGTGTAATGTGTAACTATTTAAAAAGCTTTTAAGTATTCACCACCGTTTCGTATATTTCAATTTTTGGGTTAAGAACTTGCTGAAATTTTAATAGTTTTTGAAGTGTAATTTACTATTCAACTATTCTTGCTCTTATACTACCCACGCACGTCGTCGATCTTGTATATTATACTTTTTTGTATATATATTATACATATAAGATTTGGCCACTTAACCTCCGTAGGTTTTTGGGCTACGAAAGAAGAAGAGTCCAAAAGTAGTCAATTGCAATTCTGATACTTACTGTATCTAAGTTTATTGAATTATTTGATGGAAGCTTAAAGGATTGATTATAGCTGTAGTACATCTTAAAAATCTCTTTGAATTACCATTGTGTTTGGTACATAAAATTTTCTAAGAATTTAACCCATGGCGTGGTTCTGAACATTATCCAGTATAATTTAAATTAAAATTAAAAAAATTATGGATGAAAAAGGTAATAGAGTTTTATTTAAGCGAACCGTTATATAAATTTCACAGATACCACATCTGTGTATTTGTGCATATATTTATGTATTTATGTATCATGGTAGGAAAATTGTATTTGTATTATCAAAGTTAATGTATTTGAGTTGCCTTAGATATTTTTTTGAATAAACTAAAATTGCTCAAGGATAAAATGAGTAGAAATTTAATGTTGAATATCCTTTTTATTCTGTGTATTATACGGATTGCAATTCTTCTTGATCTTCCTTCTATATGAAAAATATTTTGCTATAAATATTTTATAAGCTTGGTAAAAAAAAATGTGAACTAAAGAAAAATAAAACAAACTGTTTTAATATAAGTGTTTTATATTCTAAAAGGACATCAAAGCTTAAAACTAAAACCAAAAAAATTTACTTTGATCTTGTTCAGTTGCTCTAAATAAAGTAGTTATTCTGTTATACTTGCTGTCGGTTATTACTGTTATAGTTTATAATGTTGTGTACGGCAGACAACGTTTTGAAAGAAAAAGAAATATATTAAAACTTGATTAATGCTCAGATTTTCTTTTGTACACATACACCCTTTGATGTACACAAGTTTTTCCCATCAACTGTATAGAAGAATTTTCAGATCTCTTTGATAACAAAGAAAGCAAATTACTCTTGAAATTGTTTAAATTATTTACAGGGATTCTCTTTCATTTTATTTTGCTCATTCATTTATTTTAGGGTTCGTTCTTTCTGTTTAAAAAATATATTTTTAGTACACAAGCACATAAACACGTTTTTATAATAAAGTTGAAAATGCTAAAAGCATATAAAATTTTATTAGGTTGTTGAGAAAATGCTTTGATCTTAAATTGATAATAAAGTAAAGAGAAAATTTTCTCCAATTAGTGACTTCAAACAGGAATTTAAACGATTTAACATCTTCAAAGCTTTAGAAATGTTTTAAAACCAGGCTATCAGAGTTCCAAAAAATTTTAAGCAGCAAAATATTGAAGAATATATATATATATATATATATTTATTATATTATTATTTGTGTCGTTTTTTTGGGTATTGCTCCCAAAAAAGAAAAAAATCCATTAATTTGTCTCGGTTTGCAGTTTTTGTTTTTGTTGTTTTTGATTTCACTTTCATGGAAAAAAATTTGTTAAAATTTTCATTTGCCCAATGATTGTTGATAATGTGGTTTTTTGACGTTCTTCAGGATATTTTACATGTGTGTTATATGCACACATATGTATATACTATATATATATATATATATAACTACTTGAGCATACGTTGTATTTAGTTGAAAGTGAAAAAGATGTAAGACTTGCTGTTGGGAAACAAAGAGTAATTCAAGATATACTATAAAAATGATTAAAAATGAGATATAAAGAATGAAGGCAGTGTTTTGTTGGTTATGATATTCTAATATAGAAGCAAACAGTTAATGGGATGAATAAAAAAAAATTGGACATGTTTATTAATAAACATGTTATTTTATTATTTACTGAATATTAGATTATATACGTTATAATACAATTCTACTCTTCTTGTTGGCTAAATTGAAAATGTAAATTATTCTCTACTGATCCCATTTTTTATATTATAAGTACGCTGGAATTGTACATTACAACCTTGTGTCCTTGTGTGTCTTATGCAACTTGTCATCAGTATACCTGTCATAATATATCATACGAATATTCTCCAATCTGTACAACGATAAAACTCAATAATATAGCGTTGAATTTCATCATAATTTATAAAATCCTATTAATTAAATGGTTTTCCAAACCATGATTAATCAACAACTATTACTCTCACTCAATGTTTTATTTTGATAAAACTTTGTCACTACCTCATAAAGTTGGGTCAAACTGATTTAAGCATCAGTTTATAGATATTGATAGTTCTATCCTGATTTACTAAATTCTGAATTTCATAAGCCGGGAATTTTGTAAACTCAGAATTGTGCATCAAAAAAATATCAGAATTTTGTAATTTCGAAATTTTCTAATACAGAGTTTTGATGCGATCCTGGTTTAGAGTTTGCTTTATTTGATTTGATTTTCTATTTTTTTAGTAACCTTGATATTGAATTATTTTTTTTTTTCAAATCCAATGTACCATAGTGTTGTTAGCAAAACAAAAGTTCTTATTTTTTGACGTTAACTCCGAATTTGCATAAAAAAGTACCTCTTCGAATTTGAAAATCACGATTTCGGCCAATTATGGCGAATTTTGAGCTTCAACAACTATTTTCGGGTCCTTCCCGAAAGTTGAAAATATTACCAATCGATAGAGCACCCTCAGTTTAGTTAATAATTTTTTTTAAAAATAACGGATCCTTTGCCTCTTAAAAAGCTGATAAGCATGATCTGGCACACACCCGGTATATACTTTGTTTTCCATAATATGAACATTATGCATACAATTCTCTGCGACTGCCTGAGTTTAGCGAGAACTAAAGGTATCTCAAAGATACCTTTCTTCATATCAGATTTATCACAGCTCGAGCATGCTCAAGAATAGATAATTATCTAGATTGGGTTTTTTTGGCCCCATCACGTATAGAAAAAATATGAATCGAAATTCAGATTTTTGTCGGAATCGTTTTAATTCGGAAATTTCTTTAGTTTTAATGTTTAAAATTCTTAAGATGAATTTGAAATTTTATTTAGTTTTTTGTAGAGTGTGTGCATTTGAATTTTAACCAGCACAAATTTAGTGATATGAAATATTATAAAATCGTGAGAATATGATTAATTAATTAATTTATATAAATCTATTAATGACTCGTTTTATTTTAAAGATTGGTGAGCACAACTGGTGAGGATGTTATTTTCACACGAGCTGCTTATGTTAGCTGAAGAAAGTATAGAAAATCTTAATCAAATTAACTTTAACCAGTACATATAATACGGTTAATTTGGCTTGAAAATACATTCTGAGTTAAAGTGATTATAGTGGATGAATAAAAAAGTCTTAATTTCTGTATTTATGAAATATTTCTCAGTCCTATGCCCAACGGATTGGGTTAGAGAACAATGATGATAACGATGATGATGAAAATTTGATAAGCTTATAAATCCTATATCTAAACTTTGACAACTACTTATACATACATATATCGAACAATTAATGAAATTATGAAGTTTTGCGGTGAACAGCTGTTTAATTTCTCAAAATTTTTAAAATTTTCTTTTTTAACAACTTTTAAAATATGTGTCCTTTATTCATGTTGTTTACAATACTATATGGTATAAAAGTTCCCATCCTAAATTTTAATTAACTATACATTCTATACTCTGTAGTCTGTATTCAAAACAATAATAAATTTATATAAATACAATATTCATACTTTTAAAAAGCATAACAGAAAATTAACTGTAAAACGAATTACATTTTCTTGCATAATAAGTAGAATATTACAATATATTATTCCCTCCTAGCTATTTTGGTATGGAAATATTTGTTATGTGAACATTACATACACCAATCTCTTCTTTTATTCTCTGCTAAATGTATGTATTTTGTAGTAAAATTGTAAAATACCGTTAGAAAAAATAAAATAATAAAAACAAAAAATATATTATGTTTGTTTTATTTCAATTATTATTCTTTATTCATATTTTTCACGTGTTTTATACGCATGACCATGAGAAACAAGAAATATCTACCAGGATATTAGAAAGGACAAAAACATTATTATTATCTACTTTATTTAAAAAATATGAATAATAAAGAAAAAGAAAGAATAACAAGAATAAAAAGAAATCAACAACAAACAATTTAATTCTTATTTTTACTTTTATATGAGAACCGTTTTATTTGTTGTTTGTGTTACCGCTTTCAAACCAAAAAAGAAAATTTCTATAGCAGTAACTGTATAATAGTAAAAATTAGATATAATGAAAATTGTATATCATTTTTATCCTTTTTTTCCATTTAACGAAAGGAAGAAAAGCGGGTAGGTGGAATTGTAAGTATTTGTGTACAATCTATACAGTCATGTACAAATATTAAAACTATGGTAGTCTAAAAAGGATACACTGTGCTTATTATTATTCCAAATAATCATTTCAATATTTTTCCCATTGCATTGCATTTTATATCTTAATCAAATTCGATTAATTTTTGAATTAATTTTACTTCTGTGTGGAATAAATCGAAAATTGAATTAAAATTATATGTATAAAAAATAATTTAGTGCTCATCATGACTATAAATAAAAATACCTATTTCTGAAAACTACCAATATCATATTCAATGCTTAAAGTAAGCACGTTAGACATCTACGGAATAGCGCTTTGTTCTCAGAACTTGGTTGATATTTTTATTTTTTTAAGAAATATAACCGACAACAATCCATTTTTGATAGATTGTTTGTTTGATATGAGATATACATATGAATAATACATATATAAAAACATATTTATACATGATAAATAAAAACAGACAAAATTAGCAAAACCAAAAAGTTTCTTTGCTGAATTTTGAACCATTGATTTGACAAAATATTGAAATATATCTATACATGGATGGATAACCGTTGGTTAGGTGTATTTGTTTTATTCTTTTTTTTAAATTATACTTTTTTACACTTTTCAATTTTTATTTTCGTTTCATTTTCTTACCCGCTCGTCCGTACCCACAGGCGAAAAAATTTAAAAATATTCTTTTTAAATTCTATTATCAGAGACTTTTTAGTATTTATATCGTATTCTAAAGTCGATGTGAAATATTAATATCTTCTTTTCTTTCATAGAAACTTGTTTTTGAACGTAATTAAGATTTTTTAATTGGCCATTAGTGTACAATTTTTTTTTTTTTTTTATTTATCTGTGTTCACTTACAATTTTAATAATTCAAAAATAGTTACAAATTAATTCATACTAATAAATAAATTGAATAACAATTTTAAAGTTGTAATTTTGACACACATTGTACATAAGAGTTTTATGACCGTAGCCGAAGCTGTCTGGTCTTATAATTTATTAATAATATAAAAATTCAATTGTTTGACGTTTGTTTTGTTTGAGTTTTTTTTTGTTATATAAAATAAATACAATCAGTTAGAAATTCATTAAAAATTTACATTAATTCAAATATATTTAAAAATTGCACATTTAAAAATTAAGAAGTTCGACGATTTATTTTTTTGTATTGATAGAAATTATCAATTGACTTAATATTACCAGGTAGATCATTAAAATTTTTTAAACAATTGTAGAGACAGTTTGTCTTTTGACGGTTTGTTTTGAACAGTGATAGATAAAAATTGCATTTGTTTCGGGTGTTATAATTATGCACATCTAGATATCATTATTTAAAATTTTAAAGCACAGAATTTACAATTCACGCTTACATATATTATCGAAACTAAGGTACTTATCAGAATAAATCATATACTCGTTGGGTGCAATATTGGGTAATTATGAATTATTTTAATAGATTTTTTCATTAGTATTTCTATTTTTTTTAAACTTTTATTTAAAATTTTATTTCAAAATTAAAACCACAATACTTTTACCATATAATAAAATACTGTGTACGAGCGACTGAACTCTTTTGAGATAATGAAATGAAATGAAATAAATAAAATATTTTAGTGTTCCAGAAAACTTAGAATTAAAATACTATTTTTTTGATTTTGAACTAATATTCCCCGTTTGTTTTTTTTACATACCAACATTGTTGCTTACTCATTCACACTATTCGGAGTTATTAAATTTTGTTAGCTGCTTCTATAGAACTGCAAAATCTTATAAAAGAAAAACGGGTAAGAAATAACTGTTCATGTTTTTTTTTGCACATGACTGACTGTACATACATTCACCATTTTGTTTTTTTTTCATTTGGATTGGGGTTTTTGTTTTAAATAGAATCTTAGTGCATGTATAAATGTACATGGAAAAAGTGAAATCATTTTATTTTAAGAAAAAAAAATAACAAAACACACATTTGGAATTAGAAAAACTTTTTTTTTGTAAACCGAATAAATTTCTTTCTAATAATTTCTGATATTCTGTGACTTTCTAATATTAAAATTCCTTGTGTTTGTTAGTTTTAGTTATTTGTTAATTTTTTTTACTTGTAGACTTTGTAGAAAAAGTGTTTTTGTTTTGTTATTTTTAATTTTTCTAATTTCTTATCAAATGCCGTTGTTTTTTTTTCCTTTTTATACAGATTAGACAAGAATATTTTTTGTTTTTATTTTATTCTTTGTTTATTTATTTTTGAATTAGAAAATATGTATGTAGTTATGTAGTAGGTAGTATATAGAAAAAAAAAGTTTATAGGGAGCGGCAATTGGGAAGTCAAAATTTTTTATTTTAATGTTACATTTTCATATTTAAGGATTCTAATAATATTCTTGGAATTTAAAGGAGTTTTTTTTTCACCATAATGTATGAGTATATAGAAATGAAATAAAAATAAAATCAATTAAAATATTTTATTATTTTTTTTTATCCTTATCATGTTATCCTGTTACAAAATATCCTGTGGTGTTAGTAAAGTCAATTTTTGTTTTTGTTTAATTTTTATTTTATATAAAATACGTATATGAAGGAGTTGTATTATATGTTAAATAATGCATATGTAAGAGTAAATTAAATAAAAAAAGAACAATATATATATATTGAATACATGAATTTGAAATATTTCTAACTTTTCATAACAATTCTTTTAATACTTTTTAATAAAACACGCTTGAGGATATGACAAAAAATATTTACTTAATTGAATTCTCTTAAAATATGCAAAAAAACACACACATAATTCAACTCCACCAAATTTAAATTAAAAAATTTTATTTTCTCAAGTTGGAGAGTTTTTGTAATGAATGTTATACAATAACAACAATAACACTCTTTAACTGTATTATATCGTTTCTAAAAAGTAATGTAAGTAACACAAAAAACAGTTATTTTTTTTAACGAAAAAAATAATAACATAACATTGTGTTTTTTTTTTACCTAAAAATTCAACACAGCTTTAGATATTCTATTGAATAAGATACACAAAAAACAATAACAAAATAACTTTCATCGTCACCTAAAAACACCTGAATTTATTTTTAGGTGTTTTCTGTGTTTTTATTTTTGTTTTTTGTGGATACCTTTCTACCTTCAAGTAAACTGGTTAAAAATATTTTCATTAATATAATATTCACTTATTATTTCATATAATTTTCCTTTTTAAAATTCTGTGATCCTATTCGATTCAGGTAAATTATGCAATATTTTTATTTATAGATACAACAAACTAGCGTTGTCGTCGTTCTATTTAACCATATTATTTTTATGTGTGGTATAAAATAATTTATTAACTAAATTATATTTTACAGGTAAAATACTTTTTGTTTGTTTTTTATATTAAATATATACCTGAAGGTTTTTGGTTTCAATAACAAATAAAAAAAAAAATATTACAGAAATTTTACAAGAATATGAAATGAAAAATGGATAATGTTATACGATCATCTTTTGTTTGACTGAAATTTTCCTTAAAATTTCTTATTACATAATGTAATAAGAGTTTGAGAGAAAATAAAATCATAATATAATGAAAAATAGGGGGGAAAATAATGAGGTATAAGGGTTCCATAATTATTTATTTTGCTTTTTTCATCATTACATCACATTTCAGGTTATGTTATTTTAGTTCATCACATTTAGACCATATTATTGGTAATCTTCTGGAATTCTGTTGATGTAAGAAATTTAAACGTTGTCTAATAACTATACGACATATTCGGTTAATTGTTTTTGACACATTAAAAAATCAAATTATATTATTGGTTTTTTGATTAGATTTTGTAATTCTTTATAATATATTGTCAGTCAGTTGTCTAGGAGTGCAAGCCGATAGCCCAGGGCAGTTAGTGGTCACATTTATTGTAATTTTAATTATAGTATAATTATAATTAATAAATAGTATAATTTATAAATTATTAATTATAATGAAATAATAATATCTGGGAGTCGCTGTACGAAATTACAGTTGAAATAGTCCACATAAAATAAAAAAAATTAAAATTGATGCTAAAGAAGCTTTCTATTTTTTTCAATCATTAAATTGCACAATACAATAGTAATATTTGAAAATTTACAAAAGAAAAGCTTTATATCAATTACTATTCTATTCAATTTGATATTAATTATTAAAAAATGTTATTTTCACGACGTTCTGAGTTTAATATTCAATTATAGTTTTAGCGAGAACATGTCATATACCCGTATTTAATTTGGCTGAAGAATCATTTGGCTGAAGTATCATATGCCTGCTTTTTTGACTGGATATCATAAATATTATCATATGTATATATATATATATATATATATATATATTATATTGATAGTATATACATATATATAATATATATATTATATATACATATATATATGTGCCTACAAATCATAACCCTTTATGTCAATATAAGAAATTTAGAAAGTATTTTCTGTCAAAATTTGGTTTGGTTTTGACAACTACGAGCAACATTTTTGCTAGGGTACAAAATCACATATGTCAATGTATGTTTAAAAATATGTTTTTGTCATAATCGCTTATTAATATGAAATATTTTATCTTTCTCGAACTAGCAATAAAAACTAATAATAATTCTGACAACTACGAGTCACATTTTTGGTATGGAATCAAAATGTGCTTGTCATAATCGCTTCTTTAGCTTAAAAATATTTCAAATATATTCCTACCAATAGCAATAAAAACTAATAAATTGATAAGCATTTTGGCTAAATAATTGATAAGCTCAAATAATTTTAAATATAATTTTAAAATTTTCAAATATTTTATAGCCACTTAACTCGGTTTATTTTTCTTAACAGATTTCTACTTCGTGAGCGTTTTTTTTAGAAAATAAAGGTTTTGACTTTTAAATGCTTAGATAACTTAAGCGATTTTAAAAAGCCTAAAACTGGTGCTATACTTTTAAACTATTATTTAAATTTTGAAATTGATTTTACTTGAAAAATCAATTTATAGATAGACATAAGTAAATTATATGACTTGTTACACGCAGATATATTATACATATATATAAATAATTGTATTATTATTTTTTCTTTATTTACTATAATTAAAATTGTAATAAAAGTAAGCACTAGCTACCAGGGCTATCGACTCACCGTATTGTACCTATTTATATGAAATGATAGATTTTAGAGTTAAATTCAAAATCAAGTTCAACGCCTTTTACTGAATATTTAAATAAATTATTTTAATGTGTAGCCGTTTTTGGATACAAAAAAGAGGATAACTCCTTTTTCCAGAATATTTATGTAAAACATTTTTGTGCGTAGCCGCTGTTGGATACAAACAAAATTATTGGATTCGAAAACACTAAATGAATTAAAGTCGAATTATGGAATTTTGAATTTTGGGATTTTGGTATTTTAGGACTTTTATTTTGGGATTTTAGCATTTGGAATTTTGTATTTGATATTTTGTATTTGGGATTTCGTGGCCAACCCATAAGTTGTACATATAAATACTTTTCGACAAATGAAATGCTGGTAAGTATTTTTTTTTGACCCATTGTTTTACTGATGCTGTGTGGCAGCAAATTAAAATTTATTAAAATTATATAAAATAAATTAATTCTTTTAAATTTTCATTCATATATCAAAAAGTACATATATTATTCATAAAAACTGTTATAAAAAATAATTATTAGAATTTAATCAAAAATAAAGTCGAAAATTGTGTGAATAACAAAAAAGAAATGGACAATTTCTAAAATCACAGCTGAAACTAAGAACTCTTAATTCATATTGACGGTTTCGGTTTCATAGTTGTTTTTCTTTTTCTTTTTTTTAGCTTGTAATTTCTAAAATACCACATGTTTTGTTTTCTTTTTTTTTGTATCCACAAGATGGCACGAGCCAACTAGTCATTTGCTTTGTTATTTTTTTTTTGTATAAATTTTATTAACAAAAAACAGAAAATACCAAAACGACTCCTAAATTTTCTAGAATAGAAGAATAAAAATAAAATCACCACCACATGTTTTTTATTAATTTTTTCTTTTTATTTATTTTTGTTAAATTCTTATTGAGGAAGACAACTGGTCTATAGTCTATTTATTTCCTTAAAAGCATCCGTTCTTTTCACTTTTTATTAAAAACTAACAAAAAAAAAAGAAATATTTTTTTGTTGATTCATTTAATTTCGTTTTTTATAAGATCGAATAAAAAAAATCGGATTCCAAAGCAGCGAAAGTGCATAAGGTTTGAAAAAAAAAAATCTTTTTATTTTCGTATTTGTTGAAGCGAAAACAACAATATTTATACTCAACGGGATCCTTGAAGGATATTGAAAATATTTATACATATATTTTAATATTTGATACAAAAGGATATCATCGCATAGGTGAGAGCGTGCCTACACATTTTTTGTTGTTTTTGTTTTTTCTACGACGTGAACGATTGTTAAAACTGCAAAATCAGCGTTTTTGTTGGTGCTGTTGTTTTGAATGATATATTATGTACACATCGTTATGTACATATTTACATTTTCAAGATTCTAGGATCTCGTCTAGAATTTTTATTTGTTTCTTTTTTTATGATTTGGATTGTTTGGTGATTCATTAGAGCAAAATTTTGAAATTTTATATCCTTAAATATAAAAATAATTTTGATTGTATAACGGCGGATGGGCGTTTGGATTATTTTTTTTTGTTTTTGTATGTTTTTGTCCAATTATAAATATATTCGTCTATTGTTGATTTTTTTTTTTTTTTTTTATAATGATGAAATTAAAAAAGAGAATAGAAAAAAATTGTAATGTGCACTTCTGGTTTTTTATCATTTCCGTCAGGTATCATTATGTCACGGTAGTGTAGAATCACTATAAAAAAAAAAAAAAAAATAATTCTGTGCGAGGATAAAAGATGTTTTGTTCTTTTTTTATGTAATTTTGTTTTTTTGTTATAAATTGAATAAATGTTGTGGGCTACCACGAATATTTCCGTGTACGGTGGTAGGCGCAATTTTTTATTTCTATGTACCTGAATCGGTAATAAATGACGCATGTTTTTTATGGTAATTGAATGAATTAAGCAAATTTGTTAGGGTAGTTTAAAGTGGATAAGAAAAAAGCAGAACGTTTGGAAACAGATGAGATTATTTTGTTTTATGTTTTTGTTGTTTCTGATTTCAAGAAATTTTTTGTTAAATTTATTTTGATATACAACTATGTCGAATCTGAATATGCGTTCCAATAGTGTAATTTAAAATAATGGTCAATTTAGCATTTATAATTTTTTAGATTAGTTTTGTAATTTTGTGCTGAATATTAAAAGTAAGAATGCACAGGAATTTGTTGAATAAGAATATATAAATTACAGCTTAGATTGAAGATATTTCAGCATTTTACAATTCTGTACCTATTCCGATTTTGTTTTTTTATTAAAATCATTTACTATTGCATTAAATTAGAAGTAGCGATATTCAATCGGTATGACCAACATTTTATAAGTACGACCAGTAAATACAATAATTAATAAATACTTTACAACTCATTTAGAAATATAAATTTTGAGACATTTTAGAAATAACTAAAGTAGAAATAAAAAATTATATCGAGAATAAAAAATTTAAATTAAAAAATATTTTTGTTTTTACATTGAACAAATATAAAATAAATTTATGTAATCATAATTTTTTTAAGTTTTACATCAAAATTTTGGCCGATTCTAATAAGTTATAACATCAATCAAAATGAATATCCGGAGGAAATGAATGTAATATGTTGATAAGTATGAGTATAAATATGAGTTAATGAATGTAATAATGAATAAATATATTGTATTCTGATGCCTTTATATCATTTTTGCTTAACATTAGGAGAAAGCAACATCTCATTATCTATATTCATAATAAAAGTCATAGATTAGGGCAGATGGTGAAAGTGACCATTCCATTTGTTTCTGGAAAACTAATTAGAGAAATTTTATTCTATCATTAAAACTCTAGTTCACTTACTATAAGATTGGGATGTAGCAAAATTTTAGTCGCGTGTAGGACCAAATTATCTGGTATGGCCAGCTTTTAAAAAATATATATCTTAAATGGCGCATGTTATCCGGTAAGGACAAAAATGACATTTGAAAGCACCCTTGTTGTTTTATTGTTTTTGTTATATTTGATGATCTGTTAAATGTACATTCGGTTTTTTTATATAGTAGGATAACGGTCTGAAAAATATGATAAAATATTTTTTTATAAAATTTCTAACTTAAAATGCTAATTTGAAACAGAATTTGTTTTTCAGAATTATTTTTACTTTTTAAGCTTTATATTAAAATTTTGTAATCTACCTACGTTCACGGGTAATCTAACACTTCAGTAAATTTAAAACTTATATTGGGCTTTATAAAAATAAAATTTTTTTTTTTTTTTCTTTATTAACAAAAAATAATATTTACATTATATACATGTGTATTTGTATAACAAAATTTTATCCATTGAGTTATTCATTATTGCAGAAAATATTAATATATAGAAAGATTCAGACCTTAGCCTAAGCTGTATGGTCGTGTAGTTAGTTACATTTTAAGAGTTATCAACAAAAAATAAAAAACAATAAAAAAAATTAAGTTTTAATTTAAAATTATAAAAAGTAGATTTTACTAAATATTCAATAATACTAAATTTATTAATACTAAATTTAATAACTACCAGCATTCCAACATTCCTTTCTTATTATATTCTTTAGTTTATTCTAATTAAGTTTTAAAGTTTTAAAGTTTGTGTTCCCTATTAGTTTTTAGTTTTTTCCTTTCCTTTCACACTTTAATTATAATATTTATTCTTTAATTTTTAATTGTTATTCTTTATTTTTATTTTTATACTGCAAGTAAGTTTTCGATTTTCCTTTTAAATAAACTTTATGAATTTATATTTTTTAGGTCGTCCGGTAGAGTGTTAAAAATGCTTAAACTGTTGTATACGCAGTTTGCTTTTTGTATATCTGATCTAAACAATGAAAGATAAGAATTTGAGCGAATCCTAGTGTTATGGCTATGTATGTCTATCTTCCGATTGAGTAAAAATCTGCTTTTAATCATATTGTTTATAATTTTGTATGCAAGATAGTACATTTCACGTTTACATATGTTATTCAAACTTATGTATCGTTCACTATATAATAATTCCGTAGGATACCTTGGTGGAAAGAAATTCATAATTTTGATATTTTTAATTAATAACATTTACATGACCATGACTACTTATACTTTATTTGCACAAATTACTAGTAAAAAATTAATGAAATAACAGAGCAAGTTTATATTGGGCCCATTCATTATTGATTACGAGTATATGAAATAATAGATTTAAGAGAATTAAAAATGTAAGATTAGTTATTATCTTTAATAAATTTTACAAAATATTTGTGTTCAATAACAACAACATCTAACAGCTAACAACAACAATAATAATAACAGAAACAACAATATTTTCATATTTCTTTTCACATTCTAATACAGAGCTAATTCAAGAGAAAACTCAATACTTATGGAAAATTTTTTCTTTCTTTGTCCTTATTATCATCATTATTATTTTAGAAAATTTATTTGATTTAAGTTATACAGATTTAATATCAAAAACTTTGTGTATTCTTTTTTAAATAACAATATTTCCGTTTATTTATGTTTACATTTTTACCTACTAAACTTATGATATCCTTATAAGATTTCATATTGTAATGTTGTTTTATTCGTTTTTCTTTTAACATATTCAAAACAAATAGATTTGTTTTAAACATTCCGTGTAAAATGAAATGAAAATTTCATGTTTTAAAAAAACTACGGTCGCCAGTATTACGTGACTAAACTACATTTCTTTGACGACAACATTATTATGTTTCGTGTAAAATGATTCGTAATTATTGTACGTAAATTGACTTTTTTTGGATAAATTTTACTTAATATTCAATATACAATAATTAAAAAAAATTTATATCACTAAGATAATCGATAAGCCTGTCGTCAATAATTTAAAATAAGTTAATAATAATTAAAAATGATATGTGTATGATAATATGTATGATAATAATAATAAAAATTGTATATGCATATCATTCGTTATAGGCATAGGCATATACAGTTTCTATCTTCCTTAATATTTTTGCTAAAATATGTAAACATTCTTCATAAGTGATTTAAAATAAATTATTTTGAAGTTCAATGTTCAATCTTCCTCTTCTTCAATGATTAAGCAAATAATTGGTTGGTATCCCTTACAATAGAACAAAAGAAATAATTTTATGTTGTAAGATAAGAAGGTTGTTAGTCATCAACATTATTTTCTATTGATTCTACAGCTTGGGGGTGAACCTTAACCTCGATTACGATTTTCCTCCATTCTGCTCTATCTTGCGAAATTTTCCTTCATCCACTGACTCCAATCTTTTGACTTTTGCCCTTGATTTGATTAAGTCATCTTGATCTTGGTCTACCTGTTACTCTAATATTGTACGGTACTGCGTTTAATAATGTTTTTAGCATCCTTTGTTCATTCATTCATTAGGAGTTAGGCCAAATTAGATACTATAGTTTATTTTATGCTGTTGTTAGCAATTTCGATAGAATTACCTTATCGTACATTGAGTTAGAAACGATTCCAAATCCAACGATAGATAGATTTAGAACAATAGATTTTGGAAGTATAGATTTTAGAAAATTTTAAAAACTTTATATTTCATTTAATTTTTATTATAAATTTAATTATTTATAAATTTCAATAAAACTTTTCAATTTCAAAATTACTTTAATTTTATTTCATTATGCTAATAAAATTAACATTAGAAAAGTACTTTACAAATTCAATTTATTTTAATAATAACAACAATAGGGGTATTCACGATGAGCTGTAGAAGTGTGGTAGGTGTAGACTGTAGATCTACAATCACTTTTTCAACAAATTCGTAAACGCACCCTTGTCCTTTTTGATATTGTACTCGATTTAGAATTGTGACAGCGGTTTATTTACATATGAATTTAATTTATAATTATGAAAATAAGTGAGAAACAACTTTCTTTTTTTCACATTCATAAAATAATTCAATCAAATTTTTTGGCTTTATCTCAGCCATTTTCTACTTTATTAATGTCAAACTTAAAAAGTACAATACTAAAAGTCAAATAAGTTTGAGTCTTGTAAAAATCTGCAAATCTTGTAGAATATTTTTTCATATAAAAATGTATGACAATACACTTATATACTTCTACACCTAGTACAAGCCAATCTACACCTAATCATCAATATCCTTAATATAAAATACATAATAATAAAGTTTAACACTGCTTCAGATATTTACAAACATTTTTTTTCAAAACAAAGCTATCCTACTTCACAATTTAATAAAACTGCTGGTAATCGAAAATCTCCTACACCTTGTACGTCACTGACATAAATTAAATTTCTGACTAAATATCCTCGAATTAATTTATATTTTATTTTAAATACGTATAAACTAGTTTTATATATAATATTTTGCTTAACATTCAACCAATTTAATTTATTTAGCATAGCTTTAATACAGGCTCATATCTATTGTTGTTCAAAATGATGCCTGACAGTAGTAATAGTTTTAGTACCACAAAATAAACTAATAAATAAATATTCAAGGGAGTTTCATTTAAGACTTCGTGGAAGTAAGACGTGAAATTTTAGTGAAGCTTTTGGGTAAAAATCAACGTATTTTGTTGAATACTAAAAATGATAAAAATAAAAAAAAAAAAAAAAAGTTATGAGTGAAAATATTATTCAAGGGACAGAACAAACTATTGATAATTTTAATAAAATAATAAATAAGTGTAACGATCTAGCACGTGTTAAAATAAAAAATAATAAAAAAAAAAAAAAAAACAAAAACAATGACAAATAAAACAAAAAAAACATTGGAGCAATCCAACGAAGATTTAAAAAAAGAAATTTTGGAATTAAAATCTATAATACAAAATTTAAAACAAAATAAAATAGAAAAAACAACAAAAAATAATAATGACAATGAAGGTTCTTATAACCAAAATAGGTACGAGGTACTCGGTACACTCGAAGAAATGGAAGAAGAATCACCGAATACAGATAATAACGAAGAATTTAAAAAATTAATAGAAACGGCAAAAACAAAAAATTTAAAGAAAAAAGAAGAACAAAAATCCAGAGCCAATATAATATTATCAACAGATAATAAACAAATTAGAGAACCAATAGAAGTGACAAATACAACAGAAAATGAAAATCAAAACAATAACAACACAAGTAACAAGAGTAAAGAAAAAATACCTCCGATTATTATTTACAACCAAGAGATGCCAGAATTAAAAAATATTCTGAAAAATAAACAAATAAAAGATTTTTCTGTGAAAAAAATTAATGATGAAAAACATTTAATTTTTTTAAACAATATCATAGACTATAATAAAACAAAAGAACTGTTAAAAAAAATCAACGCAAATTATTTCACATATACGCCAAAGGCACAAAAAAATAAAACATTAATATTGAAAGGACTAAATTCAGAAGATGAACCAGAATATATCAAGGAAGAATTACGATCATTAAACTTAGAGAAGGTAAATATAGTGAAAGTAACAAGAATAATAACCAAACGCTCAATAAGAGAAAACAAAAACCTGCCAATATTTATTGTACAAATATCACCGGAAAGTGATATATCAATAATACGAAAGATTAAAAGAATAAACTACCAAATAGTAAGGTGGGAAAAAATTACAAAAAACGAAATACCACAATGCAAAAGATGTCAAAGGTTAGGCCATGCGGCAAGTAATTGTAACATGGACTACCGATGCGTCAAATGTAATAAACAACACGAAATAGGAATGTGCACAATGCCAAAAGAATCAGCCTATGCTGAACTATACTGCGCATTATGCAACAGCAACGGTCATCCAGCATCGTATAGAGGGTGCCCTGAATATATGAAAAAAATTAAAAACACAGAATTAAGAAAGGCAGCAATTAATAAAAGAAATGAAGCCAAAATGAAAATGATAAATAACTATGTACAACCACAGTTGTCGTATGCAAATGCAACCAGAAATTTTAATGGCAACACTATTAGCAATAATAATAATTATAATAATAATAACAAGAACGACAATTATAATAACAATAATAATAAAACTAATAATAATACACTAACAAATTTAATACAAAATAATGAGAATACAAATATTTTACTCGATTTAAAAAAAACTTTACAAATAATAGAAAACAAAATAAATGAACATACAAAAAAAATAGACTACCTATATGAGACAATGCCATTCAACTCATACTATGAATAATAATAATATAAATTATAAAAAAAAATTAAAAATTATCTCTATTAACGTTAACTCTATAATATCAATGTATAAAAGAGCGTACCTAGTACATTTTCTAGAAAAATATAATCCAGATATAGTACTATTGTCAGAAACCAAATTAAATTCTAAGCACAAGCTCAATTTTAAAGATTACAATTTTATAAGAACTGACAGACCGGGAGCTACACAAGGAGGTGGTACAGGTATTCTTATTAAAAAAATATTTAGGTATTGTTTAGATACTCAAAATTTTATTTATGATAAATTTAAATGTCTCGAGATAAGCACAATAGAATTAAAATTAGAGCAAAACAAAAAACTAAAATTAGTAGCATTATATGCAGGGCATAATCATAATGATAGGTTTGAAATTGAATTAAATAAAATTTTTGAGGTTTTAAAATTATACCAGGAAGATACGTTTTATGTAATCGCAGGAGATTTCAATGCTAAGCACACGAACTGGTCAAATAACACAAACAATACAAGAGGGAACATATTTAAAAATTGGTTAGAAAAAAACGATATATTACATAAATCAAAATTATATGGAACCGTAGAGCCAACATATCCGAGAACAAATTCTTATTTAGACTTAGCAATTATTGATTTTAGATTGAACCTAAGTAACAATAGCAATAATAAACTGAGAACGATTCCATATGATAGTGATCATAATGCATTAGAAATAGAATTAATATTGGATACTAATAGGCTAACATTAACAGAAGAAAGTAACAAAAATAAATTAAATTATAAAATAACAAATTGGAAAAAATTTCAAAAAATCTTAGATGAAAAAATGAGTAGCATTTCAACTAATGAAAACCCTTTTATCCCTAATTATAGAAATTTAGAAAATATCGAAATAGAAAATAAGTTAAAAGAGTTAGAAAAAATTATAAATAATGCAGTAGAGTCATGTAGCCCCAAATTTAAGGAACACACTATAGAAAAATTTTTAAATTATAAAATTAGGAAACTTCAAAATTATAAAAGTACAGTATTAACGGCCTTAAAAATGGCACATAGAAACAATCAACACTCATGTAATAGAACAATTAGATTAAAATCATTATTAAGAAATATTAATACACTCATTAAACAAAATTTATACATTCAAAAGAACAAATACTGGGAGAACATTTTAAAAAAAATTCATCCCTCTAATAACAAAAATATGTTCCCTATTATTAATAAATTATTTAGGAAAAAAACAAATAAAAATATCGACAAGCTCAGGATAGAAGAAAATCAAAAATACTTGATTGAGAGCATGGGTATTAATATCAGACAATTAGAAAAGGATGAACAGGGTAGATATATTATAAGAAATCAAACAGATATTTTAGATATTATAGGAAATTATATTGAACAATCACATAACCAAGTACATACAAATTCGTTATTTCAAAATGATATTAGAATACAACAAACAATCATAGAATTTAACAGGCAAATAAAAATAGAAAAGGATGCAAATATAAAAATAATTTATTTTAGTGAGACATGCAAAGCAAATAACTTAACAACAGCTCAAACATGTAATAATTATTTCGTTAAAATAACAGATTTAAAAGAAATATTTAAGACATTAAGCAACAAATGTTCCGCAGGCATTGATAAAATTCCAAATATAGTGTTAAAACATCTTCCAAATAGCATAATAGAAAACTATTGTATAATTTTCAATAATATACTTAATAATTGTTACTTTCCAAAGATGTGGAGAATAGCAAAAATAGTACCAATCCCAAAACCAGGAAAAGATCATAATGATCCAAAAAATTTTAGACCAATAAATTTATTACCAAACATAAGTAAAGTATTAGAAATTATAATAGCCAAAAACATTACAAAATTTATTAAAGAAAAAAGAATTATGCCAGAAAACCAGTTCGGATTTAGAAAAAAACATTCAGCAGTACATGCAATAAATAAATTAACGTCTGATATATGCTGGGCAATTAATAAAAAGGAATGTGTGGGAGCATGCCTTATAGACTTAAAAGAAGCTTTCAATTCGGTATGGATTGATGGACTAATTTTCAAACTTTTAAAATATAATTTTCCAACTCAGATAATAAAAATGATAAAAAATATGCTAGAAGATAAAAAATTTATCACAGTAGATGGACAAACATGTTCTAAGAAAATATTTAAAATAACAAATGGTTTACAGCAAGGGACTGTAAACGCACCTTTGCTCTTTAATTTATATATTGCTGAGCTATTAAATAAACTAAATCAAAACCAGTCTCTGACAAGGAGCTTGGCCTTTGCGGATGATCTTATTATTTATAATGTAAATAGATATGTATCAAAAATGCAAGCACAGCTGCAAGAAAATTATAATGAAACACAAAGCTATATTGATACTTGGAAACTAAGAATCAATTATAGCAAGTGTGAAGTTATATTATTCAGAACAAGTCTAGATAAAGCTAACTCTGATGTTAGAAAAAACTGGCGAAAGTTCCACATAAAAACTAGAGACAACACAAAAATTACGAACCAAAAGTCTGTCAGATATTTGGGCGTAAACTTAACCTACAATTTAAATTATAAGAAACATATTTCCAATCAATTAGAAAAAGCGAGGAAAGCTTTTATGGCTTCCAGGAAGCTCTTCTATGAGAAAGGAATAAATAACAGAGTCAAAATCATAGGGTACCAAGCAATGATAAGACCTATTCTTACATATGCTTGCCCAATATGGTATAATATAAGTCCATCATGTATGGAGTTATTGAGAAAGTTTGAAAGAAAGTGTATAAGGCATTGCACAGGTAAATTTAGAAAACCGGAATCAGACTACAAACACTATATATCGAACAAAACGCTCTATGAGACTAGCAAAATCAATAAAATAGATCAATTTATAATTAACTTAACGAGAAAGCATTTTTCTAGGGTAGAATTTGTGACAGAAAATAGTCTGATTGCTCACTCAATACATCCAGATGATGGGTACATTGAGATGACAATGAGAACCGGTTATATACCTCCAGAAGGATGGATTTACCTGGATAAAAATAAATATATTCAAAATGATGATAAAGTGCCCATAATATACCATATATTTAGGAGAGCTACAAATAAAAAAATAGAATACCAACCAAATTTTAAAACCGAAGATAATAGAGAAATGTTAAGGTACGATATGTATATAACAAATAAAGACTTATTAAGCACCGATAAGTATTGGTGGCTTGAACAGAATAATGAATAAACTCATAAAAACATAGTATAGTTAGGGTAAATATAAGTTAGATTAGGATAGTTGTAAGTTAGTTATAATTAGGTGATAGTCTAGAATAAGTAGTATAGGGTAAATATAAGTTAGATTAGGATAGTTGTAAGTTAGTTATAATTAGGTGATAGTCTAGAATAAGTAGTATAGAGTTTTATAAAAACAAAATACAAATTAAAAATTGGTTTTTATTAGAAAAAAAAGTTTTTCCAGTTAAATTATACAAAGAAAGAATGCACTTACGCATTAATAAAATAATAATAAATAGCTAACAGCTGATCAAGTAAATTAATAAATTTAAGAAATACTAAATCTTAGAGTACCTTCCTCAAAAGGTCATTAAGTTTGGAAATAAGAAATAAGAAAATTTGGTTTAAGTGTTTTTTGTACAGATATAAGAAAAAAAAAAAAAGAAATGGATTAAAAAAATAAAACACATTAAAAAAAAAAAAAAAAAAAAATAAATATTCAAAAATATTACTCGTTCCACTTTATAGTGTATAACAAAAATTTCAGTACCGTACTTAATGTGGTAAAATTTTACATACATGATATAGATGACGCTCACAGTCTTTCAAACCTATACTTTTTTATAAGATTGGAAAAAATAAATTTTATTTTTTTTTTCTTATATCCTTGAAATTAATAATTAATAAAATATTTATGATTGCAAGATTTATATTTAAAAGGCATTTTTAAAAATTGGTTTTAGAAATTGTATACCCTGATATGTTTGTAATTTTATATTCTACGTTATAATATTATGAAAGTTGTACCTTATATATCCTTATATTTTTGTAAAGATTTTTAAAAGACAAAATATATTATAGTACTACTAGGTTACTTGTTAATAATATTGTTTCTCTCTAAGTTTATAAAATATTTGTGATATTATTTATTTATTTTGACTTTTGAATGTTAAGCAGCGTTTTCCATTGAAGACCTACCTTTGGATGAATTTACAATATCATTAATATGTTGTTTTTTCCTTTTTTCCCTCAAGTCTTATAGATCTAAAGGAATTCTTTGTTTTAGTCTTTTCCCGTGAACAGTTGTCATGAAGTTGCGCGCTAAATTGTTTGGATGAGCTTGCAGTTTGAGTTTGTATAGCTGGTGCTATATTTAGCTATTACACTGGTGACGGATTCAATGTTTAAGTCGTGTTCGATGATTTAATTTGGTACAAACCAAGGGGCATTTACTAGTAACCTTAATACCTTATTTTGAAATCTTTGTATGATGTTGGTTTTCGCTACGGAAGCCCAAAGCTGTATTCCATATGTACAAATAAGTTTTATTATTACTTAATAACTTAAGATCATACATATTTGTAAATGATAACTGTGTGTCAATTAACCCGTACAAACTTCTAAATTTGATATTAAGCTGTTTCGTTTTACTATAGCAATGTGTTTACCGGGTTACTATCATATGCCTGTATTTCATTTGACTGAATTTTATTTGCCTGCATTTTATTTGCTTGCTTTTCATTTGACTGGATATGATAAATATTCATAATAAAAATTTCCTGTAGCAAGCCTTTATCAATCAACGGATACCAGAACTACATCTTCTATGTGATGACTGGTGGAAAGTGCCAAATCCAAGAAATTGAGCCGCCTCTAGCAAAAATAGGTCCGGGTCCCGTTTCACAAAGCCCTCGATTTTTTTTTTTAACCATTTTTTAGTACAATGGCGATAGTTAGTACGATGCAAACAAGAGGTCTATCAGTACGGAAGTCGGGACCGATGACCTTGAGATTGTTTTTTTTGGCATCAGTACAACAGCCTTTAAATGTGATGAAGACAATAGCTCCGGGGTCTCAGGATTTGAGGTCAGAAGATGTAGTTCTGGTATCCGTTGATTGATAAAGGCTTGCTACATGAAATTTTTGTTATGAATATTTATCATATCCAGTCAAATGAAATGCAGCCAAATGAACTACAGGCAAATGAAAATACAGGCAAATTGCAAAAAAGCAGGCAAATGATACTACTGGCAAATGAAATACAGGCATATGACACGCTGCCGTGTTTACCACCTTAATCTTTTTTCTAAATGTATACCCTCCTAAGTACTTTACAGAACTATTTTGTGGGATGATTTTCTTTAAAGTATAAAAGTGATGTGTGTTGACTTCGATTTAACTTTACGTTCCATTTTGTAGTCATAATTGAATATTTTTTAAGTTTTCTTGCAGTTTGAATAATGTTATTTTAGCGTCCTGATGTCGAGCCATAAGAGCGGCATCATCAGCAAAAGTTGCAGTTTTTACCTTTGGTACTGTTGGAATATTAGTCTAAACAGCAAATATATTATAAGCCCTAACACACTGCCTTGGAGATTGTATTTTATATAGTCCAGTAGTAATTATATAGTCCAGTATGAATTTCTATATTCTACATTCTACTTCTACATATTTATACTATTCTCTATATAAATAAATACATGTTTCTTTAAACAATATTTGTTTTATATTTTCCGATTAATCATTTTCTTACTAATTTCATGATATCCTTTTACAAATTCGTATTATGAATTTATTTTGTTTGTTTTTGATTGAAAATTAAATAAAAGAAATACAAAAATTGTTGTTGATATTTTACAACTTATATTTTAGAACTTGAAACATATTTTTTTTTTTACATACATTGTACATATACTTGTATCTATTTATATATTTCATATTAATATAAATCAATATCTGATAAATTTAATAAATATTATATATACTAATACAATTCTATTTTTGTATTTAGAACTATTGTAGAAGCAATATTAAGAAGTGGTACAACGTTAATAAGGCTATAAAACAAAATGAATCACACTGTGACTACGGTTACCAGAGTTTTTTTTCTTCCATAAAAAGAAAATATACGTTTAGCAAGAAATTAATATATTTTAATAAAACTTATTATAAATATGTTGGGTTATTTTACTATTAATTAATTATTGTTAATATTAATGTTAATATTAATTTTATTTATTTATTTGTTTTATTCTCAAAAAGAGCATTAAAGATCTTCATATAACGAAGAGTGATTATTAGTATTTAAATTTAAAATGAAATATACATCATAGTAAATAACAAGTAGAAAGTAGAAATAGAAATATGATATTATAAAAAAATATATAGAATATTAACAAAATAGAAAAATTTTAATAATTATATAAATTTAATTAGCTTACATTTTAATTCAATAGTAAAGAAAAAAGAAAATTATAATAATTTGATTAATTTAAAATTTTTAATGTATTTTTTAATACTCTAGTAATCTTGACTATAAGCGATTCGCAAAAACAAGCAACATACCAACTTCAGGAAGGGCTGGATAAAGTAAACAAATTGACCCAAAACCGGAAAATCAAACTGAACGAGCAAAAATTGGTTAACATTTCTTACGCATTAAGACGAAAAGCACAACAACATTGCTAATTAAAATATTGAATATAAACAATGATATACAGGTACCAAAAGTGGAAATAGTAAAATATCTTGGAATACGCCTTGACTCGCGTTTTAACTGGAAACATCATGTTAAACAAAAAGCATTGCAAATAAAATAGAAAATCAGAGACATGACCTGGCTAATAATAGGGAAGTATATAAAAGTATAATTAAACCTATATATAGACTTACGGTATACGATATACTCACAGAGATCTAAAAATAAATACAAAAATAGATGACGTAATTAAGGACTATGCCATTAAAAAAGAAAAAAATAGTTCTGAGGAGCTTAGGTGACCCAATATAACGAAAATTTATCAACAAATCTATTTGCTTTCAGCCTTGCAATCATTTCTTGCTCGTTTGATAATACGCTTAGCCACAGAAATATAAGAATCAATTTTACTGTTTTATGAATACTCTTTTATTGGGTTCCACTCTATCTTCTTCGTAAATTTGCGATTATTGTTGAACAATTTCAGAAATAGACAATCTAATTTACAAGAAATCAAATATGGACAAAATAATAAATTAAAACCAAAGTATTATATATAAAAGATAAATATACTTAGTCTTGGCTTAGATAAAAATTTATTTTGTAATTTTTTTTTTTTTTTTTTTTCATAAGGATATCCTAGAGTAAACCAATTCAACTGTATTTAGTTAAGTTTCAATATTTATATCTATAAATTTGTATTTGTGTGTTTCTTTATATTTCTTTATAAAATATATTTTCTTTGGAAAATATATCATTCCAATACGAAAACCCTTTACCCGCATTATTATTTTTAACAGAAGGCTTATATGATAAAGGATAAGAAGTATAATATCAAAGGATATTTAATTTATTTTGTGTGGTGGTATGTATTTTCTCTGTCAATGGAAAAACCAAATCCACATACTTCTTATATTGTATATACAATTGTTATTTTAAGTTGGTTATTTGTTGTTGGTGTTGTTTATATTGCGACATGCTATTTTAGTTTGATTTGATTCTATATATTATAGAATATATATTGTGTTTTCTATAAAAGTTGGGGATAGTTTTTTGTGCTTTGAATAATTCTGAAATCCTGGTAGGTTTGTATGGTAATGTTGATAGTTAACAAAACTATTGATAAAAATGATTTGAAAGGCATTAAAATTTAATTAACGATTAATTTTGTTTTATTATTTTTAATGATATGGTATAGATAAAATACAGTAGTTGGTTTATATATAAATGTTTTCTTGTTCTTTGAAAATTGTAGTTATCTATTTTTTTTAAATATAGTTTTTAAGTAGTTTTTCTGTATTCGAATTCTATATATGTAAGTATAGAGGATATTTGAAAATGCTACCAAAAAAAAAAAATGTTCTTTCTTCGACATTGTATACACTTATGTATACATAATATGAATGTACGTGTAATGACTTTACTAATAATAGTTATGTGAGAGATGTGATATGATGGGATATCATGTTTAGTATTTTATTTTCGATAATTTTATTTCAAGAAAAATTTTCTATTTTAATGTTTTGGTTTCAGTTCAAAATCAAAGTCACAAATCCTTTAGAATATTTTTTGAAATAATTCTGAAGACTGAAATTTGAAAATAAATTATTTTTTAGACTGATTATTTTTGTGTCATTGTAATTCAATATCTTATATGTAAAAAAATTTATTAGAATCAATCTTTAAACTACAACAATATGTAGGTGATAACGTACCACAACTGGTATATGGGTAAATAAAGGGCAATGTAAATTCAACTTTCATTTCCAGTAAAATCATTATTAGAAATCTGCCTCGCTTACGCTCATTCAATTTATTTAAAATCAATAATCATGGGACTAAATATTGGCAAATATGATGCCATAAAAATCAGTAATCATATGACAAATAAATGGCAAATATGAACCTATTAAAATAATGATTATTATAGGTAATTAACATAAATTCGACATTGGCTTTACACTATCAAAACATTCCGATAAACAAAAATTATACAATCACTATTTTTAGGATATTGCTATTCTTTTATTTTGTGTTGTGTTGTTACTTTATTAAGTGTAAGTAATTGTTTTTTCAATTTTAATTTTAGTTTTGATTTTAATTTGATTTGTTTCAAATAACTATGTAATAATTTTGTTTTGTAAACTGTTTATGTTACGAAGTATAAATAAATATGTTAGAATTGTAAAAATAATCAATTCGTCTGGAAATTGCTCATAAAAACGAAAATCTTTGAATCCCTGAATAATAATTTTCTATTTATAATTTAATATAATAATAAAATAAGATAATTTTAAAAGAACTGACTATTGCAAGAAAGAATATTTCACACTAAGACCTTAAAAAATAAATTAAACGATTAAAACCGGGTATAAACGGGTATTAGAACGGGAAAGACGAAGGGAAAACGAAAACACAGTATTTATTCATATGGTATTGAGATACTAAACAAAACAAACAGTAAATATGGATTACATATATCATACTAAGGATGAGGATTTAGATATAGAGATTAGATTTAAAATTAAAATGACAACGAAATTCTTTCCGAAAAGTATTGTACAATCATGTCTTTAATATTAGGCTGGGACTTTGTTTTATCATTTGTTATGCAATTATGCAGTTCTGTAGTAAATGTGTATATAGTCATGTCTATTACAAATAACCATGAATAAACTCAAGGTATTTGAGATGTGGATATATTTTCATTGGAGTATAAGAGTACTAATTAGGAAGTTTTTCGGAGGCTTTAGAAAGATTTCGGTTATTACACCATCATCAGAAGACTGATAAAGTAATTAAATATGTATTAACATTTATAGTATTTTTGTAATTTAACATAATACCTGTAATATTATTTATTTATTACAGCTTAAAGCTACAAAGGTTTAATAAATTTTAAAAGATTTCATTTTATTAAGCCTACTACTAAAAAGCGTAAAGCGTTTAAGACTGGTGGGTGCACTTGGATTCATATCAATTAATTTAAACTAGTCATTAATTATGTTTCACCTATAGAGCCTACAGTATATTCTATAAATTATTTTAACATATCATATGTTAAAATTAATCCTCAACCAATAGAGGGTGACGTTGGAAGAAAATAAATATCATAGTTATTGACATAGCAAAAATTTAATAGTATTCAGTGCAGTCGCTGAACTAGTACACACAAACAACCTATGACAAAGATGAATACGCGAATGAAATTTCCCATATTAAATGTTTCATCAATACAAATGGTCACTAATATTCAGTTAAGCATCTTCAAAAGAAAAACTACACGGAAAATATTATACAATGATACCGATTGTAAAAGAAATAAGAAGGAACCAACAATTCGATGCATGGATGGTTTAAATATGAACTAAAAGGATATATTTGGTAGGTAGGTATACATGTTTATGCATATATTTACATCCAATTAATATTTTATTGAATATATGTTGTAAATACAACAAACTTAATTATAATTGTTAATTACGGTATATGTTGTTCTTGTTTTTGTTTTGTTTTAATTAATTAAAATATACGTGCAACCATAAATCCATACATGGTGACGAAGTGCATTTTTTTTTTTTTTAAATATAAGTAAATTCATTTAATCAAAATAATTTGATAAGTTGTGAAAATTAATATAGATTTACCTAAACTCTGTATTCTGATATTTTAATTCTGCATTTCAGTACAATAGACTGATCTATGTACTTTTCTCTATTCAAAGCACCCTATAAGCATTGATACAGTTTTTTTTTACATTATGTTCATCATAATTCATTTAACTCAAATCAGTATTCATAATATTCAATACTCGGAAATTGAATCAAAGAAAGCTTAATTTTATTATTATATTTTTTATCAATAATAGCCGTGGGTCTGGACTGGATCATCTAAATCAAACTCATTATAATCATTGTAAAAAAAGAAAAATAATAATAAAAAAAATGTGCCTCGTGCACGTTTTTTTTTTCTTATTCTTTTTTTACTTAATATTGCTTTTATGTTTTTATATAGTTCTTCGATTTTCTTTTGAATGAGGTCACCACGTGGGAAGTTATATTTAAAGGTCTTTGAACTGTTCAAAAGAAAAGTAAAAAAAAAATATTATACTACAATATGTTCGTATATATGTATGTATGTACATAAAAAGAGGAGCATGCAATAAGTGCATTAAAACTATTATGTGAATAATTCTCTAAAATGTAATCATATCAGTATGCACATAAGCACACATCCAAATACCTATAACTAAATATGTGCATAATGGATATATGTATGATAGTATGTAGTATCGTACCAGTAAGTACCTCTGTATAAAAACAACTATAATACGTATTATAATATGATAATCAATACGTTTATTTATTGTGTGTACATGTTATTATATTATAGTCTACTTACATGTACATTTATATAATAGTTCACTTACAATTCCGTGTTGTCGTTCAACTTTAATTTGGAGCACTTTAATATTAATAAATATTCTTCTACTTTTCAACTTAAACTAATATAATGTATTTGACTCAACATGCTGTACGCTCTAAGTGAAACATTTTGAAATAATGGTTGGTGTGAGTAAAAATTTTTTGAGAAAATAATCAGTGCAGTGTCAATGAAAACAGAGTGTAGACAAACTTGTAGATATTAGTTACAATAGTAATTAGTATAAATAGTAACAATAAAAATAAATAGTATATAAATAAATTCAAGACGAACATTAACACCTTCTTTTGTAGTTGTCCTCCTTCCCTTCTATTTTCCTCCTTTCCTATTTTTCCTTTCCCACCCTAGCCAAACGTAGCAATCGGTGTAGTGTAGACCAAATGCTATGTTTTTATACATAGCCAAACCACTATATAGGTTACAAGTATAAAAACAAGGTATAGCAACAGAAAAATTATAATTGAATGTTAACTAAAAATATGCACTTAGCCTTCTTTTTATTCACAATAAAATTGAAGTTCACTAAAATGTCAACAATGCTGAGTAAAAATTTTTTTTTTTATGTTCTTGACAGTAACTTAAGAAAATCACCTTTTCGTGCTTAATTAAGTACGATACTGCAAGTTTATACTTCTAAATTGATTTATTCTTGCAATTCTCGTTCTTTCATTCAAAATTAACTGTTTTTTTTCATTATTATTGTTGTTGTTATAAAAGGCAAAAACAAAATTAGTATTGTATTAGATATTATAAGATATCAATGTTTTTAACCCTAGAGTTAGTCTCACCGCTTTAAAGGCGCGTCAATTGATTTTCACAGTGAAATCAACTTTTTTTTTGCTGATAATTTTGACGGCTTTCAAATGAGTAAAGACATGTCTGTTCTATATCTATAAATGCAATTCATGATATACACCCAAAATTTTTACATATTTTGATATATATGGTAATATTTTCACGAACTAAATTAATTAACTATTCCATCAAACCCCATTTTTTATTTTTAAATAGTGTTTTTGGGCATTTCTTAATTTTTAAATATTTAAACTATGCTAGCTAAACAAAACGTTGCAAATTTTAAAATTTTGAATGTCCATAAAATCTTACATCTCACGCCATATTTTTTTTTATTTTTTATTTATTTATCTCAAAAAGAGCTATTTGCTCATATACAGTATATAATATATTGTTCTTAGTTGTAATTTATAATTCAGTGTTTTAAGATTAATAAGTGAGTTTAAGAACTTAAAATAAAAAGAATAAAGAGCTAAATAAATTTACAGAAAAAAAAGTATAGAAGAGAGAGAAAATAATACGCCGTGAAAAGTTCAAACAAATTCAATTTTGTCACGATGAATTTTTACGGCATTGAGATTGTCTACTCTCATAAAATTTCATATATTTCAACTTTTTTTGACATCTCACGCCGTTGAAAAGTGCCGAGATTATCTCCAGCATAATGCTTAAGACTCTGTTTACGTAAGTAAAATTTGGGCAAATTGGAAATTAAAAATTGGAAGAAAGAATGAAATTACACCCCAATCACAAATAATGCCGCAAAAAAATGAAATAATTCCGCAAAATTTGGGAGGTTATTGAATTTCTCTGCGGTGTGGCGTTATTTTGTTCCTTTGTAACATTATTTCATTTTTTTAAGGCATTATTTTACTATTTTACACAATTACAATTATTTATTTTTCTTACCATCTGTTTTTCTCAAAACCTTACCGTCTCCGGTTAACTGTCGTATGTAAAAACAGGATTTTAATAAATAAATAGTGGAGGATTGAAGTAAAAAAATTTAATAAAATAATTTATTAAAGGCTTAAATTAATTTTAGCAAATTACGTTACATGTTTGTGCGACGTTATTTCTTTTTAAAATGCAAGAATGAAATAACGCCGCAATAAAATGAGATAATGTTAGGTATAGTAAATGAGGTATTATTATATGAAAATGAAATAACGCCGAAAAAAAATGCCAAAAATGCCTTGAAATGTCGAAGAACTAATGTTTTTATATTTTTGTTAGCTCTTAAAATTTATATCTACTCTTTAATAAATATTCTCTGAGTAATTTAGTTAGCTCAGTTATTTGAAATTTTAAAAAAACATGTATTATGTCTTACGGTACTGAACTGGAAAACGAAGTTAGATGAAAAAAAAAAATAAAAAAATATTTCAAAACTCATGCATTGGACATGCTATTAATATTAATAAAATATATTTTTTTTAGATTGCATTACTTTCTTCCCTCTGGGCAGAGTACTTATAGATTTCTTGTTTCCAAAAACAAAAACATGAGAATTGATACAAAACGACAACATTGAACGATTATCAACACATTTATATCCATACACAACTGATCTTTTGAACAAACAAACTTAGTCCGGTTATAATAGTGCTGCTTTTCTTCTTATTATTACTGATATTTGTGTTGTTGTTATTGGTGTTTTTGATGTTTTCGTTCCTGTTTTATTTTCTTCAGTTCATTTGTGGGAGCTTTATGCCTCTTCTCTTGCATATATAAATATATGACAACGTAAAATGTTACTAATGAAAATAATAATAATAACAATAACAATGATAAAAATATTGATGATGATGATGATAATGATGATAGTGATACTGATGATGGTATATCAAGTCATGCAACTTTAATACTTTAGTTATCATCAGGAAATTCGAACTTACAAAAGCAAAAAAAAAACGACAGCAAAAAACATAAATTCATTCAGGTATAAAAGTTAGTAAGAGTTTCATACAAAGTTGAATAGAGTAGAAAAAGAGAAGTAAAGGAAAATTTTCGCTATTGTTATTATTGTTTTTTTTTTTTTATTTTTGTAAAGAGTAGTTTTCATTAGAGTTCGGCACGATAATGGGTAAATGCATATTTACTTCACCAAAACATTCAGCTATCTATGGATATTTTAAACATTTTAATAATACACAATTGTTGTCGTTTTTGTTTTTTTTTGTGCATATACAGACTTAAATACATTTTTTTATATTATGTATATATACCTCGTATTCAATCCCACCAGACAACTTATAAAAAACAAGAAAAATCAAACAACCAAAAATGAAAAAGAAAACTACATAAAAAAAACCAGAATAGATTTAATAACGCTTTTGGAATGAGGAAGATTTAGTAGAATGGTAAATGGGATTGCAATGCAATACAATACATAATAATATGACAAGAGTACATATTTTTTTTTTTTTTGTTTTTTGTACATTATAAATTGTATTGATCGAATTGTTGACGTTGTAATATGATGTTGAATATAATATATTTTGAAATAATCGGTTTGTGTTTTTTTGTTAAAAACAATAAGAGTAATTTTTTATATACACATATTAAAAAATATAATTAAAATATCTTTGTTAAAAAGCTTTTTATAAAGTTTGATGGCCTATTCAGGTAGGTATATACATAAACGAAATTGAAATTAATATGTGCATGCATATATTTAATTATTCAGAGGACTTAGTAATAGATACATATATCTAATATACCATCGGAATATTTAACGTTCAATATTATGTGATATATTATGTACTTTTGGATATAGTACACTTTGATTCCATCTTTATTACCCTGATATATTCAACACATCAAATTATATGCCCAATTTTATTAAAACGTTGGGCAAAAGAAAATTCTTATGTATTAAAATCTCTTTATATCTGATTGGTCGGACCTAATTTAAAATACGCAAGTCAAATATGTTGCCCTGGTTTCGGCTGTTTACGATGCTCAAATAGGTAAAATCGAATCGGTTCAAAATCCTTTTCAAATTTCCAAAATTTGCTTTTCGTCTTCTTCATTTGGAGGAACCTTTAAGATTATCTACTTATAAACATATAGAATAAACCTAATATACATCTTAATACTCTTCAAAAACATCGTAAAGTTGCTGATATTGTATTCCGAATTAAGTAAAAAAAAAAACGAAGTGAAGGGCTGTGCTATTATATTATTAAAATAAAAACGAGATTAACCAGTAATACTGGTTCTATTAATATTAATTTTGGGTCTTTTATTTCAGATATCCTTTAAAACAAACATTTTAACTTAACACGGTTAGTTCAAATTCGATTTCGTTCGTTTAAGTCAACTAATAAAATTTTGTTTGTCAGCTACATTGTCTACATTGACATAATGTTAATAAAGACTACTTTTGTGTTGTACACAACCGATCTTTTATTTCGTCTTTGATGATAGGGATCTTGAGATCTCTATGAATATCAGCATAACGAACATACCATAGAATATACCAAAGAACGTTTTGCATATAGTTTGAATGTAGGTTGTTTATCGTTTCAACTTTAAATTTGAATATCGTATCCGTATTGTAGATTAAAATTTTGTTTTTTATCGAACACGTCTAGATTCAGTGCATTTCAGTTCTAACTCTTTTTTTTTGTTTTTTCACGTGTTTTTTACAACTGAACTTTGGATCGAGCAATTTAACGAGATATTTCACAGAATTTTGACAAAAAAAAAATATAATGTGAGAAATTATATTGTTATCATTTCGATATTGAACGACTTTTCGTTCATTCTAAGTTAAATTTTTGTTTAGAAGTAATAATCATGATTATTGAAACAGCTTCGCAAGCTGTAGTAAATTGCACATTACACTTGAGTTGAGCTGGTATATTGAAGCTAGATATGTTGCCGATATATTATACCACATTTTGAAGCTTTATCATATGGTGTAGAGCGGAGATAATAGAATCCAAAAAAATATACAAAATTGTTTCGTATGTTTGGATAGTATTTAATTTAATTAAAATTCAGGAAAATATTAAATTATAATATAATTAGTCGCATAAACTGATGAAGGAAGTAAATTACTTCCGAAATATTAGATTATAAATCAAATATTTATGTATATATAAAATTTTAAATAAATATTATTGGTGTAGTTTTTCATATGTTTGTATATAGATGACTTAGGTGGTATTCCTCTAAATGAACGAACGTCCGGACAACTATTTTAACCAATATTTTACCAACCCATACACAAAAAATCCTCTCTGGCTAATTTACTTCATCCAATTTCTTAGTTAAAATATTTTTAACTTTTGGTTGAAAAAAAAGAATAGATGTATAATTATTTGATAAATATTTATTGCTATTTCGATTTTTGTGTGAATGCCTTCACATGTAAAATTTCAAATGTTTTTTAAGAAAAACACATGAAGTGTAATATTTTTTTATTTTTTGTTTTTTAGTATAAGTTTATTTTGTTTCTAACAAATTATTTATATTTTAAGAGAAAAGCAAAGTGCTATATTTTATTTTTTCGAATATTAAAATATTATCCATTATTACTCTTAACAAAATTTTAAATTTTTTTAATAAAACCAAAATCTGCGCATGTTCACAGTTTTTAAAATCTGAAACTTTTTTGACTGACACAACAAAACGTCAGTCCTTTGCGCATTGAGAGGAAATCATAAAATTTTTTTTGATTGTATTTGTGTTTCAATTATAGTGTAAAATAAAATTGTCCCGACGTTGTTCGTCCATCAATAGGAAATCCACCTTTAACTTAATTAATTTGTGTTGTAATGTACCTTTCGATTATATTATACTATCCTGAGCAGATATATTTTTATAATTCGATATTTTGTATCCTTGAAAATATTTTTAAAATAACTTTAACAGACACTCTTACTTTCAATAATCGTAATATCATCTAAAAAGGAAAAGTATTTTTTTTTTCTAAAAGGGTAAGCCAACCATCATTCCTGTATCTAATTTTACTATAACTGAAAGGATTACGATTTACACGATCTTTAAAGATCTTATATACTTGTTTATTATTCTAACAAAAATGTAACAAAAGTTGATAGGTTGATTATTTTCGATCCACCTTTTTCTATTAACACCTTTATGTAAACCCTTTTCATTGTTGTATCAAAAGAAATTTTTTTTTTTATTAATTTACTTGTATTTTAAAAAAAAGAGTAATAACTTCAGAAAAATGAATAAAAATTGACGCGTGTTCGGCACTCAATAAAATAAAATGTCGTATCATATTTCAATATGATTTCACTTAAAAAAAACTTAAGATTATTATTTGCTATCTAAAACAACTCATAATACAATATTTTAATCCTTAAAAAAGGATTTTATAAAAAAGAAGTTTTTTAAATTTTTTTTTTATTTTTTTTTTGAAGAAAAATTTCTTAATGATACCTTTTTTTTTGAAGGACTATTAATTTTGTTATTATCAACTTCCTTTCAGTATATTATTTTTTAATGTTTCCTTAATAATGTAAACATTTGTTTTTATCTTATACTATTGGAAACTATAAATGAAATTCTAGAGGATACCAAAACGATATTTTGATGTTTATTTAAAAAGCATCTGTATTTGAATTGAATCTGCAATTTTTGAAAATTCCTATAGATGTTTTCGGTAAAAATATAAAAAAATTTAACGGTTCTAGTATAGTTGAAGATATTTTTGAGTTTCAAATTTTTTAAGTTTGAAGTGTTTCAAAGCGGAAGTTTAACGTTGAAGGATGTATTTTAGAAAGGTCAATCACCAGTTTACATAACATTTAAGTTAGTGAAAGCTGATTACTATTCCTAATAGATTTTTTTTTGTTGTTTTTTTTTTGTTAATAAAAATTTACTTTCTTTTTTCATTTAGAAATTTAATATTTTTATATGAATGCTATTTTATTTAAATATTTACATTTAGAAATAGAGTCCATTTGACAGTAAATTAATGTTCTTATCAAAATTATATTTTTAAAATATAACAAATGTGTTGCGAATACAACCTCAGGCCATATAAAAGAAAAAACAAGAAAAACAATACAATTAAACATGTATTCATTTATTATTAAGTTAATTTAATTAAAGCTAATGTTGTTGCACGCTATTTACTCAATAAATAAACATCATCGTTTGATAACAGTAAGTTCGAATTGTCGTTTTAACTATGGTTGAAAAAAAGTTTTAGTATTATATACCTAATCATAGTTAAGTTTGACGTTTTATTTTGATTTTGCTTTCGGTATCACAACAAAAAATATGTAGAGAATACGTTTTAATAAAAAAAAACAAAAATATATGCATCTAAAAGTTAATAAATAAACAAATTTAGAATCTATATATAATGCAAATACATAGTTTGAGATTGTATCGTTGCGGTTCATGAAACAAAACTAACAGTAGAGCAGCAGAAATCAAGCAAATCAATTCTCAAATTTGAAAAAAAAAATTTTTACTACCATCTATTTGTTATTTATTTTTAATAATTTATAATTCAATAGCGAAAGTCCTAAAATAATTGTTTTTCACATAATTAAATAAAATTTAATTTACTTAAAATAAATCCTCGAAAGGCTATATGACGATCAGTGCTTCAGAAGTTATTAGCTATTTTGTTCTCACACTTCCTGTGTTTTTGCAGTAAATTTTTTTATTTTCATATTTATTTTTATTACACGAATTTTTATTTTATTCATAAAAAAAAAAAGTTCACTAAGTAGACATCATATTATGTTTGTATATGGTTGTTTTCATAGATTTCAAGCAAGAATTGGACAGCATAAATAGAGACATAATTTTAACAGCTCTTAGACATTTGGGAATACCTCAGAAATTATCAAACCTTGTCTTTAATGATAATGCATGAATCAAAAGCTAAAATTATAATACAAAACCAAATAACCTGTGAATTTAAAATAGAAACGGGAGTACGGCAAGGAGATGCCTTATCCACACTATTATTTAACTTAATACTACATTACGCCATAGGAAAATTAGAAAAGAAAGGTAGTATATTCAATATGACAACACAAATAGTGGCATATCCGGATGACATAGTAAGCATGGCAAACAATTACAGATATATGGCAAAAGTATTTGTACAACTAGAAGCGGAGACACAAAAAGTAGGCTTAAAAATCAACGAAGACAGGACAAAATATCTAAAAATGTCAAGAAATGAACAAATAAAAAATACTCAGAATATAACAATTGGAGAGTACAACTTTGAAGGAGTTACAACCTTTACATACCTCGGAGCAACAATAAGAAGTGATAATAGTATGCAATGCTATATTCATAATAGAATTCAGGCCGGAAATAGATGCTACTATGCAAACAGAAAGTTGCTTCAATCAAAATTAATATCAAGAACGGCCAAAATGACGATATATAAAACTCTCATACGACCCATAGTGACGTATGGATGTGAGGTATGGACTATGAACGTGGCCGAGGAGAATAGCCTTCAGATATTTGAAAGAAAAATTCTCCGAAAAATACTCGGCCCAAATATATTACAGATTGGAGAATATGTTATTAGAAGCAACAGCGAGCTCAATAGTATTGATAGTATTGATAGTGTAATAGATTGATAGTGAGGACATTGTACGATTTGCAAAGGCCCAAAGACTAAGGTGGGCTGGCCACATAAGTCGAATGAACGAAAGCCGAAAGGAAGCAGTGGTGCTGAATAAAAAGCCCGATAGCAGCCGTGGTAGAGAAAGACCAAGAAGTAGATGGGCAGACAACGTGAAAAACGATGCTCAAACCCTACAAATCCCAAAATGGAGACAAGCGGCACAAGATCGACCTTTTTGAAGGAGCACAGTGATGAAGGCCAAAGCTCACCCAGAGCTGTAGCACTATAAGATGATATGGTTTTTTTATAATTTACTTTACTTTGGTACTTGATTGATGAACATGCAAAATCGAAACAAAACTTTTTTCTATGTGTTAGAAGGACCCACAAATTTTTAAACTATGTATTCCAATTTGATCATAATCATATTTCATATATGTATTATATATCATACTAGGGGCCCCTGTTGAGTTTTTATAATTCAAGTTGAAGCCAAATTTAAAGTTTTTAAAAGAACAGTAATTTACGTAATGGCATAGACTTCTCACGATAAAGCAGAAACCACTCATGTTTAATAAAAAGTTTTGAGGTTAGTGGGTTTATAAATGGTATATTTTTATTTAGGATATATAAATACACCCTCCCCCCATATACTGTTACGTTTCCGATAAATTCCCTATATAGTAATTGGTTTTTAGTGAATAAATTTTTTTTATTTATTTATAACTTTAAAATAATTTTGTAACTAAAGAGGTATATACATATACATATTTTTAATCAAAACTATATGATTACTACAAATGATCAAAATTTAGAAACACAACTTATTTAAATATTAAGAGTTCATTAAGAAGAAGCGAGATAAAATGAAAAGGTGTTTACTGCGCAGGTCCTTAAATGCTTGTCTATTATCATTTCGCGCTGCCTACGCTAATACTATGAAAAAATTGTTGCGACATTTTCAAATAAAATTTAGCTGCCTCACAGATTGTAACTCATCCCATCCATACAATCATACAATATTCTAACTGGTCATAAAATTGTTTATGTTACACACGAAATTGTTCTCATATTGAAAATGTAAGAAAAATTATCAAATCGGCAGATCGGCTGCTTGTTGCAAAATAAAAAAAATCATTAGATATTTTGTCATTTATTAAATTTATGATGTAAAATTATTTAATTGGAGGACAACTAAATAATTTCAAATAAACGCAGATATATAGGATTATATGAAACACTGAACAGTTATTACAAAATTGACAAAATTGTCAAAATGTCTATATTAAATTTGAATAAGTAGCAATATGATTTACGAAAATAAGTAATTTTTTTTGCTGCACCTCAAAATAATTTTTTTAAATTGTCAAAATAGAAAATATTTTTTGTTTTTGTATTTCTTTACATATATTTATTTTGTTTTTGACGTTCTAAGCGCACAGAGTTGAAGCCGATAATGAACCAATGAAAAAATTGGAATGATAGCATTTATACACAAATATGAACAATTGCAATTGATAACCTAATCTAAACGCTGAGAGCTGACTTTTACAACCGATTTTGTTAACTACAATTGCAATTCAATGTGAACACATCCAATTACCGCGCAATCTATTATGTCTTTACTCTCCATGATATTTCTATTATTTCTTTTATGAAAGAGGGTTTAGATAAGTTAAAATATAAATTTGTTATAAAATTTATTTAAATGATTACATGAGCATGGGGGCACGTTCGACTAGTCATTTTTAATTGTAAATGTTAGCAATATTTTTTTCGATAGGTACAAATATATTTTAATAAATTTTGTTTACACTTTTACTTGTTTGAGACTTCAAAAACATCATTGTCAGGATTTCACAAACAAAAATGAAAAAAAAAACAATAACAATTACGATATGTAATGTAACTTTAACATAAATTATGTGTAACCTACTAACTATGAAAAGTTGTGATATTAGCACTATAGTAGGGGTCATTACGGGTCATTGTCTGATTGGTAAACATGCCAGGAGACTGGGACTCCATTCAAACGACTTCTGCAGAACGTGTAAAGAGGTGGAGGAGGATGAAACTGTCCAACATCTACTCTGTTCCTGCCCTGGTCTCTACCATAAAAGGAAAACCCATTTAGGAGCCCTCTTTCTGGATTTGCTGGGTGAACTTGAAAATACTGGTATAAAAAACCTCCGCCGCTTCGTTAAAAGCTCAAATTGGTTCAACGAGTAGGGTGCTACGCGAGGAAAGTTTCTGTGGTATCACAATGGACCTAACCGGTCTAAGTGTGTCGGCGTACTGTCGGCAGCCACTACTACCTACCTACCTATGTGTAATTTATTTTTTACTATAGTTACAAGAATGGTTATAGTTTTATATTCAAATAAAAAAAAATTACATTTAAATTATGTATATTATATACTATGATTGGACTTAATCATAGCCAACTCGGTAAATGCGAACATGCTATAACTATAATTAGAAAAAAGCGTACAAACTTTTTAAAATCTTTTTACTTCCAGTGTTTTTAATAGCGTAACATATCAAGCGTGGTCAAAAGCTTTTGATAACATTATCGCACTATTACAAGAAAAAATATAGTTGTTTTGTTTTAAATAGAGGCTAGCATGACTTAATACTGGGTACTTTTGTACATAAGTTAAAATACATTGTTGCTATAAAAATCAATTAAAACTATACCAATACATCTTATGTGTCTGATAAAATAATTGCTGACAGAACATTGAAAAATAAGAATTTTATTATTCGATATCAGAGGAATCATTAAGTTCTTTTTTAATTAAAACGGAACTCCATGGCGAACTCGATATTGCCCGAAGGCATATAGGCAACATAAATAAATTTGTTATAGGCTTAGTAAAGAGTATTTTCAGAATTAATTAAATTGTTTTAAAGTTGATTTGAACAGTTTTTGATTGAATGGGTGTGTTCATATTCTATATTCATCATAATTTCTACTTTTATTTTTCTCAATTTGTTAATTATGACTATGATATTTTCATTTATCTTGTTATTGTAATTTTTTATTTTTTTAATATTATATTCTCCTTTTTTTTGTATATTTCTAAATTTATAAGCTGCCATAATTATAAAGACTAATCTGCTTAAGCATAGCCAAATCAATTAAAAAATAAAATAAATAAAAATGTATTTTAAAATTATTTAGTTTTCTGTTCAATTTGATCCACTTTATTTGCAGTACATTTCTCAACTCTATACTGATAAACTGATGCGCAAAGACAAATATTACACTTTACTCTTTGATAGGAATACAACGAATAGAACCCAAAAAGAATATATTTTGTATGTAAAACAGGGAAGATAATATGAAAGTTGGCAAAGAGAAGTAAAATGTATCTAATGAGATTCTAATTTATTCATGTTAGAACTGAAAAATTAATAATGGCTGTTAATGTACTAAATGATATTATTTTTGATTTCATAAATTAAAAATAACTTGATACATATTCATTTTGGTTATTGTTTCTAAGTCTAATACACTTCTTTTGTTTGTCCTAAAATAAAAAAAAAATAAAAGATTAGATCATTACGAATAATAACGGTGCACTAAGAGGATACTAAAATTAAAAGGAATAAATTTTCTGCAAAATTTCTTTTTTATTTTGTTTGTTTTACAAAATAAAATCAACTATATTTCAAATAATGAAATACATATAATATTACATCAGATAATGGTTATTTTCAAAAAATGTAATATTCTTAAGCTAAGGGAGGTCTAATAAAAACAATAAATAGAATCGATCATAAAAATTTGTTATGCTCTAAATTTGGTTTAAACAAATTCTAAAAATCTATTATATTTATATGTGTTTAACAGAAATAAGTAAGTTGTGCAAAATACGATTAACTTGCAACGAATATACATATACAATAATCTTTTCAAGGTTAATACCAAGGTAAATATTGTGATCATTAGGTAAAAAAAAAAACAAAATATGCAAAATTATTGAAAGTCATTTTAAAGAGTCAATAAAATTTGATTGTTTAAATTAATTTTATGCACATTTAAACAAAAATTTATAAGTGCAAATTTTATCATACGAACAAAAAAGAGATCAATATATTCAGGTAACAAACAAATTCAGGTATTAATGGAACTTTAAATCTAAAGATTTTTTTTATTTCAGTATATTTCAAAAGTAAGAATGTATCAAAATTTAGTTAAAAATTGAAAAATTTTTATTAAAAAAAAGTTTTTCAATATTGAAATTATAATTTTGCAGTAATCTTAGTTAAAAAAGTAGAATTCTGTATAGTTTTGTTCAAAAAATGTTATGTTGACAAAAAACAGTGATTTTGTTTAAATTATATTAAATATGTGAAAATCTATAGTTCTAATAAAAAATCCCTCATATCTACAGTAGGTACTAAAGTGATGAAATGGATTGCGCACAAACTACTGTGAAGTAAATTTTCCAATGTCAAAAATATATTCCTATTCAAATGAACCTATATCAGTTAAGAAATTTAAAATTGGGGAAATAACTTCCATTATTAGTACACCTTCGAAATTTCTGATTTAACTAGTTTTAATATTTTTAGAAAAAGCTGTTTTAAAATCTGGTTGTTTTTTATTTCAATGTAAAATTAGTGAAATAATCGAAACGAAAACCATAATATAGTAACTCAAGAAGTTATTAAATCTTATAGACCGGTTAGTTGTGTAAATAAAAATTATTTGACAATCTACTCTTACAAAGATTAAAATCGATTGGCTTCAGAAATGAATATGCAACCAACGTACTAATACATAAAATAGTTGATGTGATCAAATTAAGCTTGAATAAGGGGGAAAATGTTGTGTAGCAGATATTAGCAAAGCATTTGATAAGACATGGCATGCAAAAACTTCCATAACATTGATATTCATATTGTTCATAAGGCAAGGTCACCAAAATAAAGATTTTTCTTGACATGTCTTCTTTACATTAATCAAAAAAATGTAGTACCTTCGAGCAATATTTGAATCCCCCTATTTATGTTCAATTTTTTTTCTGAAATTCTTATAACAACAAATGAAACAACCACTGTCACATTTGTTATTGATACATCTATAAAATTCCAAAGAGTTAACCAATTGATAACATTTAATTAAAGCTGACTTATTGGTCCAATGTTGTATTTATTAAGCACTGCTGATATTGGCCACATTTGCAGATGATACAGTAATATTGTCATTAAATAAAGTACCTAGATCCAAAGTACCTTCAAAGGGGATTAAACAAAGTTCAACAATGGCTAAAAATTTTGAGAATAAGAACTAACGAATCCAAAGCGGTGTATATTACATTTACCACCAGAAGAAGCACATGTCCGCTAGTAACCCTAAATAAGAAAGTTTTACTGCAGAAAGATTCGGTAATATACTTAGGCATGCATTTGGACCGTAGACTAATGCGACAACATAGAGATCAATAAAAAAAAATACAATCATAGAGATAAATAAAAAAAAAAATAAATAAAATGAAACATGACTACAAGCGGTGAATCCCAAAGAGCTAATTTTGATCAAATCACGGAAATTTCATCTACAGCCTCGAAATTAATAAACCGCACATCGGATTTGGGAGAGTGGCATATTTCATGTGGTAGGGTTGAGCAAAACACCGAGACAACAAAATCCGATTCCGGCCTATGCCCCACGTATGAAGTTACATGACAATGATTATACGTTGAAATAATAATAATGCTATTTCAAAAATTCAATGTACATCATTTTTTTATTCTAAATTACTTTCATTATACTGTCTATAATAGATAAATCTAGTAGCAGATCTATTATCGATTTTAATCTCAAATCAATTATTTGTGGATTTCAAATAAAAAAGGTGTTAAAAATTTATTATCACAATTGATTGTCCATTCATAACATACACATCATTATAATATATGTATATATATATATTCAAGAATTGAAGCTGATATAAATTAAGGATTATAAAAAGAAAAGAACAAAAACTCATTATTAACAGAGATTTTGTTACATTAAAAATATTGTATAGATAGATCATAAACAGGAAATTATTATTCTATTCTATGTACTCGTGTCTATAATTATTTATCATTTGGTCAATATGCTTTTAAAAATAGTGTTGCGGTAGTGGGCATTTACCACTATTGTTAAAATATGACGGATGGACATTATAACAAAATTATATTAAATTTTTGTTTTTATTCAGGTAACATAGAATAACATCTGCAGGTAAATGTCACTCACGAGCCAAGATAATACAATAGAATCTTATTAAAAATTTATGTATAGTAAGGATAATTTTTTTTTTGAGAAATTTGAGCGAGAAAAAAATGGATAGGATTAATTTTTAATATTTTTCATATTTCAATAAATTCAAAATAAGATCTTAAATACTGTGGTTCTATTTTTTTTATTATAACCTTCTGGTTTTGTAGTATTCACTTAAAGAATGTGTTAAAATGAATTATTTTTAATTATATCCAAATCAAAGGACATCAATCAAGTAGTATTATATATTTGTAATTCTATTGTGAATCTAATTGAATGATAACGAATTGGTGCAAGAATTTTTTATTTATTGTAATAACCATGAAATGGAGTAGCGTTAATGAAAAAAATGTTGACCATAATTATTTAATTGTTAAAAAAGTTTCCAAATCATTTGGTTACATGGTTCAAAATATATCAAAAACAGTATCAGAGTGCTGCAATTAGATGTTAACGTTCACTGATGCTAAACATAATACACTCTATATTATGAGAGATTATGCTCCATTTCAGAATTTAATAAACATATGAATTTGAATAGGTCCCTTTTAACATTTTCAATGCAGTGTAATCCAATGCAGTGTAATCCTTTGAGTGCAGTGTATCCAATTATTTAATATTCTCTTCAGATCATCCAACCATCTAGTTTCCAAGTATCTGATGGTCTACATCTATACTTCTTTTATCTTTATTTGCTCTTGGTCTCAGTTCTATTATAGTCTTTTATTCCACTTGTTCTCATTAATTTTTGCCAATCTTACTTGGTATCAGAAATGGGACTAATGCATTATATGTAGATGTAGTGCATTACTTTCGGGAATATAATGCATTTTATTAAACAAATGAATGCGATGTATCTAATTTATAATTACGAAAAATACTGTATCCAAATTCGAATCCCGCTTATGTCATGAATGTATTTAGGTACATACAAAGTTTTTCAATTATTCTTTAAAATTAATTTTGAATACATGTTCGTTGTCATTTTATTACCTATGTGTACCACAGAGCGTTAACAATTCATTTTTAAATATTTGAAAACCCCATGATTGAATGTCATAAAATATACTTTTATTTTTGGTTTGTTGGTATTTAATTTTAAATATTTCCAGTATTTGCCACCATTTTGTATACTTTTTATTTTTGGTTTGTGGAATATGTAACTATTTTAAATATTTTAAGTATTCACCACCCTTTTGCATATTTTTATTTTTGGCTTAAGAACTTGCTAAATTTTAATACATGATTCAACTATTCTTGCTTTTATCAATGAATACATATTATAATATAGAGAATATTCAAGTTGAAGAAACTAAATTAAAATTTTGAATTCACGTAAGAAAAAAAGAAAAAAGAAAACTTAAATCAAAAGAAAAATAAACGCTCTGCTGAGTGCTGGTTCACTTTCTTACACATTGTTCGCTTTCGATGTTTTTTTAAGAAGTTCATGAATTATTTTATTGTGATGTATATTGTATACATACTGTACTTCAAATAAAGAAGTTTTTATTGTAAATAATGTACATATATGATATATTTTATTCTTTTTGAGTGTTCAGTCAAATTATAGCTAATGATGTTTAATATGAATTGTATGTAAACTATGAGCACATGTATATCAATAAGTATTACCCAAATTGAGTAAAACATCTAATTTTATTCTATTACCATTTAGTTCTATTAACGTGTTTTTTATTCTAGAATGAATTATAAACCAAACGAAGTTTTATAACATAATTATTTTGATTTAAAACCTTTACAAAATAAAATTATTGAAATATAAAATTATTATCCATACATATTCATAAATTCATACAATAAAAGCTTCTTTATATTAAGTAAAAATAAAATAACAATAAATTGGTTTGTCCAGCCTTTTATTGTTGTGAGTATTTACACCTTTTTGTATATTTTTTATTTTTGGTTTGTTTGGTATTTAATTTTAAGTATTTCCAATATTCGCCACCGTTTTGTGTACCTTTTATTTTTGGTTTAAGAACTTGCTAAAATTTCAATGTTTTTTATGGTGTAAATTTCTATTTAACTATTCTTGCTTTTATACTATCTACGTCGTCGATCTTGTGTACTATATATAAGATATTACACATTTTTTTATAAATATATAAATTGACAAACACCTGCGTTTAATTTCGGGTAGCGTTAAACGTTACAACGTTCGGCGTTCATACGTTGTCCGTCGTAAGTTCTTATTTAGGTTGGGTAGTAATAACTTACATGTATTTTTTTTTATTATTTTTTAATTCTGTTTTATTTAAATTAAATTTTAAATTAAAAATTCAATTTATTTTTCTAAATTGATCGAATTACAAAAAATGTCATTGTGCAATTCATTGTATTGGTTTTAAAAACAAACAGTTAGGAAATAAATTTTTTTTTATTGTACAGTATTTTATTTTGATTGCGAAATATTAGGAATAAAAATTGGAACACATTTTTATTTTTTTATTTAAATTAATAAAATGAAAATTTCATTTTTGATTTCATCATTTAATATGCATTCTCATTTAATTTGATTTCATTTTGAAAATTTTAGAATTTTAATAAGAATAACATGGTGAAAGATGAATAAAATATGGGATGAAATAATAATAAAACAAATTATTAATACGTATATATATTTGTATATACTCTGTATATATTTTTGTTGCTATTAAATTAAACTTTAATTTTTTATAAACTCTATACGAATTGATATCTCTTTGAGTTAAAAATAAAATAAATAAATAGAAATTGTAAATTTTGAAACTTTATTTTTTTTACAATAATTAGAATTCAAAATCCAGAATAAAAAATTCAATTCATCTAACATCTAATTTAAATATTTTCATTAAGATTGTCCACCTTATCGTTTAGGTCTAATACTATTCTGTTTCTAGTCTTTGACACTAAAATTAATTTTTGACTAAATAAATGACTTATATTAATTATTTTGTTTGAATCAAAAATTTTGTTTAATTGAATCACAAATTCTTACTTTGTATTACAATTTAAAAAAAAATATTTTACTAAAGTAGATAGCAAGCGATAATTTACATAGAAAACATCAATTTTCTACATAAAAATAGTAACAAAGGAACCTGGAAAATACCTGCTGACAGTTAAACATCAAACCAAATTTACTATGCTCAAATAAATATAAAATGATGGTCATCAGTCTTGGACATCGATTCCTGCTGGGGAGCTAATTATGATAGCGCCTACTTTTTGGTTAAATTATCACAAAAAATTTTCAAACATAATGGAGTATAAAGGAACTAGAAAGAAGAAATGAAATATGTACATAATGAGACTGATACAAAAACAATATGGTGCACAAGATACAGCAGAAAGAAGAAAAGTTGTAATTGATGTTAAAGCTCACTCCGATCTGTAGAACCAACAAATCGTGATGAAATTAAAATAATTTTATTTTCTTATTGAATTTAAATTTTCGGTCTCATAATCTTATATATAATACTAATACACAAGATGAACGACGTTGGGAGTAAAAAAGCAAGAATAGTTGAATAATAAATTACACCACTAAAATATTAAAATTTTAGCAAGCCAAAAATAAAAAATATACAAAACGATGGTGAAGACTCAAAACATTTAAAATAGCTCCACAATATAATTATCCACATTCCCCAAACCAAAAAGAAAAACTATACAAAACAATGGTGAATACTCAAAACTTACGTAATTTGTTATTGATGTCAAATTGATAGAGAACAGAGATTTCTTTTTCATGGTACATATTAAGATTAAAGAGATATAAGGATAGGCTAATAGTATTTTTTGTGTTTGTTAACATAATCCAATGTAGATACAATATACACACACATACTATATTTTGTTATTTTTATTGTTAAAATTTATTCAAAGAAGTCCTATCAACATAATTCATCGGCATATATAGAAATTATACCTCTACATATTCTATTATAAAAATAGAGTTCATTTAATATTTTAAAATAAATTTTTCATTAACAAAGTTTGGTCATTGTTTCTGCTGAAATTTAGTTGAAAACTGAATCAATGGTTTGTGTTTATGGCACTTTTTTTAAAAAAAACTGAGAAAAAAAAATTGTCAACGATTTTTCTTCGTAATTAGACATCTCTGCATACAACATTTATTATAACAACAAGTTCTTCATATGAAATAAAACATTATTAGTTTTATTTTGACTGGATACTTAAAAAGAATAAAATATAAAAAAATAATATATAAGATTGATATAAAATGATATGAATTAATGATGATGTTTTTAACCTGGATTTTTAAAGCTACTACCAGCTACTACTGTGCAATTGCACAGATGCCCACTAGTTAACATTATGAAATTAAAAAATTCATTCAAATTTTTCATAAAAAAATTGAATTAATAAAAAAAATGGCTCAAATTGATGAATGAATTGAAGTTTTTGATTGAATAAAAAAAAATATATTATTTCTTATTATCGACCTAAAGGCAATAAAAATGCATTCATTCATTCAATTAAAAATTGTAATCTGATTCCGTTATATCCATCTGATTTGCATGATTTATATCGAATTGATTTGCAAACAAATGGATTTGTTGTATTTTATATCATGTTGTACGGTGTTAAATACTCACGTGGTTAATAAAACTAGAAAATATTTCAAATATGGAAATTTTATATAACAGAAGAGTTGCCATAACATGATTGGCGGTAAATATTTCTCATTTCGATTTCAATTTTAGTATCACAAACAATTTTTTTTAAACAAATAAAAATGTTTATTGCTTTTGTCTATGTATTTGTGAAAAGCATACCGTGCGGCAAATTCTCTATCGATGTCAACACAAATATCCCCACAACAAATTTAGTTTGTTGGAAAGAGGGTGAAGGACAAAGAAAAGAAAATACATCAGTTGACATCGTCCCATTATTAGTCTCAGCCTCAGTTGAAATTGTAATTTTGAAGAATTTTATTCTTATTTAAAAAATTTAATTCAAGAATTTTACTTCAAATAAATTTTATTTTTCTTTTTTACAAGCTACCCAAACTTTAGGAAAAGATTCCTTTATAAAATTATTGTAGGTGTGGTGTAAGGAGAAAAAGAATTAGGTAGCAAATAAGATAATAGGGGAAAATTGGTGGGTAAGTTGGTGTCAAACCTGAAGAGGTTCTTTTGAAAAGTTGCAAATTGTGGAATGGAGCATTTCTATCAGATGGGAACACGTGAGATGGAAGCAGTTCTTACAATAAAATAATTTCCGAAACCAATTTTGAACTTCCTAGGTATTTCCACAGTGTAGATATGGGCACTTGTAGCCTTCCTAATGTTACACTGGAATTGTTTGAAGGGAGGCATTTTATTTCAATAGAAGAAGAGTCATTTCCAACAAGATATCTATAAAAGAAGGAGAGAGCTCAAACGTGTTGACGTGTGTGAAGAAGAGTAAGGTTATCTGGACAGTTGAGTCGCAAATTAGACGTAGGGTGCGATTTTTGATTTTGTCAAAGTAACCTACAGTAAAGTTTGGAGTGCGCCAACTCATATGTGAGAATTGTACTCCATCTTAGGTTGGATATAAGCCTTATAGATATTGGGCAGATCTCTTGGAGAAAGGCTTTACATTGGGAAAGAAAGTCCAAACATTTGGCAGCATTCTTAGCTATATCAAAATATGATCATTCAACTGCATTTTTTTTAGCTGCATGCCTAAAATATTTAGACTTTCGAACCGTTGTAGATTTTCTCCTTGAAATCGCAGGGTTGGGGAAAAATGCAATAAAACTTTAATAATACCACAAAATTGAATTAATATTAACCCTTATTTTTTTCATCTTCAAATCACTTTACATAAAATAAAATTTTTTTTACCATAAATACCAAGAATAGACAAAAAAACAAAATAAAATAACGCAAAAATTATACTGAAAAAAATTGTATTTCCTGAAAATTAGGTCAAAAGTTTATCAAAACAACAACAAATAAAAAATATTCAAATTTAATGAAAGAAAGAAAGTTGGCCAAAAATTCAAGAAAAAGTGTTAATTTTTTTTAGTTGCTAATTAAATTATGACAATAAAAAACAAGTCTCTCGACATGTATTAATCAATTTTGACCTAAAAAAACAATTTTTTTTTGCAATTATTAAAATTTTTAATACAACAAATTTATTTTTTTTTATTTACATACGCACGAACACAGAATAATTCTATTCCATTGAGAAATACAAAATTTTAAAATTATTAAAATCAATTAATTAAAATTGGGTCGTTTCGGTTTCTTAACAAGGTTATCAAAACCAAATTCAACATAGAAAACATTGGAAACTTTTAAAACAATGGTTTTAAATGGCAAGAAATCTTGAAGATTATTTCCCATCTCTAGAGGAAGATTTGCAGATTTCAAAATTTTATGTTCCAAGTAAATATTCCATATATTTGATTGAGATTGCTGTATTTTGGGTTGTAACAGTTTTATATCTAAATAGGCCTCAACTTTGTGTTTGACATTTGAACAAAGTAAATTATGGCGGTGTTCATGTGGTATATTATAACAAGCATTTCGATTGAATAGTGTCACCATTTTCCTGTAACCCCATCAGTGGGAATAGGGCGAAAATAGTGTAACAACTAAAATTGTGATAGTCACTTACTTGAAAAATTTTCTGTCGTTGAATAATCAAGCCATGATCTTGAACTCGCTGATTCCAAAATGAACTATCCAGAGGACAAACAAAAAATAATATTTGGCGATGAGCAAAAGGTCTGAGAATAAAATAGATATTGTTTTCGGACGAGTCTCCTAATAATGAAACCTTAAAGGTGCAGAAGACATTGACTGCTGAGTTCAAAACTAGCACCACTAAGGTAGGTTTAAAGGCAACTAAAGCTTCTCTGCGTTACAGGAACCCGGTAACAAGAAAGCTACTGTAATTCATGTCCTGGAGGTGGTCCTACCCTGCAAGTAGATACAATAGGTTGAGGCATATAACATCGACCACGTGAATGCATAAGATTCACTCGTAGCAGATTTTGCCATCTAGAAATAGTGTTGTCTGAACAATGGAAGCCATTCAGCTGAAGAATATCTTAAGTGTGATCATCAAATCCGTCGTCGTTAAGAACTCAGATGCTTAATTGCATTAATACGGGTAATCCCAATAAACCCATTTGCGATTGCGATAATAGAAATTTAATTTATAATATCAAAGTGTGACAAAGCAAAAAACTGAATTCTATATTTTTCCTGAAACTATTCATAAAAAAGTATTGATTATTCAGTTCTTTGTGAAGTACTGGAATCTTGAATGAACTGCTTTGCTCGTCATAAGCTATTATTCTCAACGATATATTATGTCAATGTACCAATTTTGAACCTTTAACAACATCTTGCTAGAAATCATAGAACTATGAAAATGTTTTATATTATTATTTTTGCTATTTCCTATCGTTGTATTCTATAGATTTTTAAAATTTAGTTGAAGTATATGTTTTAACACAAACACACAGCACTTTATATTTCAATGTTGCCTTTTACCAGCGATCAAATTGTTTTTTGCATTAAGCTTAAATCTTTTTTCGTGAATTTGTGTTCTTCAGGTCAACCAGAGACCCAAATGCATACTAATATGGTTGACGCCTCCTAATATAAATGCTACATTGTTAAATTTCATGTTTTCATGTACTTTAATTTTACTTTTGTTCAATCAAGTATCGATGTCAATTAATTTTTCGTGCGTCCAACCTGCATTCTTGGGTTTTATTTTAGTGAGTTAAAAAAAGAGATTGTCGAAGATCCCACACCAAAAACATTAAAATTTAAATTATTTAAATAATTTTCAACTTTCCAACTAATAATATATACATACTAGATTGTAATTAATTCGTTCGGTATATTTTTTTTTTGTTATAAGTTTCTCCCTTAAGTCTTTCATTATTGCTTTTCCAACAAAAAATAAAATATGATAGAATAAAACTTTCCAAATGTTTATTTAATTTTTAGCAGAGATTTTTTTTAGAAATAAATTATATTTTTTAAATATAATTTTTAAAATATATATACACAAAAACAAACAAATCCAAACAATAATAAATAAAGCAAAAAAAAAAAACAAAAAATTAAGTAAAAAATATAACAAATTTATTACAACGAACTATAATCACCTTTCTTTTTATTTTATATTTTGTTTTTCCAGGTAATGACCTGTATTTAGGTCACTCGAACTCGATTTGTTTAAATGTTTAAAAAAAAAAAAAACACAGAAACAAATATAACAAAAATTAAATAAATATAAAAAAAATATTACCAATACTACAATGACCAGCAACGGTTATTCGAATTAATGTGGTATAATTTTTTATTTTTTGGTCAAACATTTTTACCACTACACACCACACCACACCACCAATTGAAAATTATACAGAAAAGTACAAAAATATTTTTAAAGACTGTTGGTCAGGTAGGTATGCATAATGAAATTTGGCGGTGAGAGAGGAGTATATATGTACACAGTACACGTTTTAGAATTTTTTAGTGTTTAGTAATAATTTGAAATACAACAAAAAAGAAAAAACAACAATAAAAAGTCATTCCCGGAATAAGAGGAATTTGTTGTGTTGTTGTGTTGTTGCGCTAACATTGCATATACAACCCATTAAAAACGCCATGCAAAAAGATCGTATCGTATATATTTTTTTTATTTTATGTTGTTTTTGTTCTTGTCTTTTTTTTTACTGCAATGTTGTTGTGAATTTTGTACGATAATGGGCGTTAAATGAAAGTACTGTTATGTTGTTCGTTATTTATTTTATTTTTTTTTTTGTAAAACAAAAACAAAAAAGCAGAATAATAATAAAACACAAAAAAATTCTTCAACTCTGAAGTCCAAAGTCATGGCTGTCATTTGGCCCAGAAAAATGTTGTTATTGGAAGGTAAAATGATAAATTCAGACTGTATATAGTTAAGGTGTTGTTGTTGTTGTTTTTATTTTTATTTTTTTTTATTTTATTGTAATTTTTGAATATCTGAATTTAATTATAGGACGCGTAATTGCCATTTTTATTACATTTTATAATTTTGTAAATTATATTTAAAGAAAATAATCCATAATGTACGAATTATTACGTTTATGATATTATATTTACTTGAAGTCAAAGTGTATTACTATTGAATTTATTACATAGGCTGGCTACGACCCAACTTTGTTGAAATATAAGATTATGCTTTTCTTATATATACTAGATGACCACGAATAGCACTAAGTACAATAATAACAGTTGACTGATGCTATCTATACTAAATTACTTGTATGGGTACAAAGGTTTATGATTTTTAAGCAATGCCGTAGTTAATATTTTAGATAATGCCCATCTCAATATTTAAAATCATATTGCAGTTCTATGATTGTATTACATAAGTTTCAGTTAAAATTTTCGTTTTCTAATACTTTTTCAACTATATGCTGGAAGCTAAGCGATCACATCAAGTGGTTTTTCTTCAACTGTTTCAGGGTAGTCCAGTTTTTTATGTTTCTTACCAACGATATAGGATTCCTGCAGATATTTTGTTAGCATTTAATCTTCTTTCGATTATCAATTGGAGCCATAATATGACTTATAAAACCATAATATGGCGGTTTTGCGACTCTTCGACTTTGCCTAACATTTTCTATCATTCTATGAATCTCAACGTTTGTGATTCTATCTATACATAAGATAATACAAGCAAATATTTTTGTAACGATTGTAGTGTACCTTAAATATATTTCCAAAGCAAGGATTTTTTTAAAGACTGTTAGTCAGGTATGTATATCGAAATTTGGCGGTGAAAGCAAAATGTATATACGTACACAGTACACTTTTGTTTTATATTAGAACTTCTTTTCCGAATTTCAAGTCTTTTCAAGCTGACGCAATTCAAATATTTAAAATTTAATAATTGAATTCTTGATTATATTGTCTCTATGCTATCGATGTCAAAATGTTACTAATTTTTTTTTTCATATATAGTTTTTGTCTTTTTGATGTTAATACCATAAGACGATGAATGTTTATGTGCTGATTAACTTCGTCAAGATAATGCAGATCGTTTAAATTGTTAGGCGTTGAATCTTCTGCGTAATGAATATAACATACTCCATTTATTTTAATAGAGTTGAGATGATTTTTCAGTTTTGAAGTATATTTTCTTCCAATTTTATTTCAATTACTTCTTCGATCGTATAGAAATATTTAAATTTTTGCGCATGTTATAGAAGTTCTTACATACTATGGTGCAGTCGTTATGGTTTTTAATATTATGGATTGAGTTCTTTCGCTTTGTATTTTTTCAATATTTGAAGAAGGCATTGTCAGACGTTCCTCATATTTGTAATCTATAAGTCCAAATCGTCTTGATTATCTTTTACATATAGCAAGTACTTTGCATTCTAATTTTAATTTAGACTTTCTATTTAAGAGTTACCCAATATCAATTTGAAATGTCAATAAAGATTTCTGATGGACTTTTTTGTATTAGTGCTTGGATGCCAAACAAGGCTCCTTTTACCTATTGAATTTTCTGAAGTCAAATTTTGTTTGGTATACTCCAAATTTTAATTCCGCAGTTTTGTTCACGTTTACTTCATTTTTTTCTTCAGTGGAGCAACGAAATTTAATTTTAAGCAATCATGTTCGGTGTTATTTTTGTTTTGCATTTTTGCGCACATACCTACGTAGTTTAATTTTTAATTAGATTTTCTCTTTAATAGTCAGAAAATGTTATTTGTTTTTGTCAGTATATCTTAAAATATCCTATAGATGGCATACATTGTAAGCATTTTTGCATAAATCTAAGTACCCATTTAAAAAAATTTCTATAGGTATATAAAGATAGATGTAAGTAAACCTTTGTTTAGATACATGGGTATATACACAAATTATTGTTTAGAAATAGAGCTGTTTGGTTTTAAATTAAAAACAAATAAAAAATATGACAGAGGTGCGTATTATCTTGTGCTATTTTTTTTAAATTTACTTTTTGTTTTCGTTATTTTTTTTCATAAAAACAAATAAAAAATAACAACTACAAAATAACAAAACAATGACAAGAAAAGCAATTTTATATTTTTGTTGTTCATTATGGATGGAATTTTAGTGATGTGCACTAAAATAAAAGATTTTTTTTTTTAATTTTTTTTTATTCAATAAAAAAATAAGTAGGTTAACCGTTAGGTTTTCCGTTCACATGTACATCCATACATTAAATATACATGTATATAATAATGAAAATCAGCAAGGTAGGCACGATGAATGGAATTTGTTTTGTTTTTTGTTTTTGCATCATTAGGGAGTCTTTGTTAAGTTCATGGCAATGATGGCATATCTTTTATAAGAATCATCTGAGTCATTTTAGTAATTGTGCAAGTATAAAAAAAATAAGTTAGTTTTTGCTTTACTTTTGTTTTTGTTTTTTGCATAGTCGAATTAAGTGGAATTATATTGTTTTTTATTGCCTGAGATTAGTAATTTTCCAGTTAAAACAATTTTAAAATTTCTCCTCGTTTTTAAGATTCATGATTTCCTTAGTTTTTGTTTTTTTTTATTGTTATGTACCTTAATTCTTATTTCAATTATTTGATTGTATATATTATACTCGAAGATATAATATGCAAATTAGTTTTCTTTTGATGGTTTGCAAAATTTGCTAATTTTTTTCTTCACTTTTTTTTTAATGATCATATTTTGACATTATCAGAAGATGATAATTCGATTTGAGCCGTACCGGTGAGTAAAAATCGAGTACTCGTTTCATTTGTAAATTTTGTAAACGGTGAACTCGATTTGGAACAAAATCAAACATTTTTAATTGAAAATTTTATAAACGAATAATCACTTCGGTATTTGTATTTGAAAAAATACATTTACACGGTATTTGTATTTGAAAAATCTGCGATCGAGTTCGCAGTTGAAAAATTGTAAGTGAATTGAATCGAGTAAAATGTGAATTAATTTTATATCAAGGCAAGTTCGTTCCTTGAAGTTAAAATTTTTTTTAGGTAGAATCCTAGTTTGCATAAACAAGTAGGTACCTCTTCCCATTTGAAAATCTCGATTTCGACAAAATTTCTGGCTTCAAAAACCCTTTTTCGGTCCTTACCGGGAGTTTAAAATGTCGTGGCTCTGTGCACATGTATATATAGGTATATTATATTAAATAATTGTTAATTAAATATACATAAAACATATACATGTATTAATATATATATATAGAATATCCTGCTCTTTCATTTATATTAATTATGCTTATATTTTTTTTTAATTATAAATAAGGCTGTATTTAATTCAAAGTTTACAATTTATTTAGGTATTTGATTTTTTTTTTTATATCATTTTCCACTTTTATTATTTTAAATTTCTTTAAAATTTAGTATTTGATTTTAGAAATAAAAAAACAATATATTATTTTAATGTTTTAGCTGAAATATGTTAATTTATCAGGAGAGAGACTAGTTCGACCACTCCTGGTTGTATATTTACTGTTTGCACTATTATTTGTATTAATATTTGCAGTTTCGGTAAATAGTGGAACATCATCATTTTGTGAACCGCCTACCCCATATTGACATTTGTGATGGTGTTACATTTAAATCCAATACATTTAAATCCAATACTTGTATTTCTACTTCTATATTTTTCACAAATTTTACATCGATTTATAGTTTCTTCTATTTCCTCATTCATTCCTGATGGCCAATAAAATAACGTTCTCGCTCTAGTTTTTGTTTTATTCAATCCAAAATGACATTCATGTAATAATTTTGTTACGCATATTACTTGGGACTATACTATCATTCAAAAATAAAATATCAGTGTCACCAATCAATAGAGCACCCTCGATTTTGTTAATAAATTTTTTTTTAAATTTTAAAATAACGGCTCCTTTGCCTTTTAAAAACCTGATACGCATGCTGTAGAACACCCGGTATAAACAGGTTGGTAGGGTATAATTTCAATTGAATGGTCTTGCAAAAACGAAAAAGAGAGATATATCGAATCAGTATAAAAAACAAGTGAATGTTCCAGGTCTAGGCTTAGAGCCTTATCATTGTTTTCCTAGAAAATACAATAATGAATGGAAACTGCACAAAATCATCATTCCAAAAACAATGTTTTGTTTTTGTTATTTTATATTTATTTTATATTTTTTTAACAACATTTCAAAAAATAGGAGTTCTAGGAAGTATAGGGCAACTCTTGACCAGAAAAAATAATTTTTATTTTTTGAAAATTTTATCTATATATATTTTTCTAGTTAAGTTTATTATTTTTTCTGCCGCTTTCCATCAAGATGTGCTTAAATTGATACTTCGATCAAATAAATTTAGAAGGTCCTGAAAAGGCTTTGTTTTTCAAATTCTATAGTTTTTGGAAATTCTTACATATAGTTTTTTTTTTAATGTCTATTCATTTTCTGAAACGATGATATTATAAAGAAGGTGTTGTAGGTATACCAAACCGAAAGGGTACGCTTTGTCAATATCTTGCCCATTTGTAGAATGAGCACAATACGCTGGGTGTCGCGTGTCGCAGTATGTATAGCACGCCTGTTTTCAAACGAAATGTTCCAGGTTCGGTTCCCGATGAAGTAAAAAAAAAAAATGTTCTTATTGGTTTTTCGACCTATGGTCTATACTTTAAGCTAAAAGAAATGTATCTTAGCACTCATTGTACTATACTCTATTGTAAAAAATTTGGCCCATACTTTTTTTGTATTTTAAATCCGTTTCAGTACTGGCATAACGATTTTTAATTTTTTTCTCATTTTTCCCGTAAAATCTTAGTACCTAAATGTGATTTAAAATCAAAATTATGATCATAGGTTTAAAAGTGGGTAAACTTAATTTAATTTTGAAGTTGGAATACTTTGAATTTTAATATTTTATTAAAACAATTTTTAACAAAGCCAGTTTTTTCTTTAAAAGTTAGCATTTTTAATAAGAGGTTAATAATATTATTATTTTTAATATTAGGCTATTAAAAAGAACATGTATATGAAAATGTGAAGGAGTTGTATATTGTAATCGATAAACACTTAATATAAGTTCTAAAAAGTACTTTGCGACCAATAGCCTTCTCTCGGACTTGTTTTTTTTGTATGGAAAATTTTGTAGAAATAAAAAATAAGTTCAATTCAAAATCGCTTTACTTTTTTTTTTAAATTTCTGAAATGATATAAAACGGTTTTGTCATCTCACTATACTAACTAGAATGGACCAAGTTCAAGTCAGTTTAGAATTCAATTTAATTTTCACTTAAAATAAAATGAAATTATACTCTTATGATACCTCTGCAATAGATATAGGTATTCTTCCTTCATGTTTAAAATTACTTGACATCTAATAAATTCACACGAAAAAACTATTGTATGTGATTGTGTATGCCAAATTTGTGTTCATTCAATAGTCTTAGAATTTTATATAAAATAAAAACAAAATGCCCACAGTAACTTGATGCTAATTAGATCTGAAATTGGAGGCCAATATATAGTATAATACGTTTATGTATATGTCATGTATATGTCAGTATATATAGCATAATACGTTTGCAATACTTACTTATTAATATTTTATCATGATCCAGGTGTTATCAAACAATCATTTCCAAAGCTAGGTACATATATATATATATATATATATATATATATATATATATATATATATTATATAAGATGTGTTATACCTAATATGTTAAGATGTGTTAAGTACTGTTTTGTTTTTGTGATAGTATAGAAAAATTCATCGAATATAAATGTTATAAATTCAATTCGAACATAATATATTTGAGCTAATAACGAAAATTATAACGATTTAGGCACAACAAATTCAGTAAATTTAATTGTATTTCAAATTATGTCACAAAATTAAATTATAAATATAGAAAACAAATAGACGATACTGTACACGGAATTGAAAACTTTTATTCAAATAAATTTAATTTAAAATATTGGAGATATACCTATATGCATTTGCATAGGTACAATTCCAAAAAGTGGCACCATTTTATTTTATAATCCATTACAAAAAAAAAATCCATATGCGCTTTTAATTCTCCATATGGACTTTTATATGATTTCCTTTCAAATAAATGTTGACAAGCATCCTCTAAAGGTGCTAAATCAACCAAACAATAATTCAAAACAAAGCAATAGCAAAAATAATATAAAAAATAAAAAAAAAACAATAAGAAAAACAAATAAAAAATAATTTTAGTCACAGTATCCTCATTGATTATTTTTTTTTGTGTAATGGGCGTCCGCATACTAAACTTTTCATTAATATATCTATGGATATGTGTACTTTTACATGTATATATAATTCAAAATAACCTATCAGAAAGTAGGTGAAAAATTCAATAAAAAAACTTCTAATAATCCTTCATACCTAAATATATATATATACCAAAATTGAATATCGATACACAAAACACATTAAAATACATTTTTTATTGTTTTCATTTTTGTTTTCATTTTTATTTTATTGTTATCCTACAAAATGTTTATCCTACTTTTTTTTAAAGGTATATAATATACATATGTATATATATGCATAAAAAAAAGAATAGTGTAAATAAAGGTCTACACCTACAAGTATACATATTAAGGTAATATATTATTATTATTATTTTCTAAACTTCGAATTAGAAAAAGAGGAAGAGAGTTTAAAAAAATTATTTTATATAAGATATGGACGGCCGTATGGCGTATATAATATAGTTCATAATAATCGGTATATGTTTGAATGAATATGCAAGTGTGATGTTACTGTTAGAATTCTACAGTGATTTAATTTGCCTATATAAAACTAATAATATATTTTATTATCAAACCTAAAATATTTTTCAAAATGTTTACTGTAAGGAAATTGAAGATTAAATTTATTAGTGTTGCCAGTTTTAAAGTTTTTTCTGATTGAATTTGACAAAATTTAAATGTATTATTGTTAGCAAAAATTACTACAAAAGACAATTAAATTAGAAAGAGATAACATTAAAAACATTTATTTACCACAATTAGTAACTAAAGTAAGTGACCATATATTAAAACTTGATTTATTGGAGAAGTATACTGTCAAGTGTAGTTAGAACAACGATTGAGTAGTATAGAATAGAAGATATGCTAAAAGATGTACAACGGGATGTGAATGCATTAATAATATTTTATTTTTCTAAGCTCTTATACAGGGTGGGACAAAAGTCACGTCTGCGTGTAAATATTTTGTTGAATTTTAGCTATTCGCGTACTTTAATTTCGTTACTTCAATTTTAATTATATGAGTTTATTAATTAATAACTTTTTTGCATATGGACATAAAATTAAAATCAAAATACGTTTCTAAATTGACTATATATTGAGCAAGTAATACTGGGTGAGAAAATCTTCAAATTCAGATTTGAAGGTTGATGAAGATCAAATTTTAAATTTTTTTTTGAATTTTAACTGGGTGACCCTATGGATCATTTACATTCATTTGCTCTGGGCGTTCGAACCACTGCAGTCTTTTAATTTTAATATACGTTGACCCTATAATACAGCTCATAGGGTGCGGCATTATATTTTCTTTTTCAGACCCTATCGTTGTTTTCAGCACCATATATTCGACGAAGAGATTTTTTTTCGAAGACACCAAGTACATGTTTGTGTAGTGTTGCGTAGTAGGTTTCACGATTCTGATCAATAGAACGGAACTTGGAGGATGAGAGTTTTTTTTTATATTTGAATTTTGCTGTTTCGAGGACCTTTAACCCAATATTTTTTGACACACAAAAGCAGCAAGGGTTGGCTAAGTTTATTTTTCACCGGACTGTTGTTGATGTTTGATCGTTTACGGAATTAACACTGCTTCCAAAGTAGGTAAACTACTAAGCCACCTTGAAATTATGTGTATCGACAATGATGTTTTGTTTGTCCGATATGATGTTGAGAGACTTTTTTTACATACCTTTTGTTTTATCCTTATTTAATTTCAGGCGCATTTCTTCTGCTTCGTTTTTAGTCTGGGTTTGAAAATCCTCAACGACCACCGTTCATTGTGATCAAGAGATAATGTAAATATCTCGTCGGCATACCCTACTTAATAAGTTGCACACATATGAAAAATACAGTGCGGTTATTTCCAATCACCACAGCATATCTTGCATTTTTAAGTGTAATTCTAGAGAATCGAACTAGCTTGGCTGGCAGAACGAATTGCGAAATCACAGCATCACAATAGAGCTTTACACATCTGCACAAAATATTAAATGATCTTGTATAAGATATTTCTTCACAGTTTTTACGGAACATTGCGTCGTTGTTTTTATAAATGGGGCACATAAAGCTGACCGTTTATCAGTTAATTAGGTTAGGTTTCCTTCATCCATTTTTTGGCAATGAAATGATTTGTAATTGCAGTATTAACCTTTATTCTGTATAGCAGTAAGTAATATAGTAGAAACCTACTGCTATTTTCCACTAAATATAGCTTTAATTACAAACCTTAAAGAAGCTGATAAACATGTTCTAATATTTTCTCCATTGACCTAAGAGCAAAATATGTTCAGTTACAGACCAATTTAAAAATTTTGCGACTAAAAATATACTAACAAAACAATCACTATTTTGTTCGGGTAACACTAAAAAAGGATCGAACATTTAAAATGATTTGTAATCATGCACACAAATATAAATTTTCACCCTCATCTCATCCTATTATATTATACTCCATACATCCTATACAATATAATAAAATGTATTACAAAATTTTGTCATCTCTTTTTCAAAAATAAATAAACGTGACTAACACGCGGTCTAATTCTGATCTTTAAATGGATGATAATATGCGATAAAATTATAAAAAATATAAATAAATAACAAATACATTCATATACGTACCTTTTTACGTAGGTATTTAAAATTAATTTTTCCTATATTTATTTAATAAGAAAAGAGTAAAAGAAAAAATCTAATTCTTTGGGTTGTGCTCTCTCTCTCTCTTCTCTCTCATTATGTTAAATAAAGTTTTTCCTCGATCATTCTCTTTACTTTATATAAAAATTATTTCATGCTTAAAAAGGTTTTCTTTCACCTTTGCACAAATTTATTTCTATCCATTTGAACATAAATACAAACGTTCGATTTATTTTCATTTAATATGCATACATACATTTTACTATTGGAATTGTACAATGCAGATCGGTATGTTATATTTATATTTGTAATTGTATTATAAATTTAACTTAATTTAACATAACAGACATAGAGAGAGTATATTTATGATATCGTTGACTCGTTGATCGGTTTGTTTTCATTTAGGAATATGAGATTCTCTTTAAAAATAAAAACAACAAAATATTTTTTTTTATTCTCTTCTGTTATCTATAGTTGTGTATATAGTAATTATATTTGTAAATTTATATATGTTTATTAATAATATTATATAGGTAAATAGATTGCGCCTATATACCTTAAAAGAAAGATTTAAGCTTATGACTTAACGAAAATCCATTCATAATCTCGTTAACATTTGGGTGAATAGCATCGTAAGAAGTTTTTATTGCAGAAAAAGAAAAAGAAAAGTAAAAAAATAAGCCAAACTTATAATTATTGAATTGAATTTGTGAGATTAAAAAAAAAAAAAAAAACGAAATTTCAAAAATTAAATAAAAAAAAAAAATTTAATTTTTAAATTTTTATTTCTTTTGTTTTAAAATTTTGTTCTGGTTGATTTTAATTTAAAATTCAGATAACGTTCAAAATTATTACGCATACAATCAGTTAAAAAAAAAAAACATTTTATTTTTATTTTGGAAGTTTTAACAACGACTTTTGGTGAATTTTATATCAAAGAAAATTTAAATGAAATTTTTAATTTTGGAATAAATGCGAAGTTGAAAAAGTTAAAATCAAAATAAAACTATTCTTTGGTGGTGTAAAGTTCGTGACATTATTATTTTTATCACCAAAGTGAGTGTAAGCGATTAAGCAAATATATATATATTGTATATAGAAAAGATTGAGCAAAAAAAAAAAAACAAAACATAAAACGAAATTCAAGTGTCAGTGACTTTTTTGCGTGAATATTTAATAAAAAAGAAAAACAAATAAAATAACAAAAAACATAAAAAAATACTTTTCGTTAGTTTTGCGTATATTCAGTAAAATATCAAATAATAAAAAAAAAATTAAACAAATAAAACAAAAAAGAAAAAACAAATAAATATATTTTTAAATAATAAAATAAATAAAATAAAATTATCATCATGCCTGAAATTTTAGATCCAACAGGTCAATATTAAATTCTAGTAAAATTTAAAGACCATTTGTCAAGGCAACTTGAAATAACTTTTATATAAAAAAGAAAAGTACAACAACAATAATAACAGATCAGCAGCATCAGAAGAGCAAGAGAAATAATAACAATAACGACAATCTCAGCTGATTTTAATATATTATTTTTTTTTAAATATTAATCAATGTAAGTATATTATTTTGTGTTCTATATTACATTATTATATTTGTATAATTGTTTATGATGAGTAGATAGATATATTATTAAACTTATATTTTTAATATAGTAAAAATATACTTACTTTTTCACATCAACTAGTTATACTTATTTTACCCTTATTTCATATTACGTATGATGCATGTATATTTAAGGTTGAAGGTCTGTTTGTATTTTGTATATTTAAGGTTGTGCTCATTCGAAGGTGTTAAATTATAGTTTAATTATCAATTCAAAAATAAGAACCTGATGGGTAGTTATTTTCTAAAAAATAATTAAGTATACAAAATAGTATATATATAGAAACCTTCTGTAGATACTAAAATTGTTCTGTTATAAGACTAAAAAAAGGTATTTTGGGAAAAGGAAGCTGAAATTGTGAGACAAATAAATTAAATAGTTAAAATTAGATGATTTGTGGTAAATTAATAATATTATACTCTTATATACAGTAATATTTAATTTACCACAATTAGGTTCTCAAGATATGAATTTAAGAAGTGCGAGCTATATAATTATCACTATATAAGAATATAATTACTGAAATTGTATCCTACTAAATTTACATAATTACAAAAATTTTGTCACTTTAGTTTTTTTAAAATTTAATTTAACTTTATTTTTCCTATAGATATAAATGTATAAGCATAGATTTTAACCTCTTCTTCTTCTAATAATGGGGCCCAGTTTGTATTTTTCGATTGAGTTTTTGATTGATTGATAGACTAAAGTTTTTTGTTAAAAACCACTTACGACTATTAAAAATCAAAAATCGGGAAATCGATAAAGATAATTTGATTAAAAATTAGCGTAAAACTTTAATAATTGTCCTAATTTACAAACTATGTATATATTAAAAATTTAAGGAGTTTGAAATAAAACTTGAAACTTAAATCTATTTGAAATAAAACTTGAAACTTAAATTTGTTGAGATTATAAAATAATTTGTGATATACATAATATTGCTACAACTGGTATACTCTATACGCATAATCTATATCATATGATCATGACAAATATTTAATAAAATATATACGTCCTAACAAAATAGATGAAAATTCAAATATAAACAGTTCTTCCATAACTATACATTTAAGCTGTGACATGACCTCATATGATTTAGAAACGATTTATTGATTTAAGTCGATTATAATTTTTATTATTAATAACTTGGTAAATACAAAAATTATATGGTTGAAATATATTTATTTTATTATATATTTTATTTTTATGCTTTTACTTTTCAAATATTACTGCAAACATATTATACATATAATCGTGTTGATCCAATTGTCTTCATATCTTTTTTTTTTAAATTAAAGCTAAATTTTCTTTTGAATTAATAATATTTTACGAATTTGTTTTTGTTTAAACTTTCTATAATTTATTTTACATTCAGAGCATTAACCGATGCTATATTGCCGAATCTATTAAATTATCCAGCCTAATTTTATATTATTATTATTATTTTTTTTTTTTGATTATGAGAACTACGTTATAATATTTTAGCTCAAGCTTGAATTTAGCAGATATATATACAATGGATGTAAAAGTTTTAATTTTACTATTTTATTGTCCATTGATCCCAAAAATAAATAATAAAAACAAGTCATAAAAAAATGAAAAGCTAAAAATATTTATGTTAATTTTGAATGAAATTTCCTTCTTGAAGTTAAAAATGTCTAATTCAATTTTGGAAAAATTATTTGTTATTGATTGAAGTAGATTAGATCAGCTGATTTTGTCAATGTTAATTAAGGTGGATTTTAGGTGGTAAACATTTTAAGTGTAAACATATTTAGTTGGCTCTAAGAAGAGTAATAAGATGAAATGACATTATGAGAACTCAATGCGTATAACTAGAAGAGTAAATATAATTTACTGGGGATATTTATCCCTGACATTGGTATATTTTTCAAACTAATTTGAAATATTATACTTTGATCAAATATATTTTTAAAATATTGCGGATAGTTTTTTTATACCGGCAACAATTTTTTGAGTAAATGTGTATAAAAATAAAATATTTTTTTTTTCAACAGATGATTTTGACGGTTTAACAATGTTTTTTTGTTTGTTCCCAAATAGAAATTTAGGAATTCATTGCTTGTATAAAAATTCAACAAGCTGTCTTTTTTTTTTAGATCCAACGAAATATTTTAAAACATAAAATGTTTACCAACTAAAAAGTATCTTTCTTTATAGAAAAAATATTAAATATAGATTTAGTTGTGCCTAATCAAAAGCATTTTATTTATTTAATTTGAAGCATTGATGAGGAGGGAAGCTAATTGATAAAAATAAAAACGAATGTTGTTAATTGATAATTCACACTAATGGATACCGGTCCATGTTAATTTTACAATATTTAATGAATTAATAAACATGTGCTCCAGTATTATCTTTCCTACTTTTACATTTTTCAAACTCTAGAGCTTGTGAGTTATTTAAGTATACTGTACAGTTCTTTAAAATATATAACTACATTTTTTTTTTTATATATTTTATCGATATAATATTCTGTAAAACTGATAGATAGTCCTGGCAGCGAGCCCTTAAAAATCACTATTCGGTTTAATATAATTTAAATTATATTCAATAAAAAAAATTATTTATAAGCTGTAGGTTCTGTAGGTAAAACATTTCTAATTAATAAAATTAAAATTTTAAGGTGGATACATATTGTATAAATCACAAATTTTAATATCTTGGCCGATTTTAGTTTTTACATCATCTAGATTTTTTAATTTTATTATTTTAAATTAGTTCAAATTAGTTAAAATAATTCTCATTCTTAACTTTTTTTTTAGAGTTATACTTATTTGTATTTGCATTAGTTACTTTAATTTATCATTTTTTTTTACTATGATAGTATAATTAAGTGTTTGAAGTAAATATTTTATTTTATTTATTTCTCCGGAATAAATTTAAATACTTATGCTTGTAAAGCCCTATTCGGCTGATGATGTGGGCATACAAAATGATATAAATATAATACGCAGAGTAAATGCTTTTAGTTTTGAACAATTTTTATCCTTAACAAAAATGTACATTCGCACTTCTTCGGTGTGCAAATTCTTTAATCGAATATTTAAATCATTTCGCCACCGAGGCTGTACTACATAAAAATAAAGTATTTTAAACATATAATATAAGTACTTGATGAATAAATAATTAATATCACTTCAAGTACTAAAAATATAAATCAAAAATAATAAACTAATATAGACTAATTATAATAACAAACACATACACACACAATATAGGTAAAATTTCTGAACATGACTGAACTTGTTCTATTTCCAACTTTTGAATTGAAAAAAAAAAAAAATAATTAATTCAAATTTCAATAAACAAAAATTAAAAAAATATATTCAGAGATAGATAAGTATACATTATAATTATAGTGCGGTTTTCATTTTTATATTATGAGTTAAAGAAAAGGTTTATAGTAGGATATGTGAAAGTGTACATACTTAGAAATGTAAAATGGGTACTTTATAATAAAAATTATTTGTTTGTGTTTGGTTATTGTTATTTTTATTTGTATTTGAAATAATCAATTACTTTAAACTATATACTAATATACTTGTCTTTACCATTATATTTTTTTTACTTCAGTAAAACACGGTTAGATATAGTCATTCCGTAAACATTTACATTCTGTAAAAAATTACATCTTTATAAGCAAAATTCAATAAAATATCTTTCGTATAAAAATTTTTTTAAACTTTATTTTATTCATAAATAGCAATTCTGCTATGTAATCACAAAATGTACATATTGGTAATAAAGAACAGAAAAAGACAATATAAATATAAATCAGTTTTTAAATAAAATAATTCACTTTTGATTAATTTTTTTGTTTTATTGAAAAAATTGCTGTTATATTTTAATGTGAACATCGATATTTAAACATAAAAAAATTGTTGACTATAACGAATTGTGACTACAAAAATTTTTGACTTTAAACGAATTTGACGAAACGAAAAAATAAAAAATGATGATGACAGCAAAATTGTTGACTAAAAGCGAATTGTGCCTATAACCGATTTTTACTGTATTATAATTGATAAAACGATGAAGTCAGATGTTGTTTTTTTACTAATTTTACAGTATTAGGATTGAAAAGACCGAAGTCTAAAAAAGCATTGGCTTCCTAATCTGTATAAATGAATTTATGGAGATTTTTTCCGGCTATAGAACAGAGTCATTTTACCGGTTCCAGAATTTGATAGTAAGGTTTTTGAAAATATTATTCAATTTATGTGAATTACTTTTTGATAATTTGGAATTCTCTTATATTGATTGGTGTACGGGAAATTGTTAAATTTTAGATACTCATATCTTCAAATTTCAGAGTTCTGAATTACAGTGATGTAATTAAATATAGGAAATTGAAGAAATTTTAATAATTTTAGTTCATTTTTAGTCCTACGGATGGGGCTACAGGGCAATGATGATGAAAATCGAAAATATCCTATTCCAAAGTTCATCATAGTTATACTTTTATGTTTAAATTAGGAAAATTAAGCCATAAAATAAATGCTAATAATTAATAATATTATACATATAAGTATATACATATTAGGCACACATTAATAATAATGAGAATGTAATAACTATAATAATAAATTTCTCAAACATGAAAAAAATATGGTGAAAGTTTTTCCACCATGATCAAGTAACTTACAGTGAAAACAAACCTTAGTATTTAGTATAACTTTTTTTTTTTTGTTTTTTGTTGTATAAATTTAACTAGAAATGATTCATTTTAGTTTTTCATAACGGTTTTTAATGTACTGAATTTTTTTTTTCTTTTATGTTTTTGTTTTGCTATAAAAGTGAAATTTATTTGTTTTTTTTTTTGTATAAGTATGTAATGAAAACAGTTTAATGAACTGATATTAAGTAGCTTTCAATTTGAATAAAAAAAAAAAAACAAAAACATAAAAAAAAGAAAATGTAATGGAACGAAATGGAATACAATTACAATTATTTTAAGTGAATATTTAGTTACGATTATGTTTTTAATTTAGTTTTTTCGTTAATTTTCAAGTGAACTTGAATAAATATTTATTATTTTTGATAATTTGTTAATTATAGCTTTTATTAAAATTAAAAAAAAAATTCAATATTGATTATTGTAAGCTGTTCAAAAATTTTTCAAGAAATAATTTCAAATTTTAATACTGCTGTTGGGAGGAAGTAAACGTTTGTGACTTTTATTTTTTTTTTTGGAATAACTTAGTTTGTTTTACACATTTTGAGCAGTAAATTTGGATTTAATTAATTTTTTATACCATTTTTTTAATATCATTAAAGTAATTTTTTGAAATTTTTGTTTTATTCAGAATAACGCCGAATTTAATTGAAATAGATTTTAAAGCAAAAATTAATTTAATTGTCGATGTGTACTTAGAAGGATGCATATTATTTTTAGTATTTTCAAGATAAGATATTCTAAGTGGGAGCCGCAAATATGCATCTTTTTATATCTTTTTATATTTGCGGTTCCCACTTAGAATATCTTATCTAGTTCTTTCAATTTAATTCAAATATCTGTTTTTTTTTTGTTTTTTTTAGTATTTGGTAAGAAATTTTGAAATATCGGTAAATATATTGTAACTAAAAGTAGAACTGAATATAAATTATAATTTGCTAGTCGTTCCTTCGATTTGTTCAAATTATAGAGAAAGCTTTGTATAGAGAAAGTTTATTCGCAAATGTATATTAAAACAAAAATAAAGAAGAAAATTATGCTACTTTTTTACTAAAATTAGAATATGAATCTTTTGGCAAATGTTTATAAAAACTTTCCACATTGCTGTCCTTGAATTTATAATGTATATAGTAGTGGATCAGTTAACAATCAGAAATCAATAATTTCTAATTGGATATATTCATTTACGAAAAACGCAAATAACTGAAGACCACCTTTCATTTTCTTAAAGTCAGAAAATTTTGAATCTTATACATTATAATTAACTGAATTTGATTTGCATAAAACTATAGTTATAATTTCTTTACCAAAAAACAATGTCAATATATTGTTCTAAAAAATGAATTGAATTGATTAAGTTTGGTATTGTTGTTTTTTAAAAATTATTTTAGGAATGTCGGAAAAAGTGTGTTATTTGTTTTTAAATAATTTGACATGTTTGACATGAAAAAATTGATTTTTAACACGCAATTTCAAATTAACGACATTAAGGTTATATCCACAATAAATACAAAATCGCACAACTGTATATATAGCTTAGTTGTCATTAGAAAGATCTTTAATGAGTTTTATCTTTGGTTTTAACATTTATATTTATTTTTATTTTTTTTAGTATGAAAAAACTTTCTGTTGAAAAAGGAAGAAAGTATATTAGACTGATTATTGTGCTAGAAAATTGTAATTGCAATTGCAACCGTCAATGGTTTACGTAATTACTCTTTTTTTCATGTGGTATAGGCAATATTTACCTCTTTGCTCAAATTTCTTGTTCCGTTTCAATATACACACATCGCTCCTATAGTTGTAATCGTCATTTTGAACGTTCTTAAATCAGTTTGCCATTATAGTCTTCGCTAAACTATATCGTCGCCCACTTTACTCAAATAATACCTTCAATTTGGTGTGGGTTCAGTATAATAATTTGTATATATGTATTGGCACATATTTTGGATATCGGTTTTATGTTTTTTCTTTCTTTAAATGTAACCGCAATATGTCTTACAATTTGTATTTCTATTCTACAGTCTAATTATGTAATTACTTAATAACATAATTATAAGTAAATGCAATATTATTTTTTTAGAAAGATTTGAACAGAAATTTTTTACATTTTACATGTATATTTCATTTCATTCATTTTATGATGGTTACATTTATTTTTAACTTTTTTTTTTCAAAATATTTTCCTAAATATATTCAATTCATAGAAATATTCAACTATTGTTTTTGTTTTAAATACCTCAGAAAATACCTATACCGATCAGATCATTGATCTTCTTATTGGCATTCTTTTAATATAAATTTTATTCTATTCTTTGTAGTAAGGTGAATGTAAAAAAAAAAATGTTTATAAATATAAAATTTCGCCACCTATTATAATTTTTTATTTTGTTTCGACTGTTCATAGTTACAGTTTTTTTTTTTATTTATTATATTCTTGTTATATCGTTTACATTGTTATAAAGGAAGGTCGAATTAGATACAACATTATTTAACAGAAAATCAAACCCTTCTACAAAATTTATTGTCATTTATTATGAACTTATTTAATAATAATACAATTATATGATAAAAAATGAAAAAAAAAGAAAAAACTTTTATTTGATAAAGATCACGACAACTACCACATATAAACGATAAGCAAATAAGGTCAACAACATTTTTTTTTGGAATTTTATGTATGAATTTTTTATTAAAACCATTTTTTTTTTTCTTTTCAGAAATTTACCTACGTCTCTATCTAAATATAGCCAAGCAGCTATATAGACAAGGTATATATAAAAAATTTTAAATAAAAAATAAAAAATAAAACCATCTTCATCCAGAAGGAATATTTGATCATAACCCATCAAAAAACTAAATATATAAAAAACAACAAAAACAACAATACAATATACAAAATCTTCTTCTTGTGGCATTTAATGTAAATTTTGGTTTCCACGTTTTTTTTCTTGTTTCTTTGTTTTTTTTTCTATTATAACACGTAGTCATATTTTCGAATTGAACTGCTGGGAGGCTACTTTCAAAGAAAATTTATCTCATCACAAAAAAAAAAACAATAAAAAATAAATAAAATAACCAAAAAGAAAAAACAAAAACAACATAAAAAAAAAGTCAAGATTTACACAAATGTAAATGTGGTATTGTAAAAGTGGTTTATTTACTCTGACAACTCTATATTTAATTGTGAAGAAGATATCTATGAGATATTAATTGAATAAATATCATTAAAGTTTCAAAAAGTAGAAGCAAAGAAAATAAAGAAAATAACAATAATAATAACAAAATTAGCACTATATTTGTGAAAAGAGTTGAAAAGAGAACAGCAAATTTAAACTCGTCGAAAATAATTTCAAAATAGAAATTTTAATTATTATTAAAATTTTAAATAATTCATTCTTATAGATAAAATAAAATTTTTCAAAATGTATATCCTAGATCCAACAGGACAATATTAAGAAAAAAAAACAATTTTTTTTTTATTTTTGAAATTCTAAATCAAGCATTCAATTTAAAAATTAAGAAAATATAATTTGATTTAGTGTCTTTTATTTTTATTATAAATTATTCTATTTCAAAAACAAAAATTTTTGTAAGATTTAATAATAATTATTCAAATTATTTATTTGAATTAAATTATTTAAAAACTCTTAATTTGTTTCTTTTATTTTTGTTATTTGAAATTCGTCAAAATGTTGGATCCTACTGGAACCTATTAATTTGATTTTATAAAATTTATTTAAATTTTAAATTAAAAAAAAAAAAATAATAATTTATATATATTAATTTGCATATGTTAATGTAAAAACAAAAATAGAAGATCATTGGTTAAAATTTAATTAAAAACAAATTTTTCAAAATAAATTATTTAAAAACTAGTTCTTTTTTGTGCTTAAACAATTAAATTTAAACTTATAAAATATATACTTATATCATAATTCAAAATGTATATCTTAGATCCAACTGGTACATATAAAACATCAAATGGTACAATAAAATTAAATTCATGTACCACCAGTAAAAAATATTACAAATCACAAAATTGTAGTTTTTTAGATCCAACTGGGCAATACTAAAAATAAAAAAATAAAAATATAATTAAAAATTAAATAATTAAATAAAAAATAAAAATGTATACATAATTAAATTTTTTTGATTAATTAATTAAATTATATAATTCAATCAGAAATTATATATATATATATATATATATATATATTTATAATTTAATTATATATAAATATATTCATATTATAAATATATCCTATTTAAGTTAAAATCACAGATCCTAATTAGAACAAAGAAGGCCATATATATAAATATCCATCAATTAAACAAAATCAAATTATATTAAATGTTTTTGTTTTAAAATATTATTGTCTCTATATAATTTAAAATTTTCAAATTAATTTATTTATTAATTTAGGTTTGATAAATCCTATAATGTGGTGATAAGCCTTTTAGTAAAGAAAACTTATATATACATAAATAAAATTACTATTTTTTTTCATGAAATTGTACTAATTACGATATATACATATATATATACATACATATTTATTTATATTTATGTATATATATATGTATTTGTTTTTTAAATTAAATATAATTTTTGAATTTTTAACTTTTTGTTCATTGTTTGTCAAATCAAAAAAATCATCACTGCCATTTTATATATTTTTTTAAATTTTTTAATTTATTTTGTATTTTTAATTTAAATCATTTTGTTTTTAATAATATTGAAAATATATTTAAACAGAAATATAAAACAAAAAAAAAATATATAAATACATATGTATATGTATACAATTCGAAATTGTTAACAAAATGCAAAAATAAACAAAAATAACTGCCTTTTTAAAAATAATGACTTTTAAAGAAAAAAAAAAGAAAAAATACTGCCTCTAAAAGAAAGAAAAAATAAACTGCCTAATTTTTGATTTTTTTTTTTTAAGATTAATTTTTTGTTTAATATTTTTTTTCTGATTATTTATTTTTTAATTTTATCGTTGTAAATTTATAATTTCATAAATGAAAAGAAAGAAATGAATAAATGTATAATAATTTTATTTAAAATATTCAATTTAAATTTATTAAATAAAAAATCATATAATATTAAATATAATATAAGAATGCGTTGGAAACGTGTTCGTGGCCGCGAGGAGACTTCAAGTTGTCGTCGTAGACGAAAACTTTTATTTTTATTATATTCGATCGTTTGTGTTTTTTAATCGTTTTATTTTGATATTTTTATTAAATTGAATTTTGAATTGCATTTTTTCATTAATTAATAATTTAAAATAAAAAAAAAAAACTGAATAAAACAAAAATTTTTGTTTTATAATTTTTTTTTTTTTTAATTTTTATTTTTTTAATAAATTGTTAATTTAAGAATAAATTTTTAAAAATAAAAAAAAATTATTTTGTTTTAAATATATATATATATAGCTTATGTACGAAATTTTTATTTTCGATAAATTCTTTTAACGTTTCAATATTTTGTATTAATATTAATATTTATGTATAATAAAATAATTTAAAATATTTTTATTATTATTTAAAACAAAAAGTTAAAATTAATTAAATTTTATATCTATTATTAAGAAAACAAAAATTTTAAATGCTATATTTTATAACTATTTTATTATTAATTAATTTCTTTATTGTATTTTTACTAATTTTATTATTAATTCTTAAAATATATTATTCATTAACTATATCACCAGCATAAATATCATTTTTTTTTTTACATAATATGTACAACTTAATTTTAATAAATTATATATATATATATATACATAAACTCTTTTTGTTGAAATTATTAAGTATTATAATAATTACAGATTTTTTTTTTTTTTCACTATATAAATTAATATTTTTTTTTATACATAATTATATTATTTGAAAATATGTTATATTAATATTTTGCTATTATTAATTTAATTTTTATAATAATAATTTAAATAACAGATTTTTAATTGTGTGAATGAATTTAAATTCAGTTCAATAATTTAAATAGTAAATTTTCATATTAATATTATTAAATTAAGTTGTTTTATTAATAATTACATATACACACAAATACTCATTATTTTCTATTTCCTTTTCTTATACAAAATCATTTTTTCATCATCATTATTTTAAAGCGACTCATTTTGCAAATGGTATAAGTTCTTTATTTTAAAATAAAAAAAAAACAATATATGATTACTTAAAAGTCAAATTTTTGAGTTAACTTAATAAATCAGTCTGCGTGTGTATTTATTGATGTTACATAATACATAAGCCTAAAGATCGCGGTGAAATTTTGAGATCAACATAATTTAAAATCAAATTAAATTAAGATTGAACTCATGTTGGTATGTCATAGATCATTTGGGAATACAATTGGGTTATAACTAAAGTAAAATGGATTATTCCATTATGAAGATAAAATTACTCAACAGTATAGATACATACTAATTAGTTATACCGAATATAAAACTCATTGTGGTAATACTTGTATGCCAAAACTGTGCGCAAAGCATCTAATAAGTTCATTCTATAGTCTTGGAATATTATGTAACAAATAAATAAAAACAAAAAGCTAAAGTTCTATTAATTTATTTAATTATAATTTAAATTACTGATTTTAATTAATAAAAAATACAAGAAATTTATTATTGCCGTGGCTTTATAAATTAAAAATTTATTTTTATTTTATATAGCTGAAAATATTTTTCAATATTTTCTTTTCAAAGAAGTATAAACTTATATCATTTCAAAATAAACCATACATTTCATAATTAATCGCATTAATATAAATTAATTCATATTTTATTCATATTCATAATTTTATATACTGTAATTATTTTTGATGCATTTTGTATCTCAATACAGCACTGACAATTTGAGAGAATTTTAGAAAATCCTTCAAAATTAGTTAATTTCAACGATTAGTTAATTTCAACGATTCTAAATTCACATTTTACAATATATTAATTGTTAACAATTTACAACATTTTTATTCGGCGAATTCAATTTCTGTAATATAAATTGATCACAATTTAGTTAAGAGTAATACTTCAATTTTAGGTATAAATACTTCAATATGTAACAAACAAAAAGCTAATGAATTGAGCAAATGAAATAAATTGCATTTATTATTCTTCTATAATTAATCAATAATCAAATGACCTATAATAATTATTATTGTCAAAGTAAAATTTATTACTAGTCGAATAAGAGTTTAATTTCGATGATAGCATGCTATAACATTTTAACTTATAATCACAATCACAAAATTATTTGTTATTAAAAAAGTTGGAATACAGTGAAGATTTCATAATTCAAATTTCCATTATCAAATATATTACAGTTTAGTCGTATTATGTATGTATTGTAATTTTTTAAATAAAAAAAAAAAACAAAAACTAATGAACCTGTATGATTTTCAGTCTTTTAATCGTTCAATTTTAGTTTAATTTAAATTTATTAATTTCTCAAATAAAAAATAAAAGATTTCAAATTAATAGTTTTGAAATAAATTTTTTAAATTAAATAATAATGTTTTACCAAGTATTAACATTTATTTACATATATTTGAACAGATTTTACAAAACTTTTCTAATTATATTTTACTTTAATTGTTACAGTTACAGCTGAGAAATAAAAGCTTTTGACAACATTTTTAAATATCATTAGACATTGAAAATATATTCAAAATTTTGTTTTATATTTCTTAAAAACTTTGAATCAATCGATTATTATTTAAATCCTAAAAACCTTAAATTGTCTATATATATTTATATTTTACTAATATCAAAATATAATCACCACAGCATAACATTTTATTACAAAAATTTAAAATTACCTATTATATACAATAAATAATATCCATATATCTATATATATATATAACATGCATATTAATAAATATGTGCACTAAAACCGGAAGTCTACAGATATTTATAATCTACATTCATTTATTAAGAAAAACAAAAAAGAAAAAAAAACAGACTATAATAAAAATAAAATCGTTAACGTAAAAACTAGATAAAAATAATAATAGTAACAAAAAAATAACCAACAAAATAAACAAATTTCATTGAATTTTTATAGGAACTTTACAAATTTACTACAAGAGTAGGTATAAAATAAAAAAAATAAATAAAATAAAAAGAATATTGTAGTAATAACAACAATTCAAACACTTGAAATTTAATAAAACAACAATAAAAATATAGTATCTATTTTGAATGCATCTCTTAAAATGCATTAATAATATACATAGTGGTATGTACGTATGAATATGTTATGTATAAAATAAAAAATTTACAGTCAAAAGATACATACTATAGTGTATAACATAAAATAGTAACAAAAAAAAAAAATTTTTGCACTCCCATCATAGCAATAATAAACTACAGCACAGCAACAAAAATAAAAAGAGAGAAAAAAAAATTAAATGTTAAAATAAATGTTACTCTAAACGTGTTAAAATCGTGACTTATTTTTTTATATTATTTATAATATTTATCAGCCGGTTTTTTGATTTTGATTGTTTTTGTTATTTTTTAATTTAAAGTAATCATACCTACATACTTACGTATAATATTTATATCTATATCAAATTATATTAATAGAATGTTATATTAATTTTTTTAAGATTTACAGATCCGTTTAATAAGGTATGTGAGTGAGATAATCTCATCTTATATTTACGGTATTGCCAGATTCGATATGTAATAACTTTTAATTTATTGTTATAATATAAATGTTTATGCGATATGCAACGCTCACAAATAAATAACACAACACAAAATTATGACGGTCCATAATTAGTTTTTCATTAATTTTTTTATAATATATTCTATAATGAAGTATTTTATCAATGGGCGTCGCAGGTAGCTAGTGTTTACCATGTCCAGTAATCAGTTAATTATATATCACAATAAATTTATTATTTTTTTATTAAAATTTTTTTTATTGATAGGAGAATCTGTAAAAGATTTATGAATAAAATTTATCTATAATATAATTATTTTAATAAATTAATAATTAAATAAGTTCTAAGTATTTCATATGTGAAAAATACTATATACTTAAATCAGTTTTAAGTAATTCAAATTTTTTCTTTTACTAATATCCAACTTTAGTAAAGTAAGCCATCATTTGAAGTTTCTTCAAAACATATAATTAAAGATTTTCTGCTTTATTAGCAAACTTTTTACGAAATTTATCTGTATGGAGTAATTTTCCTATGTTTGTTCTTAGACTGGCCCTGTTTTTAACATTTCGAAATAAGGACATTCGATTTTTACTATATTTCGCTAGCTTTAAATTTTTCTTCCGATAATTGTGGATGTAGCAGTATGACAACATCTATATTTGACAATTGTTTATATTTATTTCAGGAGAAATATTTAAATCAAATAAGTAAATAAATATAATTTGAGAGTTAGATATTTGGAATTAAAATTTAAAAATTAAAAAAGGAAAATAAAAGTGTATTTTTTGTTTATTTTACAAATAATATAAAATGTTGAAATATAAGGGTAAAAAAAACTGGACTTAAAATTGTAACAGAGAAAGGAATACAATTTCAAAATACATTATATAACTTACTTAATTATTTTATTTTTATTTACTATTTTATTGAAAATTGAAATTTATATGATCGGCCATGTTCATAGACATATTTATAAAAATCCAATTAAATTTAAAAAAATTAAATCTGGCAATACTTTTGATGTCATCTTCAATATTACTTATTTTTATTTAATTTTTCATTTATTTTACAAAAAGTAGTGAATAATTAATGGAAAAAATTGTTCAGTATTTAAAATTCTCAAAAATATATAAAAGAGAAGTTAAATAAATAATTTTATTTATTTATTTTTATTAAGTGTGTTTTTTTTTTTTATAACAAAATTTCTCTACAAAAATTTTAATTAAAGAAAAATTATCTTTCCAGCATTATCTTTCCATTTTAAGAGCATATTTAAGAGACAAATATTAAAGCAAAAACAAAAATGTGAAGAAAATTTTAATTTTTTTTCAAATATCAAATCTGTAAAGTTATAATATAATATAATATAACATAACATAACATGATAATAAAGGAAAATGTTTTCTATATTATATCTACCTACAATTTATTTTTAGTTTTGTTAAATATTTCGTATACTAGATATACGTTCATTTCATAATCGTACAAGTTGTATATTGTATGTATGTTTTAAAAAAAATGTATACATATTAATAAGAAGAAATTTAATATTTTAGTAAATAACAAATATTAAATAGAAAATATAGATATCAACATTTTATTATTGTTATTATTATATATCTATTTATTATGAAATTTATCATAATTTAAATTGTGGTCAATAATAAACATTAGAGCAGAAGTATTCTGCTTTACATACATCAATATAATGATATACAAATGTTTCTATTAAGTAGGTTTCTATTAATAATCGAACAAATCGTGCTTTTTTTTTAACAGATTGAAGCTCAAAAACCAAATAAAATAGACTTAAATTAAAAGAAAGAATTAAATTTATAACAGCTACAGCAACAAAAAACAAAACAAAAAAACAAAATAACAACGAATTAATTACAAAAGTAAAAAATAATTACATTTTGTACTGCAATTATAATAGATACATAATGTCATAATACTTATATAAAGTGTATGTAGTATAATTAAATGTTTACTTCCGCATTTTATTGCAAATTTTCATTTAAATAAAAATTATTATATCATATATATATATATATATATATCTATATTACTAAACTAAAATAATTGTTTATAATGTACTCGAGTTATCTATAAAAAGTGTATTTAATATTTATGCAATTTTGAAATCATTTAATTTTTTTTTTTGGTTCAATTTACGTATGTAGGTAGCTATGATGATAATATTTTATATTATTATTATTTTTCATTTAGTTTTTTTTTTTGGTTTGCATTATATACTTTGTTGTATATAAAAAAAATAATTTTGTTAATTAAGCAAAAGAAAATGCAAATTTTACATTTGCAAATACATTTTCGGATATTACAGGTTGTATTTAGGATATATTATATATATGTATGTAAATTTCTATTAATATTTTATTTTTTATTTTAAGTGCTACTGCGAGAATCAATTTTCGGTAAAGTAAATTAAGAAAACTGTTTGAATTCTGTTTAATTTCGTTGGCTTTCGTAAATTTATTTGTTAACTTTTAAAATTTTTTAGATATTTTTCCGGTATTTAACATTAAAACTTTTTAAATATTTTTAAAATTATGAATAAAGATTCTTTTTTATGACAAAAAACTTTTTGCGCAGCAGCAATCGCCTAGATTTTTAAATATTAGATTAGCTCAGATTTATATTATTATTTTTAATTAAGTTTGAGGGGTTGAACTTATCACTAGCTACTCGACCAATTTTTACAAATTGAACTTAGTATAATAAATATATGACTTCACATAACATTGATTTATTACCCCATCAGGAGGTAGAATCAATTGATAAATCCTCGCTTGTGAATTATTTTCATATGCTCAAGTGTCGAATGGATTCTGGGGTCGACACATATGAGTTTTTTTTGAATTCACACACTATTTGTCATCAAATTTTTGGTGTAACCGTAGTAGAATGTTTCGATTGCAAGATATATATAGTTTTTTCTTCTCTAATTAAGTCCTAAAATAATACTTAACGTATTGGTTCGGAACAATATTTTTATTATATATGAAAAAGAAAATAAATAAATATTTATGAGAAATATTTAAAAAAAATTTCTTTTATACACACAAAGATTTGAAATGTGAATTTTGCTATTATGAGGGCTAAGTTTACTCTACAACAGACACAACTTTCCACATTTAAATCAGTATAGATATATTATTAAAATTAAAAAAAAAAAATATTGCATGTAAATTGAATTGACTATGCCAAATCTCTGTTGAATAGCAGTTAGAGTTTCATTCCATAGACTTGGAATTGTATAAACTAAAAAATCAGGTTATATTGATGTGTTTTGATTGGTTAAGTCTTTGAATTAGATAGCCACAAAAATGGTTTAGTGTACATAAAATGTTAATATATTAATATATAAAACATATATAAACAATATGTCGAACAATATTTAACTTCATAAAAATTTAAAATTAACCTTAAAATTTTCAATTTTTAAATATCAATAATCTGAAAGAGTTTCATGACAACCATCAGAACTTTAATTAACTTAAAATAAATCAAGTTAATCAAACTGAGTTGATTCTCAAAACATCGCAACTTATTATAATTTTATTATTATTATTATTATTTTAGTTGATATATACTTTTTTTTGTTAAATATTGATACGTACATAAAATGGCTATAATGACAATTACAATTATTTATACAAATATAATTAATTTTTTTAAAATTATGTTTTTAGTTATTTTTTATACAAAAAAAAAATTAAATCAAAATGCATGTTTTAAGATTGATATTAATTAGTATAATATTTTGTTATATATATATGTCTATATTATATAATTATTTTTTTCCGGGCATATTATTAAAAATATCCAATAATAAAACTACTTGTTAAGATATTATTATGTTAATATAATAATATATTATTATTATTATTCATCTAATTTCTATATATAATATAATACATTATTATTTTTATTTATATAAGTTTGTTGCGCCTTCATTTTTTATTAAAACAAAACAAAACAAAAAAAAATACTTCCGAGATCCATAAATAATGGTTCAAAATCAACAATAATACGAGTAATAATTGAATTATATTTAGGAATAAAAAAATATTTCACTCATTCTTAAATATACAATCTCGTATTTACTATTATATATATACTCTATTACTATTAGATAATATCACATTCATTATAATTTATATCTCATATATTATATGCATTTATATATAATATAATTTATATTTAAATAATTTCAAACAAAATAAAAAAAAAAAATGATTTCTCAATGTCATGGTCATTTTAAATAACAACAAGTCACTGTCATCAATTTCTGGTTTAATCATACATTTTATTTCATTTTATTATTATTTTTTATATTTAGTTAATGATTTGTTTTATGAATTTTTTCACATCATTTTATCACTCATTTATTTTACAACAAATTCATTTTTTTTATATTCATTTTCAAAAAACTAAAAAAACAAAAAAAAAATAATTTTAAATATTTAAATTTTTCATATTTTTAACATTTTTTTACATTAATTATTTTAATTGATATCATAAAAAACAAATTAAAAAACAAAAAAAAATAAACTTAATTTAAATTAGATTTCTACTAATTTTATATAAAAAATTAATGTATGTATCTATATATAGTAATATAGACCACTATATGCTAACATTGCTGCCAATCATTATTTCATATTTCAGTATAAAAATGTATATATATATATATATATTTTATGTTTATTAATATATATATATATATATATATGTATGCATAAATTATGTTATATATATATATATATAAGAATTAAATTTCTGAAACCAATATCTATCAATAATATTTATTATTTTATATAATTATGTTAAAACTTTAAACTAAGTTCTTAAATTATTTTAAGAACAAAAAATTAAAATGAAAAAAAAAAAATAAAAAAAAAATTAAATTATATTGTACTAGTGTAAGCTAGAATTTGTTTAAAAATTCAATTTTATCGTCGTCATGTTAAAAAAAAACTTATTGAAATACTATAAATATTTATAGATATATTTTATAGATAATTATGTATAGATAATATATATATATACATATATATATATATATATATAATAATATATGTACAAAGTTTATTTTATTGAATTAAAGGAAATTTTATATAAAAGTTATATATTAAAATTTTGTGTTATGAGTTTTATTTTCGTATATTTTAGGTTTCTTCTTATTTTATGATATTATTTTTCATAGTTGAGTATAGGTGCGTATACGCTACCAACTAATACTTCTAATACCACTATTCATCAAACTATTTCCGACTATACCTTTAATTATGCTGATAAAGCTTAATATTACTATTTTATTTCTAACAAGCCGCATGTAATTCGAAAAAACTAATCAAAACGGAAGCTTAAACGGAATCACAGACATATGTCTTTGAAAAATAATTGTAAGAAAAAGAAAATCTATTAGTAAGTTTCAAAATTATAATTTTACCAATTCTTAATGAAACAGTTTTATTGTTAAATGGAGGCAGTTTTTTATTCAATTTGGTGCAAAACACTTTTCATTTTGGTAATTATAAGGGGAAAAAAAATTGAGAATTTGATTTTCGCACACATTTTTCTTCCCAATTTAATCACTAAATTGTTTGGATATGGTTTAATTAGAGTCCGGTGTCAGAGTCTAGCTACGACTGAGTTGTGATAGAAAGAAAGTGTTCATTAGATCTTTTTTCAATTCAACTTTCCGTTGCTACAGAGTTAAAAATAATTTCTAGTACGACTGCTAATTTTTAGTATGACTGCCTTTATAACTTAGTGACCTGTACTCATCGCTAAGGCTCTTGGTATTCCAATACTGGTTAGAAGTTGGCCTGGCCTGTTTTGTTGTTGACTAGAAACTTCAAGAAATCTATATCACTTTGCCTTCCGTCTGGCCACATAATACGAAAAAATTAAAAAAGACAAACCTTATCAGATAAGTATATAGTATAACAATTTAACAAATGAGGATAACTCAAGTTGTACAATTGACAACAAACGAAAATAACGCTTAAAGGCTTTTATTTGCATTCAACAACATAGTAGACTTAAGTACTTATTTAAAGAGCCACCCCGAATAGATAATAAGAAAGAATTAAGCTTGTCGCTAATGTAACACGTCTTTATTTTTCGTTTCCTTATGGTATTTTTAGATTAATGGTGGCAAAATTGTGGTTCTGAAAAATACTATAAAACTGTTGTAACATCACCGAAGATTGATTAAGGTATTTGGGTGTGCATTTTGGTAAGTTGGGTTAGTAAATCAGATAAGCGGATCAAGTACAGTAATGGAGTGATTTGAAGTTGTGCAAGATTTGTGTTTCATTTTAAATTTCCTATTTCTTAGGTTATTTGCATTTTTTTTTTATGTATTTCAGATTTTCTTTCGATTGGGTAACATCAATAAAAATAGATGAGTATAAACTTCTTTATTTAAAGACTAGAAAGATTTTAAATCATTTTATTTAATCTGATGTAAATCGGAAAAAAAATACGATACAAATATCTAAATCATATCACAACCGATTTGATTTGCATTATTATTCTTCTAAATTATAAATATTTAAAAGAAGACGTAGCGAAATTAAATATTGATACAATTAGAAAATTCAATTTAAAATCTCACCTAATATAGAAGTCATTTTAACATTAAAAAATTTTAATTTATCAAATTGACGCAACAACACCCCCGATTTAAATAAAAAAAATTTTTTTTTTAAGTAAATTATTACAAATGAGGTTGTTGTTTAAGCTAAATCAAATAAAAAAGAATTATACAGAGTCCATGTTCACGATAAATTGATATGAATTCATATAATGAAATTGAGTACGGTCTTTTATCAAACCTTCTTGAATTTTGAGGAGCGGGCGAATGAATACTATATAGATATTATTTATATACAATAATTCAATACAATATTTTTTTTTTTTTTTATACGGTCATACTCACGTCAAAGGTTTGCCGAATGTTGACACCAAAAAATATTTTAGCGATTTACAATAAAATGTAATTAAAGAGGTAGAGACTTGATTCAAATTTCGAACCAATAAAAGTACAAGGGTTTTCAAACATACAAAGTTAAAACTATTTTTGAATTTGAAATTTATTTATTTTCAACAATTGGAACTTTCCGAATTTTTTAATGTTTTGATGGGAGGGATTTTAAATTTGAATTTAAGTCGAAACCAAGACACATCATTAATTAAAAAATTTTAATTATAACTAAAATTATTGTAATAATTTAATTATTCTTTTCTTGTCTTTGTTTCTTATATTATAACAATTCAAAAAAAAAAATGTACTACAAGTTAAAGAGAAAATTACAATTTTTAAATTTCCTCATGCTGTATATGTGTGTGTGTGTTCATGTGTTCATTCAAACAAACGTAGATAAAATATACATAAAATGTTTAAGTACATATGAAAATGTAAATTACAAAATACAAAATATTTTAAATATATAACCACAATTCACAATTGAATACATAAACAGCCAGTATACATATCCAAAAATAAAAAAAAATAAAAAAAAAAACAAAATAAAACAAAAAGCAAATAAAAAAAACGAATCATTTTTTTTTTATTTTAATTTTCTTTTTTTAATATAAGGTTCACACGAGGTTATTAACCCGGAAATTTTGCCTTGCCAAAAATTTTCGATTTCATTTTTACATTTTATGTCCAATGTGAAAACCAATAAAAATTATTATTGTTTTTGTTTTTTCTTTTTATTTGTATAGTTTTTGTTATTGAAGGTATTTATTCTATATTAATAATATTTTAATTAATTTAATCAAAAAATATGAAAATTATGGGGGTAAATAATTACACTGTCAAGAAAAGAAATTTTTGAAGGCAAAATTTAGAAAAAAAGCAAACCGTATTTTCTACTAATCAGGATGTTTTTCTAAATTTATGCAACCGAAATTGAAACTAAAGAAATTTAAATTATGTAAATGTTTTAATTAACACCTGCTTGCTTTGGCCATCGTCGTATTGTAATTTAAGCATACTAACAGGAGCACACTAACTGTACAGGAGCAAACTAACTGTAGGCTTCAGACAAAAATAAAAAAAAATGTAATAAATATATTGTAGAATTTCGGGCAAAATCTGAAAAACTAAAATCATTCTCTCTACATTTTAAGTATTTCCGCAAAAGAACGCTGGAAAATACCAAGACGATTTAAATACAGGTTTGGATGAAGTTTTGATGCTTATGGATATTGAACAGATCCCTTGTAGAAAAGTTGTCTTGACTTTGGGTAAAAAAACCCAAATATTTGGCAACGTTTCTATAAATCAAAAATTGATCATTCCACTGCATTTTTTTTGTTTAGCTTCATGCCTAAAATATTTATAGTTGAAGAATTTCACCTTTAAATCGCAGCGTTGGGACATTGTTGATCCTTTGTACAATAGATCAAACACCTTTGACTTTTGGACATGTTGGACTCTGTTTGCGTTACCCCAATCCGCTATTTTTTGTTAAAGTATCGAGTGAAATAGTAAAGTGACCATCAGTGAGGACGAGCGTATTCAAGGTTAGCGTTTGTAACAATCAAGAATCTTAAATAGTTTTTAGACCATACCTTTATGAACCTCAACATGGAATTTATGTAGAATATACTGCCGTATGAATATACACTCACATTTGGATTTATTTTGAATCTGTATATAAGTTGTAAAAGTAATAAAAACTAAAATAGGAGTTTTCTATGTACTAGTCCAAAACAATACTACTTACCGAATAAAACACAATTCGTACCGTGTTGGTGAATGAAACAGTTCTTTAATTTAAATTAAAAAAATATAATTTTTATATTAAACTAGTATAATGCTATTGTTAGTCTAGTAATGTTTGGGTGCAGTTCAAACAAGTATGCATATTACAACTCAAAACCCCAAAAACGATGTAAAGTAAGTATATGTATCATCTCTCTTTATAATGTGTTACTATACATTTTATTTATACCTACTCGTACTTCCATAATAAACATACAAAAAAATTATTTGTTGTCTCAATTTTCCTTGTTTCATTCATAATGAACTGTTTTTTCATTATTGTTGTTGTAAAAGGCTTCAGACAAAAATAAAAAAAAATGTAATAAAATAAAATAAAATGTAATGATAATAAGAACTCGATTTTTGAAACGCTGCAATCTTCTTGCTGATCACCTATCGGTTTATTTGGGTACAACAGCAAGCATTTCAATGGTATATTTTGCTATCTTTTGTCACATTTCTTTCACATACCATATGCTTAAGTCATTATATTAGAATTTCTGACGTATCAAGGTACATTTATTATTATATGAAAAACTGCTAGAGAAGCTGGCTGTACCCCATAGCTCAAATCTATGTATCCAGAACGCCACTATGGCTAATTTATAAAGTATCAGCAAAATCCGTGCGAGATGTCACATAAATGCATATCTCTGATAAACTTGGCTCTTAGCTATTTTTGTTTTAGATGTATTTTCCTATGTTTGTTTTGCAGAATATCTTACTAGGTATTTTCTTAAATATTCTTATGGTATAACTTTGCTGTTTAAAATCGTTGGTTACCACATTCTGATGTTAAATATAATAATATGTACCAATTTGAATTGGCTAGTTTTTATTCTCCAAATGTTTAAACATTTTGAATTTGGTTTTGCTTGAAAGTGCTACGACACCATGTATGATATGTAAATGTTACCAACATCTTGACTTTATTTGTAGGGATATCAGCAGTGTATATTAAAATAATAACATTGAATTAATCACAAGGTCTTCCAGCAATTGTTAATTTTTTTTTGAATATGGGTAAATGGAAAGAGAGAAAGAAGAAATTCAAATATTCTATTGGAAATGAATTAAAAGACATCTTTTTAATTAATTTGTTAACTTGAAAAGAGTGGGGATTGACACGTACAGCACCTTGTATTACACAATGAAATTATTTGGCGCGTGGCATTTATTTTTTATATTCATTTGAGCACGTTCCCAATCTATAAAATAAATACATATCGTTTTTAATAATATGGGCACAACAAAATTTTTTTAATACATTTTTTTTTCGTTTTCGTTATTAAAATTAATTATTTTGACCTGAACGGGCCTACCGTACCGAAATTATATCATGCGGATTTATTCTAATATTTCTTTGGTTATGATTACTATTATTATTATTATTATTATTATCACTTATAAAAGAAATATATTTCAATTATGATTAGAGCAGTGGCTTTCAACCTTTTTATCCAATTCAAATGACAGTTTTATAATTATTAATAATGTTAAAATATTTTTCATTCATTTTAAGTATTTTTCATTGCAAATATTACAAAGACAAGAAAAGTAGTGGCTACATAAGTTTTGTAAAATGGGAACGTAAAATCAAATATTTGTATTCTAAAGTTTCTAAAGACCTTCAAATTTACTGTTTTAATGCTGTTTTATATGAAATGTACATTAAAACTTACAAGTTAACTTGAAGCTTCTTTAGTAAGTTTAAAACATTAAACTTTGCGATAAAAATATCATCATTCACTCCGAGAGAATAAATTAAGCCAACTGCGGTTTCCTTGCTTGTGAACGGAAACAGTATTCGAATTTGGTGGATTGTTTTGTAAATTATGTATCAATTTTGTCTATTTAGCTTGGATTATACTTCGCTCGGAAAACTAAGATCTTTTAATTTCAGGCAAATATTGAACCAATATTTTGAGTATTAAAAGATATATCATATCACATGTTGATTTTCGGAATTACGGAACTGGAAGTATTGGAGACTAAATTTTATATAAAACTGATATAATTATACCAGATACAATTATTATGGTGGTGTTGAGTTGTGTGTCTATTAGTCTAGTATGATGATGATTTAATCAAGTTTCTATATACATTGTGTTGTGCATTACATTGAAATAAACTAAATCAAATGCTAATGTATGTAATGTGGCTCTGTCAGCATCCAAGGTTTATTCAGCAAGTTTCTGAATAATTTTATTTCATGTTTTTTATTTAAGCTGATATTTTTTGTAAATTTGATTTCAGGTACGAGGAAAATGATTAGGAGAGAAAAACAGTGATAGAGGAGAATTGGTAAATAAGTTGGAGACGAACCTGAAGAGATTTTTTTCGAAACATATGAACATTATTAGGGGAACATATGAGATTGAAGCATGTTAGCAGTAAATTTATTGTATTCTAACCTTCTGCTGTACATCCAATAATGATCATATTCTACTGAATTAATCTAGTTTTTCCAACCATACTATCTCTTTTTATAAAATTTATATATAAAGAGGGTGGTGAATTATATAATTTCCCACGGGTTGAAAAACTCTGAATTAACCTCATGTAGATATATATATGAATGTAAATTAAACATATGAAAAAAGTACATTCAAAATATATTTTAAAGCTTCCATCCATAAAAACATATTAGGTATGTACTTATATATACATTCACTGTGGTTGATATCTAATTGTCTATATGGTGGAAAGTAGACAAGAAAAAAAATTTAAAGCAGGCAAAGCAACCCAATAATTCAGCACCAATAATTTTTCTTTTTCTCTCTTTTTATATTTTATAATATTTACAATTTAAAAGCAAAGCAGGCAGCAGCAGCAGCCACATTATTGTAACATAAAATTTGTATATAATATATTTACGTATATATAGAATGTATATTATGTATGTATTCTCTTAAAAAAAAGGCAGTCGAGACTTTACTTCTTACTTAGCTAGATCTATAGTGGTATAGTTTACATGCTTTTATGCTTTTAATTTTTTTTCCCTCTTTTCGTTTTTTTTTTTATTTTATTTTTTTACTTTTTTTTTTATTTTTTTTTTTGTTTTGTTTAATATGTTTAAGAAAAATTCAGTTCAATGAACTTAAAGCATGATATGTTTGGATATACGACATCATCATCATCATCATCATGATCAAAATCATGATAATCATCATTCATCATGATCATCATTTTTATAATAAACAATTTTAGTATTAATATCATTAATACCATTATTGTTATGATGCGATAATGATGATGATGAACTGATCATGAGTATAAGAAGTTAAAAATGATAATCATTATCATCATTCATTAATAATCATTCATCATTCATCATTTATCAATTATCATTAAAATAACAATAATAATAATAATAAAAATAATAATAATAATCAATATTATAGTCAACAGTCATATGTTTTGGATTTTACAAACAAACAAACATTATGTACATATTTTCAAAATAAACTTTATACTGGGTTGTATATTATATATCTATACAAAATGGGTGTTCGTACCAGTCATTATTTATGTTTTTATAAATATATATGTATAAATGAATGTATTGTACTTAGTTTTATACTGATTTGGTGTTGTGTGTTAAATGAATATATAGGTATATACCTACATACTGTTTAAGTATGAAAATTTCTCTTTTTAATAAAAAATAGAGTATGTACCTACCTACATATAATGCTTAATATTTTCACATATGTACATATACATATTAGTATATTACATTTATAACTTATTTTATATTTATTTATATTTATATATAATTATATAATTTGTAAATAAATATGTATTTGTATGTATGAATATAGATTAAAATATCATTTGCACATTGTTTTTCTTTTTGTTTTTGTAACTCTCTCTCTGAACATTTTCGTTGCTAAATTTTTGTTATTTTGTTTTTTTTGTTTTATTTTATTATCATTTTCTTTTTCATTTAACATTTGAAAATCATATGATGGTGGTGTTGTATATATGAAATAATATGATGTATGTTGGTTGACTCAAAATAAAAGAAATGAGAAGAAAATCTTAAAAACAAATTTATTTTTTTATTATTGTTTTTTTTTTTTCAAATATCTTACGCGAAAAATTGTGGACTTGAAGTCAATTACATTTTTATGATGTGCAAAATAAATACGAGCACGCGAGTACATTGACTGGAATTCCCATGTGATATTTTTTTATTTTTCTTTTTCTTTTTTTTTTGTTATTTCTTTTGTTGGTATTAATATTATCATAAGGTATTATAAATTTGATTTTTTGTTTAACATTTTTATATTTTAAAAATAAATTTCTTCAAATTGCGTTTAAATCGAGAGAAGTATTTAATTATTATCATTCCTTCTGCAACTCTCTTGTTGGGCGAATCCAATTTAATGGAGCTTTCTAATTTTATTATATTTAAAGCTCTATCCAATTATTTACTCATGAGTTGTGTTTTTTATTTATTACTGTTATCACACCATTATATTTGATCTTTAATCCTTGTTTAACATATTTTTAATTCATCTCAACTCGTTACCACTATTCAATTTCTTTTTTATGTGACTTGAACAGTATAATACTGTCAATCACAACAATTCCTTAGGTGCCTATTACACATCATCCTTTTCATCAATCTACTTGTCCATATATTGATGAAAAGAATGATGAGCGATTACACATCAATCATGCACTCATCAATCTTTTTATCCATATTTTGACATTTTGCAAGGACATATTGTGTAAGTGTTCTGAATATATTGATAATTTCGAAACATATATGAATATTGAAAGTATAATTTCTGGAGGAATGCTTTTGACTTCAGTTTAAATTGAATTTTTAAAGTAAATGTTGGGTATAAAAAACAACAAATTATTTTGGTGCACATTTTAATGTATCAATTGTTTTTTTACAATAATTGCTATAATTATTAAAATTAATGTAAAAATTGTTCTTTTTAGAATTACATTATAAATTAATATTATAACATTTATAACCTTATCTGAACATTCCCAAAAAATAGTATCAATCAATCCGGGTGAAATTAATAAGAAAATATTTTGCACTAGACTATAGATAGCTCATTCATTATCATTTATTGTTTTTTGTTTTCTTTTGGAGTATAGGGTTTTCGATGTAGCTTAGATATTGATGTGGTTGTGATAGATATAGTATCAATAGCTTAGATAGTGATGTAGTGCTTTATTTGTTTCCGTAATCTTTATTTGAACAAAATAATTGATGAGTTTTTAGTGTTGTTACTCTACTTAGCGTCGATTGAGCCACTAATCGTCTGGTAGAAGAAACGAATTTTAACTCCATTTTATTTGATAGATTACATGTTTTTCTCATGCCATCATTCTCTGCCATCATACCAATTACGGTTGAGTATGCCCTTTGAAATAGATATTCAAATGTTTCAAACATAAATGAATGTGTTGGGTCAATGTTCAGAACTCATAGCAGAGCAAATTGTATAATTATTAAACTCTTAGGCAATTCGACTAAAGAAAGTTTTTTCAGTAAATATTTAAGATTCAGAATGCTTGGGTACGTTGGGTACGTGGATACGTGGGTACTAAACGAATATACATCAACGACAGTCTTCCGTCCGTCCCATGTGTTATCTCTACTACGTTTAGCTATACCAAAATGAAGAATGATATACCGTTAAAACAACTGATGGTAAAGTTCTCAAAATAACATCAAAAGACCAGCTAATATCCAATAGTAGCCAAACCTTAGTCGTAAATCATTGTAAATTATATATGTTATTATATGCTATTTTCAATTTTTCAAAATTCATTTTATTATAGTTTATTATCTATTTTATCTATTTTAATCCTGTTTTCATTAATTTTATCCAATCTGAAACTGTCCATATCAAATATCGTGTTAAAATCAGTAGATCTATCAGTGACACTGGTCTACTAAACGTTATCCATATCAATATAAGAAGCTGATTCAATATAAGAACTTGGTGACATAATTTTCAAAACAAATTTGTATGTTTTAATTATATCTGAGACGTGGTTGAATCCGGATCTACCTTCAGCCTATGTTAGAATAGAATTCTTGGTTTCAAACTATACCGTAATTATAGGAATAAGCTTGAATCCAACGGCGGTTGGATGCGCGGTGGTGGAGTTGCAATATATGTGCGATGCGGCATATTAATAAAGATCTTCGATAAATCAAATTTGTTTGCTGAGCTGAGAATCAATAAAACCCTTTCCTACTGCGTGGTGTATATTTTCCGCATTCTTCCTTAGCACGCCTAGTACCATTTATACAATGACTCACTAATCTCTGCTTCAAATACGAAAACATAATCATTGCTGCAGGTGATATTAATAATGATTTGATTATCAAAATAGCCACTTGCATGCGTTTGCTTTATAAATCGTTAAATAGCCAAATACCACAAATCGATTTCAATTAAATTACTTTAAACATTCATGATGATATATACATTCAAAAATTTATAGTATTTGTGCGAAAATTTTTAACCTCAATAGACCTAGATTTAATATACCGGATGTAATAAAATTGAAGTTTATGAAATATAAATATGTTGGGTATCCTAGAGTTGATTAATTTTTATGTACAATTTTGTGATTTCATTTTCGTATTAATTTCTATAAAATAAAATATTTGGTATGCTTGCAGATCATTGGAATTGGAGAATGTAGAGTTCATCGAATTTTGTTTTTATTTGTTTTTTTTTTTTCATTTCTTATTTTTTTTTTGCCTGTTGTTAGTCATATTGAACAAATATTTGTATATAGATATGATTTTGCTTAATTATATAATTTGTTTGATATAGTCAAAATATATATTTATATATATATATATTATGTATATACATTTGTATATATGGTGTAATTGTAATATATATATAGCAAAAAATAAACTTTACTTATGGGTAATTTTCATTAGAGATTGGTTGAGTGTATATAAATAGTAGAATAAATATTACATTACAATACATTACAATATACAGGAAAATTTCCGAAGATTTTCAAAATGTGTTATTATAATGTTGCTACTGCAATTAACTACATTGTATATTATTAATATTTGAATTCAATTGTAATATGGTGAAAATGAAATTTTTTTATGGTAAATATTTTTTTTTTTAGAATTCAATTAAGTTAAAGAAAATATTCTCTGATTCCTAATTTAAATTTTGCAATTTACTCAAATTAATCTAAGTTTGTGATAGTTATGTTATTTTTAATTTAATAAATGCTATAAGACAAGTCATATGATATATTTTTTAAGTTCGTATAATATAGTTATATCATACCTTTATCCATTTACATTCTTGTTGATTTTTAGCTTGAGTTGGTTTGATTCAAGTGTTGAACGTTTTATTTTAAAATTGAAGAAATTAGTGTAGATTACACACTTTTGGTACCTTTGAATGTAGTTCAAGTTTATTTGTATTATGAGAAAATTAAACAAATTTAAATAAAATTCGTCCAAAGTGGAGTAGAAAGTGGTTTATGAGGAGAAACACATGACGTGATTTGATTAATTTATTTTGAACACCATAGAGTGTATGTTGGTTTGGGAATTCCATAAAATGTTCAGTTATATAAGTGTTGTAACTACATTCTTCCTTTTTCAAAATAATCTGTTCAATCATTTCAATTTTCGTTAGACGATCTTCATTTATTTTGGTGACCTAATCTCTCCAGACGAAGGTTTAGGGCGATTTCAATAATAAACAATTTTCTGAATAACTATATTGTTGTTTCTCAAGCTGTAACTGCAAATTTTCCTCAGGGCTTAAGATTTCTAAGGTTCTTTGTTTTGGTTTTTGAAAATCCACTCTAGTTCGCGACAGCGTACATACTTTAACATCGGCATTTTTTTCTCATATTGCATACCAGAGATAACTAGATATGAGCTAAGCTTTTGCTGCTTGAATATAGATTTTTATTAATCCGACAATTGGTAATATTTTTAGCTAAATATAGTTAAAATTGAATAATTGTTAATGGATATATATAGACATTTTATAGGTTTTTTTTTGCAGATATGTATATGGATTTGATATTTTTTATGGAGCTGTGTCATTAATATTTAACTTGTATTATACTTAATCTTTAGAGATCATCTTCGTTTTCTATTACCATATTTTCCGAATATCATTTTTGATATTGTTATGTGCAATTTGATGTTGCCAAAAATCTTATTATTTATGTTTCGAATTATTTTGTTCATGATCAAGTTGAATAAAGTTAGACTGAAAGTTATATGTCATATCAGTTGACATTTATATATCTTCACTAAATACATTATTTGATTTGATTTTTGTTTTGTTGTTGGTATATCATTCTTGTATTATTTCTACCAAAGAGTAATGAATTTATTTTTATTGCAAAATTTGAAGCTGACGCAACAAATAAATAAAATAGCTAGACTAAGAACAAATGGGACAACATTAAGTTCTCAGAATTATTTTACTGAATAGGATTCCGATCAAAACTAATTAATTAAAATGAATATTGTTGGAAAATTTGTTACAAAAATGTTTTTAGATTCAAAATTACATATTTTGAAAAATCTAATGCAAATCCTCCTTTTTGTTATATAAAAAATATAAATCATCAACTAATAAATAATATGCCGACTTAACGTCCTATTAAGTATATTGCCTAATTTTCTTTTATTCATTTGGACAGTCATATTATTATTACATTTAATTTGCAAATTGAAAAAAGTACGGCACAAATATCTGAAACATTTCACAGCTGATTTTAAATATTATTCTTCTGAATTTTAAATATTTAAAAAGAGACGTGGCGAAATCAAATATTTTTTCAATTTTTTTATATTTTTTTAATTCTTCAAATTGTCGCAACAACACTCCCGATTTAAATTTAATTTTTTTGTATTAAATAAATTATTAGTACGTATGAGGTTGTTGTTTAGGCTAAATCAATGCAAAAATTATTATATTATGTTCATGATTTACTGAAATGATGGAAAACAATTATTAATGAAATATTAATCACGATTTTTATCAAACTACCTTGATCAGTGGCCCAATACTAGTAATCAATTAATTGAATCAGATATTATCTCAATAAATCTATCTTAGACTTGTTATGTATTTATTCGATATTGTTTTATGTATACATAATATTGTAGACTAGTGTTTTGGTACTCTGTTTATAATTAGTGCTGACGTGTTAGTTTAATTTAGCTTCATGCTCTTTTTGTCGAAGTACTTGTCAGTAAATTGTAATACATCAAAAATTAATACAAGTATTTTTCAACATCTTTTTTAGTAGACTGCATATTTTATTGTTAATTTTTTATTATATTTGATATGGGTAGAAGCAAAATTCATCAACTTGGTTTTTAACATTATGGTTTTGGTTTTTATAAAAAAGTAAAATCCATTGTCAAATACAATATGATGCTGAAAACAGTTTGGTTGTTTGATGGAAATTTGAATATGTCTAAGATCAAGGTAAAAAAAATTTCACTATCACACGTTAAACTATTGTAAGAAAACTTACAGAAGATCAGAAGGTATACAAAACTTTAGAACAGATAACCCTTTGTTGAAAAGATCAAATACTAACCAATAATTTGGAATGAATAGAAACTGTTGATGGCTTGCTATTTTTTTTCATACTGCTATTCGATCCATTGGTAAATTATAGCCAGAACATAAATGGTAGTACCGTACATGTAACTAAGTAAATTACTATAAAGAAATTGTCCATCCAAAACAGTTAGGGATGTTTGATTGTATTTGTAATAATTATAAGAAAATTAATTGAGACTAGGATTAAGGCAATGTAAATAATTGTACTTAATTTATTTGAAATTATAACAAAAAAAAAAATTAATATAAGGATGGTATATCATATGATGGTATATAAAGGTCATTTACACAAAAACACTGATAGAATTAAGTGCTTTTGAAAAGGATTGACTGAAGCAAACTTGTTTGAAGGAAAATATAAATAATAATGATTAAATAACATTCCGATATTTGACGTCATTTTTTCCTATTGTGTTCTTATAATATCGTTAAATCTTTAACACCCATGTATGTTAACAGTATTATTAAACGTTTGAGTACTTGCTAGTTATTTAACATAACGTTTTTTTTTTTTAAATTTATTTATAAAATTATCTTTTTAAAATTAAGTTCAATGTACAGGGTGCGATGTGATGATTAAAGTAGCCTGATTAATTAATTAAATTAAACTAATATTTTACATACTCGTAAGAGGATGAGAATTCGCTTCCCTTATAATTTACTCACACAGTATATAAGCTTAATTAAATTTAAAAAAAAGTATTTTGTTTTGTCAGACTGTGGAAGCATTCTGTGTTTCTAAAACTTGAAATATTTTATTTAAAAAAAAATGTGGGTATAAGTTAAGTATTTTATTATTTATTAATATTAAGTTTATTATTAAACTTAATATTGAATCGCAAAAAAAATTTCAAGCTTTATACGGTACTTGTAGTATTAAGTCAAAATCATTGATAATTGTAAAGCATCTATAGCATGTCAAATTACTAAAAATAACTTGAGGAATAGGTCTATAAACATCATTCTTAACACTTGAGTTAAAACTGTGTTCTTTACTAACCGTTCAATATAAATTGTTTTGGAGGATCCTGCCAGTATATAAATGCTTATATCTGCTAATATCTCTCATAGTTTTTTTTTAATGTTCTTGGCAGTAACTTAGGTAGAATTATTTTATTGTGCTTAAGTACGGTACTACAAGTTTATATACTACAATATTTTTACTACAATGTTTTCCGCGTATATATTTATGAATTATATTAAATCATTAAATGTAGAAAACTACTGCTATTGTTAGGTACTATATAGGCCTAACAATAGCAGTAGTCTTAAATAGCGTAGCGTAGTTCCATTTTATTTAAGTTATTACCCAAATTATTGTACTCTCAATTATTTTTGGTCATTTATTTTATTCCTATAATGACAATTTTGGTACTGGACCAGGTTGAAAAACCAATAGGTATTTTTTTTCTATTTCATTGGGAAGGCATTGGCTCTACCTACTGCGTTACTCAGCATGTAATTTCTTTTCGAGCATTATTTATAATTTTTATGAATTATCACCAATCCACGAATTAGTTTTGCAGGTTGCTGTCATCTTATTTAAAGTTAATTGTCATAAGAATGTTAAATTACAACACAAAAAGGCATAAAAATAAACATATCTTGTCTCATATTCTATAATTTCATGTTGAGCATACAGGACACCACCCTGTAAATATTCTTTCAAAATTTATTTTAAAACAATATAATACAGAACAATAAAGTCAAAGCCTGAAGGTATGCAGCAGGAAGTTCATATTTAATGGTAGTAACAAATTTATTTGCATAAAAAATGTAATGCAGAAATAGTGGTAGTCGATTGTCATAATAATATTGTCATTTTGAATTAAGAACAATAATAACAAAAACAGTAAGAACAAAATCATAAAGAAAATCATGTAGAAGGGGTGGTTTTATTTGAATTTATTTATTCAATTAATTATCGATTAATTTGTGAATTAATTTTTTTTCTCTTATTTTTTTCTTTTGTTTTTCGTTTATTTATTGAATAAATAAAACGTAATGGATACCACTAACATGAATTGTGTAAATAAAATTAATTTTTCATTTAATTAGCGCAAGTATTTTCATAAATTAAAATTAAATATTCAAAATTAAATTAAATTTACTTCTTAGCAACTGTTTGTATTTTAGATTTTGTCCAGATTTAAATATAAAAAACAATTAATTTTTGTATTTAATTTTATTAGAAAAATATTTTAATTGTGATTAATAGATTAAAAATATGAGAGCTAAAAATAAAAGATGGAAGAAATGCAAACAGTAGAGACATGTTAGGTTAACTTAAAATATTATTATAATAATAAAAAGTTCGCATATATATGTAAATTTAGGATGTAATGTTTAATATAACGGATATACAATCATATTGTTTGAGGTGAGTCAGAGAATAAAACAAACATGTATACATCGATTATAGTGAATGAGATAAGACTTAACTATACGATTTAGTGGAACCATTAATAATTTTTTAAATTTTTTTGAATTGTGTATGCCAAATCTTTGTGTAAAAGCAGTTAAGGTGTTCATCCCATAGACTTGGAATTATATAAAAAACAAAATAATTCGATGTGGTTAAGGACGGTCTCGGAGAAATTTCAAAAGTTAAATTTTTTATTGGAAATCTTATCTTTTACATAAAAAGCAACAAAAGTTCAAGCAATAATATAAAATTGAAATTAGTTGTTAATTGATTGCGGTACCAGATTAAAATGTCATTTCAACTAATCTAAAAATAGATTGAAATTTACAAAAATTAAAATTTAATTAATTAAAATTTGAATGTATATAATACATACATACATATACAATATATATAAATAGGATATATATATCTATATTTATTAGATTTTTAAATAATAGATACTAAAATTGATTACCAAAATATTTAAGTGTATATATAATATCTCATCATCTAACCAAAGAATTCAAATTGAGTATTCTGCTAATGCATATTGCGGAATTATTATAGATTTTGAAGGTAATCCGGTCATGACTATTATTTTTCAATCTAATTTTTATGTTTCCATAAAAATGATGTTCAAAATGGTCAAAAACATAAAAACCAAACAAATCAAATTCTTATAATAATAATAAACAATAAAAACATGTGACAACACCTTTAATATAAGCTAACACTGACTACTGATGGTATCCTACGTATTAAAAAAAAATTATTCAATAGTAATAAAAAAAAAAAACACATTATGATTTTAATTAATTCGCTTGATTTTTAATTACCAAAGTGTGAGATTTCATTTGTTTAAAAAAAAAAATGTTGTTTTTAATGATCTAAGTTTAGAAAATGGATAAAATTTCATTATTGTCTTTATTACCCCAGCATCAAAATTATAATAATTTTATTATGACATCATTTATTGAGGGTATTTTTTTTATATTATTTTAATTTAAGTTCCATTTTATTGAAGATAAAAACAAAAATGATATATCACATCTTCCACTTGATTTAAAATATATATTGTAACTCTTCCCACATATTTGACATCTTCGTCAAAGACTAAAAAGGATTTTATTTTATTATATTTACATTGAGTATAAAAGACATATGCACAGGGGTGTTTATGGAAAAAAAAATTTTATTGTATGTCCCTTAATTTTTTTATCTGTCAAAATATTTTGGTTAAATAAAAATGATTGACTCAATATATTTATTATAGTGATACATATAGAAACAATTCTATATCAACTTTGTAGTGGTTTTCATAAAAAAACAATATAGGCAATGTTGCCTATATTGACCAGTATTTTGTTATAAACAAATGTTGGAAATGAAGTTTGGTCATGAACATTTCTAACTTAGCAGAAAAACTGCAAAATTATAATAAACAGCGCATGCCATGCCAATCAGTCAATCATCAATGTTGCTATTCTTATTTATAAAACAAAACTGCAAATGTGGAAAATTCAAATTTTAATAACTCTGTCAAAAAATTTTTTTTTCCCCAGTTATTGCCCTTGTATATCTTATTTATTATTTCATATTTATCGTAAATTTTATTTCTGAAATGATGATTGATGGCTGCTGGAAATTAACTGTGATTCTATTGAAGAGTTATTAAGGGTATGGCTATTTTCTTTAGTAAGTTTGGAAAGATCTTAGTGAAATTTAAATTCAAATTGTCTGAGGTATCTTTAAGTTTAAATATTAAATTTTGCATTGTACAATTTTTTATTCAAATTCGGTTTTTTTTAAAAATCATATTTTGTTCTTTAAATTACCTGTTTTTTTTAATTGCTTGTTTTATTCATATAGCATTTATCTATAATTTTTACAATTTTTTTTATTAGAAAATAAACATCATTCGACACTTTGTATACTGCTTTATTCAACAGAGTGGTGATTAACTAATATATATTATTTTTTTCATGTTTTGAATTCAATTAAATGTACTTTTATTAGATTAATACAACTTGATTGTATAGTTTTTTTAATTTAATTGAATTTATGCAATTTTAATATATTATGTTATAAATAATGAAAATTACTGTAAATATTGAAGGGAAAATAAAATAAAATTAAAATCACTGCTTTAATAATATTATTTTTATAATTTCTATGATTTTTGAGCAGCATAGTACTTATATAGTTACTTTACATCCATTTTGTTTTCCTTATATATACTTATTTACTAGAATACTATTATTCGCCCGCTCCTCGAAACTCGAGAAAGTTTGATAAAAAATCGTACTCAATATTTTATAATGAATTGTTTTCCATCATTTTAATTTATCGTGGACACTATTTAATTGTCTTTTTTTATTGATTTATCTAAAACCACAACCTCATACGTATTTATTTTATCTGAAACATTAAATTTAATAATCAAGTTATGTATATTGTTAAATGGAAGCTAGAGGAAGTGAGTATATAACTCGTAAAACGTACTAGAATTTGGCATTCGGAAAGTTTTGAATCGTCTGCAAAACTGAGAAATAACGGTTTACAGTGTCCATACAGGAGATGAGTACACTCAAACCAATTTGGAATATTTTTTAAATACAGGAATGATAAATAATTTTTTCCAAAAACAGGGGAAAGTGCCTGATTCTAATCTGTAACACCTTTCATTTTTAAAATATTCTTGATGAATGCTAAGAGTTGCATAGCAGTTATATAAACACTTTCGAATTTTTTAAAACGGCAAAAGATGTGTTTATTTATTTTTGAAAAGGTTTGTAGTATAAGTTTTCAAATTTGATACTCATTTAGTGTTTGAAATGTACCTAATGTGTGTCAGGAGTTGAATTGTATGATAGCTACCCGACCTTCTCATTTGATAACATTATAAAATACTACGTTAGCTTTCTTTTTTGATTACAAATAACTTTGTCAAATATCAGAACTCTATCTTCAAAACTGTGAACGTGTAAAGCGAACAAACTAACCTTCAATTTAATAAAGATAGATAGAAGTACCAAAAGTTAATACCTTTATAATAAAATATTTTGAAACAATAATAAACCGTAAATAAGCCGACAGCAAAAGCGGTTAGAGCCTAAGAACTAACCTACCATTACATTTACATGTACATCTGATAAAAATCTAATAAAATGTTAATCCTTTAAACAGAATTTGACATTAAACTTAAATTACAATTAGATTTTCTAGAATTAATTTTAAGTTTGATCTGACGTGTAAATGGTATGTAACAACCCAGATGTAATCTAGAAGATAACAATTTTGTTTGTGAAGTTTATGTAAAACTAAAAATTTTTGGCAATTGTAATGTTTCCAGCATATCTGAAAAAAAAAATTTAAAAAGAAACTCACAACGTTTAAATACTATTTTATCTTAAATGTGGTCAGTGGGTCAACGAAATTCTGAATAGAAATAAATGTTAACCAAATTCACGATATTTTTTGGAACACACAACTGAACACGACATTGAATATCGTAAATATTTTACCAATTTATTAATACTATTCTATAAGCAGGCATATGTAAATACTATATGTTTACATAGAACTGTTAAAATATGGTCTAAATAGAACACACAACCGTACAACTATTGTTTATGGAAATATTTTGAAACTGGGATATACAAACAGGATTTTACACATCCGTACATAAATTAGGTTTATTTCAATTTAGAAATTTGTATGTGATAGCATTAAATTAGAATACAAATATTATTCCAATATAGTATTGTCGTTGCGCCATTTTCATGAGTAGTAAAATCCAATATTATTTAAATTTAAAAATCTTGTTTGGAAAAATTTCATGGTTCTGAAGAAATATTAAAACTGTAGTATCAAATGCCATAGATACAAACAAATTTACCATGAAATAAAATATAATAACATGTCAAAAACTGTGTAAGCAGTTGTGGTGTTTATCTCATTATTTGAATATTAATTTACTTATGACATAAAATTTTCCAAATTTGTATAAATAGAATTATATTAAGTAAAATTATATTTATATGGATGGGTATAAAAATCTATCATAAAATCATGGAAAATATCAGTGGACTTTTTTGAAACAAAATGCATACAAATGTATCGTACATATACATTAGTAAGTATATAATAATAAAATTTAATTAACTAATTACATTTTTTTTTCAATGCATCCCACACTACTTCAGAGTAGAATCACTTGCTTTGTAGAATCATTCATATTCAAACGAACATAATTTTGGCTATAACTCGTAAACCAAAACAGTTATAGAAACAACTAAAATCTAATTTGAAGAAATCCTAAAAACTTCAAATTATATTCTTGACAGAAAAATTGTACCGTTATATTGAATATTTTTAATAAATACGAAGTTAATAAAAAAAAAGTTAAATTAAATTTATTTTATATTTCTTTTAATTTCGAAAATTTTACAATATTTCATCCAACAGGATGGTAACTTTAATTCAAACTTAAATAACTGAAAGTTTGTTATTGTTTTTTTTTGCTTTTTGTAGATATTCAGGTTTTTTAAGGATCATAATTTATGTTGAATCAAATCAAAAAAACATCTCGCTTCTATTTACAATAATGAATAATTGTCAAAATTTAATGTCGGAACTAAATTAAAAAAAAAAAAAACAAAATTTGTCTACTTTTGTGTTTTTTTAATTAATTTCCATTTTATTGAAGTCAAAGATCATAAAATCATTTTGAAAGAATCTAAATTTAATAATTATAGTAGTAAAAAAAAAAAAAAATCTTGAAATAAACTTGTTTCTTATATATTATACTATATAAATATATACATATATGTATATATATAATATAAATATTGTATGTTGTTTCTATTTTTCAGTTAGGCTAGGTTAGTTTTAGGCTGATAGATTTTCATTCTTGTCATATTATTACTAAGCAATTCATTTGTGCAATTGTGTGCGTACTAGTTGTATATATATATATATATATATATGTAATTACATGTATATATTTATAATAAGATATACATATTAATAATAATAATAATTGCATTCATTTCAACTTAATAAAATAACATAATGGATTGTAGGTATATTATTAATTATTTGTTCTCGTTATTTAGTTTTATGTGTATAGTATGTCTATCTATTTGAATTTTAATTATAGGTAAATTAATGGTTACGGTGATAATGATAAGCAAAATAATGGCACCTACAATGTTGCCTGATTATTGTGTACTCTAGCTTCTGTTAATTGTAACAATTTTATTAATATTTTTTTTTATTACGAACTATGCATTTTTTTTTTTTTGTAACAACTATAAAGAGATGTTTATCTATTAGATTAATCTGAAATTTACATAATTCTTATTAATGGAATCTTATTCTAATAATTTAATTATGAGACTAGTGTTAGAGTATAAAAAAATTTAAATTAATCTTTTAATTTTATTTTTATAATTTTGTAAATTAATTTTTAGTTTTATTTAACTATAGTAGTTTAGTTTACATAGTTTTAATTGTAACTCAATAAACTTAAGTTAATAGAAAATTATTATATGGTGTGAAGGCTAATAATGTTAGGCAATTGTTATAACTACAAAATGTTGATCGAATGGCATTCAATTATAATTTGAATATTCTTTCAGAAAATGTCTATGTAGTGTGAATGGTAAACTTTCTTATATCCAGGCCCTACTTATCCATTGGGCTAATTGGGCTATAGCCCAGGGGCGCCATTAACATGAGATGTTCTGTCTATCATAGATTGATATGAGTTCGACCCTAACACGGTATAAAAAAAAAACTCTAAAGAAATATTCAAAATTTTAAATATTCAAAACCTGTCAGAAGAATAGATAAACAAAAGAATCCAAACAAGTTTGGATATTTTGTGACAGTTTGAAGAATTTTTAAAATTTTTACAATTTAAATACACATTTACATTTTAAAACCCAACCACAATGAACTTTAGCTGATGACTTAAGCCAACTTAAGGAACTGTACGATTACATGTAATTGAATATCAGAGAATTTCGTCAAGTTTTCGTTAACTTTAGCTGGCTTAAGGAAAGTTCAATTTCATTCGCACATTCTGTACGGAAATTTGACATTTGTTTACGAGTTATTAAAAAATTTGTGATATACATAATATAATAAAATAATTTAATTATTTAATAATTTACATATTTCATAACAAATTAATTATACATAATAATAATAAAAGGAAAAAATAAAAAAAATATTGACGTTGCTAAAAATAGGTGGCTAAAAATATGTATAGTTGTTTCTTGTTAAAATATATTTCTGTTTCATTCATTTCATGTGCGAAATTTTGACATTTTATTGAATATTTTAAATCCATATAAGAATAATATGAAAGCATAACACTTGAAAAAACTAAGATGTTAGACATTTATTTTGCCTAAATTCACTTATCAAAAAATTGACACAAAAAATCATTTAGCCAATTTTCCACTTAACAAATTTGCAATTTCCATATTTTCAAAAATATTCCAAAAAAATCTTTCCTTAACAAGGACTTTTAAAATTCATGTGTTAATATTCTTGAAAATTTATTGTTTGTGTTATCATCATTAAAAATAAAATACCGTATCCATTGTTTTTACTCAAGTGCAAAACAGGCAAAAAGGTGTGTAGCACGGGTTTTGGGGTGGTATTTTTATTTGTAGCCGTTATTCGCTGCTGGATACAAAAAAGGAAATATCTCTTTTATCCCAGAATGGGGAAAAAATATTTCATTTGCGTAACCACTCTTGAATACATAAAAGAAAATGCATCCTTTATCCAGATTTGGGACCAGAATATTTCTGTTTATGGCAGATTCCGAATTTGAAGGAATTTTAAAGTTGGTTAAAAAATCAAAGTAATTAATTAATCAATTCAAAAATTGATTGTAGTTTGAGCAGATTGGACACTAATAATTCTGAATTTAAAAATAGTAATAATTCAAATTTTTTTTTGTGTTTTAAATCCAAAATTTTGTTCTTTTATTTCATTACATAATTTAGTTAATTTATGGTTCATGTTGGTTCGTTGGTTCATGAAACGAAACTAACAGAAGAGCAACAGAAAGCAAGCAATCCAATTCACAAAATTGAGAAAAATAATTTGTTTTTTTAAATTTATAATTCAATAGCGAAAGTCCTAAAATAATTTTTTTTTTACATAATTAAAGAAAATTTAATTTCCTTCAAAAAGAATCCTGGAAAGACTATACGGCGCTAAGCGCTTCAGAAGTTATGAACAGTTTCGTCAACAACACATTTACTGTTTTTTAACAGTAAATTTTGTTTTTTTCATTTATTTTTAAATAAATTTTAATTTATTTTTTCATAAGACCGCTAAGAGCTGGCTTTTACAACAGACTTTGTTAACAACAATTTCAATTCAATGTGAACACATCCAATTACCGCGCGATAATAAACAGATAATAGTCTTAATTCTCTATGATTAGAGATTCTCTCTTGGTTTAGAGATAAGTTAAAATATGAAATTGCAAAATAAAATTTATTTAAATGATTAAACCGTGCGCGTGAGAATGGGATGGGACGTTCGACTAGTAGATATTAATATTAATATATTCTGAGATAGTCTGATCTTTTGTCAAAATCTGATATTAAAAACAAAAGTAGTTTTAAATACCACTACATATTTACAAAAATAACATGGTTCAGGACAGGACTCAAAAGGAAATTTATTGGGTTTTTTTTATTATAAAAAAAACTTATCAATCAGTCTTTTGATGGATTAATAACCGAAATCTATCAAGAAATTAAAAAAAATTAAATAGTAAAACATACATAGAGTGTTTAATTTTTATTTAAAATAAAAAAAAATTAGAATTTCAAACCTGAAAAAAATGGGTGCAACAGGATAGAAATTAAGAAAAATTTCAAAACAACAACAAGATATCTAATATTGGTACAAAAAGTAGTCTGAGTTTAGGACTCTATAATTCATATGGCCAGTTTTATAAAAAAAAATTGTTTAAGAACCTTAAAACGGTACAAATGACGTCATTTTCTTCTAAATTACGAAAATAAAGTATAAAAACAAAATACTTTAAAATGAATAGTTATTAATAAATTTATTGAATCCATAAATAGTCATTCAAATTTTCAATGTTAAGGTCAATGTGAAATATGAATATTCGAACAGCAAGAGCAACAACAACAATAACAACAAAAATTTATACATATATATCAGTTGATTTTGATTATTGAAATATTTTGATATTTAAACTAAAAACTAATTAATTTAGTCAAATAAATTATATAGAAAAACATTAATTTGTTATGCAAATCACCTAAGAAGATTAATATTTTTGCATCTGACTTGCTTTAACAAACAAAAAAAAAAAACAATAAAAATAACAATAAAAAAAAATTATATAATAAAAAGAAAAACAATTAAAATAACAAAAAAAAAAAATGAATAAAATTTAAACGATTTTAAGAAATTTTTTCTTATTTTAATTTTTTTAGTGGAGTTAAGTTTCCAAAGTTAAAATTTGTAGTAACTTTGAATTGATCACAACTGATGAGATATATAAAAAATTTGATTTGTGAAAATTTAAAGGTTGATTTCATTAAAACAAAAGAAAAAAGTAAAAAAAAAACCTTTAAACAATTTTTTTTTTTGTTTCTTTAATTTTATAATTTTTTAACAATGTGTGTGCCAGTTAATTACGTTAATATCAATTATAAAAATAATAATAATAAAAAAAACATTTCCGGAAATTTAATATAATATTTGAAGCCAAGAATTTTAGATTCATTTTGGTTATTTAGTTTTTGTTGTTGTTTTTTTTTTTTTTTTTTTTAAATAACTTATTGATTAATACTGTCATTGCCTTTGTGAATTTATATCTATCTTCTGTCAGAGAGGTCATATAGAATATGTGCATACTACAAGTTTATATTATAAATAAATATTATATTTATTATTGTTAAGAAAATATACTTAAAAATTTTTTATTAGGTTACTATTATTTTTCTAATTTGACATTGGGCATAAATGCAATTTCATTGTTTTCTGTTTTATTAAATTTTGCTGAAATTATAAATCAAAGAATAAAATTAAAGTTTATCTCTTTATATAGGTTATATTCTAATTAAAAATCTTGTTTTTAATTTAATTTAATTTAAATTTCGATACCTGTGTATGCACAAATATTTTAACATTTATAATTACATAGTTTTGATTGTTTTCTTTTATCATATTTATTTGTAATATTAAATTGTCTGAACATGATATTAAATAACCAAGTCATTCTAAGCATACAACAACAATAATTGTAATTGTAAGAATAATTTTTTTCCAGATGCTGGAAAAATGGTAACTAGAACCAATTATTGAATTGTTATTATAAAACACAAAACTATTATAGTTTTTATTATTTTACAATAATTAAAGATGGCTAGACTCTAGAACTAGTTTTAAATTAAATGCAAAATTTTTTAATAAGCCGGGTTGGCTAACAACCTGATTCTAGAAAAATGTTACTTTTTACGTAATTTGAGATCCAGTTACGTTAAAAAATTATAAAAACTGAAAATGTTTTTCATACAAAAAAAGAAAATGTAAATTTTTCCAAAAGTATTACAAGAACTGATTATTTTTAGGTGTGTTTCGTTCATTATAATACTACTTGAGTTCTTTAGTATAGGTATTTATAGTGTTATACCTAGCACTAACTTATTAGAAGATTTTATTCATACATCTGTGAGCTAAAGATAAAAAATAAAAAATTATTTTGAAATTATTAAAAATCTTTTATGGATTTTATAATTTAATAAATATAAAAGGAGTTGCATAGGTAGTCTAACACTATAAATACCTACTGATGAGTTCAAGTACAGTGTTGTTATTATGAACGAAACACACTTCATAAAAATAATTATTGTTATTATAAACAAACGATAAGTATATAAGTAATAATTATTGATATAATGTTGATAAAATCTGTATATCTATGAGCCAGATCAATGTAAATAAATCGCACTTCTCCTTTTTCTAAATAATTTTATAATTTTAAACAAAAGTTGCATATTACACAATTAATTTGCAAAGTGTGGGAAAATGAAGTAATGTCTGAAATATATTATGAAGGACATTTAGTTTCACTACACCAAAAACGGAATGAAACTGATATACAACAACTATCTTGGAATCGCACTAACTAGTACGGTTTACAAAATTTCTCGCTATTTTAATTGTTATAAAAGTAGCAAAAAATTTGATTGAGCTCCGGCAGTTTTTCCACAGTACAGGTCAACTACGAGGTAAATTTTTACACTTAGTGACAAAAATATTCTATGAATATGATTTTGATACATATCACATGTATAAGCAAGTATATGAACACTTAGTCTAAAGGTGGAACGCAATAACAGAAATAATTATAAGAGAATTCAATGAAAGATATAAATGGCCGGAATTTAAATTATATTAAAAAAATTTAATTATTAAAGATTCAAAGCGTAGTCTAGCAGTTTGAAATCAATCATCATCAGAGTAGAACCGAAAATCAAAATTTGTATACTTGTCGCAAAATCATAATTTTGAGTCTGGTTACAATTTCAATTTTTGGACTCAGCAATCACCCCTAATGATAATGATTGTAGTAAATAAATATATATATTATTTGATTTAAAATTTGTTTTGTATTCCAATTTAATAACACGTCATAACAATAATAAAAACAGTTATAATTTATGATTGTGCAACATGAACGTTATGAGAAGGCGTTTGATAAGGTCGACCATCAAAAACTTATAGAATTGCCATAGATAGAAATATCATAATGTTTATAAATAGCTTATATTGGCAAAACAAACAGCATGTTTAAAAATAAATAGTGTGATGACACAAAGCATTGATATTCAAGTTTGGCAAGACTGTATTCTCACCCCTTTACTGTTTAACATCTATGCTGAAGCTATTTTTCAAGAAGCAGTGAATGATTTCGTTGTTGGTATAAAAGTAAATGGCACATATATAAATAATATAAGATATGCAGATATACAGTCCTTATAACAGACAACCTAAGGGATTTACAACATATAGTCGATAAAGTCAACCATCATAGCGAATTTTTCAACTTAAAAATGAATATCTCAAAAACTAAGTTATTGATTGTAAGTAGAAAAAGAACACCTTACACTGCAACAATTAAAATAAATAACCAGGCAATTGAGAGAGTCTCCGCCACATACAAATATCTTAGATGCTGGTTACACAAGGATTGGAGCTGCGAAAAGAAATTAGATACCGAATTGAAACAGCAAGAAATGCATTTCTTAAATACAAAATAGTTTTTAGCTGTCGTGAAATGAACTTAGACATTCGCTTACGATTCGTTCAAGGCTATGTTTTGTCTATAGTCCTATGTGGTGTAGAAACATATGGACCTTAAAAGTAAGAGAACTCGAAGCCTTCGAAATGTGAATCTACTGAAAAATGCTTAAAATATTGTGGATAGATCACATTACAAACGAAGAAGTTCTACGTAGAGACAGAAAGAAAACTACTTCTAAAGGCTAAAGAAACAAGAAACGAGCTACTTCAGTTAATAGTTCAAGGAAAAATGGTATAGAAAGAAAACAATTAGTATTAGAAACTGCACAAGCATTAGAAACATTGGTGACTTAATCCATTCAGGAACGGATCGAAAAATCTATCAGGACATATCATTATAACCGCTGACATTCAATTATGGATATTCAATAAAAGAATAAGAAGTAACGTGAACGTTGAAAAAATGAAATGAAATTAAGCTGAAAACTTTCAAAATGAAAATAATTATAGATATTATAAAATATAATAAAACATATATTTGCAGGGTGTTGTTGCAAGTTGCAAGGACTTTTTTTGACAGCATGCATTTAGTTTTCCCGTTTCTTCTTTAATCTGGGTTAAGATTTATGTACCGACTAATCACAATGTTAATTAATTTATGTTTACAATGAATCGTAAAGTAAAATTATAATTCTTTTTAGAGCAACAGCATCATCAATAACAATAACAACAACAACAGCCACAATAACTACAAAAACAACAACAACAAAAACAATAATAACAGAAATAAGTAATGCGGATATAATTCAATAATAAATAATTTTTAGGGGTAACTTTTTTTTTCAGTTGCAGTATGCTCTATATTTATTTTACAAAAATAATATAATCAAATACTTGAGCAATAATAAAAAACAAAAGAAAAAAATGTTTACTTGTTTATTAGTAACTTGTTATAAACGCAGTCAGCAGCACCCATAGTTAAAATTGCAAATTGTTTTTAGTTAATTTGTTTTTCGAGGTCAGAAATTGTCCAGTTTAGCGATTATCTTATTAAATTATTATTATGTGTTGTCTCACATTTTAAACAAATAAAAAAACAACAACAAAAACAAATGAAAAATATCAATGCACATGGTTCATTAATGAAAGTCGAGAATCCTATATATATAATATATATATTGATATATATTTGTATATATATATGTACATATAATATATATTAATATATAATTAATACTTTTTTATTAATAGTTTGATTTTTTTTTTTAAGTGAATCTATTATAACATAAGAATAACAAAAACAAATAAATTTGTCGCGACTCTTACAAACAGGTACAGCAGCAGTACAAACAGCAGCAGCACAAGTATGAAAAAGTTAAATATAAAAAAACACTTCACCACCCATCATTTAATATGCGTGAGATAATAATCACTATATTATGGTGGTTGATTATTATTAGCGGTAAAATTACTATTCTCGGTATTATAAGTATATATATATCCAAGTAATGTATGAATCATTTGATGAATACTTTACCAGGACATAAATAACAATTTTATGATTAAGTTATAAAATCAGTATTTTAATATTAGACATTATAATTATGTTCTAAAAAACAGAAATAATTAGCTTTATATGAGAATCTTAATATATTAAGTATGTTGTTGATTGTTTTGTCTCAATATATGTAGATTATTTTAAATGGGACAAACTGTATTGAAATTTTTTAAAATTATATCCTCCTGATGATAATTTCTTTTATTTTAATCCATAATCTTCCATAGAAATTTAAGTATCTGGGTATCGAATATTGACAAAGCTATACATCAAAAATGTGTGAAATTAAAAAATATAAATGCACATCTACAAAAAAATGGAAAATTAAGCTACACATAGCATAAATAAGTTACTAATTGGGTTTAGAAAAGTGGGATGTAAAGCGAAAAATTAAACATCCATTTTTGCACAAAATTTATTCGATTACATACAAACTTCAAAAAAATTGTTTTGCTGTCTAGTAAAAATGGAAAAATCAAAAATTTTAAAAATTTAACAAAAAAAAAATACAATAAATTTGAAATACAAAATAAAAATTATAAAAAAAGTTTAAAAGTGTTAAAGAAAAAAGTGAAATTGTGAAAGGATCAAATTTAACTTGTATATTTACATTGACTTACAAAACTAATATTTTTTTGGAAGATTTCGTATGTGCAATTGTGAATTACCAATGCATTTTTAATGCATTTAATTTTTTGTTATATTTAATATAAGTACCGGGTGTTCTCCATACAACTGCGTAACAGTTTTTTAAGATGCGAAGGATTCGTTATTTTTAAAAAACTAAACCGATGATGCTCTATGGATTTGTGAAATTATCAACTTCCGGAAATTTGCCGAAAACGAGATTTTCAAATATGGGTAGACGTAGTTTTTTGTACAAAATCGAAATACTTTAAAAAATCTATTTCTACACTTATCAATTTTCTTGTTAACTGAAGTACAAATAATTATGATGTCGTTAACTGCTAACTGAATAGAATGAGCAACAAATTCAAAATGAATAAATACCTCACGTAACATTTTATCGTTATAAAAACAAAATTAGTGCTACAATACTTCTATATAACTCCCGATAAGCACTAAAGGTCTTATAATGATGTTTTTATGGGAATAATGTGATTAATATTGCTATAAGAATGTTCTTATAGCCATTGCGGGAGTTGTTATAATGGGATTTTCCGCAAGTGATACAGCAATGTTTTTATAAATCTAAAAGTACGTAACCCTATATCAAGAGTTAAAGTGTTGTTATAAGAACAGAGTTGCTAGAATAGCGGTAGTGGTGTTATTAGTTTACTGTATTCCTATAATGTTACTAATAAACTTACTGTAGCTTTTAGATAAATATTTTGCCACGGTCATTATTTTCTACAAAGGAGATAATTTTTTTTTAAATAAACAAAAACTGAAAAGTTTTATTTTGCATTATTTTCGCAAAAATATCATTTTTACTTAAAAGAAATGCTTGTTTTGGAGGGGGTTTTAGGTTTGATGTCAAAAATTTTTCTATTTTAATGTATATTATAACCCCTCTCTTTGTCTTATAACCCCTATAAGTAAGTATTTCTATTCCAATACTTCTGAATAACTAAAATTCATTGTGATTGCAATGATGTGCATCAGTTTTCAAAATTACGCATCAATTTTTCCATAAAACCTGTAATTGATTACTCTACTGTTATATATGATGAATTAATAGTTAAATTGAAGAGATGAGTTTTAGCTGGGACGGTAGTTGTACAAGTGATATCATACTAACACATCGTTGGATTGATGTTGGAGACTTAAATTATATAAAGAGATCCATAATTTTATTGGCTGGAATATATACCCTGTGTCTGTCTCAAGCCGGTAGCATTGAAACTTGTGTTATTTGTTGAAGAAGAGTGTTATTTGTGAAGATCATTATAAAATTAAAAAAAACAATAAAATGCCTGAGCCTGCCTCATTAATGTCACTAGAGAATCTGTTTTCAAACCTTATGTTTTATGGTCATTTATTTTAGTTATAAAAATAGTACTAATGTCAATTTTAACTGAATTACAACGTTTTAGAACACATACCGTTGCTAATTATGAAGACTTACCTTGAAAAAAATTGAAAGTTAAATTTGATGATCCAAACGTTTAACGTGTTAGAAGGACTCATCGTAATGATTTAGAAAATATTTTACCATTCTTTATTGCTGCTTATTTCTAAATATTGACTAATCCAAGTGCATTCTTTGCAGTTAATTTATTCCGTGCAGTTGGCATTTCAAGGATTTTACATTCCATTGTTTATGCCATTATACCGTTACTCACAACCAATCAAGAGCAAAAGCTTCAATTTGCCTGGTTTATATTATGATATTATTCATCGAAAGAGATTTTGAAAAGAAGGTGTATAGAGATAGAGAATATAGACCTAATGAAAAAAATTAAACTCAGACCCCTTCCCTGACTAGATCACGTAGAGTGAATGGAAGCAAACATTCTTGCTCTAAAATTTTTCGAATACAAACCATGATAAACGCGTCGTTGAAGGAGAACACACTTTCGTTGGCGACATAAAGCATCGGCGATATAAGAAAACTTTATATTTTCAACGGGAAAGATGGGTAATCATAGTCAGTGGACAATATTGTGCTATGCCTAAAATCTTTAAATTCTATAGTTCCCAGGAAGTAAGCAAATATAAATATAGTTTGATATCATTTTATTTATAAATGTGCAAAACTATTGCTATTGTCAGAAACGAAGCCTTCTTAAAAAGAATAGATCCGGCCATTCTAATGTATTTTTTTTTATTACGATAACAAAATCAACAATACCACAACTGAAACTACAACATTTCTTTGTAAACAATATTTCGGGGTTTTCATCATGGAGTATAAACAAAGATGTTCCTTACTGTCCCTACCCGGAATGTATATATTTGTCCATGAAAGAAACAATCTTTTTTCAGTTGCAGAACAAAAAGTTTTAGAATTTGTTAATGATTTGTTAATGAACATAGCAAAACTTAATCTTACTGCAATAATTAAGCGTTTAAGCTCGAACGGTATCTCTAATGATATTAGCGGCATTCTAGGAATAAAAATGTATTCGCCTTTCCATAATCAGTTTATGTTTCAATGAAATCTACCGCGAAAAAATTAGAACTCTGCAGTCATCACTCTTCTGACATGTAGAAAAAATTCAGTTTTGAATTTGTCTGTGCATTTAAAAAAAAACAAAGCAAATAATAACTGTGTTGAATAAAATAAAAATTTAGTAAGAAAAAATTAAAATAAAATTAGTATGTCATAACTTTTGAACCACTGATCGCCGTGTAGCCTTTTGAGGATTTTTTTTTAAAGAATATTAAGTTTTCTCTGATTATGTGAAAAAAAAATTATTTTAGGACTTTTACCTAATAAATTTAAAAAGAAATAAAAATTAGTAGAATAAAATGTCATTTAATTTCTCAACAAAGTACATTGGTTGTAATTGTTTTTACATTGAAACAAAATAAAATCAAAATCTGAATACTACTACAAATTATAATATACATAGATGATTCACGTAGAACGAAAAAATTAGACAGTTTTTGAATTTATCGTATTTTATTTAATTTTAATTCTGGATTTTGTTTTTTTTGCTTATATCTGTATGTCAGTCGATGTTATGTACATATTATGTACAATATGTATACAAATTTTTTTTAAAAATATTTTTTGTTTGTTTTTTTTTTTAATGTACATATATAATCGAACATATTATAATAACAAGAAGTCTCATCTGGATATTTTTCAATTTTGTCAACTTTATGCGTAATTAGAGCAAAGAAGGGTAATTATAATTTTGTTAATACAAAAAATAAAATTTAAAACTTTTTTTTTAACTTTTCGACGCATCATCTTTCTTGCTTCTACCAACAAAAAAAAACGTATCTAAGAAAAAAAGGGAAAGATTATGCATGGTCATTAAAAAAAATATTGTTTAATTTTTAAACATTAGGATATGATGTGACTATTATGAGTAACATTGTATATATATATATATAAATATGTATTTTGTGACATACCGAACCAAAGTGAAGTACAAAAACAAAAATAATAAAAAAATATAAAAAAAATATTGAGAATATTGTTTTAAATTTGCCCAACATAAACACCCAAATACACAGGCACGTCACGAAAAAAACACGAAAATCTAAGATTACTTCCTCACCTAATAACTTTATGAAACTTTTCATTATATGACGGCCTTAAACCGTACCAAAGTGGAAAATTTCAAATATCCAGATCAACTGGGGATGGTAAATATTTTCTGGGTATAAACTGACCTACATTTAATTATATATATATATAAATATATATTAATATATATATATAGTATAGATAAATAAATAAAAATAAACTCAAGCCTTTCCTAGAAATTTTTGTTTTTTTTTTTAAAGAAAATAATCTGCCTGAATTTAGTTTTGATTATTTTTATACACTCACATGTATTTATTTCTGTTAGAAATTATTTCAATTTTTTAATTCGCAATTAAATTCCCATAAACAAAAAAAAAAACAAAAAATAAATAAAAATTACCAAAAATACATTTTATAATTAATGAAAATTTCAAATATAAATATATAAAATTTTACCATTTTAAATTTCGAAAGACAATAAAAAATTTAAAAAAAAAATTGCAGACGCCTAGATTGTATATATATTAATTATTCCTATTTTTCAAATTTTCTTAAAAATTCAATAAAAAATTATTTTTATGTACTACTCGTATAGTCTACCTATATAGGATATTTTTCCAAAAAAATTCCCCCAACAACAAATTAATATTTTTTGTATAAACAAAAAAAAACAATATTAAAATAATCCACGTGCCAGCATTCGTTTCATATCCCTTTTCCTTTAACAACAAACTAGATTTTAGGCGCAGAGAGCGAGAGAATATTCAACAAAATTTTTTTCCAAATATTTATCAAAATAACGCTAATGCATGAATAGACAATCTATCTTTCTTGAGTAATGAAAATATTAATATACCCACATATAAAATTAACAACAGCTTCAAGAATACAATGTGAACTGAAGTGTAGTCATGACAAGCTCTTGAACTGAAATTAAAAAAAAACAGCTTAGTCTTATTTTCCAAATCGAAGTTTTCCTTCACTTGTTATTTTAGGGAAACTAATTTTAATTCATTGGATGAAAAAAGTTTGCTGATGTCTTTTGTATTAGAATAATTTAAATGTCGACCATCGATCCACAAAATGATTCAAACCAAATCATTTTCCAAATTATAAGTAAACTTTACTACTCCCCTACGTTGTATTGAACTTCTTGAAAGAAAATTAGTATATTAATCACTGATGAAAAATTTACTAACAAACCATATTTGGACTTATAATCATGATAATGATTGAAAAATTGTAGTATGGTAAAGTGATGTTATAAACGGAATTTTAAAATATATTAAAAAAATTTATCAGATTTAAGTCGTGTGCCAGTAATAAATTAAAAATGCTAAAATATATTCTATTTCATAATTAATTAGTTATAACCATAGCTGAAAAAAAAGACAAAAAAAAAATTAAATAAATAATAGTAACTCGTTTTGCATTCTTTATTCGAAAAAAAAACAAGAAAAAAATAAAACCTCCTAAAATGTAGTATCGATATAATATTGAATATTAAATAAAAATTTAAAATCCTTGATATTAATTAAATTAAGTAAGTAACCTGTCCAAAAAAAAAAAATTAAATATAAAATTTTATTTGATAAGTTGCACATAATACAAAATAATTTATATACAGGGTTAGTTGTGATGATCAATGGTCAACTGGCTGATACGGATACCAGAAATTAATGTGAAATCGTACAAAAGACGGGTATCAAAGAGCTGAGTCTATTTATATCACCGTTTAGAAAAGTTCGTACAAAAAAGTTGATTTTGAACATGTGTTAATTTCATACGCATACGTTGAACGCGGAATAACTGGTAACGTTACCCTGAAATCATCAGATAATAAAATTAGAGCACCACCAAAAAGTCTGTCGTTGTCATTTAAATCTTTTAGTCTATACCTTTTAATGCTCCTAGTGAATGTATTTATGGGACATTGTGCATTCATCCCAGATAATAATTTGACATTTTTGCAGTACTTTGGTTGCAGTGTTTGAGTGTTTTTTGATATTACATGCTTCGTTTTCATATGTCTGTATTCTTAATGGGAGCTTGAGAGCCAAATGAGCTGTTCTTTCACCATCCAACAAAATTGAAGCGATGTCAGATGAAGCAAGTGTTAGTGCAATTTTCCCTTGAGGTCTAACTTTTGTGAGGATAGGCGATATTAAGAATGCTTTAACAGTTCCACCTGGCGCATTGAAAAAGAAAAAACAACTCTCTTTCGCTGCAATCGCAAACAAAATTCTATTGTAAATAGTCCTTTGTCTTTGTTTGCATGTCTTTATTTAATAAGTAATTTGCTAGTCGATTAGGTGAAGGTATACCCAAATTTTTGAGTGGCTCATTTGAAATTAGTATGTGATCATGTCTTCGCTCATTACTAATGCTTCGTTATGCACTGTTTGAATATTTATGTTTTGATCATTTGCTTGAAGTCTGTGTACTATATCTTCACTAATTGAATCTTTAAATTGTTCCCATAATTCAGTTCGATTTGTTAAAAAACTGCATCACCATAAATTAAAATTTTTAGATTGAAGACAAAATTAGTCTTTCGATAAAATTAGCCGTTAAGAAATTCTTATCGAATCGAATCGAGTATAATTTCGAATAATTTTATATCAAATCGAGTTCACCGGTTCAGCTGATTTAATCATCACCTAGTCTATACATATAGTGATTAATGATTTGTTCAGCCTATGTAGATTTTTATTCACTTGACAGTGACCTGTAAGAAAATTTTAAATGAATTGAATTTAATTTATAAAATATTTTTACCAAAATTGTCTTTAAGCGTGATGGCATATCTTGGAAATCATTGAAGCAATAATACCATATATATACCAATAATGGGATATAATAGTAGTGCACCAATATTGAACCACCCTGTATATTTATATATATTTTATTCGATGATAATAAAATTTTCATTAAAAAACTTTATTAAACTTGTTTGATTTTATTTGTTTTATATTTTAAAACAAAAAATATATATATATTTTGTTATATAACAAATTTTTATTTCTAAATTCTAACTTTGTTTAAAAAAAATGTCATTTCCGCAATTTGAAGATTCTTAATGAATTTTATTATTTTAGAATAAATAAAAGGCCCAACTCTTTTGGGTGAGTATCACATTTTGAAAAATTTTTCTAACACGATATTTTCTATATCTTTACTACCCATATTATCTACCCATATTATCTACCCCAATTAATTTTTTCTGTTTTGTAATAAATAAAAGAAAAATATATTAATTTTTTCTTTAATTTAACTAAAATTAAACAAAACAACATATATATGTAATAATTAATCAACAATTAACAATTTTTTAATTTATTTTAAATTTTTAGTTTACTTAAATTAAAAAAATGTCATTTGAAATTAAAAAATCTGTTGAAGTGTACCAATGATTATATTCAAGGGTCCACAACCTTTCTGTGAAATTTTTAATCAATTGACTGCATTTAAATACAAAAAAAAAAAAAATTAAAGAACAAACATACTTAAAAGCATGTGGATTGTAAAACTAAGAACAAAAGGTTTTATAGAAAGCATGTACTATTCATTTAATATAAATTCAACTGGATGATGATATTGAAAATATACATATTGGTTCGAATATTATATATGGTAAATTTTTTTCGCGTGATGTAATTTATACAGCATCATAAATTTGCTAAAATAATTTCATTATAATATTATTTTTTTTTTTTGTTGTTTTGTATTTGACGGCAGAAGAATTTTTCTATACATGAAATATTATTATAGAACAAATGTAGCTAAATTTTTTTTTTAAACTAATAAAATGTATAGTTCAAATATTTGAGACTCGAAATTATAATAGCAATTGAAATGTGGAGAAAACAAACTATGAGAGGGAAGCAAAATAGATAATATTAATACAATTATAGCTAGTGAAAATATTGATCAATGACAAATTTTATGGTGGCTTATAAATTTTTTGTTTTGTAAAATTTTTTGTTTTATTCGAAATTTGTATGTTTAGGTGCCTATTACGTATTTCGATAACGATTACGATTTGATCGAACGAAATGTCAAAATGCAAAATTGCCATTATGTATTAGTAGTATCGTTCAGAGATTGTCGAAATTTTATCGATGAAAAATTTTATCACGAAAGAGACATCGAAAGAGAGATTTTGTACAAATTATTTTAATTTTGAATTGAACGGATAAAATAAAAGAGTGACACTTGAACACTTGGTGTTTTGTTTTATATTTATTATATTTTTGGAACAAAATAAATTTAAAAGTTTAAATGGAATTAGGTATTTTACTTTATTCCTCATAATTATTTCTTATTGAAAAAATTTTAATAGAAATGAAAGGCCAGTTACAAATAAACTGCAATATGAAAGTAATTCTACTTTAGTCATAAAAATAATGTTTATCTGACTTTTTTCTTCTAGTACGTAATGGAATTTGATACATTTTGGAGAAGTATAAACTGTAAATACATTTAGAACTTCCTTATGCACAACAGAAAAAGTTAGCTGTGCTAGTCCAACATGTAAATCATTTCCTACGCTGCAAATCATTTCCTTGGAACAAACCGCACGGAACCTTAATACACTGGCCAATTTAATTATATTTGGAATCGGAGTGTTACTTATTATTGGCTATTTCAATTTTTGCCCTAATTTTTCTAATAAATCCATAAAGGTAATGTTGTTTAGCAGGAAATTTTGATCAAAACTGTTAATAAAGTTTTAATAATGTAAATAATTCCAAATCCAGTGGACTAGAATAATCCCGAATATAATATGTTCGTTTGCTTTTTACTGTGCAATATGATATCGTTTTTCAGCACTATCAGAAATTGAAAAATTTAACTCTGCTGAAATCATTTTATCTTAAACTTATAATTTTATAATTCCTATAATAGTGATAATTTATATTTTATTTAAACACTTCTAACTTATTTTCAACTTAAAAATTTCAAATATAACACATTTGTTTGGTTTTTTTTTCGTATAATAATTTTAATTTGACAATCAAAGAATCAAACATATGTAATTTTACTCGTAGATTTGAATTTAACAATGGCAGCATTTTTAAACACTTTCGTCTCGTTTCATCGAAATACGTAATGGCACTAACGGTTACTATCGAATAACTCTAACGATAACGATGAACGATTCGATTAAAATCGATCGAAATACATAATAGGCACCTTAGACTTATCCAATAATCGAATATAAATTGTTAGGATTGTTATTGGTAGAAAGAACGTGTAAAATTAACCTCCAGGAAGTTTAATTTTTTTTATTATAGTTTGGCTGAAGTTATACGCTGCAGCCTAGTATAGTAGTAGTCTTATAAATGGGTGCATTTTAAATATTACTAAAAGTAAAGTTGTGATATTTTACAAAATTAATAACATTTTTGAATTAGGACTATAAATTGAATAATTCTGATATGGTGGTTGTTCATCAAATGAAGGATTTGGTGGTAATTTGAACAATAAACTAACTCACTTTTAATTCGCATGTTTATTTTATCTTAGCTAAATCATTTCGTATGCTTGGTTTTATAAAAGAAATTTTCTTCAATTTTTCTTCAATTCAATTTAAATCCATACACGTTTAAGAACTTATATATTTCATTAGTCCGTCCTCATTTAGAATATGCTTCTCCTATCTTATGCTAAACATATAAAAATAATTGAATCAATTCAGAAAAATGCGACTAGATTTTGCCTTCGTAAATTTAACTAGCTACATCGCAAAGTGTCAACTCATTGGTCTATATTCCACGCAGATAGATAACGTCATGGTTAACATACGTTTGATACCATCTTTGCCAACAAACTAATTTTGTCGAGGGGATATTTTGTATTCATTTGGTAAGAATTATTCAACCAAAATTTTAGTGGTTGAACCGGCGTCACACACTAATACCTAGATAATAACAAATAAAAGAAGTGGAATGAAGGATACAAAAAAATTGTATTATCTGCGTGACTTATTCTTATATTTTAATATTTATTTTTTTTTTGTGAAAAAAGTTTTTATTCTTTGTGTTTGCTTGATGTTTACCAAAATTTATTTTATATTTTAAAATGAAATTTTTTACACCCACACATAGATAATTGACGCTGATTCGTGAGATTAGTGGAAACCCAAAAATAGGGAGTCGGTTCAATCTAGCCTCGTGGAATCTAGACCAATGATATTCAAACTCTTGAATCTAGACGTAAAATATTGCTTCAGTAATGTTTTCATATGTGATGTTTTATCAACTAGAATAAATTGCTCATCTTTTTTTAAAATTGTATAATTTAAATGCTCTAATGCGCAATATATCTACGATATAGTAAATTTTTACATCTTGAATCTTATAGAATTAATGATGACCTTTCTAAGCCTTTAGTTAACTCTCAACGTCTATTTAATACCTAATCGTCCATGATAGATTTTTATTATAGTAGACAATTTTTCAAAAAAAAAGTTATAATTTTTTTTTTAAAATAATTGTATTTTGTACTTTTAGTTATTGCCTTAGTTTAAGCTAAAATATGTAGTAAGAGATATTTTCAGTAGATTGAATAGATTACTTATTTGAAAAAATTTTCACTTAAATGTACACAAAATATATTTCATGAAATTTAGTTTTTAAGCAATACCTGTAAGGGTTAATTTCCCAGTAGATGAAATAAATAAATAAATAGGAGAGGAGCATTGGGTTATCTGTCTGGCTAAAGATATGAAGGAATAAGTATTTCAATGTTACAAATAAAACTAAAATTTTATTAAAATAATAGCTAAGCTTATGGGATCTGTGAAAAACCTGTTTACCAAATATAGAAATCGCTGAACTAATTCAGTAGCGCAATGATTCGTATACCAATCGAAATCTGAACTATCTGATATTGCAGGGGTTGAAGCTCTATTTACTGGAGCTCTGAAACACTAAAGTCTGTGTATTCAATCTATAATACAACCGATATTGCAAAATTTTTAAGAAGAAGAGTTTACATGCCGTTTGCAACAGTTTCTAGAAAAATACAAATTTAAAAAAAAACTATTTTCAAAAGATGTTGTATTTTATTTATATTGAAATTGATAGATTCTTGTTTTTTTTCATTCAGTTATTTTTATTCCATTGTTTAATTAATATATAATATGTATTCTATAGCTACAGAGCTTAATAATTTTTATAAAAAAGGAACATATTCTAATTAAAAAAAAAAATTAAGAAAAAATTTAAAAGAAAAAAAGAAGAATTTGTTTTACATATTATTCTACAAACAGATTAAAGTGAATTATTATTATAAAAAATATAAAAAAAAACAAAAAATTTATAAAAGTGATATCAAGAATAGTATTAAAGATCAAAATAACAATTACAGAACTATATAATTATAATTATAAAAGAAAAAGAGAAAAAAGAAAAGAAAAAAGTATAAGTGTTCTACAAAACTAAAAGTAATGAAGACGTTGTAAATCAAATTAAGCAAAATAAAAATAAAAGTTAAAACATTCTATGCAAAAAGTATGCAGCAGCGAGTGTATAGTTACAAACTAAAATTTGCGCAAAAATAAAATAGATCGAAAATAAAAATGAATAGGTAAGAACCGAAAATAAAAGATTTCAAACCTTTTAAAGATAATCAAAATAAACATCAATATATTATAAAGAAATCAATTGAATTAAAAATAAATAATCAGGGAAAGTTTACGTAATTATTGATTGAAGTTAAAAATCTAGGATTTAACCAAACTGAGTAGTCATAATTGTTATTGATTATAGATGGAGGTAGTAAGTTGTGAAGCCGTGGTACAATAGCTTGAAATGAGCGTAAATAATGTTGTACATTATGAAGAGGTATGATAGCTAATCTTCTTCTTCTAATATTCTATATTAAATATTTTATATTAAAATTGATTGCAGCTAAAACTGAATAAAATTTTTAAATTGTTTTAAAATTAAGTAATATTTTGTTTTTTATTGTTGTTATTGTTATTCAAAAATATTAAAAGCAATGTGATACTTAGTAAAAATATCGAGGACGTCCCTATTATGTAGTAGTTAAAATAAAAATAAAACCAACATACAGCCGTACCGGTGAATTCGATCGAATAAAAATCGAGTACTCGATCGTAAATTTGTAACCGGCGAATTTGATTTAAAAAAAAAATCTAATTTTTTTGATCGAAAATTTTCTCGTTCAAAATTTTATAATAGTTTTTAGTTTTTAACATTCATATATTTAATATACTTTAGTACAATATCATAAAAAAAAATAAAAAAAATATGTAAAACAGTAATGGTAAAATTAGATAAATGTAAGACCATTCTGATATTCCTGAGAATATGGGATGAATGAAATAAAAAGAATATAGAAATAATAAAATTATATAATAAAACAATATTAGGTTGATATTTCAAAGCTAAAAGTAATACAGTTACAAGAATACAAAAATAAAAAATTCAATATTAAAGTAATAAAGTAAAAAACTTACTTGCTGTATAAAAATAAAAATAAAAAATAAAAATAAAGAATAAAAATTAAAAATTAAAGAATAAATATTATAAATAAAGTGTGAAAGGAAAGGAAAAAACTAAAAACTAATAGGGAACACAAATTTTAAAACTTTAAAACTTAATTAAAACAAACTAAATAATGTAATAAGTAAGGAATGTTGGAATGGTGGTAGTTATTAAATTTAGTATTAATAAATTTAGTATTATTGAATATTTAGGAAAATCTACTTTTTATTATTTAAAATTAAAATTTCATTATTTTTATTTTTTTAATTTTTTGTTGATAACTCTAAAAATGTAACTAACTATACGACCATACAGGTTAGGCTAAGGTCTGAATCTTTCTATATATTAATATTTTCTCCAATAATGAATAAAATAAAATTTTGTTATACAAATACATATGTATATAATGTAAACATTATTTTTTGTTAATAAAGAAAAAAAAATAAAAATAAAGCAAAAAATTTAAAATTAAGTAAATTGAAAAAATAACAAATTCATTAATTATAAAATAAAATACAAATGAATATACTTTCAGATGGACAAGTAGAATTGAAATATTTTATATTATTTTTTTTGCAGTTCATTTCTTCTTTTTAGTTAAAAGCATCTTTTACCAAATATATTACATATATATGTATTATTTTATAAAATACCAGAAAAAGAAAATAAAAAACAATAACATTTTTTTTAAGCTGTCTTTAATATTGTTACGCTATTTATAATATTCTTGAAAGTGTGTGTAATAAATAATTATTAATTATACAAATACGCTTAAGTATGTAAGTATATAATGTATAAGTTATATATTAATTTTTAATTTTTACTTATAAGTTACATTTTATTATTCATTAGTATATAAGATTGAAGTTGAAAAAAAAATACTAGTATACCCTTTTTTACCAAAAAAATAAATAACATTTTTTTCAAAATATTTAACTTAAAATTTTGTTACATTTTTATTGTCTTAAATGTTCGTTACACCTTTTTTACATTTGGGTTGTATTATTTTTACAAGTACATTATTTTCACTTAGTTTTTCGAAAATTAAAAGTTAGGATAAGATATCAGTTTGAAAGTTTTCTGTTTATTAGACAAACAATGGATTTAGTCGAAGGTTCTTTAACTAATTATTATATAGATGTTATGATTATGATCCTGTTTCACTCGTTTTTAAATTTATGATTATTTTTAATATTTGATTTTTATTTATTATATTTATGAATATTTTTTAATAGATCATGTGAGTGAGTATATAGTTAACCAGCTAATTTATATTAAAAATATTACTACCCAGTAACAAATACATCCATATATATGTTGTAGTTAAATAAAAAATTTTACGTTTCAAATGAAATAATTGATAAGATTGCTGAACATGATTGAGCCAGAAAAAAAAATTCCAATTCCAAAAACCAACATTTTTGTTTAAAAATAATATTTTTGACTCCTCCCAGACATTCAATTTATGATGTAATGTCAAGATATTCAAATATTTTTTTTCGTTAAATTTTTCTTTTAAAAATTTTGGCAGATATCGAAATTTAGCATTTAGTGATATTTGCAGAGAGCTTCTTTTCTCGTTTCAGTTCTAGTTCTCATAACATTAGTAATAATTAGTTGTATATTTTAATTTAATCCAGTAAATATGTACATACATACATTCTAAATATCACAAACAATGACAAAAAATTAAAAATGTTAATATAAAATGATGGAATTTCAAAAAAATTAGATAAAAAATTGAAAGTAAAAAAATTGGAATGAAGATTTTGGGACCATTTCATTCTATTTTTTGACGTCTTTTTTATTTCTTTTTTTTCGCAAATGAAAAAATGAGATGGTGAATGTCGGGGATTCTGGAAGCAGCCATAGGTAATATAAACTTACTTAATTCTTCATTTCAGTGTTTTAATTTCGAATTGAAAGCATAAGTGTAATTTTAAATTATTTTATTGAAATTTGACACCATTATATTTCAAATTTGGTGTCGAATAATATCTTTAAATTTTGAACAGAACTACTAACAGCCTTTTATTTTTAATTAAAGGCTATCTATACTTTAACAAAAATAAATTGATGGATAAAAATTCGCTTATTAGACCGATTCGATCGAATTAAATATGACGACAGACAGATTTTAAATGTGAGACTTGAAGAAAAAATTTTAAACCGGAAAACATTTTTTTTGTTTTTTCTTCAAATAGTTATATAAAAAGTATGGCCCCATTAACACTTCACGTGTTTTGTTTCCAATCTAATAGCATACAAAATTCTTCATTTTTCAATTCTCTTAATATACCTACATAATAATTATGAACTCATCTTAAATTTAAAAAAAAAAAATTTAAAAAGCTAAACAAAATAATTTAGAAAATTTAGCATTAAGAAATGTATTTTTGTCAATATTTGAAATCGATTATTAAATTATATTTTATTTAAATAAATTAATATTTAAATTTTTAAAATATTATTAAATTACCGTCATAATTCAATACTAACTAATGACTTTTATTAATGTTTAGTCATGTTAAAAAATTATTTTGAAAATTTTTAGATTTGTGTTATAAATTTAATTTGCCGTTTTGAATAAGAAAAATTTATTGTTAGTCTTCACTTAAGGTCTTAATTATGATGAAGTCAAAAAAAAATGTAAAAAAATCCTGAGTTACCTAAAGAGTTTATTATTTTTATTTATTTATATATATAATTTTTAATTCAAAAATAGTTCAAGGAAGTTGTAATCTTAAATAGCAGAATCTCCTTCGATGCTTCAATCTGCTTCAAATTCACAAAGGTATGATGTTTTATTTCTATTCTTCTTCAAATGCGCACAATTTTTATACAATTTATCTTCTATGATACCAAATACAAATGATTTCTTTTTATATTCAGTAGCTCGTATATGTTAATTTTTTGTTTTGAGTAAGTCAAGGTTCTAAAATTAATTTTCAATTGTAGTTTTTGTCGAAATCTTAACTTTTAAAGCCTATTTTTATTGTTAAAAGTATAGTAAAAATTATATTTAAATTATAAATTAATAAATTAGTTTCTCACTAGGTAAGGGGCTTCCATTCTTCTCTTCTTTAGTTTTTAAAATTTTATTTTGTAAATATATGTTTCGGGAGAATAATACGAATTGTATCAATGTGTCCCCACTAAGGGTAGTAATAATTTTTTTGATAAATTGATTGGATATCCATTTTATTTATTAAAAAATAAAATATATAAATTAGATTTTATTATAATTTTAACATTCAGTTTTTCAGTTTAGCAAGATGGAATTTAAATTGGTTTTTAAAACTCACATATTGATTTCTGCGTAATCTATATATGAGTGTACAAAAAATGTTAAAAAAAAAGCACATACAATTTATAGTATTTATATAGGAATTAATATAGTAACATCTAGCAGAAGTCATAGGGTACACAAAAGGATACAAAATAAGCAGTGTACTTGGATCTGCAAAGGATAAAAGGAAGATGGAAGAAGTTAACGGCATATATAAGATATCATGCCACATCAAGTTTATATGTTAAAAGTTTATATAAGGCAATCAAAACATCTAATTACGGTGAAATTCCCAGAACATTTAAGCCGAATTAGCAAGAATAAGAAGAATTACCAATTTTAGGTCGGCAATTGCTAAACATATTATTAAAGAACATCATAAAATTGATAAAATTAATCAATAAAGAAGGTACACAAAATAAGTAAACTAGACACATACGAAAGTTTAGCAATTTCGGGGTCCAGGTTTGTAACAGATTGAATAATGATTTAGGGAATGGACACTCACAGCTATTTAAATTAATAAAAAAAAATTTAAAAAGTACATATAAAATAGGTATCTAATAGGGAATAGGAGGGGGAAAAAAATCAAGATATATAGTTAGTCACAAGCACTGATAAAGGAAGTATGTTGCTTCCGAAATATCGATATTTGCAATCAAATATTAAAAATTATTAGTGAACGGAACCCCTAACAATAATTAAATTAATTAATCTATATACGAGTTTTCAAACTGCTAAAATTTTAACTCAGGATTTGTATAGGTATAGTCCAACACTACTATGTCTATACTAATAAATTCCAGTACTGTTGGTGAGCGAAACACTTCTTCTTTAATTCTATAGATGGTAAATTCTATGTATAGACGTGTAGTGACATATCCGGCACGTTGATATTAGTTTGTTGGAAATTCATAATTGCCGATATGGTGGTATCAATGTACCGGTAATAATCGAGTGTGAAAATGACGCCACACAAAATAATGAACATGAAATATACTATATACTACATGGTTAGAATAGAATTTTTACTTGCGGCATTCTTAGAGTTGATGCTAACGAAGACGTTAGCATGGAATATTTTTGTTTTTTTTTATTGTAAAGTGAAATTACATAATTATAATTTAGAATAAGACCTATAATTAAATTCAATTAAATGCAGTATAATATTGATTAATTATTAAAATAAAATTGAATAAAAGTAGAGATAAGAAAAAGTAATGTTTTTTTGGGTGACGAATATTCACAGACGCGACCTTTTCAGATCTACTGTACTTCCTCGTTTGTTATCTTAAAATTGCAGGTCTATGTCCTTGGTAAACATTGTTATTGTACTAAATTTTAGAATGAGACAATGTGTATTCCTTCCTAGATATATTTGTGTCTTTTGGAAGCTATGGAAGGGTAACGCAAACAAATAGAATGTTAGAGGGTTTTACTTTTCTTATTGTTTACCATATTAATCAGCTCGCAAATATCAGGAATATATTTAAAATTTCAGAATTCCAGTTAAATTTGTTTTTATTTTTTTTTATTCTTTTACGAAAGCAATTTCATACGAAAGCAATGGCCATTCAAATGTGCAAGGATGTAACACATTGCATAGTTTCGATTGGTATAATTATATTAGGTTCTGTAATGTTTTTAGAAACGTATAGAGGAAGGTGATCGCTTCCTCTCTAGTAGAAAGCAACTAATATTGTTTAGTGTTCATTCATTAGTCATTTTAAAGGTCATTTATATATGGAGCTTATTAAATTGGTAAAAGGTTTGCGGCTTATCAGCCATAACACGAACCATTGTCGGTTTATTGTTTTGACTTCTTGAGTTCAAAGAAATCCAAATGCTACCTCTTTTAGATATACGTTAGGATGCCCGAGAACCCAGCAAAACGTTTATCCAATCAATTGTTTTAAAAGAATTTGAAATATATAATATCAGCAGCTGGAGACTTGTTCTAATAATAATACTACCGTAGCAGTCGCCAACAGTGTTCACCAAACAATGGGAGCTATCCAGCATATTATTCAAGAATATCCTGAGTGTGATTACAAAATCTTGTATCCCTAAGGACTTAGAGACTTAATAACAAACATGGGTTATCACAAAAGGGCTATTTTCGACTGCGGTGATATAGGGACTGAGTCCCTCCCAAAATTCAAAATCTAGCCTAATCTAATAATAATACCAAATCTACAATCTCCGTTTTATTACCAGTACTTCAACTTGGAAGAAACTACGTTTATCATTATGTGATATATTTCCTTAAATTTAACCTTTTAAAAAAAAACTCGAATGCCATATTCAATCTTCATGTTTTAGCAATCCGTTTAGATAGCTAATTCGTCGTTATTGAATACACTATAACTTAAGTTACAATTTTGCGGTCATTTTTTTCTGATTATTTTTTATTATTTTGTTTCTCTGACACAATACAAATAATTTAAATGGCACCAATAAGTCTCACAAACGGCTTAAATGAATATCAGAATCTAATATAATTCGATCCATATAAATATATATTATTATTTTAATAAAAACAAAAAAAAAAAAAATTAATATAATTTGAAATCGACTCAATCTAATTTACTAAACAAAAAAAAAAATTAAAAACTTTTAATCATAAATTTATATTTACAATATTTAAAATAATAAAACAAAGAAAATTTGAATGAAGATATTGTCACCCGATAATAAATATCTGAAATTTATGATGATAATTTGTAACAAAATACCGACACTTCCTGTTTTTCAAAAAAAAAAAAACATAAAACAATTTTTTTTTTTTTTATTTAGCTAATGCAAATTTTATTTTATTTTTTGTTTTTGTTTTTTTTTTTTGAACATTCATAGATTGGTTGCTGCACGTTCACCTACATTTTATTTTGATGGTAGTGATGCTACAAAACTAAATTAATATAAAATAAATGAAGATCCATGGTGTATATTTATATTCTATATATTTGAATATATTAACTATTATTAAATTAAATTAAATTTTTAATATAATAAATAAAAGAACTTGTTTTTCTTAAAAAATTTAATAAAATTTGAACTGGTTTCTTATAAAAAAAAATATTACTAGTAGTAACCAATTTAGAAAAATAAAATATTAAATAAAAAAAAAAATAAAAATAGAAACAAACCTTCTTTAGGTAGATATCATTATTGGTTTTAATTATAAAATTAATATCAGTCACTCCATATATATATATATAAATATAAATATATATATACACATATTCCATAAATACATAGTATATACATATATGTATATATGGCAATTGTTCCCTATAAAACTTCTACTATATACATATTATATATACCTGTAGTATACTATATAATATGCCAAATTCATTATACGAGTATGTTGTTCATTATATTTAAAATATCTAAAAGATATTTGGAAAATAATTAAAAATGTTAATTTATTAATTTAGGAAAGTTTGACATTACTTTTATTTTTTGTTTGATTAAACAATTAATAAACATTTAGTAGCTTTGTTAAATTAATTAAATATGAAGTGATTGCAAATAAAAAATATTAAAAATAAATATGTTCTGCAAAGCTAACCTCAGAAAGACGATTTTATTAGCTTGCATTAATTAAAAAATTGTACTAAGGCCTAAATATGGTGTAGTGGTTATGTCTTTTGACTGCTCATCCGATAATTCCGGGTTTGAATCAAGTTAAGTCCATGGATATATGATTCGTTTTTCTTTCATTATTCATAAAATAATGAAATTTTATAAAATTTATTGAGAATATAATATATTATATCAGTGATAGTCTGATGGAATTTTCAATACAATTGTACTAAATTCAATACAATCAAGGCAGTCAAAATACATCAATATTAAATTTCAATACAATTTGATTGTACTCGAAGAAGATAAAAAAGATTGAAATTAGATGTTATTAAGTTCTATCAAAATTTTTGTAAAGGATTGAAAAAAAAATATATATTTTAGTTTAGTAATTGTTTTGTCCTTATGTTTGAGAATTCGTTAATTTTATTATATTAAACGTTTTTATTTTATTTTTTCCAATTATTTTAATAAAAATTGAAATGAAAATATAAGAAAATTATTTTTCTTATAAGCTTTTCAGTATAAAAAACATTTCTGTATTGACCAATAATGTTATGGGAATAAATTGATAAATTTTTTGGTACCACAATTTTTTCAATACAATTAGATTGCTTTTAGTACAATTTTTCATTCGAATTCAATACATTTCAAAAATACGAAATTCCATCACTAAATTATATTATAATATTATATAATTTAGTAAAATTTAACTCTCCTATCTTAAGAAAGACCTACTTCCTGAAATTGGTGATGTAATTTTCCACATTTAATCAAATATACTAGAAAATTAATAAATAAATAAATACTCACTCGTAAACTGTTACTCTTTCACTTTATGTTAATAAATTGAAGTACCAACCACAACAATGACAAAAATAAAATACGATTCTACTTGAATTACTGACGCAGAACAGATCTCTTAGATCTGTTTGATTTTGAGGTTATAGTACTATAACTAATATTGTTTTTTTTGCGGATTTTGTAATTTGAAATTTGAATTTTGAGATTTTTAGTCCTTTTTAAAAATATGTTATTTTTGCTATTCATTTTTCCTTTAAATTAGCCTCATTAATGTTACATATTTACTAAATAATATGTATTTGAGATTATTTTAATTTTTACTTTTTCTACTTAAAATTTTGTACCTATATTTTAACTATCTAGTTTTCAATTCAATTTAAATATTATTTTTTTACAGAGTACGAGCCCAGTTGCAAAATAGTTGACTTAAAAAAAATTGTTTGCAAAAATATACAATTCTTATAACAGTGAAAATAGTCGAAAATTTTCCTTTTAATTTTACTGATATGCTTATCATACAGATACGCGTATTTCGTCTACTACTTGCAGACTTCTTCAGTGTTTTGTACTCGACTGAGGAAAGAAATCTAAAATTGTCTTATTTATTTTATTTGTACAGGTAACAATTTAACCCCCTACCTGTGCTAATTCATTGGATAATAAACAACCATGCAGCTGCGAGAAACATCAAATTGATTGTTAAGTCATCATCCAGTAGGGTTAGTAAAACACTGCCACCTTTGAATAGAAAAATCTATAAAAATAAAGTAAATCAGATACATGCTGTTAGTAGAAGGGTGAAAGTCATAAGTTAATACCTATGTTAACAGCTATACACTAATTAAAAATACTTCCAAAAGTTAGGCCGAAAGTATCAAAGCTAAAATGAACAACAGTTGTTTACATTGATTTTACTTTGATATTTGTTTTGATAAGTTTTAAATTGGGGCTTTAAATATTTAGTCGTTTTTTGTTAATTGCGGATTATTTTGCATAAATAATTGTGAAAATGAGTTTGATTTTGATCGATTTTTTGGATCAAGAGGTTTTTGATGTCACTTTTTCCAATTTCTATATGTTATTTTCAATCAAATTCACAATTTTCTAAAATTGTCTCTTATTACTTAAACTTTTTCTTAAAATAAAAAACAGCAAATATTAAAAAAACATATAAAATTAAAATAAAATTAAAATTTTCTTATTCTCCATTTCTACTATTACCGGTAATGTGTTATCGAAATGTTCTTCCCAATAGATATCCAGTAGACATCCGCGATTGACACTAATGAATTAAAACATTTATATTAATAACAAAAAATGTTCTCCATTAATTTGTGGAATATGGAAACCAAATTGTCAACATACTATATACAGTTACTTATCATCATCAATGTTATATTTAATCTGTGATTTGAAGAAACTAGGATACAAATATCTTAACTATTTTAGAACTGAATAATTGAATTGAATATCTTCGGTCTGCAGGTCAACAATAAAATGATATGGAAAAATATGGATATCTTTAACATTACTAAAAATGCCGCGAGATGTTTGAGTCGCTGCGAGACATATTTTTCTCCCCAGGACTTGCTAAATATCTATAAATCATACATACGACATAAGTTGGAATAGAATTCACATATATAGGCTGGTGAATCACGAAGCGCACTAAATTTTCTAAACCAAGTTCAAAAGCATGCCATTCGTCTTATTGACACCCTTAATTTGACATACTCACTTGCACCACTTGAAAACCGTCGCATTGTAGGAGTACTTTCCATATTTTACAAATATCTCGTATAGGCTTAGGCAGATGAAATGCAAATCCTAAGGACACCTCTCAAACATTTCCGCCGCGGGGAGCAAGAGAGTCATCAAGTGCCCACCCTTACTTACTACAAATTCCAAGGTGGCTGAAAAATGGCTATGGAACAATATTTTAACAAACGTGTTTCCACAATGTAAAAATATACCTTCTACATACAATCCACAATAGTTTAAGAGTAATAACCTAATGTTTGGCTTAACTTTTTTAAGTTAAAAACAAAAAACTGATTTTCATTATCATGCTTTTAAATGATAGATATCTAAAAGGAGACGTAGCGAATTCAAATATTTTTAAAAATTTTTTAATTTTCAATTAGAAATTGCAATTTAAAATTTCACTCCATGTATAAGTAATTTTAATAAAAATTTATTTTTTTTAAAACAAATTATTACGTATGCGGTTTTTGTCCAAGTTAAAGCAATAAAAAAGTAAAATATAGTATCAAAGATAAATTGATTCGCCTGCGAAGTATGCGAGATATGTATTCGCTTGCTCTCCGAAATTCGAGGAAGTTTGATAAGAACACGTATTCAAATTTATTATGAATTGTTTTCTATCATTTCAATTTATTCTTGGTATTATATAAATTTTTCATTGATTTATCTTTGACAACAACCACATATGTAATAATTAAAAAAAAAAAATTTAAATTTAATTCTTACGAGAAAAAAGAGAAACTCTGTGTACATTGGTGAGCTTCAGTAATTTGATGTAGATCACTCCATGTTAAGATGTCAGTACTTATACAATGGAGCGATATTTTAAATTGAAATTTCTAATTGAATAAATAAAAACAAATGAAAATACTTAGTAGTTTCACTATGTTTTCTAAATATCTATCAATTAAAAGAATAATAATGAAAATCGATTTAAACATCGAACTTTTTTCAATTTATACAGATTAATAATGGTAATTTTCAAGCAAATTTTATGTTGGCCCAACTTTTATGCAACTGATTCGTATATGAAATCTACTACTAAATTCTTTTATGATAATGTCTGAATCAAAATAAATAAATTAATAGATATCGAAGTAACCACGCGGTAGTCTGAATGATAATCAAAACAATTAAAACTTTATTAATACATACTAAAACATACAACAAAATTAGAATTGAGATAAGATCTTTCGTCTATGAACATATGAGCTTATATACATATTTATTAGATCAAAGATAATTTAAAATTACGGAGCTTAACTAAACTATTTTTTACAACTGGAATAACTAGTCGACTCATAAATAGATAATTTTTGAAAAAAATAACAACAAATAGAGTTTTGGCATCGTTTCGAAATACATACATATCTTGGTTGGGATAATATAAGTATTTAGATATTGCACTATCCATTCATAAAAATTCAGATAATATAAGTATTTAGATATTGCACATACATTCATTAAAATTCATAATTAATAGTACTGTCCACTACTCCTGAATGAGTGAATATTATTCTGAATGATGAAAGTCAAAATTTGTATATCATTCACAATGATTTGTATGTCATTCACAATGAGGATACTATTCATGGTTGATAGTGTATAATTGTGTCATGTCATTCATTATTATTATAGTTTTGTTGTAGATGTGCGATTTTTATAAAATAAAATTAATAAATAAAAATATAAGAATATGAAATATTTGAATATAGTCATTTAGATTAATTTAGATTATTTACTTAAATGTTATTAAATGAAGGGTCGAAAGGAAATATTGACCAAAATTTATGGAGTGCCACTTTATAGAAAGTAGTGTTTATTGCATTACACGTTTCGAGTAAAATTTTCTCAATATGTATTATATTTTTCTCCTAGTAGCAAACAAAATGCAATATTATAACGTTTTGTTTGGTATAATAAGACTTTCTAAATTGAATGTCCAGTTCTTTAATGAAATGTTATTTAAAGCTGATATAAACTAATATATTAAACACGAATACATAAACACAGTTAGGTACCATATATGATAAACAGTTTAAACACTTATGTAATATAAATAAATTAAACAAAAATGTTAAAAAATTTATATACAGTCAACAAATGGTATATCACAGCTTGATTTTAATTTTTTATATTTAAAAAGGTTTTCAGAAATGTCAAACTCCAACTACCAGCTACTCTCCAACGCTCCAACTACTACTCTAATTTTCTTATTTTTTATACCGTTACAAAAAAATGACGCGCTACTTTACTGTCAAATGACAGGTTTGGGTAGCTGTCATACAACTCCTAGCTGCATCTATCAGGAATATTTCAAAAATCAATTGTGTTATAAAAATGCAAATTTACACTCAGACACTCTTTCACAAATAAAGAAATACGAATGCTATCGATTTCAAAAATTTATATTGGTTCGGATCACTGCCATACAACTTCTAGCACCCATCAAGAATGTGTCAAGAAAATGTTTGTGATACAGACATAAAAATGTGTACATTGGTAATTTATTAAAAATTAACAAACACATATTTTACACTTTTCCAAGGTTCTGGCTGGTTCGAGTAAGTAGCATAAAACTCCTAAAACATAAGACAAATATTTTCAAAGCCAAAAAGTGTTACAGGCTGTAAGCTTTAGTACTTTCTGAAAAGCAATCAAATCTTTTCCCATTTTCCGAAAGTCTGATTGGTATTTTGGAATAAGCTAATGAATTTAACATAGCTTTTTGTTTTTCACAAAATTGAAATAGCAATGATCACTATACAACCATACATACAAAGTATATTGAATAATTGACTGAAAAAGTTTTTCCGAATTATAGGAATCAAAACAAATTTTACATGGCTATGTGAAATGGCTATGTGAATTAGCTACAAAAATGTAACAATTCGTTTTATTAATCAGGAACTACTGCAGAGTATTGCAAGGAGTTCATGTAGACAAATCCCTATATACAGTTACCAATAAAAATAAAGCTGTTAACAACGGAAAAGAGTTTCTTTATTCGTTGAATTTGACACGGTTTCCTCCGCACCAATTGGAATTAGAGGCAACCAAAAATACATATATTTTTTTTTTCTCCTATTACTCCGTTCCTCTCTGTTGAGTACTGCTTCCTTAATATCGTCCCAGGTATAATTCTTGATCAATTGTGCGTCTCCATGTGTTGTATGGTCTGCCGGGTCTCCTTTCTCCATATCACTTTCTGATTTCCTTAGTGTATGACCTATCCATTTCCATTTTTTTCTATTTATCTGTCTGTTGATCGGTTCTTCTCCAGTTATCATCCATAAATCCTCGTTGCTAATTCTTGCCGGCCAGAATATTCTGGATATAATTCTCAAACACTTGTTGATGAATACTTGTAGCTTCTGTCTGATTTTGACCGAAGTGAGCCATGTTTCATTGCCATATATTAATGTTGACTTAACACACGCTCTGAGTATTGTTAGTTTTGTTGTTCTCGATATTTGGTTGCTCCGCCATATCTTCATTAGGATCCCAAATGTTGTTCTTGCCTTATTTATACGGCTGTTGACATCTTCTGTTGTACCTCCTCTTAATGTTATGATGCTCCCCAGGTAGTTGAATTCTTCTATGTATTCTATGTGTTATTCACTCACTGTTATTGGCTCACTATCACTGTTGTTTGTCCTCATTGCCTTGGTTTTCTCGATATTTAATTCCAGTCCAAACTTTTCTTAGAATGTCGTCTAGTATTGTGTTGAAGAGAAGTGGTGATAATGGACATCCTTGTCTAACTCCTATATTGGTGTAGAATGGATCCCTGATGTTACCTCTGTTTTGAACTGTTGTCTCTGCATCTTTATACATCGCTTTGATGATGTTGATGATTTTTTCAGGAACTCCCTTCTTTGTAAGTGTTCTCCCTATTCTCCATACACAGAACACTGTGTCGAATGCTTTCTTAAAATCTATGAACAGTAGATATAGTGGAAGGCATTCCATTCTACTGATTGTTAAACTATGATCCGTAAAGTATTTAAAAAAATAAAAGTAATTAGGACTAGATTAATAATTAGGACCTTGTTTCCTCATTGAAGTGTTTATACTCCATCAGAAAAAACCCGAAATATTGTTTACAAAGAAATAATTTTAATATATAAGTATAGTTTAAGTTGAATTTATTTTATTATTGTAGTGAAAAAAAATATTACAATATTTTTGATAAACCAATTTTTTTTTCAATTCGATTCATAAATCAAACTTCATTTAAGTAAATTCTATACATTTTGTGTTTAACCAGCACAACGTCGGGTAACTTTGCTAGTTGATGATAAATTGGTTTTATCAATTTTATGATGTTCTTCAATTATATGCTTAGAAATTACTGAACTAAAATTAGTAGTACTTCTTTTTCTTGTTACTTTGACTTCACTTAAATGTTACGTTCTTGGAATCGCGCTGTAAATAGTTTTTTTGTGCATATTTAAATTTGTTGGTTGCGAATTTATCGTCGGCTATCGCAATTTTGTTTACTACACTCTATATCGTTAAATGTTAAAATAAAATTCTTCATTCACCGAACATTCAAATATGAATAGTAAGCAATGCATCCTCTGTTTTAAATATTAAAAATTCTGATTCAGTGCCCTACAAGAAAGGACTGTGAATGGATCGAAATGGATTAGATCTACAGGTACAAAATTTCTTTGATTGTTCATTATGATATTTATTTACCCAGTTAACATTACATAACCAACCCTACTAACACAATTTGTTGTATTGAATGAAGTATTCTATATAATTTCTCACCAACAAATGAAACAAATATATTATATAATGAATATATATATATATATATATATATATATATATATGATATATATTATGTATATAAAAATTAAATATTTTTTTTTTAAATTTAAGTCAAAATCTATCAAAACAAAAAAAATAAACAAATGACATTGAGGGTTGATCAGGAGTACTTTCACCTCTACCAGTATACTTGTTGTGTTCTCGTGTGTAGTTATCAACATAGATGTATGATTCAATATAGCTGGCTGGCAGGCTGTAAAATAATTTCATTTAACTTAATGGTACTCTTATACATTATTACTCATAAGTCATAATATATGAATGGAGCTAGGTAGTTACAAATTGAAGTAACTGAAATTTGTTCATTGATTTTTTTATAAAGAATCACGTATATATATGTATGGTTGTACAAAAAAAAAACAAAAAGAAAAATCAAAAATTATAAGCCAACAGAAAATACTGGATTGGTTCGGAAGTTATTTTTAATTTTTCTGATTTTTATTTTTTTTTTTTTTGACTTAATTTTTCTCATTGTTATTTTTGTTGTAATTTTTTATCAAAAAATTTACATTGAAAAGGGCATTTACCCAATTACCATAATAATAAAAAAAAAAAAAAGAGTGTTAAGGTGTACGTACATAGTACATACATACATATTATATTGTAAATTAAATTCCAAACTTCCAAACAACCAGCATATTGGTGTATGGATACATGTGCATATATAAGTTATGCAATATTTGTTTATATGGGATACAAATAAAACAAAAAAAAATATTATTTCTAGATTTGAGTCTAACCTTCAGTGTTATAGAGTTTATTTTTTTTAGGATTGGATCTAAATTTAATTTAATTTTATTGATTTCCGCTTCTTAATAATTTAGAATTACGATTTTGAAGCTTTAAAATTATTTTTATATTTTTTAAATAGAAAATGTCAATAACTTGAAAACTTTAAATCAACCAAATTCTCTCTGAACATTAAGTTTTTGTCTTTTTATTAGTTTTTTATTATATTTAGTCTTTAAGTCAATTAGCAACTTGTTTTTCATAAATTTTTTTTTTTTTTTTGCATTGTGGTTCATTGATGTATCCTGTGATCTCTTTTTTTTTTTTTTAATATTGTTGTTTTATAAATTTTTTCTCATATTTATGTTTTTATTGTAACATATCTGGTTTTGATCAGTATGACAGCTTTTGGTGTTCACCCTTTTAAGTCGTTGGCCCACATTTTGTAGAAAAATAGGCCATACATTTTTCTTGCATATTAGTATGAAAAAAATAATTAATAAAATATTTTGAGTCTTTTACTAATTGGCAAAACAAATGGGTCGCTTGCTGCTGACATGATGGCATAGTTTTAATTAATCTACCTCAAAATTTCATATACCCATCAATGGAATATTTTGAATATTCGATTTTGGGATTTTTGGATATAAACAATAAATTGCAAAATTTAACTTTAATGAAAATTTTAGAACAATTGTTTTGGTGTTACAATTGCCAAACAATATCCTAAATGGCTTGGAAAAATTTTTGGTATACTAACAATGACACAATATCAATTGGCTTACTTATTATTATTATTTTATTTTATTTATTGCCTTAATGTATTTGTATATAGGTACAATATGTTTAATTTCATATATTTTAATTCTATATTTTATAGACCTTATTAGAATATTTATACCTTTGATTTGTACTTATTTAGACTAACCTGACTTAATTATTGAGAATAAATTCGATTTGTGAAGGATAAAATGGCAAATAAAAACTTTTGATTAATTATTTTTAGCGTTTTGTTTTCTTTGAAGCAAATTTAAATTAATTTTGGCAGCACTCATCCATACGGGAAAACCATTGAAACAAAGTGTTTCAAGAAATGGATTATGGAAACGGAAAAATCAATATTAATAATTTGGTTTTCAACAGTTAAATTAGATTTTCTATTTATGATTGGATATAACATTTTTATATCAGAGGTCTATTTTATTGACGATTTTCAATAGATGCGTTTTGAGAAGTAGTTTTCTATCTAGATGTATTTATATATACCAGGTATTTAATATTATCACTTTTCCAAACTATTTCGAAATTTCCACTGTTTGGCCAAATACAAGATTTTCTTCTTCGATTTAGTTTTTTCTCTATTTTGATTTTCCACTTACAATAGTGGTTTTTAATTATTTTGAAACCATTTTCAAGGTTATTTGTGATTTCATTTGGACAGTTAGAGACAGATAATAACGGAATATTATTAGCGTACAAACAGTTTGGAATATTGGGTAGATGTTGCTGGATGGTATACAATAAAGAAGAAAGCGTAGAGCTTTGCGGAACACCTGTTGTAACAGCGATTTTATTGGATTATTAACTTAATTATTGCTTACTTAATTAAAATGTGAAAAACTATACTATATTTTATGGTGTCATCGTTTTCATAAAAAATATAAATTATTTTGGTTTACTGAGATAATAAAATTGCATTTTCAACTAATTTTTTAAGTAACAAGCTGTGCGAAACCATAAATTTCGAGTTAGATGGCATAATAAATATTTTACAGTACTAATTAAAGTTTACAAAGAAAAGTAAAGGAAACTATTATCAAATAATTTTCCATTTTAAGTAATAACAAATGTTTCGGGTTTCGTTCTCTTGAGTCACCGAACATTATTGTCAATATCAAAAATGACTACAATTTCTGAGTTTATATAAATTTGAAATTACTGATTATATTTTATTAAATATTTCAATGTGTAAGTCATGATGAATATTTTAATTATATATACATACATACACTCAGGGAAAAATCTTATAAAATTAAAATTATTTCCTATTAATTCAATTAGATTTTACTATTAAAATTCGTCAATACGATATACAGTTTTAAAATAACAATTTGAATCTTATTAAACCAAAAGTTGAAATGTACCATTATTTTAATAGTATTGTTCTGCAAATATTATAGTTCATCATATTATAATTTAATAGTATATCCTATTATAATAATAGTTTCACTAATATTAATTTAATAAATCTAATAGTATACACACTATTATTTTAGTAGTATTATCCTATAAATTTTATAATGCATCACATTATAATTTAATAGTATATCCTATTATAATAATAGTTTTAGTAATATTAATTTAATAAATTTGATGGTATGCATACCATTTTAATAGTATTGTCGAAGTGGCACACTTTTTTTTATAATAGGAGCGTCATATTAATTTTAGTATTTAATATTATTACTTTCATACTTCATTTTAATTTAATCAGGTAAATCCTATTTTTCTAGTACCTTAATTTGTTATGTAAGGTTAAAGCAGTCAAAATTAAATGAAACAATATTAATTATTTATTAAATCATTTAATTTTATAAACATTATTTAATTTTACCTGTACTTTTTAACAGACTTTTTTGTAAAAATAGAAATATAGCTTAAATCAATCAAAATAACTATTATCAGTAATAAGTAACTCAGTAATATTAAACATATAAATATATTAAAATTAGATTTAACAAAAAGAAAAAAATAATCTTAAGATTAATTATGTATAACAATAATTACAATATAGGCTTGGAAATGCTCGTTAACATAATTATCCTGCCACTGTTTGCATAAGATATAAGGTGTATCCCAGGTGTTACCCAGTTTCGTGTAAAACTATTTCTTCAATTTGATAAAGTGAAACTTTTTGAATATCCAACTTTGTTAAATAGACACTTTTATAATATATACCAATATGATATAGATATTTTTTTCTTTAAAAACTAAATCATCCATTTCGAAAAAACGTTTGGTAATAAGTTGATTGTTGATCAAAATTATAGATTTTTATTACTATATTATAATATTTTACTTAAGTACTATTCGAATAACATTTATTTTCATTTTTATTTTTAATGTCCTCTCAAATATAGTATTTAATTTATTAACTTTTGACTTTAATTTGGTAAATATTTTCAAGGATCAGTAAATTTTTATAAGTATGGAGAGAACAATGTTAAATAGAATTAAAACTATTAATTCTAATATATAACTCCGAATAAATATGTAATAGTTCTTACTTATATATTCTAACTTCAAAATATTTAATTTAATATCCTAAAAAAATACTAAAGACTTAATACTTAATTATATAATATTATTATTTTAAAAATAACTCTTACAGCATAAAACATGATAAGTTCAAGGTTTTTTAACTTTATCATCAGACAACATAAATTAAATTTTTTAAATGCTTCCTGAATCATTGTTCGTTGAATTTTTCGTTTTATTTTTTGTTTTTTTTTTTTTTTTGTTTTTGTTGAAATTCTAAACTGCATTGAATCGTCTCATTTTCCTATTAATAGACCAATTACATTAAAAAACGATCTCGATGTTATCATTTTTTTTTCTTTTTTCCACTTTTGTGCAATTGAATCTCATATAGAAACGAAGCTTTTATCGTGTGTTCAATTAATGAAAATTATTCACATAAAAATATGTTACAAAAATTGTTTTTGTACCTAGATTTGAACAATTCTAAATAATTTTTTATGCTGGTATATCTAAGTAAGTGGTGGTGTCCATTCATTTAAGAAAAAAAAAAACAAAACAAAAAAAAATCACAATTTTCATTTACCGGTCAGCATTGGACTTCAGCAGCTATTTGCGGAACTATTAATGCAAAAAAAATTTTTTAAATATACATATATATATAATATTTAAATACATAAATGTATATTTATTTGAAATTGTAATAACTTTGAAAAACTTGTCACAAATTGAAGCAAATCAGATATTGCGCGCGAGAATATTTACAAGACTAGATCTATATTCGTTTTATACACAATAATGATTTGATATGATGTATGTACACACAGGGTGTTTCCAATATATCAAATTATTTTTTAATATTATGTTGTTAAATTAAACTTTTGGATATAGAATAAAACCGAGACAGAATCTTGGTAAATCATAGATATAGATTTCACAAAATACAAGACCTAAAATAGAGCCTTGTGGTACGCGAAGAAGATGTTGAATATTTCCGAACTAGTTTTTAGATGTTCTTTGAGTAGTTTTGGATGATCTTGATTAAGTACATATCTAAATTGATTGTTTTAAGTTTGTGTATAACACCTTCGTGTCAGACCGTATCAAAAGCCGAATTTATGTCTAAAACTATCATGCCAACGGATTTCTTAGTTTCTATTTTTGTTTTTATGTAATATTTTAGGCGCAATAGCGGATGAATAGTAGAATGGTAAGATCTAAATCAAAATTGCTCGTTTGGTAATATGTTTTTTCTTTCCAAGAAATCGGTTATCCTGATTTTGATAATTCTTTCGAATATTTTGCTGAATATATTTGGTTAACTATAATTTGTGGACAGTTAGGTGGTTTTTCGGGTTTTGCTATGGGTATAATTTTTGCTTCTTTCCATGAATTTGGAAAATACTCTATAGTTTTAAACAATTTATTAGATTTTTTGGTGAAAAATTCGATGCCCTTTTTTGATAGCTTTTTTATGCAAATTGTAGGAATTAGATCTATTTCAGGTGCTTTACTATTTTTGAAGTTACGAATTATTTTTAGGATCTCAAAATTATTAAATATTTAAATAATAAGATTATAATAAAAAAAAAAATTATTTTTGAATATATTGCAATATTTTGTAATATTATGTTGATAAATCATAATCAAATCAAAATAATTATTTTAATGCGTATATCTAATTAATAATTCCGAAAAATGATGCATTATAATTATAATTAAAAACTGCCATCTCTGACATTGGTTAAACCTAGTTCGTATAAAAATTTTAATTCTATCCAATTTTTACCGAAAGTAAAACCAATTTTTACCGAAACCAATATGATCTACCACTCTGCGAGAATGAATACTATAATTCATTTAACACACCCTGTGTATGTTGTAAGCGGGATGAGGTTGTACCGCTATTCACTATATTAAACTATTTAAGATAGATCTGTCGTGAGTTCGAAAAAACAAGGTCAAAATTACGTTCTGACATAAATGTGGTATTATGTATCATAAATGATGTGTGTAAAAATTATTTAATAAAAAAAGTATAAAACAAAAACAAAATCAAAAAGAAATTATTATATTTTTTTTAAATGATTTTGTCCGCATTTATTTGATAAATTTATGTAAAAATATTTATATATAAAGCAAAAGTATTATTTCATTATTAAATTATGTATTCCCATTCCGGGGATGATGACCACACAATTTTTTTTTTATTTTTTTTTTTATTTTTTTTTTATTATTAAAATGAATTTCTAATTTAAATACCAATATGTCTTGAAAATAATCTAAGTTATGTCATTACCTGAGAACAATAAACCAACAATATTATATAATTTAATTTTCGAAAATCGGACCCGGTATGTACTTTTACATTTTTCTTTCGAACCTGTTTCGTTTCTTTTCTGTTACAGCTGAGTTTTTGTTTAATATTCACTGATATAGCTTATACTGGGCGGATAAGCATATAAGTATATTAAATTTATATATCCTTTCTATGCACACAATCTCGATTTTAAAAATTTTCTAATTGAGAAAATACGTTTTGTAAATTCGTTTGTTAACTTTAACTATTTCGTTGTTCTTGCTGGTGATCGCATAGCCCAGATATTTGAATCTATATTTATTACCTCAATATTATACTCGCCCATTACTGGACTGCCTAAGCCTTCAATAATAATAATAAAAGACTTTGGGTGTATTCATAAATGCTGCAAACTGACAACAACTTTGCCACCAGTTGGCGTACTTTGCAATAATTAATACAAATTCTACCTATATTCTACATTTACTTGACAATTCTGCAAAGTTTCTGTTCATTAATACTGACATTTTGAAAATAAAATTTTTTTTTAAATAACAAAACAAAAACTAAAATACTCAAAACAACAAAGAAAACTACTTCAAAAAATTTTATGTATACTAAAAATGTATTCTACCAAGTTGACGCCCAGTAGACTTTGAGTCTGCATTTATGAACAGCATTCAGAAAATCTGGCAAGTGTGTATATAAATTCAGAGTATGCAGATTGACTGCAGGTTTGCATTTTTGAAAACAAGGTATGTTTCATAAAAACCAAAAGCTGACTTACATTAAATATTTAAAAATATTTCTGTTTTGTATCATTGGTTTTGCTTTATCTTCATTTATCACCAGTTTGAAGCCTTGATTTATTTAAAATGGGATATACTTAGATTGTTCTGTATTTTCACTTCAGCTGTTGTATCAGATATTGCTGTCCTAACCATTATCACTAATTTGCTTCATATTACTAGTTGTATCAGAATTTGGTACAGTATTTGGCTTTTCCTATTGCATCATATGAGTCTGTTTGAAATCCAAGTGAAATTCATATGTCTGTGAGTCTGTCCAGATTTTTGCAGCATTTGTTTGACTTTCAAAAATTAATCTGATATAGATCTGTTTCAACAGAAACTTGTTTGGTACTCATCAATTATTTTTTCTGCTATTGGTTTATTCGTAGGACACTATTGTAAAGACTTTATACTGGTATACAATTCCATTTTGCATATGGGGCATATTATTGAACTTCTTTTTCACTAGTTCACTGGTATTTATTAATTACATGTTTTCCAATTTAGAATTTTCCAAACTCAAAATTGTGCAAAATCAGAATTTTGTAATATGATCCTAACATGTTATAACTTCTGAGAATCAGTTTTTGTGACATAATTATCACAATATCCAAAATCATCTAATTCGGTGTTCTTTAAAAATGTTGTTATTTAATGGATTATGGTGTTAATTATATCTTTTTATACATCTTATAGTTTTATTTTAATTAATTAAGTTAACCATTTTCGAACATAAAAAATATTTTCAAAAAAATAAAATCAAAACTTAATTCTAAGGCCAATTTACAATGATATTTTCCTAATTTTTAAAACTAAACTTCAAAATTGAAGATAACACCAGGAGTAGGTTAATTGAAGTTTATATAGGGGCCACATGAACATTCTGAGGATTAAAAAGTAAAATTAACAAAAATACTTTGAAAATCATGTCAAAATAATTATATTTAAAATAATGTCCACAATTTTTTAAGCACTACTGTTCTCCTGTTGACTTTTTATTACCAAAATTAAAATATTAAATTGAAGTATCGGCTTGCATCGCAAAAATATTTTGAATTTCGAAGATTTATTGATTGCAGAGGAATTCGATGAAGTCAAAATAAACAGTTATGTATAAAAAGGCTAAGATTCGAGTTCAGTAAAAAAATGTCTGTCCTTCACCAAAGAAAGCTCTTTCACATGTGTAACCGTCTAACCGATTATTAAACGTTAATGATAGTCGTCGAAAATGTGGAAACAAAAGAAATACATAATATGTATATAAAGCAAAATATATGTATAATAAATTTATTTAAATTATTTATATAACAGTGGATCTGCAGATAAATGTGCATGCCAACTACAGATCCTTTTTCTTTTTTGAATTAGGGCCTTTTATATAATGGTACTTATTTGGTAATATTTTGTATGTTGTTACACAATATTATTTTTATTAGTTTTTAGTTATTATATATGCTTATATTATATTAGAACCGATGTGGTTGTAAAATAATGCAGACACAATGTTATGTTAAGCATCAGTTTATTAGTCTATCAAATATAAAGAATTAATAAATTAATGAAACTCAGCTAAAAATTTGCAATTTCAATCACAGCCTCATATGGAAAAACTATACTCGTTCGTTCCAATTTTAGGCAAAAATTAAAAAAAAAAAAAACCGTTAATTCAGAGAACATAGTATGTATGGTAATTAATGTTCATATGAAAGACATAAGACACGTATAGATGATATGACTTTTACGTGCGATAATATAGAACACTTTCAATACTTGCTTTATATGGTCGATGTCCTTACCAGCAATTGTGGCTTGCGAATTAATTTGAAAAAACAAAATAAATTTCTTAGCAATAGCCGAAATACCGAGAACGAATCGATGCAACGATTATAATTGAATGTATTGTCATAAAGTCAGCGTCAAGCTTCGGTTGTTGAAAAAAATGATAAAAAATTTCGGTTGTTGAATTCATGATAATTGAAAATGTGACAAATAGATTAATTGATGAATAAAAATTAATTTAGTAAATATAAAGAGATGGTATGTAACCGAGAATATTCAATTGCGATCTGTAAAATGTTATGTATCATGTATACATTTATATGAAGTGGATCCTGGAGACGTGTGATGAAGTTAGATATGTTCTTCAGGAGGATAATAAAATAAATCTAAAAGTTCAAGAGCAATAAGCACAGAAAGACAATATGTGGCTGCAGTTAAATGAAAAAAATTAATTTACTTTGAGTATATGTGATGTGAAGACCAAAATATGAATTAAGAGGACAAAAATATGAGCTATACTGCAATTAATTGTTTATGGTAAAATCGAAGATATATATAGATATAATATATATATATCTATATATATATAAATGTAATGTTGGCAAAAAACAAATTTTTTGATTTGATAACTTTAAAAATTGGACTCGCATAAGTAATATTGGCGAATATAACAAACCTAATAAAACAAACCATAATATTGCAAGAACAAATTATACTGGCACGAAATATTGATGCTCAGTATTTAATAAACATACAAAAAAAAATTGTCTTTATTTAATAACAATTTTTTATGCTAAAAAATGTGTTATGTTTAATAAGAGAATATTGCAATGTTATATAGATATGTTTGTTTTGATTTGCCTAGGTCTGTTATAAGTATGTTACAAGTGGCAACAAGCATAACGTCTCAGCTCTGTAAACGTTAGTAAAATGAGTTCTTAAGCTCAAACCCTGCATATGGATGTTTATAAAAATACAAAATTATAAAAAATATACCTAATCCGCAAGATTGAGATTGTCTACCACTGCTCTTTTTATGAAATTTTAAAAATTGTAAAATATTATGATTCTGCTGGAGCAAGACAAAAACAAATAAAAAAAATTAAAAAAAAATATTTTTTTGGAAATCTAACCTTGTTTACTTTAGTTATATAATATAGTTTTTCGCAAATATTATAAATATTAATATGCGCGTGCCGTACATGTGTCACATCATAAAGTTTAATTTTGATTAAAAATAACTTACCGGTATTTTATTTTAAGAGTCGAATATTTTGTTTTTTATCGCTACAAACTTTTTTTTGTTTTAAACTAGATGTGTTGAAGAATATGGTAAATCAAGTTACCTTTCAATTATTTATTGGTTCTACGAGCGTTTTGAATTCTCTCTTTTTTTTTCTTTTTTTTTTTAATTTTTTTGGTTTTGGATAGTATTTTTATTTTTTTTTTTTTTGTTTTTATTATTCAATATAATCTCTAACTAATATTATGGAAATTTTTTTTAACTTTTATGTTGACAGTAAGGAAGAAGTTACCACTTCGAAATAAAAAAAAATATATATACCGTCGAAGAGTGAATACAAATAAAACAGAAAGTAAAGCAAATATAGTAAAAATTTTACTATAACTATTTAATTTAGATAAGGTTAAAATTTTAGTAAGAATTAGGATTTTTTTTTTTATTTTTGTTTTTTTTTTCACTGTCTCGTTTTTTTTTGTGTCAACATAGATAGATATGTTGATACATTAATGTGTAAAACGATAGAAAAGTTTACAAAAAAAATGTATATATTGATTAGCACAATTCTAAGCAAAACTGAACATATAATAATTAATTACTAGCTATTTCCGGCGTAACATTCACCGCTCCAGCATTAAAAAAATATTTATTTCTTCTTCAAGTTTTCTATTTCCGCAAAACAATTAATTTTTCTTAGCAAATCATCCAGTTTAAGCATAACATTACTGTTACACAGCATATATTTTTTTATGCTATAATCTCTTTGTTGTTACCTCCGTGGAGTATCCGATGTACAACTATCCATTCCAGTTTAAAATTTTCCTTTGCATTCAACAGAGACACCATGTGGGATCAGCAGACGGTGGTGGTTCTGTAATTTCAGCACAAATTGAAGAACTAGTCAATATTGCCCTTTATATGTTCTCTATAGTATCTTGATTCTGATGTTTTTTCTATTAGAATGATTTTTAGCAAATCTAGTGAATTATTAAAGGTGGCGAAGCAAAATTTACCACCATGGCAACAATGGGATCATTTTTTTTTCTTCTGTTCAATATTTTGTTTTACAAAATAAACGTTAATTAGAACTTGAAGATGTGCCTGATGAATTCGTTAATTAGAAACATTTGACTAATTCAAAGACACAAATTAGTGAAATTTTAAAAATGTCAATACATAGCTACTTTATTTTTTGGGTAATTTCAATTGTTTTTATAACTTTGAAAAATACTTCTAATTTGGAAAAGCTTAATATTTTATTGATTTTATGCTGTTTTGTTATTTTATTCTTGTATTAAATGTATAGTTTTTCTATATGGGTTTGGAGCTGGGATATGATTTTCTGTAAGTGATTTATTTAAAAGATGGTCACAAAAATTAGTACTTTTTATTTTTTTTTATTTCTTAATCGGTATTTTTTGTGGTAATATTTTGAAAAAGCTGCACATTTAAATTTTTGGGTTTCTGCTTTTTTCGAAGTGGAAAATTTTACAAACATTATTAGTGTATTAATATATTAGAAAACTTGTATTTAATATTGTGTTAAAAATAGTATACATATACATAATAATATAATAATGTATTATATTTATAATATAAGAGAATTTCTTCAAATCAGCATTCAAAGATCTATATATTATACTTGACACTGTTGATATTTGCTTACTTTCTTTATCTATTACATTCTCATAACCGTATTAGGTAACACAGGGTTTACCGTACAAGTTTTATTGGGGAATTTGTTTTAATTTGAATTTTAAGAAAAACATTTAAATCCCAGCATTTTAATCATTGCGTAGAAGTTGTTTTTTACCAAAACTACGTGTTCTGCATAAATACAATTTAAAAAAATTATTGAACGATTTCATTTGATTGTGAATTATAATACATACCTTCAAATGTAAAAATACTGCTAATTAACTATAGATGCATTCAATATTTCAATTTTAGTGAACCTTTATTTCATTTTTATCTCTTTTGAACTCTTCTGAACCTATAGAAATTTTTGTTCTATACTTTGACTGATTTGTAATAAATTAAAAGCCAAATTTTTAACGAAATTAGCAAGTATATTCGAATCATAATTACTATATTCAGCTTCAATTTCCATAGTACAACGTAACGTGTCAAAGCGTTCATCATAATCATCTTTTTCTACAGACAGACTCATGTGGATCCCAAGTTAATTCAACTGTTCTGAAGCAAATTCTTTATTCAATAAATCTTAGTTTCATTTCGATAAATTATTAATTTTCATTTTATCCTTTATATTTCGATTACATAGTAGATCAATATTTGTATAGTATTACCAGTAACCGTATTTGCAGACGATACGTCATTAATATGCTGTGATTAACGATTCGAACAATCAAAATCAACATAATAACAATTTCAAAATGGCTTGCAAGATATTAAAAGCATATATGAATGTGCAATCCATTTGACTACTTATCAAAAGATCCCATTTTCAAATTTCTGTCAGACATAAAGTACACATATTTAATTTCGTCTTTTCATTCATTATTCATAAAATAATGAAACTAAAAAAAAAATTGCTAAGTGTGTAGTTTTGTAATATTAACTTAAAACAAATTAAACTACATAATTTAAGAATAATAATGATTATTGAAAGTACCCCAAATTTTTGCTCCATATTTTCAGATTGGTTTGATAATTGTTTTGCAAAGCAGTAGCTGGTTCTACAATTTAAATTTAACTTCACAAAGCCATTGTAATTGTCTGAATAAAAAAAAAAATATGAAAATTTGTTTCCCATAATTTTTACAAATAAAACAAAAATATAATAAATTAATAAGAATGAAATAAAAATTATAAGAATAGAATAAGATAGAAAAAGCAAATATAAAATGTATAAAATGGATAAAAAATTTATCTACAGAGCTCCAGGTGAAGGAATCTAATATCCCTAAAGAAAAAAAATAATGAAAAAATGTATGAAACCCTACACTTTATTAAGTTAATAAACTAACTTTAAATGAAAAATTAAAAGAAAAAATATTCTGAATAAAATTTCTGTATAAAATTTATTTTTTTAGTAATTATAATTCATGTTGAAGCCAAATTTAAAGTTTTGAAAAGAATAGTAATTTGCGTAGTGATATAGACTTCTCAAGATAAAACACAAACCATTCATGTTTGATAAAAAGTTTTGAGGTTAGTAAGTTTTATTTTGGACACATAAATACATCTCTCTCATATACTGGTTCGTTTTCGATATATTCCCTATATTCAGGGGCATTTAATGGATAAAATTACTAAAAATAAATTATTTTTGTAATTAAAGAGGTATATATACATTATACATATTTTTAATCAAAACTATTATGATTACTACAAACGAACAAAATATAGGAAACAATAATTACTGCTTAATAAAATAATAGAATAAATTTTTTTTAATTATGTATACATATAATAAGATGTTGAATGACTGTTTTAAAACAAAATAGAAATTTTTTCAACCCGTATGCGCATTTCTGTTGTAAATGCAACTTATTTACATCTTGAGTAAAAGTTCATTAAGAAGAAGCGAGATAAAAATAAAAAGATGTCTACTGCGCAGGTCCTTAAATACTTGTCTATTCCCACCCAACAAACCATAGGAAGAACGTGTTCTTTAAGAAGAAACATATACAAATCCCCCGGGTGAACTTTATGCGAATGTTCGCCTGGAAGAATTAAAAGCGAATTACAAACTTCAAAATTTTTGAATGTATTGAATTATAAAAATTTTAAATAAAAATTGAATTAAAAAATAAAATAACCTTAAATATTTATAATAAATAAATATTAATAATTAAATTTTGATGAATTTTATTGAAAATTACTTTAAATCCCTGAAACAGATATTATCTTCTTCTAAAAATTCTATTTTTATTCTTCTAAACATTCGTATTTTCTTCTTCCCGGGGAAACTAATGCGATTCAATTTACGATTGTCGCGGCGATGTCAACCTTTTCATAATACTAATGAATCGCAGAAGAATAAAATATGAATTGGCGGCGAACAAATACATTCTTCTAGGGGATACTTCCGCGATAATTATGCGATTCTCATGGTTTGTTGGGTTATAATTATAGATTATGGAATTTTTGTATGTTTATTTTTATGCATATAAATTTATTCTGGAACAACTTTCACTATATTATTTTTTTTTTTTTTTTATTACCTAAACATATTTAATTTTTTTATATAACAATTTTTTTTAATTTATTATTTTATATTTTTACATAAGAACAAATTAAGTGTGTAACCTTATAAATATTTTTAGTACTCCTTCTCTTAATTAGATTAATTGATGGATTTCCATATTAAATACCAATATTAATAACTTAATTAATATATTTATTTGATCCTAGCTTTAGCAAATTAAAGCCATCGGCTTATATTTATGAAATAATTAATCATATATACACCCCACATTATATTCAGATAGTCCTGCTGATATTAATACCATTTATGATTTTATATTGATTAACTGCAGTTCATATGAAAAATTTTATTCTGTAATAATAATTGTTGGTGTTCGATTAACTGAAACGATAATATATTCTAAATACAGGCTATTTACAATTAACTTAAATAGGAAATACTGCTCAGCTTTTAATTATTATTCCAGCGACATTTTTTTAATATGAAAATAAGTATAGATGTGTGAAAAAAATGATTTATCAAATAGCGCTTTTTAATAGAAAATTATTATCTAATATTTATATAATATTCCATAAAATTCGGCATGAATTATTTCTCATTTTTATTTATTTTTTTGTTAAATCAAATCAATTAAAGTAAAATTAAAAATAGTTTCGGAAATATCTCCAATATATTAAAAATGATTATGAATTTGCGTAAGTTGTCAGAATTACTTGTATGCACCAGAAAAACTCGGATGCAAAATATGAGTAAAAGAGATAATATGTATATAGTACTTATGTAAATTACCACTAAATGTCACTTAAGATATTGAAATTTACTACAAAACACTTACTTATAAATATAATATAATTTTTTCTAAACTTAATTATTACTATTTGTATCATAAATAATTTTTTTTTTTAAATTTAAATATGCATTTAAATATATATGTACATATCACATTATATACACATATACAGATGTAAATAATTATTATTATAATAATAATCAAAGGGGTGGCATTTGTACATTTTAAGAAATATGATACCGAAGGTGTCAATTTAATATTGTTATAATAATGCGAATTAGTGGCGTCAATTTGATTAATAACTTTTTATAATATCACATATGAATTTATAATATTAAATATAATATATAAATAATAAAAATTTAAAATAATAACAAAAGCAAGAAAAAAAAAACTTTGCATACAAATTTATGCAAAAAATTACATAGACGAATACTGTTTTACAATTCGATTAGATTAATCATAACTGATTTACATTATTGAATTTTTTATTTTATTTCGTGGTTTTTATGTTCCGTATCCGCTTTACTTTGTAATCTTGGTTAGGATTTTATTTGAATCCTTTTTGGTATATTACGATTGTCGTTTTCTAATACAATATAGGTTTTGATGATGTGGGCGGAATTTATTTTTTTAACAATAGGAATACGATATATAAAAAAGCTTGTTTATCTTTTTAATAATAATTTCGTTGGTAGCTTATTTTGCAAAGACTCGCCATGATGGTATTTTATTTTTCTTGAGTTGCCATTTCTTTCTTCGTTTCGCACTTTGATCGTCTATGCACAATATGTATCTGAACTATTACTACTAGAATAATTTTCAAAATAATTTCAATTAACAGAACTTAAACTGGAACTGGATTCAGATTTAGAAGAGATTTGTAGTCTATAGTTAATCGTTGTTACCCCAAAACCAGTTAGGTTTTAGGTATAAACATAGTACTAATCACACAATTACTATAAGTTAACTTCCGATATCTGTTGATTTTGTTAATAAAAATTTTGACATTGGTGCATGTTTAATAGATTTAGAAAAGGCACTCAAATCAATTTGATTTTGGTTGGATGGTTTAGTTTATAAATTAATGCAATATGGCTTCCCAAGCTCCTTAATAATGATTAACAAGAACATGTTATAAGGGTTTAGAGCAAAAATATTTTAAGCGGTGATTTCTTGGATTATTTTAGGAAAAAAATTGTTATAGACGAGGGGGTCTATTTTTTAATTTAGCCTGGGTTACAGAGAGTTAAAGAAAATCGAATTAGAAAAATTATGTCTAAATAATATCATCCCCTACAGCTCCGAAGGAATTGAAACTAAAGCAACATCTTCTTCATAACTTTTTTTTAAAATTAATACACCTAATTAACGTAATGTAACGATAAGCATAAAAAAACTTACCGTTTTTGAATAATAGCTGCACAAACTTAAAATTTAGCTTTTAAGAAAAAATTTGAAAATTTTGTATAAAAACCGTTGATTATCTCGAAAAAATTCGTTGATATTTTTTTTATTATTGTGTTAAGCGTTACATCATCCGTTATAACATTTTTCATACACAACTTTCATATCAGACTTGCCGTTTTTCAGGTAAAGTCATATAAAATTTCAGTAACCTAAGCTTTTGACTAAAAAATAAAATTGTTACAATATTCAACTCCTGTCTCAACTCAACAGGTTTAACAATTAGGTCAAGTTAGATTAAGTATAGGCTTAATAATTAGTTTAAATTATGTTATCTTAATCTAGAGTTTTATTTAACAAAAAAAAGATATAATACTAATTTTTAAGCCTTATTTTTACAATATATATATATATATATATATATATATATATATATATATATATATATAAATATATTAACATACATTAATAATTACAAGCATTAATAATTACACAAGCAAGCATGAATAATTACATTAAAATAAGTAGTAAGCAAATTAAATTAACATAAAATATACAATTAGTTTAAATGTTAACAATAATTAGTTATATTAAAGCCATTTTGTAGGCTAAGATAATTTTAAGTTTATTTCAAATACAAATAATTTACATTAAAAAAAAAAAAGTAATCATCGTTATTCATTGTTTTTTGACATTCATTTCAATTTCCGCAGCTGATCTTAAACGTCTTTTCGTAATAGATTTACATATTTGTTAACTGTCATTGCTTTACTTGAAGGACTTTATTTTTCATTTCCTTAAAACAAATTTAAAAAAAAAGTTATTCTTATCAAATATTAAAATCTCCGGATTTTACAAGCTTTAAATTTACTTATTTAAATATTTCACTACAGCAATATTAAATTTAATAAATTTGTGAAAATTAAAAAAAAAAAAATTAAATATAAAAATATCATTAATAATTACAATATTATACGAAATTAAATAAATAATAATAATCAAATTTATTCGTTTTTGTGGTATTTTAAAAAGACCCACGTAAAGGTTTTAATTAAAAAAAAAAATTGAAAAGTTCAAATTTATATCGTCGAAAACTGTCTAAAAAATGTACGTGAAACAAAAAAAAAAACAAAAAAAAAATTAAATTTAAAATATTGGTAGATGGATGGATAATATATAATCAAAAATCTAAGTTGATCGATCGATTAAAGGTTTTCTGTTTAAAGATTGATATTTCGTTTTCAATTTTTTTTTTTTTTTTGTTTTTTTGGTTTGAATTTTTGAATGCTATTTTGGGTGCTTTATTTATGTTCAGTTTTTGATTTACTTTTGATTGTTGCGTGCCTTTTGTCCAATTTGATTGTTTAAAAAAAAAAAAAGATATAAATATATATATATATATATATATATATATATATATATACATATATATATATATACAGATTTTTCTTATATTATAATTTTTTTTAAGATGATCCTTAATAATATCTAAAAACCAAAACGAGAATGTTGTGCAAATAATCACAGAATCACAAATATTAGTTGTCGGCAAGATGTTGAATATTTGGATATTTCTTACAATCAGAGCATTCAGAACAAATAGAATTGCATTCCAATTCGATTTTAAATCGATCGACGCCGACAAATATTATAATTTTCATAAGAAATAAAAGAGCATCCGGAATTTTATATACTTTGATTGTAGTGAATGAAATCCTTTTTAATTTTAATTTCATTTTTTTTTTTGTTCTTTTTTTATGAATATTAAATTTGATTTTATGAAAATATTTGTTAAGATGAAAAGAAAAAGAAAAAAAATTTGCAAAAATATTTAGATTACATTTTTTTGTTTTGTTTTTTTGTTTTTTTTTTTGTGGTCAGATGAGTAATATGCGTTGAATTGAAATGTTTTAAGGATAAATAAATTTGCAAAACTAAATGATCCTCATTATATTTTTATATAATGTTAATATTTTGTATTAAATATGAGTTGATCACTAAAAGGTCTGAGGCTTTGAATACCGAAGCGTTGGTTTATTCAGATTACATTATTAACTATTATTATGTGGGCAAATATGACCTGTATTGAGAACTTTATAGTATTTTGTTTGATAAATATTGATGCGTTGGGAAAAATCATGAAAAAAATATATATGTGTAGTAATGACTCATAATAAAATCGGAAATGAAAAAGAAAAATTCTTTGAACTTGGCATCTAATATATTCCAATCAATACGCTAATAATATCTGTAAAACTTTCCATCTCGGTGAATTAAAGCAAAAACCAGTTACCTGAGCCCAAAAATTTAAGTGTAAAGCTTTTTCAAAATATTACCGATTAAAAATTAAAAAGTACTAATTTTTGTGCCCGTTCTTCAAATAAATCATTTACAGAAAAACATATCCAAGCTCCAAACCTATATAGTAAAACTAAATATTTAATACAATAACCGAATTGGAAAACATCATAAAATCAATTAAATATTCATGCTTTTTCATATTGAAAATATTTTTCAACCATAAAAACAATTGAAATTACCCAAAAATAAAGTAAATTAAGTTAAATTTATCGGGTTTGTGTCTTTGAATTAGTCACGTTGAAATGTTTTTAATTGATCAGTTTAGGCACCTATTCAATCTCAAATTAATGTATATTTTATAAAGTTAAATATTGACTGAAAAATATTCCTATTGTTGCCATGGTGGTAAACCTTGCTTCGTCACTAGATTTGTTAAAAATCCTTCTTATAGGAAAAACACCAGAAGCAAAATACTACAGAGAACATAATCAAGGGCAATATTGACTATTTCTTCAATTGGTGATGAAATTAAAAACTACCATCGTCTGCAGACCCCACATGGTGTCTCTATTGTATGCAAAATAAAATTTTGAACCAATCAGGACAGTTGTACATCGATGACTCCAGGGAGGTAATAAAAAAGATATTATAGAAAGAAAAAAATACCCTAATGTAACAAAAATGTTCTGCTTAAATTGGTCGAATTGCTAAAAAAAATTAATTAATTTGCGGAAATTGAAAGCTTTGTTTTGAGTTAAATATTTAAATGAACAAGAAATAAATATTTTTGGAATACTGGACCAGGGAATGTTACGCCGGGAATAGCTAGTAGTAAATAATTCCTGTGGAAATTAAAGACAAAATAATAATTATATATTTGTGAATTTTTTGTTTTTTATACCATTAGAAGAATACAATGTCATGTATATGTAATAATTGATGGTGTACAAATTTAATTTCACATACTAATTTGGATTTAAACCAATGCAATATATCAGCTTAAACAAAAGTAAATTATTAATCATAGATAACTCATTATGCTTATTATGGGATTAATTTCCCGATTTCTGCTTCAAAACAAGATTCTACTGTACAAGTTAAACATCAAATCTATCTGATGAAATATTGGGATTTATATAATATGTGATTAAGTGAATTAATTTCTACGTCAACAATTATTCAAATACTGAAATCGTTGTTTGTGTAATCAAAAATAGGACTGGACTAATTACTAAATGTAAAGTACAGATTTTTCTTACTTCTAACATTTTGTATGAAAATGTTTAAAATTTGATCATTAATTTCAATTCTAAATGAAAAATATTATTTTTATATGGATAAGTAGATAGTAGTGGCTGTCGGTATGTACTGATACACTTAGATCATTAATTGAGGTCCATTGCGGTAGCGTGGTCAATAATAATACATTTTAGTATAGTTTTCCATATTTAAAAATAGTAGATGTACCATAAAAATTCTAAATATTGTATGGACATAATTGTGTATTCCAATCTGTGTGTAAAAGCAGTTAGGGTGTTCATCCCATAGACTTGGAGTTGTATAAAAAGCAATTTTTTTAAATTTGGGTTTTATAAATTTGTATAACAAAAAAAAATAAAAAACAAATATGTATGAAAATGAAGTTAATATTAAAAATAGAAGATGAGCTTAATAAAGCAAAAAAATTATTAAATAGATAAGATTGGGAATCTGGAGGTAAATCAAAAGAAAAAAATAACGCTGTTAATAGAGGTGGGTTCAAGTATCTCCTATGTCAACTGAGTAGTATTAAAGCAAAACAAACCCTTTCAAATTGTGTAGATACATTAATGGGAAATCCGTTTGAATACATCCAGTATTTTTGAGATATTTTCAATATTTATGTAATAAAGTTTTGCGTTATCAAATTAAAGTGTAAACGATATATTTACACCAAAATTGACCTTTTGTAAATATAATTTATGACATTGTTGATAGAATACTATTTGATCGTATTTGAATACCCTAATCGACTTAAACAAACATATATACTAAAGCTTTTTTTTTATAAGTGTGTTGTGTACCTATACATAACCTTTAGAGTACTGTGGGTATACAATTATGAAGAAGTTATAACAAATTAAATTTTTTTCGACATTATAATATTATTCTAAGTTAATTGCATTTTTATATTTTATCCAAAATTTTAAGTTTTATCTCAGTTTTAGCTTATATCTCATTTATGTAGTTTTGTTATATCAAGAATTAACTTTTAAATTCTGAAATTCTCTAAATTCTTAAAAAGGACTATTTTTTACTCCATTTTGTTTTTATTTTGTTGTTGTCTTTTTTATTGTGAACTATTTGACTGAACCTATTATTAGGCGCATTATTTTTATGGTCAAAGGCATAATCAAATAAAAATGTATTGTTTCTTTTTTTGTATTCATTTTTAAAAAATATCTTATTATAATTGGAATAAAATTTAAAAAAAAAAAAAAAAACAAATTTTAATATCGATATATCATTTAAATATTAAAAAAAAATAATTTGATATAAATTTTTTAAAATTTACCACGCAACTTATAGTTTTAGGCTACCTACATATTATTATTTTTTTTCGGTTGGATTGCCAAAAAAAAGGGTGCCATGAAACCTTTTTTTTTGTTGTTACTTGGCAGTTGACTCTTCTTTGTTAACATATATTTATATTATCATATCTAAATGAATATTCAATTGTATTTGTGAATGTTTTTTTTATTATTATTTTTTTAAAAATTAATTCGCTTTTATCTTTTTGCTTTTTTTTTTAATATTCATTCACAAAATTATAGCAAATCTCAATAGTTTTATTTATAAAATTAATTTTTTTTTCATAATATTGTTGTTGGTTTGATAGTGAATTTTTAAACCACCTGAAAAATAGATATATAATATTATAATTGTGGTTGGTAGAATTTATATATATATATATATATATATATATATATATATATATATATATATTTGTTAATATCCTTAAATTACATGGTTTCATTATTTAATTCGACTAAAAATCATCGTTTAAATTAAAGATAATTTCATTTCCGATAAGAAATTCTTTAATGTGTTAGACAGTTTTTTTTTGTCTGCTTATTTTTTTTTTATTTTTAATATTTTGATTATAGGGTGTAAAATGAAAATGAAAAGTTATTTGAGAACTATTTACCGAACCAAAGGTAAAATAAAATAAATGTCAATGTCCATGACAGAAATATATTTTTGAACTAAATTTTTTGGTAGGAGTGAGAAACTTCTCGCTATTCTAGTGGGTCTAAAGTCTAAACCATTATCATAGCTGGATTGAAAATAGATAAATTTACCCGTAAACATTCTAAATGCATAAAACTAAACATACAAATTTATGTAAAATAAAATTGAAAAAACAATATTTTTTGTAAAAATTCAAATACACACATTGGTTGATTATGTATGGTGTATTATATTGTATGTAAATTTAACTACGATAATTAAAAAATGGTCTGCTGAGTTTGTTTTGTACGCAATATAAATAAACAATAATAAACAAAATATAAATAACAAAAAATAAACACTATAAAACTAATTTTTTGTTATAACTTTACACCTTTAACCGAAAGGTCCCGGGTTCGATTCCCGATGAAGCAGAAAAAAAATGCTTCATTGGTTTTTCGAGCTGATACCCTTTGTCATTGGGATATAATAAATGACGAGAGATAATTGAGAGTTAATCTGGTAACATATTAAATAAAATGAAACAATTCTATTTAAGAAGGCTTAGTTCCTGACAATAGTAGTAGTTTTCCACATTTAATGAGTAGATAAGCCAGTAATTTGTTAAAATTAATACTCGAATTATTGTAGATAGTGTAAAAATTGCAGTACCGTACTTAACTAAGCACGAAATTCTACCTAAGTTACTGTCAAGATCATAAAAAAAAAAATTGCAAAAATTGTGAAATAATTAAAATGTAAACCAATGGTTAGCAGTTTAAAGAATTAAAAAAATTCAACAGTCTGCAAAATACAATTAATAAAATATTTTTTATATTTGAAAATTAGTAAGTATTTAAGATTAATTAGGATAGTATAGATTAAAGTTTGTACTTTAAGAAAAAATGAGCAACTATCAGAATATTGAAAATAGAGAGAGGAGATCAGAATTAATTAAAAGGAATATAAAAGCTTCTTTAGAGCGTCTTTATAGAGAAATCAATATAGTTGGTTCGATGAAATGTAAGGATAAATAGGTTAGCAAAGCGGAAACGATTAGTAGTATTAATCTGGGCTAAGTTTGAAATATATGGGGAGTTTATATATTTTATTTTATTTTATTTTATGGGGTCGGACCACGGAAGGTGACGTAGTACGAATCTTAAGAAATTTTTTGGGATTGCCTCAATTCCACCATATCTGACCAGCATATTCTAATTGGGGCCTAACAAGACATGTAAAAAGGGATTTTAGGATATATGGATCTTTAAATTCACTAGACCAACGTTTTATAAAACCTAACATTGAATTTGTTTTATTGATGATATTACTATAATGTAATTTAAATGTGAGTTTATCATCAAAAGTGACATCTAAATCTTCGACATATATCGGCCAAATTCATACATATATCAGGTATTTTATTTCATTCTCTCAGTGGAATTACCGATGTACAACTGTCTATTCTGGTTTAAAATTTCATTTTGCATATAACATAGACACATTGTGGAGATGAGAAAGATGGTAGTTTTGTAATTTCAGCACCAATTGAAAAAATAGTCAATATTGCCTTTATGTTCTCTTTATAATATATTGCTTCTGGTTCACATCTAGTGAATTTTGTAAATATTTTTTTTATGCTTGACAATATTTTGCTTTACAAAATAAAAATTCATTTGAACTTGAAGAAGGACCTGAATTGGTCAATTAGAAACATTTAGAGGTGATTAATTCAAAGACACATACCAGAGAAATTTCAAAAATTTTAATAGGCACTTTATTTTTTGTATAATTTTAATTGTTAAAGTTATCAATAAAAATACTTCTAATTTGAAAAGGTTTCATATTTTATTGATTTTATGATGTTTTGCTATTATTTGATTTTATTTGGTCTTGTATTTAATATATAATTTTCCTAGATGGGTTTAGAACTTGATATCCTTTTCTATAAATGGTTCAGTTGCGTTAGACACGAAAGTTACTACTTTTTATTTTCGGTAATTTTTTCCGCTAATACATTTTTTTTTTGTTTTTTAAGTTAAGGCAAACATTAGGTTTTAAAAACGATATCTTTATACATGAATGTTGAGTTTGGACTAATTGAGGATTGTAGAAAGAAAACCTTTCATCATTAGGGACAATAAATTTGTTAATAATTACCTGATATTACTCTTGAACTTTTGAAGATTATATGGAGGTATATTTTTACATTGTGGAAACACCTTAGTTGGAATATTGTTCCATATTCGGGAAAATTTGACTACAAACGATATGTTAAAAAAGCTTGAAATTTAAATTATTGGTTTTGTACCACTACTTTTTGCTTTAATTCACTAAATGGAAAATTTTACTGGCATTATTAGGGTATTAATACATTAGATAATTTGAATGTTGGCTCGAAATTATTATTTTAGATAAAATCGTGGTTTTTCTTAATGAGTTGATAAGCCAGTCATTTGATAAGCCAGTAATTTGTTAAATAAATACTCGAAATATTGTAGATTGTAGTGTAAAATTGCAGTACCGTACTTAATTAAGCACGAAAAGGTGATTCTACCTAAGTTACTGTCTACAGATAAAAAAAAATCATATCATGATGAAAAGAGGAGTTACATTACATACTTGTCTTAATTTTAATTTTTTTTTGCAGAGGTTTATAATATGTATAATTATTTCTAATGCGTGCTTCAACAATGCATTTAGATATTGATTTGTTTTATAGATATATTACAGTCTATTGTTTTAACTCACATCGTCATGATTTTAATAGAAAAAAAAACTTTCTAGCAATATCACTACAAGAACTTAGGTTCCTGGTCAGACAAGATTTGTTCAGATTTAGGTATTCCATATCTAATTTCTTACATTATGTTTTATTGAAGTAATGTATTGTTCTGTTTTGATTTACTACAAATCTATTTTTACTTATTAAAATGCATTTTTATATATATACAGGCCAATTTTTTACTCAGTAAGAGTCCATCACTAAAATGGAAATGAAATTTTTCTTTCATCATAAAAATAACCGATTGAAAACTTGTTATAAAATAATCCCCCATGTGTACGTATATTTTTTACGCTTATTTTATATGACTTAACCTTCAATTTGTTTCAATTCATTCATCCCCGTTCCTATATCGAATATAATTATGCACATTTTGATAGGTGAAACAACACAAAATTAAAATGCGATGGTGATTTTCTAAATTTATTCATTAATTTTGTTATTTTTCAATTTTTTCCTGTATTACTTTGTCAATATCATCACCACTACAATAATTATCACCTCCATTATACACATTCAGTATTATTATATATATATATATATATATATATGTAATAAAAATGCGTTATTTTACAAATTAATTTGTCAAAGAAAAAATGTTTAAACATCGATCAACTTTTTTATGATCGTAAACTATTATTAAAATTAAATAAATCCAGACTATTATATTTTCAGTTTGTATGTAAATTTACAGATAAATCTCGTTATATTTATTTATTTATTACTAATTTGTGAGAATAAAAATACATAATGTGAATTGAAATACAGTTTGAAGAAAAAATGTATTAATTAATTGTGTTTAAACTGGGATGCTAAAATTAATTTTTCTAGAGTAGAAGAAAGAACAAATATTGGTGATGTTTAGAACATGAATGGTACTAGAATAAAAACAAAAAAATTAAGGAAATTGATTGTCAAAAAAATGTCAAAAATGGTGTTAAACAATTATTGTAATCAGTGTAATTTAAAAATTAATTTTAAAAAGAATCAAGGTTTGCAGTGTGATGGTGACTGCAAAAACATTACTGCAAAAACTGTTCGGAGTTAGGTATAAACTAAATCTACACAGGATACGATTTCAATTGAAGAGAACTCGGTTTTTTAGCGTATTCCATAGTTCAATTGTATCTGCCATTGATACAAATGGTTGGGGAAATATGAAGAAAACCGAATTACAAATAATTCAAAACAAAGCAATAAAAAATGTTTTGAACACAAATATATAAAATGCTTATTGGGACCATCAACACAAATACAATCTTAAGAACAATAAACAACAACACAATACTGGAACATCGAATTTGCTTCAAGTAAATAATTGCTAGTTGCCAGTGGTACAAGAAATGATTCTATTTACAATAATGCTGTTAAAGAATACAACTGACTTATTAATTTTAAAACACTGAATTGTAAATTACAACAATTACAACGAGATAAAAATAAATAAATAATAAATAAATAATAATAGAAATGCTTTGAAATACCGATCACATGATCACTCCTATGTATACCAAAGAATTGCTCAATATAAAAAGTATGCTGATGACAGTGCAAAAACCCAGGTATTTTCATACTTTTTTTACCATTTTGAAAATGTGTCTATATTATTTTATAAAATGAAGGTGAGGTGCCAAGATTAAATTTATTTAAAGTGGGCCGTATAGTAACTAGCATACAGTTTTTTTTGTAAATTTATAAATAACCCAAAATTTAATTTTGTAAATGTTCAGTTTAGACTAAAATATTTAAAGAGTATTTTTGAAAAAATATTATTTAATTTTTTTTTTATTTATAATATTTTTTTAAATATTAGATTTCATAACAATTATAGTAAATTAATTAAAACTAAAATGAAAAATCTTAAAAATAGAAAATAAGCAAATATAGTAATAGTACAAAATTAAAAGCATCTACAGAATTCAAAATATAAATAAAATAAAATGTTTAGGAATCATTCTATTGCAAAAGCAAGTTTCGAATGGTCCATCACATAAAATAAACAATTTAAATCATTCGATATTTGTGGAGTAAACAAATTTAAACGTAAATATTAATTTGGAAAACTAAAATCTAAAAGAAGTTGAGAATTTGGGAAAATTTGTAAACTTTTTTGTACCCACTTAGATCAATAGTTGATCAATTAACTCTTGATTCTCAACATATCAAGTTGTTAAGCATTTTTAATTATAAAACAGTACGTTAATTTTGGATCTCCATCTAAAAAAAAACCACTCAGATTCGATAAAAATGGAACATCAATACTGAATCAAGTCCACAATGAATTGTGATAAATAAACCAAATAATAACATAAAGCCATAACGGTAAAATTTCTTATTAGATCATTAAAATTAATTTTGATTCTATATTAATTAGAAATAACGTATATTGAAACAAAATATACTTTGACTTTTCTGTAAATATATATTTATTAAAAAATTCTATTCTAATGAAATCTCAATTTCACTATTCTTGACTAAAATAAAAAAAAATAAAAAAAATATTAGAATTAAAATAAACCAGAACACCACTATACATATATATTGTAAGATCACCATATTCGGTGCAAAAAAAAAATACACTAACATAGAATTAAATATTAGATTTTTTTTTATATTTTTTATTTTCTATGTGCATACATAACTTAACTACCCACCTGTCTTGTTTCTTTAAATATTATCCAATACATACATTAAATTAGTTTAAGATTGTCTATTTGAATTTTAATAATAATTCAATATTTAACTGATTGAAATGCGATTATTAGACATTTAGAATCTCCATGCACTCCCGCCTCAAAATCCAAATAAAATTGATTTTTAAATCAATTGTGACAGTTGCAACATTGTCATTACTGTTCAATATTTTGTTTTTGTTTTTTCTTATTCAAATCATAATTAAATTTAAATTATATGTTTTTGATTTTAAATAAATTCCAATTAAGATATTCTAATATTTTTTTTTGTTTTTTTTTTGTGTAAAGTATGCGTCAGGTGCATTGAAACTATTTTTGGATTGTAGTTACAAAGAGACTTAATTTTTTTTTTGTTCATGACAGTGCAAAAATGATCTAATTCTAATATTTTACAAGCAAATTGTAATTATTATAATAATATGAATAATTATTAATATTAAAATTTATTTACCGGTTTATAGATGTTATTTGCAGCCTTTTACAGCTTCACAATAACTTATACAGAGGTTGTAATTACAACTTCTATTCGTTTTTCATCAATTTATTGGCTGTATTATTTGGCAGGCTGTACATATAAGAAAAACAAAATCATCATCACTTTCCTTGTGATCCTATCTGTGTGGCATAAGTCGGAGACAAAAAAAATAAAAGATGTTCAATAACTAAATAAATTCGATTGGTATAATATACATAATTATACATTTGGGTTTTTATAATAAAATTACAACAAACTAAGCTAGTTTCCTATCACAGCGGTACAATGGGCCTTCAATCGTTTGCACAGAATATTGGACAGGATCTTACACGTTAAATAGAAATACTAGTTGGCGCAAGACATTGAATCGCCCTTTTTGAATATTGGAGATATTGAACTTAAACTCTAGTCATCAGGCATGCTGATCCAGATTTGTTTGGTGATTTGGTACATGAATCCAATCATAATTTAAAAAGTTTAGCTGTCAGGTTATTTTGTCCAAGAAAGAGAATCTGCAAAAATATCTTAGCATATATAGAGAATATAGAGTTGTTTAAGCTCATTGGCTGAATTTTGAAAAGAAAATCTAAGATGCCAATACAGCTGTGAGTCTATAGAATAGAAACATTTCAAAATAAAATACTCAAATATATTGTACATAAGCATATACGCATTATATAGACAATTACAATGTCAAAGCGAAAGCAAAATTATTATATTATTACATTTATTAAAAATCAATTTTTAGACCACGTTTAAACTTTTCAAATTCTATTTCTTACAAATTCTATTTCTGGTTGCCGCTTGGGTTCCAAACAATCATCTCTAATTTCTCATTTTTATCTCTTTTGCTATCATAAATTCACATCTTTATATGGTTTATATCTGTTATATGAATATAAAACAAAAAATACTCTTCAATACTCTAATTTTAGTCTAAACTCAATATTTATAAAATTAAATATATGAATATAAATAATTAATTAATATTTTCTATAAAATAGAATTTAATAAAATATATTAAAAAAATATAAAATGTTCATCAAACCAATTTTATTTTATTTAAGCCTTTTATATTCAATATGTAATATAGAATCAACAAAATGATATAAAATTCATTATCGAAAAAATATAACCCACTCTTAATAAATCAATTTTGATGTCTTCTAAGAAATTTCCTATTAATTTCTTTTCCCTTTTTACTCCTTTTTATTTTCTTTGATTTTTCTTTGTTTTTATAATTCTTATTCTTTTCAATTTCATAGTCAGGCAGGATCACATAACAAATACAAAAACAAAAAAAAAAAAAAAATATATTTCAAATTATACTCTCAATTCATTGAGATGAAAATATTTGAATTGTTATTGAAAGAAGTTTTTGGTCAAAAATTTTTGACATTTTGTGTCGCATGCCAATCAAAGATCAAATGCCGCTCTAATTTTAATCGAATTCATACAACAACAAAATCAATCGAAATCAAACTTATTTTCAGTATATGGTATTAGCATTATTGCCTTGTGTGTTGTAAACAGGCCAGTATATTAAAATTTTTTTCCGAACATTACATTCGTATTACCTTCGGCTAAAATTTTAATAACAATCGTGAAGTGAATTTTTTTGTGATTTCTTTATTGTTAGTATGTATATTATTTTTTCTTATTTTTGTTTTTTTCTTTTCTTTGATAACATTACCTGTACCTTATACCTATTGCACGGTTTTCATTAAACAAATGCTGCCGGTAAATTGGAGAAAATTTTGAAAGAGAGGAGTATAGTAGATATACTATTAATGTGATTGAGTAAGTAAAATTATAATATTTATATTTTTTTATGTTAGTATTGAAAATATCGGCGATTGGCGATAATTATAGGAGGCATATTTTTGTGTTTGTGGAGATATTTTTTTATAAATATTCTTCGATATGTATGACGGTTCTCTAATATTTATGGCATGTCTCTTGATCTTTCTCCCGATATTATAGGAATTCGCCCGACATTTTATCATTGTTTCTCTATCACCACTCTATCAGTCATCTCATCAGCTAAAGGCAAACTGGCCTTTAACGAGTATAATGGTTAGAGTTTTTAACAACTTATCATTTTAATATTATTTTACATTAGGAAATTAGCCCAAATTATGGAAACGTTAAATTTCATATTGATCAATATTGTTTTGATGTTCAAAGGTTTCAATTGGTAGGTGGTTAATTTGTATTACCAACGTGTTATTATTGTGTTGTCATTATGTTCATTATCTTGTATGTAGTATAATTTTGCTTATAAATTTTTTTAATTCTTAAAATTAAGAATAAAAGCAGTAAAATTTTTTAATGCGACTATGAATATTAATAATGCTCTATAATATTGATAAATTATATTTATACCATGTTTATACGAGACAAAAATATGTATAATTTTTTTATTTTATCAATATTTGATGCGAAAACTACGTTGTCAGTAACAATTTCGTTGCACTTGTATATAAAAAAAAATTAAAAATATTTTGACACTGATATATATTCCCTGAAAAAAATTCAAAAGTCAAAAATTTACCAGAAATTTTAAAGTTAGGTAGATTTGCTCACCTCTTACCGAAATCACCCCTCACCGGCAAAATTTTGGAAGATTTTTACCACTTTTCTCCCTTCTATTTTTACTAAAAAAATTTAATCTACCGGCCTGGCCTGTACGAATTACAATATAAAAAGCAAAATGGTATAACCGTATGACTACTATTGAAGTAAATATCCTCCATGAGCGTTATGTATATACATGTATAATTTTTGATATATCATATTTGTATTTATGTGCGGTTGTGTATAAGTTTAGGAATGTAGGTATGTATGAATAAAAGTATATTTTTGTCAAGAGAACAATGACCAAATTTCTACCTGAAACAATAGTGTTCAGTTGCATAAAATATTATTGAACCCGGCGCGCAAAAAAAAAAATTGTTACAAAACAATGAGCATTATGATTAAAAGGAATTATGGATTTAAAAAAATTTTATTTTAAAGGAACTTTATTGAAAGATTATGGTAAAAAGTACAGCGAATTTGATTTTTATTTTGTTATACTATTTTTTTTTGTTTTCCTTTTCTTTTCTTTTTTAAGAATTTGATTGGAAAAGAACTTTTGATTTTCTTTGAAGAAATTTCAAATTTTTTAAGAGAATTGAATTTATTATTCAATGTCAAAACAGGATTTTAATTTAATGCATTAAAATAAGTGTACGTACCATAATATACATATATAAACAAAAAATGTAACTGATTAAATTTGATTGAGAACTATTCCAGCCAGGCGCAATGGAAAGCGATGATTTAATTCTCATATATTTAATTTTTATGTAAATTAACAACTCTGAATTTCGACAACAACAAAGATTTATTCTATGTATTTTTTTACATCTTTTATCTAAAGGATGGTGTAAACACTTTTCTCATTATTAATGTTTAGAACCGCTACTGTAATAAGTTTTTGTCTTTATTAACAGATTTTGTGACTTATCTTTGGCAGTGTCAATGCATGATTCTGATCCGTAGATGAATTTCAGATGTCGGTTGCGTCAATAACAACATTTAAGTCATTACTATGAAAAATCTTCTCATAACACGTTTGAATCTTATAACTTTATTGAAATCTCTATTTTATTATTTGGGTAAAAATATACTTTATTTGACTTAAGTTATTTGAAATGGAATGGATTAGTTACTGAAGTACTTTTGTCCTGAAGCAATTATTGTCAGTCACATACGTCTGTTTTAGTTGCCAGTCTTAGTAAGAAGAAACAATAAATAATTCAAGTTATACTAATACAAAACAACGATAATATACATCTGTTCATCAATAGACCTAACCAAAATATTCTTAAAAAAAGTGTATTGTAAACATGTGTAAGGTTTGTATTCAACAATATGTGCTAAAAAAAATTTAAAATTTTTATATTACACTGTTCTGATTCGAAGAGGTTGCACTGTACAAATTTATGAGAAATTAACTGCTCTGTGAATCCCTTCCGTGGTCTAATCGGTTAGAGCACAGAAATGTGTTTGAATTACGATGTGGTAGTCACGGGTTCGATTCCCGTGGGGGTTATAAAATATAACTAAAAAAAATAACAAAAATATTATATATAAAAATAATAATCAATAGAAATAATTAATATAATTAAATACTTTATATAACTAAAAAATATTACCTATATCAATATCTATATCAATACTCATATATATATCATACAACACAATAACCAAATAACATAATAAATAATATTGGACAAACACTAATAATAATTACACAAATGTCAACAACTGACAAAAGTATGTGTATGTGACGTACCCAGTAAATATAGTAACGTCAGCAACAACTTGCCTCGGAAATACAAGTGAAAGTAACAGCTAGAAATCGAGTACGATGGAAATGTCAAGTGGAATACCTATGCTTCCAAGAGGAGTACGGAGAAGGAATAATCTGACTTCTTTTTATCATTCGATAAATTTATTTTTGGTTTATCTTTCGGTACATGAAAATCATATTGAAAAATATTGTCAGATATTCATAGGTCAGTACATATTTTCGGCAGAAAAATATATTTTATTAACATATTTTGCTACAATTTGGCAATACTTATTTCTCCACCGCAAATATATCTAACCTATAATTTAATTAATTCTGGTAACTTTAGTTATGACATGTGTACAAAATGTAGTCTAAATTTTTTCGTTACACACTGCTCTTATTTTACGTTTCCACTACGTATTTTAAACATTTTGGAATAATGCACAAGGTCAAGAGCTTTTGATATACATTTTGGAAGATATTATATTGTAAATTTTGCATTTTTTGCAGTCACTGAATTTTCAATGTCACGGATATTATTTTACATTATAAAAAAATACAAATTTAAAAAAGTTTTCGTCAAAATAACTGTGTTTTCGAATATAAATTTAAATAATTTGTGACATTGTAAAATATTTTTGATATACAATATGGAATTTAAAGCATTGTAAAAGTTCTCGGTGTTTTTACAATACGTCATACGAAATCAGGGACTTTTGAAATTAAATGAAAATAACTCTAATACAATTGTTAATTAAATAAAATTCAACTTGTTTTAAAAGATATTATAATTTATTTAAAAGAAAAACTAATATAATTACAAATATGTATGTATAACTACATTTGTTCAAGATTTAAGGAATAAATTTTTACCGAAACTTAAAAGAAAAATGTAAATAAAAAGAAAAAAACAACTGCTCAGAGACTATTAATATTTTTGATTTTGTTTGTTAGAGCGCAACTGTAGCACAACAGATACTTATAAAATAGAATGGAATGTACAAACATCCAAACACCAAACATAATTTCAGAAGACTCCTTTTTTTTAGATAATTCCCAGTTTATTGGATAAATTTTTGTTCTATACTGTATCTATTCTTTTACATACAGATTTGGCTTCTTTGATGTTAGATAACCATCATTGACAATGTCTAAGTACTGGAGAACACTAGTCGGAGCAATATTGAAGAGTACTGTTGTTTAAAGCTTATTACTGCAATTTTTTAATTTATTTCTTCTTATTTCACTTTCATTCATTAACCAATTTTTATTATTACTAAATAGTGATGAGAACTTTTCCCGCCATTTTTGTATTGGCCATAAAATGAAATTCTAAAAATGAAAAAAATAAAAAAAAGTATAAAATTAAAAAAACATAATCACTTACCATCTGGCATTAATGCCATTTCGTAAATCACAAGAATTTCTACTGATAATTAAAAAAAAAAAAAATAATATTAAATAAAATCCTTGAACTTTCAATCAATAAAAATCGATCGCAGAAGATCAAATTTCATCTCATATGTTTTTATTACACATTGTGACGTTATTGATTTCTTTATTGAAAAGAAAAAACAATCCCTTTCACATGTGAATTGAACCCTTTCTTCCGTTTTAGATATTTAAAAAATTGAAAGTTTTTCAATCACTTCGAAAACAATGAATCAAACAATAAAAAAAAACACTAAAAACCCACCCTCATACAAATTCCTGCATCCTAGGAAATTCGTTCAACTGGAATTCGAACATTATTCGATAACATTTAATAATTTACAGATGCAAAAAAAAAACAAAAAATAAAAAAAAAAACAAAATAAAATTCAAAACTACCAATGAAATGATATCAAAGGTAGGATTAACCATTACTGTAAGAAATACCAGAAAACACTGTCAATACAAGGATACCTTAATATTTTTTTTTTAAATATAAGGAAGATGTTAACGTCGTCACGCGATATCAAACAGTGTAGAAAAAAAAATACTTTAGAAAAACAAAAGAAAAAAAATTTCTTGTCTAGCGCCCAGATGTCACCTGGAATCGATATTCGCGAATTTTAAATGAAATGTTAACTAAATTTTACTTTTTGTTTTCTGTTTTTATCATTTTTCTACTCAAAAAGCGATTCAATTTCTAAAATTTTGAAACCTAAATATCAAAAACAAAAAAAAAATAATAAAAAAAAAATAAAAATATTAAAAAGGAAGCAGTCATTCATTCAAGAAGAAAGAACTTTGAACTCAATTTAAATGGCGAGGTTAAATTTAATTAATAAAAAAAACAAAAAAAATGAAAAGAATTGAAAAAAAATAAAACAAAATGTCTGAAAAATGTTTTAAGTTCTTTCATCTATCACAAAATTAATTATCCTATAATACCCAAAACGTGATAAAGCCATCTGAAGAAACTGTATCCTAAATGTACAGCACAAGCAAAATTTTTTAAAAAGTTATTCTACAAAAATTAAAAGCGAATTTTGAAGCTATCAATTGTTTTATACAAAAAAGTTAGCTAAGTTTTGGAAGCGATCCAATTAAATTACATAGTAGTAAACTAGCAAAGCTCATCGGTCAAGCATTAAAAAAATAATTATTTCCTCTCCATTTAAATATATTTATTTTCGTCCGATTTGCAACAGTTTCAGTCAAATACAGTTAATAAGAATAATTGCATGATCAGTGTAACCGTTCGTCAGCAATAATTTTATAGAGCGTGATCTGGAAATGACTTCAATGAGCTTAGGGCCTGCATATCTTTATTTAGAGCATGAAATCAACACTGTTGTATGGCAGTGAGATGTGGGTGATAAACAATAATTATATAACGAAAATGCAGATGTTAGTTAACAAATGCTACTGAATAATATGCAAAATATTCTGACCCAGAATAGTTAGAAACAATATAATCTGGCGAATGGACCAATATGCACTCAAATAATAGGAGGGAAAGTGGAAGTGGATAGACCACATCCTCAGCAGATTTACACATAATATAGCAAGACAAGTATTAGATTAGAATCCGCAATGTAGGTATGCCTACCCTCTGTCCGTCATGTTTGCAGGAAACATGGCGCAGATCAGTCCATAAGGAAATAGAAAATAACAACACAACATGAAGTGAAATTAAGCACCTAGCACAGAACAGATGGAAGAGCTTTGTGAAAGATCTATGCTTACAAAGCATTAAATTTATCTAAATTATAAATTATCATGTCAATCTAATTGAAAGTGGCAGATTCATGAATTAACATTCAGATCTTGAAAATAGTGAAAAATTGCATTTTTAAAATTCAAGTAGGTATCAACTGTTGAAATTTTCATTTACTTAAATATTGTGTAGAACTTGTAATTTTTTGTCCTCGCAATTAATTAAATTGAATTACATAAGTCCGATTAAACTATTTTCACATGTATTTAGAATATAATATTCGTTCACGTACATTTTATACGGTATAAATGTATACAACAGGTAGATTTGTTTATGTTACTATGTTAAGTGTGCCGTTTTTGTGCACAATTTTGATACCATTTATTAATATAATTACTTTAGCCAACTTGTAACGGTTTTAATGCCATTTAGTTTTTGGATTACTCGAGCCAATCTATGACCTAATCTATTTTGTAATATACTAATATAAACTACCTACTTGAAATAGCAATAGCTGTGGTAATCAATGCGGTACATAGAAACGGAAAGCTCCCAATATACACGATTAGTATAGAAGTCACACGGAAACGAATTTATTGGAATTCACTTGATATTTTGTTTTAATTAAAATGTTCATTCTTGTCTTTCATTTTGATTATGACTTGATATTCATCATAGACTATATATTATTTTCTAGACCAAAAACTTTTTGTGTATAATTTCAAAAGAGCTGAAAAAGCAAAAGAGGCAAAGAAAACTGTTTTTTTTTTTTTAGTTTTATTGTTTTTTTTATTTAATTGCGGACACCCTGAGAGGATTAATTTTTGTTTTTCTTATTCTTTTTTAGGTTGTTTGACATCAAACGTGTGTAGTTTGTCAAAATTAAATCAAAAATTTCACAGCAAAAAAAAGGATTCACTTAACTATTTTTTACCTGTGGACAAATACTATAATTGTATCTTCCGTTTTGTTTAACCTATGAACATCAAACAGTTATGAGCATTTAAGATTCATAATCTTTGTTTTTATGGCAAATGTGTTTATTGAATTTCACTGTCAATGTCATTTAACTACCCTTTCACTTTTTTATGGTTTTTTCTTTTATTGAAGAAAGATTTTTTTTTTACATTTTATTGTTGATATTTTTATTAAGAATTTGAAATTTACAAATGAGGGTGTTTCTTATTATGTTTACATTTTCTTTGTTTTCAAAACAAAAAAAAAAAAAAAACAATTCGAGGAAATGATCTTTTTTTTATGTTTATAGTTTTTAGTAAATAAATTTTATTTTTTATAGCCAACATTTGTTTTGTTCTAAAGTAAGTTGAACTAGTTAACGGGTATCAATGTTCTAGTTTTATCTTGCTGTTATAATATATTATAGTAATAAGCATGAGTGAAATATCTTTAAAAAAAAACAATAAATCCAATATCAATAAATATCAATCATTTTTTCAAGAATTTTAAAAATCAAATTTGTTAACCTCTTGACTGCTATCATTAACAAATTTAGTATCAACAAACTGTCATGGACATCAATTATTATTATTATTATTTTTTCAGTTTATTAATCAAATTTTTGTTTTCAGTGATATTTTAAATTAAATAATTTTATTGTTGTCAAGTTTCCGTTTACTAATAATTATTTCAATATTTGATTGTTAGAAATATCGATATTTCGGAAGCAAATTACTTCCTTCATCAATCCTGTATCAACTATATATTTTACCTGGTATTCGTGCAAATTATAGTTTATTTTAATTTGAATAAAAAAAAATAAGCTAAACCAAAAAATAACGGTGAGTAAACGCCGTGAAATAACACCATACGTAATAAAGCTATGATCAAATTAGAAATAAAGTAATATTGAACATTTTTTTTGGGCTTTTTTTGGCTTTTTCTTATTCAAATACAAAATAAAATCATATCGTTTTCTAAAATTTTACGAAATAAAGCCATATAATAAAAATGATAGAAATTCTAATTTTATAGTAAAGAAATAATAATAAGTGAAAAAAAATAAAAATTGATAAATAAGTGCAGTTATAAATTTTATTTGTTATATAAACATTATTTGTTATTAAAACGTCTATAATGTATATATATTCCGGAATATTTATATATATGTGCATGTGTATGTCAGATTGTGCATTAGGAGGAATTTCAGAGTTGGTTTCGAAATCAGAATTAAACATCTTGTAAAATAGAATATTTGTATATACTATTCTATTGCAAAAAGGCTTGTTTCTATTTTAAATCCGTTTCAGTACTGACATAATGATCTCTAATTTTTTTCTTATTTTTTCCATAAAATTTTGGCATTAAATCAAATTTTTATAGACAGTAAATTACCTATACAACATTTTTTATTGTGATAATAAGTTTAAAGGTAAACTTTTTTGCAATAGAGTAGTATGAATATGCGAGATTTCGAATTAGGAAGAATGTTTGAGGTTGAATTCAAAATTAGGATTGCCGTTTTTTCTAGAATATTTGGCGACCAAACGCGTAAGCTAAAGTAAGAAATAGCCATAGTTATGTATAATTACGTGCACATTTAACAAAAATTCAAGATAAACATTGATAATTATTTTTGTTTGAAAAATTAAATTGCTTCTATTTGAACAAATAAAATTAACATTTTTTTATTAATAACATTTTTAAAAAAGAAATATGTAGAGCCATACGACTTTGCCATCACAATTATATGCGAAAACGCACATTTTTTTAATGGTATTTCGTTATTTTTTTTCCTCTCCATAGTGAATATTATATATTTCCATGTATTTTGTTCAATTGATCTAATATGATGTCTTTTACTACTTCTACCGTGATATTGTCTGCGTATCGCATCCAAATTTTCCCTTTCAAAAGGGTAATTTTTCAAAGTCCCTTTTCAATGATTCCGTTCTCATTAACCGAATTTTTTTGTCTCTATGTGCTACCTCCAGATTAATCTGCTATCGAAATAAATTCCTAAGTATTTCACTACATTGGATTGAGGTATTTCTATGCCATTAAGGAATACAGATGGACAATCTTATTTCTGTTCAATGATGGACAATCTTATCTGTTCAATGTGAATGTGATTTGGAGACTGTTACTTTCATTCACTTTAATTTTCCATTTCTCGAGCCAGTTTTCGATTCTTCCCAGATGGGGCTGTAACCGTTGGTATGCGATTCTTGAATATTTTCCATTGCTCAATATCGCCGTGTCATCTGCAAAAGTACATAGGAACACGTGACTGTTTTCTGGGAGATCAGAGGCAAATATTAAGTACAGCATTAGTCCTAGTACGCTACCTTATGGTACGTCAGCTTTAATTTGATGTTCTTTAGATATGAATGATTTGTGTTTAACATGAAATGATCTATGCGAGACAGATAACTTTCTAATAGTTTGTGAGCTTCAATGAGGTAGTTGAGTTTTAATTTCATATATTCCTGAATATAACTCACTTAAAACTGGTGAAAGTGGGTTTGCCATCGCACTTAATTTTTTTTATTTTTGTAATATTCATTTAATATTCGCTTATGTTGCTTTCGAAATACAAAAATGCATACAAATATGTACTAAATTAATTTTTAGTAAATTTTTTATTCAATTATTTGTATTATAATAAAAGAAATATTGCTTATGCAAAAATATATTAGGTACCCATGCTCTGAACCGGATTCGAACCCAAAATATTTTTTGATTGGTCTTCAGATAATATAACCTGGTGTAGGTCTAATCTAATTAAATAAAACATTAATCCGATTAAAGATTTTATTTTAATATTTCATAGAGCCATATAGGAATGGAAATCTAGAAAAGAAAATTAGGATTGTAAAAAGTATTGTTGTCTAACTTTACAAAAGAAAATAATAACATTATTGAAATACCTAACAAGAATCCTCCTAAAAGTTTTATTTTGAGCGTAATTGCCTTAATTGACCTCAAGTGAAATAATAGCACATCTTCTTTCTTCAAACAAACAAAAACTTTATACTATTTATTAATAAATTCAAATTGAAAGAAATTCCATCATACTGTTTATCATTTGAATGAAACTAAGGTTAATATAATTCTTCAAAGTTGTCCTCCTAGGTCAGTATAGAGAAAGTTTCATTTACGCTTTAAAAAAAAAATATTTGTTTTTTCAACTTCATAAAAATATTAATCTTCTCACTATCGTTTAAAATAAAAAACCAATTTTCTTTATACCTTCAATCAATTTTTCACCTAAACGGGGAAATCGATGTAAAACAGGAAATTATTTTCTTTTGAAAATTATCTTTATAAAATATCACCATACACATACAAAACAAAAAAAAAAACACAACAAACCCACACTTAAAATGCTAGAATTAACACTCGGGAAATATTCATTTGGAAAACTGTACTTTAAAATATAAAAATTAGTTGGAAATGTAAACAATGGGATATTCGTTAAAATAAATTTAAATTGATAAAAATTTAAATAAAAAAATAAATAGCCAATGAAAGCACTGCCATTGATAACAAACTAGAAGTTGTGAAATGTAACTTATGTAATAAAACATTTCAAGACGTATATGTCAATGCTCCACGCGGTTGGTAATTAACTCTTTTGATACAGTATTTCGTCTGAATAATGAATGTACTAACAAATCTCAGCATTGTAATTGCGAAGCTAGCATTCAACATAATTAAAGATTATCTCCGTAGTTACACCAACAATGCTGAAACAATTAATGCTATAATACTATTGTCTTTTGGAGAAATGTGCAATAGTCTTGAATCAATTCATTGAACTTTCACCAACTTCTTTGAGAAGAAAAAAAATATCTATGATGGTGAGAGAAGAAATTAGTAAAACTATACTTCGACTTTAATTTCCTTACTTAACAAGCAATCAAATACAATCAACAATTCAACGGCACTAAAAACAATAAATTCAAAAATTAATCAAAGAATTATTGATGGTTTTAATTTTATTTATTTATTAGTAAAAACTATGTATTTAAAACATAATTCAAAATTCACAGACAAATTTAAGCTTTCAAAATTAAATTTTCAAATTACTTTTACAAATTAAGTTATTTTTAATTAATTCTTTTAATTCTTTAAAAAAATGTCTGTTAAAAAGTGCTGATCTTCTATATAGTAGGTTGTTTTGCATCCTAGCTTCTATACAAAGGCAATCTAAAATTATCTGCATTCCTAACATTGTACGTGTGACTATCTGATATGTATGCTAAATTTCTCCTCAGATATTCCGGATATATTTCATATTTTGTTTTAAACATGAAAATTAATGCATTGAACTTTAACCTTTGTTTTACACTCATCCAATTTAACTGCACATAATCAATTATTACCACATAATCATTCAAACAGATTTTCTAGATCCATACTCATTTTTTCTCTGCATTCTTCCATACTTTTACTCTTCATGTACAACAAAGCATCATCTGCAAAAAGTACAATCGATTCAATAGAATTTATGTACATAAGGCATAAAAGAATTGCCAACACTGATCCTTGGGGTATTCCAATTTTTACATCTATCGAATTTGATAAACTAAATACTGCTGTTAACTTCTTGTTAATAATTTGCTGTTAATTCTTTTAATCTTCAACAAGTCTCTCAAATTAAAAATTTTCGTAACAAACAATTGGATTTAGTTTTTAAATCCGATTGGTCTAATTTGTATTTTAATAATGCTCTTATTCCTCTTTCAATTATTGATTATTATCATCCACCAATCTTCTTCTCCTATTGTTTTAATATTCCTCTTACATCAAATTCTGAAATTTCTTATAAATATAATTTTAAAAAAGCTAAAGCTAAAACCTAAAGCTAAACTAAAGCTAAAATAAAAGAAATGGCATAAAAATTAATAAAATTTAACTATAAGCTGAAAATGTGACCCTTATTTAGCAGATACTTTTAAGAAGACCATAATGAATGTAATATTCGATATTATTTAATATTTATTTCAATATTTATTAAATATGACAAAAATTGTGATTTATACATGAATTTAAAAAACAATTATATGCTATTGATTGTAAGTTACCGAAATACGTTTTACAACTCTGTGCTGAAAATCAACAATACCACCATTAGAAAGAGTAATAAACTTAAAATATTTGGACAACTGAAGGTTACATAAAGGCCGGGAAATTATCTGGTGAAATTTTATTTCGAATTGAAATTGCCAAAGGCGTATTGTGTAAATTTAAAGAATTGCTCATCAGTCATGATTACACTGTTACATTCAGTTAATCTCTAATGTTGAGTGCGTTACCTAGAGTGAAATCAAGATCAATTGAATTTAATTCCGAAGCGGAAAATAATTACGTTCATCTATAATAGCCACAATGAATTCATTATGACGTGTGCTATCTGCATGAGGTTTATGTGTTCACAATCTTAATTTTCATTTGTGTATGATGAATATTTTTATTTAGTTTAACTTAGGTGGCCAACAGTAGGTTATTAGCTTACTTCATTTCTTCCGGTCATAGGTGGCTTCTCTCCAATTGAAGATGCAAAAATTATTTATAAACAATCATATTTCATGCCAAAAAATTTTGTAAACAAATGTAGGTATAATAAACGTCAATCACTTTCATAATCTGTTAATATTTATATACGAGTTAAAAACATTTTTATGTGTACGTGTAGATAGATTTTCAAAGTAATTTTCAAAGTCTTGGCCACTCACTAGATTGTTTTTTTGTTTTTTTTTGTTTTTCGTTGAACGTTAGATTAGTATTTGTAATAGAGTGAAAATTGTAATAAAAATAAAAATAAAAAACAACTACAAGTAAACAAACGTCAGCAATTTAAGCATTTTGATGTGGGTCTTTTTCAAGACTGTTGTCTAGCAAGCAAATTAACAGCAGTATTTTGAATCATCGTAATTTTATTTATGAATGAATTTATTTATAAATTTTATTTAATTCTGAAACATAAATCTTGAATACTTAAATTATCGATCAGAGTTTAAAATTTAATTGAATTTACCAAATGTATAAATTTAATCGAAATATTATTGACATTTGGGTGCCTCCTACTTAAGCCTATATAATAATAACAAAAATTTTTACAATTTGATTTAATAAATGAAATGCTATGGGTATTTTTTTTATACACATAGACGCATTAATAATGTATGTATATATGTACATAAATATTTCAAATAATTTTTATTAATGAATTAAAGTAAATAAAAATATTTTAATGATAATTTTTTATTATTGAATTGAATTTCAGAGAAAGTTTTAATTATCTTATACCTACAAAATAAATCAAACATAATCTAAATATTTTTTTTTTCTATAAATAATCAACAATTTTTAATGTTTCATGATCTAATGTCCGACTATATTATCTTGGTGTTGCACACAACACCACCATAAAAACATATGTTGCTCTTAAATCCATTATGAAGTTATTACAGTGGAAGCTAATAGTGCAAGGAACTTAAACAATAAAATATTGAAAAAAAATTTAAATTGTTATACTAAAAGTATGAAATAAATTCATTGAAACAAACAAACTTATCAGATTCGTATAACATGTCGTCGTCTGAATATTGTTTTACCCCATTCGCCAAATTATTGTTTCGAGATAATCGCAAATTAAAGTTTAGCATCCTATTAGTCTAAAAGTTTATATATTCCTTACAGGATATTACTTGAAAAATAAATTTTAGAATATAGTTATTTTTTGTAACTTTACAGAATATATTCCTAGAACAAATTAAGGTTCCATTTTGCACGTAACAAGTTCCATTTTGCACGTAGAGCAAAGCAATATTAACGAAGTTGATCACGTTTTGCATTATTTTGTTTTACATAGAGCAAACGATTATTGACAAAAAAGAACAAATAAATTAGAAATTTGTATAAAATTTTATTAATTAATAGGAAAAACATAACTATTAATTTTGGTGGGACCGGGCCCTCCAAATTTTTACAAAAGATGTTATTATCATAGACCAAGATGTGTACCAAATTTGAATCAAATTACCCCTGATATATGAATTTTGGTCCAAAGAAGACTTTTGGCGGGCTACAGGCCCTCCAAATTTTTACGAAAAAATGTTGGCATCAGAGACGATGTGCACCAAATTTGAATAAAATTAGTCCAGTAGTTTCTGAAATATAAATTTTGGTTCAAATAAGAGTTTTGGTTGGAACCAGGCCCTCCAAGTTTTTACAAAAAGTGTTGTCATCAGAGACCAAGATGTGTACCAAATTTAAATCAAATAAGCATGATAGTTTTAGAGATATGAATTTTGGACTAAATAAAGGCTTCGGCGGAGACAAGGTCCCCCAAAATTTTGATAAAAAGTGTTGTCACCGACATCCAAGCTGTTCTTAAAACTTCAAGTATGTAGCTCATCGGGAAGTCTAAAATCGGTGGCTTAAAATCGATTGCAAAATTCGTACCGGACAAAGAAGCAAACTACCAAAGACAAGTGTTAAAAACGTATTAAATAAAAAACGCGAAATTTTAAAATAAAATTTCAAGCAATGATCAAAAACCAAAATAACAAAACAAATAATATATGAATATAATTTAAAATTCAATTTAAACTTACTTATAATACTATCGAACAAACTTGGTGGCGGTGACGACATGACACTTGATGACTAACCACAAATTTCTCTAAACAAACACACAAATAAAATTGTATATCTATAGAGCATACAGTATTTATGTGGGTTCATATTTTCGGTTTTTATGTACACGTTGTATATGCCCTAAGCCCTATACACCAACATTTTGTTGTATAGAGCAACACAATATTTAAGAAACAAAATTTTAAGACAACGTAAGGCAAAATAATGCGAATAAAATTGTAACCAATGATTTGTATGAATATTTTGCCCTATACGCCTAAAATTGTCGTATAGGGCAAAACAATACTTACATTTTGATAAAAAATTGGATATGGAGCAAAAATCTATCTGGATATCTCTGAAAGTACTACAGCTAGGAGAAAGCGGATAAGTGCAATGGACGCAGCACCCTTTAAAACCCCAGAAACAACTCTTAACTCCAAATCGACGATTTGGCGTATGGAGCAAACCAATATTCAGACGACGATGTGTTAAAAGTTAAAGACAAGAACATTAGGTTATTTGGATCAATTTTATATTATAACAAAAGTGATGTAGATGAGAATCTGGAATTTCGGAAATACGAATTTTAACATTTCCATCGATACTATCTTTGAATTCAAAACAAAAAATTAATCTGTCATTGAAATTAGAATCTATAAATATACGCTTTTGTATTTTTAGACTCAATTGATTTAAATATAAATAATAAAATCTTTATTATGGAACACATTCACATCTAATTCTGACTGCTAATTATAGTTAGAAAAATTGTTTTGAATAGATTCAATTTTTTGTATTTGAACATCTTGAAATGGGGACCATACCAGGCTGGCATATTCTAAGTTAGGTCGAATCAAAGTCGTATACAAACCTTTTACAATGTAGGGATTCGAAAACTCCTTAGACCAACGCTTAATAAAACCTATAAAGGAATTTGATTTATTTATAATGCAGTGAAAGTGTAATTTAAACATTAACTTATCGTCGAAGTACACCCCTAACTCTTTAATGGAATACACTCTTAACAAATAACAATAATTCACCATTAAGGGTATAATTGTAGGAGACTGGTTGGGAACGACAATGTAAAGCACATTTTTTAATAATAAGAAGTAAATTATTACTGTTAGATCAAACATAGAAATTGTTCAGATCAGTTTGTATAGTAGAGTTGAGTCACAAATGGATTTAATTTTTTTAAAAATTATTTTATATGTTTTTTTTTGCAATTTTGGATATGTACATAGAATATTTTATTTTTGCTTGTTTTACTTTTATTTGTTTTTTTGACTATATTTTTATTTTGAAAGTTCACTCCACAAAGCTGGATTCACCTCTGGATAATTGATGAATAATTGAATTTGATTGATTATAATTTTTGATTTTATTTTTTTATTTATATTCCCTTTGATCTTATTGATTATGTTCCCCTGATCAACCCCCTCTCCTTGTATTTAAATTTAATTTAGCTTTAATTTTTGGTTTCAGGTTAAAATGTTCAACTTCCTGGATTTGATTAAAACAAAATGGTTAATATTTCATTAATTAAAAGAGTTCGATCAAACTGCCACAACGATTGTGTGCATTTTACGGGAGTAAATATTTCAATTATTAAAACTAAAACAACAAAAAAAAAACGTATTTGTTCCTAGATTTGAGAAATACCCTCTGATATGTATCAAAAACAAAAATCCAAAGACTTTTGATCATAATTCAAGCTTCATATGTATTAAGTAAACCTGCTGTTTTTTACATCCAGAGGTATGCAACATTTTCTGTTTGCGCTTGCTTCATGTTTCATTCTTGATCAGTTGAGAAGAGTGTTCAGACGCAATGAATTTGAATGAATTTCTGCATGATATAAAAATTTTTAATCTAACTTTTTCTACAATTACCCATATTCTCTTAAGGCACGCATATACTACACATTTATAGAGCATGTACAGGCAAACTGATGGTGTTGATTGTCGATTGTACATGCAAACTGTATAATTTTTAAAAATTTGATTTTGATGTTTATATGTTTGTACGTAGTATATGTTTAAATTTCACATTTCAACAATCGTTTTTGTAGCGTGAACAACCAATTAAATAAAATATATAAAAATGAGCGTCGGTAAAAAATTCTGGAAAGAACTTTTGTAGCTGTATGAAAGCTTAACATGTCTGTGAAAAGTTAAAATTGATTCAAATAGAATATTAAAAAATAATGCACATGTCAGGTGCTTTTTCTTTATTGCTATTAGAGCTAATAAAATAGCTGCACACTGTATAAGCTATTAGGCTAATAAAACTAACAACTATTGATATTAGTGCTAATAAAATAGCTGCTAGTTTAGACATTTTCGTACTGAACGAAAAAACATATCAAGCATGAGCAAAAATGTATGAATAGTATATGATGAGAATATGCTTGATCAGTTTAAAATGAGTATGCATGCATGTGTAGTATATGGGAGCCTTTCGATACACACGCGAAGAAAGCATTGAATAAGTCATGTCTAGCTGAATAAATATTACTACTTTTAGACGACGTAAGTGGGGCAATAAAATCAGGCATCTTATTATGTTGGTAGTACTGATTTTACTGGTCAAAAAAGTATATTGGTATATAAGCATAAAAATTAAAATATATTAGTGTGGTTTAAGGTTTTAAATTATATTTAAAAATGATTAGATCCTGACAATAGCAGTAGTTTTCCACATTAAATAAGTAGATAAGACCGTAATTTATTAAATAAATACTCGAAATATTCTAGATATTGTATAGTGTTAAATTGCAGTACCGTACTTAATTAAGCATGAAAAGTGATTCTTAAGTTGCTGAAGGGAGTGTAAAAAAAAATTTTTTTTTTAAATAAAAACTATTAAAAAAATGATTATATTACGGTACACGATGAGTTATTTTTCTTTTCTTTTTCAATATAAAAATACAACTTTTATTAAAAATACTTAAAAATGAATGTAAAATTAATTATTAACCCTTATTTAACTGTTTTATGCATTTATATTTAATTTATTAATCAACAACGGAAAATAATTTGATGTGATACTCCATCAATTACAAATTTTAAAGTTATGAAAGAAGGCTGTCAGGCCGTATGAAAAGTCTAGCAGAATAGAAAAGCGACATTTTCATATGATCACACACGATGCATGCGTCTAAGAGAATATGGATGAATGTCTCCAACAGATTTTTTAATCAATACTAATTGGCACTATTTATCTTGAATAGGAATTCATTTTCTAAGATAATAATCTAATTTTAAAGTTAAAACTATTTCTTAATTAGAAATACATATAATTAAATTATGCCTATCTCTACTACTAAATAATGAGTTTATCGGGCAATTATATAAACTAAAATAATATGTAACTATTACATGTGTTTATTATAAAAAAATCTACAATATTAAAAATATCACACAATTTTAATCCTCCATTTTTTTTTTTGCTTGCTTTCTTTTATTATCGGTACATTGATACATAGTCTAAACGACGAATCGTGTTCTGAATTGTTAATTTTAAAATATAAAAAAAAATTGCATAATAAGAAAAGTGAGACGAAAATACTTGTATTTTCAATTCTATTATGGAACAACAAGAATTCTTGAATATTGGCCACAAATTTGGACAACAACATATTTATTTTGTTTGTGTGTGTTTTATTATAATTTTCTTAGAAATAAAAATAGTTAAGGTACCAGGTACTGATTGGATTTAGCAATAAAAGAAAGTTCAGAAACAACCTATAAAATAGAAAATATTGAATGAATGTGAAATTTTTATGCAGAAAATAGAAATTAACAACAACAACAAATAAATTTTATAGGACAAAAAAAGATAATAAAAAAAAAAAAAAAAAATAGGGAAAACAACATATCTGCATATTCTACTGCACTCCTATTTTTATTAGACAAATTTATTGTTTTATTATTATTGCACAGTCGTGGAAAAAAATTATGCATTTTTAAATGCATTTTTTTAGTTAAAAAATATGTATATTAAAAATCTCAAAAAATGCTATTCAAATATTCTCTCTGGTTATGAGATGGAATCATCATGATCAACAAATATGCCCTGAAAAGGAGTTAAATTTGAAAAATAAAAACTTTTAAATAAAGATCGGGAATATTATTATAATTTGGGAGTATAGTCATTTACGATAGTGTAACACTTAACCATTTGGCTGGTAATGTGCATTATTGAAGTATGTAAGTGCATTCGAATAAATTTTTATATGCTGCTAATAGTTCCATACTAAAAACTTTTAAGTTGGCTATCATTTGAAAAATAAAAAATTAGAAAAACAATTAGAACTTAAAATTATTCTGAACCATTTCCAGTTACATATAAAAATCTCTAGCATGAAGTGAAAATCGTAAATTGAATATTAAAATATTAAAGTGAACTTTAAAATACGCTTATTTAGATTTTTTTGATTTAAACTTTAATACTCAAGCCTGAATCTTTGAAAATCTTTCAACTTAATTAATTGTTAACTTATAAAAATAGTTTAATAAAAACACAATAAATTCATACTCTGGGTGGTGTAGTAGGTAGGTTAGAACTAGTGAAATGCGATATGTATCGAGCTCTCAATATAATCAATATATTGCTTACATTATATGTATCGCTTTTTAAACTTGATGTTTTTGTTAGCGATATTTGAGTACATCGATACTATTTGGCTGCTTCATCAATCTTTTAATATATTTTAATATATTTTGGACTTTACAAAAATGTTTATACATTTACACCAAAATAAATCGTCAGCTGCATTCCTGTGTATCTATAATAATCCTACCGAAAGTAAAATGTTGACAAAATCGATTTTTTAATTTTGACTGAAACTTTTATTTGAAAAATTTAAAAATATTCAAACAAAAGTTGTATTTTATAGAAAGAATTTTTTTAACATCTAGCATAAATAATTTTAAAATTTTAATATTTTGAAATATCAAAATAATATATTTAAATAAAACGTCTGTAGAGAAATTTACTGTATATAGTGTAAGGTTTCATATGTGTATGGTCATTTAGGAATAAAAATGATCTGCTAGATAGTTGCAAATACCCAATTATCATAACTTATCGGTACAAAAACTGTAATTTGGATAATTAGGCACACCTTGAAGGCTTTAAAAGCAGTAAAATATAGGTTGTTTGAATAAGTCAGAAAAAAAAATTTTGAAAACTATAAGAAGAAATACAACCTATAAGAAGAGAGAAGGTTATTTTGACTGCAAATTCGGATAGTGGTGAAAATTCACATTGAAAAGTCAATTTCGGAAAAAGTGGTCTGTTGAACACATAAAAATGCAGCCGACGAAATGTACATTGTGTTGTAGTTTGTATTGTGCTTTTATGCCATATGTTCTTAATTTTTAAATGGTTTCAAATTTTATGTGGTAGTACTGAAAACTGATATATGTACAACAGTAAAGTAAGTAGGAATTAAAATGATTTAAAACTAATAATAAGTAAAAAATTAATTTTAAAATCTATATATAAAAATCAATTTAATTTAGTTAAGTTGATTGGTGTTACATATTTCACTATTGGCTTTTTCATCTCAATCCTCAACTCAACATCTAGAATTTTTATTTTCCCAATTTAAATCGATATATCGATATATTTCTTTCCGATTTTTGTATATATCGATATATTTTCTATTGATACGCATTGGACGATATATCGATTTGTTTTTTTTTTGATATGATGTGCTAGTTAAAATAGAACGTCTGTATTCGATTCTCGATAAAAATAACATGCTTTATATGGGTTTTTAATTTTGCCCAGTACCTTTTGTCACATTGAGATTGAAATAAAATATATAACGAAAATAATAAACAATATATTATATAGAGCTACATCCCTGAATGAAAGAAGGCTGAAGCTTATTCGCATGCAGCTACACTTTTATAAATAAATAAATAAAAACTGGATACAGCAAAACTTAAAGTCGGATGCTAGCTTAATACATTACTTATAATACTTTGCATATTGCATCACCAGTTTCCATTAATATTTTACTTATATTTTGTGGGGTTATTGATGTTAAGAGAAACTTTAAAGCTTCAAAATCATGACCACTTGCTAAAAAACGAATACTAGCTTACAGTTTTTTGACATGAACAAATATTTTCTCGTATGTTAAACGATTAAATATTGAACTCTATAAAATCTTGAAAATTTAATATTTCTCAAAGATTTTAAAATAGATCTCGGTTCCTAAATTTGGCTTTTGAATTGCTTAAATAATTCTCGTGACATCGTAAATGTATCGACAACGTCACCAACAACACATTGACGTATGATCTTAAATGTCAAAAAAAATTGTTTACATTGTCTCATGTAGGTAATTAATTTGACAGTGTCTTCACAACTCATTTTCACGACATGGGTTGTTCAAATTATGTATCCCAAAATTTTTTTGATACACATTATAGTTTGGTACAGCTATATTGAGTCTTTTTATTAAACAAGCAAAAAATAAAAAAGATGGAGGAAGAAAAAATTTTAAAATTGAAGAAAAATAATATGTATGTATAAATTTTAATTTGTGTAAAAAATATATTTAAAAATGTTTTTTTTTATTTTAATTTACTTTAATTGTAATAGGAAATGGACTCATGGAAGAAAGATGTTTTTTTTAATCATAAGGCTAAAGCACAAAGAAGATTTTTATTCAAAAAACGAAAACGAAATTTTTTTACGAAATTGTCCATATTAAATTTTTCTTTCACAAAAATATTTCACAAATAGATTCAATCCAAATATTTTAAAAATTTATCCACAAAATAGGTATCCACAAATGAGTATAATAGTTTGCAATTTGATTTGATGTTTATTTCAGATACAAAATAGAATGATCGGAATTGTAAAAAAAATACATTATGCTGCCAACACAGTGTTGTCAGTAAATTTTGTATGTACATTTAACCGGTTGAAATTTTTTGGATACATTTTCGATGTTACCGTTTATCATCGAGCGCAAGTAATAACACTAAGTCGGGTACATACTTTTAAAGAATTATATATAAAGAATTATACTTAAAGAAACTTTTTTATTGTTTTAAGTTCCAATTCTTGATTATTTTCTATTGGTAGCTGAAATGTCGAAAACAAAATGAAAATTATGTTCTATAGAAATTCGAACCACAAAGTACATCTACATTTTTCTGAGAAACAGAAAACACAACATTTTTTTGAGAAACAGAAAGCGCAACATCGAATTCCATATATAATATGTGTGACATGCAAAATATTGTTCCCTGGACCCGCATACGATGAAATGCACAGTGTATGTTAATGAAACCATACACAGAATATGGTTGAAGATTTGTCAAAAATTGCAATAACTTGCGAACCAAGGTCAAAATTTCCAATAGGAAGAAGGATCGAAAATATGGTATGAATGTTAAAAATCAATATTAGAGGACATGTACATCAATTAGGAAACATGAAAAGAATGGGTATACAAGAAGATCAATTTATTTTAAATATACTTAACTTTAATAAAATCGATATACACTTAAATATTTACATATGTACTTACAATAGTACTACAAACGCATATATTCAATTAAACATGAAATTTGTATATTTATAATTTTTATTTATTGTCTGACAATCACTTCTATGCGGGGGCCAAAAGTGGCAAATAATTTCTCAAAATAATCTACAAACAAATTTAAATAGGTTAACTCACAACTTTTATTTTGCCATAACTGTATAGTCGTAAAACAAAGAAAAAAACCAGAAAATAAATATAGAACTCAATTCCAACTTTTTTTCATTTATTGTATTTTTGTTTTTGTGATTCAAGATGGGTCAGTGTGACCACATTTATTGCATATCAATTAAAATTTTTGTATTCAATCGCATTTAAAAAAAAATTTGTTTTTTATACTCATTAGATTAATATAGAGACAGTGACCAATAAAATAACAACGTTGATCACAAAAAAACAAAAAATCATTTCATGTCCCTCTTGCTTGTGAATTAGAAATATTTAATTATATACCATTCATTTTATTGGTACATAATATATAGGATATATGAATTGAAGGTGTTGTTGACTTTTCACTTTTTAATTGCCTCCTTTTCAAAATTTCTAATTTTCTTTTTTATTTTAATCAAATATGTTTTTATGTCATTCAAAAGTGATATTTTTTTCCTTTTAAATTTGGATTTGCCATTGCCAATAGACACAATTATTTTGCATTAATAATTTCTGATTTGATTATTGTAGTATTGAAGAACGTGTGTACCTTTTTATTTGAATTTCTCAGAAATATTCATTTCTATTCCAATTCAATTAAATTTTTGCAATGCATTTTTATTTATGTTTAATTTTTTATGTTTTTAATATTTTATTTTTAATTTTTTAGTCACGTATATTTACAGAAGGATTGATATAAAAAAAAAAAAAATAAAATAAAAAAAAATTAGAAGAAATGTTTTTTAATTGAAGGTGAAGTTGATTATTGTTATTGTTATTGAATCGTATAATAGAGGTTATATTTATAATTTATAAAAAGAAAGTTTTAAACCCTTCCGTATTTGTAAATTCATAGTCATTTATTCATTTTAAATAATTAATGGTTGGAGAGTTTTAAATAAGAATTTGAAAATACTTAATTTGTTTTTTTCGTTATAGTGATTGTTTTTAATAATCGATTTTAAAGTTTCAACTTAAATTGATTTACATATATGTGGGTACCTATAAATAAATATTTATTGTCTTTTTGGTAAAATTAAATTGTACGTATATATAGATTGATTTTAAAACATTCTTTTTTAAATATATCATATTCAAAAAATTTCCGGCTCTTTTTCAATTATTGATCTTGCGATTTTAAAATTTCATTAAGAGGTCTGTAAATGTGCATTATAGCTTGCCCGATTTATTTTTTAATCAGCATTTTATGACATGAAATGACATTATAATTGTTACATATCAGACAAAATACTAAATCTGAATCTGATGAAAGTCTGAAATGTAACCGCAGTCTGACATCAAACTTTATCTGATGGAAAAGCTAGAAAACCCAACCGACTCTCATTAAATTTTTACTTAGATTTTTAAAATTCAATATTGCGGTAATGGAATTTTTAGAAGTTTTTACTGCCATATTTGGTGAATTTTATATTTTATTCGATCATATGATAGTAGCCATTTAATGTTTACGGGTTCTGTTAAGTAGATTTAAATTAGAAAAATTATATATTATAATAATTATTGTTAGACTGCTCTTACTGCTTTCAATTTTGCATTCTGGGTGGGTTCAGTTGCATTAACCGGTGGATCGGGAATCCATTTTGGATCCATGTATCATGAATCTCTTCACTGAACGCAATTCACCACAAATATTTTTTCCGAATATACTAGCGCCGTCGCCGGAAAACCTACTAAGTACTTTTAAAAATAAATTAAGTTTTAATGAAATAATATTTATTATCATAAATCTTCTCGAAAATTTCAATTTTCACACTAAGCTTCTTGACAATTCAAAAAATAACTTTAGCGATTTAAATTTAACAACTTTCATAAAAAAGAATTGGTAAGAACATTTAATTTTTCTTATACAGTAGATGTCATAACATACAAAAATTTGTTGTTGTTTTTACATATAAAGAGTCAGATCCATGACATGACTTATGTAAAAAAAATGCAGATCCATTTTCATTAAACGCGATAAATTAACCGGTACATTTACCGCACTGTTCAGTGAACAGATCCATGGATCTGTGGATTTCAGATCCACCGGTTAATGTTACTGAACGCTACCATATTTGATAAAATGTTGATGTTGAGCCAGGTTAAATTTCCCAAGAAATAACAATGTCTTATGGATTTTTCGATCTTGAGATATAATGACAAAAAATATTAAATAATTAAAACTATATAAAAATAATAGAATAATAATATTGCAACATCATAATTATAATTCATATACATAATATGTACTTAAAATAATAAAGGGGTATGGTTATGGACGTCAGTCTTATAATGTCAACGGCCTACATTTGCAGCCCTTCTCTTAAGCACAAACCCTTCTCTTAAACACAAACGATATATCAAGTACGATGATCAATGAAGTGTCAAAGATTTTACTTACAAAAGCTAATTTGTATTGTTAATCTATCGTTATCTAATGAAATAACACATTACATGCTGTAGTGGTTATATCATCCGACTACTAACTAATCCAAAAAAGGTTCCTTAATTTTAATACAGGGGTAGACCCAAAATTTTAGTATAAACATATAGAAATGGTAAAAAAATTAATTTTATTAATTTACTGTTACACTTAAAGTTATGAAATGTTTAGATTGTAATGGTTAAAATTTTTAACAGAAATTTTTTTTATAACATTTTTTACCATAATTCTACAATAATTTTTCTACAATTATCTACAATAATTTTTCATTAAAATTTCATACCTACCACAGCAGTATTTAAAAATTGAAAAATTTTAAAATATTCAGTTTACGATCGGTAGCATTAATTAAATACATAATATAAAATAATGCAATCAGAAATTACACACACAAACATACTTCAATTTCTTTTATCATATGAAAATTATATTTTACATTTCCATACATAATTTCTACATTTCTTCATGCAACAACAACAACACTGAAAACATTCAGAGCAAATAAATATGTTAAAATAGGGTTGTGTCTAAGATAAATTGAAATATAAATGTATATACCAAATGAATGAGCAAATATTACAAAACAATAATGAATAGTGGTATACAAAAATGTCTAAAGGATTTATTCTATCTACGCTTAAAAAGTATGCCAGAGACAATTCAGTCCCTAGCCTGAAATATCGGTACTATAATTTAAACTAAATTAAAAAAAAATAATAATTATTGTCAAATCATTTTTGAAGAAAACTTTTCTATTTTAGAAAAACAAATAAGTTATAAATATAAAATAATAAATATAAATAAAAAATAATATATTTATAACTGTTTGGTATAATTATTTGATACATTTATGTATAAGCTATAATTAAACTCAAGTAAAAACAAATTCAAAAATACTAAATAGACATTTTAAATTATAATCATAACATTAAATCAAAGACCGTTACCAATTCTAAAGGTACATACATTTATTTGAAATTATTCGCCGTTTTTTTTAAATAAGAAAAATTTAAAACCGTTTAACGATTATTTTCTTGGAAAAATATTAATTTTGATTCATGGGTTATCTTTTGCAGGCAAAATGTTTTTTTTTATAATTTTGTTAAATTAAAAAAATATACTTTAAATCAAATAAAAATTTGTTCATCAAAATTTGTAACAAAAATTATTTAACAATTTAAATAGTATTTTAACAAAAAATTAAATTAATTAAATTAATTAAATTAATTTTAAGACCTAAAAAGCTGGGTTAAAATAAATAAGAGACAATATCTATCATAAAGATGGTCTACATGTTAGTTAGTAACAACTAAGTGGAATATAATAAACTAATAGATATATAGTACAGCTATACAGTTTAGAAAAGACCATTTTGAATAATGTTATTTGGCAAAATTGACTTTTGAAATTTTTATTTGGCATAATTGATCATTTTGCAATCAATCGTTTGACATAATAAGATATTTTGCAAAAAGATGCTTAGCAAATATATATTTTGGAAAAAAGAGTATATGTACTTGATTTCCAAAATGAATATTATATATATATATATTAAGTATATATATATATGAAATAATTAGTTTTAAAGTTGGATGTTGTAAAAAATATTAGTTAATAAACATAGTATTTTTAAAATGTTTTGTAAAATTGGAATTTATTACATATGAAATTAAGTAGAATGGCATAAGACGAACTGGGATTTGACATGTAGATTTTCGAACTGGGCTACTTCCTAAGCTAATATGTTAATAATCAAATATGAAAAAATATTGTAAATACTAAGCTCAGTTTGTCCAACAAAAATCCACTTATTATACAAATCCAAATATTTTTTTTAATTTGATTACAAAATCCATCTGATAAAAACCACAGTTCTATATGTCAAAACTGATCTCAAAAAGATGCTTCAAAATTAATGTATAGGTACTAAAAATTGTTTTGACTAACACTTATGTTGTAAGCTACGTCAAGCAACATGTAAACGTAACAAGGGTTAATTAGATAACATATGGATAACAGATGGATGAAAATTTACGCGGATGGCATGAAAATTAAAAAAATTAAAATCACTTCTTTAGAAGATTCTTTACTCCTAGAAGGCGATTTAGATAACTTCTTTAAATGGTGCACAGATAATAGTTTTCTTTTAAATGTGAATTTATGTGTTACACACGCCAATTCAATCCGGTTCGTTTTAATTATTCTTTAAATGGTATTTGCCTTTTCAAAACGAGCTCAATTAAAGACTTAGGGGTTTACTTTGACGCCAAGCTTAACTTTAAGTCACATTTTTGTAATATTATCAATAAAGCTAATTCGATGCTAGGTTTTACTAAACGTTGGTCAAAGAAGAATTTAACGATCTCTATGTTTTCAAATATTTGTATTCTAATCTCTTTACACCAAATTTGGAGTATGCTAGTCAAGTTGGTCTACTTTCTATGATGTATATATAATAGAGGCAGGCACATATCAATAGGGACAGAGAAATTTTTTAAGATTTACGTAATTTCCAATGGTCTAATGCTAATCCATTAATTTTACCTCCATACGAAGATAGATTAAACTTAATTCATTTGAAAACTTTGAAATTAAGACGAGAAATGACAAATGTTATTTTTCTTGACAAAATTATTAAAGGAAGCATACTTCTCCACAGATTTTGAATAACATCAACATTAATTCAAATAATCGCCTACGAAATACAAACTTCTTTACATTAAGTTTCCATAAAACCAATTGTGTCAATTATGAGCCAATTCATAGAATGTTACTAATTGGTAATAAGCACATAAATTATATTGACCTCACACTTTCGAAACAGACTCAAAAACTTAAATTGTAAATGTAAGTAGTCTGCACTAATTAAAATATATGTGCAATTTATTCAATCTATTTTAACTAGTTCTAAGGTGATATACTTTTAATGTGTTGTATTGCACAAAAAAAAATTGTAATGAAGTTTGAACTAAACAAATAAATAAATAACAGATAGAACCTATATAGCTATATAATTTCATTTTAAATTGAAATTATAATTATAAATTTGATTAGCTGGCACACGGGTCGCTTTTCGTTAGAACCAGTCAAAGTTTAAAATAATGGTAATAGAAATATTTGTTCGTTTGTCAAAAAGGTGCCTGATTATAAAACTGAGGTATGTAACACCTTTGGTTTTTGAAATAATATGAGTTATTATTTATATATATACATTTTGAATTTAAGTATAAAATTTAATACGTTATTATTCCATTAAGAATATTTTTTTGTGTTGTTTTAGGGAGTGAGATTTCAAATTGAGACTTGGAAGATATTGTAAAAGACTACTCAGTCAAATAAAACTATAATTTTTTTTTTAATTAAACATTGCAGTATTTAATTTTTTTTATTTAATTTTTCTTTGTACAAAATAATTTCGTTAAAATATTTAAAAAAAAAAAACATTACCTCTGTTGATGATGTTACAACCTCTGATATTCTTTTTAATAACAATAATAGTATTTAAATAATTTTCGTTTAAAATAAATAAATAAATAATTTTTAAATTAATTTTTTTTTTGTTTTTTTTTTTTTAGAAAAATAATATGCGCAACTAAAATTATTTGAATTTAAATTTTTTCTTGTTCTTTGTTCTTCGGAATTTCTTTAATTTTTTTAATTTTATTAATTTTTCTCATTTTATTATGAGCTATATGATCCAGATGAACCAGATGAACTACCTGATGAAGATGATGCAGATGATGAAGATGATGATGATGAGCTACTTGGATAATAAGAACTATATGCTAATTGTTGAGCTGATGATGGTTCTGACCAAACACGAGCATATGGTGAACCATATTCTTTTGCTGGTTCCCAGCTACTTGGTTCATATGGTACTGGTGTAGTTGGTGGTGGTATACCATATGTAGCCATTGGTTCTGGTGCCGGCATCATTGGCATCATAGTCATTTTTAAGCCACCAATTTTTTGAAATAAATTATAAATTAAAAATCCTAAAACAAGTTTAATTGCAATTTTTGATAATATTAATGCTTTCATAGCTTTAATTCCAATTAATGTCATCATAATTGGTATCAATACTTTCAATTTAAGTTTTAATAATAGAAGAACTGGTAAAAGAACTTTCTTTTTGATTGAATTACCACGACCTGTTGATTTATAGTTAAAGAAAAAAAATAAATTAAATTATTTTCAAATGTTAAGTTATATTATTTAAATTATGTTAGATAAGTATAGATAATCTATATATTAGAATCGTGAATAATTTAATTTGATCAAATAAAAGAATATAAAAGTCAAAAAGCTATGATTAAAATTGACAAATTTTATATTGAATTTTCTCAGTTTATGTACATATGTTTAGCACATATTACTTTTCCTAGACATATTACTTTGGATAAATAACTTAAATGGACATGAATTATTATTAATTGTGTTTTAGTTTTAAATCGAATTTGAATTTGGCTTTAAAACAGAATAATTTATATACTTGAATCTTCAATTTAAATTTAAAACTGAATAAATTGTTATAATTTGATAGAACTAAATTACTGTAGTCTATTCTGTAGATGAAATTCCGAAACTGTTTAATTTTTGATTGGTTGAAATTTGATAGATGTATATTTTAATATGAAGAAAATAAACAAAATAAATAAAAAATGGTTATATATTTAATTTTCATATATTAGCGAACTTCTAAACTCTGATTACGTACCTTAAAACAAAGATATTAAATATTCAAAAATATGCACACTATTTTTCTACAAGTGAATTAACAATTTCTAATTTATCGTAATATAAATGTAATAATAAATTTGTAATAATAATAATGAAATATATAATTTATCATAATTATAATATTGTGAATTTGTTGTGAATTAATATTGTGAACCAGAGATATCAGTAGTTTAATACTGTTATACAATATAATAACAAACATTCTGATTGAATTTCATCAATTCAATCCATTAAGCTCCATTTTAATTGAACAGTTTGAGTTAAAGTTTATTGGTTAAGAGAACAAAATAAATTATATTAAATTAATGCGAGGATCATCTACTTCATTGAGTAAGTGATTAGATGAAATTTGAGTATTATAAAAATATAATATTTAAATTTATAATAATACAATACACATTTAAAATTTATCAAATCAGTGACTGATCTTCGCATATTATTCTGAAAATTCTATTCGAAATTCAATAAATGTAATTGATCATACCCCAAGAAAATAACGCTAAATACTTAGTAATGATATTATATGAAACTTAGGTGAAAAAAGGTGATAATAAATATAGAGAAATGTACTTGCTCTTAGGTCGAAATTCAAAATTGCCTATACATAACAAGATATTGTTATATAATCAGATAATCAAACCGATATAGTTGTACGAAATACAAATATGGGGATATGCCAAACAAACACATGTACTTTGTCTATAAAAATTGCAAAATAAAATCTTGCGCAACATGGTAAATGTTTCTTGGTATGTTTGCAACAGTGACTTGCAATAAACAATAATATTATCATAATATCCATGCCAAAATGGTTTAATCTCTGTCAAAATGTCATATTATTAAATTAAATTCTGTAAAATTAGTATTCAAATAAAAAAAAAAAACAATGTTAAAATTAAAATTAAAACAAGTTTACTCAAAATAAGTTCAATTGATATTGACATGTAAAAAAGAATTAAAGCATTTAAAGAAAACTATTCATTGGTGCAATCCCATACTGAATTATTCAACTCTGTTAATAATATCAAATTTATGTAATGTAATTGTATAAGTGATATTTGTATAATGATGATTTTGTAATTATACAAATTGTCAATTAATAATCAAATCAATTTATCAAAAATTAAAATTTTGCGGCCGTAAAAATATTAATTTATTATTTAATTATTTCTTCCTGAATAAAGAAAATAACTTATACGAGATGTATATATAAATCTGGTTAGGAATAGGGTGTGAACGAATAAAATAACAAACAAAATAAATCAAATATGTAACACAAAGTGATCGTGTTTGACATGATATAGACTAGAGTTACATTTTTATTAATTTATATATGGGATATTCCTTTATTTCGTCCATTATTACATTCTATATAACCGAATATTTGACTATTAAACTACTTATACCCACATTAAAACATTATAATTCTACAATTATTTTTGAATTAATCCTTAAACACATAGTTTTACATTTTTACTTAAAAAAGTGGTTCCATGGATAAATTCTTGAAATTTATTTATTTATTTATTTATACTTTATGTATTCGATATACAATGAGATGATTAGTCTCTACAAATTGTATAATATTAGTAAGTGTATAGAATATGACGACAATACTAAAACTAATAAAATTCAAAAATAAATAGCTTCGTATTTTAGCTGTATAACTTTGTTTATCAATTGAAATACATTATTTTTACGTAACATCAATTATATTACCTCTTTATGCACACTATGTAGCACATATGTATTATCATCATCAATATACAAACTAGTTCCACATTTAGGTTTATTTATATTCCAATTTTATATATCAATATGACACATATACAGTATGCATTAAGGAATTAATATACTCGAATTATTTTATTAAAATAATTAAATTATTATAAAAAAAAAGGAAAATCAAAATCACTTCTCCATTTTATCATAATCACTTCTATTAATATTTTCAAATTTCAATCCATTAATATTTAATATAAAAAAAAAACAATTATTTTTCTTTTTTTTCTGTTTTTGATAAAACAAAAAAATTTACAAAAAAAAAATAATAGTTTTCACTAACCTTCTTCTTCGGTTAATTCAAAATCAAGTCCACGATCAGCTCGATATGTAACTATAGTATTTTGAAATATTGTTGCTGGTAATTGCAATTTAAATTCATTTGTATTCAAAATACGTGCAACTCTATCAAAAATCACTTTATCGATATTATTTTCATTAAATGAACGTGCACTTTCAGTTGAAATTCCATTTAATGTATCCATATAATTTAATACTTTCTCTTTAAGACAACTCATTGCATTACCATGAAAACATTTATCAACAATTGTATCAAGTAATTGATTACTGCTACTAATCCTTGGTTCCTCATAAAGTATTGAATTATCAATGATGGCAGCACCATTTATAATTGTAGTACTAAAACCGAACACGACAACAACAATAGAGATTATTAAACGAATCGACGACATTTTGTTTAAATAATCGAGTTATTATTTTAAATCCTTTTTGTTTGTTTTATTTATTTTTTTTTTTAATTATTTTTTTTTAATTTTATATATATATATATTATTATATATACATATATATATATTAATATTATTATTTATTATTATTAATTATAATATTCGAGCTGAATAGATGAGTGGACAACAAATAAATGAATATAAATTGATTAGCATGTCTTTATTTTATACTACCGCTCCCAAAAATATATAATTTTGTTTTTATTTAATTGTATATATTTGAAGAATATTTAAATTTTTAAGTGAAATGGAATTTTTGAGCCGACCTTTTATTAAAAACAAACAATAAAAACAAAATAAAATTAATTTTATTTGTAACAATAATAATATAACAAATATATAAAAGTGGATAACAATATGTAAAAAAGTACAAAATAAATTTTTTATTTGTAATAAGTGCGTTAAATTCTTATTATTGTTGAGATCTTTAAAATAAAAAGATATAATAATAATAACAACAACAACAACAATAAATTAAAAAATTTCTTTTGGACTACCAACTATGGACAAAATATGTTTTACTTTTCTACGATCATTTTACATATGCGAAATTATATGTATTGTTATAATTTTGTTCGTACTTCCAATACTCAACTTGTCAGTTGGTTTGGTTTGGTTAGGCAATCGGTTTGTACATGGGGTGAATACTAATTAATTTTGGAGAAATTTTACTATTCAAAATTTACAGGTGGAATAAACATTTTTTTTTTTTGATTTGATTTCTGTTTTTTTTTTCTTCATTTGTTTGTTTTATTGAATTCCAATGTAATATTTTGTGGTACAATTGATCAATAAACTACATAGTGCCTCTTCAAAATATTGTTATCAGTTTAAAAAAAAAAAAATTTTTTATCAATTACAAATTAATCTACGCTATCAGATTCATCACAACCCACAACCCACTGAATAATAAATAAATAATCAGTAATTTTGATATTACGAAACAAATTTGATGAAAATATTTCAAAAATATCAAAATTAATCAAAATCAAAATTAATTTAGAGGTTGGATCCGAAATCCTAAAGTTAAAATCCCAAAATCAAAACCGCAAACCCAAAAAAAAAAAAGAATCCCAAATTTAAAAATCCCAGTATTAAATGATAAATGCTGCAAACTGATAACAAGTTTGGCATCAGTTGGCGTACTTTGCAATAATATAAACAAAGTCTACCTATATTCTACATTTGCACCCAGAGAAATGAAAAATCATAATTCATGATTATTAAAGGAATAATTTTAATTTTTTTTTAATTTTACAGAGATATTCCTAGAACCCATTCGATATTCCTTTTGAGATTAATACATTTAAAAATTTGGAATAGATTATTATTAATTAAAACATTTTCCAAATCAGTGGGTATGAATCTGAATCATTAGCTTATAAAAATTAACAATTAAAAGAAACAACAAAAAATTTAGTATGGACCCGCATAAAACTTTGTAAGTACTTATACCATTATAATCATAGTGTATGATTATAATTTCAGTGTAAATTTTTAAGTATAACGGACATTTTTTATGTAAACATAACTTATAAAATTATATTTCTTAAATTGTTTTATATCTATGATATTTTAGTATAAAGTAAAATCATTGTAAAACATAATACATAATACATTATAAGTTGTAACAACTGATAATATGTTAATTATAAGACAAAAATTTAAAAAAAAATAATAAAATCTAAAAAAAAATTATATATGAAAATAATTTATACTCTATACAAAAGAGAAATGATTTAAAATCCTTATAATAGACTTTTGCAGGATTAAATTATGTTTATTAGTTACAAAATATGATTTAGCTTTACATTTTAAGTTTATATAATATAGTCATAGACAATGGTAATAAACCACAAAATATAAATAAATCACGTTTTTTTTCATATTTGCATAACTTGTGAATCATATTCATAAATTGTGACAAAGAAATCATAGTTGTCTATTCTTTTTAGTTATAATAAATGATTTTCTCGTTAGGATTAGGATATGATTTCAAATCACACTTCTATAAGTAAGCGATCATAGCACGCATTTGTAACTAATTTGTACATAGGATATTCATTCTAGGTTTACTGAACGATATACGATTTCTTTGAGTGTATTTGACAATTCTACTAAGTTTCTGTTCATTTAATATGCTTTTTTTCAAACTTTATTTTTCACTTTTAAAACCGTTTTCCATGAAAACTTTCGTAGAAATTAATAATTTTATAAGTGGTCCATTGAACCATTTGTTTATAGTCAGACTTACTAGTCGGATTTACTTTTCTGCGCTCTTCTCGATCTAAAAAATTATCGAATCGTAAAGCTATAAAATAGCTTATAAAATCTCTTAGCTGACATACCAAGTTTAAAAATATCTCGCCCAGTGTCATCAGTGGAAAATAACAGCAAAACTGATTTATGATATTTGATCTGTTCTTTTGATCTGATATTTGATCTGATTTCGGCTTACTGATTTATGATATTTGTGTAAATCAGTGAGCCGAAAAAACATTTTAATTCTTGTAATGTTAATACTTTGTATATTTTAAGTGTAAACGGTCAAGTTTTTAATTGGTCCATGTCAATATGATTTCTTCCATTTCCTCACTAAAAATACTTCTAAAAGTAGCGAGGGGACTATAATGATCCAAATCTCTTCCTTCTCTTTTTATAGTAGGTATTCTCAACAAGTAATGAGACAATGTGCAAACATTCGTTGTTGATTATTTTTAGACCACTTAAATTTATCTTTGCCATACAAATAATTTCCAGTATATTCTGTATCATCTTCTTCGCTCTCCTCATTCAAATACACATTTCAGAATCGGTGTTATGATCAGATAATATGAAATTACTGTTTTCATTACCGGAGTTATCCTTATCTGACTGAGTATAAGATGATCTTGTTGTATACTAGATTTAGAACATCTAAAACTTTCAATTTCGTTGTCTATTTCACAATTTTCTTGAAGCCATTTATTAATTCTGTCTTCCGCGTCATCATCATATGCATTTACCGTACTTTGTCCAGCTTTACTTATATTCATTTTGACCATACAACTAAAAAACAAATAAATTTAAAAAAATAAAATAATTTAAATAAAAAATGGTAACAGCGTTGTGGGTTCGGGGTCTAATGTACATTATATTTATAAACTAAAAAACATTATTTTTTATTTATGATAGAAATACGTCTTTTTCACTCTGTATTTGTGTGACGACTAAATGAAGGTACTCAAAATATGAGAGACATTTTGCTAAAATAGAATTTGAGAAAAATTAGGGTAAGATTTATATGTGGGTCCATTAAGTTTTCTTTAAATAGAATAGCTAAATTTTATTTAAGTTGTTACCAGATTATACTCTCAATTATTTTTTGCCATTTATTTTATCTCAATGATAATGGGGTATACCAGACCAGATCGAAAACCCCATAAAGAATTCGTTTTCTTTAATTGGGAATTGAGCCTAGGATCTTTCGGTTTAATGGCGTCCGGTCTATCTACTATGTAACTCACGCATTATTACACCCATTCATTCAAATAGTTTGTAACAATACTTTTGAACAGTACTGTGCATTTACATATATTTTTTGTATTAATTTTTTTTCTCATATAAAATAATTTGTCGCCCTCAAATTTTCAATCTATTTTCCCTACAAGTTTAAGCCAACATAAAGCATTAAAAAAATAAAAGTTACTTACGATACATAATTTATACATGTATGGATGTATATTTTATTAAAATTTCATTAATTTTTTAAATTCATAGTAGTTATAAATTGTGACATTTAACTTATTATTATACATTTATTTGATTTAATGAAAAATTAAATATTTAAAATTTATTTATTTATACGGTCATTTATTACTTCTCAGCTATTATGATGGTGTGATGTAGCTATAGGTACATATTACATTATATCCATTTCTATTCAAAGCCAAACATTTTTTTTTTTATAAATTTCACAATAATAACGATTTTTATTATAAATTAAAATTTGATAGTAATATCAGGAAGTCTTGTGATCATATGTACATGTGCAGACATAATATTGCACTACCGAAAACAATAAAAAAAAAAACAATATCAATTCAAATAATGTTACATCCGAAATAATAACGACTTATATAACTGAATGTGCCAAAATATGCAAATTGAATTAATTCCTAAATTGATAATAATAAAGTTTTTTTTATTAAATATAGTATCTTCTATGTACCTACCTGAACATCAGACCTTTTCATTTTAAAAAACAAATAATCAGCAATCTGAAATACTGAAAACAATTTAGTGACAAGAAGAAGATTCAAAAAGTATGAAATGGAGATGAATAGGTCCTGTTATATAGGATTTTTATAAATAGTGAAAGTGTTAGGATATTTCCTTTATCACCAGATATTAGCGATTGGTTGGGGTGAGTTAAGAAAACTGGTATTTTTTTTTTATTTCCCAATGAAACATAACAATCTGTCTCTGAAGGAGATATTCAGTAGTTTGTATGATATTTTTGTGCAGGTATAGATTGTACTGACTAGCGGATGAGATAACCCAGTGGTCAACCATCAATGATGCCAACATTATACTCCATTGTATTTTTTGACCACCATTTGATTGTTACTATTGTTTATTGGGTAACTGCAGGATGTTTGCTTAAGGCGACTTACACATTTGCAGTCAACAAGCTGCTTGCCAGTCTGCTTGGATGTGCAGCTAATTTTATCTAGTATTTTCCGCTTATACTTCTAATGTCCTTAATGGTTCTCCACATGCTCACGATATATGATATCAAGATACATGATATCATCATTGACAAACAAAGGCGCCCCAACTATCAATCTTAATATTTTTGACTGGAAACGCTGTAATATTGCAATATTTGAATTGAAAACAGGTACATATAACATAAATTAACGGAAAATTGAAGAGTAAAGGTACTAAAATTCCCCTTATATTTCCGTAAATTGTACGTCGAATATGGAAACACATCAGAGGAAGTATAATTCCACAATCCTACACAGTGTAGGGGATAGGGATTTGTATCCCCTCTTGGTTTACATCGGAAACGTTTAAGAGTAAGAAATGCGTGATTTTATTCCAGGTGAACACATATTCTCACCTATACAAAATATCTATAAAACAGGGAAAGTGTTCCATATATACTTCGATATACCTAAAAAAGTTAGGTATGAATCAAATTTTTCATTAAGAGATTCCATATTTATTGTTTTCTCACTATTTTCCCCGACTAAGATCCTAGTTTGATTTGTCTCAGTTGTATTTTCTGAGTTATTTATAGTTATACATACTAGAGTTTCTTATTTTTTTTGAGGAACTAACACTGTACTATGACGCCGATTACGAATTGACAAACAGTACTAATTTATCTTTTTTAATTTCACTAAATTTTTGGTTGGTTAAACCTGAACAATTTTTTGATGATGGTTTATTGCAATTTCCATCACATAAAATAAAATTATTTCCGAACAATTTACAATTTTTGTTGCACTTGCTACACAACGATGTCAATTGTTTGTCCGCCATTGTTGAAATAATTCATTGTTTTTATCCGTCATTGTTGAACATTGTTGAATTTGGGTCGCGAATTAGCCAAATACGGTCAAGAAACCTGAAAGTGAAGTATTGCCAACCTATATATGCATATTAGCCCATATATGCCAGCCCATAGATTAGCTGCATATATGTAAATTATGTTCCATTTATCCATATATTAAAAATGTCCTAAGCTAAAAAAAAATACCTTTACATCGACTTAGATAACTCAAACACTTGGCACATCCTTTCCCGATATTGAAAATATGATCGTTGAAAATGATTTGTTGATTCACGCACAAAACTGAAATGTTTAGGCTGATCTGGGTTTTGAAAAAATAACACCTTGAAAAGAATGATTAGATTCAAATTTTAGAAATTTGCGCGTCAAATAAGACATTTTTTAAGTTTTTGCCGAGGTAATGAAAGGTTTTATCAACTCTGTTTTTGTTTTTTGCTCCAGTAAGTCAAATTTTAGTCAAATCATGGTTAATCATATTTTAAACATTATTTGCCTTCTTTGTCGGCCGATGTAGCATTAGATATATTGAAAGAGAAAATCGAGAAAATGCCACATGAGAACTACAAAACTGTGGATTGAATTGAAGGTTGTGTAAATCGTTTATGAAAATCGAAAAAAGATTGGGTTGAAAGAACAGACCTTTGTGGAATATTTTTTGCGGACAATTGATATGGAATTAAAACACTAAATTAATAACCTCTGCCCCACGAATGATTAAAAAATTTTTATTGTTGTTTTTAAAATGAAAATTAGATAATAAATTTTGATATAGCTACGCCGTATATTCATATTTATATGCATATATGCCGTCTGTTAGTGTGTATTTTTTCAACTAGCCTTCCATTTCGTGACATTTATATGACCAAGATATGTGGTTTTTTTTCTGCTGGTCTACAAATAGTGTTTAAACTGCTGTTAGTGTAGTATTCAACATTTTTCGATACAGAAAAATTCGTTGTCTTATAATATGGTTTTGAAAAGGATGGTGAGATCTATATGCGGGAAACATTATATGCTAAATTTTATGAGTTTGTTTTTTTTCTTTGATTTTTTTTATTCATAAATTAAAAATGAATGCAATAAGCTTGACGAACACATAAAATATCTAAATTACAAAAAAATAAAACTAATAAATTTTGTAGATGAATTTCTACAAATCTCTTGGTGTAAGTATACTTCACTGTTAGTTTAGTTTATGACTGTATCAATAAAAATAATTTGGTTGTGAGCGTCGGGGTCTTGCAAATTTTTCTTCTTTTTTTTTTTGGCTTAATTTTGTACCATAAGTCCATATTGTTTAGAGTATCACCGCAATTCAGTGTCATTCAGATACCTTCCTGCAACGAGCCGTATATTTTTTTCTACAGGCTTTCTACTTGTCTAACGCAAATCTAAATACTCCTTCAGATACCTGAACTAACTGAATTTTCTATTTGGAGTAGGTAAATGTGAATATAACATGATTATACTTTGCTTCATTGGCTTTAATCATATTTGTTCAACCTTAATTATGATATCGTTTAAGCTTTTTGCACAAGTATAGATGATACATTCTTACTCTTGAGGGATGTAAGCATGAGCGTATCATGAGCTATCAAAAATCACTATTGTTTTTATAAAAACTTGTTTTCCACCGTTAGAGTAAAATTTTTGGTATAACAGTGAAAATAGTCGAATATATAATACACTATTGTTGCTGTGGGTGTTGGAAATAAATTGATAGAGTATGAGCTGCGCAATAACTTGAACCTAGTCATGAACATTTTTTTAATTTAGTTCAGCTAGTTTTATATTAGATCAAATGAAAGCGATTGCTATATACATAAACAAACAACAAAATTTTAATTCAATATAAATTGTGTCTTCTATAACAGCAATGTAAAATCGAAGTTAAAAAAAAAATTTAATTATCAAAAATAAGTTACAAGAAGAAAATTTTAATTTCATTTTCTTATTCGGAAATACACCATCCGTTGTCCATCAATATACTTTAGCTCCGTTTCATTAATTGATATAATAACATACATATATACATTTACAATATGTACTGGTGAATTACCCAAATTAATCGCATATTGATTTATACTCACATACTTATACATATGTTATGTACTTATTAATTAAATGTGTATGAATGTTTATGAAAAGCTTTTTAATAGATAGAAATATTAAAACACGTACAATTTAATAATATTTCCTGTTATTCGATCTGAATTCCATTTGCAGTATAATTTTATACCTTTTGGCTCTCTGAGCTGCTCTATACACAAAAATTGAGGAAATAATTATGGTTAAAATGAAATTTAGGTGGGTCATCATAATACAATATGAATAGAATACCATTCATTAATAAGTCGAACAAATATTTTCTATATATAAAAATTGAGGACATAAAAATTGAAAGTGTAAGTGATTTTTGATAGAGAAAATTTAGTAAAAATTTTTAAGTTTCAAAAGTATTTAGATTATCTTATGTACTTTGCACACTTATTTGAAACAAGTATACAAAAACTAGTATATATTAATCGTTTTTGGTGGATTGTATTTAACCAAACTATGTTAGTAGATGACTTGTAGTAGGTTGTTTATTATTTCCCATCATTTTCAGAAACTAAAAGCTTGGGATTCGATATACGTTAAGATAATCTGAGCAAACGTCAGTAGCGTGTCAAACATTTTAAATTTATTTGTCGTTTTTACTTTTAGAGTCCCAGCTTCCAACCCCCCATTTCATAAGTACGCACTAAATATCACACTTAAAATATACACACAATCAGAATTTATGTCATGTCTGTGCAACGATTGCAGATACCTTTTTTATAAGTCCAAGTTCCGACATTTCTATTCCTTCAAGTCGGATTCGAAGATTGTCTCGGTTGAAGAATTTCCACTTATATTCGCTGTAGGTCTCCACGCCACTGTAGTTTCTTGATTTGAATTTTCGTGACTACATCCACCAATACAGCTATAGTTTGGCTATATATCTTCTCCTGCACACTGTACATCATCATTTTCGGGGCAACATATCCAAAAAAGAATTTTCTTCTCGAAATCAATAGTTATACATGCACACTTTTATTTTTGTAAGTATTCATAATTATAATCCATAGGTCACAATCGTGAGTATGAGCATTTTATAAACTTTTCGTTTTTAGGGCAGAGTTGAAAGTTAGTTTTATCCCCTTTAAATAATCTCTTAGGATAATAAAAATCAGACTTTACATTAGTCTTAGAATGAGAGAAATCTCTTTAGGCATTTAATGGTTGAAAATAAATAAATAATTTAATGTTAAATCTATATAGCAATTATATAAATTATAAATTTTTTAATTTATTTATAAACTTTTTACCTTTTAATTTGAATATTTAAAAATATAAATTAACGCTGATATGTAAATATTTTAAATTTAAAATACAAAAACAAAAACTTTTTAGGGACAACTTTTCTCTGTTCCCAAAAATCACGTTTCCATTTTGACATTTTGTTCAGTTTATTTTTATTATTATCACTAACTAGGGCGAGTAGTTTTCTATTATTTAGTATAATGAAAAATAGTTCTAAAACTTAATAAAATTATTTTCAAAATATAGATGACAATAATTGTTGTATAATAAAGTTTCCTTTTTCTAGTACCAATCATTGCAGGAGTTCCATTTATTTACCCTATTGTAATCTAAAAATTGTTAAATAAAATAAAACAGTTTTTTTTTTTTTTTGTTTAAAAACAATAATTATATTTTATTGTTATTTTTAGAATAAGGTTTTCATGTAATACATAATATGTTAATACATAATTTAAGCAATTATATTTCATTAATGATAATTTATTTGTTGTTGTTGTCCGTGTTTTTGTGTGTGTTTTTTCTTGTTTTTCTAAAATTATGTTTTAATTTTCTTTGGAATTTTGAATTAAATTTTCTGAAAATTTTATATTTTTATGTTATTGTATTTTATTTTTTTTTTTTGAATTCTCACAACTAAAATTACCTTTATAATTTTTGTTATTGTTTTTAAATGCTAAATACGTCTTAAAAAGTTGAACCTATTATTTTTATTGTTTTTGTTTTTTTTTTTATTTAATTTTAATATCTTTTTGTTTTTTTTTTTAATTTATTTATTTTTTGTTTAGTTTTTCTATTTTGATTATAAGAATAATAATGATTAATGAAAAAATGAATCAAGAAAATGAATATAGATTTATTCAAATTCAAAATTAATAGTGTTTATTTTTTTTTTTTTTGCTTTGTTTGTTAGATATAATTTAGTTAAATTTAATTACAAATTTCTTGATACATTCGAAACCAATAATATATTTCATTTAATTTATTTCTTTTATGTTTTTAATATACCGATTTAGTTTTTAAATTACAATTGTAAATTAATTTGAATCGTTCGATTGAAAGATATCAATTTGATTGAAACATTCAAGATTTGATTTGACATTTAAATCGAAATTGAATTTATTTTTATAAGAGTGTCATTATTTTAGTTGCCAAATCCAGTTGACATTTTAAATTATAAATGATTATAATCTACATTTTTTTGATTTTTATAATTTTTATTTATATTTTATAAGAACTATTTATTCCATACATTTGGTTAACTTAAACTTATATTATTTTTAATAATCGAATTTGTTTTATGCACTTCACTTTTAATCACGTTCAATATAACAAAAAAAAATTTAATTTTATAAATATTTTGTTTTTTGTAAAACTGCCAATATTAATGAAAATAGTATTTATGTTGCTTTTGATTTAAAGAATTTTTGAAATATCGATATTTGCACAATAAACAATAAGAAAAGTAAAATGAAATTCAATTTTTGTTTTTAATACAAAATCAAGGTCTATATATGTGATACAACAGTGATCTACATACTATGATATCTTAAATGAACGTATTCTGAACACATCGTAACTTAGAAACTTAATTGTATATTTTTTGTTTTTTTTTTTAATAAATTTTTAATTATTTAAATTTATTTAATTTCGATTAATAGTTTACTTTTGATTTTTGTAATTACTTTAGGTTTTTCATTTTTAGAAAATAATTAATTTATTTTGATTTTTTTTTTTTAATTAATATGCTTTGTTTTCATATATTACATATATTTATGTATATGTATATATATTTGTGTATATAATATTTAATATATATATTTTTAAATATTGATAATATTTGGTCGATTGAATAATTTTATTGAATATTTTTTTTGGTTGGTTTTGTTTTTTTAAATGTTACCTTAGTGTTTTGTATGTTATTTTATTTTTTTTTTTATATAACAAAATTTTCATTAAAACTGCTTTATATATTTCATATATTTCATTAAAATCAAATTAAAATAAAATTTTTTTATTAAAATTATTTTTATCTTTTTTTTTGTTTTTTTTTTTGTAAAATTTATTTAATTTTTTTTTGTTTGTTTTGTTGTTTAAAATTAAAGTAAAATTTTCTTTCATTTTTTCTTTATATTTCTTTTATTTTACTTTTTTATTTTTTTTTCATTTTAATTCACTTTTTGAATTGCTCTTCAAAGAAAATTTCCCATTTAAAGTTTTTAAACTTTAAAAAACGATAAATTTACAATATAGAATTCAGAATTTTTGAGATTATTCAATCAATTCATTCATTTTCTTTTTTATTCAAGCATGGATAGCTAAGAAAGAGAAGATAAATTAAATCTGTACTATGCTCACACATAGAGCTGGAAAAAAATGTATATACATTATTACCATATATAATAGAAATACCATTCCCAATAATGGGAAACAAACTAATTACATATGCATTATTTTTAGTAAATAACTGTATAACTGCTAACTAAATAATTACCCCCACATATTTTCTTTTATATTCGATATAAGTTGATAATATAGTACAGATGTTGATTGATTTAATTGTAGATTTCATTTTAACAGTTTGTGAATGCTTGCTTGCTCGCATGACATTTAATTGAATGTTTCAATAATTGTTATTTCGTCGTTGAAAATACTGCCAATTCTTATCAATTAATATGGTAACATCATTTCGGGCCGCATTTATCCTTACGCGATATTGTATATCTCCTATATATGATTTCAAATATTGACAATGTGCATTTTAGTTTGTCATATATAGTTTATAGTGCTTGGGTTGGATGTAATACTATTAAATTGAAAGTAAAAGTGGTTTATAAAAACCATTTTTTTCGAAGAAGTCAAGCTTTTAAAATTAATTCAAAATATTTTATAATGATAAGAAATACTTTAAATTATATCATATTTAGAGTTCACTTCATGCCATTATGAGTTACTAGTAAATTTTTTGAAAGTTGTTGTTATTTACAGAAAAAATAATGTCAAATAAGCGGAGTACTTACTGGTGTCATCAAAAATATTTTGAACAACTAAGATGATACCGATGATTAGAGCTTTTAAGAAAAAAGTAATAAGAATGTGGAAAAAAACTTAAATTTGAAAAAAAATTATGTTTTTGTAGAAAAAGTTGTTCAAAATTATTTTGATGATAGATTTTATTTGAAAAAGATTTGCTTCAGCCTTATAATTCTCGTCAATTAAATGACTTGAAACCGATTTAAAGAAATTGGAAAAAAATAAATCTCACATATCACCATCAAATATGATATTGAAGAGCATGAAGATTTGCTTATTCAATTATATAGAATAGAATATGAATATTCCAAATAATTATTACTCGAATAATTTTGATGTATAAACACAATAGTTGTAATAGTAAATGCTTGGTAAGTCCTTGTAATGCAGCTAATAAATAAATCCAACTAATAAATGTCTTACATTTTGTGGAGTTTGTATTTGACGTTTTATTAAAGTAATTCGAGATCAATCTTCTTCGAAATAGAAATATTGAACTTTCCAACATTCATTCCTAACTTAACCATCAGTATGCATGTTTGGTCAGAAACTATTTCAAAATTTTAAAAGATTCAAGATTTTAGATTCTGTTTATGAATACTACTATGTAATATATTAAAAAAATATTTTTTTAGTGACTAGAAAAATGTTGGTTGCATGCAAAAGAGTTTGAAATGAATTGAATGAAATCAAAAAAATGATACAGATTTAAAAAAAAATCATCGTAGAAACTTTGAAGACAATAATAATAATAATTGTATCGTTCAATATTCAAAATTACAGTTGGTTGTTATTTTTTTTTTTGTTTTGTTCTAAGTTATCACTTTTTACTGAAATAATCTTTGAAGTAAAAAGTGTTTTTTTGGATGTTTGTTTTTTTTTTATTTTAGGAAAAATTTCAAATAGAATATTACAAATCTTCTCTTTTAATTTAAAATTTTGTATCCATTATTGTTAATTAATTTATTAATATTTTTATTAGTTTTTTTTTTGTTTATTTTTAATAAAATCCCTTTTAAAATTTAATTTCGTATATTGTAGAAAAAATTTTGTATGTTTTTGTTTTTTTTTTTTTGTTATTTTATTTAGAATAAAAAAGAGTTAAAATTTTTAAATTAGCATGGAATATATAAATAGAATTTAAGTTAAAAATTGGGTAATTTTGAGCTAAAAACTTTTCCCTTAAGATTTTTAATTTTTTTAAATTTATAAATTTTTCGTTTTTGCTATTTTTAAATTTATTTAGTTAATCTTAAGTGATTATAATTAGATTTTTTTTTTGTTTGTTAATTTTTTAAAGAACTATAATTTTTTTTTTGTTTGTTTTAAAACAATTAATGGTTATTAAAATATTTTTGATTTAGTTCAAAGATAAATAAGCACATTAATATAAAAAAAAAATTTTTTTGTTTTTTTTTTTTCTTTTTTCCTTTATTTTGAATTTGAAATTTTTGATTTTTGGAGAAGATAAAATGTGACACGAAAATGATTGATGATTTGATTTTCAATTTTTGTTTTATTTTTCTTTGTTTTTTTTTTTTTCATGATGATGATGATGATGATGATGATGATGATGATTATGGATGATAAAGATGATAATGATTATGATGAATATGATATTCAAATATAACTAATCAACTATTTTGACGACATTGATACTCAATGTATGACATTCTGTTTTAGTTTAATATTTATTTTATTATTTTTCAATTAGAAATACATACAAAAAAAAAATTTGTAATATATTATAATGAATATACGTATATTAAATTTGTAATAAGTATATAATGAATATACTAATAATAATTATATATTAAATAATTTTCCTACAACATATTATTAATTATTTAAGAATAATAATATTAAATTAAATTAAAAATTATTGAATAAAATAAATGAAAAATATAAAATAGCAAAATAATTTACAGCTTTTCATCAGGTATTTTTGGGATATTTTTTAATATTTTCTATGGAAAAAAATAAACATATATTATGTATATATATATATATATGCATAATTGTTATTTATCTATATATAAAAGATATTTAAAAAGAAATTTAAAAAGTTTTAAAAGTTGATGAAGTCAAAAATAAAAATCATTTTAGATTTAAATACTTTTACAAGTATAAAATTTTTAAAAATTTATATAAAAAATTAGTTAAAATAGTAAACTATTAATATAAGTAAACTTAAAAATTTTTTGAAAATTTTTTTTTTTGGTTTTTGATTTTTTTTAATTTTGTTTTTTTGTTTTTTTTTATTTTTTGCTTTTAAAATCTATTTATTTTAAAACTATTCCATATAATATTGTTGCTCTAAAAATTAGACCCTATTAACTATCCCTGTTATGTTAAATTTGACAATTATGCTACAATGCTCAGATATTAGGTTTTTTTTTATATATATATTTAATATATTGTGTGTATAAAATAATATTTGAATGTTTTTATGTGTAATTTCTAAATTAATAAAATATATAAATTGAAATAATTTAAATAAATTTAATTTTTGTTTTTGTTTCAAAAAGTTATCAAGTTAAATTTTTCGATTTAAGATTTAAGTAGAAAACAATTTTTAAAAACAAAAATAATATTTTGAAAAGCTATTTTGTATTTTTTTTAAATTTTAGTAGCGAGTATGATAGTTCAATGACAGTTTTATAGATGTATACATTTATATTAAGCTAATAATTGTTGCATATAATTGTTTTGATATAAAGTATTTTTTTAGTTTTTTATATTGTTTTTTATTGTTTTTTTTTTTTTTTTTGGGTTTAAATATTTTTAATTTATTTTTGTTATACAAATTATTTTTATTATTGTTTTTTTTTTTCGTTTTATTTTGATTTTGAATAAGTTATTGCTAAAGCACCAATTTCATTGAATTTTCTTACAATTTTTTTTATTATATTATTTCTAAAAATCAACAAAATAAATTTCTTAACATACAATTATTTATATTAGCTACTAAGAATATAAGTACATATGTATATATCAGGATATATTTATATATATATAATATTTATTTATATACATATATATAATTTTGATATTAATTTAATTTTTATTATTTGTTTTTAATACTTTTAAGAATTTTATAAATTAAAATATAATTATAAAGTTGTTAAAATGCTAAAATAATAAAATAGATAACTATTCAAAATGAAAAGTTATTTTAATTCAAAAATAAAAGTTGATTCGAAATTAGAATCATTAGGAAATTTAATGGAAACTAAAAAAAAAGTTTTTTTCTTACGAAAAACAAATAAAATGCAGTATCGAAATTTTGAACAACCAATTGGTAAGTAAAACGCTTCAAGTACATTCAAGTACAGGAGAAACAAAAAATTATAAAGTTCTATAGAAAAAAATATTATTGGTTTTAACACGTAGTTTGAAACGTATCTGGTATCTCTTACAAATTGCCTCTACAAAGCCTTCTGATCTGATAAGTCTGTATTAACAAAATATTAGTAAAGTAGAAGTATTAGTCTATGATTCTACATTGATGTTCTATCAAGTGAACATTTTCAACAAGTTTTCATATAACACTTTTTCTGGTACACATATATATATACATATATATAATGGTTAGGAAGCAAGAGCATAACCCTATACATAAGAGACAATAAATCGATCCTTTCTTGTGTAAATAGCATTTCAAACTTAAATACGCAATGAAAACTGCACATATTAATATTTTTGTAACCATTAAATGAAAAATAGATAAATTTAAATAAAATAAATTAAAAAGTATTATAAAATAAAATAAATAAATTTAAATAAAATAAATTAAAAAGTGTTCGCGAATAGATTTAAAAAAGGCAAAATACTGGATGCTGTAATTTATTATTAATAAATGAATTATAGGATCCAAAGGCATAAGAATTTTTTTTTCATAATTTAGCATTTCAATTTTAATTTATTGCTGGAAAAAGTAATACAATTTGATTTCAGTTGGTGAAAGTATCTTTTGAGATGTTTCTCTCAACCATATACCACTTTTTTTTTGTTTCTCTAGTACACAGAAATGAAATAGTGTAATACGTTTTTTTTTTTTTTTTGTACTTTGCACAATCTAATAAATACAAATTAAAGATTACAAACATTAAATTAAAACAACTAAGAAACATTCTTTTTTGTTTTAGTGATACATCGAAACATATTATAGGTTCCTCTAACGGATAACTTGAAATGGTTGTTTTTTTTTTCAAGCTCAATGCTCACCTGTTATGTTGGTGTTTTTGAGCTATGAAAAAATAATTCTTTCTTTTTTCAATGATTAGAGAGTTTTCGGAATTTAATTTACTTAAACGTATACGTAAAGTTGTCAAAATACCATAAAGTTCTATATTTGCATGTTATTTTCAAGGTTTCACAACATTACGACCATGTTTATGTAAATGATTTAAATCTCTGTATATAATTTTATTATTTTTTATTATTATTTATTACATGTAATAAATTATGAAGCTTGTTTTTTATTGTTCTCATTTGTTTTATTAATTTATCTTTAATTTTTTTTATATGTATATTATTGCTAACCAAATTATGAAAATTAAAAAACTAGGCACCAATGATAAGGTTTTTATTATCTTTATTTATTTATTTATTATTAATTATTTAATATTTATTAATATAAAAAAATGCTAGCAATTATTATAATTCAACTGGTATAATATATAAATATTTTTTTTAATTATTAACAAAATTATTGAATTGTTAATATCATATATTTAAGTTGAATTAGTAGAGCAATATATATATATGTATATGTATATGCATGTTGTAATTATTCTAGCTGCATAATAATTTGGTTTGCTTGCTTCGAAATAGCTTTTTGCTTTTTAAAAATATTTAAGCAAACGTTAAATTTTCTTTGTTTTTTTTTTTCAAATCATTATTGTATATAATATGATATAATGTACTACATGTATGTATATATATATTTTAAAAACATTTCTATTACATATTTATTTCTAATATCTTAAATTATATATGTATTTATATATATATATATATATATATATATATAATTTTTTTTTTTGTTATGTAGGCTTTTTGTTTTAATATTTAATTTTCATTATCTAATATGAATTATTAATTTTATTTATTTATTTACTTAGTTTTTTTTTTTTTTAATTTATTGTTACAATAAGTTTAAGTAACATATAAAACAAAAACGTCTGAAAATCCGCATATTATATTGACTATAAAAAATATATTTTATTTTTATTTTCAATGTTCTTTTTTATTATTCATTTATTTTTAAATTAATTATAATTTAATTGAACAATATTTATTTTATTTTATGTATAATTTTTATTTTACTTATATTATTTATAATAATATGTATATATAATTATATACTATAATATTATTTTTGTTGTTTTTTTTTTTATTATTTTTCATTTAGTTTTTCTTTTTTAGTATAAATTAAATATGTATATTGTAACTTTTTATATTGTCCAAATAAATTTTCGTATATGCACATATTGTAATTTTAAATATTTTTTTTTCTTTATTGTTATTTTAAATTTTTTAAATTTTCAATTTTTACGTATATAATTTGTGTATAAAACATGTAAAGCATAAAGCGTAAAATATTTTCAGGTATATATTGGGATTTTTAAAGGTTTTTTTTTTATTCTTCTTCTCTCAATTACGAATTCATTCTAAATTCAATTATGTTCCTCTAAGGATAAGAGGAAGGCAAAAATTAAAAAATATGATGCATATTCACAGAATGATTTTTTGGAAGCTCATAAAATATTAATAAGTTTAAAAAATATTAAGTGAAAAAAATTCCAAATTTATTTATTAATTACTATAATAAAATTATTACATAAATACAAAAATTTTGTACAATTTTGGAGCACAAATTGTTATAAAAAATTTATCGATAGATAGGTAGGTGAAAAAATTGGATATTTCAGTCACTTCTGGAATGACAATTAGCATTAGATTCTAGATTGTGGTTTTTCGATGCTACAAAATAAACGTTTTTAACCCTCAACTAAAATTTACAATTTTTTGCTGAAATTATTGAATTTGACAATTATTTGTTATTATTTACCACATTAATTTTAATTTAATAATAAATTAATTTTAAATTTCATTAATTAATGTACTAATATGTATGTATGTATGTATATATAAATAAAATATATTACTGAAACCCAGAAAATGTTTACAAAACACGATTATGAATTTGCATTTAAGCTAAATGCCATTACTCAATTATACTGAATTTGCATATATGTATGTATTATATTGATGTTTTGATTGCGCAATAAAATACGATTGCACGTACCAAATAAAAACAAACTTACTAAAGATAAATTAAAATTAAACTACAATCTGTTTTATTCGTTTAAGTTTTAAATTCAAATAAAGTTACATAAAGATGATTTCGTGATGTGTATATGTGACGTGTATGATGATATTCATGACTGTGTCATGCCTATTAAGTTCAAAGTTAACCACCTGATCAATTCAACAGTTAATGAAAAACAAAATTTATCATTACTGGCCCTGCTATACCCCAAAAAGTGTTAAATGTTCAAAAGGAAGATGATAATATTTAAATAATTTAATTGAAATATATTTTGAAATCTGATAGTTGTAACATTAGCGGAAATATTTTGAAATTTTTATTAAAATGGTAAAATACTTAATTTTTTAAAGACAAAATCAAATTATAAATTTCAAAATAAATAATTAAAAGTCTTTCGTTAATAGCTGGAAATTTATGGATTATAATTGACTTAAAGCAGTTATAATTTTATTATTTTACTCGATAATTCCGATGATTTTAAAAACGTTATTGTTAAGAATAACTTCTTAACAAGCTGACATATAACAAAATATTTTATTTATCTTTAAATTTATATTTTAAAAATTTATTTGAAAAAAATCTGTTTGGCTCCAGTAAAAATTTTGTGATGCATTTGAGTAAACTTCTTAAATTGAAACAAATAATACCTTTATATAAAAATACTTTAATTAAATAAATAATTTCTGGTAGTAGTTAAGATTAAATTTAAAATATGAAAAATGTTATTAAAAGCCATTTAATCTTCCTAATTTAACCGTAGAAAACTGTTAATATAACAAGTAAATTAACAAAAAATAAAAAATATTCAAAACGTAAGAAACGACGATTATAGATTTTAAAAAATTATTGTCTAAAATAATTAAAAATATAAAATTAATTAAAATTTTAATTGAAATTTCTTATTTTAGTTAACATAATGAAAACAAAAAAAAAAAACTGCTACACGAATTTTTGTCAATAACCATAAAAAAATTTGGAAATAACGGATAGAAAATAGTTTCAGCAGATTGGAAGAAAATTGTGAACGAGATTAAGAGTCACTCCGAGCAAACCGAAAAAAAGAATTTTACTAAAGTTTTATATCAGTAGGAATAGGAAGTATGAATAAACATTTATACTTTGTATACAAACACTTAATATGTGGAATATACCCATCGCACATGTTCGACTTTTTGTCAATCAATCAAAAATTGCCTGAATTAAAAACCACAGATTAAAAAAAAAATGTCGATTTTTACATATCAAATGATATTAAGTATATTATATTGATGGATGAGATCTTTTCAACCTTGGTACATGTTGTGTCATATGCTGTAGCTGTGTTGCTAGACTGTTTGGATGTATATCCAACATGAAAGTATTTTGTGCTTATTGAAGGTACAGCTTTTTAACTTATGTTCGGGTTCTTTTCTTCATTTCTGACCCATGGTTTGTCATTCATTATTGATCGTAACACTTTGGATTGAAATCTTTCTAATATTTCAATATTGGACTTAACTTTTTTTTTCTATGTGACAGGAACTTCGGTAGAAATACTTTTTCGGTGCTTCTTTAAGTACGGTAATGCAAATTTATACTATAATATTTTCCAACATTTTTTTTTCGAGCATTAATTTATCAAACTACTGGATTATCAATTGATTACTATCTGAACTACTTCTATTGTCAGGAACTAAGCGAATTTTTAAATAGCGAAGTTCCATTTTATTTAAGTTGTTACCAGATTATACTCTTAATTATTTTTTGTCATTTATTTTATTCCAATGGCAAAGAGTACTGGACCAGGTCGAAAAACATATAAAACATCTTTTTTGCTTCATCGGCAATATAACCTGGGACCTTTCGCTCTACCTACTACAATACCCAACATGTAACTTACTTTTTCTATGATTCCGGAATACTACATAGGTTGTAACAAATAAATTTTTTAACGGTCGTAAATATTAATAATCGTCATCTAAATTGCAAATTTGCTTTTACGATCACAATATTCAGCATAAGACTAATTATATCTAAATATATTACCAATATAATATGTAGATAGATAAGTATATAGAATTTGTATTCCTTTATTGAAGGAAATTAAAAAATAAGCAAAGGGAACAATAAGAGTCCATATATTATACTATAATAGAGAACCAGTTATTACAATACATATGTAGTTAATTTCTTGAAAATTATAAAAAAAAAATTTTATCAAATATTCTAAAAATTACTCATTTTGCAATAAAACTATTATTTAATTGAGAAATCATATTTCCACGTAACGCGAGAAATTTTATTTGTTACTCACGCATTATTCACGAGAAATCATATTCGTTTTTTATAACAACATAAAAGAGGAAGGAATTTAATTTAAAAAAAAAATAACAATATTTCATTGGCTCTAAGAAAATATATTATATTTTTAAAGATTTTATATTTACCTACCAGAATTAAATAAGAAAAATCAAATATATTAAAAATAATATAAATAATAAAAACTCAATATTATCAAAATTAAAATTTTTTTATTCATTTACATGTTGGTTCAAAAGAAAATATTTAAATTAATTTTAATTTAAAAATCGAGTAACACAAAATAAAAAGTGTAAAATAAAATTTTAAAAAATCATGCTTTAAAAACCAAAAATTAATATGTATTATAAATGTATTTATAAAATAAAAGTAAAAATAAAATAATATATAAAATCATTATTGTAACAGAATATTTTTGTTTATATATAATTAATTTTTTGTTTTTTAAAAAAACACTAAAGGGAAATTATTTTTTTGAAAATAAACATAACATAAAATGTTTTTTATTTAATTAGTTAAAATTTCAAATTAAAAAAGATTATTATAACAAACAAAATAAAAAATTGTTTTTAAGTTAAAATTTTCACTTCTTTTTATGATTTTTGATAAAAATAAATATATTGATATATAAAATATATTATATTGGATATATAAATAAGATTAAAAAAATTAGCATTATAATTTTTTTCTTTTGTTTTTGTAACTTAAAATATTAATATCTCTTATTCTTTTTGTTTATCAATTCTTCCGATTCTTCTGTTTTATTAATTATTCATTTAAAATAATTGATTTCAATGTATTAAAAAAAAAGGAAAAGGCAGTATATTATATGCATTCACTTTAAGAACTTTTTTGATAAATGTACTTAAAAACTAAAATTTTCAATAGTTAAAAGTACGAAAGGTATTATTTCAAATTAGTTTAATTTTGTTAATTTTTCAAATTATAGAAGTACTCATATTAATAATTAAAAGTTATACTAAAATTTTTAAATAAAATAAAGTCAATTTAATTTTATAAATTAAATAAACCAATAAAATATGTTTTAATTTCTTTTAATAATTTTCTTTCTACCTTAAATATACCTAAAATGATTTAAAATAGTTCAATTTGTTTCAGAGATTATGTTTAAAAAACAAAAATAGTTTTTTTTTAAATAGTTAATTAAATAAAGTATTTTTACGATAGTACTTTGATTAATTACTAAAATTCAATAATTTATCCAATATATTTTTATCATGTTAAAATAGTATTTTTTTCAATATTTTAGCTTATAAATTATTTCTTCCTGTATTATATTATTATGTTCGTATATTTTTCTTTCATTTTGAAACTAATTTTCTTATTGATATATTCCAAAATTTTATCATGTCAAAATTATTATTTTTTTTTTTTGCTTTTAATATAAATAAATACAAATATTCAAAAAATTCTTCATATTTTACTTCATGAAAATTTGTATACAGCTTAAACTAGAAGAATCTAGAGTAGATTTTGTTTAAACCAAAAATTAAATCTATAATTCCAAGTAATTATGCCAGATAATTGTAATTATGAAATCAAAAAAAGGTATAATGGATTCTATCTGCACAAACCTAGTTTAAATTGAAGTAATTAAGCATAGTTGTAGACTAAGTTATTGATTTTTGTTTATTTTTTTTTTTATTATTGTTTCTAATAGGTATTTTTTAAATAATTTAAATTCTTTTAGCCTCGCGATCATATGAATTTAAATACCAAATTTTTAATACCGATCAATAACCATATGTCATACAAATTTTTATGCTGTTATATGAACATTTTGTTTGTTTGAAACCCCATTCATTAATTATGTATGAAATCGTTCACAGCTTTTTAGTCTTAAAATTAAAAATAATTTATTTATTTTAATTTATTAAGAGATTTCATTAATTTTATTAATTTTTAAAAACTAATTGAATGTTTTTTCGTTGAGTAATTTTGGTCTCAAATTTTTTCAAATAATTCAATATTAATCAATCTCAAATATTAACAAATAATGCAATTGAATAAAGTTCAAATTAAGAGAAAAATAAGTGCAAATTGATATTGTCTTGTTCTTGGATATTGTCTTAAAAAAGTATTCAGCAAACTATATTGAGCCAAAGCATTTAGTTAATTGATCTATTTCCTCATGAACAAACCAAAACAAATTTTTCCACTGCTACAATAATTTGCCCATCGCAGCAGTTACTATCACTTACTTTTTTTTATATATTATTTGTATATAAATATACATAGAAAAAAATTGAGTTACTCATAAAGTAACTGATGTGATAGTTATCAAAGTGTTATAAAAAAAAAATGAGGTCCTATTTTTATCAAATTAATTAGTTCATATAATCGGGAGATTACTGTAGATTTGAATACTGTTATCAAAAATTAGTTTACACATTTTTTTTTTATAAAAATAAAATGAAATTTTTGAAGTTTTTTGATTTAATAACAGAATAATTGTGTCAAATTAAAATAAATACAATTTGTAATAAAAATAAAAATTAAATCATTCAGGAAATAAGGTTTTTCTTTTTTTTTTTTTTTATATTAAACTTATAAAATGAAAAATAAAATAAATTATTAAAAAATCATTAGTTATGAGCCGTTTAAGACTCATTAAAATATATATTTTCTGTTCAATATGAAATACTATATAAATTACAAAAAAAAAAAAAAAAAAAAAAAAAAAAAATAAATAAACTAAAAAATAATTTTTTTTCTCTCTAAATGCATATTTTAAATATAAATTGTTTTTTTACTTTTCAAACTTAATATAACAACAAAAAATAACATAAAATTTTCTTTTTATTTTAAACCATTTAATCTTATAAGAAAAAAAGAAAACAAAAATATAAGAATCGCTACAAAAAATAAATTAATATATGTATATGTATATTAAAAATAAACTAAATAAAAATTTAAATATTTTTTTTTTTTAATTATAATTAGTAGCAAATAAATTCTATCCATTTTTCTTTTTTTCTTTTTTTAAATTTTTTTATTACAAAATATAAAAAAATAATATATATATAAAACAAATATATTTAAAAATAAAAAAAAAATAAACATATTTCGAAAAAATAAATGAGAAAAAAATAACATAAAATTTTTCGTCAACAAAAATATATAATATATAGCTTTTTTTTAAACTTAAACAATAAGAATGTGCTGTTCTGTATAGCCTAAAAACATTTATTTGTAATTAACTGTCAAATAATGTTAGGCATTTTTGTTTATTCCTTACCTATACAATTTCATAAAAAAACATTTTTTTTTGTATTTTAAATTCTAAAGGAATGATAATCGTATATTTATTTTACTTAAAGACACAAACATTTAAAAAAATTATGTTTTTTTTTAAATATACTTTTTAAAAGTAAATTTTTTAAAAAACAAAAAAAAAAAAGTTTTTTTTTTTATTTCACATATGCAATTTTTTTGAATTAAATTAAAAATTCGTCAAATGAAAAATTCTACAAATGCATATATGTAATTATTACATGCAAAATTTCATTTTAAATAAAGTAGGAAAAAAGTTTTGGTTTTTTTTAATAAGTTTTCGAAAAACGTGTACAAAAACGTGTAATTTGTTTTTTTTCTTTTTTAATACAATTTTCGGCTATTAAATTAAATACAGAGTAATTGAATTATTATTATTTGTTTTTATTAAGGCTGTACCACTATTAAAACAATAATAAATTATAATTATATTGGGTATATTTTCTTATTTTAATGCATTTATTCGATCGAATAAATTTCGGTAAATATTAAGATTTTTGAGGGTGTTCCTTGAGTTTAAATTTTTATTATTTGTGTGGAGAAAAATTAAAATTAAATAATTTAATAGCCAAAAATGGAATTTCACAATAATAAAATTAAATAAATAAATAAATAAATACTTGTTTTTCAAAATTTAAAATACATTTATATATTAAATACATGCATATATAAATGTATCTGTATTATCTTATTTATTTATTTTTTGTTTTAGTAATGCAATATTAAATTTAATGCAGTGCTTTTGATATGCATTTAATATTTTTTTTTTTAAATTTTGATTTAAATGTAGTTATTTGCGTTAAATTGCATATGAAAACAAAATTTGAAATTATAATATTTGTATATATATACCAATTACATATATATATTATATTATAACATTTTCATTTAAAAGTAATTTTTTTTAATAAATATTTTAATATATAATTATGTATATTTTTTTTTTGCTATTATTTATTTAATTTAATATTATTTGCTCGACAACTTGGTGCTTTAAATTAAAATATTTAAAAAGAAAAAAAAAATATATTAAAAAAAAATTTTTTTTTAACAAAACAAATGTTCTTCACTTTTTAATCGTTTTTTTTTTTTTGTTTTTATTCTTTTTTTTTTTGTTTTTGGTTTTTTTTTATTTGTTTTTGTTTAAAATTATGAATTTTAAAGTGTTCCACTGGAATTTTGAAGTTGTTAGTTATTATTATTTGTTATATATTTGTTTACATATCTATAGTTAATTAACTTTTTATTATTTATATAATATATATATATATATATATATATATATATATATATATATATATATTAAACTGCATTTAGAAATGCTGTTTTTGCATTTTTATTTTTAATGAAGGATCTTTTATTTAATTCGAACGATTTTTTTTTTAATTTTCTAATTGAAAATTGGTGAAAAAGACATACAATCATTTGTTATATTATTATTATTAATATTATTATTAATATTATTATTAATATTATTATTAATCATATTGGTGTTATTGTTGTTGTTGATGTTAATGTTCTTGTTTACATTATTATTATTATTATTATTGAATTGTGATTGACGTGGTATAAAATTTGGTGAAATATCGTTACTAAAATTTTGTAAAGCTGCCATCGAATTATGATTTATTTGATTTGATGATAAGAAATCATCAACTTCGTTATTTTGTTGATTATTGAGTGATGCCAATGTTGAAGTTGTTGTTGTTGAAATTCCTCCTGTTGATGATTGTGGTCCAAGACCAACTAATTGTTGTGATTTAGAATTTCGTGTCATTGGTTTATGATTTTTGAATGTATCAGATGAATGTTGCCATTGCCAGCATAATCGACAAAAATACCTAAAAATATGTTGTTTTTTTCCATAATTAACTAAATTTCTAAAATTTACTTTTAATATTTCATTATGATTTATATTAAATTATAAAAAATGAATAATAGCGATTTATAGGTAAATATTTTTAATTGTATTTAAATTATTTTTTAAGAGTAATAATTCAAAATACAGATTGAAATTCAAATGAATTTAACAGAAAAAAAATTAGAATTGAAGTCTAATAATGTTATGTGAATAGTTGAATTGAAATGTAGCAAAATATTAATTTTCAAAAACTAATACACTTTTAGAAGTACGTGCACCTAAACGTTTGACGAATGAATCTTGTTTTTAGTGATGCATTTAATATATTTTAATAGGTCAAGTCTTTGTTTCTTTTGACTAAATTTTTATTATATTTTTTTTTTTTGCATATGTTAAAATTTCGGAAGCACCATACCTCCTTCATCAGTGCTTGTGACGACTAATCTTATCAAAAATTTAAATTATTAATCTACGTAAAAATATACCGTTAATATAAAATTTTAAAATAACGGCTTCTTCTCTTAAAAACCTCATACGCATGCTCTGGAAGACCCGATATAATAAAAATTTAGTGAAAGAAGGCAAAAATTATAAAGGCCCACATTCCGAAAGGGAAAAGGGCCTGTAGTTGGCCTGCAGATTAATCTGTAGGTCCACTGTTAAATAAATAAATAAATAAATTAGAAGGCAAAAAATTTTATTAAAAAATATTAAAGGCTACATGTTATAATCTAGGATTAAAAAAATAAGAACAACCTAACAGCAGGAAAAAATGAAGCACTTCCTATACTAGGCCAACATATACTACTCTATAGAAAAATACATTAATTTTTTTTACAATTTATTTCATTTATATATTATTAATCATATTATAAAATTTTTATTAAATAAAATATATTTTCAGCAGTAATTATGTATTTCTCAGTAATTTAAGATAAATAAAATTATCAATCTCGAATTATAAAAAAAAAAAAAACTTTAAAATTAAGAAACGAACAAATAAAAGTTCAGTTGTGTAAATTTTGGTGGTGTGAAATTAAATGTCCATGTTTTTTTTAATAAATGTAAATATTTGGTAATAAAGGAAGTTAATTGAACATGTGTAAGTATATTTTGTGTATATTCACTATATTATTATTATTGTTAAGTATATTTAATTTATTTTATCAAAATTATTTTAATTTTATTAAAAATTTATATTACCTAAAACAAGACAATTCTCTACAAAAATATGGTCCATGTTGAACACCACATACAGAGCATAATGAATCTTCTAGATAAGGATCTACTTGAACTTTTTTAGTAAATTTCATTGTTTTGATTTCAATGAAGGCAGATGATACAGCTTTCATGTAGGATCGATTATTATTAAATGTTACCCTACCAGACCCAATGGGATATTTATATTTATCTGTATCAATACCTAAAAAAAAAACAAAATAAACAAAAAAAAAATAAAAAAAACATTTGGAAATATTAATAATAACTGAATAAAAATATAAATGAAAATTTGTAAGAATACACAATACATACCAGCATATACAACTCCATCAAATAAATCATTCATGATATTTGATAAGCCTTCAGCAGTTAACTTGCCATGTAGTGCACCAACAAATACCGTTTTTGTTGGATCTAATTTTTGTGAAGCTGATTTGACATAATTTGAATCAGCAATAATCCAAGGAATAACTTCAACCTTTAAGTAACAAAAAAAAAAAAAACAATTGAATAAATAAAAATACTATAGTCTAAAAAATTATTTTACTTGTTTTGATTTAATTCTTCTCGATGAAATCTTAAAATAGTAATTTCCATTAGTGACTGCTGATTCACCATGAAGAACGCAAGCCGATAATAGAGCTTTAACTTGCTTCTCCGATTCAAAAACAACATATACATATCCTTTAGGTTGTGTTGTTTGTTGTTCTTTTCCAGGCCATTCCACCCTAAAACAATTGTTTTTTTTTTGTTTTTTAAATTGCTAAAATTATATTAAAAGGAATATTATTATTTCTACCTTATTTGACCAAACGGTTTAAAAATTTGTATCAATGATTGTTCATTTACATCCCATGGAATTCCACCTAAGAAAACTTTCGGAGAATAGCTAACAATTTTGTGGGTACGTGGAGGTAAAACACCTCTCCAAGTGCATGTTGCATCATAAAGAGCTTTATAAAGAGAGATAAAATAAAAAAAATTAAATTTAAATAACAGAACAAACAACAAATCATGTATTATGTAATTTAAAAATATTTACCAGCAGAACTACGATGAAATCTAGCAACTAGATCTAAATGTGTATCATTACTGCCAGGTTGAGTTCTTTGAATTTGCCAATTTTTTAACTGAAATTTTATTAAACGATGCACACATTGTTTTAATATATTTAAAAAAAAAAATACCTGGTTTGAACTACAATTCTGAAGGTACTGGTTTATACCATTTATTGGTACTGGAGATTGTGATTGAGATTGTGCTTGTGCTTGTGCCTGTACCTGTGCCAATTTTAAAAAATATGCTTGGAAATTTTGTAATTTAGCCAATTGTAGATCAGTCGATGTTATTCCATTACAATTATTATTATTATTATTGTAGTTATTATTTGAGATATGTAAATTCTTTGTATTTCCTTGATTTTGTTGCAGTTGATGTTGTGAAAAATTTTGATTTGAAAATTGTGAATTTAAATTTGAATACAATTGTTGTTGTTGTTGCTGGTGGTGATGTTGTTGTTGCTGTTGTTCTTGTTGTTGCTGTTGTTGCTGTTGTTGTTGTTGGTATTGTTTTAATTGTTCTTGTTGCTGTTGTTGTTGTAGTTGTCTTTTGATTTGATTGTTCTGTTGTTCATTTTGTTGATTTAATGTCATATAATTCATAATATCTATAATACTGAATTTTTCAAAATTTGGCTGATTACTTTCATCACTTTCTGGTGAATTTGATCTGCTTGAAGTTATAATCGTTTGATTACGTTCAAAAATACTTGAACTGATACTTGTATCACTAAAAATTATATTAATAAAAAAAATAAATTTAATATTTTTAAATTAAAACATAATAATACTCATTAAATGGTGTCTGCGGAGAACTATGAAATGATCGATTATGAAAAGATGTTGGAGTACTTGGTGCTGAACAATCAAAACTAATATTCCTTTGTAATGCTACCAAAGGTGTGTTCTGCCCAATATTATCAAACTATATAAGAAAATAAAAAAATATTTTAATAATGTTTTTTTTATATAGAAAAGAATGTTTAAAATCGATGACATATACAATATAACAGTAATTCAAATATTATTCAAGTGCTAAAATTCAATTTTAACTATAATGGTTAGAAACTCGGCTCTCTTAAATCAAGAGTAATAATTCAATTTTATTTTTGATAACTGGTAAAAACTAATTTATGACTGATAGCTACTTTGTATTGAAATTAATTATATCGAATTAAACTGAAGCCATTAATTAAACAATTCTAAGCATATAGGCTGAAAATTTTAGTGATTTTATAAACGCTTAAAATTCCGAATATTTTTATATATTCTAAATTTGGTTATACATACATATTATGATTTTCTACACATAAATGTCTTTCTAAAAAACTAATTACATAATTAGACAAAAATCTTACTTTCAAACTTTTTTTTTAACAACCAAGACAATGGGTAAAAATACTTGCGGAAGAAGTGTTTTGTCATAATAAAAATCATTATGTAAGTTTTCTTCTAAATTTACATTAATAAATTTAAACGTGGAAAATGTCATATGTTTTAGATTAACTTTAAGCAAATTCCAAGCTATTTTGAAATAGTGATGCAATCAACTTTTAAAATTTTTACAACATCCATGCTACAAGAGGAATTTGAGCTTATTATTTTTGTGTTGGTAGTCAGATGATCTAACAACTTGTCATGATGTTAAATTTTCACTGCTTGCATTTTTTTTATTATACTAACACAGATTTTATTGTTAGTATACAAAATTACTTATCTGTGCTAATACTGTCTATTTTTCTAGAATTTCTCTTTATTTCAAAATTAAAAAAAAAATAAAAGATTTATAACATACATGAAAATTATCGAAAATCTTTCCAGAAGATAAACTATTTCCAGGTGACATTGATGATTGTGTTGAGCTAGGTGTTAAAGGTGTATATCCAGGTAATGGAGATATTGATTCTGAATTTGAACCAATTGCAGAATCTCTTGAATTTGTTGAAAATTCAAGTAAATCAATAACAGTTTCACCTAAAAAGAAAAATGAAAAAAAGGATTAATTAAATAATTATTGTATATTTACTAAATGATAAATTGTAATTTTTAATTAATTAATTTAATTTTCAATTTAGTGAATTTTTTTACTATTTGTAGTGTCTACTGTTCCATTTAGTATATCTTATGGCACCTATCGTCTCTAGTAGATACAAATGTTACTTGCCAGGCAGTTTGAACTCGTCCTTACCAGATAGCGAGAATGTACTTATCTAGCATCTTACCGATTGAGCATAAAGGAATTTATGTATCTTTCTAATTATTGAAGATACTAGTGGACCCCTATGTTATCGTTTTTGTTATTGTTTGTGTTTCTGAGGAAGTAAGTATCACGTTGATTAAAATTTCAAAGTTCTTATATAACACAGCATGTGTAGAATTATTTTGTAAGCCAATTCGAGATTATTGCGATTATTGCCTGAAATGCTTTTTCTTTACTAAATTTAACATCTAATCCCGTAAATAAATTTTGATTACCATTTAGAAAATAGTCCATTGTTGCATTGGGTAATTGAATATATTTTTATATTTAATTCTTATTTTAATTCAATTATAGTTACTATTAACAACTATTAGTTTTCAATTTGATACTGTTTATTTACAAAAAACGACGATAATATTTATTGTAGGAAATACTATGTTATGTATCTACTAGGAAAAAGGCCCGTCATATGGCGATAGTAAATAAAAAAAATTTTTGTGACACTGCAAAAAAAAAATTGATATTTATAAACGTTTCATTAATAATTATATTTCCCTCTGAAATGTTTAATACTTTTTCGTTAATTGTATCGATATAAGAATTTTTAGAGCAAAGTATGTACTATTTTGAATAGGCAGCAAACTATCTACATTCATAATTTTCGAAAATAGTTGAATATTTTCACGACTACAACAACATTTGTTTAAACTGTTGAAAAAACAGAATTCGAAATAAGTTAAAAAAAATTTTTTTTTTTAAAGCTTTACTTTACTTAATGAGAAAATAGTAAATGCAGATATACTCGTACATACATCGATATTCTTATATATTTTTAATAGAAAAATAAATCTATTTTAATTTATCCTTAAGTAATTTATTATTTAATATTTACTATCAAAATAAATATTCTTTAGAAAATTTATATTTTATGCGTTTATTGAATTGGATTTTATTATTTATAAAAAAGTTTCTTAAAATATTTGTGTTGTCATAAAATTACTGCATAAAAAATGATCTATTAGATATTTTAAGTTCTTCTTCATTACAGCAATAACTAAAATAACTTCTTGATATTTTGTAACCCCAAAAAAAAAATAAAAATACAAAAAAAAAAACGGGAAGAAAATTTGGCAAATGCAAAATATTTCTTATTATATTATAGTACTTTAAATGATCTATGAGGGTATTAATCATTACTAAATTGCTATTTTCCAGTTATAAGATTATTAGCGACTTTACATAATATTGTATATTATACATTTAAATAATAAGTAAGTAAATTTATTATTTTGTATACATATATACATATATATTTTTTTTTTTTTTTTTAAAAATTAAGTAAAATATGTCTTGCAGTTTTTGACAATAGTTAACTAGAGTTTATTACATTCTTTCATATTTTAAATAACAAATAATAAAAATAAAAAAAAAATATTTTAAAATGAATTCCAATTATATTTTTGTTTTTAATAAATAAATCGTACGGATTTCATGTAGTATCTTCATCATAATAATAATAATTCTCATTCTTTTCATTATGAAAATGAATTGAAATGGAGATATAGATACATTTATGTATTTTGGTTTTTTCGCAACAAATTTATGTCATGCATCTCTTTCAAACATTTTTATGGACATATTTCTGGATTACTGCTGCATGTTCAAAACATATACTCAAGTGATATCAAATATCTCACAAAGTGTCTGAGGGTGGCAAAATCATCTTTTTAAGTGTTGGTTTAAAAAATAAAGTCAGTTTAAATTGTATTACAGTAGTAAATCACTTGACTATATATAAATCCTTATAGTTATTTTACACACATTAACATTGCTTTTTCAAAAAACTGGCTGTTTATTTGATTTTAATTTAAACCGTAAAATTTTCATGATAAATATTTTATTGTTCTTATTTGTTATCGTATTAGGGCGAAAAGTTCGACTTTCATGATTCATAGTCGAAAAGTAAAGATATTTATTGAGTAATTCTATTATTTATTAGTTTACAAGCAGATTCTCTAATAATGAGAGGAGACAACTGAGATACATATTTTAGTCAAAAAACGTAACAGTGGTAAGTACTGGTAATAAATGCGAAATGGTGGAAAGCTACTTTTATAAAAGTGAATATCAAAATAACCAAAGAAATGAAAATTAAAGCGAAGATTACAAGTGATGAAAACAAAATCAAAGATGATAATATGTTATTTACAATGCATGAGCGATAATAATCGAGTCTATCAAAAGACAATTTAGTTAAAGTACAACAACACTTTTGCAAAAATTTTTAGTCGAGCCTCTTCGAACCAGAAACATGTCAACATTTTCTATATTATGCCCCAAAAATACGACTTGGAAATTTTCAATATTTTTCATATTATCCTAATTTAATATAACATTTATTAACACGGTCGGAATTAATCCGGATCGCCATTATTCAGATCCACTGCCTTGAACTATTTGGCCATTTTAAAAACTAGGTAACCTAAGTTATTAATTTTCGTCTTATTTCTCTTCTATTCTTAATTTTTAATTTTTTAATTCTTTATTCTTATATCTTAAATTAATCTTAATTTACTTTTTATAAAAACTTGTTTTCCAGCGTTAGAGTAAAATTTTGGTATAACAGTGAAAATAGTCGAATATTTTCCTTTTAATTTTACTGATATGCTTATCATACAGATACGCGTATTTCGTCTACTACTTGCAGACTTCTTCAGTGTTTTGTACTCGACTGAGGAAAGAAATCTAAAATTGTCTTATTTATTTTATTCGTACAGGTAACAATTTGATGTTTCTCGCAGCTGCATGGTTGTTTATTATCCAATGAATTAGCACAGGTAGGTTGAATAAAAATATTTTTATTTATTTTATTATTGGTATTTAAAATAATTTTTCCGACGTTAGGGTGACAGGTAGGGGTGGTGTTATTTGTTTTATTGTATTTCACTAAAAATTTAAATAAAGAAGAATATCCATTGCCTTGGTCTTTATTTAGGAGTGAGTCATTTTTAGTTTTGTAAATTTCGATGCTTTCAGCTGAATCTAGTTTCCTAGAATCTCTAATGTAATTTATCATTACAATGTCTTCTTTCGAAATGCTATGATTCTCCTGGATGATGTGTTCTGCTACTTTGGATCGGAACTCTGTTGAGTTCTTCTTTTTAGCCAGTTCTGCTTCTTTCAGGTGTTCATTGAGTCGCGTTTGCATGTTTCTCCTAGTTTGCCCAATATAAACTTTGTTGCAATGACTGCAAGTTACCTTATATACACCTGATTTTTCCATTTGTTCGATTGGGTCTTTAGTTGAACCTAGAACAGACTTGAGTTGGTTAGTTCTACTGCTATATACGATATCTAACCCGTGTTTTCTTAATTTCGTTCTGAGTGGGAGAGAAATCTTGCTAAACTCCAATGCTACTCTTCTTATGGGTTGTTGATCAGTCAGTAGGTTAGTGAGGGAATTCCGTTGTAAACTTCTTTTCCGTTTACTAAGTAAGGCCGTGATGGTTTTTTCCGGATATCCGTTTATTCTCGCAATTTCAAATATGTGTTTAGTTTCTTTTACTAAACCTTTTTGGGAGATGGGAAGTGTTAACATTCGATGGATCATGTGGTTGAACGATGCCATCTTATGTTGATAGGAGTGGTTAGAGGTATTCGGGATGACCCTGTCAGTATCTGTAGGTTTCCTGTAAATCTCTAGTTCTAGAGATGTTCCTGTTTTACTTAAGAGTAGATCTAAGAATGGTAGTTGGCCTTCTTTTTCTACTTCGACAGTAAACTGTATATTCCTGTGGAGCCCGTTAAGAGTAGTTAAGGTTGATTCTAAGTCCCTTTCCTTTATTACAGCAAAAATATCATCTACGTATCTTTTCCAAAATCTTGGTAACCGTTCTTCTGTTGCTAAATCTGACTCCAATTTAGCCATGAAAATTTCACTGATGAATGGAGAAAGGGGATTTCCCATTGGAGCTCCCTTCAGGAACTTGCTCAAGAATTACAATCAATGGGAGGACTTAACGAAGACGAGGTCATGGTCTCTTTTGACGTAAAATCGCTTTTTCCCAGTATCCCAGTCAAAGAGGCTATTATTCTGGTAGAAGAATGGTTACTACAACAAGAAACTGGACCACAGTGGAGGACAAAAGTAAAACAGTACATAAAACTGATCCGGCTTTGCATGGAAGAAAATTATTTCACCTTTAGAGGAAATTTCTACAAGAATTGAAATGCCAAATAATTACTATTGAAGCCAAATATACTGAAAGAATAAAACAAATTCAAGCAGTTCAAGTAATATGTGAAGATAGTGTTAAGGAAGTAAAAATTCTAAAAGAAATTGCAAAGAAGTTCGACTATCGAAGTGAAAATATTTACGAAAAATTAAAGTCAAGCGCTAAGCAAAATAACGAAATAAAAGAAGAAGTAGCAAAGATAACAAATAAACTTGAGGCGAAAGTTATTGTAAGCGAAACACAAAAAAAAAGCAAGTAAACATATGCAGATATAACAAAAAGAAACCCAATTGTATTAGTAAAACCAAAACAAGTTCAAAAAGCTGAGAGTACAAAAGCGGAATTGAAAAGTCAAATTGATCCGATGAGCATTAATCTGAATATAAACGGAGTAACCAGTAGAAAGGATGGGACAATTTCAGTTTTTTGTGAGGATATCGATTCTGTAAATAAAATTAAAACACATGTGGAAGATAAGTTAAAAAATAAATATGAAGTTATTATTCCAAAAAATAATCCAAAAATACTAAATCCTTGGAATTGCAGAAGAATATAATGGCAAAGAAATAATAAAGAGGATGATAGCACAAAATAATTTCATCTATAAGAATGAAGTAAAATTATTTATTCGATCATATAAAACCAATAAGAGAGGATTATCAAATAATGCGATAATGGAAATAAATATAGATGATTATAAGAACATATTAACTGAAGGTAGAGTTAGAATAGGATGGGTCACATGTATGGTATATGAGAGCTATGATGTAAGGAGATGCCGAAAGTGCCTTGGTTATAATCATAAGCAAGATAAATGTACAGCAGCAACTGACAGTTGCATAAAATGTGGAGGTGAACATATTATGAAAAATTTCCAGGAGAATGAACGGAAATGTGTAAATTGTATAAGAACAAATGAAAAATTAAAGTTAAATCTTGATATAAAACACAAAGTAAACTCAATTATACATGTCCAACGATGAGCAGGAAAATTGAGGTTGAAAAAAAGAAATAATTTTTAAAAGAGAAGGAAATCAGTGATAAGTTTGTATGTAATTCCTTAAATATTAATGGTTTAGAAAACTTCACTAAGTTGAGAATTTTAGTTGCGAATCAAAATCGTCAGATAATATGTCTTACGGAAACACATATAACAGACACAATAAATGAAAAAGAATATACTATTGACAATTATAATACTATTAAATGCCTGTCGCACTCTCGATATACAGGAGGAGTATGTATATATATAAAAAAAGATATTGTATATTCCGAGATAATTTCTTTAAAAACAGACGCTGAGTGGATGCTTTTGGCGAGGATTGTGATTAGTGATATAGAATGGTATATTATATATCAGTGATTTATAGATCACCCAGTAGCTCAGTTATCAGTTTTGTGGAAGCGTTCAGCAAATTTTGTGCGGATTATTTAGAAGATAAAAACAACGTTATTATTGTAGGGGACTTTAATCTTAGCTGGATGAGTATAAACAGCAAAGATATAAGGATCATATAAGGAATATAAGAAATTAAGGATTTGAGAGAGGATGACATTTTGATTTTAAATGAGCGGATTCATAAATTTCTGAATATATTAGGCGACAGTTAAAATTAAAGTTTTTAAATAATTTTGTGCTAGTTTTAAAAAATAAAAGTATTATTAAAAGTAAATTGTTGTTAAGTTTTGTATATAAAAATTAAAATATTAAAATTGTTGTTTCTTCTTGTACCTAAATACAAAAAATAAAATTTTGAAAATAATAAAAATTGGATCTTTATAAATAAATAAATACAATTATGTAGATAGTATATGTATATTGCTAAATTTTTAATCTTATTTCACTTTTTTATGTTTCAATTTTATTAACTTGGTTTATAAAATTCCAAAATTGCAATCCATAATGTAAACAAAATAATACCGAATAGAGAAACTAAAATTTAAAAATTTGTACTAAATTGTATTAGTAAAAAAGTGCTGCCGGTTCAATTTATTCATTGTATCTTAAAAGTCTACTATGATACCAATTTCATACTCAAGTGACACGATTTTACTCATGTGAATCGCATCGTCTAGTCTATTATGATAGGAGTGTATATTTTTCATATAATATTAGTAACCAATCTTTTAATAATTTTTTTTATAAATTTCTACAATTATTATTAATGCGATAATTTTATCCGTCATTTTTTTTAGTTGTATCTTGTCTTGACTTAACTATAAAAAAATAGTGAAGTTTATGTGCGTGTTAAAATAAACGTGAGGAACGAACAGAGAAATTATTTTCGAAACAACTTTTTAAACAGATTTAATCATATAATATCTACTTTAATATGTCCAAAGAATAATACCGGCTTCGTTACATTTATGAAACACATTAATATCTTCTGAAATAAAAGCATTATAGCAAAATTAGAAATCATTATAGCAAAATTAGAAATATTTAGGAAATTTCTGGAAAAATTGTCATAGACTTAGACAGACTTAGAGTCTTAGACTCCCATAATATATTAGGAAGTCACTAAATTGGAAGCATTTAAAATATTTAAGACGTAATTAGTACGATTGGATAAGAAACGAATAAAAATAATTGCAAGAGTATATCAATAAAATGGATGCAAGCTGGCTTATTTAATTTTTTTTTTATGATCTTGTCAGTAACTTAGGTATAATCACCTTTTCGTGCTTAATTAAGTACGGTACTGCAATTTTACACTACAATATCTACAATAATTCGAGTATTTATTTTAAACAAATTACTGGCTTATCTACTCATTAAATGTGGAAAACTACTACTATTTTCAGGAACTAAGCCTTCTTAAATAGAATAGTTTTTTTTTATTTAATTTGTTACCAGATTAACTCAATGTATAAAAACATGAGTGTTAGGAGGATACTCTACAAAACTATATTGTCAGGTGGATTCATCATTAAAAAAAAAAGGGGAGACAATTTTGGAATTCAGAACCTTAAAATGTTGCAGAGTAGTTATTAAAAAAACGGAAGGAAATTCTATATCACATATTGATTTACCTTATGTAAGATTATTGCCAATAGGTTCAATTAATACTTTTCAATACAAAAAATCATTTTTCAAATATTAAAAATTTTGATTTTAATGTTCATAAATTTTATCAATGCAAATTTCTTACAAATATTCTAAAAATAAATAATATTTTAAATATGTATATATATGTATAAATTTATTAATATATATATATATATATATATATATATATATATATTATGTATTAATTTTCATTCCTAACAATATTGTACATTAATATTACTTAATAATTTTTCAGGACATGAATATGTCCTTCTTATTACTTTAATTTCTGTTTATAACTTACAAAAAAAAAAAAAAAAAAAAACAAAACAAAAACAAAATAAAAATTAAATAAAAACGAAACTTTCATAAAATAGCTTGTGACTTAGACAACAATACTAACAACTCTTGTTTCTCGTTTTTCATTCAAAAATCGTTCAAAGTATGACGCCTTTTAACTACCCATGTATAGTAAAAAGTGGGTATGGAAAAAATGAAAAAATAAAATAAAAAGAAAAAAAAAACTACCAAATGTCCTTTCTGATAAAAATATAATAAAAAAAAAAATTTAATTGCAATTCTTTTATTTTTGTTGTTGTTGTTTTAGTTTTCTCTTCTAGTTGTTAGAAGGGAAAACTTTTCATATGCTTTGGTGTGTTTCTTGTTGTTTTATAAAACGAAGGAGTAAGATGATGAGAAGATAAGAACTTTAAAAGTAAAAACACCATATTTCTTTTCACTTTTTACATGCTGCGAATACTTATTAAGCGAGATGTTACCAAATATGTGATTCTATCAGGTCTAATACAATTTACGTTCTCCTTCTTTATTATTGGTTATTTATATGTAGTTTTATTTCTTATATTATTATGTGTAGTGTGGTATTATAGTGATGGTATATATATGTAGTTTAAGAGAACCAAAATAAAAAAATTAACAAAAAAAAAAAAATCCAAATGAAAAATGAAAACATGAGAAAAACTCTAAAAAGATACTTTAATTTTATTTGTGTAATACATATTTCCTATTTGAGTCCCAGTCTCATTCACTTATTACCTCTAAGATAAGGAGGTACATATATACATAATACATATATATCTATATTTATATTTAATGTAAAAAAACTATTTTTTATGTTTTAGTTTTTTATTTATTGCTTGTGATGAAAATTTTTCCACTATCAAAATTTTTTTTTTTTGCTATTTTGTTTTTCTTTAATATTGTAAAATTTATTAGAAATATACACACACTTTCATTTGAATAATGTCATTCGTTTAATTAAAAAAAAACTATATTTGAATAAACATTTGACTTAGAAAGAAAAATGAAAAATCGATTTGAATCTCAACAATAATGAATTTAAATTATTTTATATTATCACAACATCAATAATTGTGGATTTATCATTATTGATGTTGTGCAAATCAATTTTCTACACTTAAAAAAAAAATTAAATGACAGATAAAAATAAAAAAACAGTGGATTCATAGTGTACAAATTTATTATTGAACTTTTTAATTTGTACACTGTAAATCCACTTGAATCCACTGTGAATTAAGTATATGGTTTGTTTGAAAACATTTTGCATAAATTTATTCTAATAGATACAAATATTAAAGTAAAGTAACAAAATTCTAACGGTTTTTATAAAAAATATTTAAATGTTGAAAAATTTACATCAGAAAACACGAATAAAAAATTTTTAATGTTGTGATAACCTACGGATTCCTGTTATTTTATTATCTAATTGAATATTTACTCGCGTACATGCATATAAAAATGCCAATTCAATCGTTTAGGATTTTATTGCTTCATACCACTCCATACGACAAAATACATTAGAAGAAAATTAGATTTACACATTATTATCATCCATATTGTCTTAGACCCATAGCTGACGAGAAGAAAAAAATTTATCGCGTCTCGTCTCGTTCAATATGCATTTCTGTTAGACACTAAGCGAATAGATTGAGTATTTTATAATGTTGGTAGTACTAACCACTTTTTTACAGTCAAACAAGATTATTAATATATAAACAAAATATGCCTTATACTTAAACTTTTTGGATAGTATTAGCGCGGAATTAGTTTAAAAAGGTATTATTTGAATAAAAATATTTTCAATAAAATTTTTATAGTTTAGTCAATGCCTCTATATCTTCTAACCAAGTTACACGATGATTTTTCTGGAATATATCGAATTACGATTTTTTTAAATTTTGTTTTTGTTTTGTGTATAAATTTTTTTAAATAAAAATAAAATTTGAGAAAAATACAACTAACACAAACAAGAATATTCTGAAAAATTTAATACCAAAAATTAAATACAAACACCATCAAAGGTTTTGCACAAATAAAAAAAAATAAACAACGACAATTTACATGCTACTTTAATTTCGTCTCAAAAATTTTACTGTATCCACACTATCCACCAATTTTATGTTCATTAGAACTTGATAGAAGTAAGTAGGTTTCATGTCGGATAATAAATTTTTTTTTTTTTAAATTGAAAATTATGAATGAAAATGTTTTTGTATTTTTTGTAAATTTTACCAATTTAGATAAAAAATATTGAATATTTTTTCAAATTAACTCTATATCATAATTACAGGTTATTCATGTAGTAATTTAAAATCTCTCTAGAAAAGAAAAAATTTATATGAAAATAAGATCCCATTTTTAAAGTTTCTCTCCCAGAGGCCAGGCTAAAAGATATAGAGGCATGGTTTAAGTACATAAATAGTAGTGAAACAGTAATAGTAAAGATGGGTTTTTTTTTCAAAACAAAAAGATTGTTAATTTTAAAATTGAACAATTTTTAATACCAATAAAAAAAAATTAATGAAAAATGAAAGGTCTAACAGAAATTACTCACGCGAATGTTTTGACATTTGCTGTCCGCGCTATTTGCTATCGCGTCTGATGTGGAGTCTAACAGAATACTAAACTATCTCTTCAGAGATATTTTCACGCGATCTCCCGAGATGGGTCTAACAGAATATGGGTGTATATCTCTTCATGACGGAGATCTCTACAGATAAACAACAAGGCCTTTTCACAAACGCATAATAATGCAATACATTAATCTTGTCTAGGAAAATAAAAGTTATTTTTTAACGAATTGTGGATCATAGAACTGTAGGTAGAACTAAGAGGAACAGCTTAAAAAAAAATTGTAGTTCACTTCTGAAAAGAGAGGGTCAAATATATTTAATTTAATTGATATAATGAATTGCAAATCAATTGAATTAAAGAAATTATGTAATACTCGTAAAAATAAGTTTGCAGTTAAAATTTCCCATTTGCTTAAATTGAAAAAATTTAAAAAAAAATAAATTAACTACTAATCTAGCTAACAATCTTTTCGTTATGTTGTCGATATCCACAGTTGGTCCCATCCACAGTTGAAGACAAAAAAAAAAAATGTCAAAAGTTAGACATACTATCTGTCATATTTGAAAGATTTAAGTGTTGTTTCTGTTGAATTTTTTATTTAATTGAATTAAAAATTTTAATTTAATAATTTTTTGAATAATAATAAAAAGAGAACAATTAATATAGTTTTACAAATTATATAATTCAAAAATAACGCTATTAAAATACAAGATTTTTTTAATTTAGAATATTGCACTCCAGCTTGAACTTAACAAAATCATTGTATGCATTTCGAAAATTATTTAATTTAAAGCAGAAACATTTTGTTTTAAAACTGCCTGTAGAAAATCTAAAAAAGACTAACATTTGTGCAAAAAATTACAATGGAAGTTTTCCAATAGAAATAGATCTAATATAAGTAATACCTACTTATAAAGAAATCTAATCTAACCTAAACATTTATCTTACAAACGAACAATTATTAATCATTCATTACCAATGGTAAAAGAGATTGAAATGTAAAAATTGTTATAATTTTAGTATAATATAAATATTTGGGTATTAAAATGTTCTGATAGAATAATTTAGAAAAACATAATATTTATTGAAATAAATAGCCCTACTAAATAATTCAATTCACTTTATCGAAATAAGCATAAAAAACATAGGTATTCCGAAAAATATGTATAATTATCTTGCCATAGATTCACTTAATTTAAAATATAGTTGTTTAAACATTTTTTTTCCCCGCCTATATGTATGCAATCGCAGTGGTAGGTATCTGTGCAATAACAATTTTGTATAAAAATTAGAATTCAGGAAATTGTAGTTTCTTTAATATTGTCATATCACATATTAACTTAATTCTTTTTTATAAATTTTCATTAGAAGTCTTAGAACAACAAATTTTGATATAAACAATAATTACATTTTTTTTTATTATTAAAATGACAATGAATTTTTACAACAGATTGTGTAAAATTTTTTGTTTTTTTCTGGGCATATATTTTTTTACAATTGTACTATAAATTCTGCTATGCGGAATATTCAAGATAGCAAATAACAATTTATGAAAAATAAAAAATAATTTGTTCTAACTAATAAAATTGTCATAACACAATTTATACTACATTTTGCAAAATATTTATGATTTTGAATTAAGATTCATAGAAAAGTGGTTAGTTCTTGGAAATGTCCTAAAAAGATATAAAATCGATTGGATTATTATTTTATAAACAAAATAATATTTGCGAAATAATTATATCTTGAATCTTGAATACGGTATTCTGTGAATTCCCGGTGAATTTAAGTGAATTAGCAATTTTTTGCTACGTTTTTTTTATTGTTTATTAGAAAAAATTAAAAGCCCTTAGTACGTCCGTACGTCCGTATAGTTAGTTACATATAAAGTTATAAAAAAAAAATTAATTTAAAATAATAACAAGTAGAATTTCATTATTGCTTACTTTGAGGAATTAAGTTTCATAATTATTTATATCATTAAGTCCCAATAATCATTAAATACCAACATTACAACATTTTATTCTTTTTTTTTATATTTATAATTTATATTTATTAACAAATATTATTTTTTTTATTTGAATTAAATTTTCAAAGTTTAAGTTATGATTAGTTTTTTTTTTCTTTCCTTTCACACTTAAATTTTATGGTTTGATTTTATACTGCAAGTAACTTTTTAATCTTTCTTTTAAATAAACTAGTCGAAAGTCCCATGCGAACGGTTTAATCATTTAAATAAATTTTATATTAAAATTATATTTTAACTTATCTAAACCAATTCTCTTTCATATAAGAAATAATAGAAATATCATAAGGAATAAAGACATAATAGATTGCGCGGTAATTGGATGTGGTCACATTGTATTGCAATTGTTATTAAAAAAATCTGTTGTAAAAGTAAGCTCTCAGCGTTTAGATTAGGTCATCAATTGCAATTGCATCTTCATATGTGTGTGTAAATGTTATCATTCCAATTTTTTGATCGGTTTGACCTCTGTGCGCTTAGAACGTCAAAAACAAAATAAATAATAAATTTTGACAATTTAAATTTAATAAATTTAATATAGAAATTTTGACAATTTTGTGAATTTTGTAAAAACTCTTCCCTGTTTCATTTAATCCTATATTCCTGGGTTAATTTGAAATCATTTAGTTACCCTCCCCAATTAAATAATTTTACATCATTAACTTAATAAATGACAAAATGATTAACTCTGATATTAGTTTTGTGTTTTTTACATTACATTATATTATAAATTAGACAATGATTTTTTATATTTTGGTTTGTTCCCAGCCCAGTTGTTTTGACTTAGCCGATTTGATATTTTTTCTTAAATTTTTAATATCAGAATAATTTTGTAACATAAACAATTTTTTAACCTGTTAAAACATTTTATGGCTGTTTTAAGTAAGTGGATGGGATGAGCTACAATTTGTGAGGTAGCTAAATTTTAGTTGAAAATCTTGTTGGTTGAAACAATTTTTTCGTAGTATTAGCGTAGTAGGCAGATCGAAATAATATTATATGATATGATTATGACCAAATTGAAATAGATAGTTTAAAAATGTGTGGTTCATTCTTCTAACCCATAGAAAAAATTCAATTTCGTTTTGTATGTTCATTAGAAAAAAAAACAAAAGCAAATCAAGTAAATTATAAAAAAAACCATACACATAAAATGATGCGTACATACCTACCTACTAAACGAAATATGTTTTTTTTTTAAACAAATAAAATAAAAATTCGTATTTTAAAAATAAATGAAAATAAAAAAAAATTTACTGCAAAAAAAATATTAAATGTAGGGAAAAATTAGCTCGTAACTTCTGAAGCACTGATCGCCGTATAGTCTTTTGAGGATTTGTTTTTTGAAAGAAATAAAATATAGTAGTAAAAAATTATTTTTTTCAATTTTGTGACTTTTTTTCATGAACCAACGACACAATTTCAAACTATTTATTTGCATTAAGATATGATTAGTTATATGCATTTATATTTTTTAGGTCGTTCGGTAAAAAAGTGTAAAAAATGCTTATCATAATCTTATCATTTCTTTCGCTGAGCACAAACGTTTGTGATTAAAGTCATTTTTTATATTAGAACTGTTAATGAAGAATTTTTACTTAAAACCTGATCAGCATCACGATTTTAGGATATTATTTCTGGATATGAATTCTAAATACACAATTTCATATGTCCAGATAAAATCATGAATATATATTATCGAAAGTGTATCGTAAAATATTAAAAATAGTTTATTGGTGATATTAAATTGTTGTTATTCCGTTTCGAGTTTTATTTCTGATTTCGTCAAGGTTAATTCGATGTTAATTTGTTAATTAATTAAAGCCTGTTTTTATTTCAATTAAAATTCGTTCGCAAATTACAAAAGTGAAGTAAGAAGAATTCATAATAGGATTTTTGTTTTAAGACATTTCACCCTTTATAGATAAGAAAAAAATTTAAACTATGCAGTACTAGTACCGCTGTACTAGTACCACACACACGGTGAAAACAAATCGTTGCAAGGAAGGTTATAACGTGTTTGAAGCGTAATTTTAAGAACGTTAAGAAAATATTCAAAAAATTAATTTAAAATTTTGACTAAACCATTTCAAAAACTTAATTCGATTCAGTAAATATAATTAAAAATCTATAAAAATTAAACGTGGGTTTTTCACACATTTGGCCTTTATCTCACTTCAATTAATTAAATGAATTCAGTTACTTTATTCCCCGGGTAATTAGTGTTCTTCAAAATATATCTTTTTGTACCTATATATTTAAAGGTCACTAACAGCATGTTGCCGGCGTGTAAAGAAAAAAGTAAAAATCACAAAAGAAAAAAAGTAATGATAATTTGGAAATTCTGGAAAAACTTTTTTTTTTCTTTTTTTTTGATTTTTCCTTTTTAGTTTTAGTAATTTTAACAACATTTATGGAACTGATAATGGACGATATGTGGTAAATGGAAGAAAATCTTGATTGATACTTCTTTAAAAAAAAATCAGAAAAAAATAATTTTTGAAATGAAAATTTGCAAATATTAATAATTTATAAGACTTTAATAAATTAATTAAATTAAATCATTATGTTTTATTATTGATTGAGTAATTAAATTTAATGGTTAGAATTTTATAATTAAATTAACAAAATTTTATTATCGTAAACTTCTGTTTCTACAATTTAAACCATAAACATAAACGATTTATGAAGGACATTCAAGAATATATAAAAAATCTTTTTAATGAAGGGTCATCGTCTGGTCTTATCCACTCTGCAAAGAAACATATGCGATCAACTTTCACCTCGTGTGGTTCAAATATACATTATATAGTTTAAAATATAGAATTTAAACATTTTGTGTTAAATAAAACGCTGTATAACTCTGCAAACATTTCTAGAACTGATATTTTCATTTTACATTTGATTAGAAAAAACTATTATAAAATAATTACGAATATTACAGATTTTAATTTCACATTCTGCATATATATACGGAAAATAAATACATTGAAGATAAAACACTAAAATCCGGTTTCATCCCTCATCCTATCTTGACCAAAATAGTTATATACAATTCAATTATAGCAATGTCCCCATTATCTTTGATGATTTCAGACGAAGCACACAAAAATTAATAACTTTTGAATTAAATCTCAACCCCAAAATTGCGCTAACAATCTGGCGATACAACACGAGTCTCTCTTCAAGATAATATTAATAACAATAAATTCTGGTGGTTTAGCGCTAAACAATACGATAACAAAAATGTATTATTTAAGTATATTTTAATTTCCCACTAAAACCATGACCATCTCTGGTTTAGTAGTTGTAGGCTAATTAGTTGTTAGTTAGTTTAAATAGTTTTTTGAAACAAGTAAAATTAAAGTCGGTTTCTTCCTAACCTTTTCCGGCATGATGTTGTGCTCAAAGATTAAGTCAATAAAGAAATCATAACCTTTATAATATAATGTAATGTAAAAAATACAAAACTAATATCAGAGTTAATTAATAATTTATAGTAACCGTAGTGGGTTCAATAAATTAGTGTAAGTTATAATTAAATTTATATAAAGCCTTAAAATGAGAGAAATCTCTTTAGGCATTTAATGGTTGAAAATAAAATAAATAAAATAAATAATGTGAATCATTTTTTTTTGTAATTTTTGTTATGATTTCAGTTAGAAAATAGGACCGATACTACAAATAAATATATATAAAAAAACTAGTTAAATGAGACCAAACAAAAAATATAAATATATATATAGTTAGAATAGAAAAACAGGGATAACTTGCAAAAATCGCAATATTCAATTAACTCTTTTTAAAACATAAATCTAAATGTTTTAAGTATTGTATCTTTGTTTATTTTAAAAGAATAAGTTACCGGACATTAAAATTTTTTTTTGCTTTTACAATTTTATTTATTTTTATGCAAAAATAAAAAGCTATTAAAAAAAAAGAACAGAAAAGAATACTCGTAGTACATTTATTTCATATTAATAAAAATTAATGGGTGTATAATATCCTATCTCCAAAATAAAAAAAAAAAACAGCAGAACAAAACCGAAAATTGAAATTGGTTTTTTTTTTTTAGTCGTATTGTGAGGATTGGGTAAGTCTATAACAGCACAGTATTTGTTTATTATTATTGTTTTTATTGTAAGTTTTATATATTACAAGAAATAAATATTAAAAAAAAAAAATACAAATAACAAAAAAAAAAAAAAACAAATTCATAGAATCATAAACTGTCGAAATGAAAAATCCAACCAATCAAAATGCATTTAATAAGTTCCAAAAAAAAAAGATTTGTTGGAATTTTTAATGGGCGACAAAAAATGAATGAACATATTACAAATGTACCATAGATATGTACCATAATATGTATATGGATAGTTTTTTATTATTCTTTTATTATTTTTATAACATATTTGTAAATTTAGTGATTTGTATTCGATACAAAATAATATGTATGAAAATAAAAATAAAAAAAATGTTTGGCTAACAAATCTATTTTCAAAAGATTTCACAATTATAGAGTGCATTATTCGACCATTTAAGAAGATAAATTACATGGTTTTAGCACATAAACATTGTTTACTGCTTCTTTTTAAACACACAAAAACAAAAACAAAACAAAAATTTAAAGAAAAAACATAAAGAAAATCGTAAGAAAACTTCATTTACAATCTAGGAGGCAATCTTTTAAATACAAATCCACAAGAAAATACATAATTTTCTATTTAATTTTGTTTTTTTTTATGATCTACCAACATACATTAGTAAAGTGTTATTACAATATATATTTGATATACATATAATATATATATACATATAAAGTACATGACATATGAATATGGTTATTTAAAATTAAATATGTTTAATGCACTTTTTCTCTCAATGAAATTGATTTAATTTTTTGGTCTTTCTTTTTGATCATATATGATAGATAGAATAAAAAATAAATAGATACTTTGTTAAAAATTAAAAAATTTGAATTTTAAATATTAAATCTAATCGAATTCTCAATTCACAATTTTCTAAATGATCTTAGACGGTTATACCATTAAATATGTAGGATGAAGATCAAAACAGTTTGAAAACTGATATACATAAACTTTTACTAATTTTCTAAAATCAACCAGAATTGGTAATAAAAAATTGAAAACAAAAATGTGAACCAAGAACAAATGTTGAATTTAATTAAATCACATGTCGGACAAATCAAAAACGTTTTCACTTTAATTTAAAAAAAATATAACCTTTTTTAATTATTGTAATTCAGAAATTTCATATACGTTTTATTCTAAATTTCCTTTTAAATATTTTCTATCCAGAAGTACCTAGAGTTTCTGTACCGGTACAAACCGAGTTCGGAAAAGTCGATAAATTGGACGATGAGAACATTTATCTATCGATTACCAGTAAATATATATAATTTTAACGGTTTTTTCTTTATAAGAAAAAAAAAATAATAAATTGGCATACATTTAGGCGCTATTGCAAAAGAATGGTTTTTACTATATTTGTTGACGATAAAAATTTCATTTGAAAGTACGATAAAAATTTCATGAAAAGTTATAAATTCTTAAAAATGTTTCAAATTGAATTTGACTAATTGTCAAACTCTAAATCAATCCCAGATTTCAAATCAATATCCCACTAGAAAACTAATTAATATACATAAACATAAAATAATATAGATTTATTTTCAATTGCTCTTCGGAACTATTGATAAAGGGCGATTATTTTTTGTAAAAGTATATCGATATTTACAATAATATATACATTACATACCATGAGAGCTGTCATTCGTACCATATGGTATTTGTATGATGTACCATTTAGAACTACCGCTTAATTTTGTACTGTTATTTTATCACATTGATGTTGATCTCTCAACTCTTATATCTTTATGTTACTTTATTTATGTTTATTTTATTATATTTTGAATTGTTGAATTAATTTTTATTACGAATACTTATATTATATATTTTTAAATGTTGAATTTATATAACATAGTAACATAATAAATTGAATTATTAAAAATTTGTTGGATTTTTAAAATTATGTATATAGTTTTTTTCCGTTATAGTACGTTTTCAATCAAAATAAAAATTTGAACTACATTTGAACTATACCCTGAATAGGGTAAATAGACGGTGGCGGAAATTTGCAAATTGCTGAAATAGTGTTATCCATGTCATTTGTTACAGCAACTCTTTAATTATTGTTCATAAACACAATTTTTTTTATTTAGTTAATTAAATGTTTAAAATTCCATTATCCATTTTACAACGTAAAAGCTCGTGAAATACCAAAAAAATTTTGATATTTTCATTTAAGTTGAATAGAGCTACTACTTCTCTATTATATAACCAAATTCAATACTTGACTTAAACCGCAGTATGATTGTAAAATAGAATTTCTAAAATATTTTTTTTTTTTAATTAAACTCAAGTTTAATACCAAGCTTAATATAGTATGTGCTATGCTTTAGATAAGTTAGTTACAAGCACTGATGAAGGAAGCATCACTTGTTGCTTCCGAAATATTGATATTTGCAATCAAAAGTAAATTGTATTAACAGTATTATGCTGGGTATAATCTAGATGCTTTTCAACGGGAGAAATCAAAAAAGTTGAAATATATGAAATTGTATGAGAGTAGACAATCTCAACGCCTTAAAAAATTTATCGTGAGAAAGTTCAATTTGTTTGAACTTTGCACAGCGTAAATTTTTAATCAGGACATTAAAAATTTTAAAATTTGCTTAGCTAGCATAGTTTAAATATTTAAAAATCAAAAATTGGGGTTGATGAAGAGTTAATTAATTTAGTTCGTGAAAATATTATCATATATATAACAAAATATCTAACATTATTCACTGTACTGTTGGTATATCATGAACTATGTTTGTAGATATAGAACAAAATGGCCTTTCATTACTCATTTGAAAAGCGTTGTAATTATCAGCAAAAATAATTTTTTTGATTTCATTGAGAAAGTTCACAATTGACGCGCGTAATGAAACGAAACTTGGTAACAATACAAAATGTATAAATATCTAAACCATTTCATAACCGATTTTCATTATTATTCTTTTAAGCGAAACGTAGCGAAATTAAATTATTTTTCAATTTTTTTTTAATTTTCAATTAGAAATTTCATTTTAAAATTTCCCCCAATGTATCAGTCTTTTTAACATACAAAAATTTTAATTTATCAAATTGCCGCAACAACACCCCAAATTAAAAAACTGCGTATTAGGTTGTTGTTTAAGATAAATAAAAAAAAACAATTGTATAGTGTCCACAATAAGTCGAAATGATGGAAAACAATTCATAATGAAATCGAGTACAATTTTTATCAAACATACTCGAATTTCGAGGAACTGGCGAATACTAGTATTTTATTACAGTATAAAATGCGGTATTTATACTTTCAGTTTGTTTGTATGCGATATTAATACCGTTATTAAACTCATTTAATTGCAATTTGAATGTCATTCATTATTAATTGTGAAATTTATTATAAGAGAAGAAAAATAATTAAATCGATATGAAGCGATATGCATTTTGATAAATTGCGATATGATTTTTCGATATTGTTATTCAAATAACATTTACTGTATTTATTCTTCGATTATTCTCTTTTAATAATGTATTTAATATGATTTTGTTATATTATATTTATGGTGTATTTATTTATTTGAAGATGGTAAAACTAAGAGCTCATTCCTTTTGAATAAAAATAAAAAAAAAAAAAAAAAAAAACCTAACAAACGGCCCTTTTATTAGTTTCGTTAAGATGCTTTGGACATATACATTATTTTTTTAAATCAGTATTCACCATTGTCCTCAATAAACTATAAAGCATATTCGTAACATATAAATGTACATATATATATATATATATATATATTTATGTATGGACGTGGTTAGGCAAAAAAAAAACGAAGAAAACAAAATTATTTTAATCCGCAATTTAAAAGTAAATTGTGCACTTACTTATTCTTATCCTTAACTACACTATTATTAAAATAGTATTCATGTTCATTTTCTATTTTAAATACAAAAAAAAAAAAGAAAAAAAACTTAGAAACTGTTAAGAAAAATTGGAAAATTTTCATTGGAGAAAGAGAAAAACAGATATAGAGTGATTAAGAAAAAATGAAAATTTAAAAAAGATAGAAATTTATAATTTATTTTATTTGTAATATGAGAGTACTTAAATTCTCTAAGCGAAGCATTTATTATATTTCATTTGTGGATAAAGGTAACAATTCTTTAAATTACAAGTAAACAAAACATTAATATTTAAGTAAATATTTTTTTTTGTAACTCCCATATTTTGTGCTCTAGTCATGAGGCATGATTGGTCTAAGATCTATTCTTTTACTATGCTTTGAACTGAATAAACAACTAAAAAATAGAGTGTAGTAGATTACAACAAAAAAAAAAAACAAAAAACATTTCGATTCTGATATCCTTTTTTTCCTGATATAAAAGCTGCGTTTGACAGTCCGATGGACGGTAAACAATAAATACTATGTACAATTTCGGTAGGTTTTCTTGTCTGATTGTGAGAGATAATTTTCTGAGACAAACGTACTCATCATCATCAATGTTGCCCATCCGTGGAGCAGAGGATGCGAAAAAAATCTTTCCATCTGTTCCTATTTGCGGCTAACGTTTTCTATTATGGCCACGTTCTTTGCTTGGTACTAGCTTCGGTTAAGACAGTTGTTCTCCATATTTTTTTCAAATCAAAATTGTCACTCCAAATACAAGAATACACCGGTGTTTTCAATAGCAAAAAAGAGGCAGCTGAAATGGTTCTAACAATTAATTAGAACAAAGTATCTTATTATCAGCGAATCTAGAGACCTAGAATAACACGACACTATTAACAACAATAAATTTGAGAAAATAAAAGACTTAATTTATTTAGTGTTGCCATAAATAGCTTCAACAATATCAGTTGTCAAATCAAAAGGAGAATAAATCTTTCTAATAGATGCTATTTTGAATTCAGGACGCAATTGAAAAGTAGAAACCTCCCTCATAATCACGAAATTTAAATTTTACACGGTTCTTATCTCATCCGTTCTTAGTAACGGCGCAAAAACATAAGTACTGTCAATAATTGATGAGAACAGTCTTGGAGTTTTCGACAAAAGCAAATTCTGTTACCCAAATAGAGAGACACATCCTGAAAAGAGATGTTGTATACAACATAGATGTGCACAAGGTTATAGCACCATTTTAGTAAGTAAGTAAATAAGTAAGTACGTACTGGATAAAATTGTGTGTGAAAAAAAATGTCCGTTCCTTTGTTATAGTTTTTACATGCGTAAAATCAGCACAATATTTTTAAAATAAAAAAGGTTATGAAATGTTATGAGTAAATGAAAATAAAAACCGGCATACATTATGATATTTACTACCTTGAAACAAAATAGTTTACAAATCCACCGGGAAAATGTATCAAAATAGAAAATTCGCTTAATAGGATTAGAAAAAGTATAGAAATATTTCTAGTTTATTTTGTATTGCGATTAACATGGAACATTCATGCAGAATTATTTCTCCGACGGGTAGTACATAGTTAGGTAGATAGGTAGGTAGTAGTGGCTGCCGACAGTACGCTGACACATTTAGACCAGTAAGGTTCATTATCATACCACGGAAACTTGCACAAGACTTTACTCATTCAACCAATTCGAACTTTTTACAAAGCGGTAGAGATCTTTGATTTTAGTGCCTTTAAGGTCTCTAGCTAGTTAAAAACGAAGGTTCCTAAATGGGGTTTACTTTCATGATAAAGACCAGGGAGAGGATCAGAATATGTGTTGAACAGTTTCATCTTCCTCCTCCTCTCTACACGTTCTGCAAAAATCGTTTGAGGAGTCTTAATCTTCTGGCATGTTTACCAATATGACAATGACTCGTAATGACCTCTACCAACCGATATTATAATAATGACATACAATCGTAGCCAATATTTCTTTTTGGAAGTGAATTTCGCAATATGTAAAGTGATTTTTATATACCTATTATTTTTTTTTGTTTATAATTTTAAAACTAAAACACCCTAACTGATTTTAACGCAGAGAACTGATATACACAATCGCACATACAATAGTTTTTTCTTTTGAATTTATTTTATATGTCTACTCATTTAGTAGTATAACTTTGTGTTGACTATGTTATCATAGCTCCATTGTATTTCAATGATAATCAAGGTAAGTAGGTAGGTATTAGTGGCTGCCGAAAATATACCGCCCACACTTAGGCCAGTGATACTAGTCCATTGTGATATCAAGAGAGCAAATGATAATCAAACTTGTTTCAAATTAATTTCAAAATTGAAAATATTTCTTAAAACATGTACGCCTTGAGTGTGATTCGCATCGGAAACCTTTTGATTAGTACTTGACATAAGTTGGCCACTACACCATTATCGGTCGGAGTAATAATTCATTAATCAATATTATAATTAATTTGAAATTAAATATCAAAATCAAAATTAATATTTTTTGTTAAAATTTTATTCCTTTCAAATATTATTAATTAACAAAAATTTTTTGTTAAATGTCCCATAGACTATAATCGAAAAAAAATTCTTTCCTATTAATCGATTATTTTTGTTTTTACTTTCTTATGTCTATTTTTTTGTTTTATTTGTCATTATTTAAGTATTGCAAAACTTTTCTACCTTTAATTCTCTTGCGGTTTTAAACGTCTAGTGACTTCAAATTGAGTTTTCATGATTTAATTGAAAACATCATTAAACAAAACAAAAAATAAAATAACATTAAATATAGAAAATAATGAAATTTTTTTCATAATAGAAGAACCCACAACCATCTTACAATAAATAAATTAATTATATATATATATATATATATATATATATATATAAAGTTGTTCCTCTCTTACCTTCTGTGGGTGATGAAAATCTTCCATTTCTATTAATTAAGTCATGCTGTTGCTCTAATAATGAATTAATTGAAAGTCTATGGAGAATGCCTGCGCCAGCAAGTGGTCTCACATCAGAACTTTGGCAATCGGTTTGATTGAACTGAAATTAAATAAACAAATATTTTTAGTTTTAATATTAAGTAAATAAAATATAAAAAATAAAAACAATACAAAACAAATTTTATTAGAAAAGCTTATTTTATTTATACAATAATATTTTTAACTCCTTGCCACCCAACAATATTTTTTCTACGAATTTAAAAATTTAATAAAAATTTGCAAACATCACACTAACCTTTATTATATTTATAGGTTTTATAATATTAATAAATTTTAATCGTTACCCCAGTTTGGGTTAACTATATTTATATCAGACAAACTGTGTTTGACTGCGAAGTCATTAAATTTAAAACCATTAAGTATGTGGTACAATCTAGTTTTATCCTAATGGTCTATATTTTTTTTTTACTTTTTCAGTGGTTTACTTAGACAATAAAATGGATATCTTTTAAAATGGAGCTTCCATCTAACTATTTTCTGGACTATCGTCATTTATTATTAAACTATATCGATTGGTAATATTTTCAACTTCCGGAAAGGATCGGAAATAGGTTTGATAAACCAAACATTGCCGAAATCGAGATTTTCAAATGAGACGAATTTACTTTTTTATACAAATTTGGATTCTACATCAAAAAATAATAAGCTTTTTTTTCGAAAACTTGTTTTGCAGCGTTTGATTAAAATTTGGTTAATTGTTAAAAATAGTCGAATATTTTCCTTTTAATTTTACTAAATATGCTTATCATGCAGATGCGCGTATTTCGTTTACTACTTGCAGACTTCTTCAGTGTTTAGTACTTAACTGAGGAAAGAAATCTAAAATCGTCTTATTCATTTTTAATGTAATAGGATTCCTATCAAAAAATAGGAATCAACAAACTTAAGGACCCACAATTTAAGGACTTCCTAAATTTCACAACCCAGGTAAGGAAACGAGAGAAATTATGATATCGGATATGTCTCCACCATATAAAATATTCAAATGAAAAACTCTACGGATTAGCTCAAATATTACAATCAATTAGAGATCTTGACAAAAACGTATAGCGTTAAAACGTATAGCATAAAAAATTCATGGTCTCTTTTAACGCAAAAGTCCTTTTTCTCAGTATTCCAATCAAATACGTCATTATTATAGTAAAAGAATGGTTGCTACAAAAGCATCACAGTAGAGATCAAAAGTAAAACAGGACATAAAACTGATCCGTCTTTGCATGGAAGAAAATTATTTCACCTTTAGAGGGGATTTCTACAAGCAAAGTGAAACCCTCTCTCTCTTAGTAAAATTTTCAAGGCCAAATTAGAGTTTGATTTAACAGCAGAAAAATGGTTACCAAGATTTTGGAAGAGATACGTGGATGATAGTTTTGCTGTAATAAGAGAAAGGGACTTAGAATCAATACTAACTGCTCTTAACGGATGTCACAGAAATATACAGTTTACTGTCGAGAAAGAAAAATTCAACTGCCGTTCTTAGATTTATGATTAACCAAAACAAGAACATTCCTATAGAACTAGAGATCTACAGAAAATCTACGGCAACTGACTGGGTCATCCCGAATACCCCGAACCACTCCTATCAACATAAGATGACATCTTTCAGCGACGTGATCCATCGAATGTTAACCCTTCCTATCTCCAAAAAAGGTTTATTAAAAAAAATATAAGTAAAAGTATAACAAGTATTTGAGGTTGAACCTTCCTTTAAATACCCGCTATACCCGATAGAAAGGAATTAGAATTTAAATTGCAAATTATTTTGTAACTGTTAACAAATATATTTCCAAGAAAACATAAAGTATATATTAATGAAAATTTTTTAAACTACCTTGAACTCAACGAAAATATCATTCTTATTACAAAGAAGCTAGAGCATGCACGGATATGCTTCTAGGTTAAGTAGACGATAATGGAAATATAGTGTTAATGAATGATCAACGGGTTATATATAGATATATAATTCCAAAAATGACAAAGAATCACTATACCAGTGACATACGATATAGAACTTATAAAAAAAACTGTGGCAAAAATAAATGCTAACAGGTGGAGCAAAAGTTCTTTCTAGATGAAATTATAATATAATGAAAATATCAAACATATTGAACAGTGGACTTCAACGACTGGCTTATGATGACGAAATAGAAAATGATACTATATAAACATATAGGTTAGAAAAAGTACATTAAGGTTATTAAAAAAAAGTAGTATGGAATATTCAGAAATTAAAATTATCTGATAAAATATTTATCTTTACAAAACTAATTTTAAAATCATTCATTAACAAGTGTCATTATAAAAAATTGAAGCCTCGAAGAACGCAGAACGTTTACAAACTGAATTATATCAACAAAAATAATAAAATCATTGAAAATAATGTTCTAGTTTAGAAAATTCAGCTCCGAACAGATTCAATAGTATGACTTTTTTGCTCTTTAATTTGAAAAAAAAAAAAAAAAAATTTTTTTTTAGTTTTCTTTAAATTTTGATTACCCTACAAAACAAAATTGTCCTAGTTAACGCGGTGCAGCAAATGAGTGAATCTTTTTACTTTTTTTTATTAATTGTTTTCCTATTTTTATGCTTATAAAAAAAAGAAGATTATTACACAATATATTTAAAATGAATCATAACAATTAGTCGCATAATTGTATGATTTGTGTGATGAAATGAGGGTCAAGTAGGTTTTATTATTTTGATTGGAATACTGATTGGAATGATGGTTGTAAATAAGAAAATAAGTATAAGAAAATGGCAATCACCTGTCTCTATTCAAATTTGATTCCTATCAGGAATTTATGTACTTAATTGTTTCAATGTATCTATATTAAGAAATGATAAAATAATGTAATTTAATGAGAAATTGTTTTCTATTTAAATCTATGTGTTGCTAATGATGTGATATTCTAAAAATCCTTCAAAAAAACAAAAAAAAGGGTTACATTTTAGTCAATAAAAATAATTTCATTCGATTTGTTAAATTTTATTAGTTCGACGAAGAAATTTAAGAATTTTTAGAAACTATGGTGAATAACTGGAATATAATTTGAAATATCAAAAATGGTTTTGGGTTGAGAGTGAATTATGTATATTAGTGAATTATAATATGTAACGTAAACATATCACCGCCCCAGTACATTATGCCGCCCAAGCCCTTTTATGTAAATACAATACTCCCACGCTTTATATTCCAAATTTATTTCTGAAATAAAAAAAGAATATTATTTGCTCGTTTTAATGCAAAATAATGCACACTTGTATTCATATTAATAAATAGGTTATTGATAAAAAACTAAACTAGGTAGACATTTTAGTGAAAATATTGGTTCAAACGTTTAAAATTTTTTTTATTTTGTTAAGCCCATAATAATTAAACTTGATGTTCACTTATTTATTTTATTCAAATAATTGTAAAAAATATATTATTAAATAGATTATAATATATACTTTCTTCAATTTGTAAATAAAAAATATTTTAAATTGCTAATTAGTCTTGAGCGGGAATTAGGTACACGTAAATTTATGTTGAGTATTTACGATCGACCCGGCGGAATTAGGAAATTGATATATCGAAATAATTAATTAATTTATTCACCTATTTTCGATTATATAAGGATACAACTTGACAATTTTAAATTGAAATTGAGTAAACTACGATGGACCTAATTACGACCTATTAATTTAATTTCGCATATGTGTTTTTTGTTACAACTAAATTTTGAATTTTTATAAAAATTTGTATGAAAAAGCGGGTCGGTAATACGTGTAATATGTCCTAATTCCGAACTAAATATGCAGGTGCAAGCTATTTTCACTAAATTCATACCAAGTCTTATATTTAAAGAAAAAATATTTTTATTGTTGAAAATAAGCGAATATTTTCCTTTTATTAGGAGACGAAATACGCGTATCTGTATGATAAGAATATTTAGTAAAATTAAAAGCAAAATATTCGACTATTCTGAACAATTAGATAAATTTTACTCTAACGCTAACCCTAAAGGATAAGTTTTTCCAAAACTATGTATAATTTATATATGTATATTTTGTATAATTTAAAAAATCTCTGGAATTATCTTGCCTTGCCACCAAAATTTTATTAAGGCGTTCATTATAAATTACCAAAATAATTTCATTGTACACATTTCACAATAAGTTAAATAGAGTAGTGAAAACCATGACCATGTCTGGCACATTTTGGAGATGACCTGTAAAAGTAGATATTCTAATATTCAGACAGTGACATAGTATGCAAAATTGAGCCTCCAGTAACAGCAGACGACAATATAATGACCTCACATCATACAAATAAAAAATGCCAAAACTAAGAATTAGTAAATGTGATTTTTACTTTGTATGTATATGAAATATTTTGTATTTTTATTTATTTATTTTAAATGTGCATTGTTATAATATTTAAGTTGATTATATTGAATTTTTTTTGTTTGTTTGAAATACTGAATTGTTGAATTGTTTAATTTTTTTTAATTTTCATATTGAAATAAATGTATATTTTTATGTGTAACAAATAATTTTACTTACATCATAACATTTATTTTATTTTTTTCAAATTACTTATAGTAATATTGATTTTATATTATAATAAATATTTTTTATAATTTAACGAAGTACTAGTTAGTTATTTAAAAAATTAATTATTAATTTTACTTTCAATAATTATTTTAAATAGGTACTGTGAATCGCAAATAGGTTCAAAAAGCGGAATGGAGTTCATGTAAGGGCGGAATTAGCTCAGATTGAAATTGTCGAGCGGAAATACGTACAATCAAACTTTTTTTGGCAGTTATAATATTGATTTATTTAGAAAAAAATATATTATAATTAGATGAAAATATATATTTTTTATTAAGGAGTATTAATTATTGTAATTTGAAAAAAAATAATTAAAAACAGCTTATATTTTGCTTATTTTGTCAACTTAAACTAATTTCTCCTTGCGGAAATTGGTACATTTACGTTATTATGAATAAAAATGGAGTGAAATTAAAGTTAATCATGAAAATTATATTACCTGTCCGTGACATCAAAAACATTAAATTTACAACGTACCATGATAAAATATAAATTACCCGACTCAAACAAAAAACGTTTATGCAATCAAAATTATGATAAAAAATGTCTAAATTATACTCTGTATTTATTTTTTTACATTGCAGTAGTTATGTATCTAAGTAATGTTTCGAGACAGTATTGAACCCGCAGCGAAACTCTTTTCACTGCATTTTCGACATCACGGTGTATGTTGCTGAAACATTTGAAAAACACTAGGAAATTTGTGGTGCGATATTCTAATGTTACTGTTTTTTTCATGATTATTTTTATGACAGTTTTAACTTAACGTTACAACACACTTAACTGAATTTATCGAAATTATTAAAAAAATAACAGACAAAAAATCCCGCAGAAGTTATCATTATTTTTGTTGAATGAAAACTTTAAATTATATGACATAAATCGTTTATGAATTGTTTGTGAAATTGTTTTCCATCATTTCAATTAATCGTGGACACAATATATATAACTATTTTTTATTGATTTATCTTAAACAAGAACCTAATAGGAAATAATTTACTTAAAAAAAATTAAATTTTAATCGGTGATGTTGTTACGGCAATTTGATAAATTTTTGTATGTTAAAATGACCAATACAGGAAGTGAAATTTTAAATTAAAATTTCTAATTGAACATTAAAAAAATTTGAAAAAATATGTGATTTCGCTACGTCTTCTTTTAAATATCTATTTTTAAAAAGAATAACAATGAAAACCAATTGTGATATGGTTTATCAGATACTTGTACCGTACGGTTTTCAATTTACAAATTAAATACAATGATTTACTTGTAAAACGAATGATACCTAATTGGTCTTCTAATGCGAAACAAGAAAAGGAAGATTTGAAAAATTACCTTCATTTGAAAGATAAATATCTTGTCAATGTTTTTAGGTTTCACTTTAATTTTATGATGAAATACTTTACTAATCTAATCGAGTAAACTATTGGTTAAAAATGTAACTTTTCTTTACTTGCTGGACATTAGAAAGAGAATTACAACCAAATTTGAAAAAAAAACCTATGTTAGAAGAATTAGTTATTCATTACAGCATTGTTTATATCTTACGATATGAAGACTAACAGATATAGGTACAGGAAAGTATTGAACTGAATTTTTAGTATTTTCAGTTTCGTCGATACTGGCTGTAACGTACCATTCATACAAATATCTTGTCTATATCAGAATATACTTATCTAAAACTATCAAATATGTCGGAAAATAGTTTTAGTTAAGAGTAAATTTACAATCGGGTTTCAAGGGATTTATTTATTAACGTATAGATTGGTTTTGGGAAATATTTGAAATTATATTTATATAAATTAATATTTAGAAAAATTCAGTTTATGATTAGAAAAATTCTCAAATACTTGCATTCTATATAAATATTTAATTAGCTTAAGTAAAATAATGACCATTGAATCTTAAATTATAATGTGACGTATAAATGGCCATCAACTTCTATATTAGACTCAATCTTATATTTTGTTTAACGTGTAAAATAGGTACCAGATGAATTCATCAATAATATTTAATCATTTCATTAAAAGCAGAAATCCAATCTGAAATAATTAATTTCGGTTATGGTAAAAGTAGTCGACATCAAATTCGCCGATTTTGTGAAAAAGTATTAAAAAAATATATATATATACTAATAAACTATTTTTCTACATAGCATCTTTCAATTAAGTTTTATGTTAGGGATTATTACGCAAACTAATAATTTCGTAACAATATTTGAATATTCTGATATCGTTAGACAGATGATTTGATATAGTAAAACAAGATTAATAATTTATTCTAATCTTCCAAGCTACTCCACTAGACTTAATTTGCTAGATGTGCACACCTTATCATTGAATTACATCAAATGAAACAAAGCAGTATAAATACATTTTTCCGTGCTAAATAAAAAAAATAAATTAAATATAAATTGCAGAAAGAAATTAAGGTGGGTGTTTGTGGTGGTAGCATACATGATCCTAGATACAATAATTTTTCAGCTGGATAATATAAACTAAACATAATTCAGTCTTATAAGCTGTAAACTTAAATTTGTTTTGTAAATAAATAATTTTGGTATCGACTGTATTAATATAATTAATTAGGATATAATAATAAATAAAAAGACAACAATTAATTTATTAAATTAAAAGTAAATTTAAATAAACATATTAGAAATGAAATTAAATCACAAAAACATAATTAAAATGACAAAAATAAAAAATTAATTGAAGTTAATAAAAATAAAAGAAAATAATAGAAAACACGAAATAATGAAAAGAAATCGGAGCAGACTACATATCACAAAAAAAGAATTGAATTTACAGTTATTACAGTTATTTATATTATATACAGTTATGAATTATATTTTTTTGTTTTCTAATATGTTAAAATAACAGAATTTCCAATATTCTGTTAATAAAAAAAAATAATAAATAACAAAATGAAAAAAAAAAATGGGTAAATCAGTTAGCATGAATTTTCTCGTGAAAAACGAATCTTAAATTGTTTTAAAATTAATTGGGATAAACTATTAATTATTTGCATTGATCTTATTGTGCTTATAGCACCTTAACGAATACTGACATATTATATATATATATATATATATATATATACATATATATATATATATATAGATAGGATAGAATGTATAAACTAACACTAAATAAATATTCTTTTAAAATCTATATTTTTATTTTCAATTAATGTCACGCACGCGTTACTTAAACAACAAAATCATATCACAAATGAAAATGTTATAGACGAAAAAATCTATTAATTACAGTTTTTTTTTTTTACCACCTTACATTACTTTCTATGTATTATAATAGTAAAAAAAAAAAGAAACATAAATCTTTGATCTAATTAAAGACTTAACACAGTTAGTGAAAGATTAATACATAAATAGAGTACTTATATATATATAAAGATACAAATAACAAGAGAAATATTATACAAAAAAAAAAACTTAATTCAAATTCTAGTATAATATACGGTTGGATTCCGTTTATATTGATATAAGTACTGTTGCTGCTATATTGTTACTGTTACTACATACTACTATAAAACTACAACTTTGATTCCAAAAAAATTTAATTTATGTTCACTTATTTTTCATCTTAAGTAATTAATATAAATTATTTTACGGTAAAGTGCATAATATTGAATGAATAGAAAAATCTCTAGATATGTATAGATAGATCTATATAGAAAATTCATAAATTATATTATAATATTTATACACTGTTTGTATATTAGAATATTAACACATTAAAATAAAAGTATGTTTCCGATATTCTTTATTTAATAAGAAAAATATAATAAACAAATAAAATATGAAAGTAGTTGTAGTTAAACATGCAATTAAATAGCTGTAAAAATAAAAACGAATTAACTTCCGCAACTAACATTTAAAATAAATTTTCCAATTAATAAATTTTTATTTTTATTTATCGAATAAAATATTAATGAAATTATTTAGGAAAAGAGGAAAGTGTAGAAGGGCTGTTCTTGAAATATAGAGAGGATAACCAAAAACAGTTATGTTAATAATTACTTTGTAAATTTTTAATATGGAGTTGAATGGTTGTTTAGATTAGAGTCTTCTTCCAAGTTGGGCTAAGAATAATTTAATATACCGAACTTAAATTAACCTTATTGTTCCAATAACTTCAAATCGATTCAGCAAATTGTGAATATGTAATTAATTTATCAAAATAATTTATTAGAAAAAATTTCAGTTAGAATTGTTATTGTCAAAATTATTGCGATTTCTAATTATGTCAATTATTGCTAAATTAGTATTTTGGGTACTATTTTTATGTGTAAGAAAAATTAAAATGAGGGTTGAATATTGCAAACATAATTTTATTTAATTAATCAAAATTGCTGAAGTTATTTAAATTTACATATTAGTTGTTTACCTCAGAAACAGCAACTATCAAAGTTGTTGTTAAACTTAGGATATTTATTAAACAAATATCTTAGTTTAATAACTATCCTAATTTTAACAAAAACTTATTAAACTAACTAATATAAATTATCATTAGATCATTCAGCTTTTATATTCCTTACTTGAATAATTAAATGATTGTAACTTATTTTCATTAATTTTGTATAAAGATACTTTCCGAAAACGTCAAAAATGCGACCATGATCAAAATTAAGAATTCATAAACATTTATGACGATCAATCACAAATTCTAAAACTTTGCAAAAATAAACGCAGTAAAGCATTCGTTTTATTGTTCGTCAAATTTTTAGTGTTTATTTTTAGTTAATATAATCCAGATTGAAATTTGAGAATAGTGGAGAATAGTGTTAATGGAAATACAAAATGTTGATACAACACTTAGGTTTGTAATTGAAGCGTGCAAAACAAAATTTACAAACCGCATAACGACATATAAAATAATTCAAAAAAGAAATTCTTCAACTGGGAATAGTGCGACTTTGTGGCCATTTTTTGAATACTTAAATAAAGTATGTATATGATAGTTCCCATTTTGTACAGTCACCGAAACAAAACATAGGTAGTAGTTTCTGTAGAGCGTTTTTGAAAGCTCAGCTAAAGAAAACTAACGCACAAAAAAACTAAGATAACATATTGGAGTTCTTACAAAAATAAGGTAAGCCTTATTTTTGTAAGAACTCCAAGTAATAATAATTTTAATCATTTTAAATAAAAGAATAATTATTTAAACTATTTGATTTGTTAACTAATTTCTTTTTCAAATGTTTTTTCCAATTTTACAAAAAAAAAATAAAAAATTCGAAAAACGAATCGTCAATTTACTTTTCATAAACGTCAATGACAAATGCAAATAATTGCAAAGATCATTGGCGCTAAAATCAAATGCATCAACAGTGATTGTCAAATTGCAGACGTTTTAGAAAAGTACCAAATTCACTAAATTTTGTAGGATTAATGAAATAAATTTTAAATAAAAAAATTAAAAATTTAGCAAACTTTTCCGACCAGAATTCCAATTCGGATTTAGGGCCCAGCACAACACAATAGAGCAAGTACATCGAATTGTCAACACCATAAAAAATGCTTCCGAAAAGACGTATCAGTTGCCTTTATAGACATAAGCCAAGCATTTAATAAAGTTTGGCATGTATGACTCCTGTATAAACTGAAAAAAATGTTGCCATCTGAGTATTACGAAATTTTTAAAAGCTATTTGGAAAATAGAGCGTATTATATAAAACATGGTACGTTCCAAATAACTTAATTACAAAAGACTTGGGAATTTCTTTAGTGCAAGACGAAATAAAAAAAATCATAAATAACTACAACAAGAAGTGGAAGACCATCCAAAAAGCCTAGGTTGACTGCTAGTTGTTACACGAAACACAAGGAGACTAAAAAACAGAATGCCAAGCGACTAAATATAAAATAAATAATTAACTAAATTAACTGTAAAATAAAATAGAGATTAGATTTTGTAAATTAGTGTAAACTTATCACTGGATAGGCTACTTTAAGTCATATTGTCATCATAAATATTTGCTTATTGTATAGAAATGAAAATACAGATTAAAGAAGAAAAAAACTTTTCCGAAATCAGATTTTTCAAATTCCGAGATTTTTTATACCAAAATGTTAAGTTTGGACAGCTATAAGTATTGTTAGTTATGTTATGTTTACAATATACCATAGTTAGGTAGACAAATTAAAACACAATTTTAGCTTTGGCATTGATTTATTTTATTTTTTATTGAAAATTTGTTTTCTTGTATTTATTCAATTACTTAATTCTAGAAATATCAATTTATCTGTATTGTTCTGCGGTTGATTTCTAGACTTGTGCTATGTTCATTTTCTATATCACTACATCCAGATGGGAATTTTGAATTATAATTATAATGCATTATTTTTCGTAATTATTAATTGCATTAATATATTTAATGATTTGCATTAAAATAATTATTTTGAATTATATTTTCAAAATAATTCATTAAAATAATGCATTATATTCAAAAATAAAACAATGCATATAAGATGCATTACCAAAAATAAATCAAAATAATTGAATTACTTTTGAATTACTTCTTCTGTTATTTTTACTTTCAAATTTTTAAAATTATATTATATCAGTATATTATCTGACCTGTATTTTCGTCAAATATTTTTGAATTAAAAAAGTAATTAATTGAATTATTTGAATTACTCTTGAATTCACTTGAATTATTGTTGAATTATTTTTTTAATTCAAAAGTAATTCAATGAATTATTTTTGGTAGTGCATTATAATGTAATGCATTATTTTTGAATATATGCATTATTTTAATGAAATAGTTTGACAATATAATTCAAAATAATTATTTTAATGCATTATTAAAGAAAATGTAAAAATAATTTTAATGGGGACGTAATGCATTAGTCCCATCTCTGATCCGTACCATATGAATTGAATTGTATCAAATTCGTATTGCGAAATATTAATATAAATAACAAATAAAGTATTATTTGTAGGCATATTATTATTTAATGACATACAAGGTGCATGTACTTATATATAATAATCTGATAGTATCACGAAGTCAATTTTTAAATATAAATTAAATTTTCATTTTTGTACTATTAATATAATATTATTGATCGTTTAGAAGTACATTCCATATTATCTCAATTTTAGATTCTCACATTCACATTTTAACAATACCTTTCTTATTATTTTTTTTTTTGTTATCGGGAATTTGGTTTTTTTTTTTTTTGTTTTGTAAAGCTAACAGGAAACATCAACACCAGAAAATATTTTCAATTTAAAAAAAAAGTACAAAAGAAAAGAAAAAGAAATTCAATTTTAAGATTATTTGGAAAATCTTTAATTACATTACATCACATGACAACTTAATATAAAAGAATTGAATTCCAAGGATTTTTGGACATATTCTTGTGTCTTCTTGACTTTCCTTCTCTATCTTTGCTTTTTTTTTTTTTTTTTTTGTTTTGTGTATAATGCGAATAACGTTTATAAAAAGAAATGAACAATTTTTCAGCTCATATGCATGTAATCCAATATAAGAATCTGCTCTATTCTCCATCCTTATAGGTTTTTTTTTTGTAACTTCATTACCAAAAATTAAACCACAACCGAACAAACAATTCAACATACTTCTTTAGTATATAGTTACGACATTTGGCAGCAAACAATTGCCTTTTTTTTATCTCATTTTAAATTCATTTTGTAAATACAGTAAGGATCAAAAATGAGAGAATACGTAGTAAAAAAGATATGCAAGACAAATTTCGCTTAATGAATTTAAAATTTTAAAAGGTTAAGGTATAAATGTTAGGATTCTGAAACTATATTATTTATAGTTATCAAAATGTCGGTTGTTACTGTTGTAGTTGTTTGAATTTTCTAACAAAGTAATGTGTTAAATTATAAAAGAAATTTATTACGGATTATGTAATTAATTTTTCGTTTTGAATGGCTATCCAAAAGTTTAATTATAGCACAAAGTTTCTCTTAAGTGTTGCTGAAAACGGTATATTTATCTTTTGAATCTAATTTGTTTAATAAAATCATTTTTGGATTTCAAATACCTATCATTTTTTCATTAAGACTTGTATTTTTAAAATCTCATGATACTCAAGTAATGCAGTGGGGTATAGGTACATTGCAATAAGACTGAAGTAGATATAGGTACACTACAATAAGACTGGAGTAGAATTATGTTTCATGTTGAATAATTGATATTTCATAGATCATCTTCCAATGGCCTATTCATAATAATGTCTATTATTATGACGTTATTATTTTTTGTTTGAGTAAGCATAGGAGTTTTTTAAGAAAAAAAAAACTTTGAAGTGGTCAAGAAGTCAACTACATCGTTCGTTAAGTTATCATATTAATTTTTCGGTATTTTTAACAACAAAAAAATTAGTAGAAGGCCGAATGGGCGTTCGCATACATATATACTAAAGTTCTATATTGAGTTCTTCCCAAAACTGTGAAATATACAATTTTGTTTATTCTAATTTTATTTATTCTGATTTTAAAGATAGTTATGTAGTCTCTTTTTAAACTGTGATGACAATTTCTTTCCTGTCATATCTCGTCTTGGAAATGTGTATTGATTTAATTAATTTAAATTTAAAAAAAAAAAACTAAAACTTTAAGTCTCAATAGATATTCTATTTAAATTAATACAATTAAAAATCGAACCCTTTATTTCATACAAAAACTTCAACTATACTAATGAAAAAATATTAATGTCATAATAGTAGTGAACTGTGGCCCAAGAGCGACACTGTATAAGAAAAAAAATTAAAAATTATATAAAAGTAAAAACAAGGTCTATTAATCGAAAACTGGAAGTGCTTCCAATGAAAAATATCACGAAACTTCACTAATATATACATATTTTATACATATCTAACTGTACCTAAGCTAATTTCATACAAAATTAGTTTTGACTAACAAACGGAGGAAGAATCCGATTTTTTTAATTTACAAATCAGAAATTGTAATGATATAAAATAAACTTGGACATTTTTTTTGTTTAATGTGGACTAGGAGTCGTCCTATTAATTGGGTTACAGGGACATTGATGTTGAGATGTCAAATCAAATACAAAATAAAATGAAAATTCTAGACACAAACCTTTATGTTTTTAACTAAATAATAAATTGTCTCAGAATAATAATGTAAGGTACCTATTAATCACAATAGGAACAAACATAGATAGAATGATTCAATATCACATATATTGCATTCAATGGAAACGCTATAGGGTGAATTAATAAACTATAATATTACAGATCGATATAACGCAACGGTTATCTCATCTACAGCTTCCAAATTCGAATACCGATTAGGGGCATGTTGTGAAAAAATTTTTTTCGTTGTTCTCTAGAATTAATTACAGCTTGGATTATTACATTAAACTAAAATGGAGCTATGCTATTATTAAGCCAAGCTCTATAATAAATGTAATTTTTCAGACTTAAAATTAGTTGATATAGATAGACTAACCAAGACAAGTGTTAAAGGTAGTAAGGGTATTCATTCCACAGTTTTGGAATTACAATAAAAAAAAACTATGCCTGAAACGGGAATGAAATAGGAACACTGCAGTTATACAAGATCGACTTATGTTAATGAGTGTTAATCATTTTAATTCTGAGGAGACAAATAACCGATACTGAAATAAAATACAATTAACACAATTTCAAATTGCAACGCAAAATTAAAATTTTACACCAAAATTTGTTCACTCACTTACGTTCATTATACACAGAACTTCATAAATAGTTAAAAAATTAAAAAAAAAATATATATATATATTTTTTGTACCTTTCATTTCATTTTATTTCAATATCGGTTGCATAATAATGTAATACGAATACGAATACGAATTTTCTCGGGTTTCAGTTCATTTTATTCGGTTTATTATTAATATATTTTTTTTTTTATTTTTAGTTTACAGAACACAATATTAGGAAGACAGTTTTCTTTAAAAAAAAAAAAAAAAACTAAAAAACTAAAATTTAAAAATAGGATAATAAAAAGGCACATATTTGTTAAGAAGAATATGAAAACTAGATATAATACTAAGATATTTTGTAGTTGGTTCATTGGTGAATAGAAAATACCCAACATATATACATTTACACAAATTGTTAATTCCTTTCGTGGTGGTTTGTAATTTTATGGTGGACTTTTATTGTTTGTTATTCACAAGCACCATGGTATGATGTTATTATGATGATAACCAAAAAATTAGAAGTTAACAAAAAGAAATGTTTTTTTTTTTGTTTTTTGTTATTCAGAATTTACAAATTACTCCTTGTCTCCTTGTTAAGGATAGTTAAATCAGGATTAAATAAAAAAAAAAAAAAAAACAGAATAATAAAATATAATATCAAAAAATAGAAAATTGGTACTAGTATTGAAACAACTCTCTCTCTGCTCTAGAAAATTAGTTTTAACAAAAAAAGGAAAACTCTATAAGGAATGTGGAATGGAACGTACTCATAAACGTTTAAATATTCTAACAAGACTTTTTTTCTTTTTCTTTTTTTTTTCCAATATAGAATAAAAGAAAATATTCTTCTTCTAATAGTATAGTTAAGAAGCTATATTATAATGGGTACTAGTCAAACGATTACTAAATCTATATAACAAACACATATATAAATAATGGGCATGCTATTTGAAAATGGCACTGATGACAATCTCAAATATATTTTATTTTATGTGCACTGTACATATATATATATATATATATATACTACAGTAAATTAAAAAATTAAGCGAACAACTAAACAGTGAACATCAAATGGAAGATTATATTATTATGGTTTAAAAGTATCAACAAATTGTTTGTGTATATATATACATATATATATTTTTTTTTAACTATATATATGCATGTACTCTTTTGATTATGTAAATACTCCATAAATAGTTCACAATACACATTTTGAAACTTGTCTCAAATTAAATTGTAAAATTTGGTGTTCACGAAAAAATTTCAAAAAATATATTCAAAATGGTGGCTATCGTATTTACGGTAATAAAGATCGGATAATTTAAGTAAATCAAGTTCAGAGCTGCTAGATAATCAACTGCAAGATAATCAAAATGATATCAGAAGGCTTAAAAGAACTAAGCCACTAGATTTAATACGATAGATATATTCATAAACTTTTTCTTTAAGATAATAACACAAGCAATAAATTAATGGTTAGTCCGTCGGACTAGTTTAAATGGGCGGGGTGTGGTTTAGTCAGTAAAAATCTGACACACAATGGAAGCTATGGGACTCATTGCGTTTATAAAGATTCCCATCAAACCACGCAAAAAAAAAAGAAAAGTTCAGAGCAATAAAAATTTAAAGAACGAAAAAAAATCAGTTATCAAACTGTAAAAAAAAAACCGCTATGAATCTGTGAAATTGAAAATAAAAGAATTTGGCGGCAATATTTTAAAATTTGATGGCTATTTATATCGCCTTCAACTTTAATTTTTCCCAATTTTATAAATTTTATATTGCAAAAATTGCCAATATTATCATACATTTTTTTACGTTACTAAGAATTTATTTTAAACTTTTTAATTCAGATTTATAAAAAAAAAATTGTTTTCAAATATAATTTTCGAAAATACTCGAATATTTTATTTTTAATTTTACTGATATACATACTTATCATACATATATACGCGTATTTAGTCTTCTTCAGTGTTTTGTACTCGTCTTTTGTACTGTTTTCAAATATTTTTTTTATTTCTTAATTTTTTTTTAAACCTTCTCGAAGTCCCGAAAAGTAAATGTTGTTAAGTTTAAATTTAGTTAATTCTATAATTTTAATTAAGTATTTATGTTTAATTAAAGCTAACAATATTCAGAGCATGTGTTAAGTCAACATTAATATATGGCAGTGAAACATGGCTCACTTCGGTCAGAATCAAACAGAAGCTACAAGTATTCATCAACAAGTACTTGACAATTATATGCAGAATATTCTGCCCGGCAAGAATTAGAAACGAGGATTTATGAATGATAACTGGAGAAGAACCTATCAACAGACAGATAAATAGGAAAAAATGGAAATGGATACACTAAGGAAATCAGAAAGTGATATAGCAAGAAGAGCTCTAGAGTGGAATCCACAAGGACAAAGGAGACCCGGCAGACCATACAACACATGGAGACGCACAATCGATCAAGAATTAACAGTCAACAATTATACCTGGGACGATATTAAGGAAGTAGTACTCAACAGAGAGGAATGGAGGTTCACTATCGAAGCCCTATGCTACCACGCGGAGTAATAGGAGAAAAAAAAAAAAAAAAAAAATATAGATTACATTTAAAATAATTTGTATTTTATCGTAACATTAGGTTTGTATTAACATTTTCTAAGCGAAATGTTAACAGAAGGAATGTTGCCATTGCGTCGCAATCAATATACCAATTTATTTTGCTAATTATTTTTTTCTTTTGATGGGTTTTAGCTGGCCAACATTTTCAGATTTTAAATATTTTGTTATCTCTAAAAAGGGAGATAGCTTATTTCAATTTTTATGTAAGAAAAAAATAAATCGCTGCAAAGAATTTTGTAAATTTCTAGTTGGGAAATTTATTTTATACACAAATGAAAATTGTTAAACCGTCACAATCTTCTGTTGAAAAAAAAATTATTTTGATTCAAAAAATTGTTGTCAATATAAAAAAACTATGACCGATATTTTAAAAATATACTTTATCAAAGTATAATATCCCAATTTTTTTTTTTGGAAATATCCCCAGTAAATGATATTTATTGTTCTTGTCGCACGCATTGGATTACGTAACAAAATATTTATACTTTAAAATATTGGCCAGTTAAAACCCACCTCAAAATGGATTTTGGTTTAAATGGTGGAAAAAAATTTCACCAAATTTTGACAGACAGTTTTTTCATTGAAAAATAAGCTATATTTTAAGTCCATAGCTTAAGTAAAAGTGTGCCAAATATACCTGAATAAGTTAGCAATATATACATTTTGGTTCAAAAAAAGCTTCAGTTAGCAAAAGCAAAAGCTTTTTGTAAAATTTGGGACAGGTATTTCAAATTTGACAACAAAAAAATGTTATCACCGAAACCAAAGCCGTGATAAATCTTTAAGTTCATAGCGTAGCGTATTTAAAATATTTGAAAATAGATTGAAGATAATATTGGAAGCTAATTATCAAGTTATTTTTTTTGTTTTTATTTTTTCTACTACTTTTTACATTAGTTTACTTTTGAAATCAATTTTGTTATTTTCATTGGTAAGAATAATAGTGAGAAATGTCAAAATAAGATAAAATAAGATAAACACATTTTTGTCAACATTTTCAAGCTACATGTTGTAAATAATGCCCATTTTTATATGAGGCAGAAATATACCGCAAACTTGCTGCAAAAATCTACTTTCATGTTACGTAAAAAAAAACTGGTAAATTTTTGGCATTGTTGCTGTCACATTATTGAAAAATCAAGATGGCCGAATTAGTATTTTATTATTATTCTAATGTCAATCCAACAATATTATTTGTATAATTTATATTTTTTTTTTATTTTCTTAATTTTCCATGCGAAAATTACATTATTAACAACAATTTCCTTGCACTTTGTGTATAAAAAAATAGTAAAAATATTTTGACACTGACATATTATATTCACAGAAAAAAAATTCAAACGTCAAACATCTACCAGAAATCTTAAATTTTGGTAGATTTGCTTACCCCTTACCGAAATCACCCTTCACCATCAAGTTGTAGTAGATTTCTACTACTTTTCTACCCGTACGAACATGCATAATACAATGTTTGTATATTACTATCTTAATTTGACATTTTAAATTAAATCTCGGTGAAAATTCCGAAAGATTTATTTTAATTGATTCGGCTGAAATTTTGTGTCAGAAAGTTATAGCTCATAGTTAAGAATAAAATATTTGTTTTTTCTTAAAAGTATCCATTACTCAAATAAATGATGAGGTTTCTAAGATTGCCATGGTCTTTCTATAATTTAGACATTTTTTAAGGTTATTAAAAGCCGTTATTGTCCATGGGATTTTGGATATTGATTTAAGTGAATTTAATGTATCAAAGCCGAACCATGTCAAATTCAATTGGGATAGTCTTTCGGAAATCTCAGCTACAGTTCTATGTATATATAGATCACGTTTTCTGGCTTTTATCAATTTAATTATTATAATATATATTTCACCCTTTAATAGGACTGATACAAGATCTATATACAAACAATAAAACAAAAATCAAATCAAATAACATGCTCACCGAAGATATTGCAACATTAACAGGTGTTAAACAAGATGATAATCTCATTCAAACTCTATTTAACTTAATAGCTGTGTTGTTTTAATATGGTTCAAAGTCTAGGTTTTATTAAACTCAAAAGAATGATGTAGGTTAATGATATGGACAATTTTTTTAAGTAGGCAAACCTGTTAATTGAATTATCAAAAATTTCTATTGAAATACTACGCAAGCGCCACTCGTGATAAATATAATTACTAAATATTGGAGACATATAGATAAGTATCTGCCATTTGAGTTGTGATTGTAATTTCATCGTGAGCCGGATGAAAAGAACGCAACTAATAAGGTATAAAATAATCAGAAACATACTTAACCCCTCTTGAGGATATCGAATTGATGATTATAACGTTAATCTCATATGTTATGCAGATGATGCTGTACTCGCAGAGAATAATCATGATTTGAAACTATTATTCAGATTTGGGGAAAATATGGAGAGTATTTCAATTTATAGATATCATGATATCAATATTAAATGTCTGTTAGAAGCATAATATTATGTTGAATTTTTCGAAAATGAAAAAATTATCAAATTATTGATAAATAAATTTATGCCAAGTCGTAAGTGTCCAAAAGCAAACTAACTAACTATAATTATCAACCACTCACAGTAAATTATAATTTTTAGAAAATTTAAATATTAATTTTATTTTGTCAAACACTGTGAATTTTAATTTTGTCAAACACTGTGCAATGTACCCGTCCCATAAGAGATGCATCACCTAAAGCATCAGAATCATCAGTGGAGAATATCCTCTGCTGAATCATATAAGAAAATTGTTTTTTGATAGTCGTGTTCAATGTACATGGATTTGGTTGAATTAAATCCGCCGCCGACTTATTTTTATTTTCTTGTTTGCCTGCCTCTATTTTTTTGTATTCTTTTTTATTGAATCTTCGAATTCTGTTCATTTCTGTTTTTGTTTTTCGTTTTGGTGCATTCATTCATTCTTTTCGAGGTAGACTTTTTTCCGTTACTAATAACTATAGTGATATCTGTTTTTTTTTTTTTTCGTAGAAAAGTTAGTATGAAATGGTGTTGCGGTCCTTCCGTTTTTTTTTTTTGTATTGCCTTGTTAATAGATTCACTTTCAGTTATACAATGGTTGTAGGTATTCTATTACAACTGAAAATAAATTTGTAAAAATGTTAAAAGAATTTTTTTTAAAGTAAGTTTTTTTTTTGTTGCTGTCCTTTTTATAATTTTTGTTATCATTTTTCTATTATTAAAAGCTTTTCACGTTATCTTCTTCATCTCATTTATATACTGTTAAGTCATATGTATACAAGAATATAATTTTTTGGACATGGATTTTGTTTTTCTGTTTTGTTTTTTTTTTCTTTTAAATTAAAATGAGATTTAGCTTTAGATGATTTTATTCATAGTAAAAATACGTAACCTGAAGATTTTCTTAAGGCTGTCAACCTTGGATTTATAATGTCTTACAAAAAGAAGGAAAAAAATTAGTAAATAGAAATGTAAGCTATATATATTTACTATCAGGACATTAGTTTTCATCATACAATAAAGTTAATGATGAAATTGTCTGTAATTTCAATTGACAATTATTATTGAGACATTAAAAAATGAAACTTAGAAAAACAAAAATGCCTGAAGTATTTACCAGAATTTCAATATATTATAAATTATTATACTTGATATTATAAGTTATAAGTTGCATTTTTGAAATTTAATTATTTTTAAATACTCAAATAAGTAAAAGCATATATGTATTATTGCAAAAAGTATGAATTCATTGTATTAAAGAAAGAACGAAGGAGAGAGAGAGAGAAAGAGATTACATTAAAAAACAAAAGGAAATGGAGAAAAAAATATTATAACAACAACAATAACCAGCGACGTTAGCAAGCATCCTAAGTAATGGAAAAATTCATTTTCATTTTAAAAAAAAAAACAACAAAAAATATTGAATCTAAAGCCTAGAATTTTGCATTTTTTTTATTAATTTTCTCTTTTGTTGGAAGGTATTAAAAAATTCTTTGTATTAAAGAAAAAAAAAAATATTTAAATAAATGGAAGTTATTAATTAAGAAAAACTTATAAAGCGTATTCCTAATAATTATCGTTTTTCTCTTACTTAATCAACTACTATACCAAATACATATATAAAGATTATTTACTTATTTTATTTATACTTATATATTATAATTGATTAATTATTTTTTTTATTAATTAATTATATTTAAAAATAAGCATTAAAAATGTAGGTATATGTTTAACTTATTTTATTAAATATTTTAATCGATTTCGGTTATTACACCATCATCACAAATTCATACATTAATTTAGAACAAAAATATTTAAAAACAAAATTTGGAAGTGGAATCTAAAAAAAAGATTAATTTTACTTAAAAAGCTGAACAAAAATATTCGATCACATTTTTTAAGCACCCTAAATTTAATAAAACGTTAATTTCTGTGACATATTTCTTGTGACACCAGCAGGTACTGCTGCTTCGGCTGATTGAACTGTTTCTTCAGCAACAATTGATTCATATTCATCAATATAACCAATCCATATTTAATCATTCTATAAATTCTAGAAGCATCATGTACTTGGGGGCTGTCTAAGGAGAATCCAGATATTTCTGATAAAGATATTTCTAGAAGTAGAATAACTAAATCTTTAACAGCCTTATCAGCTTCATATTTTTGACGTAATACTTTAATAATTGGCTGATCTGAGTTTATTTCAAGATGTTTTTACCAGACATATAACACATTGTTGAGGAGAGCTTAGGTTTTCATAATACGCTCCATATTAGTTGACCAACCAAATTCAGATGATTCAACTAAACCATTTGAGACCGTTACTTTTTCAATCTTATTGTCTAAGATAAATTTAATCAATTTGCATAAATTTTCAAATTTAGCTTTATCTTTTTCCCGTTTTTTATATTTTTCTTCATCTGCTGGCAATTCTAAGCCTTCTTTGATCACATAAACCAATTGTTTTCCTTAATATTTTTTCAAATGTTGTACGATGTATTCATCAATTGATTCTATCATATATATACAACTTCAAAGCCTCGTTTTTTTAACACGTTCTACGAATGCTGAATTGCTCACTTGTTTTTTGCTTTCACCAGTTATGAAATAAATATGTTTTTGATTTTCCTTCATTAGGCTAACATATTCAGTAAGAGAGCAATATTCGTCACCAGATGCTGATGTGCAAAATCTTAAAATATCAGCTAATTTTTTATGTTTTTTATGTTGAGAATCTTTATGGATACCTAATTTTAGGTTTTCGTTAAATTGATTTAAAATTTTTTTGTAGCCTTCTTTATCCTCATACAATTCTTCACAACGAGTTCAATCCACTTTTTTACTTTCTAATAACCTTAAGAATTTTATTTTGTTCAAAGGAAATATTCAATGGTAAGCCTTACAATTAAATTTTGCGTCGCTTCCAAAATTTTTTAAGCCAAAACTTAACTAGTTTTAAATTGGAAAGACAACTAAGCGTTTGGTACTTGTTAGCACATAATAGTCGAGTATATACAACAATGGGTCTTGTATAAGAGTTTTGATACAAAAGAAGCCATTAGGTATATCTTGAACAATTTTGAGTAAATTAACAACCATATTTATTAAAATGATAACTGTGATAATTAATAAATTTATAAAAAATTAACTGTTTTTTTTTTGTGACCTATTATGAATCAGAACAGATAGTGCAGAGGTAGCAAAAAAAAAAAACAAATCAAAATGGTCATATAGTTATCGGTGTCAAATGATTTATTATTGTTGAAAGTCCGCATTCAATGTGTAGATTCAGAGATCTATCACAAAAAATTTCCACTAAATGGTGCAACGGTAAATATAGGTGATTATTTAATTTTGTAGATTGAATTGTACATGTTAATTTTTATGAAACAATCGTTTGCTTTTGATTTTAGGTATCATATTTTTAATTTTCAACGTTCCTTTCCAACGTTGTGCTATTCAGCCAAAATAACAACTACTGCAACATGGGTCAATTGATTTTTTCGGTTAAACAAAATTTGTAAAAATTTAAAATTGAAAGAATTGAAATAAAGTAAAAAAAAATATAATTATTTTTGATTATCAGATATGTTTTTAGTGATATATTTTATTATTATTAATTAAAGGTAAAATTATAAGAGAAAGAAGTTAGGAAAATTATAGTATAGTATAGTAAAGTATATAGGGGCAAAATAAATTTTGATATCTATAGGAAAAATACGACAACTAGAAGAATTTGAATCAGTGCCGCTTCAAACCGACCCCATGGATAAAAGATGGCAGCATATCACACAATGATTATTAGACTACACCTTAAGAAAAATTCAAAAAGGAAAACGTATATATTGGGCACAGCAGAAATAAATGGATTTTCGAAAGAAAGTGTAGGGAAAATAATAAGGAAGAAGATCCAAAGAAGTGAACTGGAAAATCTCTCAACTTTATTCGAACAAAATAAAAATATGGAGAAGCCAAAACAAATTTGTGTAACTCAATCCGAATACAGAAAAAAAAATCAGCAATATATCTAAAGTGTAATCTGTTAGGATCTGGTAAAGATAAGAAAAGCATAGAAGAAGTAAGTGGCATATACAAATTATAATGTCAAGATTGCACAAAAACTTACATAGAACAATCCAAGAGGTTAATTACGGTTAGATTCCAGGAATATATCAGGGAAGTAGAATTGGCGAGGAAAAGAAAATATACGAATTTTAGCTCAGCGGTAGCGCAGCATATCATCATTGTCCTGCAACCCCATCTGTGGGGCATAGGGCGGAATCGCAGCATATAGTTGAATAAAAACATTATATATAAACAAGATGAATATTCATAAGAGAGGTAGTATGGGTCCTACCTGAACATAATTATTAATTTAAAATTAAAATTATGTTCAGGTAGGTATATGATAATAGCTATTAAAACAAGGATTATTTAATAATTAATATAGTTATAATTTTTAATAAAATATAGTTTAAAAAATAAAAATATTTTGTAGATAAGGTAGCACAATTAAGGATTAATGATTGTACACAAAATAGTAGGATTCAAACTATAAATATAAGTATTAATTAGTCATGAGTGCTGAAGAAGGAAGTAAGTTGCTTCCTAAATATCGATATTTGCACAATAAAAATAAATTATTAGCGAAATGAAATTCGACTTTTAATTAAAAAATTAAAAACTATATAGAAAGTAAATGATGAAAGAGAAGATATTTTTATTAATAGAAAACCCTAATAACAAAATTTTGAAACTTTAAAACAAAAAATATTTTTTGGGAAATTTTCACAAAAAAATGTTGTTTATAAAAATTTCAATATCATTGAATAACTCATTTGTTCACTTTTTGTTAGAACGCATTTGAGCAGAAAATTTGTAAATTTTTAAATTTTCTAAAATTTCTTGTGGCTGAACAAATCGAATATTTTACATAAAGTTTTGTTTTTTTTTAAATCAAAAATGCAATTAATACAATACCAAAATACATATAAGCATTTGCGGATGTTCGTTTTGGTGAAGTTTATGTCATGTCTGAAAATATGATGACAATTTTTGCGAAAACTATTATGGGCGACAATCATTAGAAAAAACATACTTATAGCTATTATAGGAATTGGTTGGCGTAAAATAAAACAATTAACCCTGGAAAGGAATCATATTTTACTATTGCTTAAAGATAAACAATAATATAATTAATAAACTTTACTCACTTTTACTGAATCTTATGAAGAAGTGTAAAAACGATATTTCATATTGGAATATACACCCATATTCTGTTAAACCCATCTCGCGAGATCGCGTGAGAACATCTCTGATGAGATAGTTTTGTATTCTGTTAGACCTTTGACGAGACGAGATAGCCATTTCTTATCTCGTCAAAAATTGTAAGCGATAGAGTATCTCGTCAAAGTATTTTGTGTTTTTTTATCAAAAAATTTAATTAAATAAATAAATTGAATAGATAAAAGAGTTAAGTAGAGATTAATTAATAATATATATTTATATTTATTTTTTATTTAAAAAATATTTTGAAACTAAACCCTACTAATACTTTCCAAAAATTTTATAAACCATATTTTGTTTATATACCAATAATTTTGGTTGACAGTAAAAAATTATGAATACTACCAACAAATAAAATGTTCTATCGCGCCGCTTACAGTGTCTAACAGAAATGCATATTCAGTGAGACGAGACGAGATGAATTTTTTCTTCTCGTCAACGATGGATCTAAGAGAATATGGGTGATAACTGAAAATATTTAGAAAAATAATTTTTATTAAAGTGGTTCATAACAGTAGACTTTATTGTGGTAAACGAAAACGCAATCGAAACGTGGTGAATTGATATTGTGGTAAACGTGCGACAAACGTGAAGAGAAAACATCATTTTCGAAATTAAATGTGAAGATATTTTTGGTATTATTCGCAACGTACTGCGACAGTTTTCTTTGTATTGTTCAAACGTGAAGATTATGTTCGCGTTTAAAAACTAAATGTAGGTAAAATATATATATTTTTTATGTTCTTGCTCATTTGAGTTAAAAAATGTAGGTAATTCATAAATAATTTTATCTATGTTGGACATAATTTTGCCTCTACTATATCCAGCATTGAGATAGAGCGGTTGAGCTATATTTATATGAAAACTACTTAAAGCAAAAAATATCAAACAAGCAGCAAGTTTTAATTCAACACCTAGGAGATGATAATTTAGTTGGTGTCGGTATATTTTTCTCAATTTGTTTTAATACATATGCAAAAGCAGATTTATTCAGCCGAAAGTTTGTCGTAAAACTAAAAGCACGTATGTATATAAAATATGTATGTATATAAAAACATTTAAAATGTTCCAAAATTTTTACCTTTTATATAGTCCATTTCAAAAACATAATTACAAACATTCCTTAAATTTTGCTTAACAAATATTCTATTATTAATTTGCTCAACAAAATATACCGCTACTCTATTCATTTTTAATAAATTTAAAAACAATAATTTTATGTAATCAATCAAATTTTTTAAACATCTTAGAAATAATTCAAACTTTAACATATTATGTTCAAAATAAATGTATTTGACGTTTTGTTATTCAACGTTTCGAAAATAGATTTTTCACGCGTTTTGTATAATACCGAATTGAAATGAAAACAAAGATTCACGCATCGCGTTCGCCATACGTTTACCACGCTAAGGTCCAGTAATTAATAACATAAAAAATATAATTATAAAAATAAGATATTTATTTGGTGTTCATCACATTAGGTACCTATATTGCAATTAGAAGTGATGATGTATCGTCTTTTTCTGTAATTAAAACTACTACAGTACTTTCGGGATGAGCCGAAAGTAGATTTGAATCAATTTTTTCTACTATTTAGCTAAACGTGCGTAAAATTTAATCACTATAAAGGTGAACATGAGTACAATTTACACACATTAATATTCCTATTTATTTAAACATGAGTAAAATGTACGCACTACTTTACTAGAGCATCTATTCTCTTCATCTCAACATTCAAATACAGATTATTTATTCATTTATTTTTTGTTTACTCAAAAATATAATGAAAGGGATAAAGAACAGGTAGTTACATAATTTCAAAAAATATATTTGCTTCGTAGTAGGCTAAACAAAAAAAAATTGTGAATACAATTTATGTAAATTTTACCAGTTTTACCCTTTAAAAACTTTACCAGGGCAAAACTGGTTGAAGTTTACCAGTAACAATAAAATGAAGCGTACAGAATCGATACAGAACTATTAAAGTGTATCGAAATTTTTGGTGAACGAAAAAGAAAAATTTTACTTGTTCTGGAATACGATCTAGAAATGAATATCTCTAATCGGATAAATTACCAAACTAAAAAAAACATAATTTTTCAACGGATGCAATGCAAATAAGTCAATGCAAACATGATCGATATTCACTCTCATCACTATTCTATATTGCGAGTACTCCATAGTCAAAGTACATAATTTATTTTCTTCAATATACTTAACTGTGAATAAAAAAAAAAAAAAAAACAAAAAAAAAAATGTTACATTTTACTTCATCATCGATTTTTTTAAAATTTCTGAACTTTTCATATTGACATTATACTCCTTTTTTTTCTTTTCTGTTTTTTTTTTGCTACAATCTAAGTAGCATAAGTTGATAGTCATCATAATAAGTAGACAGTAGAATTTTGATTTCTGTCAATTAAATAAATTTACTATTCATAACAATTACAAGTTGGAGGGAGGAGAAGGGCAGTATGAAATAGTATAACAATTCGTGTATTGTCATTTTATTTCAACAAAATAAAAAAATGAACGAGAAAAAAAACGGGATGAAATTTTTGTGCCTTTCTTCTTAATTGCCATTCACTTTGAAATGATATACTATTCTATCCGCTCAGTGACACAACAGCATGAATAAAAGAACAAAAATATATAGTTATGTATGTATATATATATATAAAATGATAATAATAATAAAGAAAATTAAAATATTGTTTCATCATCAGGAGAGCAACAATCATTTGTTGAATTTCACTATTTTCTATTCATAAATAGTGAATATAGGCATAGATGATTTCCTCCTTCTTTAAAAACAAAACAATTGTTTGCGTCCTTGTTTTCCTTAATATTCCATCTCATGCATATTGCTAAATTAAATAATAATAATAATAAATATAAAACAAAAAAAAAATTGAAGGAAAAAAGAAATATTTTTTTTGTGATTTTTTTCGTTTTTTTTTCAAAATATAACCACAATAAAAAAATTTGTTTAATTTCAAAATAGTGAATATAACAAAACAAAAATGAATCCTGATGCCTTCCTCATAACAATCCTCATATTTCTTTTTATATTTGTTTTTTTTTGTTTTTATTAGTTTGAATTTTTCTATGCTATTCCCACTTACTCTTAAACTATAAATATATAGTTTAGAAGTCTCTGTAAATGTTATGAAAAATGTTGCAACATTAAATATTAATGTGAAAATAGCCAACAATGCTTGGTTGTGAAATTTCCGAATTAAGGAATCAATCGAAAAATCTAATTATTCCATTTGAAATTCTCTTTCACTAATTTCAATTAGCCACCACCACTCTGTCAAGTTTTTCTACGAATATGAAATGTATTCGTACCTGCAGATTTATGTGTACTCACTGATTAAATAAATAGGAATGTACAAATATTTACTTTGCATACTTTCAGGCAACTTTAGATTATATTAAAACTCTCAAAGCCGAAAAAAAATAGTGGCAAATGCTTGAGTGAAATAACGGCTTTTGCCTGAAATTGTGTTAGAAGAAGAAGATTTTTTGAGAACATATGTGGATCTTGAGGCACGATTGGATCCACGAATAAACTTTTTCAAATATTTAAATGTTGTACATCCATCTGATACATTCCGATGCTACGATGGACAGCCTCAAAACTAATACAATTGGAAGAAGAAATATTGACATTTTTTTACATTCGTGGTACATTTTAGGTGCAAACAAGGTCAAAATGATCAAAAATTATCAAATTAAAATCAATTTGTCATCAAAAAATATTTCTTACTAATACACAACAAATTTCTTATAAAATATTTGATTTGATATTTGGTAAAATATTTCAGAATCATTTTATGATACAAGAATCAATTAGAATTAAGATTAACAACAATGAAATTTCTTTGCCGAATATATCGCCCTGACCTGAACCTTATCGCGGAAAGCAAAATAGGAGATCTGATCAACTTTCTCAATCACGTTGACGAAAGTAAGAATAATAGTATGATCCCATATAACAACCAACAACAATAAATAGGTCACTCGAGTATCAAAAAGCCACAATTAAGTGTTAATTGGTTTTACGGAGGCACTTCTACCTACCTACCAATCTATATGGTCCTGAAAACGACATGGGATATGGAGGAGAAGATATAATGCTGAACTCTATGAGCTGTATAATGGAGTGGATTTAGTTACGAAAATTAAAGTCAAGACACTACAGTGGTACGCGTATACTTAGAGCGGAATGATGAAAATGCTCCAGCAAGTAGAATCTTCGAATTCAAACCTGAAGTTAGAAGACGTCGGTGCAGACGCAGACCAAACCTTCGTTGGACAAACAGAAATGAAACAATTTTGTATTTTCAACTGGAGAGAAACAGTCCATGACGTGAGCGAAATGGAGGACGCTGATGAGTCAGGTGCAGGACCTCCATGATATGTTGACCACATAAGTAGAAGTAAGAAGTGATTGTTGGAAAATATTTTTTTTAGGATGCGCTAATACGACCGCCGACACAAATAGTCATTCTTTAATTGTGTATGATTAAAGTCTAGAATTGATCGTTTTTTTTGATTCTTCGAACATAATTCTAGCCATAAGTTTTACGAATAAGAAAGGAGAATAATATATAATATTGGCTATTTTCAAAAAACTACTTTTTATCCAACAACATTTTTATCCTGTACAGAGAATAATTCAAATAATGAAAGTAATATTATTTCAGTGGTGTTTGTGTTTGCTTTTAAGAACTTAACAAGTATCGCATTACTATTGTTGCTACTTTACCGTATTTAATTAAGCACGAAAAGGTATAATTCTACCTAAGTCACTGCCAATATAAAAATATAAAACTGCTTATGTTGTGCGAATTTGGAGTTATCGATTATACAAATAATTCATTATTTCCATCTGTAACTGTTTGCATATCACTCTTTTGCTGACCAGCAATTCTACCGTGGCTTAACTGGTACATAACCAAATTAAAAATCATATTTTTTTGTTTCAAACTTTTTTACATCACTGCATTTGTTAATATGCTATACGTATTTTTTATTCTCATAATATTGTCGTCTGCCTTCTATTTTCCTCATACGAAGTCGCTAATTAGGTTTTGCATAAATCGAAAAAGTCAGGAGCAAAATACAATTTTTGTAATAGAGTAAAAACAAAAAAACTTTAATATCTACATGAAAAAAAACCTCATCCAAAGCTTTAGGAAATGCATAATTCAGAACTTAAAGAGTTTAATATATTCAGTTGAAAGAAAAAAAAAAATGGCGTATAAAACATTATAGATTTTATTTCACAAATATGCTCATTACATTGTGTACACAATTACAATGGGTATTTTGTATTATTTCAAATGAAAGTAGTCAGTAGGTTGGGATGCAAAACTATTTACTTATCTATTGTAAACTTAAAAATAAAAAAAAATTATTAATCTTACAAAAATATAAAATAAAAAAAAAAAACAAAACAAAAATAAAAAACATTTGGAAGAATTATTGTTGGAATCTTAAAAATATATCTTCAAAACGACTGGGTATAAATGAAATATTTTTTGAAGGATAAAACAACAAATAAAAACCAAAAAAACTTCTAAGGTAAAATTCAAAAGATTAAGAAATTGAGTTTTGGTCATCGGCTCTTGTATTAAGTCCATATGTGATCTGTGTATGGTGTAATTTTCTAAAATAAATTTATTGGTTTTATTTGATTTAAAACAACTAGAAAATATTATAGATACCAACAGAAGATGAATGTGTATGTTCAAAATTGTGTTCTACAATATTGGTCAATATTAAAAATGAAGTTTTGACATTAAAACAAATATTTAATGATTATAAAAATTATTTGTTGTAAATGTCAATATTATTATTTAATGAAAAAATCTGTGATACGCAACCAAAGTAAATGTTATTTGTATTAAAAATATATTTTTTTATTTTGCTTTACCCGTTTTATAATTGTTTAAGATCGAATTTTCATAAATCATGTTATTTAGACCGATTACTCAAAAAAGAATTTATTGACAACGCACATCTAGCAAAATCTAACCCAAGTAATCATTTTACATTTATTTATTTATTTATTTATTAGTATGTACCTGTGAATATATACAACTAATTTTTGGACCCTTTACCTTATGACATGTGGGCCGTCATTATATTTTTATTTATTCTGTTTGTGTTTATTTTAATTTATTATTTTTATTTTTAATTCTAGGGTTAGTGTTGTTAGACTACATATTTCCCATATTCCAAAGTATTCTAGTATATCTTTAGTTTTTCTAATGTTTTTTTTTTCGTTGCTGGCTGGCGTTGCTGGCAATGGATTGATGTTGTTGTCCTGACACCAATTCCTGATTTCCGGACATTCCAGATATATGTGCTTCATACTCAGTGGCCGGTCAAACAGATATTTGTGTGCAGTTAACAAGCTTCAAGCTCTCGCTCTAATTAATTTGACCACTAGCTCTGTGTTAGATTTGTTTAAGTTGATTGTTGAGGCATTCGGGCAATGTGTTTTCCTAAAGACGTATGCTTGGCTATAAATTGTCTGTTTCCTTTTGGATATTAACTCTGATATTATTAGTTTTGCTATTGAGTAAGCATTAGGAATGATTGTTCTGAGTGGACTGAGCGGCTGTTTCGTTGCCTACTATTCCGACGTGCTTTGGTATCCATGCTAACTAAATTTTTCCTTGATTGGTTATTAAGTTATTCCGTATTTCTTGGGTAATTTGCACTTTGTTGTTCGTGTTTTTTATAGCTCGCAATACACTTAGATTATCGGTATAAATAATTTGTGGGATTTGTTCCTTTTCAGCTATTTGAAGTGCTTCCAATCATAAAGATTTTTCTTCCGCTGCGTAAACTGGGCATACTGAGCGTAACGTAGCAATTTTTATTGGTTTTTTCTGGGCGGTGATTGCCAAGTAATCAATAATATACGTTTTAACCAATGTACAGTATGTTTCGGGAACAATCTGCCCGTAACGTGATTTGGAAGATTCTAATAAAAATGTAATGTACATTGATATTTACATGGTCTGTTAGTGTTACCTTTTGCTATTCTTTCTTTCCGACTGAAGTTTTGACTGTTATTGAAAATCTCAATGTATACTCGAACGGCAGTAAAATAACAGGCATTGAAAATACCAATGTACAGAGGCACAATGATAATAATAATTTTACGGGTAAGTACGGGCTTGATAAACCTTAATGTGGTGATAAGCCCTTTGTAAAGAAATTTATAAATAAGTTATGTAAATTATATGGGGAGAGTTCAATTCTCAATTAATGAGAATTTATGTAGCCTGAAAGATAAGTTAAATGATATCGTGTACCACTGGAAGAAAAATGTTTTCTCGCATGGATGATATTCCGTAAAACCAATTTGATCTTTTAACAACGCGATAAAGGTACTTATTTTTTATGCCTGAAAGATCATCAAATGAGTCTAGAAAATAGACTTTTAGATAATTTTTATTTTGTACTATTGCTGGGCAAGTGCAGAAAATAATTATGCAGGATTGTTTATCCACTTTTTCATCTCTATGGGGTCTTCAACAATCATGAGAGATATTTTCATGAAGGTCAATGTTACAAAACCATTTTCAATCTACTTTCTACAATTTATTTTTAATAATAATAGGTTAAAGGACCCCTTTTATAACACGTTGTGTATTTGATAAATTTGGTTACATTGTAGGTTAAAGGACCGTTTATGGTTGAGTGTGAATTTGAGAAATTCGGCTACATTGCAATCAGATTAGAACCTGTAATTACCTCTTTGTGAAACCATAGGTTGTATGTGGCAAGAGGTGTTTTCAGATTGTTCCTTTCTTGAAGGCTTTTATTAAAATCAGTTGCTTTGCAGTTTCCTGGAATGTCAATGTAACCTGACAGCAAACATAGACAATTCTTTTTTTGTTTAACAGTTTAAAAGTATTTATTGAATCTTTCCATTAGAAATTGGCAATTATTTAGCATTTTAACTTATTCAATAAGAATAAGTTTATTCAAGTTCTGCATACTAAAGGTGAGGACTATAATCCAGTGATTAGACCTCAATTCAGGTTAACCACACCTGCACTGCTAATATGCTCCTGCTTAATCTGTTTGCTACAGGTATGCATAAAAGATTCCGCGCTATATAGTATGGATGGTTTGAAAATTTGCTAGCAAAGTTCCTTGTTAGTTTTTGGGGTTCATCCCGGACCATAGGTATGTTCAGATCATTGCGTATGTTGCAATTTTTAACGTACCCAAAAGCTTTGGTAATGATTCTTCATATTTTTGATTGTAGTCTTTGTATAATATCCACATTACTTTTAGAGGTACTTTTCCATAATTGACAGCCATATGACCCGATTTGTTTTAAGATTGTTTTATATAAAAGTACTTTATAGTCCATATCGAGAGGAGAATTTTTGCTGATTAGCCAGGACATACTATTTATTTTTAGTTTCATTTGTTCTCGTTTCGTTTCTGTATACTTTTTCCAAGTGAACCTTCTATCGAGAGGGATTCCGAGATACTTTTTTATTTTGCCTGTGGGACGGTGATTCCATTTATTTTTAATGGAGGACATGTGTATTTTACTAGACATGTGTTTAGTATTTGCCTACTATCAGGCAGATCGGCAGTATAGATTAAATAAAAAAGCTGACCGAGCACACTACCTTGGGGTACATCAGTTACGACCTTCAGTTACATAATCATCATATCATATCATCATTACTTTAAATCGAGTATCAGTTAGGTACGATATGATAATTTAATTAAACTCAAACGGTAGATTAGTTTAGAGACTTTATCAAAAGTCTGTGGAACGACACCGAGGAAGACGGCTGAGCAAAATTTCTTCTCATCGAAAACTTTTCTGATTCGTGCCGCTAATCTGTGCCCTTGCTCTAGACAATTTTAATGCTAAAATTATGTAGCAAATTGTTTCTAATTAGCTATTTTAATAATTGAGTAATTCTATACAACATATTTTTACCCACACACACATATATATTTATTACAATTTAAGGCAAGAAGAAGAGTCTCAGTTCATATTCTATAACAGAGTTAGCAAAATCTTCTTCGGATCCGTTTTTCTCCCAATCTATTTTTTAAATTTATGTTTTTTTTTTTTGATTTTGTAATCAAAAGAAAAAATATTATACTGCGTCAGTAATGTTTTTTTCACTTTTTTCGTTTATTATTGTTTTTTTTTTTGTTTTTTAATAATATATCTAGCCAAAAATGAAAATTTAAAAAAAAAAAAACAAAAATAAAATACTACTATTAGAGTACACTACTTGCCAAATAAGTAAGGTAAGATGGGAAAAAAAAAATTTCATTGTCATTCCATTTTATGGATTTAACAAAGAAATATTACGATTTTTTATTTTTATAAAAGAAATTTAGGTTAAAAATACATTACCGTGAATTAAAAACCAACCTTATTTAATGAAGCATTCTAAATATAAATGTTATTTTCATTTTGAGAAATAAAATAAAGGGGAAGAAAATAATTTTTACTTCGCTTCCATAAAACAATATTGTAAATATGTTAAAATTTACATCGGCTTGATTGGACAACATTACATCAGAGTATATTGGACTCTAGTGTTCAATTAGATTTACTTAATATATACTTATGTTTATGTATCCTTGTAGTCGTATGCTAACTACAGTGTAATTTATGTAGCCTATTATAATATCTTTCGCGAAATTTTTCTTTCCTAAAGGTTTCTAAATCCTAATTAATTCTTTTTCATAAAGAAAAAAAAAAAAAAAAAAAAATGAACAAAAGAAAAATATTAAAATACATACTCGTAAATATTTTTTTTTCCTAAATATTTATGAGGTGAAAAGCAAAAAACTAAAAAGTTAAATTATGACAAAAATGGACTCGATTACCTAATATTGTTTGTAAAAAATGTTTGTTTTTAAAAATTCTGCACTATCATGAAGATTGAGTTGTTTTTTTTGTTCCTAGAACTACTCCCCTTATTCGGGTAGTAAAATATTCAGCTGACTAGATCGCCCTTCCGTAATTTATTTTTTATAGTGATTTATCTACAATTAAATTAGTATCTATTCTTTAAACATGAAGGAGCCATCTTAGTTAAATTTTTTTTAATTTTTCAATTAAAGCCAGGCTCAGATTACTTCCAATATATTGGTATTTCGAACGTAGTATGTTATTTCGACAATATGCAATTTTTGAAAATGTTTATTTCCAACGATTTGATATTCCAAACAACAATTGTTTTACCACTTTTAACTACTAAGCAATTCCATTCTTGAATCTTTAAGACTTTCCTTTCCTTCATCATCTCTTCTAAAGTGCGTTCACTTCGGTAACACAAAAATATACGTTCACTAATTATTCCAAGGTTGTTATTCAATAATAATCATTGATTCTGTCCCTTCCCGTAAGTGCATAGAATCAGTATTCGCTTCTACCAATTTACCGCTACTGATACTGATGTACCGCTACTGATATACCGAAATCGATTTCGGGCAAGCGACTTGATTTCACTTCAATTTTTTCCACATATGTTTGCTTCATTTATTACTGTTCGGCGCCACTTTATTTTTGGACAGCCACGCTTTCTTTGACCCTCCGGATTCCATTCTCCAGAGCTGCTTTTGCAAAGTCTCCTGTAGGTCGGCAAAGTATGTATTTTGATTCTCTGATTCCTTCAATTCTTGTTCGTTCCCACAGTTCCTTGTTGGAAATTTTCTCTGGCCAGTATAATTTGTTGTTAACAGATATTTGGATGCGCAAGATGATTCTTTCTGTTGTTTTCCATGTTTCGCATTCATATAAAACAACTGAGAGAACGTTAAACTTGAAAAATTGAAATTTTAGATTTTGTGAGATGCTTGGATAACTCCAAAAGTTTTTACCAAAACACCAAATGCTGAGCGTGCCTTTCGGATACGGATTTCAACATCCACGTCCGCGCCAGCATCCACAGTAATAAAACTGTCAAAATAGCAGAATGATTATATTTAGCGTTACTGTAAAACCCATTTATAATGTTGACTATACTTTAATGGGCACACCATAGCTATAAAAGGTTTGTTTTAAGTCAACAAACAGCATACATTTCACGACATGTTCATTTCCTGCACATTTCACGACATGTTCAAAGATGATTCTTAAGGTGTTGATGTAATCTATCGTTGAGCGCTTGTAGACTATGATGGATATTATTTATATTGAGCAGTGTGATACCACGCCAGTTTTTCAGTCAGTGGGATCTCCTTTTTTAGGTATTTTAATGACTAAACCATTTTTTCAATTTTCCGGAATATTTTCTGATATCCATGCTTCTTCAATTATTGATGACAGAGTTTCAGGAAACAAAATTGGTGTAGTTTGTAGCATTTCGGCGTATATTTGATCTTCTCCTGCCGCTTTATTGCTCTTAAGCTGCATGATCGCATTTTTAATTTCTTAAGCTTGGTGGATTTTTGTTAAAATCTTGCGTACCGTTGGTGTTGGTGAGGTGCACTGTTCTTCACCTGTGGATTTATTAAGAAGCTCTGAGAAATGTCCATCATTCTGTTTCAGTTTCTTCTGTTACACACAATTCGCCTGCTTTGAACGAATAAGCTTTTCCACGTTGTATGAATTGGGAACCAAATGATTTACTTGTCGGTAGCATTTTTTCGCATTTATAGAATATGCGGCTTGTTGGGCTTGTTTAGCAATGTCTTACAGCCATTTTCACTCACCCCATTTTGCACTACGTTTCACATTTTTATTCAACTCCGATGAGGTTAAATTGGTCGATTTGGTTTTTTTCTGAGTTGATATTTGATGTTCTTTCAATCACTTAGTCTTTCCCATGTGATATCAGATACCCATTTTTTTCTTCTTTTTTCCTGATTATTTAATAGTTCGGCTTTTTTCGTTTTTTGGTTGGTGAATATGGAAAACTTCATATTTATCCAACACTCTCCTTTCTTTTAACTTTGTTACCAATTTTATGTTGTATATATGCCGGTACAGTAACAAAATATTTTACGTGCTGAGACAACCCTGATTATTCGAATAGGCTATTGATGATTTGATATGCATGGTAAATCTAGTCTTTCGATTTCGACTAACACATATAGTTGGCTCAATTCATCGGGTTTTATAGACATTTATTTTTGTTAAAATATTTTTCGATTTGGAACTTTTTGTACAAAGTATAGTTAATTGGTCAAAAATATTAATTTTTTTGAACTTGTACAATTTTTTTGCACCTGTTTCAAGAACATACTTCAAAAAACAGTTCATCTCAAAACATAATTTTTTAAGTTAATCAATTTTTAATTGTGATCACATATTTCATCATAACGCTTGTTATCCTTTAAAAAGACTATTATAAAAAAAAAAATTAGAGAGAGTAAAACAATACAGAAAAAAAAAATGAAAAAAAAAAATTGCGAATATTTTCTATCTCTTTCATTCTTCATTATTATTTAACTTCATAATTTTCAGCTTTTTATATTTTTAATTTTTTTTTTTTGTTTTTTCATTTTAGTTTTATATGGAATTTATGTGGTTTAAAATATCAGCCATCCTTCTCTCCTCTATACCTATTTATTATCTATCATCATATTCTCCAACAGTCATTTGGAGCAGAAGAGAAGCTAGAAATAGAATATAGAATATAAAAAATTTATTATGAGACATAAGTATGTGTATATGAATGGCATTTACGATGTGCAATAATAATTTTTCGAACATCTGGATGCATGAATTTTCAAGTAGAGAAAAAAAACAAAAAACAACAGACAAAAAAAGAAGGTGAAGTTCTTCTTAACTCTTAACTAACACAATTCTTCCTCTTAGATTTCTTTTTTTTTTTTTTAAATTTCACGTTCTTATAATGGTGGTTGAATATAGAATAATAAAAGAATAATAAAAGCCAGAGTATGAAGTAATAATTTGGAAGATTTTTTTTTTTTTTTTTTAGAAGAGTTACTTTAAAATGTAATTAATAATTTGAATGGATTGTTGGTTTATTGCTTTTTAATTGTTGTTGTTGAAACAAAGAGGGCCATAAAAAATGTTGTTGACGAGAATAATTAAGATAGAGAGAAAAAAAAGTGTATTGAGATTTTTTGATAAAAAAAGAGAGAAAAAAAATTGAGGTGTTTTAACATAGCTGAAATTATTTATTTGATAATTTGACAGCTACAAGATACATAAGTATTTGAAGATTTTTTCAGAGATGTCAACAACAGTTGTTTGTTGTTGTTCAAAATGTTTAACGAAGAAATGGATGGAATGGAACAGCAACTTACATCGCAATCTAATTGATCATATATGAACAGAAAAAAAATGCTTTGCCAAAAAAAAATTAAAACAGAATATTTTAATATTTTAATATCGAGCACTTGAATTTGTATCATTAGAAAACAATCGAGTGCGAAAGTTGAAAGAAGCCCTTTTAAATTCGTATCATAAAAATAAGAAATTAATAATGAAATAATATACAATACTTAGGGCTATTCAATATTTAGGACATTTCCGGACCTCTCACACTTGCACTTGATACTAACATTAAACCTATCAAATTGCAATAAATTTATTCCTAAAAATTTTCGAAATTTTTTTAGTGTGTTGTAAGGTACTCGAACTAAACCTGTCAAAATATTAATGTTTTTTTTATCACACTAATTTAATTTAATATTTATTAGATGACACGAATAAATCCTGCCGTTAATGTTAAGGCCCATTGCCTTCGGCATTAGGGCCAGTTATCACACTAAATATCGCACTAAAAGAGTAAAACAAATAAAAAGTAAGAATATAAAAATTTAAATTTGTGATATGAATATTCAAAGACTATATTCATTATAAGATATGGTAACTACAAATGTGTAACAATACTTTAAAAAAATAAAACAAATATAATTGAACATAATAATTATTATTTTTTACTGTTATTTAATTTTTATCTAGCAATCGTAGATTCTATAATTTTTTAAGATAATAAATTTTAAAACAATAGTTAAGGCTTTTTCATAAACGCAGTATGACGTTTGCATTAGACATATAATCATATAATTTTATTTTACGACGGTCACACTACAATAATTTATTGACGTTTATGAATGCGCATTTTAATATTTAGTTTTCATTAGCTCTAAAAAACGAAACTGACAAAAGAAAAAAATTTTGTGCAGTATGAAATTTCATAATATGCGTAGTTGACTTTGCTTTGCTGATGAATTTTGTGTCATGTAAATGGATTTCATATATATATATATAGGGATTGTCCACCCTATACCCACGGATGGGGTTACAGGTGTAGATGATATATGAAATCAATAGAAATTACAAAATATTTTCGTTATTAATCTTGAAACTCGTTTATAGGTCGATTTTTTGGAACTGTAAAAGTTAATTTAGCTTTTGTGGTTTTTGAAATATTTATCGTTTTTTAAGAAAGGACATGAACTTTTAAAAGGCAATTATAACCTTCTGAGGCCATTGAAACCGCATGTAGCAACGCTCATATATGTTCATGAAATTTGATGAAATTAAATCAATCCTATATCACTGCTCAACATTAAAAAGTGGTTGCCAGATCTATAGAGCCATGGAGGAGACGTATAAAAGAGGTTGAAGTACGATTTAGGCTATAGCGCCATTGAAAGAAAATATATAAATACATATTTTTTATAAATATACGGTCATCCTTTTTTGTTAATTTAATTAGCGTTTACTTCGAATCGAATCAAATTTCGAGTGATAAAAACAAGAAAACTAAAAATGATAAATAATTTTAATCAACTATACTTTGATTGCATTTATTAAAATAAACAACTTTTCTTCTCCGCCTTGACCATTTTCATCATCAAGTCAAAAAACCAAGTGTTACAATCCCATAAACTTGTTTCATATAAATTATACTAATCAATTTAGAGCGAATCATGCTCTTCTGATATTACTAAGGACCTTTTCACGCAAAATTTTGTTTTCGAAAAACTACTTTCAATCAAATTTAGTATTCGTGAGTAGGCCCTGTTACAAAGTGCATTTTTATTTCAACAAAATGCAATTTTAACTTTACAAACTTGTAAAATTTCCAGAATTCTGGACCTTAGTAGTAACTGCTTTAGTTACTCTAGGTAAATTTAAGGTGCATTTATAACCTTTAAACAGCCACAATGTTTTTCTTCATGTTTTTCTTCAGGTGGTGAGCGCAAGACATCGGTATTATTTTTACAAAGCTATGTAGGTACTATTGAAAGTTTGGAGGAAAATAAACCCACAAATGGAGCATGCAAAGGTATGAAGTTTGTGCTCCGTATAGGTGTATTACCTGGAAAATAGTTTATATATACATTATCGCTCAAAGCTTTAGCACCTCCATGAAAAAAAAATCAAATAATAATTTTAAATTATCTTGCTGATATCGCCATTTCAGTGACACTTCTTCTGCAGCGTGTGGGAGAATTACATTATTTAAAATATCGACATACACAAAACAATCATCATTTGTTTTATGTGATGAACTGGTCCAATACCGAACATAAAAAACAGCTCCAGACCATAATGTTTCCTCCACCGAATTTTACTGTGGGAATACAATAGAGTTTAATCTTTGCCCTTTTGGTCCGTACCGATTTCATCTTATATTTAGATTCATCTGAAAAGAGTACTGTAATCCAATTCGAAATAGTCCAATTCAGGTGCTCCCTAGCTAATTTTAGTCTAGTTTTTTTGATTTTTTTCAGAAATATAAGGTTTTTTTGCTGAACGATAACTACGTAAGTTAAATTATACAGCCCTTTTTTAAATTGTGCTGTCATTGATTTCCAAATTCAAATGCTTTCGTATATCTCGCGAAAACATTGAAGGATGTTTTGAAATCGTTCTGAAAATCTTATGTCGTTATAAAAATCTAGCGGTGTTTTAAATATTTTTATAATATTTTTACAGAGAGATGCTTTAGGTTTAATTATTGTACTTGTAACTACTACTTTTTTTTTCTTTTAATTTTACGAATTGTTGATATAAATTTTAACTTTAAATAAAATTTATTTTCTTACCATTTGGTCTATATAACATAGAAAATTTTTAATTGAAAATTATTTGATTTTTTTTTGTATTGGGGTGCTAAAGTTTTGAGCGATACTGTATATAGTAGAGCAAGATCAAGATAGCTGAACGAAATCGAAAACAACTATCAAAGATTTAAGTTAACAGGGATGAAGAGCATCAGATAGGATAAAAATTGTAAACGAGGTTAAGGGTCATCTTAAACCAAGAGATGATAATGACGATGAGTAATAGTAATTTTTTATCAGATTAAACCAAATTATTTGATAGTACATATTAACCTATAGTTAATATTTTGAAAAGTCTTTTTTATGAAAATACAATTTTAACAATAAAAATAAATGCACTTTAATATATTCAAACAAAAAAATTAATTTTGATATTGAATTAATTATAAAAATATTTTTCAAACTTATTGTGATCTTCCACTCATATACATTGTTTTTGAGAACTGTTGCGAATCACCTGAAGATTTGAATAATACCAAAATTTAATTAAATCAAAGTCTTAACTCCCCCTTCTATTTAGTTGTTGTAATTCAATCTATATATAGTTACTGAAATGAGTTATTTATAATATATTCAAGATGAAAGAAATTATATTCGAACCTAAGTTCAGAAATTATATTTTTTCTTTGTTTTAGGATTGTTCTTTTTGTGTTTTTTTTTTGTGTTTAATATGTTAAATCAGTAATAACTTATAAAGAGTGTATACATTAAAATATTTGCGAAGACTTTTCAATTAATATTTAAAACTTTTTCAGGAAAAAAATATAAAAAAAAAAAAAAAAAAAATTAACATGTATGTTAACGTATACAACATTTGACAAGAAGAAAAAATAAATATATAAAAATTCGGAAGCATCATCATCATCACAATAATGAAATGAAGAAAGCACAGAACAATGAGAATAACGAGAAACTCTAATAAAATTGCAATTATAATTTTTTTTCTCTATAGTTTTTTTGTTTTTTTTTTTGTAAATGTATTTAATCTTCTTAACGCCAAACAAATCGTATATGATGCGATGCAGCCTAAAAACTTTCCAGCCAACAACTCAACTCTTAAGCATTAAAAATAAAAATAAAATAAAATTAAAACAAAAATACAATCAAAGACAAAAACATCCTCCAATTGCATCCTTTATTAAATTGCCTCATACTATATGTATATATATATACATATTTATATACGTATAAATTCAAGTTTGCTCTCATACATTTATATATCAATTTAACACATTCAAGTTTATTGTTGAAAAGATGAGAGCTTGAAATTTGTTTTTGGATGTATGTATATGAAATTATGGATTGTTGAAGTGTTTGAAAGTTTGACTTCATCATATTATCTACCATTCATACGTAACTACACTGTTTTTTTTTAATGGTACCTTTTAAAAGTCATTCTAATTTTTTTTTTTGTTTTTTTTTATTATCTATTTTATTTGAATATGGCTCCTGTTCCTACTCCTATTCTTACTACACCAGTCCTATTATTATTCTTCACTATCACTACATTCTTGTATACACATATTTTGTATATAAAAATAGAAAAAAAAAATTATGCAATAGATGAAGTTTTTTTTTTTTGTTCATTTTCGAATAAAATTCATACATATAATATGATGAGATTAGCAATTCATTTGGAAGTGTTTAACCTCTATTTATAATAATATTGTTCTGACAGAAATTTCTGAGCAACTTACCAACTATTTCATGACAATTGAAATTAAAGGTAAAAAAATAAAATATAAAAAAATTAAAAAAACCTAAAAATAAAAAATATCTAACGCACTCAGACATTGCATTATCCGAAATTCAACTATAGCTGGAAATAATTTTGAAATGGTACATGAAATTGCATATCTTGGTTCCTCTGAGTAAACTAAAATGCAAATACAACCTCTCTTTTGAGTAATATTTGAAAAGGTCAAATGAATGCTTACATGACCTGAGACAACATTTTTAATTCAAAATGCTAATTCTAGCTTCAAAAGCAAGGTTCTACAACTACTAATTGTCTACAAAAACTAATTTTCTTCTAGTATTAATAACCACCTTGATCACTTCGAATTAGTAGTTTGAAGAAAAATATAAATATAACGAATTTGAACTATTCATTTTTCAAGGATGCTGCTATCACTTTTATATATATATCATCATATTGTAACATTATAATCTTTGTTTTCAGACCATTCTTTCAACTATGTCCTTCTCGTGCAATCATCTTCCACTTTATTATAATTTAACTTTACTTTAGGTCTGATTCAATACAATTATTCTATCTGTTTGTTGTTTTGCCTCTGATTTTCACCTTTATTTAGATTTTTAAGAATACAAATGTTTAGTTCGTTATTGTTTTCTAGCTAACTAATAAAATGCCTGGTCCATTTCGAATTTAAACTTCTTTGAACTTTTTATTAATTTTACTATATCATGGTTATTCGTCAACTCATATAATTCATCATCATCATTGTTGTCCTGTAATCCCATCGGCGGGCATACGGTGGAAATAAAATATTTCCATAGGCTGCTATCTGCGGCTAATCTCTTCAATTGTGGTCACGTTCTTGGATGGCTTCGGTTAAGACTGTTGTTTTACATATTTTTATCGGCCTTCCGATGCGGCGTGTACCCTGAGGATTCCATTCGAAACATTGTTTTACAATGTTGTTGTCAGGTTTCCTAAGGTTTCCCCCCAACGTATGATTTCCACGTCTATTTGTTTTTGCGTCGTTTTTTTTCCCACAGCATTCTGTTGGAAATGGTTTGTGGGCAATTAATATTTAATGCATTTATTGATGTACGCTTGAATTTTCATGATGAGGTTTACTGAAACTTTCCATGTTTCGCAGACATACAAGACAACGGATTTAACACTGGCGTTGAATATTCTTATTTTTGTGCGCAGAGATATGTTGTTTGCCTACCATATTTTTGAGAGCATCCCGGGGTTTACCGATGCGGACTTCAATATCCAAAACGGCACCTCCATCTGATGACACTATGCTGCCAAGATAATTGAACGTACCCATCTTTTCGATCCGCTTTTTTTCATGGAGGATCGGATATTGTTGTGACGTGTGTTTTGTGTCGGATATTGTCGGATATTGTATGCGTATGTAATAAACACATATCGTCGGCATAGCCTAAGTGGCTGATACGTTCCGTGGTTGCTTTTTAATCTAACTAATAGCACCGTATTTATCATAGAACTTTTAATTCGAACTATTTAAAAATATTTTTGCCATTTAGTGACAATGTCCAAATTGAAATGAAAATTGTTATCAATGTAAGTGTATTCACTTTAAAATAAAAGAGACTTGCTTGAATAAAACCGAGAATCAGCAGATTTATGTTGACACGTAAAGTTAATTATAAGAAAATTACAAGCATTAGACAAAATGTTTTTAAAGTGATTTACTGGAATGCCTTAGTTTTTGAGTGGATTGAGTCTAAATGTGCTACTGATGTATACTTCGGTTGTATACATTATTAAAGATGTATTTTCAATGGTTTTGGCAATTTCTTTGCTGCTTCTGACTGTATGAACCAATTACAGTTTGATTTCTGATTTTATATAATGTCTGATCTTCCTGAAGCATGATGTATGCTTTCTGCCCTAAATGTTAGGTTAGAGCAGATTGTACTTTTAGTTTTGATTGATAGTTGGTACAAATTATATTAATTTCATAAAGTGCCTAATAAATATTACAATCTACTGTATTTTACATTATTTATAATTGAAGGAAACACACAAGTGATACTACAGTTATTCATACAGAATTTCCAGCATACTAACACAATCACTCAATATTGTTGTTTTTTTTTTTTTAATTTTTCATTATTTAAGAATAAATTAAATTAATTCGTTTCGATGAGAAAAGTGAATGGGAATTGGATCATGTTGGTATACAAAAATAGAAAATTCTACAAGCGAGTACATTGGCAATTTGCCAATCGAGCAAAATTTTTCAAAAACTCTAAAACTTCCATAGAAAGACTAGATATCATAACTACATATAAATAATTAGTTCTAAATACTATTTTCTAAACGAAAACAAAAATAGTTTCCCTATACATTCCACAGTTTTAAAACATTAATTTTGTCACCTGAAAATTCACTTCGGAACAGAACCAGATCAGCAACTATAATTTTATAAATCGAAAGTATCTTAAACACACGAATATAATATTTTGGAAATTTTACTATCCCTTAATACAAAAGTTGTACATAATTGTTTTGATTTAGAATATAAGATCAAATTATCAGATTACATTTACCATCACCAGGATATTTTGAATTACTAGATATCAGTCAATAATAAAAGACCTACCAAATAATGTAAAAAGCCATATAACATTATAGATTTTAGTCAAATACCAAAAATTTGATTTGTTATTATAATAATTTGATAAACAGACGATGGTGTAAAATAAAGGTGAAAAACTTCGTCAGGTTGCAGCTTTGAATGAAGTTTACAGGTTTTTAATATTCTTGAAAAAAAAGTTGCCTTTGTTTTTATCGAAAAAGACCTGTGGATTATTTTTTATTAGAATCTTCATAATTTAATTTTGGATGTTACTAGCAATATAATAATATATCTAAACATTAACATAAAGAATGAAGACACTTTATTTCATCAGAAGGACTACAAATCAGTAGGACAAAGAAGATAAAAAGGAGAGAATATGCGACAGTTAGCGACTACAAATAACTTAATTAAAATATCAAAAAAATTTTTTGTATATATAACTAGTTATACGTCTAAATAGTAATATATATACATATATATATATGTATAGACTACTCAACTGTAACTGATAGTTTAATGAAAATTATACAATGCTTGATTTAACCTCAAAAATTTTTTGTTTTGATCAATTCTGTTCAATAATCGGGGTTGCCTTAAAACTAATTTAATTGAAAATATTTTTGACTTGACTTTAATTGAACTTTGATTTTTTTGGTTGACTTTTTTTTTTTTTTATATATATCTAAAATATAAGAGGATATTAAAATTATTAATTGCACAACTTTCATCATTGTCAATCGTTGTTTTCTACATAGTACATATACGTACTATATTGAGAAAGAAAAGAATTTTCGGCTCCAAATATTTTATTTTATCCAAAAACAATCAATTCACAATGAAATTGGTTTTCTGCCTGATGTAATAGTAAAAAAAAAACAAAAACATTTTTGTATTTTTTTTTTATTAAATACATACAACAATTACAATAAATAAATTAGAAAATGAAATTTAGAAAGTTAGGAAATGCAAAATTACAAAAAAAAAAAAAAATAATGAACATTCGTTCTAAAAAACCGGAAAAGTTGATTTTTACAAGCATTTTATCTTTAAGTTTAATACTTATAGACGACTTCATTCCCAATTTTTTTTTTTTCTATTTTCCTATTCTAATTTTTTTTGTTTTTTTTTTTTTTTTATTCCTATATTCCCTTGTTTTGTTATTTATTTTCCATATTCAACATATTCAATTAAAACATTGTCACAAGCAATGCGATCAAATTGTATCACAACATATGAATACGTATATGGTGTGCATGCATATGGTACAGTGACTGTAGAAAATAAATTAATGAAATAATTAAATATTATTTATCTGCGAATGAAATTCTAAAATAGGTTATAATGGGCTTTATTGTGGTAAACGCAAAAACAATCGAAACGTAGTGAATTGTTCAAAACGTACAGTGAGATTTTTTTTTGTATTGTTGATGAAACGTGAAGATTAGTTCGCATTTAAAAAATTTAGAACAACTAAATATAGGTAATATATATATATATATTTTTATGTTCTTGTTCATTTGAGTTAGGGCCCTATTACACATCAATCATTCGTCAATCATATATTATATATACATCCATATATTGTCAATCATTGATCGTTGATTGACCATTGATTGATGAGAAATGATTGGTGGTGGTTCTATTCTCATCAATCATGTCATCAATTATGCAAGCAAAATTTCCATCAATCATGTCATCAATCATCCCATCAATCAGAGGAATTAAAAAAATGGGTTTTTGGGGAATGTTCAGATATTATTTTTTTGGGAATGTTCAGATAAGGTTATAATATTAATTTGATGTAATTCAAAAAGAATAATTTTTATATTAATTTTAATAATTATAGCAATTATTGTAAACAAACGATTGATATATTATTCAAATGTGCAAAAAAATAATTTTCGTATTTTTTATACCAAACATTTACTTTGAAAATTCAATTTAAATTGAAGTTAAAAACATTCCCCCAAAAATTATATTTTTGATATTCATATATGTTTCTAAATTTTCAATATATTCAGAACACTTCCACATTGTGTCCTTGCAAAATGTGTAAAAAGATTGACGAGTGCATGATTGATGTGTCATCGGTCATCATTCTTTTCATCCATATATTGTCAATATATGGACGAAATGATTGATGAAAAGAATGAGGTGTAATAGGCACCTTAAAATATGTAGTTGATAAATAATTTTATCCATGTTGAACATAATGTTACCTCTAGTACATCCAGCATTGATGACAATATTTGTGAGAAGATCAATTGAGCTATGTTTATATGAAAACTACCTTGAGTAAAAAATCTCAAATAATTGTTTGCTTATCTAAAATCTCTAGTTTTAATTTAGATGTTGAAGATGATGATTTAGTTGGTGTCGGTATATTTTCCTCAGTTTGTATTATTACATATTCAAAAGCAGATTTATTTAGACAAAAGTTTGTAGTAAAACTAAAAGTACGTATATGTATATAAAATATTTATGTATATATATAAAATATATTGAAATTGTTTCGCTTTGTACAATACCAATCGAAGTGAAGTGAAGATTCAAGTGTCGCGTTCGCCGTACGTTTACCACAATAAGACCCAATAGGTGATCGAAACATAGTATGCTGAAATTCAGATTGTCCGAAAAATGTAATAAAATTACGAGTGGGGTACTATTATGTTTAATAAGATAACCTGAAAAAAACTTTGTTTACTTTATTTTACCTCACCTATAATTATCTGTTAAAATTACACATTTTATATTTAAATTGTCTGAAAACTTAATTACTTAGAACCATTTGTCTTTATCTATTTAAGTTGAATAAAATAATATTCAAAACAACTGTTTGACTTAACTACACACATAAATAATATTTCAAAACTTTTAAAATTTGACATTTTAAATTCAATTTTTAATATAAAAAATTGAGCCATGACATACACAACATATTATTTAAATTGCTAAAAAATGTTATTCATAATATGTTTGTGTTGTCCATTGGGTTGTGATGTGTAATACAACTACTGTGAAATCTGTTGCTAATCATAATTATCACCCATAACATAAATGTCGATATCAACCGTAATATAAATATTTTGACAGCTATACATAGAAATAGATTTTATATGACATTTAAACATTTTTCGAAAATTATTTCTTCAATTTTTTATGTTCACTGTATCTATTCTCTCTGCAAAAGTTGCATTAAAAGAAACAGAGATGAGAAACTCATTTACTGAAGCCAGTTTGGTTTTTATTTTTTGTCTTTCCGTGAGGATTTTTGAGATGGATTGATGTAACTGGAAATAGAACATGAAAAACGAAAAAAAAAAAAACTAAAAACTAAAAGAAAAAAAATATTCTACTCTGTTTAACATTACAGAGAATTAAAATAACTGAATCTAAGGCTCTGAGTAATACACATGTAAATGTATAGAAGGACTTTGAATATGCCATCATCATCATCGTTGTCACCATCATCATCTATATCATCAGCATTATTATCATCATCATCATCATCATCAAATAGATCCTTTAGATACGAGTATACACTCAAATACTCAATGACGTAGCGATGAATGAATGAATGTGTATATATGTTATGTACTCGTATAGTAAACAGAAGTAACTTTGAAATAAATAAAAAAAAAGTATATATATGCAAAATAATATATACAAAAACAAAAGCAAAACAAAAAAAGAATTTAAAAGAGAGGAAGTTGAAAAGTATTGTTTGTCATTAACTTTCATAGTTCGGTTCCTCTTTTCATTTTCATTTTTTTTTCTATTTTTTATTTTTATTCATTTTTTCGCTTGTTTTGCTCATTTGCCATTGTCATTGGAGTTTCCTATTATTTTCATATCACCACCCCATTTTCTTCATTCCATAACCACAATCAACTAAACTCTTTATTTTTTTCACATACACCACCACATTACGTATATTTGATATGATGATATCTCTCGCTCTTTATTTAAATAATGTGGTAACATGAAAAAAAAGCACAAAAAGAAAAACAAAAAGGAAGAAAAAATAATAAAAACTTGACAGGAAAATACCATTCAACAGGTAGTAAAAGCACTTCAGTTTCTTTAAAGGAACGCATATATGCATGTAGTGTAGTACGTATATACATTCGAACAGTGTTGTATAAAAACATAGCACCGCGTTCAATTGAATAAAATTTACAAGAACAAATTTTTGGTTTTTCACCATTGTTTTGAAATCATCAGTGGGCGACATTGGGCTCTAAACAAACTCTAACAATAAGGGTGATAAAATGAACGCCTGACGCTCTGATATACTTATTCTTCTTAATCTATATGGATCTTATAATAACAAATTTATTTGTCCAAATATTCACAATATAAACTTTAATTTGAAATTTTTATATTTTACTTACTGGATTGGTTCGTGGAAAGAAACTCGTATCTTTTATTGCAAGTAAGATGTTATTTTATATAAAAATATTCTAGCTTTTGTGAACTTATGGGCGGTAGAAGATGTCCAAGCAAATCAATCTTATAGTACGTCCTTAATATCAATTTACAGAGAGGTCTTGGAGTAGAAAGAATGAAAAAAGACACCAGAAAAACAGTTAAAAGATATAAAATAACCTTCTACAATCACGAAAAAATAGTAGTTGTTAAGTTGAGAACCGTTAGGTTATAGAAAAAGATTAAAAATACCTAGAAAACTATTGGAACGGGGAGATAAATGTATGATAGTTAGAAAAGTAAAATAGATGAAAGTTACTAATTAGAAAAATAGTTTATGAATAGAAAGTGTATTAGCCCAACCCCTGTGGAAAGCGAGGAAAAAGTCACTAAACAAAATATTTGTATTGAACGGTTATTTTTTTATTTGTTACGGTAATTATTTTTTTGACTCAATATTTGAAACTAGACACATCTTGAATAATTTAGTTTTTCTTTATACAAAAAGTTAAGACAACTCTTAAACTTAAAGCAAAAAATAAAAGACAAGATCTTGATTATGATTCAAGTCAAAGCGCCTATGATTGATTGTCTAAGCGAAATTATTGAAATCTATAGTTCTGTGATTGTTGTGTTTATGAGTTCATTAGTATATGGTTCCTATTAGTTGTACAAACTTCAGTTAGTTGTGTAGAACATATCGAAATTAAAGTGTTTAAATTCATTTCAAGGCATGAATTCAATTTAGATATAAAATTAATGGTACATTGTCTAACTAAGTTAAAAATTAGAATTTATATAAATTTTATTTTTACCAGATTTGATGTCATATAAAATTTTTTTTTGCACCAAATATAAATCAATGCGGGTGTAACGTGTTTATGCGGGGAGAAGGTAGGTAAGTAGGTATTTGATCAACCTTCTCAATCACCCAGGGGGGCTCTAGTACTGAGTCCCTGGGGAGAGTAAAGCTCAGAGAATGATACCCTACAACAACCAACAACAAGGAATAGGTTACTCGAGTCGTGGTATCAAAAAGCCACAATTGATTTTCCAGAAGCACCTGGAATGGCCACTTCTACCTACCTACCATGCGGATAGAAGTCTAGTAAAATTTGTAGATCAGGTGTTATTTCGGTAAATGATGCAGTAATCAAATCTATGAAAATTTAAAACTTTGTGGCAGATTTTTAACGTTTGGGATTTTTTTTATCGTGCTAAACTGATGTCGGTTTCAAAATATTCTTCATTTATTACGTTGTTGGATATTAATGAAATAAAAAAATATATTTTATTAGTTGGAATAATTTAACTTCTGGGCCATCTTGATATTTCAGTAAGCTGACAGGAAAAAATTATAAAAATCTACCTTTCGTATCTATCACGCATAAACATAGGCATTATATCCATAGCAGAATATGAGACTCGAAACAGTTTCAACTATACTCACCCGGAATTTGTTGACCTAAAGAAAAGAACATTATGATTCACCTAAGAGCAGCAGGACAATCCCTAATTTAAATTTAATTTAATTGAATTATTGATGAGTGATAAGAAAGAGATAATGAATCAATCTCTCTTAGGCCAGACTACATTATGTTTCGTATAAATCATACAAATTTGGAAACAAGCCTACATGCCATGCTACAAGATTAGTCTTTACAATGAGAATATTAAATTTTATATTTTTATTCATTCTGGGGACTTTGTTTTGGGATCAACGACAGACAAACATAATTAAGTTGTATTTTACAATTACAACTTTTCCGAATTGAAATTTGTGGAATTCGAACTGACATTTACATTATGTTTGTTTACAAATCAACAATCAATAATGAACTGTTATAAAATCGAATTATATATTAAAGTTATAAATTTCGATTTTTTATGTGGAGTTTTAAAAATTTTTCACATTTGAACATATAATATTTTAGCAGTGCTGTATATTATATCTATAATAGAAACAGTATATATAGAAACAATACACAGACACAAATAAACAAACACCTATAACTATAGTTGGTTAAAATATAATTTTTTAAATCTGTCGTCTACACTATATTACACTAGACTATTAATGGAATATCATCCATATGATAGAAATTATGATATTATTAGAAGCATGTAATTTTTGTTAGACTTTGGGATCGACCGATAAACGAAGAAGTTGAAATATAAAAAAGCACAGTGGTAGTCCCTGATAAGAGGATTCACTGATAATAGAGAATAGATACATTTGAGTTGTACATTTATATGGAAAATATGTATATATATATATTTTTTTTGAATATACGAATATTAAACATATATTTATGTACATATTGTATATACATACACATAATAATTATTATTTTTAGAATGAACAATATACTTGGAATGTTAAAGAATATCCTTTTAGCTTCATTTAAATTGTTATACAATTGTCGTTATAAAATGAAAATGTCATTATGAAAAAAGTTTTGTATTGCCGCAGTTATTGTTAAGCTCGTTTCTTATATTATATACGTACCTGAAGTTACAAGTGGTTCAATATAAAACACATTAAAAAAAAAAAAAAATTAAAAACAATAACAAAAATACGAAACAACAAAAATAGACAAAATATTGAAAAAGGGACCCGCTTATACAAAAAAAAAAAAAAAAATTAAAAAAAAAAAAATTAAGAAAAAAACAACCTCAGGCGAAGTCAGAGAATGGAAATCGCGTTCTTAAATTGTATTGGTTTTATTTTTTTGTTTTTTTAGTTATTTAAATTCCAGACATTAACAGTTTGAGTGAGAACCATAACGATTTTTAACACGAGAATTAACACTTGCAAGTGTTGCATTGAAATATACCTTAAAAAATTTATTTTTTTTGTCATGACTTTCAATTCCACTCACTATTCAAACGAATGAAGAGTAATACATTGTTTTTTTGAGATTTTATGTATAATTAAGAATTTTGTTTTTTTTTTTTAGTAGTCCGAGACTATATGGGATGAACACACTAACTTCTTTTAACGCCGAGGTTTTATATACTAACAATCCCAATAATAACTAATAAGTTTTTCTTTTGAATTTTTTGTATGGAAAATGGAAAACTACATCGGTTGTAGAGTAACAGAGATTTCATAATAGAGGTCTTTTTACAAACGCATAATGCAATGCATTAATCTCACGTCATGTGTTCATAAATGAATTATACATATTTGTTTACAGTTCTTAAACTACATTGCAACAATCATGTGACACAAAATTCATTAATAAAATAAAGTCAGCTACGCATTATAAAATTTCATGCTGCACAAAAATGTTTCTCTTGTCAGTTTTGTTTTTTAGAGATAGATTTGTTTAAATTTTTAAAATGGCTGAGGATGAAGCACAAGGTATTATGAAAATAAATTTCTCCATTTTGATTGTAGATATTATTTATTTATTTTAAATTTGCAACAAAATTAATTTGAAATTGTAAACAAAATTAAAACCAATGAAAGTTAAATTTTAAAATGTGTGTTCATAAACGTCAATAAATTATTATAGTATTACCGTCATAAACTAAAACATAAGTCAGCCATGTAATTGTCACGTCATAACTACCTCTTTTATGAAAAAGCTTTAGTAACAACAGTTTAATTTTATTTTCAGGGGTAATCAAAGTTGTTAATTTCAGTTAATTTCAAAGAAATTTTTGATTAGTTAGAACTTTTGTGATTAGTAATCACATGACACAAACGCGCCACCATATCGATCGGCAGTAATGTGTTGATCTTTTGAGATACATACACCAATACTCTCTTAGACACATGGAGCGTGATCGTATTAAAATATCGCTGCAAGGATAATTTTGTGTTCTATTAGATCAAGGGTAGTTTAAAATTGTCACGAGACATAGAGTATCGCGCAAATATAGTTTGTGTTTAAATAGGAACAATTGAATTAAATAAATAAATTAAATTAATACAGTTAAGCAAGGATTAATAATAATAAACACTTTTTCGTTATGTTTATTTTAGCATTTTTATTAAAAATTATGTTTTTGTAAAAATTATCTTTACTATTACTGTTTTACGACACTTTTATGTATTGTATTTTTTGTACTATTATGTACTACACATGTAAAAATTTTATTAAAAATTTTTATTTGAAAAATATTTTAAAACTTTAAACTAATTCCACACTAATGTAGTACACCAATAATCTTTTTTGACAGTAAAAAGTGGTCAGCACTACCAACTACTGGTAGAAGATGAAGGAAAGCCAGAAAATATTTGTAAAACAATTAAAATAATGTGATAGAAAAATAAATATTCACATATTTCAAGTTAATTTGAAATAAGTACATAAATTTGATATCATAAGTATTATAGATAAGAAAATAAAGATTTTAATTTTGAGCTATTTAAAATTGCATTTTCATTATTATCAATTTTTAAGGTGAAATTTTTAATTGGATTTTCTGAATGAAAAAAAAATAATAGCTGAGATTCTCATATCTAAAATTCTTAATTTCAAAAAATACAATAAAATTATAATATTTCGGAAATTCTATTACCGAATTTCTATAAAACTATAGTAATGAGATTCGCTTTCTAAGAATATTACAATCTAGAAATCTGTTTTTAAATGTTAGAAATTTAGAATTTTAGAAATGTGAATTTTATTTCCAGAATTCTGTCTAAGTATTTATTATGCCTACCAATTAAATATTTTTTGTTCAAAATTAATATATATATTTTTATGATCTTGACAGTAACTTAGGTAGAATCACCTTTTCGGGCTTAATTAATTAAGTACGGTACTGCAATTTTACACTACACCATCTATAATAATTCGAGTTTTATTTTAACAAATTACTGGTTTATCAACTCATTAAATGTGGAAAGCTACTACTATTGTCAGAAACTAAGCCTTCTTAAATAGAGTAGTTTCATTTTATTTAATTTGTTACCAGATTATATATACTCTAAATTATTTTTTGTCATTTATTATATCCCAATGACAAAGGGTACTAGACCAGCTCGAAAAACCAATGAAGCATTTTTTTTTTTTGCTTCATCGGGAATCGAACCCGGGACCTTTCGGTTGAAAGGCAGGCGCTCTATCTACTGCGCCACCCAGCGTGTACTTGAACTTGAATATCAGTACAATTAATATCACAATCAAGTCTTGACCCTAAATTGCATGGATTTTTCTATTTAGCCCATATTTTAGTTTTTAAGTTAATTTAAGTTAAAAATTAAATTCATTAAAATTTACAAAAAAAAAAAAAAAATACTAATAAACAAAAAACTTAACATTATAAATTGATCAAATCAACAAGGAAATATAAAAAATCTCCAAAATATGTAACATACCATCGTCGTGTTCTCATAAAGTAGATATAACCAATTTGTAGTTTTTAAGAAACAATTGAGCAACTGCATCATTAACTTTCCGTATAATTCTAAAAGGTTAACCATAATGACATTAAACTGGCTTAAGTCAGTTTAATGAAATGTACGATTACATGTAAAATTGTATTGCACACCCATAATAGGAATATCAGAATTTCGTCAAGTTTTCGTTAACTTTAGTTGGCTTAACAATACATTCTGTACGGAACTTTGGCATTTTGATTTAGGAGCTATTATTACTTGTTTTGTAATATAGCTATAATAAAATTATGTAATTATTTAATTATTTTTACATACTTCATAACTAATCAATTATGTATACCTAATAATAATAAAAGAGAAATAAAAAAAACATTAATTAAAATATAACTAAAATAACACTCAAAACAATATTCGATTAATGATAAAAATGAAAATGGAAAATAAAATTAAAATAACAAACAAAAATTTTATTTAATTATAACAAAAAAAAACAATATATAATTTATATTTGACAATACCTTTGTTTTTCTACGTATTTTTATTTATATTTACAATTCATAAATGTCAAAATACACTTAAGTTAACTAAAGACTTTTATGGGTAACTTAAGCAAATTACTTAACTTTAATTTTAGCTTAATGTCATTATGGTTAGGCCTTAATTTTTATCCTTTGTAATAATACAATTTTTAAATTTTTAAATTCTGAAACTTTAAACTTCTAGTTTTATTGTATATACTTTCCATTTCCATTTCTGTCAAGTTTACACAATCGTTTTTCGTTATTTGTTAAAGTCTTTTTTCAAATTAATTATGACTGAGCACGATACTATATTTTCCAAATGTAGCTACTGATATTGTCGTATGTTATACAATATTTGAATAACAAATGTAGAATGAGCGAAAAGTATCGAAATGGAGTTATACATATTTTTTACATAATTATACTCTCAGATTAATGCTTAGAGCAAACACAACAGGTAGGCTACCATCTATTACTACTTTCGCAAAACGACTTTCAAATGTCAAAAAATTGCACCATGTAATACGTATTTCAAAAATATTTGCGTATACGACAGTAGCATCATAGAATACCATAGAATACTTTTTTCACATTTTTTTGACGTATTTCATTTGCTTGGTTTTTCGTTTGCCAGAATTGTTTTTTTTAAAGTTTTTGTTAAGTTTTTATGGAATGATTTTTATAATATAAGTAAAATACGTGATTAATTCGTAAATTAAATGTTATTTACATTATTTATTAATAGATTTAAAAAAAAAATGTAATTTTTAAATACATTTGCAAATATTAAATCAAATATTTTTAATTTCAATTTAATTTCAAAGTTACAATAAGTTGAAATAAAGTCAATGCCAATTTGAAAAATATTCAATGGCAACACAGTTATGTGATGCGGGTTTCTTACATGGTTGGGGCGACGTTTATTACTAAGTAGGTGAATTTTGTTTATATAATGAAAATACTGATAAAGACTGAGTTCTGTAATTAATATTGAAACGAAAAATTTATTACAGACAGATTCATGACATTTACACAATGACAATGTCTAATTTTTCAATGGCAAAAAATTATAAACAATTAGACACTAAACCGTATAAATATGTTGGTTTCATTAGTTGTTGTGTTTACATGACACTTGACCAATGAAAAAATATGTTTTTATAAACTAGGGTACTAGATAGGCTAGTTGACTATACATAAATCACAGCTAAGGCAAGTAACACTTTTTTACTGTCAAAGATAATGTCTACTTCTCCCTTATATTATACTCGCACAAATCTTTTCAAATGGAAAAACATAGTACATAATAAATTTATCTGAATTCAAAATAAATATTCTATTTGATTCAATTTAAAAACAAAAAATCAAAATACCGAAAACCAAAAGAAAAAAAAATAATAAAAAAAATTACCCTGAATATGCTTAAAAAAAAACTTGAAAATTTACAATATTCCCACTATTGTTTTCATATTATTTAATAAAAAACTAGATAATAAATAAATAAATAAATAAATAAATAAAAGAATTTAAAATTATGAATGTTTTACATGTATATTGTATATGTATGTTTGTAGATACATATGTATTTTAAGAACAACTATCAAGGAATAAAAGAAAAGTAATGGTGTAAACGAAAAAAAAAAAACAAAAAATTAACAAAAACAAAAAAAAAAGTTATTTAACTTGTAATAAACTTTTTCATCAATTCAATATTTATACAAGGACTCAATATTTTTGTGATCCTACATGATTTTTATATTTTGTTAATGCATAAAATTTTAACTTTTATTTTTTTTCTATTTTTTTTTTTTTAATGACATTTTTAAATCTATATATATATATAAAAAGATTTTCATTCACTTTTGAGGAATACAACAACTGCAGCTAACTATTAAAATAACAACAACTAAGTATAAATTTCTTGTATACACAGGATAATAGATGCTTTCTTTTCTTACAAGTACTAAATATATATATATATATATTTTATATGGGTGTATGATTTTGTGTAGATTTGTATGTACAAATAACTTTTTTCATTATAATTTATTTTCATTTTTATATTTTTTTTTATTTTTTTTTTTTTATTTAAATCATAGTTTAAATAAACAAAATATAGAAAAATGAACAATCATCTTGATGCAGACTGATCAAGAAAACAAAAAAAAAAAACATTTTGTTAACAACGAGGATTCTTCTGATGGTTATTTAAAAAACATTCCAATGTTTTTTAACTTTAAATAACAATTATGCAATAATGAAAAAAAAGCTATTGAAAATGTATGTTTTAAAACAAGCTGAAAGAAGTGAAGGAGCAGCGGTATTGAACTCTCTCCCTCCTTTGCAGATATCTTGTTCAAATGATACTTGTTCTATTGAAATAAAATCAGTAATTCCCCCTTCAAATAATTCCAGCAAAATACTAGGGTTGGATCAAGTGCTCATTTTCATATCGCGAATATACCCAGGTGGTCCAAAACTGGTTTCGAAAATAAATTTGTTTATAGTATAAGAATGAACATGTTTCCATCTCCCGTTTTCTCTCCGAAACACGGTCAATTATGCAATTTGCCACTTTTCAAAAATAACTTCTTCAGGTTCATCTTTAACCTTCCTACCACATTTCCTCTATCATCTTATTTCCCTCCAAATAGTTTTTTTTTACGTCGAACACCTACAATAATTTTGTATAAAACAATCCTTTTCTAGTGTTTGGATAGTGTGTAAAAATAAAATAAAAATAACCAATATTATTAAGGCATATAAGTTCTCAAAAAACCTGATAACCTAGATAACGTTTATTTTGGAACAAGTTTTTTTAGTATTGCTATTTTAATAGTTTATGTCAACCATCGATAAGACTGACGCTACTAGTAAAACGAAGAAAATTAAACAATCTAGGTAGGTAGTAGTGATTTCCGACTTACACCGACAGACTTAGATCATTGAGGTTTATTGTGGTATGAACATAATATTAATGAAGCTGAATAAAAAGTATACTTCGTCTGTATATTGTAGATGTTATTATATACTAATCCAACTTCTGACAATAATTTTGAATAGTATTAAAAAAAAACTATAACAATAAATTTAGGACTTTGTAATTGTTTTACTTTACTTATTGAGAAAAAATACCTCTGTATATACAGATTGCTAAATAAAATAAAATATTCAACTAATTTCTGGAAAATGGGTATTATACTGTTATACTACGAAACAAAAGTTATATTTTTCAATCTAACATATAAGATTAATCTCTTAATTATCGCAAACATTACTAATTTATTTTTTTTTACCTCAAGACACCAACAACAATGTAAAGTAAGTGTGTATCATCTCTCATCATACTGAATTAATTAATATTTCTCAAAACATTATACCTACACTTACTTCCATAATACATTAAAAAAAAATTATTTATCCTCTCAATTCTCATTACTTCATTCATAACGAACTGGTTTTTCATTATTTATTATTGTTGTTATTATAATTGCGTTAGTTGATATTCTTTGTTGTACATTTTTATAACGTACATTAATATGTATATTGAATAAACAATTTGATTGTTACGACTATACATACATATGCATAACATTTGGTAACTAAGGCTTCAGACAGCAAAACAAAATTTGTGTATATAAGATATAGCTAATTAAATGTTATTTCATCTTGAAAAGGATCTTGGAAAACATTTATTTTAAAAATATATAGATGTCGCTGCAATTGGTAAATTTTTAAAAACTCAAATAAATTAAAAAAATTAAGTAGAAGCTACAATTTTTTATAAAGAGGTTTGTACCTATTGTATTTTTAATAACTAGATGTTATTGCTAGCAACTGCACTACTTTTTCTAAATAAAACTGATAAAAACTAAAAATTGTTTTCAAAGTACTAAAGTCGGTGCGGGACGAATGGCGACTTTTCCAAATCCCGTTGTTTAAAATTCCGCTCTTATTAAAAATCCCGCTTTTCTTAAAAAAAACCCAGCCTAAGTGTATTTATACCAAAAATATTTATTTTAATTTATTGTTTGTGTAGCCACTGTTGGACCCAAAAAAGTGAATATCTGCCTTATTCTACAGAATATTTATTGTAATTTATAACTATATGTTCAATTACGTTATAATATTGTGTTAGTATTTATATTACATTTTATTTATTAAGCAATTTTAACGTGACAATAGGACAACAAGACAACAATGGTGTAATGGATATAGGATTCAATAATGTAACAGTTAGTATTGCTTAATTGTTCGATTATTTTTTTCTATTATTTTTTTTCAGTTTTTAACATATTTAACATATCCCTAATGATCAATAACAGATTCCTATATTGACAAGAAAAAATATAGCAAAATTTCCGTTACATAAAAGAGTAAAAAAATTATCATAAGTTAATGTCGGTTAAATTTATCAAGTTGAATTGTCAGTTGATATAAAATATTTGAATTATGAATAACAAAATTATAATCATATAGTCGAGTAATTTAATGCTCGAACTAAAAAAAAATCAAGCTCTATGGGAACCCATGGGAAACACGTCATCGATAACGAACGGTTAAACCTAAAACTTGAATCTGTAAACCCAACAAGTAATTTAGTAATTGTACATTTGAGATAACTACTCAATCACTCTAAACATTAATTGTCATTGGTTAAAAACAAAAAGTTTATTGAGCAATTCAGCTCATGAAATTTATAAAATTTCACAATTTCATATAACAACTTATATAAGTTTTCTTCAAGTACCTCGTATTTTTTTAATTTTAGCAATGATACAACTCTTCGGTTTTTTTTTTCTTTTTCGTTTCTTTTGTTTTGATTTTTTGTTTTCTTGATACTCATGAATTAAGGATAAAGCTTTGCGCCGATAATGCAAAAAAAAAAACTTTTTTGTTTTATTTAAGAAGAAAATAAAATGTAAAGAATAAACTAGCAACAACAACAAAAAATAATGCGAAATAGAATGCAAAAAGTACCTTGTTTTAATCTTTATGTAAAGTTACCTACTTAAAATGAAAATAAATACATGAGATTTCCCATTTTATTTTCTTAGTTAGTTTTTTTTTTTTTTATAAAATCACAAAATAAGATGCAAAAAATGTTTTTTTTTTTTATTCGTGAAGTTTTAAATCTCAAAATCGATGTAAAAAGTGAAGAAATAATAAACAAAAATATATAAAAAAAATTATTATTTAATAAAACAAAATATTGATTAAGTCATAAAGATGTAACATATATATACATAATGCAAACAATAAAATAAGAAATGAGAACAAAACATGAGAACTGTTTTAAATAACTTAAAAATGTTATCATTGGTAATATTAATTATCCTATGTACAGCAGTGATCCTAAATCATTCGTTCTTTTACATTTAACAAAAAAAAGAAATGCATATTTTTGGAAGTCTTGAGAACGAAAAAAAAACTTTACCGACAAAATTTATAAGCAGAGTAGAAATAAAAATAAAAGAAAAATAAAGTTAAATTAAATTCAATATTATACATTTTTATTTTATATTTAATATAATAATAAGGTCTCATCACGAGATAAAAACAATAAGATGATTCAATTACTTAACTTAGTATTAACCGTAAAGCATCGAAAATATATCCAAATGTCATTAGGCCTTTTCAAAAACGCATAATGCAATGCATTAATCTTGTCATGTGGTCATAAATGAGTTAAACATTTGTTTACACTTCACAAACTACATTGCAACAATCATATGGCACAAAACTCATTAGCAAAACAAAATCAGCTATGCATTATGAAATTTCATACTGCACAAAAATGTTTCTCTTGTCAGTTTTGTTTTTTAGGGCTTTGCGTTTTAGAGATAGATTTGTTTAAAATGGCTGATGGTATAAATTGCTCCATTTTTATCGTAGGTATAATTTATTTATTTTAAATTTGCTTATAAAATTAATTTGAAATTGTAAACGAAATTAAAACCAATGAAAACTAAATTTTAGAATGCGTATTCATAAACTTCAATAAATTGTTATAGTGTGACCATTATAAACTAAAATCACATGATTATAAGTCAGCCATGCATAATGTAATTATCATGTCATGCTGCGTTTATGAAAGAGCATATTGTCAGCATACAGTAATGTAAAAAATATGTGACGCTATCGTACATTCAATATAGCAAGTTGGCCAAAAAAAAAACAACAAAAAATATATTAAAAAAGGGTCAAATCTGTTAATTCTTTTTTTTTTTAAATTTCATATTGATTAATTACAAAAAAAAAAATGTGGGTTTTGTGATTATAATTGTTATAAAAAATACTAGTTATTTTCATTCATTTACCAACTTACATTTTTTCAGGATAAGAACCAACAAAACGTATTTAAAATTAGCTACCAACAAGTTTAAAAGAAAAACAACATTTTCGATTCAAATTTCTTGAGAAAAACTTAATGACATCAAACAAAAAAAAAATAAAAACCAAAAACAAAATTCAATTCTCATTAAATTAATTCAGTAATTTGTCATTAATTTATAATTTGAACAAACTTCTACAATTTAAATTTTATTTTTGTATTGTTTTATTTTATATAATTATCATATACATACATATATATTATATATATATATTTGCATTTTGTAAAATAATGATTCATTTGAAAGCGACGAAAAAGACGACACTTATAACAATTTATTTAAAATTATGCAAGTAACAACAACAAAAATAACACTTTAACAATTTACAAATTTTTTTGGTTACAAAATATATATATATATATATATGTATATACATATATTTGGAAACTCAACCTATTAAATTTTGTTTCTTCATTTTAAATATTGTGTCCTCATTTATAAAATTTTGTGTAATTTTAACAACTTTTTAACTAAATTATAGAATAAAAAGCGATACTTGAAAAACAACACAAAGCATAGGTAAGCAATAATAATAATAATAATAATAATAACAAAAACAAAAAACTTAATAATTATAAAATTTTCGTTGAATTTTCACCAAGTTTATTTCTTTCTGTTTTATATCTATTATTTTTTTCACCTATGTTTTTTCTTCAATAAAAATGGAATAAAAACTTCGTTTAGTAAATTAAATGTAATAAAAAACATATTTATATATATATATATACATATATATAATATATAATATGTATATAAAATATAGGTGTAAATAAAAAATAAAAAACAAAAATACATAACAAAATAATAAACAAATTGAAAACTACAACAAAATAAAAATTCAGAAAATAGACAAATTACCAACTTTAAAAATCGCTTTTCTAATATTGTCACCTCATTACTCTTTGTGTATACACGAAATACAAAATTATTGTTTTTTATTTGTTGTTGTTGTTGTTGTAGTAGATGTCCTTATAGAATTTTAATTAGAAATGGTTCACTTGACGATGAAAATTTTTAAAAATTCACATAAGTATATTATTATTATACAACAGAGTGTACACAAAGCACCAAAAATTAATGTACATTTTTTGAATTGTTTTTTAAAAATTATTTTAATTTTGTTTTATGAATTTGGAATCCTGGATCTATTAAATTATATCGAAAGCATAAGTGCACTGATAAAAACATTCGATTGTTAAATATATAACTAGTTATACATAATAGTAACTACCCAACATAATTAAGTATTTAAAAATGTAAATTAAATTTCAACAATAGTTAGATCAAAATAAAAAAGTGGTACACCACCCAGAACTAATTCGTGTACTCTAGAAGGATGATACACTTTCGATAGCATTATCCGACTACTGCATGCAAAGAAATAATTTTGAGAAACCTTTCAATATAATCATGTCAATCAGAGAAATGTGGGAAATCTGCCCATCGTCTTTTTGAAAAGGATCATTAGTTTGGTATACTGACAGCTCCAATGAATGGAGTAGGATCTGGAGTTAATGGGAAAAGCCTCAAGGTCCATATTTATTCAAGCCTAGACTCTACACAGTTTAACAGTTAAACCGAAGTACATGCTATAGAGCTCTGTGTGCAAGAAAATTTTATTTTTCAGAAGAAATACGGGCCAAGTCCGTTTTGTGGGACTAACAAAAAAATCTGTTTACGTACAAGTACGGGACTTGTGTGCACATTAAACGAATTCACTTTGAGTTATATATTTTTAGGTAATAATCTATAGTTAAAGTACTTACAAACTATGAAAGTAAATTACTACAAGTATTTTACAACTTTCCAAAGCAAAGCAAAGGATTTGTGAAACCAAAACACTTTCAAAATTAAAAAAATCACTTGTTGTTCCATGGAAAACAATTATGATTTCAAACTATGGAAGTAGACTATATAAATACTTTGTACAGAGAGAAAAAGATCGCATGACGAAAAATGGAAAAAATTAAGATTTCAAAAATAAGCCTCTCCTTTCTAATTATTTACTTTTGCAAATTTTTTTCGACAAGCTTTATTATTTTCGATAAGCACTTGCTTCCAAAAAAACTTGAATTTGCAACTTACATTGGCCAAGTTGTAATTACTTGAGCAATTCTCTAGGACAAGCGGTTTTCGCAATTTTATTTGTAAATTTTACTTCAGTCTCAAAATAATAAATGGAGTAAAATTCAAATTTCGGCAATAAGACTAAGTCTTTCATGTAATGGGCAGTGTTAACATTTGATTGATTGATCTTTAGATCACATAATCCATCCGAATTCTATAATGTTTTTACCATTTCTGCGAAAGATTTAATAAAAGAACCGGAACACATAGCTATTTGAGATTGCTATATATATGAAGACATATATCCAGACAAAAATATACACTAACTTACTCAGACTTACAAGACTCTACTAAGATTAAATCAATTGATCAAATGGAAAAATCGAGAAGAGTCAGTTGCAGTCATTGCAGGAAAAAGAATCGCAATTCCAGGAACATCTGAAAGAAGCTAAAGTAGCAAAACACATCAATCAAGGGAGTCACAGCATTTTAAAAAAGGCATAATAATGGTAAATTCCATCAGAGAATCTAGGAAACGCAACTGAAAACAGCGAAATATATAAAATCAAGATTGACTCACTTTTGAATAAAGACCAGGACAAAAGGGTAATACAGTCAATATCGCTACCTCCCGTATCTGTTTGGTGGTTTACCGCTACCTGTCATCATAGAGATTCCAACCAGCTGTGGAAAACCTCAAATTTCTACCTCACTAAAAAACATAAATAAGACAATTTTCGATTCCTTTTCGCATTCGAGTACACCAAAACACTAAAGAACTGTGCAATTAGTAGACGAAATATAGATAGACTGTATTATATATAAATAGCATATTTAGTAAAATTCTTTTTACTAAATATGCTATTTATATAATATTATACTATTTATTTCCAACATTTCCATTAATTATTATACTATAAATTTCCACCATTTCCAATAATTAAAACGCTAAATTATTTATTTATTTACAATTTAAAAATATTTTTATTTACTTAGTTTAAATTTATATTAATTTAATTTTTGAATCCCTATGTATACATAATATTAAAAATCATTCGTTCAAAACGGAATACAATAATATAATGAGAATATGTGCTGAATAACATGAATGGAAGGTGGAATATAAGTAAAGTCAGTCACATTGGTAAATGAAAACCAAAATGAAAAATTTCTATAGAAATTTAAAATAATATCTGCTAGATATATTTAAAAATGTATTACTGTAATTATTTTTGTAAATTTTTTTTCAAATGATTGTACACAGTACCTATATTAGAAGCCTATTTACGTTTGTTTTTTTTAAAATGGACACACAAAAAATAGAAAAGGGAAAAACAAAATTGCATTCAAAAATTATACAAGACGAAAATTTTTTATTTAACACTTACAAAAAAAAAAAAAAAAAAAAAAAAAAATACAAACGAGGATTTAAAGACTACGTTTTATTAGTTTCTTAAAAAAAATAATATGTAAGTTTCTGCAATGAAACAAAATTTTTTCTCTCTTTAGAAATTAAAATAAATTATTACTAAAATTAATTAGTTTTTAAGAAATTTTTAATACAATAAGTATAATTAATAAATTTACAAGTGTTTTTTAGTAACTTCCAGGATAAAAAGGATACAACGTGACACGATTAAATATTTGATGAAGCGCGAATTTAATCGCCAACATTAAACAATATTATTCTTTTCATTTTTTAACCCTGTTAGACCCACTCTATTTTTGTATTTGTAAAAGTTTATATTGATGTAATTACATCGTACATTATGATGAGTATGATATACAAAAAATAAAATCATTATATTAAATCTGTAAATTGGAAAAAGTACGGTACAAATATCTGAACAATTTCACAACTGGACCACTAACTTTTTACGTTCGTTAAAAACACTTTTGGTAGCATGTAAGCAACTTTAACGTTAGTTTTATTCCGAAAATAGAAAATTGACTTTTCGGTAGCATGTAAGCATCGTCAAGTTTATTTTTTTCAACGTGAACGTTGGTTTTTAAACGTTAATAATATTCTTACAGCGGTCTAACATTTATACGGGAAAGTTTAGTTTTTTTAATAATTTTATTAATACTTAGTATATTTAATTTTTAATTTATTTTTCATAACATTATATTTCTGTGATAATTGAAGTATTTTTACAATATGCGGTATGATGGAAGAATTATTACAACAGCTCGATCGGACTGTTATTTTTTATTTCATAATGAACTATATTTTATTTTTCATTTTTAATGAAGTATTTTTGTTCGCAATCAACATTTTATCTTATTTCTGTGATAATTGAATCATTTTTTTATATGATAATAAAAAACATTTTTTTAAATTTCGTCATAAATGAGTGTTTTAATTTATTTAAATAAAAAAACTATATTTTTATGACTTCATTGCAAATATCATATAAAATATCAACTGAATTGGTTTGTTTAAATTTATTTTAATTTTAAATTTTTTAATTTTACTCTATTCTAAGTTCTATATCTATTGAAACGGGCACATAATTTTTATTACATGTTCGATTTTTAATAATAATTTTGTTATTTAAAACTGAAAATAATATGGAGAATATAAGAAATAAAAAAATTAAATTTCTTAAAATTTTAAATTTATTTCTTTTTATTTAAAACCTTCATTAAAATTGAAAAGCATTCTTTTTTGAAGTTTTTAATAAGTCAATTCGATTGTCAAAATAATTGCTGAACATTCGGAATATTTTTACCGATTTTCGGAACAAATTTTCAATATAATGCTGCCACTCCTGATTTTCATTTTTATTCTTTTAAATTGTAGATATTTAAAAAGAGACGTAGCGGAGCTAAAAATTAGAAATTTAAATTCAAAACTTATGTATATACGATATTAAGTATAAACATACATATATCTCAGCATACAAAAATTTTAATTTATTAACTACCACAACTCACCAATGTACCCACGACTCACCAATAAAAATTTAATATTTTAATATAATCTTAAATAAATTATTGCATTTGATGCTCTTGTCTAAGATAAATTAATGAAAAACAATTCTTTATAGTGCCAAGAATAAATTGAAATGATGGAAAACAATTCATAATAAAATTGAGTAGAAGCGGGGAATACTAGTTTCGCTTTATTATATAAAAAAAATTATATTTGAGGGAAAATTACCGTAGGAGGGAAATGGTTTAAACGACAGAACGATCAAATTCATGTGTTTTAGTGCGTAAGTCTCTCGTATTTTGATAATACGTTGATAATATATTCTCTTCAGAAAAAAAAGATAATGTTGTGTCAAAAGAGCACAATGATGAATATGATTACAATTTTTGTTAGCAACAAAATAAGATGATATGGCATAACTGTTAGGTAAGTTGAAGACGAACATGAAAAGGTTCTTTTTGAAAAATTGTTGTAAAATGGAGCATTTCTATCAGAGAGGAAATAAGGCCTTTATTTCCAAAATTTAAACTGATGGTAAGTATAATGTTCGTTATAGAGATAATAAAAATTCTTTTCTCGAACTGTATATAAGAACCTTGTGGAAATAATAAAAATATACGACAATAAATATGATCTATTATGAATTTGGATTCAATTCGGATCGTTCATTGACTTCGTTATAAATAACTAGCTATTCGATTTGAATCGGCACGGCAATTAATAAAAAAAATGTTTGAAATGCTGACACATGTTTTAAATTGATATTTTCGATTAATATACTCATACATGTCATATATATTGTTCAATACAATTTTGTAATTAGTTTAATTAATTGTTATAAATAATATAACACTATTAAAAAAATATTAATTCATATAAGTGTTATTCAAATGTAATGAGTAATGTTATTTTTATGTAAATTTAATGCAGTATTACAAGTAGAGTATTTTAAATTATTATAATATTAATATTTCACCTTTGCTGAAAAAAAATTTAATATAATGTAAACAGAATGTAAAATTTTGAAATAGAATGAGCAGTTATGGAATAGTCAGCGAATAAATGAAGATTAAGAAGTTAAGGTACAATTTATTGAGTATCCGCGACTTTCAAAATGTAGTGAAGTCGTAAAATTTACAATATAGCATCTTACAAAAAGTATATCAAAAGCTCTTAACTTATTATACTATTCCAAAATGTTTAAAATCTTAGTGGAAGCGTAAGATAAGAGCAGAGCGTGCACCAAAAAAGTTTAGGCTACATTTTGCATACATGCCAGATTATTTTAATTACCTAGCATACATTTTTACGACAAAAAAATAAGTTTATTGTCAAGTCAAAATGTATGTGTGTATTTATATTGTTAAAATAGTATTCGAAAATGTAGTAAAAGCTTGCTTATAATATATTTTACAATGAAGTTACACAATGAAACGGTAGTAAAACTATATTTAAGCTGTATCAAAACTTTTTATACTTCATTTTGAAAGTTACCGTATTATTGAACTGATATATAGGTGATAAAAGGCAACAATGTTTTTTTTTCAAAATGACATTTATAACATTAAGTATAACTTCTTCAACATTCGTGAGAATATGTTGGTATAATCATATAGCCCGATTTATGTTAATATCAGAATATTACGCGATTTTTTTTAATATAAGAGTATGAAATTCTACAACGGTGTAGACAGTTTAATACTGTTTTATTTAATCTATTTTTATATTTTTAATAAAGTACCAAAATTTTAATTTGATGGAAGGTAAAAATCAATATTAATTATATTTTTGATATTACAAGAGTAGACATAATGCCGAAGAAAAACAATGTCAACAAGAAACTGACATTGTTTTCGGAAAACTGTAACAAAATAAAGAAATTTGGGTTTTCCTTTGATTTTTTACTTTCAAACCAAATCCATTTTTTCAAAAAAAAACAAAAACGATAACTAATAACGAAGTTAAAAAAAATCAAAGGACAATAGAAATGGATATGCATCCATAAATTCATTATCACAAGCCAATTTTTACACGATTAAACCATGTAATTACTTAATATGACAAACAACATTAGTATTAGTAACATAGTTTATTAAGAAATCATATAAAACAATGACAAACACCAGACCTTAATCGAATTGATTTTTTTATATAATGTAGTTGTTAAAATTGACAAATTCACAATCATAAATTTAAATAATCTCAAACACCATCTAATGGCATATTTATAAATTAATATAATTCTGTTTGCATAAAATAATTTTCAAAAATCATATTTTTATTTTATTGTGACACTTTTCTAATGGGGGACAAGCCCCCAAAATATTCATTATTGTTAAAATTTACTAATATGTATGTGTTTTATGAATCATGCATATTTAACAAAAAATTAAAATAAAAGTTTTAAGAAAAGCTATAAATGAATCCTATAATCAAAATAAAAACATCCTAATTTTATGTAAAATTGTACAACTTTCAACAATAAAATAACAACAATACAATACAAAAAAAAAAAAACAAAAAAAAAAAAAAAAAGTTTAGAGAGAATAAAAATAATATTCACAATAATATTTCAACAACAACAAGAAAACAAAAAAGCACAAACAAAAACAACCAAAAAATATTTTAATATTGAAAAAGTACAAAATGTCTATAAAAATATACTAGGTATAAGGATTGTAAAAAATAAAATAAAATAAAAATAAAAAAAAAGTTTTGAAACTCTTCAACCTCCAGAAACTCCAGAAAACTAAAAAAAAAAAATATAACAGAAAATACAAATTAAAAAAAAAAAAAAATACGAATAATAAATCTCTGGAAAGCACTTCTGTGTTTTAGAGAAAATAATTGTGTGTAGTGGGCGGCTTGTTGCACTTCTTCATTTCTCGCATACATCAAAATATAAATGCATATGAATTTATATATGCATATACATATATACAAACACTTAGTTACAAAAAATTCTATACATAATTCACAAAAAAAAAAAAAAAAAATTGGTTACAAAATTATATTTTTGGTAAGTATCTTGTATAAATAATGTTATAAATGCTTTGCAAAGAGGTTGCCTAATTTTAAAAACACATTCAAGTACCTATATGTCCTTCCTTTCGGTATATTCCACCATCGATAAAATCAAATCTGACATATTGCACAGCCGCTACTTTGTTATACTTGCATAATATTTTTGATCTTATTAAAAATAAAAGCGGTTCAGAAGTTTCTTGATCTCCTTGATTTATGTTTTCGAATATTACTGTTAAGATTTAGTTAAAGGATAATGCAAAGAAAAAACTTCTATGTCTGAGCAGAGTCTATTGACATTAATTTAATAACATTTTGATATTGATATGCAAATAGTTAATTCTAGTTAGATGTCTTTAACACCGATTACTCAAGGATTTTTTTACCAAAACTATCATAAATACATAATAAGTTGATCAGTTAGAAGTGATAAATGGTTCGTGTAATAAGGCCGTAATTTTAAATATAAACCAAATGTTTTTTTTTTACTTTCCCTACTTATACAACTTTGGACTTATTCGAATTCATTCTACTTTCGAATCTAATGTAGTTTCAAATTGATTGTAATCCATGTAACCAGTCATGCTTAGATATCTTATATTCTTTAAAAAAAAATTTTAAATGCATCAATCATTTTTTTCAGTAAAAATAGGACCAAATAATTGTTTTCAAATACAAAATTAATATTGTTCAACTTTTTTAAGATATTTATTTGCAAAAATAGATATTTCTTAAACTAAATATATAGTTATCTATATAGTTATTTTCTCATGTTTAACTAAATTTTTTAGCTTCATTCTCACATATCTAATCTATCTGATTTTGTATTTTGTTACCTAAATAAATTTTATACTTATAACTTAAACCGAAAAAAAAACAAAAATAAATTTATCTAAACAATTAAGAGTATAGGCGTGCTCTCGTCTAAACTAATTTTTTGTCTTTGATAATAGCTAAATTTTGTCATATTCATTTAAATTTTCTCAATTGATATTTTATCTAATCATTGTTTATTCTGTAAATTGAAAAATAATTGGTAAAAATGTCTGAACCATTTCAAAACCCGATTTTCATTATTATTCTTTTAAAAGATAGATATTTAAAAGGAGACGTAGCGAAATAAAATATTTTTAAAAAAAGTTATTTGTTTTCAATTAGAAATTTTAATTTGAAATTTTAACACTCATGTATACTTAAGTCATCTTAAGATACATATTTTATTGTGAAAAGTTGTACAATTTTAAATAAATTATTACGTATGCGGTTGTTGTCTAAGATAAATCAATAAAGTATAGAATAATATATAATATCAAATATAAATTGAAATAATGGAAAACGATAAGTCCATAATGAAATTGAATACGATTACTTTTATCAAACGAGGAGAGTGTTAATACTAGTTTTTGATGACTCTTCATTGTTGTTCATGTAGCCATCAGAAGCTTTACCTACATACCTTAAGTATATGGCTCGTTCCCGAACACATAAAACTATCGTCATTCTAGTTCAAGCTTCTTTTCATTATTGATCGAATCATTAAATTATATATATGATTTTTTTAAATTTTACATATTCTTTTAATTTGAAAAACGGTTTTAGATTTTCTATGGCCCTTGGCAATTATCCCATATATGGTATTAACTTCTTTAATTTTTCAATTGGATTTACAGGTAGGCGTTTGAGTGTACAATGATTGGCGCTCTGGTCCTAAGTTTGGCTTATTCCACAAAACAGATAACCCTAGTAGAGAGTAAGAATCCGGAATTCCAACCCAAGGGAAAGGCAAGGAAAAAGAAATTAAAATGATAAAAAAAATTTCAATTAACATAGTTAAGTTGTTGATGTAAGTTTTTTTTTGTTTTTGCACATGCTGTATATAAGTATATGCAATACTACAAAGATAAAAAAAAAAAAAAAAAACCAAAACAATAGAATAGCACAGATTTTTGTATTTTTATTATTTCTTTCATTTTTAATTCAAGAGAGAAAATTGTGTGGTTCGTAAAAGGTGTAGACATAGGACACACCAACTTTCAAGCAATATTAAATAAAGCGTAAGAAAAACATACAAATAGTACAAACAACAACAACAAAAATAATAAAGAAAAACAAAAAAATGAACAAAAAAAAAGCAACAAAATAAAAATAAATATATAAAAGAAAAAAAATATTTTAATCTAACAGCGAAACAAAGCACAAGAATTTTTGTGGTGTGACAGTAAAATGCGAAAAGTGTTATACAAAGGGATGATTTCATTTTCATTTTTATTTCTTTTTCCTTTTTTTTTTTTTTCTAAAACTACCTCTTATATTTATAGTTGAAATAGTGTACGGTAATACACCAAAACGAAATCAAGCACCTCCACCATCATAACCGTAAGAGTCCACGTTAATTTTTTTTTTTTTTTAATTTCTCGATTGATTGTTTTTTTTGTTTTTATTTTTCTCCTTTTGGGCTCGACAATTTCAAAAAAAAAATAAATATAATTTTTTTTGAGAAAATTTTTTAAAGTTTATACAAAACAAAAAAAAAATGGAACTGAGACAAATGGAATGAGAATTCCAAAATAATAATAAAAAAGAAGTGTAATATATAAAGATTGAATGAAATGAAACAAAACAACAAAAAGAAAAAAAAACTACAAAAAAAAGGATCATTTCTTGCAAATGAAGGAATTGGTAAAGTGTTTTATCTGGTTTTTGATGCAGAATACAACTTCTTAAAACACACTTAGTTGAAAATAATAATAATAAAAAAAAAAAAAATTAAATCTTGTTAAAAAAATCTACAAAATATAATAATAAATAAAATAAGAAAATTTGCAGCAAACAAACTTTACTCTAAGTTTCAATGTTCTTATTGTTTTACAGAATAAAAACGAAAAACAAAAAAAAAAAAAGTTTCAACAAAACTGTACACACAAAATAAGACGTGTATAAATTTTCAGTTTTAATAAATAACTTGATTACAATTCATTTTTATTTTATTTTGTTTATTAAATTTAAAAATTTATATTTAGAAAGGGCATTTTATGAAATAAAATCTAAAGTGTGTGATTTGGGTCTATCGATAAAAAAATCTATGTACGTAGACATTTTATTTTTGTTTTTCGTTATAATTTGCTTGATTTTTGAATTATTTAATTAATATAACATGTAACACATTTATACAAACGTAAATGTAAATCAACACGTAAATATCCAAAGTGATAACTCGTCAATACCCAAATTATTATAGTTTATTATAATAATCATACAATTTCAACCTAATTTTTTAATTTACTTCGATCTTCTTTTAAAGGACCTGCATATAAATAGCATGTAATATAAAATTATTATTCTTTTATTTATTTTTATTTTATTCATGATCCTAGCATATAGCCCTTTGATCTTGTAATTTACAATATACTGAGTGAATTTATCTTTGATTAGACATTATTACAGTTGCAAAAAGTTCTCTTTTTGTTTTTTTTTCTTTTTCAATTTAGTTATTTTATTATTAGTTTTATTAGTATTATTAATTGGTAAGTATTATTAGTTTCTAGCAGAATTACTTTAATTTTGATTTTAAACAACTTAAGATCTAGTATTAATTTCAATTCTACTGGCAAATCATTATAACATTTGATGACTTGAACATCTGATCTGACAAGTGACAATATCTGATTTGAAGAGTGACAGTTAAAATCTATAAAATTTATTTCTATAGTATTATGATTATGGATATCTGCACTTCTATTTAATAGGAAACTGTGCTTTGATTGTTAATAATTTTGAATGCAGTTTTTAGAAGTTCAAATTTAATAATGTTTAATAAGCTGATAAGTATACAAGCTCCTAGTAAGATGCAATATAAATAGATCCTGAACTATTTTTATGAATTTTTTATGTACTATATCAAGCTTGTTTAGGTAAATTTGAAGCCTACCAAATCGGGTTAAGGCAACAAATATGGGATTTGATGAATGATGAAAAAAATATAGAAAAATTAGCGTTATCAGTTAAGAACTTACGTAGTCTTCTAAGTATAATTATACGTATGGAGTAATGTGTATATGTGATAGATCCATCGTATTCAGTAGACATTCATTCCAACATTATTATTAAAAAAAAAAATTAAAATATGAAAATTTGTTTTCCTTAATTTTTACAAATAAAATAAAATATAGCAAATTAACAATATTTAATAAGACAAGTATAAAAATAAAATAAGATATAAAAATCAAATATGAAATGTATAAAATGATTAAAAAATTATCTACAGAGATGCGTTTGCTTCTTTAAGCAAAGTAATTTCGTTATTGGTTCAATTTTACAAAGTGCTGTGACTTTACTTAGGTAAAATCACCTTCTCGTGCTTAATTAAGTACGTTACTGCAAAGTTTATACATACTACAATATTTACAATGATTTTCAAGCATTTATTTATTAAATTACTGATGGCTTCTCAAATTGTGGCAATTCCTAAATATAATAAATCCTTTTAAGTATAAAATAAAATAGCTTCTAAGTATAAAATTAGTAAAAGTAGTACAAATACAAAACATAAATGAAAATACTGAAATGTAATAATTATATATTTTTATGGTCAATGTCATCTGTCAAAATTTGTACATTGGTATTGGTATGGTACTAACCCAGAGAGAGAGCAGTCAGTTACAGATAATCATAGATATCACTACAATTTAGTTAAGTATTATAATTTATAATAAAATATAAATTTCATGAATTTTAAACGATCATTTGACTCTAAAATAATAAATTTAAATTAAATACATGAAATTATTATATTTAACTTGAAATTTTAATGATATTTAATCAAAATATGTATATACATAAAATAATCTAATTTAGTATATATTAAAAAAGATATCCTATAACTATAATAGAACTACAAACTCATTAAATGTGGAAAACTACTATATACTATTGTCAGATACTATATAGGTCTTCTTAAATAGCGTATTAAAATTCCATTTAATTTAAGCTGTTAGCAGATTGTACTCAATTATTTTTAGCATTTATTTGATTCCAATCACAAATGGACTGGACCAGGTCGACAAATTCATAAAGCATTTTTTTCTTGCTTCATCGGTAATCAAACACCTGTCGGTTGAAAGACAGGCGCTCTACATACTGCGCCAGTCAGGGTGTAACTTTCCAATATCCGTATCTCTCCAATATCTCGTACGGCATTTTGATTTAACATATAATGTTGGAAAGTAAATTCTCAAATATGTGATGAAAAAATCCAACGGTAAAAAAATTCCAATTAATTGCAGTAATATTTAATAAAAATCTACAAAACTACATTTTGAAAATTATTTGGACCTATTTTTTTTTTTTAATAAAACCAGATATTTTAGGTGAAGTCGAGTTAGTTTCAAAATTTTTTATTTTAGATGGCTTCAAAACTTTAATTTTAAATAAAATATATTATTATTTTTTATTGAATATAATTTAAATTATAAACAATAGTGATTTACAAGCAGTATCTGCCAGGGTTATTGACTTTTTAAGTAAAATATACTAACAATCAGTTCCGACAATTTCATTCGAAAAAAAATTCAATAAAAAAGTTCTATTAGTATTTGTTTTCTTCATCTTTAATAAACTTCATTATTCAATTTTTAATTTTAGTGTTCATTGTAAAAACTTGTAAGAATAAAAATTAATTTTATTCAAAGATTGTTCGTTTCTCTAAAATTATTAATTGGAATCGTTTACAAGAATTGTTATTTTTTTTTTTTTGAATCTTTAACTGGGATTATGTTCAATCAATGGAATAAATAAAACTATTATACAATTGTCAAATTAAATTTAACTTTTTTTTCGAATTAAATTGTAACTTTATTCCAATTTAAACCCTGCACTTTTTATTTTCTTCCAATTTCAAATTAAACTTTTCTCAAATTTTAAACTTTTTCCATTCAAAATTTACTGCTGTTCTGCGGATTGAATTAAAATTTGAAATTTTCATTTAAAACTCATCCTCATTAGTTAAAAGAAGATAATTTTTTTAATGTACACTTGTTATTACGAAATGTATAAACATCATATATACATACTTATGTATATTGATGATTAATGGCTAGATAATATTTAAAAAAAAAAATAAAGTTATTATAGAATTTGAAGTCTGCTGAAATGCTGAATTCCAACGAAACAAAAAAAAAAATTAATTTAATTCTGCTATTACGAGTATGACGGATTACGGAGTTAGTTTTGAAATAATTTTCTTAATAACTGCCTTCTTCAGAGATTTTGAACACAATTTTTAAGTATTATTTTTGTAATGTTATTATAACTACTTTAAGAAAAGCTCAATTTGAAGTAAATGTTCTAAATAGTTTAATTTGATTTTATTAGTAGAAAACCTAATAAACTTATCAAAATTCACTATTAGTGGTTTGCATAAACAAGCAATATTGGCAATATTGCCTTTATTGATAAGTTCTTTGTTCATTAACAAAACGTTGCAAATGAAGTTTGTTCATAAACATTCCTAACTTAGCAAAACATTGCAAAATTAAAGTATATTCAAAACTGAAGCTTTGAGAAAATAAAATTTTAATATATGTATCTACATATACTATAATCATATTTTGCACACCATAAATCCAGCTTTAAGATTGTATCTTAATTGTTAATTTCAGAATATAATCAGCATGTCAATCAGTTGTATCGCTGTTCTAATTTATAACACAGCAAATGTGGAAAATTCAAATTTTAATAACTCTGTCGAAAATATTTTGTTTTTCTGCTTTATTTGGTTTTTGCAGTATTTGTTTATGAAAAGCTCTATTATGTTAATAGCTCTATGAAATAGATAAACAATGGTTCTTAAACATACATAATCTTCCAGCCTTCCTTTTTAAAATGATAAAAAAAACTTTGATATATTATCATGTACATTCTGTAACCAAGAAGAACTAAGAACCCAATAGAATGCTGAAATTCACCTACTTAAATATTTACATAAAAAATAGTTCACATTAGATAATAAAATCATCATGTATTAAAGAAAATAAGTAGGAGGTTGTGCCGTTGGTTCATGAAACGAAACTAAATGGAGAGCAGCGGAAAACAAGCAAACCAATTCACAAAATTTAAAAAAAAAAACATTTTTTTATTACTATTTTTTATTTTTTTTATTTTTTAATTCAATATCGAAATTCCTAAAATAATTTTTTTTTCACATAACTAAAGAAGATTTAATTTCCTTCAAAACAAATCCTCGACCTGCAGATTAATATGTTCCACTGTTAAATAAATAAATAAATACAAATCCTCGAAAGGCTATACGGCGATCAGTGCTTCACAAGTTATGAGCTGTTTTATCACTATTTAACCTTTTTATTTTTACTCATTTTTTTTATTTTCATATAACTATATTTCTTTTAAATACACAAATTTTCATTTTATTCATAAAAAAAAAAACAAATTTCTATTAGTATGCAGTAGTAGTACGCATCAAATTATGTGTATGGTTTTTTCTGTAATTTACTTTACTTTTGTAGGACTTGATTTGTTTTTGGTTTTTTCTAATGAACAAAGTCGAAATTGATTTTTTTTATGTGTAGAAGAATGAACCACAAATATTTTAAATATCAATTTCATCATAACCAAATCAATATCATTTCGCTTTGTCTACTACGCTAATACTATGAAAAAATTGTTGCGAGATTTTCAACTAAAATTTAGCTACCTCACAAATTGTAGCTCATCCCATTCACTTACTTAAAACAGCCATAAAATGTTTTAACAGGTTAAAAAATTGTTTATGTTACAAAATTATTCTGATATTAAAAATTTAAGAAAAAATATCAAATTGGCTGGACCAAAACAATTGGGCTGGCAACTGAGCAAATAAAAAAAATCATTAGACATTTTGTCATTTATTAAGTTTATGATATAAAATTATTTAATTGGAGGGTAACTAAATGATTTCAAATTAACACAGGAATATAGGATTAAATAAAACAGGGAACAGTTTTTTTAAAATTCACAAAATTGTTAAAATGTCTATATTAAATGTTGCAATGATTTACGAAAATAAATAATTATTTTTGTTACACTTTAAATTGTCAAAATTTATTATTTATTTTGTTTTTGACGTTCTGAGCGCACAGAATTCAAGCCGATGATGAACCGATGAAAAAATTGAAATGATAACATTTACACATCACACATATGAAGATGCAATTGCAATTGATGACATAATCTAAACGCTGAGAGCTGCCTTTTACAACAGATTTGGTTAATTACAATTACAATTCAATGTGAACACATCAAGTTACCGGGCAATCTATTATGTCTTTATTCTCGATGATATTTCTATTATTTCTTTTATGAAAGAGAGCTGCGTTAGATAAGTTAAAATATAAATTTGTGATAAAATTTATTTAAATGATTAAACCGTGCGTGGTATGGGACATTCGACTAGTTTTTTTTTAATATAATAAAATTCCAAATTAAATTACGGTATTTAAGAAGGTCTAGCTCCTAACGACAGTAAGAGTTTTCCACAATTAATTATAGTAAGCATATAAGAAAATTACTAAATTTAAAAAAAAAATACTCTCAAACTATTACTCCGTACCGCAAGTTAATGTACGAAAATGTAATTCTACTCAATATAGATTAAATATAAGAAAAAAAACTTAAAATTCAGCTCGAACGGATATTATTAATATTAAAATAGAGAATTGACTAAAATTTGGATGTATACATATAAATGTGTCTTAAATTTTTTTTTTAATTAATCGATTTTATGCGTGTACTGTGGATAACTTATTGTTAACTCATTATTTTAAAACATTCTTCCGTTTTCATTTTTATTTTGTTTTTAGAAACTATATAATTTGTACATTTACATTACATTCGTTTGTATGTAAGTATGTATATACAAACACAAAATTATATCCCTGACGTAACGCGTGTCGTTTATATTAGTTTGATAGAATATAATTAACTATATCTTACAAGGAATTAGCTATTCAAAAAAGACATTTAAAATATTATTTAAGTTGAGTTGGCTTTAAACAAAAAAAAAAAAAATAATTTGTAACTTCTCAATAACTTTTTACTTATTTTTGATATATTATTTTAAACTGGAGGAAGTACAGTTAAAATATATTTTCAAACCTTTAAATATTTGAAAACATTCATAAGTATGTTAATATGAATATTATTGCAAGGAAAGATCATAGAGTCAATCCAAAATTTAATTAAATAAATTATTATAAGAAAGTATTTTAATGTATCTTATCGTTAAAATAAATAACAAAATATCCCTGCTTTCGATTATGACCGCTGTGCTGCAACATGCAAAAAAATCAACTGTCATCACGCTTTTGGTTATGCAGTTGACGACAATTGAAGATCGTAATGCTTTTGGTTATGTCAAACGGCATTCAAATTGGGAGCAAAAAATTTTATGATTAGTTATTGATCGTTATTATTCTGTGTTAGTGTATTACGAGGACAGGCAAAAAATATATGAGAATTTGTAACTATAATTATTGATTAATAATACTATAAACAAAAAGTTAAAAACAATAATATACATTCAAATTGAATAGAGAAAATGCACTAACACATTGAATAAACGAGGGAAAACATAAACAAAGAAGGGAATATTGAAAGAGAGAGTTGAAAATTTGGTGTTGTTAGTTTTGTTTGAAAATGTCTATCTTTATAGTATTATTAATCAATGCTATGATGTACTGTTTAATATTTTATTATGCATATTTTTATAAAAATTTAATTAAAAAAAAAAAAAACAAAAATACACACAATAAATCCCAATTCACAAATCTAAAATTTTTGTTCGATGTTTTGTCCAAAGTTTGCATATATCTACAGTTGATTGGTTTAATAGAAAGTTATGATTGATCGTCAATTCAGCATTACCGAAAGCAGGGTATAACAGAAAATTTAATATTTCTGGAATATCCATAGATATCAAAACGAATGTTACATCTTTCTTTGTCTATTCATTTTTTGTTTGTTCACAACGGTTACAAAACAAATTTAAAGAATATGAAAATAAACAATGATTTTAAAATCACAATATCAAAAATTTTATTTGATTTTCAAAAGTACAACTAATTGTACAACTCGAACGAACATCTAATGTGACTTTATTTTCCTATAAAAAAAAGCATACCCGCTGAGAAGTACTTTCAAAGTTATTTACTCCATTGTCGGCATAACTTCTTCACATTTTTTTAATAGATTGATTTCTTTGCATAAGGCTCATCATAATAAAAGAAAATATAAAAAGGTGTAGAACGGTATAGACAATTTAGTATAAAACTTTAGAACAGAAGTATATATTGAAAAAGCTTTTCAATTTGTAAATGAAATACATTTTTACCTTAACTTAGAATTAAGGAAATTTAATTTCATATATTTGTATTTACTTTATTATATTTATCATTATAAACGTTTAGTTTAAAAATAAAATAATAAGCCAAAAATTAGAAAATCGTCAATTTCATATTGTATATTTTTCTATTCGATATCGAAAATCCATCAGTATTAAAGTTTTAACTGCAACGTAGTATATTCCATAATGTACTGTATAGAAAATAATTAATTCTAAATTTATATATTCTGTTTTTTTCTGTATAGTTAAAGCATTATGCAAGCATTTTGAAGCTATTTATATTGTGAATAGGTCATTATAGATTGCAGAACATACTAGGTTGTAGTTAAAATTCTTCGTTCTAGCACAAGCATTTATTTTAAATCAAATATTCATCAAATATTTTATATCAAATCAAATATTTATTTCACATCAAATTGTATAAAAAAAAATCACTTCTGTGCAATTGCTCAAGAGATCCACTAGTAATTATATATTTATTTTTGATTTCAATTTATGTGTATAATAATAATCATCTCTATGTATAATATCATATCGGTAAATTGAATCATTTCACAATGGATTTGCTTCATTATTCTGTTAAATTGTAGGATATTTAAAAGGAAACGTAGCGAAAATAAATATTTTTTTCAACGTTTTCAATTTTTCAATTAGAAATTTCAATTGATAGATGGGGGCTATAAGTATACACTAACATATTAACATACAAAAAATTTATATTATCAAATTGCCGCAACTCACCCATCACCAGAATTAAATTTAAATTTAATTTTTATTTTAAATAAATTTATTACATATGCGGTTGTTGTCTATGATAAATCAATAAAAAAATTATATAGTGCCAAGAGTAAATTGAAAAGATGAAATAATTTGGAATAAATTAAAATGAATGCTTAGTGTGTGTGTCCGAGGCTAACGATGACTACTATTTAAACATTAACATCTGTTTTTAAACTTAACTTATTGTTTACCGTTCATCATATTGTTGTATAAGAAAAACAAACTAGATGCAGTTATTCACACAAGAAAGTACATTTTTGTTTTAACAGAAAAAAATTATTTGTCATTAGGAAGAATAATTAAATACTAAACAATTTAATTTTTGCCAGGTTTCTGGTCAATAATAAATTTTAATAGTTGATTGCAAATATCGATATATCGATACTTACTGCTTGTGGCTAACTTAGTTACAACTGGCCACTTATCTGGCAACAATTAAATTATAAAAATAAAAATTTGTTTAATAAATTAAAAAAATAAATACTGCTTATTACTTATAATTAAATACGGGATTTTTAAAAGGACATTAAAAATATCTCAGGAAAAACAAACAAAAAATTAGAAATGTTCTGTACATAAAATTTTAAGTTTTGTCAAATCAATAACAAAAAATCAGAATTGAATAATCGGGGTTTCTAGTCTATAATCTAGTTCTATAACTGTTTAATAAAAATTCTTATTACAATTCTAATGTTAATTTTTTTTTTTATTTCTATAAATTAATATATTTTATATATATAAATATATATATACATACTGAGCTATAACTACATTACATAGAACTCATCAAATCACATTAAGAAACAACAAATGAGAAATGTGTGTATCCTTTAATTTTAATTTCAGAATTGTTGCGCCTACAGTCTTTTACATAAAAATCATATCCACCATGTTCTTATCATAGTTATTTTAATATTATTATTACAAAATAAGATCTCATATTAGTTATTAAATTTTTTGAAAAAAAAAAAAATAATAAAAAAAATTAATATTCATATTGCAAAATAATAACAAAACAAAAACAATAAAAAAAATAAGAGGGGTAGAAAATGTAATACATCCGTTATCTTTAATATATGTCCTTGGACTATTACAAGAAAGTGCGTTTAACTATAAAATATAAGAATTAATATAAAAATAACTTTCCGTCAAATGTACATATGCATACATACATACATACATACATACATACATACATACATATATGTATGTAATTGTTATGTTAAAATAAAATTTTTAAGTATATATTACTACTATATGACAAATAACTATATTGGAAAATTTCTTACAAAAAAAAAAAAAAATCAGAAATAGAAAAAATAAAATAAAAGCACAAATAGGACTTTCAAAAGCCAGTTATACAGAAAGAGAGTGAGAGAAGAGAACAATAATAAAAAAAAAATTCGTTTGCTTCTATGAATAATAAATGAGTTAACAAAAATATTTCTTCTGCTGACTATATATACATATATATATATATATAATTATTACTTTACTTCCTGGTTTTGAATATAAGTGTTCCTCATTTTTTTTTATTTTTTTTTTTTTTTAGAAAAACATTGTGGTAAAAAGGACAATTATGTTTTCCATATAAATATACGAGTTCATGCATACATACAGATAACATTTAAAAATAAAAATTTTCCACAATACAAAAAAATCAGAAAAATTAGACTGTTGATGTTTTTTTTTTTATTGTAAAATTTTTTTGTTTTATTACTTTACAAAAGCTTCTTCTCTTCATAAGGACTTTCAATGTTTTATTTTTTTCTTGTTTTTAAATGGATCCTATAAAATACCAAAGTTTTTATGACTATTTAATTTTTTTTTTTTTTAACTTTTTAAAACTCGGTCATATATTACTGTATTATGTATGTGTACATATAAATTCATGTATATATATGATATGTGTATGTATATCCGGTTGTATTATGTGTCATGTGGTTAACTTAACACTATACATGAAAAAAAAAACAGAAAAAAAAACAACAAAAAAGTGTTGAGAAACGTTACTATGGCGTAACAAAATTATAAAATTATAATGGTACTTTTATAGTAACGATATTCTACCGGTAAAGTAATTACAAAACAAAAAAAAACAACATTAATAGCATCAGGGAAAGTAGTATCTATTGGCGAAGTCAAAGAATTATTTTGAAATTTTTAACAAACGAAAATATTTTTTAAATACGAAAAAAAAACGATTTTTGAAAATTCAGTCATTTTTTTTATACTTGCGAATGTGTTAGGTGTTCGAAAAGATGAGCAGGAAGTCAATAAATAGAATACTATATATAAACAAAACATAGATAGCCGTTTTTCGATCTCTCTACTCTGGAATCCTGGTAACAGTAACATAGATGGGAATGAGAAATCCGATGAACTGCTCCGATGAACTGCCCAGGCAAGGCCATGGATTTTGACAGGCCCCTTGAAGAGGACATTCCCACTCCAATGAGAATCGTCGCCTCAGAAACAGAAACTCTTCAACACTTCCTCTGCAGTTCTCCAGCATTAGCTAGAATCAGACTCTGGACTTTATATGAGATCTGTTCAATCTTTTCAATAACACAGAGTGGCTTTAGTATTGAGTCCCTGGGGAGAATAAAAATGAGAGAATTATCCCATACAACAACTAATAACAACAAATAGGTCATCAAAAAGCAAAATTAGGTGCTAATTGATTTTCCAGCAGCAACTGGAATAGCCACTTCTAGCTATCTATATAAAAACAAGATCGATGGAGTGAGTGAAGCTTACACGCATGAACTTTCCAAAAAGGTAAACTGTTAGCCTGACAACTCTCTATCAACGGATCATGTCAGTTGATTCATTACAGTTGTGATTAAATCAGTGATTTATTACAGTTTTGGCAAGTTATAAGCCAGTGAGTATGCAATAAATGAAAAAAAACACATTAAAAAGAAAAAAATATGAAATGGACTTACAATACGAAGGAATGTATTGCTTATTGAGACTATATACATTTGAAAATGAATGTTGCACAAGCAGGTACAATTTGAATATAACATGGACGGCAAATTTAGATTTGCCTTAAATAAAATTATATATGAGAAAATATATTTAGTAAGCAGTTTAAGTAGACACATAAATTTACTACGGAAAAAATTGTCGAGACAACCAAATAATTAAACTAAGAGATTAAGACACTTCTCAACAGCATATCTTACACCAAAGCTTAACTATTACCTTATGATTTGAAATATAAAATTTAATTTTTTTTTTATATAAAATCTATCGGCAGAAGTATATTTGCTAAAAATCATCTCCTAAACCAATTTTAGTCAATATTAGTTAAATTGTAATTAAATGATTTACCAAATATCAGTTCGAAGTTTTTTTTTGTTAAATTTTTAAAGTATTATGACATAGTAGGGTCTCTGAGCGGTTCAAACGTTAATTGACAATATTCATTGAACTTCAAGTGAACTTCAATTCAAATTCAAGTGTGCCATTAATCAAGTCAAAATCGAAAACGAATGTTTGTGGAAAATCAGGAGTGTAGAATATTTGAACAAAAACAAAAAAATTAAATGCTTATGAAATATTGAGAGATGAGCTTTTTGTTTTTTTCTTTATTCAGTTTTTATACAAATACAATTAAACTAAAAATAAATGTAAATGTAGCAAATCATTTTATTTTGTTTAGCTTTACAGCTGTGTAATCTTATAATTTTAAAATTTAATTTTCACAGCGTCATAATAACATTAAAGTACAAATTACAAAGAGTTTAAAGTTAACAAAAATAAGCTTTTAGAAATCGACAATAAAGTAACTGTAGAAAGAGCAAAAAAATGAAATAAACACCTTGAGAACCATTATCGCCACACTAAATTTTTTTAAGTAACCACTTTTCTTTTTTTATTTAAAATTATTACACTAGCAGCTGCAGTTGTTAAATAACAATTCACATTCATTATCTAAACCATGTTACTTCATGAATGAATAAAATATGCAAAAAACAGTTATCAATACTGATTGAACGTATAAATGCTAAATTTTCATCCTTTTTACTTGACAATAATACTTGTGATGAAGATTGAACGTGTCAGGGATCCTACATGTTTTCATATTTATCAACCAAAATAGCAGAAGTTGTCAAATATATATATATCTACAAGAAAAACCACGAAAAGTGTGCCTTCAAAATCGTGCTCTTGTGTATTATAATATAGATAAAATAAAAATTGATTTTGATCGCCACGGCCTGCATCATCGCCGATTGATTGAATGAAAAAAAAACGAAGCACACGAAAAATGTGCCTTTACTAATCGTGCTCTTTTGTATTATAATATAGATATATTTCGATCATCAGCATTCAGATTATTTAGTTCGATATTGTTCAATTTATTTATATCGAGAAGATTCTAAATGTGGCGATAAATACAACATTTTGGTATTAAATTTTAAATTTTTTTTTTGAATAATTCCGCCTAGGCAAAAATCTAATAGGAAAATTTTGACATTACATGAGAAAATTATCGTATCTTCAATCGTGTTCAATTATTAGACGACAGTTAAAATTTTTAAATAATTTTGTACTAATTTTAAAAAATAAAATTATTATTAAAAGTAAATTGTTGTTAAGTTTTGTAAATAAAAATTAAAATATTAAAATTGTTTGTTGTTGTATCTAAATACAAAAATAAAATTTTGAAAATAATAAAACTAGAAAATTTATAAATACATGTAAATAACTACAATTATGCAAGTGTATGCATTTTCCAATTTTTAATCTTATTTCACTTTTTAATGTTTTAATTTTATTAACCTGGTTTATAAAATTGAAAAATTGCCATTCAGAATGTAAACAAATACTGAATAGAGAAACTAAAATTTAAAAATTTGTACTAAATTTTATTAAAAAAAAAGTGTTCAATTTATTCATCGTATTTTAAGTCTATTATGATACCGATTTCATACTCAAAAACTCAATTGACACAATTTTACTCATGTGAAACGCATCGCCCAGTCTATTATGGGGTGATAATCATTTATATATATGAGAATTAGTATTTAAACTAAACCTTTTTTTAATTAAAATTGTAATTAATAATGGTTTAAACTAAATTAAATTTAAATCGATTGTTATTGTATAATTAATATTTTTCATTAATTACCTTGTTTTCTATTCCAAATTGTATTTAATAAAAATTGTAAGCAAATAATAAATTAAATTACATATGATCACATATCGACAGATTCCTTTAAAAAACGAAGGAAGTGAGATAAAGCTAATATAAAATGATGAGTAAATTTACCATCACTATACCATTGATGGAATAACTCTATATTTTCTTTAATATTTTTTATTTTATGTCATTTTTATTTAACATTTTGAAGCTAGCAACAAAATTAATAACATTATTATAAAGATTTTCGAATTGCAAATACTAAAAAATATGCACAATACATTAAAAAAAATATATAAGTATATAATAAACATAAAAATGTAGTGAACATGTACAAGAGACTATCATAGGATAAAATAACATAACAATAGTGTCACGTAAAAGTTAAAAGAAAATTATTATTAAGTAAAAAAAAAAATTTTTTATTTGGATTTGTTTTTAGTTTTTAGATTTATAATCATATTTACAAATCTTATAAAAAATTTGTTGCTTTAAAATTTTTGAAGATTCAAAAGAACAATTCCTAGGCTTTATTATTAAAAAGAAAATATGGGTCATAATTTCTTTTTATTTTTTTGCGAAATTTCTGGAATGTTTTTTCTTGTTTTTTTTTTGTATATTAGAAAAAAAAAATTATCTTCATGAATGATACAAATACAATATTGTAGAAATGTTAAACTATATTTTTTTTTCTTATTAAATTTTCAATTTATTAGTTTCCTTTTTTATTTATTAAATAATGATACATACTTATTTGTTGTATGAATTATATAATGTAGTTGATTATATGTATATTTTGAGGTTTGTTTTAGACTTAAACATCAATATACACAAATGTTTGTTAAGTCCTTTGGTAAAATTCCAATGATTATGTTAAATTCAGATTCAAATTCTATAATTTTGAATCGATTTGTCTCCAGACTATTTTTTTTTTTATGTATGTTTTATTCAATGCTTTCACTAATACTCATCATATAATATTAATTTTGCTTTAAGGCAATTTACGTCGTATTAGTTCATACTAACCTATAACTATGTACATACCATAATAAAATTCATCGTCTATTTGGAAGTATATTTTGATATATTGTGTGAAGTTCATTAAACTTGTTTTCCTTTGCAACATTAATTTTCAGTTTTAATAATCTGAACTTAGTATAGTTTATATTGATTTGTAATAGGGGAACAGTGGCAATCTCGACTATCCGAACTTGTTATATACTTAATATTTATTAGTAAATAATTAAAAAAAAATTATTTGAAAAACTGTAGCAAAAACATATGCATTTAAATTTAATCGAATTTTAACACAAAGTCAAAATAAATGGAATTGTCATGCTATATAAAAACATCGTACAGTACTTGGGTATGACACTTAATGCCAAATTTCAATGTATCGGTATGTACAATACAATTTTCATATACAAATCATATATTAAAGCCAATCTGGGTTCTGTTGCATAAACTTGAGAGTAAACTGTTATAGTTTTAAAGATCAAAATTATCAAAAAAAAAAAAAAAACAACAAAAAAAAAAATTAGAAAAAGGATCAAAAAAATATCAACCAAACTTTTTTTGTCTAGTTCTTTTTTAACCTAAACAATCACATGATACATCATTTAAAGTACAAACATACAATACACATTTTTTGTACTTAGCGTATACCAATTTCAATTCAATCCAGACGCAGTTGCATAATTTTACATATATACATAGGTATGTATATTTGTTATATAACCTCTAATTCACCATTAGACTATTTTAAATGAGATTCACTATATCTATTAATGTAACTATATATTGTAAAAATTAAAGTCAATATTATACACTCTGAGTCCTGTTACAGCAAATAATTAAAAATCTCTTAAAAAAAAAAAAAAAAAAAATAACACACAAATTGGAAAATACGTAAATAAAAATGCATCATCATTTTAGAATTCTTGGTAACAATTTCATTGTATTTTTTTTTGTTGTTTTTTTTTTTTTTTGTATTATGAATCTGTAACCTAGAAATCAACTGCGTCTGTAGAATTAATTTTTTTTTTTTTTATTAAAATGATTTTGTACAGGATGTCTCAAGTATAATCCATTAAGCCTTTAAAAATTATGTAGTTAAGTATACGGTAGAAAAAATAAATATCATAAATAAATCTTTTCTTGCATATTTAATCCTTTGACAATGAAATAAGAGAACTGCTATAATACGATATAAATGTACCAAAGTATACGATTGTTTAAAAAAAAAAAGTGTTAAAGAGCTTTAATTGATTAAAGTAAAATTACAAAAAATTATAAAATATTATTATGTATATATGTAAGTATGTATAAATATATATACTTATGTACAAATATATATATATATATATATATGTAATATGTATATATATATATGTCATATGTATATATATACTTATGTATATATACATTTAAGTTTGTCGAAATAATTCAAACTATTTTTTCTACTATAGTTACTCGTAATTATTAATTTTAATATTTTTATTATAATTTTATTAAAAACTTGTGACATTTACAGATTTTTGTGAAAAATCTGTATAAATTTATAATCTGAAAAACAATAATAATAATTTAGGAATAAGCTTAATTAAAATCAATTTGTTCCTTAATTTTAAATGAAAAACTTTCTGTTGAAATCAAAATTTTTAACTTGAATTGAAATATTTTTCTGTTGATAGAAAACAGCTATAAATTACGGTATCAAAACAATTAAAAATTCTCAATGTGTACAGAAATTGATCTCTGATATCATGAAAATTCAATATAATTGATTATTTACAGTCAATTATTACTATTAATTAGATTTAAGGCCGGTTTTCATGAGGAATTTTTAAATGAAAAATTGGAGTATAGAAAGAGAGGAATATTAGTATACCGTTAATGTGTATAAGGGAGTAAAATTATAATATTTATACACTAATTTTTATATAACAAAACTGACATATTATTTTAAAGCTATGTTAGTATTGAAAATATGGTGGATAACTATCGGAAACATATCTTTGTGAAGATAAGGCTTTTTTAAATATTCTCCGATATTTAAACGATTTTCCGACATTTATGGCGACTCTCTTGATATTTCTCCCAATATTATTGCCATTTTCCCGATATTTTATTATTGTTTCTCTATCACACTTATGGAATTTTTATATCTTCTGCCTATGCTCTGACCATTCGCCGATATATCAGCTAAATAAAAACCGGCCTTTATGCTTCAATAGCTTCAAAAGCAAGTAAATTCATTAGATGGAATTACTGCAGTATATATTATGAAAAATTACATCATCATTATCATTAGATTTCTTGAACCAATTTATAGGATAGGAAATAATAAAAAATTAAACTCTTTGATTACTTTTACTTTTCCACTGTTTTTCTTCAGATGCTCTTAGCTCTTTTGATATAGTTACATACTAAAAATTCTAAAGAAAAACTTATTGTAAAGAAAAGTGTTCATGCCATAGTTTTGTAAATGAAGCAAAATAAAATTTTTTTGTATAAATTAGGACACTAGGCCACGTGTGCACATATTGAGAATTTTAATAATAAAATTATATTATTTTTTGTAAACGTTTGAATTAAATAGTAAATAAATAAATAAATAAATATTATACGATTTCCTTAAACACGAACTGGTCCATAACTTATTATTCGAGCTGTGACAAATCTGTGGATATTGTTACCAGGATTTCTGTCTGGTTGTCAAACACTCTATCAACCATATGAGAAATGGCGAAGAATAGGGGCAAATTATATATTTGGATCGATTTTAATCGAATCGTTCATTGTTATCGTTAGAGTTATTCGATTAAGACTAATCGTTAGTACAATTATGTATTTCGATGAAAATTGTATCGAAAGCGTTTAAAAGTGCTGACAATGTCAAATTCAAATCTACGATGAAAATGACATATGTTAAATGTCAAATTCAAATTATTATTCGAAAAAAAATAAACCAAACAGTGTTATATTTGAAATTTTAAACCTTAAAATTTAGAAATTTTTAAATTAAATATAAATTATTAAATTATATATTTAGTTAATAGATATATAATGATTTCAGTAGAATTATATTTTTCAAGTTTTGATAGTGATGAAATTTGTGTTAACGGACCTAAATAATTCAGGTATTTAATATATTCTTCACATTTTCTTTTGAACTCGGGTTTTTTATAAGATTACTTGGAAAATTTGTGGTAGTTTATCATTATTTCCATTAACTTTTCATATTGAAGTTTGTTTGCAACTTGCCTTTTATCTCGATTAAAATTTATTTTAATACAAAATAATTATTAAGAATAAAGTATATTTTTATTTACATTTTAACTTTTAAATTTATTTTTATTACAAAAAAATATCACAAATATAAAACAAAACACCAAGCGTCACTTTTTTTTATTTTACTGTTCAGTTCAATATTAGAATAATTTGTACAAAATCTCTTTCGGTGTCTCTTTTGCGGCAAAATTTTACATCGGTAAATTTTATCTATTTCGTTGATAATTTCTGAACGATATCGAAATACATAATGACAAATTTGCATTTTGACATTTCGTTCGATCAAATCGTAATCGTTATCGAAATACATAATAGGCACCTTAATGTCAATCTAAATGTCAAGACAGATTCGACAGTTATAAAAACTATTAAGTTTTCATCGCATTGCAAGCGTTTTAACTAAACAGTGATCTGTCAATAAATACATAACTTGTCCCTATTCCATAACTCTTTGAAAGTTTTGCAGGAACTAATTGTATACTTCTTGTTATTCTTAGTGCCATTTTACGTCATTTATTGCTTAATATAGATGAATTTTATCTCTTAAGAGTCACACACACACCCGTATTTGCTTAATCGTTAGATTCGTATTTTTTGTCAATCTACTGATTACGCTACAGAGAGAATATAATACGGTGAATTCGGAAATGTATCCAAAAACAACATACAATGTATACATAAATATAACGTATTAAATTTTCTGAACTAACTACATTGTGTTGCAAACGCAATGTATTCAGTTTACAATTCCGATCGTTATAAACACTTTGTATGTGAAATAAACGTCAAATTAAATGTCAAAAAATTATACTTATGCGCATACCTAAAGTTTGAAATTGAATATTTTTGTGTAAAAATTTGGAATTTGGAAAATAATTTTTTTTAAATCATTTTTTGGAGTCTTTCAAGTTGATTTATCATTTAATAGTTAATTACTTGTGTAATCACCATTTGTACATATTAACAAATTTTTGGATACCCAATTTAACGACTCTTTTGTTGTAAAATTACGTCACAAATAAATTATCAAATGAATTTCCGATCACGATACAATGTTTATTTCATTTTTGAACATTTCAGATCTCGCAACAATTTTTGACACTTCAGATCTTTTTGTATCAGCAACGTTGTCGATATACATTTTCGATGTCAAGGATGGTCAACAAGATATAACTAATATAAAAACAACAATTTTAAATTAATTCCATCAAACTATGCATCAAAATTTGTCTAACACTTTAAACACAAAAATTCAAATAATAAAAGATACTTGTGAAGTCAGTTACACCAAGAAAAATCGAACTGTAGCAAAGGTTTCGGTTGACTATTCAATTTTTATTCGTTGACGTAATTTTTTTTCAAAATGTATCGTTTTTCTTTCGTGAATTCAAATCTCTTGATAAAATAAACTTGCTAATCAATTTTGGAATTGTAAAACTATAACTGAGTGCTAAAACAATAAAGCTTATCCACCGATTTTATACCAAAGATAAAAAAAGAAGAGATGCGTTTACTTAAGAACTGTTATTCACAAAACCAATAAAAAATATGAAAATATGCTACGAAAATAGCTGCATGTCTTTATATGACAGACAAGCTGGATATGATATATATAAGTAATTCTCTTTATTTTTTACTGATGTATATCAAAAAAGCCGTTGGTTATTATATATTTTTTTAGTATTCCGTTTTTAAATTTTTTTTTCAACTTTTTGAGAAATGTTGCTTTATAGTTAATTAAAAAAATTTGTTTTTTGAGTTGTTTTTAAAATTTTCTATGTAGGGAAATAGGTGCTTAAATTATCAGAGATAAGAGTTAACACACAACTTACGCATAAATCACTCATCTCAGATGTTTTTTTTATTAATTTCTCTCTTTATTAAGGTCACTATTAAATGACATTCAATTAGTCTGTGGTCATTGAATGTTATGTGAAAAGTTAGAGTGTACGGTCTGAATTTTTAGTCGAAAACATAAATTTTTTGACTAAATTTTGATTCGTAAGCAAGTTTACAGTTAATTTTCAATACAATCTATATTCATCTACTCTATTATTATAATGTTAATTTTTTTTTTTTTTTACTAATTTTAAATAATATCCCCAAATTTTTTCGTAACGTCAAAAAATAACTAGAAAGAGGTAATGGGGAAGTTTAACAGATTGACGGGGTAAATTAGAACATTGTTAATACTTACAATACAATACCCCACTTTAGAAAAATTAAATTTTTGTTATTAAGTATACAATTTTTTTAGAATGAAAAATTATAAAAGCAAGATAAACAGAGGGAGCAAGAGCTTAGAAATGTACGAGCTAGCAGCTCAGAAGGTTCTGTAAAAGAAAACACTTTGCGTTAAGTAGCAAAACATTTCGATCTATGTCATGTCACTTTGTACAAATTTATAAAGAAAAAAATAAAGAGAAATAGTGTTGTGTTGGTTATAAACAACCAAGAAAGGTGTTTTCTGTACAACAAGAAGAAAAGATAAGTGATTATTTATTAAAATGTTCTAATATCTATTTCTGTTTGGTTCCTAAAAAAGTAAGAAAACTAGTTTATCAATGTGCTACATTTTTTAAAAATTGAGAACATTCCATCTTCTTGGTATACAAACGAGATGTCTGGAGCTGATTGATTTTCCACATTTATTAAAAGAAATCCTAGATTAGCTATTAGAACATCTGAAGTGAGCTACTTTGTTATCAGTTCTTTGAAAAGCATATAACATATGGAATGTAGATAGAACTGGTATAATTACAGACTATACAGTTCAAAAACTTAAGAAAATTGTAACTCAACATGGACTTTGTTAATAAATACTCCATAAGTTAATAGTTACACCTGAACAGTTAATATTAACCTCAAACACAGTGGTTTTTTTTTCTATTAACAAAATATCATATTTAATATAACAAAAATCTTTTAAAAAGACTATATGATTATACTATTATTTTTAAAAAAAAACGGTTTATCACAATAATAATTTTATAACTATAAATCATTTTAAAAAAATTATATTTAGCCCCTTTCTCTCTTACTTATGTATAAAACAGGTAAAACTCGGAAAATAAAACAAAATAATTTAATTAAATTTAGTATGGTAGTTTAGGTATGTATTAGGTAGCAATGATTACAGAAAAATCGGTAAATTTAGACTAAGGATGTCTATTGTGATATCACAGAATCAAACCACAACATTCAATTTTCTCGAACTTGAAAAAATATCGTAACCGAAGGAAATTATAATGTTTATGTTTTAACATTAGAACAAAAATTAATGCACCTAGAATGGAACACAATATGAACACCATATGTCTATTTAATTCTTAGTACAAAATTCAAAAAACCAAATCGATTTGTCTATATTGCCAAAACCTTTTACACATATATACATAATAAATTTTATACAATTAAAAAAAAAAAACAACCAAAACTCGATCTTTCTTTCAAGCTATTCAAAATATAATTAAATACATATAAACCTATGTATAGTTATATTTATATACAAAAATTTCATTTCCTATTTCATTATAATTTTATATACTCGAAAAAAAAATTTATAAATACATAATTTAAATAAAAATCTTTTAATAAATATTGTTTTCATTAAAAAATAAAACAAATAATAAATTTCACACTAATTAATTTCACCATACGTACATAACATTTTTCTAAAACAAAAAAAAAAATAAAAAATTCTCTAATCAATTATTTTAAATAGAAAATTAAATGGTGAAATTTATTATTATATTTCGTTTTTTTTTTTTTATTCTTTTTAAATAAAAAATTTCATTAAATTTTTCCATCTTACAAACGTCATTATTCATAATGACTTAAAAATAAAAACAACAATAACATAACCCTACATAATAATACTACGAAAAAAATAATAATAATAATAATAATAATAATAATAACAAAAAAAGTGTATATTGAAAAATTAACAAATACTTAAAAACCAAACATACCTGTTGCAATGATGGCATATTGAAAAAGTTGACAATTTTCTTTCTAATTTACCCCCAATAAGAATGTGAAATAAAAACACAAAAACAAAGAAGAAAACAAAACAACAAAAACAAATAAATATGCTGTTTTATATTATCCTTTACAGACTTATCAGAATAAAATTGAGAATTTTCTTTTTCTTTCTTTCTCTTTTTATTTTATTTTACTCTCTATTGCTCTTTTTATATTTTATTGTCGTTTTTGCTTGCAGTTCTTGCTTTGCAGAACTATATTCGTTTTCTGTTTGTTGTTTTTGTTTTTTAATGTGTACAAAATGCTGCACCACACTATGCTGCTATGCTTCTTGTGTTGCTTTTGCTTCAATAGTATAATAGTAGTACTATTAGTGTAGTAGTCATGAAAAGAGAAAAAAATATATACAGTACAGTTAGTTTATTGTTTTATTATTACATATTATTTTTATTATATAGATTATAGATATTATTTTTTTTAAATATTATTTCTGTTGTGCAGTTCTTTACTATTGTAGATATGTATTTTGTTTAGATAAATGATACTTTTTAACTCAAATAATATGTAAAAATATAAAAATTTGTTGTTGTTTTTAAGCGACGAAGGGTGTGTGCAGTTATTTTTATTAAAGCGGAAAATTTTTCTACTTCTGTCAATTTTTTTTTTTGTAATTTTCTTTCTGTTTTGTTATTGTTTTTGTTGCTTTTTATATTATTTTTTTATTTGCAATTGTAGTTTACAGTGGTGCTATATTATTGGTACGCAAAATAGTTTACCAAAACTTACAATTAATATTTATTTTGAAATAAAAAAATATTCAAGTGGTGTAACAGCCACATCAATCAGTCTACACTAGGTCACGTTTATCACTCCAAACAAAACAAACACGATCTGGACCATTATACCTATTTAGCGAACAGACCCGTAGTTGTTATAAATTTGTGAATATACTCAAAAGAAATCTTTCAGATCTCTGACAGATTGTCAAACATATGCTCTATTTTTTATTATGTTCGAAATACTATTTTTGGTTTGATTGCCATTATGTAGGTAATGTCATATTTTGATAACGAAAATGGGAACATATTTTGGAGCTTATATAAATTGTGCATTTAAAAGTTCATTGGTTCAAAATATTAGATCGAAAAAGTTGGAATGGATCGGTTCGAAATCTGTTAGACAAGCGTTTGATTGATATACAAAAGCAAAGTTGTTCTAAAAATTTTTGAAAAAGAGCAATGAATTCGGAGATTGTCAAGACTAAAAAATATTGAGGAAAATCAAAGTTAAGGTTATTTGCTCCATAACAAAAAAGTACTTGAGCATAGATATTATTCATTGCATGGCAACAATTAAGGCAAATAATATCAATACTCATCTAGTCGATGAATATTATAATACGATAATACTATAATAATCATCTGGTCGACGAGACGATTTCATCACTTACAAGATTTTAATATCAGTTTGCCGCATCATTCTACTACTAATTTTTTCGTTTTACTGATTAGGAGAAATTCATGAGAACAAATTTATTTAAAAAAAAAAATATATATTTTGTAAAATTAAATACATAGCGTTAGATTCAACAGATTAGATGGTGAGTTAAAGCCTTTCAAAAGGGATTTTGTTTTTAGTGATATATTAAATACTTTAATTGATGTCAATTTTCCTTTCATTAAATAAACTAAAAAATAAATATTTTGTGTGAGTCACAAGCATTGATGAAGGAAGTACGTTACTTTCAAAATATACATATTTTATGGAGATGAAGAGCACAAACCACGAAATATTTATTTATTCACCATGTAAATGCTGCAGAGAATTTCACCTATAAAATAATGGCAAAAATTATAGTACAATACTTAAGTTCAGAATTAATCGTATCTACTTAAGTACATACTAAAAAGGCCAAATCAAATCGAATTTTTTATGAACAAAATATTATTATTTTAAATTCGTTTATTAAAATAATATAAACAACTACAAAAAACGATAGCTAACCACTACAATTTATTTTGAAATAACTAGTCAGTTTTTTACATTTAATTTTATCAATTTTCGGGACATTAACTGTTAATTATAACACAAAAATTAACTATTTTCCATAACTAAGTAGCATTTTTTTTCAATATAATAACTTTCATCTCTATTAATTTACCATTTAATAAAATTCAGAACTCATAAACATTTTTTTTTACATTTCTATAAATTGATCACCCCTTTATGAAATAAGTTTCCAATAAATGATCAAATATAATTCCTAATGTTGTGTAGATGATTTTTTTGTTTTTTCAAAGAATATAAAAGTTATTTTCCATGAGCAAAATTGGAAAACAGAGGAAACAAAATCTTGAAGACTTAATATATTAAATATAATACATAAGTATAAGTAACTATATCAGATATAAAAATATAAATATATAAACTTGATCTTTGGATTTTTTACCTTTCTATTTTATGAATAATGAAAGCAGAGTGTAATTGAACATACATACCCTGAGCAAGATTCGAAATGGGAACTGATTCTGATTACTAGTCAGATGACATTATAACTACACCATGTAAATCGGCGTGAATAAACTATTATTTCCTGAACAATGTGTACCTACCTACCTAATAAAACCAAATTATGTTAATTACTATACATATATATTATTGTAATGTAACTGTACTATAAATAATTATTGCCAATGTGATTAGGTTCCTGACCGCATTTTATTTGCGAATTTAAAAAGTGATGCGAAAGTGAAGAGCAAATTTTAAAACATGAAAATAATTTTGCCAAATTAAAAGTATGCAGTTAGACACAAGCACATTTAAAAATATTTGTTTTAACATGATTAAATTTAAAAAATATAGCTTTATACCTTTCTCATGATTCTCGAATCGTATATGAGTCGAAGCGAATATGCTAGTTGAACGGTCGTGTAGAGGTGATCACGATTCGCGAATAAATTTATCGGCTGTGGAAAAGTCGCTGCTAACTTAACACTCGAAAATTAAATATTTTAAAAAGTAAATAAAAACCAAAATCGTTTTTGTTTTTGTGCTAATAAATTTTATTAACATAGTATTTAAAGATACTTATATTTTAAAATACAAATTAAAATAAACAATCAAAATACAAATTAATAAACAAATAAAAATGAGTAGTTACAAGCTGTTTATGATGACATTATATTCTGAATTCAATAAAAGCTAAACTGAAGCCTCAAATTATAACAACTGATAAAAGTACGATTTCACGCTGAAGGAAATTATCACTGCAAATAATTTTAATTTAGGTTTGAATTGTTTGGGATACATTTACTGTTACTTTTCATTTGAGATTTTTTCAAGTTTATTTGAATATGTAAGAACACTTAGGACGCGAGAAAATTCTCTGCCCTATGGAATAATATTTAGTTTTTTGCTCAATAGAGCATCGACAGCTTCAATCCAATGCTGTCAGGGAAATTACCCTTATGGTTTTTATATTTTTTTGTTTTTGTCTTTTTAACTTTTATTTAAAGTCAAACCATATTTGTAATCATATTATTATCTATGTATGCAGTACATAGATGAATAAATAAATAAATAATTTATTCCACTCTTTGACTTCACGTTTTGGAGATCGTAATGCATTTAATTTGGTTGCAAATCGACCCTACAACACATTTAATGCACTTTTATTCCATCCGAATTTGCTGTTCCCCCCAAGCCAAATCAGGATTATTTTCCATCAATTGCACCAGTTTATCAAAAGTTAAAACCTACTTGAAGTATTTAGTTATTTTGGTTAATGAATAACTACATAAATATAAATAAAAAGAAATTGTATAAATTTGAAGAAATATCAATTTTTAATTGTTGCTCAATAAGTAATGAAATTGCTTCATTTTTCACTGTCAAAAATATGGGTTAATAAAAAACTGAACACATTTCTGAAAGTGAACCGACACAAACTAATTAATTATTAATTACTATTTATTTAATTAAACATAAGAAATTTATGTACAATACACAATATCAGTTCAATCAATGCTAGTTGTGAAAAAGCAAAAGCACTATTTCTATTGTCGTCAATTTCCTCACTGCCAGTTAGAGTAGATTCAACAGTTAGACAGACAGTTTTAAGCTAATCATCATTCAATAGTTCAGTCAAAAAACTCTGAGGGTTAAACTGATAAATGTGTAACTTACCGATAAATGTGTAACGCAGACGGAAAAATTTTGAAATAAATTTTAATAGTTAGCAAAAATATTTAATAAAAACCATATTTTCTTTATTTCATCAAATATTTTTCTCTTTTACGTTTCAAAAACGTAAAATTTAAATTAAATAACTGTGTAGAAACACATTTTTATACTATTGTATTGCATACGGAACCTGATTTTCGAAACCTTAACAAATACGATTTTGAGACGGGTTTTTAAGCTTTTATTACCCCAATGTCAAAATTATGTGTTTGATTTGAAATATCTATAACTAAAATTAATTTTTTGACATTAATAAACACTTGCAATTATAATAAATATCCTAAAAAAATGAATAATATTTAATATAACAAACATATTAATTAATATTATATATTTGATTTGATGAAATTATTTTAAAGAGAAAAAAAAAGCAGCCAGCATTGATTGGGAGCGTGTCATAGCCTGTATTTTATTTGCCTGTAGTATAATTTGCCTTTATTTTCATTTGACATGTATTACGTACTTATCATTTGCCTGTACATTTTACTGCATTTTATTTGCCTGTATTTCATTTGACTGGATATGCTGGATACTGAATATGTTAGATATATATATATCATGTAATGAATATATATGCGAGAAATGATTTTAGTGTTGGATTCAAAATCAAAGTTCTACTACACCTTTTACAGAATATTTACCTAAATCATTTTTATGCGTAGCCGCTTTGGATACAAACAAAATTATTGAATTCGAAAACATTAAATGAATTAAATTCGGGTTTTGTAATTTTGGGATTTTGAAATTTTAGAATGTTGAGGTTTTGTATTTGAAATGTTGTGGGCAATGTACACATAAATACAGACAAATAAAAATGCAGTCAAATGAAATTGAGTCAAATTGAAATACAGGTATGTGATAGTAACCCGCATTGATTCTATCAAATGAAACGAAACATTTTTTTTTCGTATGACAATTTCTTTTCTCTATTAAAAAATTTCAGCTGGTTACGAAAGCAAAAATTAGTTTTGCTTTTAAAACAAAAAACATTCTCACAATTGATTATTTTCTGCCATATTTAAAATTTCCAAATTTACTTTAAACCTCAAATATTAATTGTGTTAATTGAAATTTTTTGATGCCTTTTTTGCTCATTAGAGCCGGCGCGGATACAAAATTTAAACCTTTAGAAACTCGTCACATTTGTTTTACAATTTTGATTTGATAAATGTAAACACAAGATGTTTTATTTCAAGCATTACTTCAGGCATTTCGAAAGTCAAGAAGTATTGATTGGTCCGCAATTTACTTTATGGTTGTTTATTATTTTTATCACAGTTACTTAAATAGATAACAAAAATTATCCCGTCTGCTTTACCTAAATATGTTTAATCATATTTGGTCCGTTTGTATATGTACAAAATCTTACTTGATTAATGATAATTTAGAATTTTTCTTTATTATCATAAACTGTGTACAACCATTGATAGACCATTTTTAACATAGAAATAATTCCAAGTCTATCATGGGATGAACACCCTAACTGCTTTTACACAGAGATTTAGAGTACACAATAACATACAATAGATTTTCTGTCGAATTTTTAGGGTATATCAACTATTGTAGAGTGTAGAGTACTTCGCCTTCATAATAGCACAGTTCCATTTTAGTTTTTTTTTAACAAAAACCCTCAACAAACCCTGTACAAATATATTAAATAAATCAATTGTATTAGGTTCAGGTTATAGCGATACGTAAAATTAATGCGTGAAAATTTATGTTTTTAATGTTATTGCAGCGGTAGACATGAAATTATAATATTCGTGTTCCTTATACAAAAAAATAGTAGTTTAAAATAATTCAGACTAGTTGGTAAATAGAATGATAATTGCTTATTTCAGAAATGAAACATAAAGTATTTACTTCGGTCATCTAATTAACTACACGGGTTGAATTATTTGAAAGTAGAAAAAAAGTAAGTAGTTTACTCTGTAGAAGCAGCACAAACACTACGTTTGTTCAGTGGATCGAGAACAGAATCAGACAGAACAGTTTTGGAAAATTAACTTCAATTAACTGTCAAACACTTTCGAACCACTTACAACAGAAACATCTATTGAACACTCTTTTTGATGTTTTTTGAACTTTTTTGTTCTAATTTTTGCTTACTCCCATTACTCTCAAAATTTTTTGTTTAACTGTCAAAGTTTAAAGAAAAAAGAACAAAAAAAGTTGTCCAAAACTGTTCTTGAAAAAATTTAAAACAAAAAAGATCAATTTACATAAAACTGTTTTGTACAATCTAATGAACATCGATCAGAACACTTTTCGACAAAAAAGTTTAATTAACGGAAACTAATTAACAGAATAAAGTGTTCTTTTATACTCTAGAACGTTTAAGAACAATTTACTAAACAAATCTATTATGAAGTTATAAGAATGATAAATTTTATTCTAAAAAAATAAATTGTTCTCAATTAAGTTATAAAGTTTCATAAAATATAATATAGCTTCATAAAATATGATATAGCTATATAATATATACTTATGGTGACGTGAAATAAAGTTGAGAAAATAAAACGGAACCGACTTTTTTGCTAAATGTAGAAATAAAACAGAGTTAATTTTTTTAAATTCTGATATTTCCAAACAAAATAAAGTGCAATTATTAAAAATCTAACTTTCGCTTACACATAACTATTTTTTATAAGTAAGACTGCATGTGTAATTCGTTTGTCAAAACAAAATTTTGCATTTTTAAATACAACATTTTTACAGGTCTGTCTTCAAAACACAAAATTCTGCACTATTTTGATTTCACAAACGAACAATTTTACATTTTTTTCATGTTTCCTACACTGCTTTTCTATTTAATTTTGGTTTTATTAATAAAAATCAATTCATTAGATGATGATGAAGAAGTATTCAAAAGCTGCGATTTAATGAAATTTATCCCAGAAACTATTACTGCATTTTTTTACATTTTTATTTAGGTTTTACTTCAAATACTGACATTTGATATTTTCTTTGTTTTTTCTTTAATTTTTTTTATTATGTTGTCTAATTGTACTTACAGGTTAAAAATGAATAACCGTCGAAAATTTAAAGTTAGAAAATGCAGAATTTTTTAGAAACGAACATGCATTCTTTTAGGTTGAGAAACAAACGCAAAAAATTAAAAATTCAGAATGCGGTCAACATTTTTTTGAGAAACGAATTCACCATTTAATAAATTTAAAAAAAACTTATTAATTTCTTGTGATACTTAGTAATGTTCGTAAATACTGTAAAAAAAATTAAAATCCTCTTTTAGGATGTAGTTACATGTTTTATTTTAAAATTCGATATTATTAAAATTTTTGGAAAAAAGGTACTCCATTTTCCATCTATTGAAATTTGATAAAATTTTATGCACCTTACAAAATAAATTTTGGCAACCGTAATGGTTAAAATAAAACATGAAATAGGTTCTAAAGGCATTTCTTTTTTAAATTTGTATGTTGGGTAGCCAGAGTTTGCTGATAAAATCGAGGTGACTAAGTATTACCTTTTTTTCAGTAGTTTCATAATATTTATGACTAGTTAAGTATAATTTTCGAGTCCATTTCCTTTGAATTTTACTGAATAACTATTTATAGATAATATTTACATACTTATTTAGTAATATTCAAAGAAAAATATTGGACCATTTTCAACAACCAACTATAAAGCTACAGATTTTACTCTAAGGCTAACTGAGCGGTTTCTAATGAAACATTAATATGCAATCAAACAGTTGCAGCATGTCTGCGCCTTAACTAACGGTATAACTGCAGCGTTTGCCAATAAAGCTAAACTAAGGAATTCGTTTTTATCACGGCATCAATATATCTACGCTATATTTGCAACCTTATTAAAATAAATTAAAATTATTAACAATCAAAAGTAAGTTTGAAAATTCTTAAATTTTAATTATTAACACGTTTTGTTACTGATAAAATATTTGTGAAAAATTTCAATATTTAAGAAAAATAATATTTTTAATATTCTTGATCACTTCTTTTGTATATAAGTATATATAATTTGTAGAACATGCTGTAGGCTCTCTAGGTGAAACATTGTTAAAATCAAATAAATAGTAAAACTCTAGGTATGTTTCACAATTTTATTAAATATCTTAATCGATTTCGGTTATTACACCATACACCATTGTGAAACATACCTAGAGTTTTAATATTTATTCAGCTTCTTTTGTAACTTAGGTTGCAATAAAAAATGTTCTAAAAAACAAATTCAGTTCAAATTTTAACGATTTATGTTGAATATTTCATATCCGTACCTATATTTTATTATTGTAATGTTCCCGTAAACTTTTAATGTTTGCTGAAAATGACAAAACAGATTTTTTCTGAAATTCTCAACTTAAAATGCTAAAATTTGGATTAGAATTAGTTTTTTGGAATATTTTTTATTATTACTATACTTAACTTTTTAATTATTACTACTTTTATGTCTGCCCCCGTAGTAAAATTGGAAAAAAAGTAATGGAAAAAAAGAGTATGGAAATTTTTAACAATTTTACGAACCGCTATAAGTGCTATAACTACAGTCTTACCCAGACTACGCTCAAAAATAATTTCAAACTTAAATAAATTTGGGTTTAGTTCTAAATTCTGCTTATAAAATATAACAACAATATAGTTATTCGAAGTTAAGATTCAAAAATTATTTTCTACAATCAAAAACAATCTAAATACTAGGATACTAGTTTGTGAAATTCAGTTTTCACAATTCTTAAGCAAGATACATAATAACAGAATACATCATAGAGAGACATGGGTACAAACAAATTAATGAATTGAAAAAAGAATGTTAACTAAAACAAAATTCTCAAACTACATTTTAATAAATTTTACTACCGTTTACAAAGATAAGTTCCATTTATGTATTCATTGTGTTAATACATAACTAATAAATTTTTTTTTAACACTCTTACAGGAACTTAGATCACCTCTTCGTGCTTAATTAAGTACGGTAGAAAACTACTGCTATTGTCAGGAACTAAGCCTTCTTAAATAGAATAGTTTCATTTTATTTAATTTGTTACCAGATTATAGGTACTCTCAATTATTTTCTGTCATTGTTGAAATAAGTCAGTGATTGAAAAACAAATCTTTACTTAAACTGCAAATTTAAAAATTCAAAAATGGATTTTCAGCATTTAGCATTTGAAACAATTGTGTAAATTTGTATTTTGATCAAGTTCAAGGAAATAAATTTTATATAATTCCATAACTATACCATACTCATGATACCCAGCTAGTTTCACGAAGTTTTACAATAATAATAATGAACATACGATTTTTCGAGAAGTCTTTTTTTTTATGTTATTGCCAGTTGCCAGTTCCGATATGCAATGTAGTTAAACATAAAGTACTTAGAATTTGTTATGTTTGTCCGTTTGTCGAGTATTTATATATTTTAATTTTTTGGTATATACTTACTTATATACTTATTAAGTATTTATTTTACTATTAGTTATAAGAAAATTACTAACTAACTACTATTGTTAGGAATTGACTTCTTATTCTTAAGTACTTAAATAACGTTGTTTCATTTTACTACACTATATTATTTAATATTTACCAAATAAGACTTACTCTCAACATATTTTAGAATTGCATTAAGTAACTTTTTTATGAATAATGACAAAAAAATTCAAAACTTAGACTTTAGAAAGGATTAATAATTAATTTTGAAAAATAAAATTGTGACCTGAAAAATTCACAGAAAATTATTTTTTTCTTTAGTTAAATCATTTTTGTTAATTTTGTATAGAGTAGGTAACTATATAATCTATGTAAACCGAATTTTGTAGAAAATCATGATTATTTTGAAAGACTTTTACAAACTTGTCTATATAAATATGACATTTAATGTGTGTGATATATTCAACTCTAACCCTGAAAGAAATTTATAATGAAAATGCGAATATGAAAAACCAAATTTTTGAAGGATAACGCGAAAGAAACCTAAATTTTCAAAAACTAAGACTTGATAGTTTTCCAAAGATGGCTCGCTGGCTATCACTCAATAAACTGAGTTACTTAAGTAGTTATATGTTTTTGTGTGGTCTTCTACAGTAGGTTAATCTCCTACTTAAACATGATAGTTAAACAGATTTAAAAAAAATGAAATTAGAGATTACCTCGGAAACAGCAGATAGAAATCGAGTATTATGGAAATGTCAAGTGGAAACCCGATGTTCCTAAGAGAAGTAACGTAAAAAAAAATATGTGTACTTAGTTATGGAATGATATTTTTAACATTTTTTTAGATATTTCGAAATATTTCGGCTTTTTCAATCGATGTAAAAAATATTTTAATAATAAGTATTCATTTTCAAATAATTTTTAAAGTTAACTTAAAAATGTTATATTAATTTATCTACCGAATCTCATTCACGAAATTTGCTTTTTTTTAACTTAAAAGATAACTTTTAGCTTGAAAGAAGACTAGACAAGTTGAAGCCTTCCATTTTATTTTTATAAATATTTTGAAAAATGTTTGAATTTTTATAAATTAACTGACAAAATTATAATCTCCAGCGTCAGTAAATTCTGTCGAAAAATGTAAAGTAAGAAGTAACCACCATAAATACAATGTTGAAGTTCCCAAATGAACATAAAAAGAATATGAAAATTTATGTATTGTTAAAATCACAAATTTTTACATGAATAGGTAGTTAAATACCCTTCTCACAATTTTTATTTTGACCAACTAAATTTTGTCTATCTAAATGGTGTAGAAAGTAGATTATACCATCTGACTACTATCGATGTTTAATTTAAATTTTTCCATTAATTAACAAGATATTGTACCTTTTTTTTAATTTTGATGAGTATAGAGTTACTGTGATAATAACTTAAGTGAAATGGAGTTGCCATATTTAAGAATATCGAATTCCTGGCGGTAAGTACTTAAGCAGTAGTTTTTCACAATTAATTAGTTGATAACTACTTAAACTATAAAATGTATAAATACCTACATAAATAATCGAAAAAAGAAGTTCTACTTTATGTATATAAAAATTGTAATACCGTACTTAATGTTTGAAAAGGTAATTCTACCAAAATGACTGATAAAAAACTCATAAAATATAGAAAATATATATATATGTATATATATTTAAAAATTATATATATATTTTTTTATTTTAAAATAATACTAATTTTAAAGATTATTAATTTTTACAAATGAGAAATTGACCAACATAAATTGAACCTTCGATTTTAAAAAGGATTAATTAGTTATTTTTTTAACCTGAGAAATTGATAATTTTTTTTTTTTTTATATTAGAATTGAAAATTTTATAATATTGTATAAAAACATTATAATAAAATAAATCTAAGTTTTAGATTAAGATATTTAAACATTTGAAATAAATAATATAAATACAAACTTCAATACTTATATCAAATTTAGTGAAAAATTATCAACATATCAAAGAGTATTTCAGTAGATAGCATATTTTTAGGAGAATTACATTTAAAGGAAAAATAATTGGAAAAGGACGACACAACAAATATAATAATTTTTTTGCAACTACTAAATCGAAGCTTTAAAGGGTGTTAATAAAATTATATTATAATGAAAAATTTGAAAACTAGATGAAAATCATCAAAATTCTCGTTTACTATTAACAGACTTTCATCTATACAACATATTTGAATATACTGGTATTAATTTAATATGTCTCTTCCGAAATATCAATATTTGCAAAGGGGAAAAGTAAAATTTTCTACTTTTTTTTTTAAATAACTAAGTAATTACAGCATATATTACAAAAACTAAATACAATTACCTAAAAAATAAAATAATTGTATAACGGTATAACATATAACTATATAATGAACATGAGACTACTAAAGCAGCAAATATTGAGACGCAATCTTCTTAAAGATTCCTGATATAGTTATTCAAGATTATCAAAATTCTGGGTTATTATCTTTTTATCTAATTAAAAAATAACTTTTTAATAAGTTGTGTGTGATAAAAATACAGAAAATTTCATACGTGATTAATTGATTTTCTTCTTTGTATTTTTAAAATAATTATCATTAAAAGTAATTAACTTATTAAATACTATCAGGATGTAGGTACATAAATCTAAGAATTCAAGAGAAACTTTTGATTATAAATTTAAATAAATAACTATTAAAAACTAATCTACATTGAAATTGGTGACAATAACTATTTTTTAAAATTTCTTGTTTTGTTTTTTATTTTCTTACTGGTTTATGTATTTAATTGATGTCTCTGGACAACCACTTTACATTCAAAGCATCTATTCAAATATAAAAATTAAATAAAAAAAAACCATTTCTAAAATAGAAAAAAGTGTTAAAAATTAATAAAAATAATAAATTCAAAATTAATACCTACATAGATAAATAATTTACCAAAAAATAGAAAACAGTAAGTTTATTGAAAACTTTTAACTTGCGTACCACTTGGAAAATCTTCGCTGTCCTTTTACTACAGGTTACTATATACCTATACATATATATACATATATATATATATATTGTTAGAAACCACGTTGCCAATCAGATTTATTCTTACACACAATCATTTCAAATAAAGGAATGAAAATGAATACTTATGTATAAATGGTTGGATATGTTTCAAGGATAGGTAGGTAGGTTAAAAGGATGGATGTTCTTAACAGCATTGAAAATATATCAGCCGGTCTAATTTTTTTTTTCCCAATACATATTAAATTTTTTGTTTTAACTAATTGTAATAACTAACTATACTTACTTTTTTTTTCCTTCAAAATTGAAAATCCTGTTTTTCGTCTTTGGATTTTATTCGAATGAAAACATTTTATTTAACTACAAATTTTTCAATTTTGGTTTAACCGTTTGTTTCTCTTGAAAGCTTTCTAAGATTAACGTTTTTAATCCAATGAAAAACCAAAAAAAAAATATAAATTCTTTTCTAAAATTACAAGAAAAAAAAATTTAAACTTGGTCTTCCGTTATGAATATTTGTTAACAAAATACATATATATATATATATATATATGTATATTACAATTAAAATTTACAAACATAAAATGTCCACGTTTTTTTTTCTTCTATGTTTCTTTAATTAAAATTTAATTTTCACAAATTTTTTGTCCATTTTTCATAGTAAAAAAAAAAACAAACTTCAATTAAAATGTAGAAATTATAGTTTTTTTCCAAATAGAGTCATCTCATGTGATTCATCCTTTTTCTCACATGTATGTATTAATTTTTGTTTTTATATTATTTTATTGTTTTTTTTTATTTTAGAATATTTAACGATTTTTAAAATGTTTTTTTTTACATGTAACTTTTTAGTAGGTATTTTTTTTTTTAAATCTTCCCGCTCGTATTCTTTTTTTTTTTTTGATTCTTTGAATATCTTAATGATTTTTCATATTTTTATTTTTTTCTTCAATAAATAACTATAACTATAATGTATATTTCGGGAAAAAAATGTACATATATATGTAAATATATATCTAAATAAATAACAAAATATTTTTTCCAAGAACTATCAAACTTTTTTAAACGACCATAAGATAATAACTAACCCATTCAAGAGAAAAGAAAAACCCATTGGCCATGAAAATTAATATATATGAATATATATATGGGAACATACCGGCATAATCTGTAGCTTTGCAGTGAATGCATTATTTTGAAAGCAACACTACTACAAAACTCATATGATTTTTTGGATACAAAAATGATAAAAATTATATATGGATGAATTTTTATATTAAGGGTAGTACAATATCACATATATACATATAGATATATAAAAAAACGATTCAAATTTTATACCTACATATTTTGTTTTTTTTTTTTTTACAGAAAAATAAATCATTCAGCAAGTAAAAAAATAAATTGTAGTTTAACTGATTTAACTGTTCTTTTGCAGAACTACTTACCACATTGTCAAACAGCATATGTGTATACTTATACAGATGTATTTCTGAAAATTGATAACAGCCGATATGAATTGAATATGATATGAAATGAAGATACAGAAACTATTAACAGAAATTTGTTGACTTTTGCTTTTTTGGAGTGGAATAAAAAATAAAATATAAAAATTTTTAAAATTTAAAGTACTGTGAAAATTGCAACAAATTATTTTAAACTATGTTTAGAAAAAAAAAAATGCTTTGGATTGGAGTTCAAACCTCATTTAGCAGAGGATTGAATTTGAGATTTCAGTTAAAATTTACCAATTGTTTTTCGTTGTATTTTTACATTATGGTTTCTATTAGAATGGATCAAACAGTTCTTAATCAATTAACTATGTACATTAGTTCTTTAAAAGCAAAAACAAATATTTTCTTGAACTCTTAAGAACTAAATTTCAGATGTACCATTTACACGTGGCACTATGCTATAGTATAAACAATGTACTTAAAATTAACTTCAAAAATTGGATCGATCGTATTCGGATTCGCCATTATCTTGATACAAATACAATAATGTTTAAAACAAGTAAAGATTTTGTCCAAATATTAAATTTATTCAATTGCTATGAAGTAAAAACTCGTATCTGATCAGAATTCCATATTAATTTTCTATTTATATTCTGTTTATCTTTTTTGTTTTAAATTAAATAATTTCTAATATTTAATTTTTGTAAAATTAGAAAAGAAACTGTAATATATTATTTGAACCATTATAATTTGAAAAAAATACGATAAACATTTATGAAAAGACCTAATATTGCGAATTCAAGAACATATATTAATATTTTTTAGTATTAAAACTTTTTAAAAATTAAAAACAAAATTCAATTTTATTTTAATTACATTTTTTTTTTTTGTTTTACAAATCCATACTTATATCTAAAGTATCAGCTGGTGAACTTTCGATATCATCATATTTTAGTTTCATACAATGTAATTTTAATGGTGTTGTTACTGATATATCACCACCATCAGTATCACAATTTGTTTTATCCAAATCTTTTTCACAAATACTATCAATTATGGATTCTTGCTCCATGAGATCTTCAATACATGTTTTTAAAATTGTTGATGTTACAACACAATCACGAAATATTGATAAACTTTTATGAAAATATTCAATTGCTTCTTCTAAATTTCCCATTAGAGCATGTATAAAACCAATTGATGTATATGTTTCAGAACTTTGTGGTTTTAATAAAAGAGCCTAAAAATCATAAATTTATTAAAATTTAAAATACTATTAAATAGTATTATAAAACAAAAAAAGTATGTATATTATGCTCATATTGGACTAATTATATGTACCAATTGATGATATTCTAATGCTTCTTTATATTTTTTATTTTTTCTACAACAATGTCCTAAATTATTAAATAATGGTTCCCAACGCGGTGATATTTCTTCTCTACTTTGTTTAGCTCTAACTGTTATTATTTCAGCTGTTGTTCGAAATACTTGTTCAGCACTTTCATAACTAAAAAAAAAAATCAAAATAATTATTTAAATTTAAATTTAGCTATAATATTAATTTTGAACTAACTATTCATATTCATATTTAATAACACCCAATTCATGTAAAACAAATACATCTAAGGGTGCTATTGACATAGCTTGATAGAAAAATTTCTCAGCTAGTTCTAAATTTTTTGTTAGACCACATTCAACTCCAATATATAATAATGGTAAATGACATCCTCTCATTAATTGTGTTGCTTTAAAATATGCAGCCATTGCTTGATCATGTTCATTTTCTTTAGCAAATGAATGTCCATATGCTAGCCAAGCTGGCCCATAAAGACGATCTAATGATGTTGCTTTTGATAGATATCTGCGAGCCGGATCACTTTTACCAATCAAATCATAATAACATCCAACAGCATACCAAGATATTGCTTTTTCTGGATAACGATCAACAAGCTTATGAGCAACATAAAATAATTCTAAAACACAAAATAAATTAAAAAAAAAAAAATATTTTCGATTTTATTAATTTAATATTTAAATACTATTTGAATCTCCTAATTCTACAAGACAACCAATCAAAACTGTAAGACCATCATTATGAAATGGATCTTCTTTTAATAACCTTAAAACAAAAAAAATTATTAAAATAAATAAAAATATTTTTAAAATCAAAACTATACTCTTCTAATAATTCTTGACATTGTCGATATTTGCAATCATAAAATAATTTTTCAGCTTCTGTAGCCATCATATCAGTACTTTTCTTGATTTTATTCATACAGTTTAATAAGGATACTGCACTAGGAAAATCTGCTGTAATATTATGTTTTTGAAAACTAGATGTATCTAAATTACTTCGGTTAATATCATTTAATATTGATACTCTTGACAGGCTTGAGTGCAAAGAATGAATAGGTTTGTTAATATCTTCAAGAACTCTAAAATTTTTATTTAAAATAATAAGTTTAAAAAAGTTTTAAAAATTTGTTTTGTTTTAAAACTATTTACTTATTTGCAGGAGAAAGAAATGATAATTGTAAAGGAGATGACATTTTAGTAATATTGAAATTATTTAATCGACTGGTGTTATTTTCTTTTGCTTTATCCGTTAATGTTTTAATTGATTTGAGTATATTACCAAGATTTGGAGTTTGTTCTGTATTGGCTTGCTAAAAATAAATAGAAAATAGAAGATTAAAATGTTAAAAAAATGTATAACTTTATTAGAAAATTGCTTACTGTTCCTATTGGATCATAATATTTTTTTAATTTACATTCATACATTTTTCTAACTAACTTTGTATCAGCTTCAGAACATTGCAAATTAAATGGTATATGTTGAACAAGTTCCTTTTCTTAAAATATATAAAAATATATATTTTTTTTAATTTGTATTGGACATTATAGTGATTATAATTTTTGGTAAATTTTAATTAAATATAATTTTACCTTCCCAAGCCATTAACATTTCATGTTGAACTAAAGCATCCAATGCTTCAGTACAATATATTGATTTTTGTAAAGCTTGCACATAAAAATCCATAGCCAGTGATCTATTATCCATTGCTTCAAATATTTTACCCTTCAAAAATGATATTGAAGCTAATAAGCACTAAAATGAAATAATTAAATTTAGTAATTGTATAATTTTGATTCTAGATAGATTACATTTTTATTGTCATCTATAAAGAATTCTGATTGTGATTGATTATTTAATAAAGCTAATTCATCCATTTCAATCGAATTTATTATTGCTAAAGCTTCAGTGTATTCTTTTGCTTCAAAAAGACTTTCCAAAACCAAATAGTAACAATTAAGATTAGCTTTTTCTAATCCATGATTTTGAATTATATGAGCAGAACGATGATATTCTTTCAGTAGAAATAAACATTGTGCTTGCCAATATAAATCACTTGAATCATATTGACTAATAACACAAACTTTTTCTGCCCAAAACAATGCTGTTTGATATCGTCTCTGAAAATTTTTATGAAATTTCATTTTTGTTTTATTTAAAAATGTATTTGTTTAATATATATTACCATATCAATAAAATATTTTACTAAATTTCGATATTTATCGAGATCTATAAAATCATCAGAATCAATTGAATTATTTCGCATTTCACTATCACCAGTCATTTTTGCTTTTTATTCAAAATATAATATTTTGTAAACTATTGGTATATAAAAACAAAACAAAAATATGTATTTTTTTGTTTCTTTAATTATATAAATAATTTAATTTCAATATATTAAATAATTTTTTTTTTGGTATATAATGCAACTACCTCAAATTGTTTATTTTCTTGTTTTGAATTTAATTGTTGTTTTGTAGCATGATTTGACATTTTATTTACCGCCGCATATGTGGTTATGTCGCTTGAATAAACATTCATTTTCTGTTTGTTTTTGATTTGTAGGGTTTTCTGGTGACATCTGTTGATGCTTCTTGCAAAATGTACTTGTTACCAGGAATGATAACGATCAAATTTAAAAATATTATATGCAGTTATAAAATAATAATAACAATGCAAAATAAATGCAAATTATAAAAATCATTTTTTTTAAAAATAGTTTTAAGTAATTTAGTATTTAATAATTTATTAACATCAAAATGAGAGTATTATTAGTGTTTTGTTCATCTATTTGATTTCTGTTTGTTAATTTTATTAGTTGTAATGCACGCCACGTAGTGGTGAAAAACTGAAGTGTAGAAGGTACATTATTGAGTATAAATAGATTAGCCAGTTAAATTATATGTTAACGGTTTTACTTATCGGATACTTACCGTTAATTTTAATTAAATTTTTTATTTTTAGTGCAAAGTCTGGACTGTAGAGGATTATTGTTTACTGTAAATCAGAATGAACATTAAAAATAAATTAGTTAAGAAAAATTTATTTTAATTCTGTCAATAAAAATTTTCATAATATTTCTTCGTTCGTTACCGTTAGTCTGTAAATATCCTAGCGTTGTTATGCCATATGGCTACACTTAATATTTTTAACACGTTACGAAGCCATTTCTTAAGCTGTATTGTAAATTCAGTTTCCATATTCAAATTCAGTTCATTAGAATTTTAACGGCAAACTATTAACGGAATTCTCAATGTTTTGTTGGAACAATCTTTAAAAGCCAAATATTTAAAGTTTTATAATTGGAACGGACGAAGACTCGTTGGATAATGAAGGCATATTTGATAAACAATTATTGAGTTTTTGAAAAGCAAATAAAAGTTTTAGATAATGAAATAGAAGAGCCTCTAATAAAAAAATTAGTTAATTACTTATTACCAATGAAGATCAAATAAGCTTTCTTGTAGGAGAGTCTTAAAATGTGCAATACAAAAACGATTTCAAATAAATATTAAAGCCTATTTTATAGATTCCATAAAACAGGAAGGTTCCTTAACAGAAGGTGCCTATATTACGATTCAAAGGTAATTAAAAGGCTGACTAAAATCTTCCAAAAATATTTTTTTTTTTAAATTACGTTAATTCGTTCCGCTCTATTATTCTTTAGCGTTTAATAAAAAATTGTGGAAATAACAGTTACATCAGATACAAGTATTTCGTCTACTACTTGCAGACTTCTTCAGTGTTATAATATATTCGACTGAAATAATGGAATTAAAAAAAAATTAATTAATGAAAATAAAAACAATAATAGCAACAACATAATAATAATAATAATATTATAAATAAATAAATATTTATTTCATGTAAAATATTTTCATTGTACTTGTGTATTAAATTATTACTCTGAGGAATTCCGTAATCAAAGAGAAGTGTTACCGTCTTATGGGGATTCACAAGACCAAATTGTATTATAGCCTGTATACTTACATATATAAACTTTATTATTGATTATTATATCAATTATCATATTAATTGAATTAATTTTTTTTTTATTTAACCTATTTATAGTTAGATTTCGGTCAAGTAAGAAATCAAGGTTGTCAATAAATTGAATTGAATGTGGGAAAAAAATAATGAAATATGGAATTTGTTTAACTAAAGTCGAAGACTAAGTTAACACAATTTTAAATTATGTGGGTATATATATTTGAATAGTTAAATAAAAACCCAGAGTTTATAATAAGTTTATTATGATAAAAATTAATGCGAAAATTTATATAATTTTTTATTTAAATCGGTTGAATAGTTTGAAGATCGTACCAATCGTACTCATACATGTATTTATTTGATCCTATAAGATTTGAATTGACAGAGTACAAAAATATGGTAAATGTAAATGTTACAACAAACATTACTTACTACATTTGGTCACCTTCGATCTGTTGAATCACTAACTTTTTATTTATAGACATATATATATCTTGTAGGAGTTAACAGATGTTCGAAAGAACTAAAATAACTTGTTTCACATTTTAAGTAATTCTGTTGAAGAATAAGAGACGCAGAAAATACTTATAACCTACTGCTTTTTATAACTGTGTTTTTCATCTTGAGGTTCACGATTATTTTGTGGTATGCCGTTGCATGCTATTTTTGATTACACCATACACAACATATTACTAGGCTATAAAACACATCTGATCACATCAAAACTTATGAACTTTTGCTGATGGATCAAGTTGACGTCACATGCATTGAAAACCTGGGAAAGAGTAATTGAAAAAATATTAAGAACAATAATTAATACAAATTAGCAAAAACCAATTTGGTTTTGTTAAAGAAAGCTCAATCACTGATGCAATACAAACAATGAGAATCTTTTTAGAAAAATTCAAAGTAAAGAAAGAGGACCTACACATTGCATTTAAAGACCTAGAGAAAGCTTTTGATCGATTACCTAGAGAAGTTATATGGCAAGCACTCTCATATCACAGAGTCCCTGAACAATATATCGAAATTATATTAGATATGTACAGAAATACAACAACTCAGATGAAGAGCAAAAATTGTCTATCGAAAAGGTTTAAAGTTGGTGTTGAGCTGGCTCAGCTTAAAGCCCATTTCTCTTTATTACCGCTTTGGTATAACCTTACAAATAGAATTCAAGGTCTGTTCCATGGACAATTATATATGCTGATGATATTGTCCTCATAGTTGATTCTTAAGATTCAACAGAGTTGCAAATAAAAATAAACAAGTGGGCTGACATTTTAGAAAACAATGATTTAAAAATAAGTCAAACCAAAAACGGAGTATATGCACTTACCATTTTCGAGCGAAAAGTTTATAGGCAATATACAGCAAAAATAAAAATTGTACCAATACCGATAACGAATGCTGGTTCAATTATAACATCAAACGGAAAACTAGATGATGATGTTACACGTCGTGTAAATGTTGGCTGGCTGAAATGGAGATTGGTAACGGGTGTCCTATGTGGCGGATTGGTAACGGGTATCCGATTAAACTGAAGGGAAAAATCTATGAGGCAACAGTCAAATTATCCTTAATGTATGGAACAGAGTGTTGGGCTGCAAATAAGTTTCTTACTTTTAGAATGTTAAAGTATGGTCCGTACGAAACTGAATAAATTGGGTAACGAAGACATCAGAGGCACTTTCAAGGTTGCCGATATCAAAGACAAATTAGTAGGAAACGTTTGAGACGGTACGGACACGTCATGCGAAGAAACGAAGAAAATGCTGTTCAAAAAGTTCTTAACATATCAATACCGGAGAGGACCAGGGAGACCATATCAGCAACATGGCTTGGAACCAGTCAACAAAGATCGGAAGATAGTGGGATTGAATGCTACGACAGCCCAAGACATATGTTCTTGGCGCCTCAGATCAAAGAGGCCGACCCCATATAAGGGAAATGGTCATGAAGAAAATGTTTAATGAAAAAAATAATGTTTTGTATATTTTGAACTTAGATTCCCGGTTCATGAATTTATTATTTCAAATTCGGTTATTCCAAACATGGTTATGGAAATTCATTCATAGTTTGAGTGTTTAAAAGTCGAATTTTTTTTTTTTTTTTTTTATATTATAGCCAAAACTTAGGTTGTAATATTTTATAACTATTATTAAGGATTTATATTTGCTTGGGAACGATTTCAAATGAACTTCAACAACATTGTAAGTATTTGACCGCCTTTTAAATCCTTTTGTTTCTTTTTTGCATAAACCATCCCTTCTTTCTATCCTAGTCAACGGTAGGAACGTATAAAAATTACTTTAATTTAAGTTTTCACTATTCGTATCACAACAGTTAATAGTCCAAAACATTAAAAATGGATATTCTGTCCTAAGGTTAAATTTTATAATACGAATTCAAAATATCTAAGTAGGTGTACAATACTTGTAAAATAAATTAATCGAAAAATAAAGTTGGCTTTGGCTTATAATAAAAATACTTAGAATTCAATAAATTTTTTTTGGTTTAAAATTTCCATTGAAATTGTAATTTAAGGTAAAATCAAACCAGTGGAATAATACAAAATCTTTTTTGGATAACAAAATCAAAATAATAAAATTTTAAAATTACATAACATACATACATAACATACATATATCAATATGGCAATTGAAATCAAGGATTTAAAGGAATTTCAGGAATCATTAAAAAATACTGAAAACAAATTAATTGTTGTAGATTTTTTTGTAAAATGGTGTAGTTCTTGTAAAATGATTGCACCAAAACTTGATGAATATGCTGAAAAATTTGGATCGAAGGTAAGTGTTAGAAGTATGAGATGATTAAACCTCTATTTATTATAGATATGTAAATAGAGGTTTAATCATCTCTAGTATATTTCGATCAAAATCAAAAATTATTTTTTCAAAAAAAGTCATCATTATTTTTCTGAAATTTTTATAGAAATTTATTGAAGATAAAACAAATATAGAAATAATTCGGACTCAATTTTAATTTGGCATTTAAATCTAATTTTTTTTTTGTGATTTTGTTTTTGGGGATTTTTTCATTTTGAAAAATATTTCAGAATAAATAAAGTAGCATTTACAAAAAATAATTTTGTTTTTTAAATGTTTTAATTTTATTCATAATTTTATTATTTAGACAAAAATTGTTTACACTTATAAAATTAAAAACCTGTTAGTTTATTGTTGACAGAGTACCTGAGTACAAATTTGAATACCTTTCGTTTTCGAAATATACCTGATGGTACCCATCAGGTTTATTGTACCAATCTACAACTTCTCTCTATTGTACCAATCATACAACTTCTCTTTGTACTGATTGGTACAATAGAGAAGTTGTATTGAAACAGCGAACCAGTCATCTTAAAGTATTATCATTCTCTAAAAATGTATTCCGAACAAGCAAACAAACAGACAAACTTTTCTTATATTTTTGTTTTGGTTTTTGTTCTTTTTTAAATCAATTTTTAAATTAGATTCTAAATCTTAATAAATTATTTTAATTCAATTGTAGATCAAAATCATAAAAGTTGATGTTGAAGAATTTGAAGGATTGTCAATGGAATACAATATATCAAATTTGCCAACACTGGTCTTTATAAAAGAAGGTACAGAATTGGATCGTTTTTCTGGTACAGCAACAGAAACAATAGAAGAATTAATTGCAAAGCATATAGAATCATTATCATCAGTATCATCAACATCATCATCATAATCACCATTATAATCATTTTATATGCATATGTATATGTAGATTTTATCTACGTACATCTTGATTGATATCAATTGTATTTTAATATAATAATATGAAATAAATAAATAAAACAAAAATAAAAATTTAATAATGATATAATCAAGTATTTTTTGTATTTAATTTGTTTCTTTAAGGATTAATGTCTTGAACAAGACGTATTTGATTGAAATTTGTTATAGGAATTCTACCCAACGAATGGGGTTACAGACATAACATATAATTATATAATTTTATTAATATCCATGGAAATATACTTATTCTATATAAATATTTACCCGAGGTTTAAGGCTTAGGCGTTAAGTGGAATCAGTTCTTGACTGAGAATAATCACGTATATACATATATTATAACACGACTTTAATGAGGTGCAGCCAAGAAGACACGGATAGATTGTAGAAATTGAAAAAACAGCAGTATGCCGACAATAACGTGTTTGTTGTAAATGGTAAACGTATACCAATATTAATTGGAAAGCACACTTAAATGTGACAACAACAAAGTTCAATATATCTGCTTAGAAATATTTGATTACTAGGGGCCCCTGTTGAGTTATTATATTTCAAGTTGAAGTCAAATTTAAAGTTTTTAAAAAAAAATAGTAATTTACGTACTGACATAGACTTCGCACGATATAGCAGAAACCACTCGTGTTTAATAAAAAGAACTTACTACACTCGTGGTTAGTAAGTTTTATTTAGGACACATAAATACACGTCCCTCATATACTATGCTTCGTTTCCGATATATTCCCTATAGTAAGTGACATTTAGTGGATAAAATTACTAAAAATAAAAAATTTTGTCATTAAAGAGGTATGTATATATACCTATAATACATAATTTTAATAAAAACTATATTATTACTACAAATAACCAAAATTTAGAAACAGTTACTTAAAAAGATAAAAATGAAGAATTCAAGTGATTTGTTTTTTTTGTTGTTTTTATATTTTTTATTTGAGATAAATTTGTTTCTTTGTTTTTTTTTGGCATATGTACATAGATTCATTTGCAAGTACATAATATAAATTATAATAACTGATTTGTTTGCTTTTGTTTATTATTTTAATAAGATCTCACATATGCATAATGTATTTGCTTAATAATAAAATCATATGAGTAAAAAATTTTCAACTGTGTGCGCATTATTGTTTTATATTTTTTTTTTTTTTTTTGTCTCCTATTACTCCGTGTGGTAGCATAGGGCTTCGATAGTGAACCTCCATTCCTCTCTGTTGAGTACTACTTCCTTAATATCGTCCCAGGTATAATTGTTGACTGTTAATTCTTGATCGATTGTGCGTCTCCATGTGTTGTATGGTCTGCCGGGTCTCCTTTGTCCTTGTGGATTCCACTCTAGAGCTCTTCTTGCTATATCACTTTCTGATTTCCTTAGTGTATGACCTATCCATTTCCATTTTTTCCTATTTATCTGTCTGTTGATAGGTTCTTCTCCAGTTATAATCCATAAATCCTCGTTGCTAATTCTTGCCGGCCAGAATATTCTGCATATAATTCTCAAGCACTTGTTGATGAATACTTGTAGCTTCTGTTTGATTCTGACCGAAGTGAGCCATGTTTCACTGCCATATATTAATGTTGACCTCACACATGCTCTGAATATTGTTAGCTTTGTTGTTCTCGATATTTGGTTGCTCCGCCATATCTTCATTAGGCTCCCAAATGTTCTTCTTGCCTTATTTATACGGCTGTTGACATCTTCTGTTGCACCTCCTCTTGATGTTATAATGCTCCCCAGGTAGTTGAATTCTTCTACGTATTCTATCTGTTGTCCACTCACTGTTATTGGCTCACTATAACTATTGTTTGTCCTCATTGCTTTGGTTTTCTTGATATTTAATTCCAGTCCCGATTTCTTTGCTTCTTCCTGTAATCTGTTGACTTTGTTCTGTAGGTCCCTTTGATTTTTTGATATGAGGCATACATCATCTGCGTAATCTAAGTCTTCTAAGTTTCCGAAGAGATCCCATTCTATTCCGTTTATTCCAGTGCAAACTTCTCTTAGAATGTCGTCTAGTATTGTGTTGAAGAGAAGTGGAGATAGTGGACATCCTTGTCTAACTCCTATATTGGTGTAGAATGGATCACTGATCTTACCTCTGTGTTGAACTGTTGTCTCTGCATCTTCATACATCGCTTTGATGATGTTAATGATTTTTTCAGGAACTCCCTTCTTTGTAAGTGTTCTCCATATTGCGCATCTCTTGACTGTGTCGAATGCTTTCTTAAAATCTATGAATAGTAGATATAGTGGGGCATTCCATTCTACTGATTGTTCAACTATGACCCGTAAAGTATTGTTTTATATACTTATATATATATATATATATTATATATTATATTAGAAGTTCATTAAGGAGTAGGAGAATCGAAATAATATGTAAAGGTGTCTACTGCGCAGGTCCCTAAATGCTTGTCAATTATAATTATAGATGTTCGTGATGTACAGAGATATATTTTATACTCTTAGATCTAATGATAATTTCAAATAACAAGAGAGCAATAAAAGTAGAGGTAGATGTTAATATAAGATCATACAAAAATTTAAAAATGTTCAATATTGAACGAAGTGTAATAAATAGTTATTCATTAATTATTATAACATAAGGTTCAAAATAGGAATAAAAAAACAGCTGATATGATATTCTACTAGATAAGCTACTCTTATAAAATAATATTTATATACGTTTTACTTCTACAAGGTGACTTTGATAATTTTTTTAAATGGGTGTATTAAAAATAATTTTCTTTGAAATGTGAACAAATGTAGCACTTATGTGTGTAATGTGTCGACTTAAATCAATTGGCTTTAATTATGTATCTTTTGAATTATATAATTTTTCTATAATACGAGCTCTATTAAAGATTTAGGATTTTAGTTTTATGATATGCTTAATTTTAAAATATATTTCTGATATAATCTGTAATAAAGCTAATAATTTTATGCTTAGTTTTATAAAACGTTAAATGATCAATTGAGCTTGGAATAAGCAGGTCCGTGCCTGAGTATATGACCGCCTGAGTGCCAATGTATTTTGGCCGCTTCCAAGATAAAAAATAGAAAAATAAGTATTTTTAATTATAGAAAATAAAATTTATGGTAAGCGATGAAATAGTTGTATCTTGTATTATATAGAAAAAATTAATTTTGAAATTTTCTTTTGGACTAAATTCAATATTTTCATCTCCTTCATAGTCAAATTGTTTACGGTGACGTCGGCGAAGTACACTAACATCAGCAGCAAATTCTGGTTCAGTTTCAACTTTTTCACACAGTTCACCAGAAAGCTTCAAATAGTTTTCGAAACTTTCATCATTTCTGCTATTTTTAAAAAAATTCAAAACCTCCCTAATTTATTCAGTACATGAACTGTTATGCCTAGAAACTTTTTGCATCATATTTTACTAATAATATCGTATTATTACTTTCACCAAGATTGCCATAATATTGTTGAACAAATTTATAAGATTTAATTTTCATTGACAAACATTCAGCTTCATGTCGAGATATTGCTGTTGAACTATTTTCAGCTATTTCATTTAGGCTGTCATAAATTTCACCTAATTTATTTCGAAGTGGTCTAATAGCATTTATTCTTGCTTCCCATTGAGTTTCACTAACTTGCTTCACTTTTGAAGATTTAAATTTTTTTTTTTAAATTTGCCATATACATATATATTGCTGATACATTACTAAAAAAATCAACTGTTGCAGATGCAAATGAAACTTTAGCAGAATCATTAACGACCAAATTTAATGTATGCGCGTTACATGGCATAAACAAAGCTCGTGGATAATTGTCCAAAATTCTTTTTTGCAATCGATTATGTTTTCTGGACATATTGCAGCCATTATCTTATCCCTATATATATATATACCCTAACTATAGCCACGCATATAGTTAATATTTAATTCAAGATTCTTTAATTTTTATATTAAGAAGTCAACAGTACTTTTTTCAGAAAAGCCAACGAAATTTTCTCTTACATCATCTTCATCATTTTGAATATGTACATACCTGAAAATCATTGTGATTTCCTCAGCATGTCCAGCATCCGGCGTACAGTCCAAAATGACTGAAAAATATTTTGCCTCTTGTATTGATGTTAAAATATATTTTCTAATTTGGTTTGCAAGGTTAGTAATTATTTAATTTTGGAAGCGGTTTCCCATATAATGTGGCATGTGGTTCTTTAAAGAGATTGGTTTTTATACACGATTAATGTGGTCCGCTATTATATCATCAAATTTCCCTACCATTTCAATTGATTTTAAAAAAAATTTCCATTATTTTTTTCATACAATCTGTATGAACCACCTCTAAAAGCTAAACCTTGCAAGAAATTGTACCACAGATATCATACGTTCGACAATTTGATACCATCGTTTTTTCTCGGCGTTATAGTATCGTTACATTTTCTTATCAATTGTACATTTTTTTTAAAAATTTCATTCCAAATTTTTCCATTTCACGTAATTTTCAATATGCAGCGATCTTTTTTCGTGGCGAGATAAGTTTGAAGAAGTATGTTGCCAATCATTAAAATTTGCATTAACTGGTTTTATTTCTTTTTTTCCAAATATTTTACAACAGAAGCAAAACGTGAAATCACGATTAAATTTTTCACCATTAGATATTTTTCTGTACAAATAAATCTTTGGAAAAGATCTTCCCATTTCATTATTCGGATATATTAATTGCACATTTTGAATGGGCGGGTAGTTTTTATATAAAATTTTAATTAACTAATTTTTTTTTACAAATCCATTAAACAATTTTTTAAAATAATTTCCTTGTCGATTTAGCCGCCTTTTAATTTGGCCTGCAGTTGCGCACGCAATGAACGCTGGCCAGGCACGGCCCTGGGAATAAGAAATTGGTCTTTTGAATGTACATAGTTATGAAAACCAAATCTCACCGTGAAATCTAGATAGAATCTATAAATGTATGTACATACGAGTAAAGCTATATAGATTTATTTAATAGAATCAGATTACTAAAGACAATTTTTTTTTTTTTAAATTTGTTTTTACAAATATTTGAATATGTTAATATTTGATCATCAGTAAATTTCTAGAAACATATGTACATCAACGAACAAGTGACTGAGCATTTAAAACAAAATAAATTATTATTGCGAAAGACAATATGGATTTACATGTAATCAAGTACGACTGCAGCGCTGTTTGACGTAGTTTGTGGATATATACAAACAAATATCAGCAAAGCAAAGCGAGTAAGTATAGTTTTCTTTAATCTAGCTAAGGCTTTCGATTCGGTGGACAGAAATATACTACTAAAAATACTGTTAGAAGGTGGAATAATTGGTAATGAATATAAGTTGTTCGAAAGTTATTTTAAACAGAGGAAACAATATACCGAATGTGAGGGAATAAGAAGTTTAGAACAAGATATAGAATACGGCGTAATTCAGCAAAGTTCTTTTGGACCAGCCCTATTTTTTTGCTAGATTAGTAAGTTCAATAGTGTACAGCTATGTGGTAAAGCATTTTTATAAGCAGATGATCTGGTCTACGCTGAAACAAATTACATATAAGCATTTAGAAGATAAAATAAACAGTGATAAGTTAAAAATTTATAATTGTATGTGCGTACATAAACTAATATTTGTAGTAAATGTTAACAAAATTAAATTTATGCTTTTTAAAGCTGAAAATGTAAATATATCTGTATACGATATAATAATAAAGTAATAAATAGAGAAGGTCGACCACTATAAATATCTAGGCTTCATAATAGATGATGAATTAAATTGGAAAGTCCAAATTCAAAACTTAATACCGAAAATTCCACGCATTGCTGGTCCATTTAAAAAAATTAGGGAAAAAATTTCCTCAAAGTACAAAAATATCAGTATACTACAGTCTGTTTCACAGCACTGTAATATGATGGAATAGGTATATGGGGAAATATGTTTAATAAAATTACAAGTAAAATTCAAAAAATACAAAATAAAGCGATAAAAAGTCGTTTTGGGTTAATACATAGAACTGCTACAAGTGGAATACACAAAAAATATGGGATATTAAACTTAGTCAAGTGGTAATAATACATAATGTTCAAAATAGATATGTAAAATCCAATATAACAACTAGAAAAAATAATGAAATTCACAAATATGAAACAAGATCAGTTCATCATATAAGATAATCAGCTAGTTTCCATCTACTAGGATTAGAACCTATACAATACTCAACACTGGAGTTCGACTGTTTAATGAACTGATGGATGATGTGAAAAACTTGCCAATAAAAAAATTTAAAAAAACATTTAAAACAATACTTTTGTCTAAACTAATAGAAGAATAATTTTTTTTTAATAACCATGTTTAATTTATTTGACTTTAGAAGCTTATAAGTTCGAATCGGAAGCCGGTAATTTTGTCGAAAAAAAAATGTAGAAAAAAAATTACGAATAGGAAAAGATGTTTAAAAAAATAATGTTGAAAACCGGTTCTTGAAAAGAAAATGTAAAATTTGAATGTTACAAAAAAATGTTAAATGTTAAAGTAGTATATTTTAGATGAAATGAAATATGTACCTATAAAATAATATAAGAGTTTAGTTCGGATTTTGATGCTTTTGGATTTCGAAAGCTTGGAATTTTATAACTTCATAGTTTCTGAAAGTAGCTTTGTATAATTTCTGAAACTTTTATGAAATATTTTTAAAATTTGTATAGTGTCCGAATTAATAATGGTTAGGGTCGTATAAAAGTAGATAAATAAAATTAAAAGAAAAATTATTTTAAATCTGCATACGAGTATATTTTTATTTCAGCATTTTTTTATTTTCGACATTTTTGTATTGTTGAAAAGCAAAATGTAGAATTAAAAGTGTTGAATAACGAAATATTCAACATTTTTGATTCGACATTTTGCTTTTCAACAAATCGGCTCACACCCGTTCGTATAAAAATGACCTTAAACAATTATAGTAGAAAATACTTTGGAAGAAGACTTGAATATACTGTAAAACCTCATTCCTTATTTAGAGGGGTTTTAAAGCAAATTGAATGAGGTTTTGACTTTATAAATAGACAAAGCTCTGAGCTCTCATAACTTTTAAACGTTTGAGATAGATCCACCTTCGGCATACAATTTTTTTGTTTGTGGCGTACTTCTCAATCACTGTTCAAACTATGTTAAGTTATTTTTGACAAACCTTGTACATAAATTTTAATTTATCTTGTTAACTTCAATATCAAATAACTTCACTATTTTTTGTTATCATAGAGAAAATGACATTTACTAATTTTCGAATTAATTTTAAAGAATTCACTTGCAACAAGAAAGCAATCATGAAAAATAACATTTCGATATCATTTCACGTATCTGACATTGAACATTAAATCAATAGAATTTTCCAGGTGTTTTTAAGAGGTACCATTACAAAAACTATATTTGTATGTAATATATATATATATATATATATATATATATATATATATAAATATGTATATATATTTTTTTATTTCATTTTAAAATTTTATGAAACATCAAAAGTGATGACTTTTTTCCTGATAATGAAACGGTGAAACTTTATCAAATCCATGCAGGGATAAAGTTTAATAAAATTTGTCTCAACAAAATTTGTTCATCGTTTTTTATATATATATATTTTGTAAAGATGAAATAAATGGTATGTACATTACATACATACATAATTGGTCACATCAATACATGATTTGAATTTTAAATAAGTTTTAGGGTATGTCATATTATTACATTCAATATGTATATATGTATTGTTATTTATATAAAATTGAATTGATTATATTATAAGAAAATTATAAATTTCATATTACAGGACTTGAGTGTTGAAATATGAATGTAGAAATTGGTATGAAAAGGAAACGGAAATAAATTAAATTCCAAAAATTTGACATTAAAATTAAATATTTTGCTTTTATTTATGTTTTATGTGGAATGATTATAAAAATAGGTACATAGTACGATAATATATATAATTATATGTGTATATATATATCATAATAGTATGTACTAACTATTAAATGATATTAAGCAATTTGTTTTGGATTTATATTTTTTTTTACAAGTGGTGAGTCCATTTACTCATCTTTGAAGTTCTGATATAATTCTGACCGAGCTAGTGAGGATTTTTCATTCATTCAAAAAATCTTTTGCTCAAGTCTGTCGGATGAAACGTTATGTTGGATCGTAATACCAAATGGGTTTCAAGACTGATGCCTTGTATAACAGGATCTTACACCTCATTGATAAGATGCGAATTATGTTTATTATATCACGAATAATATATACTGTTAATCTTCAATCTAAGTTCCTTGGTTTTGTTGAAAATATGATCTCTCCAATTTAGGTTTCTTTTTTTCCATCCAAACGCACTCCAAGATACTGTTGAATATAGTTGAGAATTTTCCTTTTAATTTTATTAAATATGCAGATCATACAGATTTTGCGACAGATTTTGCGTATGCATTGTAGAGTTTGCATATGTTAATGGGACATTATTTAGTGTTACAGTTCAGAGCAATCTTCTCTTCTGGTGGTGAAAGTATAACATGCACCGATTTGTTTAAATTGATTTTGATTCTTCATATTTATCAGTCAATCTTCAATTTTTGATAAATGTTCTTGAAATTTGTTTGAGGCAGCAGCTGGGTGTTTGTTGCTAATACCACAGTGTCGTCAGCAAACGTCATTTCGGCGTATATTAAGTACTAGCACATACTACCATTAGAGATTTTATCAATTTATCCTGTCCAGGTACGATTTTATGAAAAAATATAACTCGCATTTGTTTCAATTTGTACAGTAGTCCTTCATGTCTCACTTTGTTCTCTGCCGAGAAATAGTTTTTTCTTTGCAGCGTTTCGTTTATTAGACTTACTACTCTATGAACTTCTTCAATTGCTGAATGGCTTGGTGGTCTGGTATTAAGTTTTCTGCTATCAATATTGACCTTATTAACTGTTTTATAGGTAGTAAGCTAATTAACCTTGGATCCTTTGCTGGATTTGACCGGATTTCATAATACATACTTATGTATTTTTTTTTAATAAAACGACTTTTTTTTTATTTTGGACTCAGTGGTTGGGAAATAATTGTTATTGTAGATTTTTGATTAATACTATTACAAAGGAGGAGAACTGATTCTAAAATAAATTTCATTTTGAGACCAATTTGAATATCTTTGAATGTTTGTTATTTGTGTTAAATAATTTATTTTTTTGGTATTTTGCAACTCTAACATTAACACAAATCATGTCAAAATATTTTTGCCAGCCACAAACTGAATTTCATTTGCTATTTTACTTTAATATTTTGGTTTATTTATTTATTTATTTATTTTAACAGTTGATCCTACAAATAAATCTGTAGGTCAACTTTATAGGTCCTTTTCCCTTTCGAAATGTGGGCCTTTTTAATTAAACTATATTAATTATTTGGTATATATTTTGTATATTATATATTTATATTATTTTTTTTTTTATTAGTTATATTATATGGTTTATTTATTATACATAATAGTTGAATGTCCGCAAGGTTTAATCATTTAAATAAATTTTATCACAAAATTATATTTCAACTTATCTAAACAAACCCTCTTTCATAAACGAAGTAATAGAATTGTCATAGAGAATAACGACATAATAGATAGCGTTGTAATTGGATGTGATCACATTGAATTCCAATTGTTATTAACAAAATTTGTTGTAAAAGCCAGCTCTCAGCATTTAGATTATGTCATCAATTGTAATTGCATCTTCATATGTGTGTGTAAATGTTATTATTCCAATTTTTTCATCGGTTAATAATCGGTGCATCATCGGTTTGAACTCTGTGCGCTCCGAAGGTAAAAAACAATATAAATATATTATAAAGAAATACAAAAACAAAAAATATTTTCTATTTTCACAATTTAAAAAATTTACTTTGCTAAACTTTGTAAATCTTTGCTACATATTTAAATTTAATATATATGTAGACATTTTGACAATTTGTAAATTTTGAAAAAAAACTGTTCACTGTTTTATTTAATCCTACTTTCCTGCGTTTATTTGAAATCATTTAGTTACCCTCCAATTAAATAATTTTTAATAAATGACAAAATATCTAAAGATATATTTTTTGATTCGTTCCCAACCCAATTGTTTTGGCCCAGATGATTTGATAAGTTTTCTTAAATGTTTAATATGAGAATAATTTCGTGTCTAACATAAACAATTTTCTGACCTGTTAAAACATTTTATGACTGTTTTAAGTAAATGAATGTGATGAGCAATGAGCTACAATTTGTGAGACAGCTAAAATTTAATTGAAAATCTCGCAATCATTTTTTCGTAAAAATGATAATATATGATATGATTATGATCAAATTAAAATATTTAGTTTAAAAATTTGTGGTTCATTCTTTTTTTTTTTTTTTTTCTTTATTAATTCATATATTTCTGATTTAGCTTATAATGATACATTGATGTTTATACTTATAGACTATGAATAATTCACAATTTTTTTTTTTATTTATATATAGTTTATATAATTTCAGATTGATATGAAAAATTCGGTGACTTAAGCTTTCGCTGTCTGGTCTTATTGTTATGAATTTTACAGCATAATATCATACTTGTAAAATTCTTATGCTTATAAAATATAATGTTAAGTTAATGAGTAAGAAAAAGAAAAATTAAACAAAAAAAAATAAATAAAATAAAGAGTGATCAGAGAAATAAATGCACATTCTTAAAATCCCCAATATTTATGATAGATTAAGCAATTCTTTAATTTTATTTTTGAAGATACAAATATTTTCAATATTTTTGATTTCATTTGGTAACTCGTTATAGATTTTAAGACAGTTATATACGCAATTATTTCTTTGCTTTTCAGTTTTAAAGAATGTTAAATAAAAATTAGTTTTGTTGGGTGTATTGTGATTGCGTATGTCAATATTCCTATTTAAAATGAAATTATGCTTTTTTTTGTTATTTATTATCTTGAATGCAACCATGTATAGTTCTTGCTTACATATTTTATTGAAACTGATATATTTTCCAGAATAGAGCATATGAGTGGGGTGCAATATAGGGTAGTTATGTATGATTTTAATGGCTTTTTTGATAAGAAGATCAATTTTGTTCAGGTAGGTTTGTGGAGGTCTGTTCCAAATAGGATTAACGTAGATTACATTTGAAATAATATATAACGAATAAATGATGTATAGTATATTAGAATTGAAAAATCTTTTCAATCGTTTTAATAAGAAAACAAATGGTGTTATTTTTTTGACAATGTAGTTAATATGCTCATCCCATCTTAATTTTTCATCTAGTATCAACCCAAGATATTTGTAACTTTTAACTACTTCAATATATGTATTATTGTACATGAATGTGGTATTGATAAATTTTTTATTGTCAAAAAGCAAGATTTTGGTTTTATCGACATTCATTAGTAGTCTATTATTTATTAGCCATTTGTCAATAACTTTTAAGTCATCGGATATTGCAGAAGAAAGGTGGTTGTCACTACTCTCGGAATATTTTATGACAGCATCATCAGCATAAAGCTGAATAGATCACAGTAGTGGAAGGCGTGCTAAATCGTCTATATAAATTTTAAATAAATCAGGTCCTAAAATGGAGCCTTGAGGAACACCTTTTTTTATCTCCATCCAATCGGTCTTATTGCGATATCTTAGAAGATATTGAATATATCTTCTATTACGTAGAAAAAAATTTAGTTTCGGTTTTGCATGTTCATTTAATTTTTTTTTTTTATAAATAAAAAAAAAAATTTGTGTATTAAAAATAAATTAAAATAAAAAAATTTACTGCAAAAAACAGGAAGTGTGGCGACAAAATAGGTCATAACTTCTGAAGCATTGATCGCCGTATAGCCTTTCGAGGATTTTTTTTAAAGAAAATTAAATTTAATTATGTGAAAAAAAATTGTTTTAAGACTTTCGCTATTGAATTATAAATTTAAAAACAAATAAAAAATTGTAGTAAAAATTTTTTTTTTCAATTTGTGAATTGGTTTTCTTGTTTTCCGCTGCTCTCCTGTTAGTTTCGTTGTTTCATGAACCAATGACATACTCTCAAACTATCCAATTATATTAAGATATGATATTTTGTTACTACTATTAAAATTTTGTAAATGTATAAAAAAATTTTGTTGACCTGTTTTAAGTGATGGCACAAGCCATGCTTTGGGAACAATTGCAGTAGAGAGTATGGCCAAACTACATCTAAGGAGATAAGAAATTATCTCCACATTCTTTCTGCATCAATCAACCAAGTACAAATGTTTGTCAGCAATTATACTGTCAAAGCAATGTGCATATATATAATATTTTCTGGTCGAGTTGAAGGTTGGTTATTTAATTAAAAAAAATTTCATTTCAATCTGATTACATTAAAATTCCAGAATTAATTTTTTCTTGAGATTTTAAATGCTTTTAAGTGACCTGTCCATACTTTTCATATAAATTCATTGAAAAGTTACAAAATTGGAGAATAATTTTGTAAATATCGCTAGAGCAATAAAGAAAAAATTAAAAAAATTAAAAATTAGAAAACTACAGTGTAACGGACATGTACAATTTTATTTTATTTTATTTTTTTTTTATTTTGTGATATTAATCAATTCTGTGGTGAGTTCTGAATTAAATGAGACACAACCAATAAAAAATATAAATTATTTTTTCTTTTTCATTAAAAATTCTCTATTGATTTCAGAAGTAACCAATATTTCTATTCTACATACATATAGATTCTATATTTATGTTTTTTTAATTCATCCAACAAACGAACAAGACAAGGGACACTAAAAAGGATAATGAAAATACCTTTTTTTTTTATTTTGGAATTGGTAGGAAGAAATAAGAAATAAAAAAAAATTAAAGTAAGAAACAAAATATCATTTATAAAATTTTTCTTCATTACTACCCTTAAAAATAATTGAACAAAAAAAAAATGCAGTCATGATCCTTACAAATTTTTTATTTTTATCTATGCTTATTTATTTTTTTCTTTCTCTTATCTTTTAAGATTTCAAACGAAATGAAAAAAAAAAATAAAATAATTTTTTTTTAAAAGTCTCAGCAGGAAATATTGAAAATGTTCATCGGAAGTGCATGATGGGATTTTAACGAGTCCTAAATTTCACTTTGTTCAAAGAGCTTAAACGGAAATAGATTTCCTCTTCTATATAAAGAGGAAACATATTGAATGTTGTCATTTGAAATGTTTTATTAGTTCAGTGGTGTCATCAGGTCATGAGGGAGTATATTATTCAGTAATAATTTATATCAAATAATTTTGCAGACATCTTTTAAATCTATTATTTATTGCTTGGATAAAAAAACGTTCATTAAAACTGTAAAAAAAAAAATAATATTGATGACCATTGAGGTAACTATAGTTGAAAGAGGAATAATCTAAAATACCTTTATAGAAATAAAAAAATGTTTTTAGTAACACTACAGTTCCTAAATATACTTGATTTGATTATGAAGACCAGGGCCTGACCTCGGGCATTATAGAAACTGAAGTAGTTTTATGACTCATTGTAGTCATAATTATATTTAATCGAGATAGATTTGAACATAAGCTATGTAGCAGGTTGGGCTGGTTTCTAAACATTAGATTTCAAACAATACTTTTATAAACGAATCCACAACTTGAAGGAAAATTTAAGCTTAAACTAAGGAAGTGTTTCGTTCATTAATACTAAGGGAATTCATCAGTAGGTAGTTAATAGTGTTGGACTACCTTTAATTTTGGACTATTGGATTACCTTTAATTTTGATTATAGTTTCAAAACTCATATATAGAGATTCAAATAAATAAATTCATATGTGAGTTATAAGAACTTAACGAAATTCCCCCTTCCTCAAACCTCATTGTTGAAAAATTAAAAAGCGCATTTGAAATTTTGGATATGAAAATTTTGTATAAAAATTAGAGACGTATTGAATAATTGGTTCTGAAAAAAATGGATTCTGGATTTTGTTGACAAACAGAAAACAATTAATATTCAAATAGAAGAAGAGGAAGTAAGAATGCAAAATTCGATGAGAGCAATTAGCAAAGTCTATATCACTGGGAAACACCCATTACACATATTGGTTACAGTTACTATTCACGAAAAGTTAAGAAATTCGAAAACAAAACCACTAGCTAAAGCAATAAAAAATTACAATAACAAAAAAATTGAGCTAGAACGCCACTAAAAATAGAAAAAAATAAAAACACAACTCACATGGACTGATTGAAGGAAGTGGTTAGATGACAGATTAGATGCTCACAATAAAGCCGAGACAACAACAGAAACATTCCGTCAACTCTACAAGGAACTAAAACAGAAAAAAATCTAGGCGTGGTAAAAATTTCTAAGTTACCCTCAATATGGCTAGTTTACGCAACGGATATGTAAAAAGGAACAAATCATTTATATCGACAGTCTAAGTGTATTGCGAGCTATAAAAACACGAACAACAAGGCGCAAACAAATTATAACCAGAGTGGGATGCTCTTTAGGTACACACAAATAACTATTTCAAAGTAGCGATCAACCTAAGTGTAACCATTGCGATCGGCCGCTGAGTATGAAGCACTAAAGCACATATATCTGGAATACCCGGAAAGCAGGAACTGCTCTGGTGGCAGGACAACAACATCAATCCATATAGCACTCGCCAGCAATGAAAAATGAAACATAAGAACAACTAAAGATTTACTAGAATATTTTGGAGTATGTATAATATTTATGAGTATTTGTAGTCTAACAATACTAACCCTAGAATTAAAAATAAACAAACCAAATAAAAGTAAACACTAACCGAATAAATAAAAATGTAACGATGGCCCACATACCATAAGGTAAAGGGCCCAAAAATTAATTGCGTATATTGTAGTATCTGTGCGCTCTAATAAATAAATAAATAGAATAAGAGTAGATTTAGGAGTTCCTCAGAGATCGATTCTTTAGGATTAATAATTTTTCTAACGTACATTATAATGATATTAAGTATATATTAAGTTTTTCAAAGTTATGTTTGTTCATCAAATGTGAATGTGATTTTAAGCAATGAAAATATTGAGAATGGACATAGTTCGAATACTTAGGTGTAATTATTGACACAAGCTTAAAACTTAACAATCACCCATATTTTATTTGCAAGTTTTCAAGTCCTACAAAGAAAAGAAAGAGACTGATATTAAAATGTGATAGAACAAGTCCTTGTTCTTAATAGTATTCCTCAAAATCTAAAACTAATAAATATAAATAAAATACTAAGATTTAAGTTATTATTGTATATTCATAATATAAATAAATGTTATATTGATTGCCTCGGTATGTCTGCAGAAAATATTGATAAAATAATGTTTTTCGAAGAACACCATACGTCTTGAGTAACATGCGTCTAAGCTATAAATGATAATAATCATGTTCTGAATCTACTAAATCAACTTTCGTTAGTCTATCATTTCCAATTTATGATAGATTTTGACTAATGGTTGCTTTTCCATCGTATACTGTGTGCATATTTATTATAAATGTGCTCCTAAAGGACATTTTCATTTTCACATTTTGCTTTGTGAAGAAATTTTTTTGTTTCAAAAATTGCATCGAAAGAAAATAATTATTCTAATAATTTCTATTGTAAACCACAATTTAATAATTCCGATCGAATCGTAGTTTTATACTTTTGGTGGATGTATGTTACTTTATTGTTGTTCTTATAAGACTGAATAATCAATTATATTCTTAATATAATAATCTACACAATTTGCATTACTGTACCTACTTATACTTATACTATAATAATTGTAAAGAAATAGTGTTGCCACATATATACACAACAGTTGATTATCCGGTTCGGCAATTTAAATAGATTTTTCCCTTGTTTATTACAGATTCTACATTTTACTAATTTACATTGTACTGATTTCGTTTAGTTCTTATAACTCACATATGGACTTTTTTTTTAATCTATATACGAGTTAAGAAATCAATCAGAGTTGAACTGATCTTGGTAATCACACTCCAATCTTGGTCAAACTCTATACTACTTACTGGATAGTTCCAGTAGTGTTGTTGAACGAAACACCCATTTAGTTAAAGAAATAAATCGTTCAACTACAAGTTTTTAAAAGCAAGATAGAATTCTAATGATTTTTAGTATGTATTGTTTTATTCTAAACTTTAACTTAATTATTATGACAAATTTTATTCTAAACTTTAACTTAATTGATTCTAATGACAAATAAATTGTTATAGAAATTATTATTAACTTAAATTATTATGGAAATTTTAAATATTAGTTATAATGGTTTTAAATACGATCCTGTTTTATAAAGCATAACTGTAAAGTACATTAATTTGCTCTCAATTTGTTCCACCACATTCTTAAATATTAAATTTGATAAAGGTTTTAAAAAAAAAAAAATTGCCTTTCATCAAGTTGGATGTCAGTGCGTTCAATGTAGAAAAAATTAATGTCTTACTTAGTTTCCAGTTTTTAATAAAAAATTCTGAGTAGATGTGAGTAAGTTTGGAGTTGTAACCATGAACTAAATAGTCTGATATTATTCTAAAAAATTCCTATATTTATTTTTAAATTAAATTCAAAGCGTAGTTTGCTATAAACGAAGCAGTGAATATAATAAAAGAGCAAATATATGGTCAAACAAAGTCATTACAACATTTAGTGACAGCCAGGCTATCTTAAAACCTCTTGAAAATAACCTCATAAAATTTAGATTGGTGGGGAGAATGTTTAGAAGCCCTAAACCTTATAGAAGTTTGAAATAAGGTACAAGTGATCTAGATACCGGGTCATATTGGGTTGACTGGAAATGAAAAGGCTGACGAACTAACCAGATCATCGATTTATGGACTGGAACCGGCAGTTGGTATATTTATTTGTAACATTAAGCTATCGACAGAAAACACTCTGAAAAGGGATACAAACATTCTATGGCAGCGTATTGAAGACCACAGGGTCTTCGAATAAACACCAAAATAACCAACCTCTTGCTAACTATCAATAGAGCAGACTGCTGGAAGATGGTGGACATACTTACTGGTTATAACCACATGAATAAAGACATATGTGGACTAGCACTAAGTGGCGACCCAATCTGTAGACACTGTCTGAAAGACGAAGAAACCTCAACACATATTTTAAGAGAGTGTCTAGATCTTTCAAGGCTGACGCTCAGGAAACGCACTACATAACTTCAGAAAATTTCGGCGGGATAAAACCCTTTAACCTATTTCACTTTATCAAAAGGGTCGAGGGGTGGAGGAGGGCATAAAGGGCTAAAGCCTACATACCGACCCAGACATATTAGAGAAACCTCCGTTAGGAAAAAAAACGTAGTTTAAACTAAGGGCACATAGTAAGTTATTAGATATGTAAAAATACGATATTTAAAATTTAAATAAAAATCGTTTTAGGCAATCCACATAACGATATTATTACTATCCCCACATAAATATGGAAGATTTCATTTGTTATAAAATTGGTATAAGTAATAACGAAATTGATACTACAAAATTATAAAAACAAAAAAAAACAAAGTGATTTTCCCAAAGTCAGCTTCTTTTCGACTTATCCTAACAAAAATTAAGAAAATTATGTAGATGTATATGTATATACGATATAAAATATATATGTAGCTGTGTATAAAGAGAATTTAAACGGAAATATTGTTAAAAGTGAAACACTTAAAAATGTAAAGTTGCAGAAATATCATTTTGGAATTCTTGACAAGTTTTTAATAAGGTTCAGAAGTTTTTAAGTTAAAATATCTTCTATCTAGCAAAAAAAAAACAAAAAAAAACAAAACAAAAACTGTTTGTAAAGAAAATTTCTGAAATGCTTAAAACTATTTTGGTTGGAGGATCAACTTCGATAAATTGAATTGGATTAGCTGGAAAATATTGTAATTTGTTTGAAATTAGTTTAACTTTCAATTAAAGGATTCAATTTTAAAACTTTTGTATTGAAAGTTTTTTTTAATTACTTTTTTTTTTTAATTAAAAAATAGTCGTAATTCATGTAAAAAACTCAATATTGGTCAATCAAAATAATACTTATATATAGTGGTTATGATGTTTCAATATCATTATTAAATTATATTTCTCAAAAGATTAATTACAGTATTCTCTATATACTATAATTTTGTTGTCTATTAGAAAATATGGTGTTTAACTGTGGGGAACATCAAGGATTACCAAATATTGAAATCTTAAGAATAAAATAAGAAGGTCAGCAAATATAACATTATTCAATATCAAGACGACGGTCAGTGGAAATATTTACACAATACAGAATATTTTGGGATCTCAAAACAGAAAGAAATAACACAAATTAAGGACAAGAAGAAGAAGAAGAATGCTAATATGTAGATTATTAATTAAAATATTATCTAAGATATAAATGCTGGCATTTAAAGTTTAAAAATATGATATGATAGTATCATTAGTATATGATTGCATTTAAAATAGTCAACAATATTATATAAAGCATAATTTCATATTGAATAGAATGGTAGATATCCACAACCACAACACTAGAAATAAGTCAAATTTTTATTTAAGTCTTTTCAAAACAAATAACCAGAAAAACTATTGTCATTATAACTGTTTAAAAATATATAATGAATTACCATCAAAATTTAAAAATATTAATAACGTATATGTTTTTAAAATGGAAATAAAGAAGTATATTTTGAGCCAAATTTAATTTAATTTACTTATGAATTTATGAATTTTAAGATTTTTGAATTTCTATACCTAAGTTTAATTATAAGTTAATGTTAATGATTCTTTTTTATTATCTTTTTCTTTTCAATTTTTCTTTGTATTAGTTTTTTTTTTCCTTTCTCTTCTTTCATATATTATTAAGTTAAGACCAATTTGGCCCCATTGTACTCATATGAGTACAGAAAACATCATAATCTAAATGTCAAAATTTGATACATTAACCGAGCGAGAGATAAATATCTTCATACCAACGTCGTTATAACGTCGTAAATTTAAGAAATATAACTTTATAATGAAAAATGTAAAAGTTATAATTTATCCGTCATTACGACTACAATACGACGTTTTTTTTTTAGCAGTAGTCACAAAGTTATTTTATATCTACTTCACAACTTTTTTTACATTTTATAACTATGACGCAACTATAAAGTGTCCGAAATAACGTTATACCGACGACTTGCTTATAACGTCGTAATATCTTATATTTTGTAACCATTATCCGACTACTCTACTCAACTGAATATAAATTGATCAAATTAGAATAAAAGAGATAGATAGATTATATTTTAACAATAATGTTGTCTTTTTTTCTCTCACTATAATTAAATTATAAATATGCTAATGTATTATAATTTTATAAATATGAATTTATTATTGTAAATTATAATTATTGGAAATATTTTCACGAAAATTGTGCAATATATGACATCTTATTGCAAATGAATAAAGATTTTTCGTGAAAATAAACATTTTATTCAAATAAAAATTTATGAGTCTTAAAATTTTTTAAAATTAAAAAAATATATATTTTCTTATTATTATTTTTTACTTGCTCAGATCCATTTAAAAATGTTTTTAAAACAATCCCCTTATTAAAATAATGAAAGCAATTTACTCGCATTAGTATTAAGTTTGAGATTAGAAGCTAAAAAAATTTTTTTTATTTTCTCATACAAAATATATTTTGCAATAATAATTTTCGTCATATTTAAAATGGTGGAACTGTGGAAGTTATAAATATCCAAAAAATGACCAACAAATAACCAAAAAGTTATGAACAGAAAACTACATTATATAAAAACGTATGTAAAATACAGAAACTGGCTCCTTAAATCGAATTACAAATTCCTTGACAGTTTTAGAAATGAAAATGAAAATTAAATTATTTTTTTTTATACAATTCCAAGTCTGTGCTCAGAAATACAGTATAAACGAGAAATGTAACATTTCTTTTAATTTGGGGCTATTCAATTTGTTTCACTTGGTCTGCTCCACCACAAAGAATATTTAGTTCTGATTTTCTATTATATTTTTAAAAAATGATAGGATATTATTTTGTTCAAGAAAATTTCAATGTCGGAAGTTTTTGACCCCTTTGACATGTCTCCGGCGTACTCTTGCTACATATATTCATGGAGAATAACAAGAACTTTCTCGTAAACAAGCTGACATCAATTATTAGTTGTATGGTGGTGGGATGGCATAGCTTTCGGTTGATCATAAATTTTTAATGTCAATTTTACCACATTTCTGTGCACAGACTTGGAATTATATAAAAACAAAAACATAATTTAGTTTTCATTTCTAAAACTGTCAAGAAATTTTTAATTCGATTTAGGGAACCAGTTTACATTTCTGAATTTGAGATTCTTTTTATATAATTACGTTTTCTGTTCATAACTTTTTGGTTATTTATTATGGTATTAAAAACAATTGACATTAAAAATTAGACATCCACCAAAAGCTATGCCATCGTGCCACTACAGAGCTAATAAATTATGTCTGCTTGTTCATGAGAAAGTTCTTATAATTTTCCATGAATATTTCTTTGCAGACGCCAAAAATTGACAACCTTACAGAGATCTCAAAGGTTGTCACAGCTATGATTCTACTCGGAGAATAGGTATAATGGTCCAGTTATGTGTCATAATGTCGCGGCGGCATTTGATTGTTCTGATTTTTTCTTTTCAATTAAACTAAACTAATTCTGTAAAAATAAAAAAATTATTCACATTCATATCAATTTGAAATTCCATATCATTATCATTCGTCTGGTCATTTCTCATGGTAACATAAATCTTCAACAAATTATTTCTATCCAATTCAATTCTACGCTTTAAATACTTTTAACGATTTTATTACAGTGCTTGTTAGTTGCTGCTTAACAGTGCTTGTAAAATGTTAGATAAAATCCCTTCCAAATTTTTATACATCTCTTTTTATCTCATTAGAAGGTTCTGTTTCTTTTCGGTTATGATGTATATACAAAAATATCAAAATAACAAGAATACTTTTAAATGTCCTTTTCATCCTTAAAGGAGATAAGATGCACCATTAAAGATATATATTATTAGAAAGCTAGGAACACCAGATTGTAGTCATTATGTTCTACGCGGGGACACTATCTTCCTCAGATTCTCTCATTTAAATAATACTAGCTATTCCTGATGGCGTTCAAGCATTAGTAAAAAAATAATTCTTTCCACTTCATTTAGATATTCAATTCAAAACACAGTTTTCTATTTCCACAAAATAATAAATTTTTGTTGGCATATCGGCAATTTAAGCATATCATTTTTTGTAACATAGGGTTTCTAATATCCTTGTTGTTACCTCCGTGGAGTCACAGATATAACAACTGTTCATTTTTTCTCATTTAATTCATTTTTCATACAACAAAGACACCATGTTGGTCTGCAGACGCTTTGTAAATTTCAGCCCAAATTGAAGAAATAGTCAACATTGCCCCTGATATCGTGCTTCTGATGGTTTTTCTATAAGAAGGATTTTTTTAGGAAATCTTGTGAATTTTTAAAGGCGACAAATCAATTTTTAAAATTTTTCTGATTGCTAAGATTTTGCTTTACAAAATAAACATTCATTTGAATTTGAAGATTTTTGAACATTTTGAGGTGATTAATTCAAAGACACAAACCAGGGTTTATTTAAAAAAATTTATTAAATACTTTTGTTCGGGTAATTTTATTGTTTGGATGATTTTAAAAAATGCTGCTAGTTTGAAAAAGCGTCACATTCTATTGATTTTATTTTCTATTATTCAGGGCTGATTTTATTTAGTTCTTGTATTAAATATATAATTTGCCTATATGGGTTTAGAGCTTGGATATGTTTGTTTACAAATGATAAAGCTAGATACAAAAAATAGTCCTTTTCAATTTTTTTTTCATTTCTAATTGGAAATTTTTTGAAAAACCTTCACATTTACATTATTGGGTTCATATGTCACTTGTTTTTGTTTTAATTCACAGAGGCGGAAAACTTTTCAGGCATTATTAGCGTATTAATATATTTGAATAATTCAAAGTTATTTTGATTAAAATCGATTGAAATAATCCTCAATATCAAGGAGTGAAATTTTTACCATTCACATATAAACGATTTCTTAATAAGGATTCTAAAAAATACTTTTAATAACAATTGTAATAAATTATATATGGATCTATATCCGGATCGTGATTTAGCAAATTTATAATAATTTGTTATTGTTGTTTTTTTTGTTATGTTGGTCATCTACTATGTAGGTATATTTGGCTTCAAAATTTTCTACAATTAAAATGATTGTGATGATATAGCTATGATTATGATGGATAATGATTATTATGATTATGATAATTTTATTTTATTTATTTATAGTCCATTTGACAGGAATTCGGATAATTTTTGTCTTTGTTTTTTTTTTGTTATTTTTTTGGGTTATAAAATTTAATTTAATATGTAGAAATGATGACAAAAGCATGAAAATATAAAATTTAACACTTAATTTACCAACGGAAATTAAACATAACATTAATGTTATTATATTGTTTATATAATATATACAATGTTGTTGTATGTACATAATATTATTATATAATAATATTCTATTATGTATATTCGTTTATTATTATATGAAAAATTAATTTAATAAAATTAATTGAGCGGTTTAAGTGTATATGAAGTTATTTGATTTTAAATTTTAGGTAGTGGTTTTTAAAAATAATTTTAATTTTATTTTAATTAACCATAACTATTTATTTGTTTTTTTTTGTATGTATATATTATTTGATTGTTATTTTGTTATTATTGATATTTGTAGGGTCCACATAAAAATTCATCAAATTTTTAAGTGGTATAATTTTTTTTCTTTTGACATTTTGTTATATTTTATAGGTAGGTACTTATTTTAAAGAATTCCAATAATTTAAGTCATTCATAATTTTTTTTTTTTCATTTATTAAATAAAAATTAAATTTTATTAAAAATTTTTTTAATTGGATATTTTCACGAAAATTAATTTGTTTTTTTTTTATTTAATAAAATTTAATATAATTTCATTGCGGAAAATCAAATTTAATTAAACTGACATTAAGAATGCAATAAGTGGATTTAAATAAAAGATAATTTACAGGGTTAATATAATAAAAATTAAATTTAACATTTAAAAAATTCTGTTCTTCTAAGGGACATGTTTTATTAGCGTAGGACCTAATGAATATATCTCAAGGATACCTGGTATTCCTAGCTTTCCAAAAATATATATCTTTAAAGGCGCATTTTTCCCTTGAGGACGAAAAGGACATTTGAAAGTATCCTTATTGTCTTGATGTTTTTGTAAATAAACCGTTATTTCTGTTGATTTATTAAATATATAAAAATTCAGTTTTTTTTTTTAAAAACAGTCTGAAGCATATTTTGTCATTTATTTGATAAATATTGCAATTCAAAAACAATCTTTATCTTCTTTCTTTAAAAACCAAATACCTTTGGATTTTACAATAAAAACACCCCACAATATTTACATATTGTTGGAAAGGTTTCTTTTGTTTCTATACCTATGTTATATGAATAGTTTAGAAGATATAAGACTTTATTAAAAAACTAATTTGTTTTTACCCTTTTTCTATATAAAACTATATATAAAACTAGGAATGTGCCTTTTACGAAGTAGCAATCATCTGAAGTAAATGTTATCCTGACTGATTGATTTTTCTTATGAATTTATACAATAATGTATGATTAGACATTCAGTATATTCAACAGGTATGATTAGCCATTGGAGAATGCTGCTTAAGCCGATTAGCACAATTTACGGCCAACAGGTTGTTTGCTAAACTTTTTAAGGAGAGTGTAGCTATAATCTGTTTGATATTTGAGTAGATATATCGTTTTGGACGATGATGTACCCTGATACTTATCTTAATTCTTTAAACTTGCTGTAATCTTTCTCAATATGACAAAACATTTTCTCAGGGTAAATTTGATATTTATTTGTTTTTATTTATTTGTTTATTCTTTCATTCATCTCAAGAGAGCACATTCGCTCGTACAAAGTATTTTTTATTCTTACTATTACTAAAAATTAAAACTAAAATAACAACAATAATAAAAACTAACCTAAATCAATAATTCATTATCTTCTACCTGTGTGTAAAAGTTCAGATTCCTGCACGCGCAATAATTTTAATCGATTTTTGTTTTATATTACCTACATGTCGAATGATTATGGTGTATACCAGTTATGACTATAAAAAAGTACTAACATATTTTTTGCGATAAAGATTCTGAGCCTTATTTATCATCATATACCGTTTATGCTGATCATTGATCTTGGATCTTGCTCAATTTTGTTTTTTTATTTATTGCACATTTAGTTGTATTTTACGTCTATTCTATTGGTTAACCTCAATTTGTATTGACACCACACTTCTTGTACCCTCAGGTCTCAATCCGAATATTTATTTGTCTGAAATATTTTATTTTAATATGATATTTGCTATTCAATATGCATTCCCTTAGTATAGAGGCTATTTTGATTTTTTCTATTTGTATTTTTTTGTATACATAGCTTAAATGAGTTCCATAGGAACTAAAATGTAATATTTTTGTTTAAATATAATCGATATTTTATTGGAATAAAAATCAATATTAAACTTACACTCATAGAAGAAGCATTTTTATCTATTCTAAAGAAGATCGCTCCATAATGCTTCTTACAAAAACCTCGAAGTAGCGATCTTTATTGCTGTACTACAAAACTTCCAAATAGCTATCTATATTACTACAATAATGAATAATTAAGGGGGAAAACTATTTGTCCCCTGCAACTTGGTTAGAGATCGACACACGATGCCTGCAATTTTTGGAAATTAATTTTGCCGCGACATGGTTAGGCTTTCATCGTCACTATATAATATAACACCAAACATTACAATATATTGTATTTTTAATTATTATTTTTGTTTTTATGTAATACTGTATTTTATTGGATCTAGACTTATAAATTAAAATTAAATGATTCTAAATATTTTTAATAATTCTTCATATTAAAATATCAATTTTTTGGAATTTCTCATTAGCAGATTTACACAAATCTATAATTATAATAGACAAGCATTTAAGGACCTGCGCAGTATACAACTTCTAATTTTATCTTTTTTCTCCTTAATAAACTCTTAATATGTAAATAAAAGTTGCAGAAATGCGCATACGGGTTGAAAAAATGTCTATTTAAATATCAAATTAACGCTGTCAAATATTTTTTTTTGTAACTACACTCGCTACTGCATGCTTTTTGCATAGAGTGTTTTAACCTTTTATTTTTATTGTTTGCTTAATTTAGTATATAATATCTTTTGCCTAAGTTTTGTAGAACACTTTTCTTTTTTCGTTATTTTATAATTCTTAATATTATAATTATAAGTTTAATTGATATTTTAATCTTTAATTTTATTCTTGAATAAAATTTTATAAGTTTCTTTTTTTTTCTTCTGTCTTTCTTGTAATTATATCAAAATAATTACTTACTCAAATTTGTTAATTTTGTTAATTGCTTAATATATAAAAAATTAAAATTTGTATTTATTTTTTATTTATTCTCTTAAATTTTTTTAAATATCACTTTAATTTATTTATTTATTTATTTATATTAACAGTTGATCCTACAGATAAATCTGTAGGCCAACTTTATAGGTCCTTTTCCCTTTCGAAATGTGGGCCTTTTTAATTAAACTATATTAATTATTTGGTATATATTTTGTATATTATATATTTATATTATTTTATTAGTTATATTATATCTTTATTAATTATTAAATTATATTTGAACCGATGTGGTTCTATAGAAAATTACATTTTTCAGTAATTTTCACCATTTGAAAATTTTTTCGGTTCTCACGGGGTTTGAACCCGTGCTCCTTTAGTCGTTACATTACTACACTCGAGTGCTTTACCACTCGGCTACCGAGGCCACAGTTTAATTATTTTATGTGTATTTTTTTTTTTACATATATTAAAAATCTCTTGTCTATAGAATAGTTATTATATATATATAAGTTAAACAATGAAATAAAAATAAAAATATAAATAATAAAAAAAAAAACAAATAAAAATATTGTAAAAATGTTATATTATTGTAAAACTATTTGGTTTTATAATATTCAAACTTTTAAATAAAATATGTATATCCATTTTGTGTCATTCAATATCTTATTATTTTTATACATAATTAAAGGAAATTTATTCTATTAATTTTTGTAAGTAACTGTCAAATTATTGTTTTCTACACAGGGTGGTCCGGTTTAGAGCAAAAAGTTTTTAAGGGGTATTGGAGTATTTTAGAAAAAAAATTGTTCTAGAAGAGGGGTCTATCTTTAAATTTACCTGGGCTACAGAGGGTTAAAGAAAATCGGATTAGAAAAATTAAGTCTAAAGAATATCCACTACAACTCAGAAGAAATTGAAACTAGAGCAACATCTTCTTCATAGTTTTTTTTAGAATTAATACACCTAATTAACGGTATATGTTGAATGAGTATCAGACTTACCGTTTTTGAATAATAACTGCATAAACTTAAAATTTTGCTTTTAAAATCTGAAAATTTTGTAAAAAACGTTGATTATCTCGAAAAAACTCGCTATTTTTATATTTTATTGTGTTGATGCGTTACATCATCCCCTACAACTTTTTCATACACAACTTTCATATCAGACTTGCCGTTTTTCATGTAAAGTCATATACAATTTCATTAATCCTAACTAATTTCAGTAATTTTAACTAATTTTGACTAAAAAATAAAATTGTTACAATATTCAACTCTCAGTTATTATTTTTCTTACTAAAACATGAGTTACCCAAATATTAAATATGACTTTACCTGAAAAGGTAAATTTAAAGATAGACCCCTCTTCTAGAACAATTTTTTTCCTAAAATACTCCAAGGAATCACCCCTTAAAAACTTTTTGTTTTAAACCGGACCACCCTGTATATTGGTCATTTGTAGTAGTCATATAGTTTTGGTTAAAAATATGTATAATGTATATAGATAAGTCTTTAATTATAAAAATATTTTATTTTTAGTAATTTAATCCCCATTAAATGCCACTCACTATAGGGAATATGTCGAAAGGAAACAGTATATGAGAAAGCAGTATTTATGCTAAATAAAACTTACTAACCTCTAATTTTTTATGAAAACATTAGTAATTTCTAACATTGCCGTGAGAAGTCTATGTCAGTACGTAAATTGCTATTCTTTTAAAAACTTTAAATTTTGTCTTCAACTTGAATTATAATTACTCAACAGGGGCCCCTAGTTATAATATATCTCAGAAGAACCATATTTACACTTTTTTACACTTTCATTTTAATAATTTATTTTTAAAAAAGTTTCAATCATGTGAATTCCCTCAATTTAATTGGAAAAGTTTAACGATCTATCTTTGTAAAAATTGTTTTCAACTCGAAAACTTAATTTTCCATTTTTAATTTTAATATTTTTTTTTATTTTATAATTTTTTTTTATATATGAATTATTACAACATTTGAAGTTGGAATCATGATGACAAACGATTAAGCGTGTTATTTGTTAGCTGATTGACAAGAATGAATTTATTTTTCAATTTCAATTTACTTTTTGTGGGGAAAAACTTTGAACAAAAACAAAATATATATATATTCACACAACAAAATAGTCAAAGTTTTCAAAGAAAAATTGATTCAGTCATCAAATCTGAATGATGATCTGAATAAATTCTATTGAAATAAGTTTATATAGAAATTTCTATTTGGAATATTTTCAGCAGAAATAAAACTCTTGAAAAACTACTTAAGATTCAAAAAAAAAAATACAAAACAAATATAAAAACTCCCTACATTATTAATTGGTGCATATAAATGCATTTTTAAGTTTCGAAAAGAAGTGATTTTCAATAAATTGAATGTAGTTTATTTCAATATTTATTTGTATTATACACTTCATACTTGATAATAAAATAATGATTATAATCATCGTGATGATGATGATGATTATGATGTTGAAAGAGAAAGCAAAATTTTAAGTGTTATTGGAAAGTTACAATTTATACAGCTTTCTTCTCTTTCTCTCTTTCCCTTTTTTTATATTTTTATTTCATTCAAGTGATTAATGATTATAATTGAAACAAACTTTCCATTCCGTTTGCTATTCTTTAGATATTTTTATATAATATAGTACTACTAAGTACACTATATTCAATTTGATTAGGATTAAAAGATTTTTATATATGTATATTTTTCTAGAATTAATAATATTTGTTAACGATATTGAGTTATACATACCCTATTGATACTATGAATGGTTACCAATAATTTGTAACTATATTATCGGTTACCTAGTTCTCTTTACATATAAATTACTGTCAAAACTTACCTGTTAAAATACTGGGTAGTTAAATTTCAGGTGTATATCTTAAAATTTTTCATATAATTAATTTTTTTTCGATTAAAAGTACCAAATTTTCACACCCCTCCAGATAAACCCTATTGGATAAAGTAGAATATAATAATAAATTTTTCTATTTAACTGAATTATATAGATCTCTAAAATTTTCTTGAAGAACTTAGTGTTTTTGAAAATGTAATTATAATCGGAGATTTTAATATAAATTGGCTCATCATAAATGATTATACCTAAGTGTGAAATGGAAAGAATGATGAAAGATAATGCATTTAAACAAATTATAAGTGAATATAGTAGAATTACAGAAAGAACTGGGGAACTCTAATTGATTGCGTAGTTGCGAATATAAAATTCTAACATCACAATGGAATTAGCTACCAATTAGAAGATAAATCAAAATAAAAGAATAAAATTACTTAAGTACAATAAAAATCTTTTGAGAGAAAAGATAAACGTTAATGATATTTCTACAGCTCATTTTTTAAATTGTAATATAAAAACTATTGTAATAAATGTAGTAGTTACTGGTGAAATCTATTTCCTTTTTGCACCAGGATGTACTGAAAATACATACTTGATTTCCTTAATTCTGGCAACAATACGGTGACACAGAAGCATTAGATCGTACACTTAAAGATTTACGACACAACAACCTTTTGAAGATGGTCTTGTATTATTAGCAGGTGATTTCAGATAAACTTTACCTCCTATCCCCCGATCAACAGCATCAGATAAATGAAACGCATTTAAAAAATCATCACATTTTGGGAGATTTGTTAAAAAATTATCACTCAATTATACAACTACAAGGTGATGCAGCTGCCCATATATTTGTCAGTTATTAGACATTGGAATTTGGAAATGCCAATATAACAATCAACAATACAACAGAATTAATAACATTGCCTGACAATTTTTGTGTATTAAATGAATCAGAATAAGACCTAATATTAAGTGTATATCCTAATATTGTACGTAATTATACAAATTATCCATGGATGAGTGATCGTGCTATATTGGCAGCAAAAAATAAAAATGTCTATGAAATAAATATAAACATTTAAAACAAAATAAGTGGCCAAACAATTACATATAAGTCAACCGATTACATTTTGGATAATGATGAAGCTGTGAATTACCCAATTGGATTTTCAAATGCACTTGATTTACCTTGAGTTCAGTATTCCACATTATTCTGCAATTAAAAATCGGTATGCCCATATTTATTTTACGCAATTTAAATCAACCATTGTTATAATAATGCCACAAGATTATCAGTGAAAAAGTTAATGAATACAATATCATCAAAGCGACTATATTGGCAAATACAAAAGAGAAATTGTATTAATTCCACGAATATCATCATCAATCAATCCGTCCGATGTGACATTAAACAATTTAAACGTATTAAATTTTCAGTTTGTTTAGCATATGCAATAAATAAATCGCAAGATCAATCGCTACAAGTATGCGGGTTAATCCGTTAAAATGACTGTTTCATACATGGCCAATTTAACGTAGGATGTTCTCGTGTTGGTAAACCTTCGGAACTATTTATATTTGCACACGAAGGAAAAAAAAAAATTATTTACCAAAGAGAATTGCAATAGATATAAATAACATATTTTAAGATTTTAAACTTTGTAATCATTTAAAATTCATAATATAAAGTTATAATTATGCATATTAATAAAGAACATTAGAATTAATTTTTACGATTTTTGATTTAACAAATAAATTTTGCTTTAATCCATTTCCTACATAAAGGTATCACTGTTCTGTGTGTAATACGGACTTTTTTGTAAAGTGGGTGTAGCAAAGCGCACAGGGTCTGCTAGTACAAAATATAAAATCATTTATAAGGAATACACAATATGCATATTACACTGCCAAGTAAATACAAAGTTTCATAATCTGAAACTAAAAACCGTTTTATACAAAGTATTGGTATCCTGAAAAGTTGTATAAATATTTATTTATTTCCAAATACCAAAACAAGGTATGTATCTATATATACATATTTTGAATTAATAGACATATCAAAAGTTCAAAATATAATTTTTTTTATTATTACATGAGTATTAGTACACGAATATGTAATAATCAAGGGATTGAACGTTTAAAAGCTTATGATTCAAAATGTCAAAGTTTACATTTCATAAATTATTCATACCTTTTGTTTATATAAGGTATCAAAATACTACAGGGTACAAACCAGTAGTACATAAGTAGCGCCGCAAATCATAGAATACAAAGTAGTAGTAGGTATCGAATTGAACATATTCAATAGTGAATCATAACTAGTAATAGTTTAATCAATGTTTTAATATCAATTCATTTCATTTTAATTCTATGTTTTAATATCATAGTGAATCACAATCAGTAATAGAAGGTGGTGTATAGAATATAAATCATAAATGCAGAAACACAGTGTGGTATAGACTGTATAGTATAGAATACTAGAATCAAACCTACAGAATAAGTACTGTCAAGGAATACAGAGTGTAATTACTACTGTGTATTCAAAATGGTTTTAAACAAACGATTGAAAGTGTTTTAATATTTATGAAAATTTAAAAAAAATATTTTCGGAAACATAAGGGAAATTTTTTGTTCCTTAGAAAGAAATTTATCGAATAACATTTTTGAAATAGTTGCATGTTCTCGATATAAGTACAAACCAAAGTGGTATAAAAGAAAAATTAATAAAAAAATAAATTATAAATTGAAATTTTCTAAATAGAGAAGGCTACAAAAATGAAGACAAAAAAAATCGTAAATAATGAGGACCAAATAAAAAGTAACCCTATATACATTTAAATAACTCCATTTTGGCTATGTCTACTAATATTAAATAAAATCAAAATGAAATTTTTTGAATTACGATTTCGAATCACTTCATTTCTATTTTGTCGATAGAAAAGGATTTTGTTAACTTAGCATAAAAATACTGAATTTTAATTATTTCTATATAAAGTGTTTCAATATTTTTTTTCAAGTGTTTTGATATTTTTTATTAATTTGAAAAATTTTGTTGACTATATTTGAATGTTTAAGTTAAGGTGATGAAATATTTTGTTGTTGTTTTTTTAGCGAGGTGAGTTTAAAATTTGAGAGTTTTGTTTTCTTGTATAAAATATTTTAACAATTATTATAGAAAAAAGTAAGTAGTTTCATGATAAATAATATACTTGGGATTGACATGATAATATTTGGCTAGAGATCCTATCAAGATTGCTGTCAAGTTCTTTTTCAATATTATTAACTTCACTTTGTAACTTCTGTAAACTGTCGGATATAAAATCAGGATATTTTATGCATGAAAATTATAAGTGGTGCATAATATTACCTATTAAATTGAATGTTAAGCCATGTTGCAGGAATCGGCATATATGCTCGGAAGAAATAAATGCCTTTTAAAGGGCTGCGAAAATTTTTAAAAACTCACCTTCACAACAAAGAATGGAACACAAAGATGGTTCAAGACTGGTTATGGAAATTTGTTAAAAATCAGAACATCTAGAATGTAAAATCATATCGCATCCCATACCAGCTAAATAAAATTTTTTGATAGTAGAATTATGATGGATCTGCAGCTTCAAGGTTCAGAAAATTTATATTATAAATACTACTTCCATAGCGATGCCAAGCAACCAACCCACCCTCTTTCGACAAAAAAGTACTAGTGTGGTATACTGAAGACTCTAGGAAAATGAATGGAGTAAGATCGTTATACAAAGATAGTTTTCCAGGATGAAGTGGCATTGTACTTTATGTGCGCGAGTGAATTTAAGAAGATATTACAAAAAAAAAATACAATATACATTCTCTTAGATAGCAAAGTAGCCATACTAGCTATCAATTAATATAACATCACACCAAAGCTAGTTTAAAAATATTTAAAAACCTGACGAAAACATATAAAGTCACAATAACGGTGGTACCAGGGCATTTTTGCATAGCAGAAAATTAAACTGCAGATTGGCAAGCAAGAAAGGGATCGCATACGCCTTTCATAGACCCAAGTGTCTGCTCTGTGGAATCCTCCTGAGCAGAGCTAAGATGCAGTTAAAAGTTTAGGTGGAACAAAATCTTAGGGTTTCTGGACGAACGCTCCGAGGAATCGTCAAGCAAAAATGCTTTTGCAAAATGCTCGCTCAAGAAAACTCAATGGCTTCTAAGTTTCAATAGGAAACAGATGCGTATTATGGCATGGATAATAATAAGCCACAACCTCATAAAGAAGTATCTTTATAAAACGAGCCTAATTGAAAACAACTTGTGCAGAATATAGGAAATATAAGAAGAATCTATCCAACATCTACTCTCTGAATGGAAATGGCTCACTCGTTGTAGACTGTGCCACCTGGGAACAGCATTTCTCGAACAATGAGAGTAATTCAACATATAATTGAAAAAAATCCTGAATGTGATCTCTAAATCAGATATCCCTAAGGATTCGGACGAATAATAGCAACAATGCGGGCAATCAAAATATGCCCATTTGCTGTGATATAGGAGGGAAAGATCTCCTTCCGAAATTATCTAATCTAATCTAAGCTAAATCACTATACCATTCTTGTTTCTATTTAAGCATTTTACATCATCAACTCCTATGATAATATATGTATGTTATAAAACTGTGTTAAAATTAATCAATTTAAAAATACCAAGTTCTAAAATCCTAAAACACTCTGAATACCAACAATCGAAAAGTTTCTTCTTTCAATAACATTTAATAAATATAAATTAAAAATTTTTATTTAAAATTTTTGCATCTAATCTGATCATTGCTTTAACAAATGTAAATTACACTACACTTTTGTAACCATATATTTTTCTATTTTTATCGTCCTTGTTATTTTAAAATGAAATCTCAATGAAATTTTAATTTTTATTAAATATTTTTGAATTTATTCAGAGTGGAAAAAGGGTGGTATGTATGTAATAAATATAAAAAATATTTAAAAACATAAAATAATAAAAAGAAAAAAATGTCTAAGATGCCTAGGTAAAAAAAAAAAACTTTTTTTGTAATTAATTCCAATCTAATTACTTGTATATCCTTTCTATTGAATTTTGTTCAGTAATTCATGTATATACATACATATGTATTTGCATATATACAAATAAGGATAATGTTTAAATACATATCCTTTCAAAATATATATTGTATTATACTTTAACATATACATATACCTAGTACCTACATAATAATGCATTCATGTCACATGTATATTATGTACATATATCATATTATATGTATATAGATATGTAGTTGATGCGTTATTTGAATTTCAAATGAATCGGCTCATCTCTAATATTAAAAATATTGGAAGGCAAGAAGTAAAGTGCTTATAGCCCAATTGAATTTTATATATGAAATTGCTAAGTGTATTGGTTAGAATTTCACTACGTAGAAAAATATTGTATATATATATATATTTATATGTATATAGTTATGCATATTTATAATCTAAAATAAAACATAAAAAACATATGATGGGTTATAAATTTCAAAAGCTGGTAAAATTAATGCAAAGCACAAAAGATTGAAAAAAAAAATTAAAATAAAATAGAAACAATAATAACAAAAACACTATTATAAGAATAATAAAATAACAAAAAATAAAACACAAAAAAAACAAAAAATTCTAAATTACCAAATACGCATTTAACATGTGTAAAACGTTTTTATGTCAGAATTTTTGCATACAATCCCCATTATCTAATATAGGGGGATAAGGTTATTCAGATTATGCTTCACTCTGTTAGACTTTAGCACATAGTAAGTACATACACATATGTTGTTGTTTTTATACTTACTTTTTTTTTTTGGATCTTGTAATACATTCTTTATTGTTTATTGTTGTACAACATATACAGTGGTGGAAAAATAATTAATTGAGTTTTTGTTAAAATTATTAAACCATTCGATGGTACAGGATGAACCTAGGTATTTATTTGTTTAAAATTTTTTTTTTTTTAATAAAGTTTCAGGAATGTGTTAGATATACACTAAAGATGCTTTTACTCTCACGTTCGAATGTTCGAAATACATCAATAGTAACGCAAGAAACGGTAAACACCACATAAAATGTAACGAGTAAGATTTTTCGAACATTTTTTTATTTTTTTCCAGAGATCTGGTTTGGAATCGATAGGCTAACATTTGATTGGTTGGTACCTATTCAAGTATCTGTATTACCTCCACTACGGAACTACAGGGAATTGAGTCGAGCAGAAACCGCTGGTAACTAGGAATTTTCTTGTATATATTAAAAGTGGAAAACTAATACCACTGCCTTTATATATAGCGTAGTTTAATTTTTTTTAAGTAATAATATGAAATTTGTTTTTGATGTTCTTGACAGTAAGGTAGAATTACCTTTTCATGTTTAATTAAGCACAGTACCACAATATTTAATTATACTGGCTTATCAACTCATTAAATGTGGAAAACAACTGCTATTGTCAGGACCTAAGCTTTCTTAAATAGAATAGCTCCATTTTTTTAAGTAGTTACCAGGTTATACTATTCTCAATTATTTTTAGTCATTTATTTTATTCCAATGACAAAGGGTACTGGGCCATAAAAAATCCATAAATCATTTTTGTTTTGCTTCATCTGGAATCGCTCTTCCTATTGCGCCACCGAGCGTGTAGCTGATTATAGTTTCAATAAACTTTTATCAATTCAGAAAATTTCAGGAATACTATAGGAAAAAAATTTAATTAAATATCAATGGGGGATTTGAATCCGAATTAGTAGTCATATAACCAGTAAACTATATCGCTACGTAATTTTTCCAGTCTTCTGTACATGATGTGTCTGGTATAAGTAAGTAGCATCAAAAATATTTCAAGCCGACTATCTAAACTGTTTTATTTTCAAATAAGCAAGTGGAAGGGTAATTTGAATGGAAATTTCACAATATTCAGGGCTCACTGTATCGTCAAGAATATCTATTAACACACGCATATAAAAAACGAACAAATTACCCGTCTGCAAAACTGTTGTAAGAATTTAAAGAACAAAAAGTTTATTTCCTACATACTGAACAGATTAACTTTAGGCTTTCACAGGAAAAATGTGGAAATGGTGTAAAACTGATGGTGAAAATTCGTTTATTTGTATATCGAAATTCAAGAATGAAGAATCATATTCCCTCTGATGTGTTTCCACCATCAACATACAAATTTATTCTAAACTAATTTTTGTTACATTTTTCTTATTATCTTCCAACTAAGTGGTACGTAAATACTAAAAGTATTCTAATGCTCTAGTTTTCTATAGAAAATCAAAAAATAGGTTAAAAAAAAAATTGATACCACGTGGCAGCACTATATGAAGATGGGATTACAGAATAATGATAATGATATAGAGTAAGTAATGATAATGATATAAGTAAAAACGAAAATTTCTTAATTACAATATCAAAAAAGTTAAAAAAAGCATAGTCAAAGAAAAGTAATCATTTTTTTTTTTTAAATTTATAATTTTTCTTGTGAAATTTACGGAGTCTGTCCAAGACAAATTTGTTTTTTTTTTTTTTTGTAATAATTTTTTTGCCCAGCAATGTACAATATTTTTATTATAGATATGTTGTTTTAGATTATCTCAAACGCATATAAACCGAAAGGAGTAAAATATTTTATGTTGTTTTAGGCCATTATCCTTTATGGTAATGGGAACCAATGTTATGTCACAGGTGTGTATTGTGGATATTTCTTGTTTTCATTTAAAATTTTGTTGCTCTTTTGGCTTGGCATCCGACTTCTTATTTCATATTTATATACAAATATATGAGATATAAATATACATATTATCTATATATTTACATACGTGTTAACATTTATAGGTGAAGAATGTATGTATGGCTGTGTATTTGAACAAATAGAAAAAACCAATTACAGTTGCACAGAAGAATTTTATAAAATTGTATCCTTAGAAGTACAGAAATAATAACAAACAAAAAAATACAATATCTAACAATAATAACTATAGAGGAATAGAAAATTTATTTTTATTGTTTTTTATTTTGTTTTCAGAATCGTAACTGTTCTTTATTTTCTTTGTTGTTTCTTTTGTTATTTTGGTTTTTCTCTTCAAACTCATTTATTGCTTTTTGGTTTATTTTTTATTTAATTTTTAGATTTTCTGGAATTTCAATTCACTCTCTCTCTCTTTCTCTATCTCTTTTTCCCTCCTTTTTTCTATCTCTCGGGACAAAAATTATTCGTTTTGCTGTTGAAATAATATTATATGTGTGTGTGTGTAGATATAATATATACGAATGATACTTTTTATATAGCTTTGTACTCGTATATTGTTATTAAATTTCTTTAGGACCTCTGGTGTTGTTTTTTTTTTGTGCACAAAAATGGTGAAATTCCTTTCGTGTGGCTTTTTGTCATTTTATAGAAGAATGGCAATAATAAAAAAAAAAGAGAAAAAAATATGGAATTTCTTTTATGTGAACAAACAAATAATATATTAATATTATATAATGTTTATATATTTAGATTTACATATATATATATAAATAGCATATAACTATACTATATTGGTCATAAAATAATGTGCAAATACTTTTGGGTAATCATATGAAATAACGATAGTCTCTTATGATGATGTGTCAGTTCAATATTTTGTGGTGTATAGTGATTTGTATAAAATAAATGACAATGAAACAAAATTTATTTTCAATGACAGTTTTTATAACTGTCAAATACTGTCAATCATGTAGACATAATCTCATTGTTATTCTCTATTATGATTGATCAAATAATAGAAAAAAAAACCAAAATAAAATAAATTTAAATATAAATTGAAAATTTTAATGTTAGATTTATAAAACAAAAATTAATTTAAAACTTTAAAATATCAGAGGATTTATGCTAGTATCAAAAAATAAATAATAATTGGATGATATGAATATAGAATTGAATTGAATGTTGAATTGTCATATTATGCCACATTGTGTTGCATTAAAACTAATTTTTTTTATATGTCTCTACCCTTTTCACTATAAACTAAGTTTCTTTATTTCAAGTTTTAAAAAATCGAATTTTTTACAAAACGATAATTGAAGAGTTTTCTCCAAGATTGTAAACATATGAAATTTAAAAACGAAGGTATAATGAATACTCAGTGCAAATTACAATAAATCAGTGCAAAATTACAATAAATAAAAAAAACAATATAATTACTTTTTAACCAATTAGATTAGTTAAATATTATATTTTATTATATTTTTTATTCAAAAATCCATTGGTCATTTTGATATTCTAAAATTTCATTGTTCTCCCATTTTTAATTCAATGAATAGATTTACCCTTGGTGTCGAATACATCAAGTTATGGTAACACATATAATAGACTTGAATAAATAAAAAAATACTATTTAAATATACATATATATATATATATATATATTATGTACATATATATATAAGAAGGAAACAAGGGAAATAAGTAAACATAATAGATGTTAAGTCATTTGAGTTTTGTAAAGCAGAATTTGAAATCGTAGAGAATTGACTACAAGTATTTCTCTTTCATGCACTTTAAGTGTTAGTATATATTATAGAATAGGGTAGTTATAATTTTTATTTTGGTTTTATTTTCCGATTTTCCGATCAAAGGGTGTATGTTTATTTATTTTTTTATTTTTGTTTTATTATTTTTGTTTTGTTTGGTCTTTTCAAATTTTTGTTTTATAGGACATGGGAATTAAACGAAAGAATGGACAAAAAAAATATAAAAAGAAAATCATTACTTCTGTATTTATGGGTATATAGCAGAAGTTTTCCTTATTTATTTACAAATTTGTCAAAGTTATATTTTTCCTCGTTCTGGTCTGAATTTTTTTTTTTTTTTCAAAATGGTAAATATTTTGTACAAATGGAACAATAAAAATATTTTTTAAATTAAATTACAATAAAAGAATTTCAATCTTTAAAATTTTAAAAAGATTGTGTTTATGTTCGGATATTTTAACTCAAATCTTAATTTACTTAAATATGTATACCTATACAAAATTTATAATTTAAAAAATTTATATAAAATCTTGATACAGTTAGATATATATGTATAATATGTACATAAACGATTTCAATGGAATTGACTTATTTTTTTTAAAACTAAATTGAGGTATTTTTTAATAATTTATTTTTGATCAAATTTGATATTAGTTTTGTGATAGATAATAATATCATGTAAAGTTAAACATACAATTGAACCTAATGATCTTATTTGTCATTAACTCTCATGATATTTATTTGTCATCTTATTTGTGTTGAACTGGATAACAAATACAATATACTATATACTTAATATAGAAATTAATTCGTATTTTGTAAATTTATTTTTTTACTTTACAACTTTTAAGCCCTTTTGAGGCATATTGCATAAATGTCCCTACAACCTTAAGTTTCTAAAAACTAAATAAGAACCATAGTTTCAAGGTTGTTATTTTGAAACAAAACAAATATTCAATTCAATTTAAAGTTTTTAAATTTCAATATATGTACATGAGACGATTAGTCTCTACAATTGTATATACAAGCATATGTTTAAGATGTACACACTTAACACAGATTAACACAGATTGTTCCAATATATTTATTTATTGATATTGCTATTGATATGTGATCTTGGACAGCAAACGTTATTTATAGCATTTGCGAGTCCAATTGAGGTTTTTGCTAAATATATTCAGGTATTTGCTAAACCAATTCCGATATTTGTTGAATAAATTCAGGTTTTTTTTTTAAATTCAGAAAGTTTTATATCACATTCAATAAATACAAATTAGTGTCGAAAAAATTCGAAAATTGTTTTTTTTCCACAAAAAGAAGAAAAATTTTTTTTTTTTTTTTTTAACTTGTCTTTAGTTTAGTCTAATGGCTCATAATCATGATACAAACAACAAGGCCGGCGTCCAAAGTGTCGGGACTGAAGACTTTAAAATTTATTTATTTGTTACCAGTACACTAGGCCTTCAATGTGATGAAGACAATAGGTCCGAGGTCCAAGGAATTGGGGCCGAAACTCTATATCACGTGTTTAAATTATATTTTTCTGCAAAAAGTTTATTATTAATTGTTATAAATAATTTTTAAAAAATATTTGGATTGGTCCGACGTTCCGAAAATCGGGACCAAAACCCTTGAACAAAAAAAAAAAATCCAAAAAAAAATTTTGTTTTATACTTATACTTGATACGTAATGAGCATTATTGACATTTTGGTTTTTGTACAATTTTTTTGTTCAAAGTCTTTGGTCCCGACTTCTGAACCGCAGACCTATTCAATTTCTGGGACGAAGGATCTATTACCTTCATCACATTTAAAGGCCATTGTACTGATGACAAAAAAAAATTGTGATTTCGAATACATTTAATTTTTTATTAATAAAAATATGTTATGTTTTTCTTAACCTTGATTAAAATAAAACTTCCTGAATTAAAAAAAAAAAATACCTGAATTTATTTTGTAAAAATCTGAATTAAAAATAAAATTGTTTAGCAAAATCTGTATTTCAAAAAAAAAAAAACCTGAATTTATTTAGTAAATATCGGAATTGGTTTAGCAAATACCTGAATATATTTAGAAAAAACCTCAATTTGACTCGCAAATACTATATTAATGCTTGAATATTCAAGTACACAAACATGTGATTTTCTTTTTTAATAGTTAACTTTTCGTTTTTCAATTTGCTACTTCTCCAAATGCATCGGACATTCCTTGCTAATGATGTTGTGATTTTCATTTACATCAACCTTCAATACATTATTTTTCCATATATATTCATTATTATTATTACACTCTGATGTAGAATGTTCTTCAATACATTTAGCACAAACTTTCTTACTTCTACACTTCGCCGCTTTGTGGTTTAACCCTAAACAATTACAGCACCGTTTAACAAACGTAGAATCAAATACCTTACATCAGTAATCCCAATAAACTACTATTTTTCCTTTCCTTACTGCATTATGGAAATCTTCATTATCAATTTCTATATTTCTATAATACATTATTTTATTTCTTCTTATTTCCATTACTTTCAGGCATTTCATTTTGCATTCCCTTAAACAGTCGTTTTGATCTTTTATTATTTCTTCTATTATTTTGTCATTCATCTCTCTTTACTTTCATACCACTTATAAATAATTTGGTAGTTTGCAGTTTCAATATATCAATATCATATTTTTTTACCCATTTTCTCTTCAACTACACTTTTTATTTTTTCTCTCTCCTCATTATTTTCACTCTCTATTGTAAATATACTCCTATGTTCTGTCTTAATTCTCTCGAAATTGATATCCATTGGATCAACACACCTCTCGAGATCACTTTTCGTTTGTAGTGTATTCTGATTTTTTTTTTTTTGGTTTAATTATAACTGGCGGTATATTTTTACAAACCGCTGCGTAAGTTTTTGTCTTCTCTCCAGTATTTCTTTTACATATATCATAATTGTTTTAGCTTTTGAAAAAATTTCAATGTTTTGCTTACGAAGTGATTCTATGAAGTTACCAAATTTTTTAATTTCTTCTACACTTTCAACGCATATTTTTTTTAACCTTCTTCGTTATTGCCATTAGTAAGGTTTTCAATTCATTTTCACTTTTTTCAAGTGACTCCTCAAATTTATATTTATATTCTTTTATTGCATTTTTATTTTCTTTTACACGTTTTAATATTCCTCTTGTACAGCCTAATCTACATTTGCAATATATATACCATACAAATCTAGTATACTTCTGTTCCAGGATTTGCATATCCTCTTTCTGTCAACTTCTGCACATGATTTTAAGTTCTAATTTTTATATTGATATACATTTTACTTAGTCTATTGTACTTGACTTATAAACTTTTGTCCGTAGAGATTATTCGTATTTGTAGATTTTATCTGTAGACAAATACAACTTATGGTGATCAATTATTCCACATTGCTCGGAAAAGAAATGTACAATGTGTTAACTTTTATGAAGAAAGTTAAAATTAATTCGTTGCAATGGCGATTTAAAATCACACCAAATCTTAGTTTTTCACTGAATTGGATTGAAATCGGAACAACAAACCACAAAATAACTGCCAACCAGGCAGATAGAACCAAAAAGATTGAGTGACAGATTCTATTTATATCTCAATTCGTGAAATATGGTTACAAGCACGATCGAACTTATCACAAGGGAAAAAATATTTTGGTTGTAGAAAATAATCAAAAATTTTTTTTATTATTATTTTACAATTAAAAATATTTCTAATAAACTACGTTATTTTTGTTACGTATATTTTTCAAAATGAAAATAAAATAAAATGATAAAAAATAGTAAAATTGAGATTACTCTTTTTTTGGAATTAAAACATAAATAATTTTGGTTTGTCATCTTACCTTCAATTTCAGCTATATACTCTATTGTCTAATACATAAAATAATTGATTGGCTCTGATAAAATTATATATATATTTATTTAACAAGATTTTTAATGTTATTTGAATTTTAAAATTTTATTATAACTTTAAATAACTTTTCAATTTAAATAAATTGTAGAATAAATCATATGTGTTGGTTATAATATATATGTTATTTAAAATTTTATTAAAATCAAATACATATACCTACTTGTATTTCATATTTTGTCAATTCAATTTCAATAATTGTTTCTAAATGTAATGTTATGAAAATTGAATAAATAGAAAAAAAAATAAACAAAAACAAAAACAAAAATTATTTGAGAAAATGTTGCACGTAACTGTCATTAATTTTGAATTATATGTAGTACATATATTTATATCGAGTAAACATTAACGTAATCACACCACACATTTGTTATGTATGTATGTATATTCCATAGATAATCTAAAAAAATTCGAAAATAAATATGATATTTTATTTTATTAAAATGTGTGGAAAATTTGTAGAAAATTCAGTACAAAATTTTATTTTTTTTTTACATTTTTATTTTTATTATTAAATTGATTTTGTTCTAAACGACATTAGATAAGTTTTAAATTATTGGTATATTGTAGTCTTATTTTTTGGTCCGGACTTATTTTCTTTTCTCTTTGCGATTGTGTTATCATCAGTAACATTATATTATGTTTGAACAAAAACATCTTTAAATACCGTAAATAGTTTATTTATTTTATCAAACTGTTGTTAAATTAACTCCATGTCGCATTGAATTTCCTTCTTGCTATAATTGGGTAATTGTTCATCTGTTCCCATAATGGTATAAAGTGATAGGTTCATATGAGTTAAATCGTCCTTAATATTAATAATGTCATCACGAATGCTAATAAACTCCCTTGATGTTGCTAAGAGAAGTTAGATAGATAGATAGATACAAAAAACTTTATTCTTTTAGTTATAATACAGTCATTTAACATTAAAATAAAATATTACAACTAATTGAAAATAAATATTTAAATTATTACTTAAAACTAAAGAGAGAGAAATTATTACTTAACTCTAAAGAGAGTTATCTCACTACAGACTCTATATAAGTTTACATTAAGGTTTTTAAATATAACAATATGATAATTAAAATTATAAAAATATAAGTAATAATGAAAAATTAAAATTATAAAAATATAAAAATAAAAAATAAAAAATTTAAAAATGAATGGAACAGGCATAATGAAAAAATTGTTAAACATTTACGGAAATTAAAATTTGTTCAGTGAAAAAAAAATTTTAAGCTAAGAAGACAAAATTTTAACAATAATTGCTAAGTCTTAAGTGTATGCGCATTAAACAAGCCAAAAAACAATATATTTCAAAATATCTTGATCCTCGTCTCTCTTCGAAAACTTTTTGGTCTAATACCACCAAGCTTGGAATTGGAAAGGAAAACAAAATGGACGATTTGAGTAATTTTGATGTGAATAAAGTAAACAATAAATTTATTACATCGTTCACTAACACCTCTTCATTGCTATCCAATATTAGCAATATTAGTAATCGACACGCGTCTATTCCTAACTTAACTAATACGTTTTCTTTCAGAAATGTGACGACTGATGAAGTGTATAATGCTATTTTCCAGGTCAAATCTAATGCAATAGGACCTGATTTAATTCCATTGAAATTTATTAAATTAATTATACCTATTGTGCTTCCATATCTAACACACATTTTTAATATCATCTTGACTATTGGTCAGCACCCTCTGATCTGGAAATGCACAAAAGTTATTCCTACTCCAAAAAAGAATAATCCTACAATTGATGATCTTAGACCAATCAGTATACCCTCTGGTATTTCTAAATCATTTGAACGCCTATTGTATGCACAAATGGATAAGTACCTAAGTGCTAACAATTTGCTATATAAGTTCCAATCAGGATTCCGAAAACAGCATACCACCACTTCAGCTCTCCTAGAAATAACTGATAATATTTACTGTGAAATCGATAAGAAGCATGCTGTTGTACTACTACTTCTGGATTTCTCTGAAGCTTTTATGGTGTTAAATCTAATAACGTACCCGTTTTATGTGGTGTACCTTAAGGATCCATACTGGGTCCTTTGCTTTTTAGTATTTTCATTAATGATTTGTCCTGTTGTCTGGAAATTTTCTTATTATATTAGTGAATGGGTGAAAAAGAAACTGGTTTTGTCGTTAATCTTTCCACATTTCACTTATTGTGATGTAGTTTATTCTGGAATGAGTGCAGGTTAGTTTTGCAGACTAAAGGTAATTTTTAATGCTTGTACACGCTTTGTCACAAACCGGCGTAAATTTGACAGTAAAACTAAAAATTAAATTACTCAGTTTATTTATTATCTAACATCTAATTGATAAATTAAAAATTAACGCATTGTATAGATACATTGTATAGGGTTACGCCGCAAAAGACAAAATTACAATAGGACAAAATTTCATTAGACAAAATTAAATATGGACAAAATTACATGGAGACAAAATTTCATATGGACAAATTTTCATAAGACAAAATTACAACCTTCCGGCTATCTGAATAGTTTTATAGCCTCAAAACTAAATAATTTAATAAATTTAAAAATATAAGACAATAAAATATAAGTAATAAAACCATGTTTAAGCAAATAAAAGAAATAATAGATATTCAATAATTTTAAATTTTTATAAAAATTTTATAAAAATATGTAATTTTTTTAAATATTAAATTTTGTCCCTAAACCATTGTATAGATACATTGTATGTATACATTGTATAGACTGTATAGATAATATTGAAATTATTAATTATGAAAAATAATGCATTGAAAAAATATTGCAAAATTTAAATTTCTGCTGACTACTTATTGATCTGATTTCCGAACAGGGCATGGTTGTTGTGAAATGTCTTAGCAATTTTTCTTTCAAATTAATTTGCAATAAAATTTGGTTATCAATTTAAATTAAATTTTATATTACAAAAAAAAAAAATGTTAGCTAATAACACATATTTTTACTTTCCATTTACTAGTTAGTAAGTTTCTAAATAGTTCAAATCCTTCTATTCACTTCTATTTGTGAATGTGGTATACACTAGAAAGTTATGCCGATAATTTTTGAAAATGTTTTTTTCTATTTTATAATTTTACCCTACCTTTTACAAAAATTTTGTTTTCATACTATCATAGTATGATTAGCAAAATATATCACACAACTTGCATTGAATGATGTATTGAATAAAAATGTAATAGGTAGTTCAGTATAGTACGAGAGAAAGAGGTAGAGAGCAATATCAAGATGTTTACAACTGCTTAAATTCGCAATAACAAATTTTGGTTGTGTTGTCTAATGTGTTGTGTGGTAGACAACAAAACTAAAACGTGTTGTGAATCGCATTAGCACCCTTAACTAACACTAAACATATTCTAATATAAAATTTATAAGCAATGGCGTATAGAACAAATTTGATTAGAGAATGATTTTTAAGTGCAAAAAAAATTCATTTTTAAATTTAAACAATCCAATTTTTTTTTTGTTTTGGAAACTTAGCCATAACATACTTAACACAGTTGTTGTAGTGGTATGTTCTGATCCTATATAAAGGTGGATTTTGGTATATCAAAATCATATAAAAATATCAATTCGTGTTGTGAATTTATGATTTCAGTTAAATTTTTGTTTTTTTATTTTCGTCATAAGGTAACAAAAAAAAAAAAAAAAAATGAACATTTCATTGCTTAGGTATGCCTATTGAGAATTTATTCTGTCAAGTTAGTTTAAAAATGGTTGTAAAATTTTAAAAATATTTTTTTTATTTTCTATTACCAATAAAAAATTTTCGCTATAATAAAAATATTCTTTTAGAGTCATAGAAAAAAGTGGGTTTTGAATTTTCATATGCGATGTACGGTGGACTTCTAAATCTATAGATAATATCATTGATGATTGCGGAGCATAAAGTAGTGATGAATTATTATTTTATTGATTTTGAAATTGGTTAGAGTTTTGTCAGGCTTGAATTTTTGAAATTTTTGTTGATGTGTGTTCCAAAGTATATCTACTTTAGCTGTATGATTTGTTATTTAAAAATCAAATTAGATTAATCGAAAGAATTCTGCAACAATTTTAGAATTTTGTTAAATTGTTTTAGTTTTGTATGTTAAAGAAATAATCAGATAAGTGATCCTAGTTTCTTGTACCAGTTAATAAAAATTAAAAAATAGTATATTTATATAGAAAAGCTCATTAGGAATTTGTTTAATTGCCTTTTGGAAAATTTTGAAGTTATATATCAGGGAAATAAATATATAACATATTACTTTGAGGTGTGAGTTGAAGTGTTATTCACCTAGTTACAAATTTTTTTTATTTACTTTTTGTTATCCATACATACTTACAGTTTCTTTTTTTCTTTCTTTTTCTTCTTTAGTAGAATGTCCTGGAAATCGGTCATTACTGCAAATCACATGAAGTCCCATTGCATTTATTATATGATGCATCGCAGTCTTTTCGAAGATCGGCGTTAAAGATTAGTATTCATTTCGGTAGTTTTTAGTATTTGTTTTGTTGATGTCTTGTCAGTTCTGTATTCTACGGTTTTTGTTATGAATTTGTCTAACGTATGCATTATAGATTTTAAATTTGTTGATTATGATAATAAATTGGTGTTTTCATAGGTCACCTATGTACACCAGGGTGACCAGAAAGACATTTTTTGGTACTTTTGGCTTGCAGGTCATTTATCCCAGAATATATGGATATTACGATATTTGATGCGCGTAATTTGTTCTATAGGCCTGCCAGTGACGATTGGTTTTCATCGTATTGATGTTTCTCGATGAAACTAAATATTTTATCTCTAAATCTGCATTTAAAGTTTCTGTTAGGTTTGTGAAAACAAATGAATAGAGCACTTAAATGTCATTTCCCCAATAATAGTAGTAGTTAACGTTCGTGTAGTAGATTTATTTATTTGATTATTGTTCATATTGTATGGCCGTCGCCCTTCTTTTACTCAAAATTTCATTTTTTATTAGAATAAAGTGGGACTTAAACTGTTATCTTGTCTTATTTGATTTTGAAATTGACCTTTGTTTCTAACTTTTTGTTTATAAATTTAATTTTGTCAAATTTGTATTATCTAAGTCTTATTTGTATCTTGAGAATGAACTTGTTGTTCCAAATATTTATTAAGTAAGTACAGCCTTACTTTGTTGAATTGTTGGTTTGACAAAACATACGAATGAAGGGCTATAATATTTAAGGCCTTTTTGATTATCTGTAAAACATCCCAAAAAGCATGGTCATGTCGCTATAACTTCAAATACCTATATGGTAAAAGACAAATTATTGAAATTCATTTATAACCAGAACAATGTAAGTATGGAACCTAATTTCATCTTATGAGCTCTCCACACTTGAACAATTACTTATAATTATTATTTACACAAATTCATCTTTATTGGTTATTGCCCTCCTCTCCTTTCGTCTTTCATTTGTTACGATTAGTCTTTCCCTCTCTAACCGGTATAATGTTTTGGCCATAGCCTAATGTTTTGGCTATGTATAAATTTTTGGTAGGCCCACAGCATAATTCGATTATATTAGTTTTGTTTTTTGTTTTTCTTACTTATTAGCTTGTCAGTTGGACTTTTTAATATTTTCAATCTATGATGGGAAAATTAAACCATTTTTGAATGTTTGAGCATTACTGTTTCACAGTTCAACATTTTTTTTTTTTTATTTAAAATCCTTGTGTTTCAAATGTAAGAAAAAAAGTAAAGAAAAAAAAAATGGTGAGAATGAATATGTCTTTATAAAATGAATTCAAGCTTCCGACTTCATATTTTCCTCACGTTATAAAAAAAAATAATAATTTTTTTTTTGTGTTTCGGATTCGTCTCGCATCCTTAATTCTAATTCCTCAAAATATTCAACCAACATAAATAGAATTAATTTTTTTCCTTTTTCATATTTTACTTGAGGGGTGTACATCCTATGATCTATTCATTCGTGTATATTAGAAGCCTCATTGAAATAAATAGAAAATATATCCATATATATAAAAAATAATAAAGTAGGTAAAACGGTCTTAGATCCAAAATGAATAACGTTGACAAGAACAATATTTACTTTGATATTATTTTTATATGTTAAATATAAATATGAGATAAAGATTGGAATGAGATGATTTGAAATAATATATATATATATATATATATGTATATATATATATATATAGAATATATATATATGTATACAAATATATGCGGGATTGTATTCAATGATGTTATAGAAGAATAATATTTTAAATTGGTGTTATGGGTTCAACTTAGATGTATAGATATTGTGATATAGAAACATTTATTAGAACCCAAAGGACATTAAAGTAATATGCGATGTTTGCGGTTTTTTATCTTTTGTCTTTGGAAAACTTTATAATAATGTTGTAATAATAAAAGAAATGTTGTCGCTTTTTTGTTTTTGTTTTTTTTTTTGTTTTTTTTTTCTTTGATTTGATATCTTTATATTATAAGATTCATTTTTTATTATTTTAATGTCTTTAGTCATTTTATTTTAAATATTGAATAGTAAGATTTCAATAGATAAGCAATTTCTTTTTTTTTTGTTGTTATGTTTTTTTTTTTGTAATTTTATTTTTATTTTATACATTGATTTAGGTTTGAAATGAATTACAAGTGATTTTGTTGGAAAATTGAAAATCTCAATATAAATGATTTTTAAGTTGACAATTATTATTATATTTGTATAACAGGATGTTTAATTTTGTTCTGAGACAAATAATAAAAAATTTAAAAATGGCTATCAGTTGGAACTACTTAGAGCAGAGCATGTGACCATGAATTATTTTAGAAACAAGTGTACTGCATTTATATCTGTAAGTGTACTGTATTATAACTGTCTCTAAGTAATTATACAATAACACTGGACTATTCCCCCACCGTATAGTATATGAATTATATATTAAAAAATGTTCTTAATTATTTTCATTTTCAAATGTTCTGAAATCATATGAAATTACCTAATTGCAACAAGACTAGAAATTCAGCTTTAGGTTTTGAAGGCACTCTGATATAGAATACAATTTATAATACCAAGCCCCATTTACCGCAAAATTTAACTTTAAAAATGCATTGTATTCTCATTATACTTGTATTAAACATTTTTCGTTAAGTAGGTATTGAAGGTATAAATTAAAAGCAAATATATTGTCTCTTTAACATCAATAACTGAAGTATTACGAGTATTAAATCTGAAGAAAAAAATCTTCTGAACGAATACATCTAGAAATGGATTATAAACTTTCTGAAATCGTCATCCTAGTACTTGAGTGTCGTATAAGTATAAGTACTTGTGTGTCGTAAATACTTGTCATTTTTGGCAAATTAAGTTTAAAGTTAAAATACATAATACAAAGTCAATAATACCAATATTTTAACTGGACATTGTTTAAACGGCGTGTAATAACGAAAACTGCTCGTTTGCATTGGATAATAAATTTGTAAAGTTAAATATTTTTAAATTTATCGTACATATGTGCAAAAATAATTAACGGTCGCTAATTTACGGGGCAGATTCGACAAAAATTATCATATACGACAAACAAGCACTAAAAATTTGTATCACTACATTACTTGTCATATGTCAAAAAGCCAAAAAATATTTAAATAAAAATCGAATAATATTTTTTTGTGAAGATAACGAGTTATAGTTTGTTGAGACAATATTATAATTAAAGAAATTTGTGCTTTACATTTGCATTATTACCATATAGACTTTCTTTCTTATAATTAATTTTTTACATTTCCTTTATTAAGGAAACAGGGGTATATGTCTATATGACAGTCATTTTAAATGATGTACAATAGCGCTATATCAAACTACCGACTTCTTGAATAATGTCCTTTTCCGGAATACTTGTGCTCAATAGAGTTTATGTTAAAATTTTATTCTGAAAATTTTAATATCATTATGGAATTCATTCTATTTTTATTTTGTGGCACACATATGAATCGGATCAAAGAACAAATTTCTTAATATTAGGCTTATTTTCAAGTACTTTTTAAAGCATGACTTAATATTTGTTGCAAGCATTGTTAAATTGCACGGCCTTAATATTAGGTTTTTTTTCAAGTACTTTTTAAAGCTCGGCCTGATTTTCCATTTTATGCTTCAGTTCATATACCGCAGTGGGTTTTCTTATCAAGGCATCTATAGATTTTCAGTATTGCTATTGAAATTTAACATTTTCTTTAGCATTTATTTTGGACCAGTATAATCAATTAAATAGCTAAGAGCAGCTTTTGATTTATATGCAGAGCGGGAGATGATTTTCTAAACATTACTTACATTTACTTTTCTTCATATCATTTTTAATTATTTTTTATGGCCAAGCACGTATACGACACTCAAGTACAAGTTTTCCATTCAATTTTATATTTCATTTTCATTTAACCAGGACCAACAATCTGTTCATGTACTGGCTATTAGTCTCTAAATACACCCTGTAAACATATTGTAAATTCTAATAATAAAATAAAAAATAAAATTGAAAATTGAAATCCTTAGGTATCTGTAAATTTAATATTGATTTAGTACAACTTACAGATGTATGTTATGATTGTTCGAGCAGTTTAATTCAATATTTACTTAGTTTGGCATTTTTTTTTGTTTTTTTTTTTTTTTAAATAGTTGAAAAACTCAATAGAATTTAGCGTTTCAATGGATGGAATTAAATCAATATTGTTTTTTTATTATTATTTTTTATTTTTTCTAATCTATCATAGAAACCCATTTAAGAAGTAAATTTAATTGTGGAAAATTAAATGAAAAAATTGCTTCGAGGTGTATCAAAGAGTATGAAGAAATTTATCATTAATTTTGGTCTTAGTAGTAATGGATAATATAAAGAAAGAAGTGAATGAGAGCAACATAATTTAGTGGTGCTCATTCGAATGTATCACCCACTTAGAAAATGTTAACGACAGATGGTTATTGTCAAGGCCTTGCAGAGCTGAGAAAGGTCCAGGCCAATAAAAAATATGATGCCTCTTGTTTGTATAAAAAGACAAATTTACATGGTTCTTTTATTATTTTTAAATATATTTAAACAAAATGAAATTAATAATTACAAGTAAGCTTTTCGAGCTCTAGTGTTAGCAAAATCTTTTATAATAATTGAAAAGTCAATGTTTTGTGCAATGTCTGAATTTATATGTAAAATTGATGACCCATTCAACCGTTCTTGGCTCATTTACAGATCTTTTTAACCCTTTTCAACACACTGAAATTGCCTTCCGCTGAAGCAACGGAGGCGGGTAGACTTAAAAATTTTTTTAAAGCTGTTAATATATTGGAAAACAATCCAATTAGGTTTTTTTCTAAAATGTTTAGCAGGAACTTCGTTGGAGATGAAGTTGATTCTATTTAAATCTCTATGAATTAAATTATTTGTCACATACCAACAAGGCGCATGTTTGCCAAGAAGCGTTGTATTGAATATAGCATGAGAAAACCCGATAACCAGATTTGAACGAAATTCTGAGGGTGTACGTCGATTGGAATCAATCAAGCAAAACTTCGAGGACAACAAGTGTTAACCGAAAATATCGAACAGAGAATGAATTTTTTAGTGGCAAGAGATGTGAATTTGACCATATGGAAGAAATTATGAAAGAAGTTGATTTTCGCCCTATACCTCACCGGTGATATTTCAAGGCAGTTATGACAAGCATGTGATTGAAACAATAAATAAACTAAATTATTATACATCAAATTATAATAAATTGTTTTAGCGGTAATCACTATTAGCGACCTGATTGTATTACAGATAATTGGCTAACAACAAGGTTCCTTTGAAAATAATCTGTTAAAAACAATTGAAAAGTTTTTAAGGATTTTAATAAAAAAAAAAAAAATGTGACATCAAAGAATCCATCAAAAAATTTCATCTTTTTGTAATTTGCTTACGGTGTTATGGTTATATCCTTGTTTACTTAATTTTGTAAAAGAAATCCGATTTTTTATTTTATTTTTTTGCTTTTTTTTTCATAAAATCTTTGTATGATGTAAAAGTGCTTTAAATTAGTATCGTAAAATTTAATCAAAATTTAAGATGTACCTTTGCACATATTATCCTCTGTAAAGCTTATGAAAAAAAAAATTCAATGAAATCTTAAACGATCTCTGAAAAAAAAATTATTCAAAAACTATAAAATTACCCAGGATTTCCTTTACTAACCTCAATCACTATGCATGCATTTATAGTTACGTTTACATGTATAGAATAATCTTTATGTATAAATTTGCGGATGTGTAATTGTAAATATACTAATATGTATATACCTACATATATGGAATACCAAAGATTCCTGAATTTTATACTATACCTTAATATACCTATATAACCAAAAAAAAAAAAAAGGAAATACTTTAGTAGACCAAAGGATATTTAAAATTTTAGTATTTTGGAATAAAATGGTTTTAAGATGGTCGTGGAGATAGGAAGAAGTTTTGTTGCTTCTTGCATAGCAGTTGATATGATTTTAAAACATGTTATTACATATAGGTTCTTCAATTGTGTACATTATACATATATGTATAATAATATTAGTAAGGATATATGAAAAAAGTGTGCATCAACTCGTACTAGACATTTTTTTTTTTTGGTTTATCGGAAGGAATAGAAGAATGATAAAGCTTTAGGCATTTAGGTATCATGTTTAAGAGATGTTTCAACATTGATTGACAATAATACAGAGATGGCTTCCAGACTATAATATTATGTTACATATTATATATACATTCCTATAAAGGATTTCATGTTATGTATGTATGTGTATACAATTGAATCACCTATAAAAATAAAATATTCACATATATACTGTACATACTGTAATATTTGAGATAAAATTGAGTTCTTTAAGGTTTTATTTTTTTGTTATTTATTTTGTTTTCTATTAAATATTCGATCCTGAGAACATAAGATTGTTTAACTATGGGATTTGCTAAACAAGGTCTAATTTACACAAATTTTTGTGAATTTGAGAACATGTCATGGGATTTTATGTACATTATATGTTATAAAATTTGTTTTACAGAATTGTATGTATGTAAATATGTATGTATATGTATTTGTATTATGCATTTTTATATTTTGTGGTAAATATTTTAAATTTAAAAAAATTTTTTTTCGTTTTTTTCTCTTTGTTTTTTAGTTATTGTTTATTTAAATTAGAAAAAAGAAAATAAATAAAATCTATTGAGACTATATTGATAAAATCTATGAATCTATATCAACTGTGAATGTATACAAGCTCTCCCTACTCTTCTTTATGTATTTATTAATGATCTTCTCCAATTCACTTTCAATTCTATCCGTAGTTTTGCAGACGATAGCATTCTAGTAGCATTTTTCGAAAATTTGAAGTTATACAATACCAACTATATTGATACTAAACGTAATGAGCATATTTTCAAATTTTGGGGCTTTTTGAGTCCCTAAAGGCTTACATTTCATCTCGAGACCTCTCAAAAATTAATAAATCATATTTACGACCCAAGCTCGAATATAACTCACATGGACAAGTCCACCAAAAACTGCTACAAAAATTTGTTTGGAAAAAGGTAAAAACCGCGCCATTTGTCTTATAATAAATGTGACCTCATACCTTGTACCACATGACCATCGTCGTATTGTTGAAACACTTACTCTATTAATATATATCTACTTGGTGTTGGCATTTGTTCTGCGGAATTAAAATCACATCTTACTTTCACAGTGAAAATTGCTTCCACCCTTTTACAGTGAACTATGCCTGTCAACTTCCTTTTTCAAATAGTCAACGGTCCGCAAGTATTCAAAGGCTCACAACCTTAGTTTTGGCTACAAAATAAAAAAAAACAACGAAGCTTAACAGCTCTAAAACTAAAGCTGTCTAATCTAGCGCTAATAACTACATTTTACCCCACCCTATTATTCGAGGGTCTATACGTATTCAATGAACCGAACACATGAATATTCTGGGATTGCAGGTGAACAAGAAAATTATATGGATGATAATGATACCTTTGATATTGCCACGAGATGTTTGGATTTTTTGAGTAGCACGAATAGCATTAGATTTTCTCGATACAGGTCAAAAGCGTGCCATTCGTCTTATCGACACCCGTAATGTGGTATCCTCTGTTGTAACAGTGGAAAGACGTTGTATTGTTGGAGCACTATTATATAATAGCACAGATATCTCTTAGGTTTTGATACGAAATAAAAATCTTAATGCACCACTTTAAACATCTCTTAAAATAGGCTTGTGCAGTATAACCATGAGAGTACCAGCGGTCGCAAGCTATTGAAAAGCTTGTGAAATGTGAATTAAGTCTAACTTGTTTCAAACTTGTTAAATTGTTTTTTCAACTTTTTTTAAATTTTTCAATTGAAAATCAAATTAAAATTCAAAATATTAAAATTTAAGCAGTAAATATTTTTAATAATGCTCAAAATTTTAATATTCTTGGTTTTTTAAAAAAGCTAACTATCTATTTTTAAATAAAATTTTTTTTTAAAAATTTAATCACAGATGAAAGTAAATGAGTTGAAAGATGAGTAAAAAATGAAAAAATAAATTTTGTTTACTATTAGAAGTACGTACATATCATGTCCAAATTAAAGTATTAAAACAATCCCTGATATTTTGACTTTCATTTAAAATTTTAGATCTGAGATATGAGATGAAGAAAATCAGTAAAAGCTTTAAAGTACAAGAATTTTGTAAGTTGTAGTAGAAGAATTAATTCATTCAATTTGTAAACAATAAAATCCCATATAATAAACTAGTTTTACCAACCATCTTTCAATTCAATTTTATGATATATATCATTAAGAGTATATACATTAGATGTTTACAAATTACATATCTTTAGATTCAATAAATTTTACCATCACATTAAGTTTACTAGCTTTTAAAATCTAATACAAAATAGCAGACAGTTATAAATCGATTTAGTAAGTGACTTTTTATCATTGTGATTATGAATAAAGACAGGTAAGCGCATGCAACCTTTAACAGATATATTCAACATAATATTTAAAATAAATGTATAAAATGTATATATAATACTAACTAGATGTACAATTTAAGCTTTCGAAATCTTTGATGATGCTATTCTCTTTTAAATAGGATTTACTTACTGTATTTGAATTGAAAGCTATTTTTAAATTATACAGGGTATGAATGGCTGTGAAGAATAATTAACAATTTTAAGAAATCTTTAATGTGCATGTATACATAATATGTATATAATTTTAAATGGAATTTACGAAAAGAAATTCTGATACAGATTTAAGGAAAGAGAAAACATTTTTAAGAAATATGAAAATTCAAAAAAATTAAAAGATTACTCGTAACAATAAATTACGTTGTCTTGTATTCATTTTTGCTTGGCGTAAAGACTATAAAATCATGGTTGATGCTTATTGTTGTTTATTTTAGTTTTATATCAATCAAAATAATAGACTAACACTAAGAGACTAGACTGAAAAATAAATATTTTTTATATCGTAGATATTTCTGATGACTGCATTTTGGACACGAACTCTCATGGTTTTTTTGGAGATTAGTCTTGAAAATCACATTTTGGTATTTTTTAGAAGCTTTTTTTTTCTGTTGTATTAGTTCTGACCTCTTTGGTATATATTAAGAATTTAGGATAGGTCTAAAACATAATTTCTAAGTTTTGATCTTTTGCTAACTGTGGTCATGTATTTGTATTTCTATAAACGATGTAATTACGGTAATCAAGAGCAGTAAGATCATTATTTATGCGGACGATATGAAAATTTTTAAAGAAATTGCAATAGTTAAGGACTTAGCCCTACTTCAAGAAGACCTAAATACCCTTATGAACTGGTATATAGTTAACCATGTTTTACTGAGTATTGACAAATGCAATGTCATTTCTTTCACTCGCTGTCGCACCTCATCTATTACTAATTACATGTGCTTATAGGATATTTGTGTATAAGTTATTAATAGGATATTTGTTGGCTTCATATCTAGATCTAGGAAATCTGTCGTCACCGCAGCCGCAAATGGGCTTATTATTTGTGAGTTAGTCTTTGAGTCATTAAGGATACCTGATTTTGTGATAACATTCAGGATATTCTTTAATGGTATGCTGGATAGCTTTCATTGTTCATAGAACGCTGTTCCCAAGTGGCGAAGTCTATTACGGCTGAGCCCTTCGCATTCATAGAATATATATTCAGTAGATTCTTTCTCTATTCCACACATTCTTCATAAGTTGTTTTCGGTTAGACCCATTTTATAAAGGTGTTTCTTTATTAGGCAATCGTCTGTTATTATCATTGTCAAGATACCTGTTTCCGGTTGAAACTTAGAAGAGCTTTGGTTTTCTTGAGCGAGCGTTCAGGCATGACCATTTTTCCTTGACGATTTCCAGGAACGTTGGCCCACAAGTCCTCAGCTTTTTGCTCTAAAATTATTTAATGGCAAGCAGTAGTCGGTTAATGCTATCGAAAGCGTATCATCCTTCTGGAGTACACGAATTATTTCTGGGTGTACCACGTTTTTAAATGGCTTCATATCTAATCTACTCATTGATATTACTAAAATTCCTAATGAATGTGAATTATATGTCAATTCACGAATCATATTTTGCTAAGATATTTAAAAGTACGATTCACCTGAATGATCAATTAAAAATGATCAGTTTTTAGGTAAGGATGGAGAAAAGATGAAAATTTATTTTCTTTAATTTTTACGAAAAAACAAAAAAATATGTAATAAATTAATAAGAATTAAAAAAAGATTAAGTATAAAAAGCAAATACAAAATGTATAAAATGGTTAAAAAATTTATCTACAGAGCTCCAGATGAAGGGCTATTAGTAAACAAAAAAAAATTTGCGAAATTTTACACTTTATTAGGTTAATAAACTAACTTTTTTAAATTTAATAATTGAAAAAAGTAAACATGAAAAATTTAGGTAAGGATGGCAATTTTTTTTAAAACATCCTTTAATGAATATGTTTTATTAACTATATAGTTTATATCAGTGCTTTTTTTGGAAAAAAATATTTACCGGAACGCTGTATTATTTTTAATTCTATGGAAGGAAAACTGATACAGAAACTGTATTTTTTTATTGAATTACAAGTTTTTCCGTAAAATTGCCATGTTTTCATCATAATCCTTTTCACGATTTCTATTTTTGGTGTTTGTGTCCGTAACTGAATGATGACCTTGAATTAGCCATGATTTGACATATTTTTGCGGGCTGAAAAGTCTCAGAGGCCATTCTTATAACGAGTAATGATGCTGTTGTAGATGTTAACAGCGATGATCTGGTTGGAGTTATGATTCGATTCATCTGTGAAAATCTTCTCTCACATTCGCTTGTAGAAATTGGAACAACATCTAAAATATTTACCAACGGGAGAAGTGACGAAGGTATCTATTTTTCTTCCAAATATTTATCTTCCTTTATAGTTATGCACGCATTTGTAGAATGAAGTATGTGCCTCATGTCTATTACATTTAGCTCTTGTAAATCTATTTCTGTTTCAAAGTCATTAAATGCTTGATTTTTTTAGCTATTTTATAAGCAGTTCGAAATATTTTTTCAGTAGTATCAGTTTGATGAGAAATCGCCTTAAAACAAACATTTTCCAATATCTTCTTTTTTGATTCATTTTGAATTTTAATTATAGCTTTATGAGATGCTATTTTTATATACCGCTGTCTAGTTTCTCTATTCTGAATTACACTTATTGTTGTTCATTCTTTCGAAATTTTCATTCCAACATTTTAGTCGATTCCAAGTGCTTTTAATTCTCGATAGATTGAACAGCCCAACTTTTTGTTCTCAGTAATTGGTCAGTCATATTTCAAACAAAATTCGATTTTTTGATCCATATTCCAGCAATCCGGATAATCACTTGTGATATCGTCATTGATACTTTTATATAATTCAGCAGCAATTTTTGTTGATTGTATTTGTACATTAATATTAATAGGCGGATTAGACGTTGGAACATTACAAGAAACTTTCGATGCATTACCTATCTCGCCTCCTTTGGCCTTTTTTTGAGTGGGGTACTAATTTAACTATTTATTCTTTTCATATTCTTGGGATATATTTAAAAACTATATTATAAGTAGCACTTTGAAAAATCCACTTTGAAATCTTCAAAATAACGTAGAATAATAACAATTGCAAAATAACTAGATACAAAATCCCTAGAAAAAAAATAGCAACCAAAAAATAACAATCGCACTCCTAGTCATGGCAATCTATATGATTTAAAATTTTTATTATATAAAAATTATCGTTAATTACGAATTTTTCTCATGAAATTATCTGCACTCCGTTGAGCTCCGGTACAAAAAAAGCGCTGGTTTATATTATTTTTGGTAGAATATATTGCATGTATTTATGCGAAATTGAAGTTCAAAAACTAATTTCAATTATTCTATAATTTCATTTGATCAAACATTAAATTTAGCATAATTTAACTAATTTTATAATTATTAACTAAAAAAATATTGGTTTAATGTTAGTTATTCGATTGGAATAAGTAACTTTTTGTTTTTGACTAAATCTTTTTAGATTGTTAAATTAACTTTGTGAATTAAAATTTTCCGCCTAAATTATGCAATATTTTTTTAACAATTACTATTCTCAGGTACAACATTGTAATTTTTTATATGAATTATGACGTAATATTCTTTTAATATAAAATGACGCATATAAATTGAACTCTGGTTCTAGGGCCATTTGCTGGTCCAAAAGCCATAAAGATTATATATAAATTTTTGTCAAAACTGGTGCAGTAGTTCGTGAGGAAAATTATTACAAACATACCGCTTTTTTTATTATATTTAAGACTAGGAGCCCCTGTTAAGTAATAATAATTCAAGTTGAAGTAATTTACGTACTGACATAGATTTCGCGCGATATAGCAGAAACCACTCGTGTTTAATAAAAATTTCTGTGGTTAGTAAGTTTTATTTAGGACATATAAATATACGTCCCTCATATACTGTTTCGTTTCCGATATATTCCCTATAGTAAGTGGCATTTAGTGATAAAATTACTAAAAATAAAAAGTTTTGTCATTAAAGAGGTACATATACATAATTTTAATAAAAACTATATTATTATTACAAATAACCAAAATGTTGAAACAGTTACTTAAAAAGATAAAAATGAAGAATTTAAGTGATTTGTTTTTTTGTTGTTTTTATGTTTTTTATTTTAGATGTATGTGTTTGTTTTTTTGTTTTTATTTTATACATGTACATAATTTCAGATGAATTTGTTTTTTTTTTGTTTTTATTTGACATATGTACAATGCACATTATATTCACTGCAAGTAATTATAATAACTTATTTAATTATAAGAACTTATATATGCATAATGTATTTGCTGAATAATAAAATCATATGAATAAAAAATTTTCAACTGTGTGCACATTATTGTTTTATATACAACTTATTTATTATATTAGGAGTTCATTAAAGAGAAGCGAAATAAAATGAAAAGATGTCTACTGCGCAGGTCCTTAAATGCTTGTTAATTATAATTATAGATATTTTGATCATTATTCAAATTAAAAACACCTATTGATCAAAGTGTAATATCGAAGTAAGTTCAGTACTCGAATGCACTGGTTTTTGAGGCAAAACTATTCACAACTTATTTTTCATACTTTAAAGCAAATACTTTAATGTTTCACTAAGTTTAATTAATATTTTGATCAATTTCAGTTCGGTAACACCATCATCAGTTTTTGAATTTATCCCTCTTATATAAAATTTTTACAGTTATGGAAATTAAGTAAAGAAACAGTAGATTTTAGTTCAGTTTGGACTTATCTCTGTTATAAATTTATAAATTTTAATTTTTGTTAATTCCAAATGGCACTCATTTTGAGATCCATTTTGTTTCCTATATTATTTCTATAAATTTTCTATCCATTTTAATTTTAAATAATTATATTAAAAATAATTATTTGTTTTTGTGAGACCAGAGATGGTAAACAATCACCTGTGCGGAATGCTTTTGCATTTCAATTATAGCTATAATAAAAATAATAATAAAAATTAATTATTATGAGTATATAAAATTATTAAATTTAAAATTACCAGCCCAAAATGAATTTCTAATGTAATATACGTAATATTAAATTTTTTTTAAATAAGATCAATTTATAAATAGTCATCATTACTATCTTTTCATCAAGTACTTTAATTAGAATTATTGTGAAACAAAAAAAAAAAAAAAACTTAAATGTTTACTTTTAATTATATTTTTAAAATAATTAAAATAATAAATTTAATAAATTTCAACATTTTCATTTACACACTCGTGTATACATAATAAATAAATTTTGTGATTGTAATTTTTAATGTAATTTGATACCTTAGGAAATACCTTTGATATAATATCCTCTGGTAAAAATAACCTAAGACTATTTACAGACAATTCGAATAGAATAGGAAACATCTTGATTTCTTAATTTGAAAATTACATTTTCCTTATGATATCCCTAATGGCAAATTATTTCATTATAAAACTTTTTTTCATTTTTTTTTTTTGCTTTATTTTTGTTTGCCTTTTTCAGGTTTTATGAAAGATACGTGTGTATAGTACAAACTACGACTAAATAGTCCTGTGGGCTATTATTTACCTGAAAAATATTCATTTTTTTGTTTTGTTTTGTTTTTTTTTTCATTATAATTTTTTGTTTCAATCTTATTGAATGAAAGTCCTTTTCACGTTCCAAAAAACAACAATTTCATAAATAGAAGGAAAATGGGCCGAAAACAAAAAAAAAAAATTCTAAAAGCTAAATTGAAAAAGGAAAGAAAAATTCTATTAGAGGCGGTGAATGAGATAAAGTAAGGAGATTTAACACAAAATTTTATGACTAGACTAATTAAAAACGTTTATGGCGAAAAAGTAATTCAATGATCATTTCTTTTTACGGCCTAATAATATTGGAAATTTTCAACGATTATAATTTTGTTTTTTTTTTCTTGTTATTATTATCATTATTATTATTATTATTAATTGTTGTAATTATACGTGAGTCGTTTTTGGTGTTGAAATTTAAAAATTTAGTAAACTAATTTTTAGATAGAATTTTTTTTTAAATAAAATGTTTTGTATGTAGCTTATATAATATTATGTATATGTACATATTCTTGTATGAATGTATATCAAGTTGTAGTTGGAGCTTGACATAGTGTATTTCAATATGAATTGAATTATATTTTGGGTTGGATAAACCATAAAACTATAAAAAAATATATCACAATGTAATAATAAAAAATTTCTTTTTTAAAATAAACCTATCTACAAGCAAATATTTTAAAGTAAGATATTCTGACGTTTAATAAGCCAAGGGTGCAACAATATTCTGATTTTTATAGTTGTAAATTAAATATTCAGCCGGCACTATATTTTTCAGATCTGTTCAACTACTATAGAGTATGCCGACGACATCGGTATATCACAACGGGCGGTCGTCGAGGCATTTACTCAGATTGAAGAAAAAGCGGAACGAATGGGTCACAAAGTAAAAGAGGAAAAGACAAAATATAAGTTATATATACAAATAGAAAGGTCTCTCAACATCATATTGGTCAAAACATCACTGTTGGCACATATAATTTCTAGGTAGTTCAAGAGTTTATATAGCTTGGAACTAGCGTTACTCCCACTAATTATTCGCTGAATAACCCTTGCAAACCGCTGCTTGTCAAAACATTCTCGGGAAAACTCTACGCCAGATATATGGTCCTGAAAGCGACGATGGGGTCTGGAGAAGAAGATATAATGCCGAAGTCTATGAGCTGTTTAATGAGATAAACGTAGTCACGAAAATTAAGGTCAAGAGACTTCAACGGCTCGAACACTTACAGCAGATGAACGAAAATGCTCCAGTCAAGACAAAATTTTCTACATGGTTCTACATGGCCACCTAAGTAAGTAAGTAAGTAAGTAAATTGAAAATAATTGATGTTCTATTTGCTTTTAGTAAATTCGGTATGAAAAAGTTGTGACTGCAACTATGTAGTAACTATCATTATCTTCATAAATTACCCCGATGAAGAGTCTATTCAATGAATATATATGTGGTTCAATATGCATTCCCCGCCTTTGATTGTTACTTCCAGCAATACGATCCATGTTTCCTCTCCTTCTGTAACCTACCTTTCCTATACTATCCCGGGATTAGAATCCGATTATTCTTAAGTGTTTTAAGGTTAATCGTGTTCGCTATGTTTTTTATGTTCTTGACAGTAACTTAGGTACCTTTTCGTGCTTAATTAGGTACGGTACTATAATTTTACTTTACAATATCTACAATATTTCGAGTATTTATTTTAACAAATTACTGGCTCTACTCATTAAAGACGGAAAACTACTGCTATTGTCAGGAACTTAGCCTTCTTAAATAGAATAATTTCACTTTATTTAAGTTGTTACCAGATTATACTCTCAATTTTTTTTGTTATTTATGTTATTTTATAATGACAAAGGGTACTGGACAAGGTGGAAATTTTATTTTTTGCTTCTTCGGGAATCGAATCTGGGACATTTCGGTTGAAAGGCAGGTGCTCTACCTACTGCGACATCCAGCGTATAAGGGAAGGGAAGTGAAGAATATTAAAATATGTATGGGAATATATGGAACTGCAATCAAAAGTCATAACATAGACAAACAAATTATAAAACGACTTTAGAGAGAAAACAGAATATACAAGTAATTAAAATTCTCACAACAATCACACTAATAAAATAATATACATCTTAAATAAACACTTTAAAAATTCATCTTTACAAATAATTAGATCGGTTAAATGTTTTGGTTTGATTATATAAGCAAAAGGAAAATTAGTCGAAAATGTCCAAAATCGTGTGAAAATATAATGGGTGTATCGGGTGAGCGGTAGTAACTGGAATAATGTTTGATCGAACTGTTTCGCCCCAAAATAAAAAGAAACATTTATTACAGTGAAAGCCGCACTATTCTATGGTGCACAATATTTTACTACCAACAAAATGCAAATGCGAACTGAAACTGCTTGCTACTGAGATGAGGATGAGTCAATGGTCTATAAATATCATCAGAAAAACTGAATAAAAATGATTCCCTAATAGCATCAAAGTAAAAAAGGTTTAACTGACCCCCAACTGATTGGTCTTGAATAATTGTAAATTATACTTATGGATGTCGGTTAAATAGATGTACAATAATTTAAAAATTTACAAATCGGATAATTTAAAATTTAGGAAAATAAATGTAGGAGATTTAATAATAAAAAAAAATATTTAATCATAAACAAATCTAATTCTTAATAATTATTTGAATACCCAAATTGTTGGATCCCAATTTAAATAAGTAAGTATTTATACACATGTTTGTATTTTTGTATGAATTACTGATTTTCTTTAATTCCCAAAAGAGAAAATAAAATTTATCCACACACACACACACTCTCATCTAATAACGAACTTAGAAAATAATAATTTTTTTTTTTTATTATTATTTTTTGTTTGTTTGAAAATCTAAAACTTTTGATACAAATTCTTAATTTATTTTCTAATATTTAATACCATATTTACATCACATAATATTACAGAATATATTAAGAACTTTAATATTATTAAAAGTGTGCATGTGAGTGTATATTTACGGGTATTAGATTATCCTGTAAAAAAAAAACAATCTTATACGAGTATAACTAAAGAATATTTTTTTATTTTAAATTGATTTGTGCTAACGATATAATATTATTACTCCTATTTATTATTGAAGAATAAATTTTTTTAAATAAATATATATGTAGATGGGGGTCAGCCTATAACGAAAGAAATTCCAGAAATAACAATAACAATGTCAAAATACATCATGATGATATTTCTTATTTCTCTTCTCTTTGTTGTTGTATGCTACATTTTTTTTTTTAAATATCATAAATTTATTTTCAAGATTGATATTACGTTTTTAATGTAAAGTTTATAATAAAACTGAAGTTTATGCGAATTGGATGAATAAGTGATAATTCTTTGGCATGACGACGGTCTTTAATTTGAACTAAACAACAATTATCACGTCATCACTATTAACATATATATATATATTTTTGTATTATGCTATTGCCAGTAACTTAGGTAGAATAACTTTTCTGGGCTTAATTAAGTACGGTACTGCAAGTTTATACTACAATAATCTACAATATTTCGAGCCTTTATTTATCAAATTACTAGCTTATGACCTCATTAAATGTGGAAAATAAATTTAAATAACAGGAATATTATGGTACTGTTTTTAATTTATGAATATTTCCACTGGTGTGTCCCAATGCAACGTATTCGAGCTTATTATATATCTTTTATTTATTATTACAGATTGTGCTAATCTGTCAACATTTAATGGTACCATTCATTCAAATATTGATCTCAAATTATAAAATAATCAGAAATATAGTGAACACCTTTAAGGATATCGATTTGACGATAAGAACGTTAATACCATATGTTACACAGATAACGCTGTACTATACACGCAAAGAATGAAGATGATCTATAGAGATTACTATTTAGATTAAGCGAAACTGTCAAATTGTGCAACATGGAGGTATCCACCACGAAAACTAAATCCATGACTATTTCGAGCATTAGATGTAAAATATCCATTAACAATTAAGTTATCTCACAACACAAAAACAGAAATAATGATCCAAGAAGGAAAAGCCGCAGTCACTTCAGGTTAGGTAGGTAGGTAGAAGTGGCCGTTCCACTTGCTTCTGGAAAACCAACTAACACTTAATTGTACCTTTTTCGCCATTTCAGGTTATCTCCGAATTATTATATGGACAAAAAAATACATATTATCCTGTTATTATATAGTATATAAGTTTATTTTATTTTCTTATATATATACAAATAAAATTTAAACTTTACAGTAGTGAATTCACACTAGTGATGTACCGGGTGGTCCAGAGCATGCGTATCAGCTTTTTAAGAGAGGAAGGAGCCGTTATTTTAAAATTTAGAAAGTTTGTTAAGTAAATCGAGGGTGCTCTATCGATTGGTGGTATTATCAACTTCCGGAAAGGACTGCAAATCGGTTTTTTAAGATCAAAAATCGCTGAATGTTATATGTTAATATGAAGAAACCATTTTACAAACAAAAATAAGCAATTACGGCTATAGTTAAGATATTTATACTGGCTAATTGACAGCAAAATATCAGTCTACAAAAGTGTATAGCGCCCAATGTGATTTTATGGTATTGAATTTCTGTGTGGTTTAATAAAAAATTCAAACATCGACGTGATAAAAAATTCTCAGGCAAAATGTACTTAGAGCAATCGTTAACACAACCCGATTTGGTATGCTCTCTAAACTAAGTAATTAGAGGTCAATAAAAGAAGAAAATATTTTTTTTTGTCAGAACTACTGCTCCCAAACCTTGTCCTTAATTTATTAGCTATAATTATAAGGACAAAATTTAGAAAAAAAATAGCATATTTCTTATTTGTCTAAACCAAGCTAAACCAAGCTATTTAGCTAACCCAATTTAGTTGAACCCTAATTTTGAAAGTTTTCTGTATTTTCGAGAAAAAGCTAACTTTATCCCAACTTTTCAGAACTCGAGATTTAAAATAATTAAATTAACTAATACAAATTCTTTTGGTAGCGCTAACACTTCAATTACCTATCTTATATCCTATTATTGCCCTCATTAAATTTTAATATTTTTCATATTTTCTTTTTAAATTTTAGATGAATGAGAAGTGGACGATACTGAAGGGAAAGAAAATAAAACTAAGTTTATATATTTCGTATATCTTAAAGAAAATTTTGTTTTTGATGATATTTCTTCCGGATTTTAGAATCATTTAGATAAATCCCTTTTAAAACACACACACACATTTAAATATATATTTGTGTTTTTGTTTTTGTTGTAAAAGACAAAAAAGAAAAATAATCTCAAATCTGTAAAATTATTATAATGTTTGTTTATGAAATATCCTTAAAAAAAAATCCTTGCTCGTTTATGTGTGGAGAAAAGAAAATTAGAAAAATGAAAAATAATAAAAAGAAAAATAAAAAATACTTTGTATTTTAAGGATAATATTATGATATGCTGTTATTGATATTTTTATTTAAGTACTTGAAGTCTTTATCAAATAAAGGTTCAGTTCAAATCATTGTGCCATTCATTTGTTATCATCATTTATTTTGTTGAATTGTGTTTTTTTTTTTATTTTTGTTACATTTGCTACTTATATACATACATGCATACATTTGTACTAAAATATCGATGGTTTAATAAAATTTTATATCTTAATATTATTTTTTTATGAATTTATTTATTCGTTTGTACAGATTGAATATATTTTTGCCTTAATTCTAACAAATAAAACGAATGTATATGGATATGATAAGCTAAGCAGAATTTATATTGTAGGACTAGAGATCTACAGCAAGCCTACGGGTATTGATAGAGTCGAACCATTCCTATCATCATAAGATAGCATCTTTCAATTACATTGAAAATTGAAAACGCCCATCTTCCAGAAAGGTTTAGTAAAAGAGACTTAGCCCTATTGGTTTAAAAATGAAAGTTCCATTTATTTTCCAAATGCAACAGCAGTGCCGTTACTCTAGTCAATTTTTTTGAGTCAAAGAACTACAATACATTGAAAAAATCTGTTCATACAAAAAAGTGAGCAATTTTAGCTGTATGTTTATTGTTTTTTTATGCTTTTATTTATGTCACAAAAAAAGTAAACGAATATAACCATTCTTTCAATATATATTTTCTCTTTTTTATTATTGGTTTTTTGTTTTTATTTGACAAACATTTTTTTTTCATTAGTTCTAGTACTTTTCTGCATTTTTGTATTACATTTGAAAATTTCATAATATATTCGTTTATTACATACAAGCTGCTACATATATGATCAATATTCCAAAAATATGAATATTTTATTTATTAAATAAGTTTAACAACTTGTATTTCTAATGTAAAATTTGAAAAAAGTCCTGGACCAGAATAAATAAAGTTTAAATTGAAAAAACACTATTTTGAATAAATATAGTTTTTAATATCTCTTATTTTATTCATACACGAAGTTTTTGTGAAATTTCTTCTGAAAAAACTATATTGGCCCAGCATTGCCTAATAATAATTTTTGACATAAATAAAAGCAAATAGAAAAACCGGTGCAAAATCAAAGTTGTTCAAAATTTTATTTTTGTATGGGATAGGTTCTTCTATAGTATTCTAGTTCTTCTATAGTATTCTAGAATAATGCGCTAACTATAATGACATTATGTACTAATATTAACTACATATGTAAATGTCAAATTGCCTAACAAAGCTGACACAGTTATCAAAGCATAATATGTCGACCCATAATAACACAGTAACATAAGAAAATATTAAAAAAAAAACAATAACAAAAATAAATTATATACACTCTCACATATATTCTATACGTTATATATATATTATTACATAAATTACATATATTCTCTTAGACCCATTTTGCGAGATCGCGTGAAAATATCTGTGAAGGGATAGTTTTGTATTCTATTAGACACCACAGACGCGATAGGAAATTGCCGCGACGGCAAACGTCAAAACAGTTGCATGAGTAATTTCTGTTAGACCTTTCATAGGACACGATAGCCGTTTTGTATATCCTCAAAAATTGTAAAAGATCTCGCCAAGATTTTTTCAAAAAGTGAAAGTAAATACATAAATTGAATGGAGAAAATAGTTAAGTAAAGATTAATAAACAATTCTTCATTATTTTTTTTTTGCATTATTATTAAAAGTGTGTTTTTGTTTTGAGAAAGAAAACAAAAAAAAAACATCAACTTTACTATTACTGCTTTACTACTGTTTATGTACTTTAATAATAATTTTAATAAAATATTTTATTTAAAAAATATTTTAAAACTTTAAACTAATTTTACACTAATCCTATATCCAAAAATTTCATAAGGCATATTTTGATTATATACCAACAATCTTTTTTGACAGTAAAATGTGGGTCAGTACTACCAACATTATAAAATGTTCAATAACTACGCTTACAATGTCTAGCAGAAATGAATATTCAACGAGATGAGACACGATAAATTTTTTCTTGTCGTCAACGATGGGTCTAAGGGAATATGGGTGATAATATCGAATTCAGTTTGGATGGAAATTTAAAATTTTAAATTTTGTGCTTAACGAAAATTTAACTAATTGCCAGATTCAAATTTATTACCGCATATGTCGATGGTGGGCATTTACATGTATTTTCCATATACGAAATATCACATGGCATAATGTGTAGTGTCATTATATTTAGCGCATTAATCATCATTGTTGTTGTATATATTGTATATGGGACATGAATGGAAGTGACTATTTCAGTTGTTACCATTTGCTCAATATTATCAATCTTTCGAAAAGTTTATTTTTATTTGAATAAGTTCCTTATGCAAAATTAATTCTTTCTCACCGATTTTTGAAATTTTTACACTTTTTATGCGTTTGCATTTTGATTTTCTATCATTTGGGAGTAATTTTGCCTATCATTTAGGCGATTTACTTTTATTTCTTACTACCAAGTGAAATTTACGTTGTTATTTTTGTTGTTCGATCTTGATTAGGCACGCTCTATTATTTTATATTATTGTGAGGCTTTGTTTGCTATAAAACTTTAGTTTTTAATAAATTATTGTTGTCAGAAAAACTAGAATACTGTAGAAGGAAATTACAATAATTTTATTTTATTAAATTAAACAAAATATAATCAAAATTTATTTTTATTAGAAAAAAACAGTTTTACAAATTTTACTTAAAAAAAAAAAAAAAAAATTCATTTATATCAAATTATACTCTAGTATCATCACCAGCTTTATCACATACCCAATAATCCCATGGAACACAACCTAAATTATTTTTATTAGAAACAAATCCTCTAGTATGTTTATTTTCTGTAGGATCATGTGGAAAATCTAAACAATCGGCTTCTACAGCTTTACTTGGTGTTTCCTCTGTGCAAGCCCAAAATTTATTTGGATTAACATGACGATGTGGTTTTGATCTACTTTCGTTATCATTACATAATGGTGGACCAAATTTTGAAGTACATTTCCATGATTCCCAGGGAATACAACCGGATACTTCAGTTGCAATTCGAAGAAAACCACGTCCTTCTGGACATTTCATTTTTTTTGGTGTTGAACCTTTAGTTTCACAAAACCAATAATAATTTGGATTTAAATGTGGCCATAATTCAATTTCATCACCTATACATGTTGGTGGATCTTCAGTAAGTTTAGCATTAGTAGGAATTATTGTTATCAAAACTCCCGATATTAATGTTAAAAATATAATTTTGCCAAAATCTAAAATTAATGTATAGTATATTTTAACAAATTTTAAATATTATAATTAAAATTAATTAACAATAAGATATGTAATGTGTGCGTATATCCATAATACTATTATATACCTGTCATGTTGTTAAAGTTTAGAAAATAATTTACTACTGAAAGGCTTTTTTAAAAATGTGAAGATTTTATATACAAAAATTGGTTTTGATTTTTCTTTTCTATTTTTTTTTTTTGGATTATTTAATTGGACTTGTATTAGTAGATTATAATTAGCACATTATTTAAAAACTAAAAAATATATTTTTTATACTAATCTATTACCATAACTAAATATTTATTAAAATTCGACTAAAATCTAATCATCATTAAAGATTACAATTTTTTAAATCAAATTTTTGATATTTAAAGTATCTTATATATATATATATATATATACAATCTTATCATATATGAGTAGATGTACTCCGGCTGAGATTTGAAATTTTTATAATGACGTAAATGTTTGCAAAAAAGAGTTGAACTCAGATAGATTCACTATTTTGAACATTTTTAGTGCTTGTTAGAATTTTTTAAAGAAAAACTCGGCCAGCAAGCAAAGAGACAATTAAAATTGTTAGAAATTTTTTTTGTTGATTTGCTTATTATTTTTTTTTCCAATATGAATTTATTAAGTGGTAAACATAAATTGGTAAGTTATAATTAAATATAAGTAAGGTCAGGATCATGTGGTCTGAATCATCAACGTCCTTCATTTTTGTCGGCCACAAGGTGATTCGCTCCAGTTGAAGATACGTAATTGTCTCATGTCTGACGATATTTAATTTTTCCAACAAAGGTTTGGTCTGGCCCGATGTCTTGTACCGCTGTTCTAAGTGTCCCAGCTGCTGTATTCTCTTAACTTTAATTTTCGTGACTGCGTCAACTTCATTATGCGGCTAATAGAGCTCATAGAGTTCGGTTTTATATCTTCTCGTGTATAGATTCCATTGTCGTCCCATCACATCATTTTAAAGACCATATATCGAAAAACTTTTCAACACTTTTTTTTTAAATTTTTTGTGAATACTTTTGAAATTTAAATAATACAATCAGTAATGAAAATGCAGTATTAAAATTTTGACTACAATATGTTATGTTCTATAACGAACTATTCACAATATAAATAGTTTCAAAATGCTTGCATACTGATTTAATTATGAAGAAAAAAACTGAATACAAACATTTTAGAATTAATCATGTTGTATATAATACGTTGTGGAACATACTACATTGCAGTTAAAATTCTAATACTGCATTTTCGATGTTACGAATACTAGCAAAAAATGCAGCTTCACTGAATGTATTGTTGTAGAAAATATTAAATCGAAATTTTGACATGTTCAATCTTTACTCCCCTCTATTTATTAAATATTTTAGTTTCTGTTTTGAGACATATTGCAAAATGCCTAATAATGGCTAATTTATGTATTGTATTTGTTATTATTTTTCGTATTATGCACTTCTTGTTTCTTCTGCAATTAAATCTGTGGCAATAACATATACAACCGCTTAAGTCGACATAAGCGAAAAATGAGGTATTGTTACCATCGCAATCTACGTGCAAAAAATCTATCTTCCACAAAAATCCTGAAGCTTTTATGAATTTGCAAAGTTGAGAAAACCACATTGATTTATTCGTCAAAATTAGGTAGACTGTATATTGCTGACATGATATAATAACTTAAACCAACTTAAGTCTATATAAGACCCTGCTTCCAACTTAAGCTCATACAATTCCATGTTTCTTCCATCAACTAACTTTTACCCAATTACTGTCAAGTAGACATATACGTACTTTTGTATTGTGTCTTAGACAATACCGAATATAAATTTTTGACTTTTGCTTTTAAATTATAGCTATAACTATAATTTATGAATATTATTCTACCAAATATATATTTAAGATTTTAAGTTCATTAAAAATGAATATTAATAACATAAACTGGACTTTTTATTTCTTCATAATTTGAAAATAGGAATATTTTTTAAATGGTTAGACTGAAAAGTTTTAAATTGTGACTTAAACGGTATTATTGCCACCGAAATATAGCAAGTAAACGCAAAAAGTTAGCTTTAGAGGTACATTTTTTCTTCAAAAATGTGCTTCCTTGTAAATGAAGAACTTGATTCTAAAATATATGTGTGTCGTTGTTTTAATTTAATCTTTTTAGACCAAATTTTCTAGAAGATGTTCTGACAATGACAATGAGTAACTAACTCTTACAAACATGACAATGTTCTAAGCCATAACTGTTATAAATTTTTTAAATACTATCATCTAGATCTAAAAGCTATTCGTATTTACAGGGTACTATGAAAAACTTATGATTATGAAATAAAAAATTGAAATGGTTGAAAAAACTATACGAATGGAAGAAGCAGCCCGAAGTTATTACAGAGCAATTGTCAGCTATAGATATTAAACAAGAACTATTTGTAAACATGCCCTAGTATGTCTAATAATCATCACTATTGTTTTACATCATTGCTTTTATTTTCAAAAATAAGATTAAAAATTGATGCCTGCCAAATAGGAACCAATGATTAGGAATACTAATTCTAATAAAAAGTTAAACAGAACATACGATTCTAGTTTAAATATTTTCGTAGTTATTGTGGACATTTGTTAGACGTTATTTTTCTAATCCGATTTACTTTAGCCCTTTTTTTACTTTCTTGTATAAAGAAATAAAACCAAATGTAGAATGAAATAAATTAAACACTAAAAATGAAATTGTTCTGCAAAGTGATTATTTCGGAATCTGTAATTTTTTTAAAAATCATCTCATTTTGCATAAGATGGTTTTAAACAAACTATTCTTACTCGAATACCCATCTGCTATTTTTAGGCAAAACTAGTATAACTAAGTACAACGGTACAACTTCTAATCTAAGTTAGAAGTTTCTACCGCTGCTAACATATATAGGATTTACTGAATTTTGTTTAGTTTGATAAGGGATGTAAATGGAAAGCAAGTAAGTCATCTTCGTTGTAGTCAAGTTTATTTGATAAATTAATGCAATGAATAGATCCCAAATAACTATAAAAAAAAATAATAAAAATAAAAAATGTATGATTGACATCGTGTTATATTATTTTATTGAAAGCTTAATTTTTTTTTTTTAATTTACCCCTTATCTATACTAAAGATAAAAATAATTTAATCCTACACTTGAATATGATTTAATGCGAATTATTTATTTATAGAATTATGAATTAGAAAGAAAGTACAGGTAAATAAGTTTTTATTCAAACACTTAAACATTTTTTGATAATTAATATATAAAATTAGTAACGCAGCTAAAGTTTTATTGATTGATGAATCGTGCAAACCGGTACCGTGTTATTAAAATTAGTTTTTCTTCACTATAATCTGGTGATCTGAGAGTGTTTGAAAGCTATCAGTAAACGGGAGATTGAAGATTGTACCTAAATGGTATTGTTTGATATAAAATTTTTAGCAAGGGATAAAAAATATAAAATTTAACCCGTTTAGTTTGGTAGTTCTCAAATATGGTTGTAAACTGAAAAAATAATATGGTTACAACAATTTTTGAATATTATTTTGTTGAAAGCAACTTTTCACAGATATTTTTATTTTAAGTCTGATAACCCAGAAACTTCAAAAGAATTATTCGACCTTCAATAATATAAAAAATAATATTTTAAAAGCAATACAAATGTTAATCGACCTGACGAATTTTGAACGGAAGTTTTAACTTTGTTTTTACGATTTTAATACCTATTAATAAAATGAGTAGTACTTAGAAGAGACAAATTCCATATTAAGATTCATTTTTAAAAAGATTATCTGTCTTCTAAGTAAAAATATGCTTTCTATTTTGTGGTAGAAGATAAGCTATTTTTTTCCTAGTTCTTTGAAGACTTCAGAAAACCGACAGCTACAACTGTTTTACAATCAAATGCATCGATCATGTCATTCGAATGCATCGATCATGTAATTACAGTATCGATCATGTAATTCGAAATCAATTACAACATGCTATATATAATTAATCTTCCAACGTAAAATCGAAGGAAAACGTGGAGCTGGAAAGAAATAATTATTGCCATAGCTGAGAACGATAAAAAACTGGACGGAAATCAGTATAATCAGCCAACAAATACACATCGAGTAAATGACAAAGAACAATACGTTAATAAAATTGACAATAGATTCGGTAAAATCGATCCCAAGGGCTCTCCAATATCAAGTTAGTAATATGCAGAAGAATAAGAAGATGAAGAAGCTAAAATAACTTCTCTTCAACAGATATTTTTCATCTTGATCCCCGAAAATAAATACACATTTAATTTTTATTGCAATTCTTATATAATATTTATTGTTGTTATTATATAAACATTTTTTTTTTTTTTCGTACAAAGTGAGTTTATTTTTTGCTCCTAAATTTTAACTAAAATTTTATATGGTTAAATTTTTTTCGTCATTAAAATAATTGGTATTTTCGAAAATTATTCTCGATTTGGAATCTTTTTGGCACCACAGGCCCATTCTGTCCATGGTACGCATCCTAAATTCTGATCATTAGAGACAAATCCTCTACTATGTTTGTTTCCTGTAGGGTCATATGGATAATCTAAACAATCGGCGATTTTCTCTTGCAATGTGCCTTCTTCACACGCCCAAAATTTGTTTGGATCTTCATGTGGATAAGGTTTTGAAGAGTCTTTTTTACAATCAAGTTTTGGAAGATCTGTACGACAGTTCCAATCACCCCATGGAACACATCCGGATACTACACCTTCAACTCGGAGGAAACCACGACCTTCATCACAACGCAAAGCTTTAGGATCATCATCTAAATGATCACAAAACCAATATTGATTTGGATCTTGATGAGGCCATAATTCATGATAATCATGAATGCATTTTGGAGGATTAATGATAAGTGATGACCAGCCAACATTCACAATGGCAAATAAAATTAAAATTTTGTAACTAACTGAAATGTAAAATAAAAGAAAATAATTATATATAATATTGAATCAAATATATATATATATATATATATATATATATATAAAATTTATTGATTATAAAAAATCTACTGATTTAATTATTAAAATAAAAAACTTATTTTAAGAATTATATTTTTACCTGCCATTTTGATCCTAAGTGTATTGAAATTGCAACTGGAATTATTTAAAAAATTAAAAAAGAGTTTATATATAGAAGAAAAATATGGGAATTACGAAAATCAAATTTTAAGATACAAATCTTGAACATTTCCTATACGAATTTTTTATTAATTAATTTTTATTATCTACACACTAGTAGTTTCAATTAAATTCTTTAGATTAGGAAATTTATCTGAATTAATATTGTAACTTTTTAAATTTTTATTTTTTATTTTTATTTTTAATTCCGTTATAACAAAGTACATTAGTTTGTATTGAATGTGAAAATGTGTCCATTGTTGTCAGCAAGTAAAACAATTTTTTTACGTTAAGACACGATGTTAAGGCTTAATCTCTTTAAAAAAAACTAACGATACCTGTCAAAAATACCTATAGCAGAATAAAACATGATCTCTTTATAATTCTAGGCATTGCTAAAAAACCACAAGTGGATCAAAACTCTATATAAGTAATATTAAAAAAACATATTCAACTATTAAAAAATGATTTGTTAAGGTAGAATAAAGTCTGAAAAATCAAATTTGAATTAGTGATAAAAATGAAAGCGTGTAATGTCGTAAATGAAGTCGTAAAAATATTGCAATGAAAATTCGATAAAATAACTTTGAAAATAAATGAAATATACCATCAGGGCTTTTATATGCCTGACGATTCGCTATTTCAGAACATTTCTTCCGAACACAAGCGCGCGCATATTCTTTTAAATAAAAATTTGAATTCTCTCAAGGTTCAAAAATGTTGGGAACCATTTTTGGTCTCCCGAACAAAAGTTGATTTGACTACTTTAGTTTTTTTGTTTTTGCAATTTCAGCTATTTAAATTTTTTTTTTGTTCGGAATACAATATTCTGTTCTGAAGCAATCACAATCATAAGAATTATTTTTTAATAAAATTGTTCGGAATAAAATGTTCTGTGAGCAGTGAATTACAAGTGACAAGACTAAATTAAGTACTTGAGAGTGAATTTTAATTTATTTTTCAAATTTAATGATATTAAATCAAATAAGATAGTCAAGACCCTTTATAGATGATACCTTAGGTGGGTGCTTTCGATAAATTTTAAGTTAATCTTATCTTATCTTTTTTCAATTTAAAAAAAATAAAATAATAAAAATAATATCAAATTATTTTGATAATAAACATTTTTTAGCGTTAACCATCCATAACTCTTAAATGTTTGACAATAGATTCCCCTCTCAAATACTTAAATTTATGCTTTTTTTAAACCTTTCCAATAATTCTCTTCGTTATTTCCCATCCATAATGTTTATATTTTTAAGCTTATTTTCTTTAATTTTCATTAAAATTGAGACAAATAAACGCATTACGATGTTATGTCATGTGACCTTTTATCACGGCACTCTTTTTTGTTATCAAGAAAATAGCAGAAGATAATGTATAATATAAATAACATAAAAAAGAAATTAAAAGAGAACAATTGAAAGAAGATTATTGATAAATTTTGTTAAGCTATTTCCAGTAACTAAGTAGGATTGGTACACTAAGAGAAATAATATGTTTATTCAATGGTTGCGAGAAATATATTATGGTTACTTTAAAATTATTGTGTTATATAGTTGAAACAAACATTTGATATGTTAATGAGAATTATAATTATGGTTGATAGAAACATTATTATATTTGTTTTAAAAATTTTATATCTACAATTATATTTATTAATGCTACAACTATATTTAAAAAAAAAATATAAACCAACTATAAATTATATTGATTATAAAAATATTATGTATAATAATACTAGATAATAATGATCTAACTCAAAAAATCTAAACTCTAGCTTAAGTATAAGAAGACTCTGTCATTATAAATTATGTATTAACAAATTTTGGAAATAAAAGAAATATTTATCTAAATATAAATGATTGATGGTTGCATTAATCATATTATGGTTGAAGTAATTATATTATGGTTATATTATGGTATAATCATATTATGGTTAAAGTAATTAATTATAAATATAATTATTTTTACTTCAGGACATTGAAGTAAAATGCTGACACTATACTATAGACTACTGCAGGACATTGATGATGATGATGATATTTTGTTTAAAGTAATCATCTCATATGGTTGAAGTAATCGTTTTATAGTTATGTTATGATTGAAGTAATCATGTTATGATTAAAGTAAATATTTTATGGTTATAATATGGTTTTATATTATATGGTTGAGGATTAGAAGTTATCATATTATGGCTGAAATCATCATATGATAGTGGCGTTAAAATATAATGTATAAATATAAGTACCATTTTAATTTTCAGTCTTTTGTTGTTCTTTGCGAAGTTAAAAAGTGTTTATAGATGTAAACGTAATATAAATATTCTCAACTCATCACAACATTTTATAAAAAAATCACTAATTTTTTCGGTAGATATTAATAGACAATAAAATCAAAATAAATGTTGAAATATTTTATTCAAATAATAACAAAAAAAAAAAAAAACTAAGAAAAAGAAACTATACAGATTGGTTAAATCATATTTATTAAATAAAACAATTAACAAGATAGAGTTTTACATTAGACTGTTATATCCATTAATAAACTGTAAATCTAATCTTCATGTAGAAAATAAGCTTCTTCTTTTCAAAGCAATTTTTCGAAACGCGCTCACATACGGCTACCACGTCTGGGCACAGGCCGCAAAAACGAACTTAGCAATACTGCAAAGAAATCAAAATTCAATCTTAAAAATGATTTTTATTTTTCTACAAGAAAACTACACGAATTATCAAATGTAACTACTCTATGCGAACATATTGATAAAATACTTCCCGTTTTTTTTTAAAGTTGTCAATGCTCAGAAAATCCGCTCATTGCAGCGATTGTAGATTAAGTTAGGATAATTTAAGTAAGTTTTATATAAAAATAAAATTAAGAAGCTTTTGATCCTTAAAACTAAATATTAAAAACAAAAAATAAAACAAAAGTATTTTTATAAGTAAATAAAAAGAATCATAGGTGTAAATACATAGTAGAAGCTCTAACTAAAATTAAACTCTGTAAAACAAAAAAACATATGAGTGGAGTAGAATTAAAACCAATACATTTGCGTTAAAGTCAATTTTGAGAAAAATACAAATAACGTTTTCTTTGTTATTTTAATTAATTTATACAATTTTTAAGTTATTTTATCAAAGAATAATTGATTTAAATATTATTTGTATTGAAAAATTAAAAACAAAATGAATATTGAAGCTTAAACACAAGTATTAATTTTGCAAATGATTCACTTTGTTGCAACTATTTGCAAATGTTTGATTTTGTCACCACTGGATGTGCATATGGCTTATTTTGTTGCAACTATGTTTGATAAAATAAAAAAATTAGGAATCAGAAATAAAATAATTCATTCAATTTGTTAAAAAATTAATATTTTAATTTATATTATAAAAAACAGAAATGCTCAATAATTCAGTTTGAGCGAATAGGTAACACGTTGTTGGTTTTCAGTCAATTTCTTATATCAAGAATCATATAAGAAAAAAATAATAAAAATAAAATTAATCGTCTTTCTAGAACTAAATTCATAAATCTATATTATCTTTAAAAAAAAAAGTATCACATTGAAGCAATCAGCAATGTCATCATTATTTAAATAACTGTTATTCAAGGCAAAAATCCCTTTTGTAAAATTTTAATTCGTTTTTGTCTGTCCAGATTGTTCAAAATGCTGTAAACATTTCTTTACACTTTAAACATTTACGATCTCCATCTCGGGTTTCCTTTGGCCTTGTTCCAGTTGTAATGAAACATTTGCATATTCTACAAACTCGGCTTTCTCCTATGCGCAAAATATTTATGAAAACTGGTAAACAAACCCAAAAATATGATAAAATTTTGTGAAATAATTTTTTGGTGCTTTTTCTAATCCAGAAGTTCTACTAGGTGTATAGGCTTGTATACAGTCAAAAATAAACGCGTTTTGAGAAATTTTAGGGTCATACAAATCAATTTTTTTGCGAAACTTAAACACATATTTACTTTGATATTACTTTTAAACTAAAATTCGGGCTAAAAACTAATATCAGATAGCTAAACAGTAAAAGAATTAATTTGAAAATAGTACTATGGTTTTATATGCATTTAGTTTTGCAAAAGACTGATTTTGTTGCAATATTTTGTTTACATGTAAATGCTACGATTTGATTCAACTGAAAATTGTAAATGTACTAGTTTTGATTCAACTATCGTTTTTTAATTTCGTTTTTCTAATTGAAAAATTGATTTTGAAACAATTTTAATAATAAATAACACTAAAGTTCAGTCAAGAGAATGTCATCCAATCATTAGTTAAATTTAAAAAAAAAATGCAAATGTATCGGGTTTGATTCTACTACACTCATATTATAATTAAGGCGAAATAAATAAATAATGATGTAATATTGACAGAAAAATATAATCCTATAGAAATTAACTATATTGTATTTTTATTTTAAGGTGTAAAAAATTTACTTCAATCATATTTATTTTTGTTTCAATTAAAAATAATGTTGATGCAAACAAAATTCAAGTTTGTGAAAATAATATATTGGACGTATTTGTATTATAAATTATGTTTGTTGTAACCATAATTATTTTTCATTCTCTTTAACATAATATGTTACTGTATCATTTTTAAAACAACAATGTTATAGTTGAGAACAAAATATCGTCTTGTAGATAGTAACTATAATAAGGGTATTCAAGATTCAGTGTACAAGTGTAGTAGGTGTAGAACTACAATGATCTACAACAATTTCGTGTACTTCAACGCCCCCTTCTTGTACCTTTGATATTGTAATCGATGTAGAATTGTGATAACGGTTTGTTTACATATTCATTTAATTTATAATTCTGATAATACGTCAGAAACAACTTTCTTTGTTCATAAGTTCATAAATGAATTTCTTTTAAAATTTTGATTCCATTTAACCTTTTTATTTAAAAAATTACATTTGTCTTTATCTCAGTAATTTTTCAAATATATGTAATATGTATTGACTTTGCAAATGTCAAAGTTAAAAAGTACAATATTGAAAGTACAAAAGGTTTGAGTCTTGTAAAATATTTTTTCATATAAAAACTCTGCAATGGCAAAACACATCTACTTTTATAGTTGAGCCAAGCATATTGTTTTGCTCAGTGTATATATATTTTTTATCATATGGATAAGATTCTGAAATTTTTACGTATAGAATAAATGGAAAATAAAAAATTATATATTAGTATTTTTTTTTTAAAATATTATATGTATATCCAAATCATTTAATTAAATGTAAAGAATTAATTAAAGGTATTTTTCGTATTACTAGTATGTATATACTATTTTAAGTGGCAAATTAATATTATATCGTGTTTCTATTTTCATATTTTGAAATAATGAGTACTTAAACTTAATTGAGTCATTCTTTTAATACAAAACAAATTTCAAAATTAAAATAGTCATCATTTAAGCTGAATTGAATCGTGTCGCATCATTGTTTAAACTAACATTTATTATGCATCATAAATGGGAGCGTTCCAGTTTACAAAATTCATATGTCAAATTTGTGAAATAATTTCTTACTAAAATTCGCTCGGTCTTCCAAATTTGAGCACGTTTGGTCAAAATTTTTACTTAATTTCATTATTAATATTGTTTTCCATTATTTCAATTTATTTTTGCCACTATATAATTTTGTGTATTGGTTTATTTTAGACGACAACCGCATACTTAATAATTTATTTAAAAAAAAAAAAAAATTAAATATAAATTTAATTCTAATGATAGGTGAGTTTTCGCAATTTGATAAATTAAAATTTTTGTTAAAATTACTTGTATATCGGATAAAATTTTGACTGTTAATTGAAAATGTTGATTGAAAAATTTTAAAACAATATTTAGTTTCGCTACGTCTCCTTTAAATATATATTATTTAATGAAAAGTGGTTGTAAAATGGCTCAAATATTTGCACCGTATACTTTTTTAAATTTACAGATTAAATATAATAGTAAGTAATTTAAGAAATATCATTTCAGATGTCAAAAATTGATCCGAGGTTATCATTATATCATTTCTGGACTATATTATAATAATTATAATTTTTTAATAATAATATTCAAATTGTTTTTTCTAACTCTGTTGTGATTTACAAGTTACTTTGTGGCTCAATATCAATAATTGAAATTTTTTTTAAATCGTATCACAATCATACTTGATAATTTTAATAAATTCAAAAAATCGGTTGAAGAAATTTTTTTTTCAATGTTAAAATGAATCTGTATAGATACATACACATATACAAACTTATCCATGCGATGAAATTTTAAATTGAAATTTCTAACTGAAAATTAAAAAAATTTTGAAAAAACATTTATTTTAGTTATGTTTTTTTTTTTTAATATCTATCATTTATAAGAATAATAATGAAAATCGGTTGTGAAATGGTTCAGATATTTGTACCGTTTTTCGTTATTGTTCTACTCGTAAGTTCATTTAGCAGCAGGGTAATTGACTTAACTTGCATTGTGTTTACCAACTTAACTAGTTTTACAGGAATTGTCATATCTATTATTACGTCCCAGATAAATCCACTGATTATGCTGTCATATGCTTCCTTGTAATCTATAAATGAATGATATGTATCACTATCAACATTATATTTATGTATATATAATTTTTCTGAAATCTGTTTTATTATAGTATAAATATATGATCTATAATTGATGTTTTCGGTATAAATCAATGAACATAGGATGTAGTGAAATGATAATGTAGAATATTTGTTTAGTTCTAAATGTTCAGATTATGGTTCTAATGTTGACCAAATTTTTCAAACAAATTAAAATAGTCTACTTAATGAGTAAGAATCAAATACCAGTATGCTGGTTGGCACAGTATAGATAGATCGCCTACCTTTCCGATGAAATCAAAAAAATGTTGTATGGGTTTTTATACCTCGTCCAATACTCTTTATCATATAACTATAAAAAACTTAATGTAAGTATTTAAGAAGGGTTACTTCCTGACAACAAGTTTTTCGTTTTTATTCTTACCGTACTTAAAGTATAAAATAGTAATTAGTATTCTTACATAAGTTACAGACATGAAACAAAAAAAAAAGTGAAAGGAAGTAAAAATTTTTTGAAAAATGTTTTTAAGGGATGATTCCATCAAATCGTCTACTCGTAACAAAATTAATGCTATATAATTTTTATTAAATAAGTATAGTTAATATGATATAAAGGTGATATACTATCAGTTGGTTGGGGTGATCTTTCATGATATGATTACCCAAACTATTATAATATTATATATAGTTTATGATAAAACTACTCACGTACCAACAGGTGTTAACCGTTTCGCATAGAATTTTGCTTGCAGTCTTTCCAGAATCTCTGTTCTCCATAAATCAACTCCATAAACACTAACTGTTCAGATGGTCATTAGGAATGCTTAATATCAATTGATACCCGTGTTAAACTTCTAGGTAGATACCCATGATAAATTATATCTTTGGATCTTTATTTGTTGACATCATTAGATAAGAGACCTATCTGCAAAGTAACCAACGACTTGTCTACACCTGTAGGGTACCATTTTAGATCTAAGTAATAATAATAAGTTACAGCGGTGTTCAATGTTTGTGACATACCTTAATTGTCAAACTCTTGTGCAAAGTTAAGAAATTCAGCTGACGCCTAGCATTCTTGATTCCAAACTAAATTCGAGTTATTGAAAAAACTTTGAACAATAGTTGCATACATATGTGGTTAGACCTATATTGTATAGACCAAGGTTTTCAGAAAGAAAGATCAACGGTTACGAATTTAATAGATCTCATTTCAGAAACTGTTAATGCACTGGAATCTGGGCAACAAGTCTACGGCCTATCAAGGCATTTGAAAAAATTTCTCATGACTTAATACTAATCAAACATAAAGCAGGTTTTTCTGATCACAGTCTTAAACGGATGGGGTCATATTTATGTAGTAGGGAATATCTGATTCCGTTCCTCACTTTCTCACTTTCTCACCCCTTTGTTGCCTCATATGGGGTACCCCATGCGAAGCACTTAGGTCCACTTTTCTTTATTATTGCAACCAATGATGCCTCAAAATTTATGATATCAGCTAGGTTAAATTGTTTTGCTGATGACTACAAAATGAGCAAATACATTATTTCTGTTGACGAATGTACCTTACTTCAAAATGATCTTATCAATGTAGCCGAATGGTACTTCACCAACAACCTCAAATTATATACCTCTGTATATCAGGTTGTTAGCTTTAATACGAAGCTTCATAGGTGTCATTCTGGATCTCAGACTCAATTTCAAAGCACATTTTAATTCCATTATGATTAAATCTAACTGGTTTATAATTGACTGGGCCAAGTAGAGTTTACAGATCCCTACATTACAAAACATTTGTCTATCACATATATTAGACCGACACTTGAATATGCTTTATAAGTTTGGTCTCCATAATCGTAATGTTAATATTTCACGTGTTGAAGCAGTTCAATGCTTTGCACTATTTTTACCCTTTGCACAACGTACTTTTTTAAGGTTTTACCATTTTAAATTTTCTTCTTATACGAAGATAGGTTGCTTTTGATAGATTTGAAATTTCTGCAACAACGTCGATTAGTGGCTGATATAACATTTATCCACCAAGTTGTTGCTGGGAATATCTTGGCACCTAAATTTAGGAATTTAAACACTTTTAGTGAGAATACGCTTAATTTATGTTCCGTTGACCTAAATTTAAATTAAATCAAAATGTGACCAACGTGCAAGAGGCCATTTGGGCAATACTAAATACTTGGACTACTTGGGCCACTTGGGCAAATGTTGAATATTGCTAACCATAGTACTGACTACGTTAAATTTAAGTCTGTGTCTAGAATGTTACGTGACTCTAACTCGGTAGCAGTTTATTTTGATACTAACCTTGGTAAAATAAGTTTAAAATTAAAGCTGTATAATCGATAAATAGTTTTTGAAATTGATGGCATTTATCTTTTTAACATTCTACTAACTGTAGGATGTTAGCTATTTATTTTTATCTCTTACTAACATTAGTTACTAACGGTAATGGATACTAGCCCACTAGATGGTGATCTTACGGCTTATAGCAACATGATGTAAGCTATCGTCTATAATGGATGTCTGATTTGCTTGCTCTAAGCAATATCTGACTGTATATTGAGTATCTGCGAATACAAAACGTTTACTTACGAAAACAAGCTATTTTATATTTAACTTTTCTAGATAAACTCGTGATTAACACTATATGAGAGTTAGTAAAAGCGGATATCGGAAAGATTGCAATATTGGGTACAATGACTAAGTTAATGGTCAGCTCACTGGTTTAGTTGTAAGTTAAGTATGTATTTAAATTAATATTATGTTTTAATATTTTTATTTGTATACACTTATAAACACTAATCGTCTTATGTATACTAACATTAAGAATTGAATAAAATGAAGTTAATCGTTTCAGTAGGTAACATTACGCAAATTTACACGGATTATACATTAACCAGCTGCCATTTTATACTTTTCAGACTGTAGTGGTAGCTTGGTAGTTAATAAAAATCTACACAAATGGTTTTTAAAATAAGATCTAGAATTGACCCTGGAATTTCAACTGAAAATTTAAATTTAATCGCAATGTACCCAATGTGGCCATTTGGGCAATACTGTCCTTTTATATTAACTTGTTCCTTTATGTTTGTAAAAATAAATGTTTTATATTACTTAAAGACTTCAGAAGAAGAAATATTCTCAGATAGTGTAGCATACAGGAAAATATGGCAGCTGATAGTTTAGCTTAAGATGGGGTCGATATCGACTTGAATCGAAAAAATGCAAACTAAAGAGATTTATAGTTAACAGAAAGTAATTTAATTTTGACTGGCCATAAGGTTCTGATTTCCAGCGACTTATTGTCGGAAATTGAAAGAAAGAGGAAAAACTGATTTTCTAGTTTTCCCTCTTCGTGATGTCAATTCTCTAATGTTTATCGAAAAATAATGGGATAAAATCACTGTTTGCTTAATAATCTTCGAAATTTTTCTATACATATTTATAAGTAAGGTATTAAAATATTAAAAATATTTGATCTATACATATCTTGAATTTCATTGCAACCAAATTTTGCTAAATTCCTTATTAACCTAAAATAGTTAAAGTATATTTGTCATAATTGTCATAATTGTTATAATTACCAATATCCTACTCAAATTTCGCTATTAAAAATTTCCCATATAGCTATTGGATAAATTAAAAAGCCACTTTACTTATCAGTTTAATGAAAAAATTAAATTTGAGATTTTGCAAAATAACATCTATGTACTATTCTAGTGTATTAACTTACACATCTTTAAATGGAAAAAAATAATTCTATCAGATACACGTAGATAATATAATATGTATATATATATTTTTGATAAAAAATAAGAAGTGTGAAAATTTGTTAATAGGTCGTATTTAATTATATCTTAACACTCAATAATATCATTTTCATGTTAAGATTAATTTCCTGAGATACAAATTCTTTGGAATTAAACATGTTCAATGAAATTAAAATAAGAATACATGTGTAGATACAACTGTAAAATTTCAAGATACATTTCAAATTAGTATAGAAATTATTAGAAAGATAACGATTTTTTTTTTGAAATTTTTTTTCGCAGAATCTTCAGTTTTAAATCTCTGATTAGGAAAAAAAAAAAAAATTTACACAAGTTAAAATGACAAATTAAAATCAAAAATAGAAGAAATATACTTTGTGTACCTATTTGTTTTTTTTGTTTTTTGATTTTTCGATGTTGTTTTTGTAAACCTTAATATTTAATTGGAATATAAAACGATGTTGAAATTTTGATTTTTAGTACAGTATAATTTTTATTAGCATATAGCAAACAAACAACATGTCGTCAGGTAAGAATTAAAAACTTAAACAAAAACCCATAATTATTTTCCAATTTAATTTTGTTTTTGTTTACAGAAATAACAATTACTGTATCCATTTTATTAATGCTATTAAGTCCAGCTTTTGGACAAATAGACTGCTCATCGGGTAGCATTCATTTAACATTTTCAATGAATGATCCTAGTATGTTTTATATATGTCTTGATGATATAAATTATTTGGTTGTAAAATGTCCAAAAAATTCTGGATTTATAAGTGCTCCGAAATTGCATGGTTGTGTACCATGGGAAGACTGGCCAAATAAACCTTCCGGTGGTGTACCATCTTGTGAGGTTGGTACGCATACTATAACTTATCGTCATCTCAATCCAAGTTATTATTATTCGTGCAAAGCTAAGGATACTCCAGTTATAATTCAATGCCCTGATGGTCAAGGTTATGCACATACCGATACAATAAACGGTTGCGTTGATTGGGATGCATGGGATTGGAGAGAACAAATTCCATAGTATTTAAAATGGATTTACCTTAAATGAAATGTTTAATATTATTAAAATCTAAGAGTTATTAATTTGCATGTGTGATTGTCTGACTTATTATTTTTATATAAAATTTTAATTAAAGTGCTGCTATTTAAAAATAAAAAAAAAAATAAAAATTAAATTATTTTCAATAATTTTCATCATATTTTAAAAATTGTGTTTTGTTTTTTATTTTAAATTTTAATTCAAGTATATTTAAATTTACTAAATATCTGGTACCAGTACGAGTAACAGTAATAAGTAAAATATATTTACTGAACATTTTTTTTAATACCAGTATCAGTATGATTTATACTAGTAATCAATACTGGTCACCAGTATTTTTCCTGTACCAGAACCAAGTAGAGTACATACTGGAATTTATTATACCGATTACTCAACGTAGAACAAAAAATTAGCATAAATTAATGTGAAGTTTAATAATGGATTATGCAAATATGAAATAAAAACAAAACTTGGCGATAATTAGTCCCAATGATAAACCAATCAAAAATTATGTTTTTGTTGTGTTGTGTTCATTGAGTTAATATTTAATATCAAGTTGTTACTGTATAATTAATTTTGGTTATTATTATAGTTTTTAGTCAATTCTTTTACATGGATTTAAATTTACAGTTATATCTAATTACAACAACATCAGTCCATTAATAATCCTATATAGGAAACTCTGAGAAAAGATACAGGAGCTATATATGTTATTGGGAACTATTTCCATCTAATTACGGCTTTGTCAATCCTGTATTTTCGATTAATTTGATCAAAAAATATCGTAGAATCTGATACGATTAATATAGATTGGTCAAATAGGGTAAAATATATTTTATATAAGCCTATGTAGTCTGATTACCTAATATTATTTTTATAGAAATTGATAACAACTTTTCATAAGTAATGTGAGCTTGTTTGTGTGTTTCACTTGGATCATACTGTCTATAGACAGTTGTTTGTATGTGATTTCTATGCATATAATTGCGGTCAACTAATTTATTGTTATTTTTTCATATTTTCCATTAAATCGAAAATAATTACCAAATATGGCTTAACTGATGAAAAAAAATGTTAAAAACCCTTTCAGATCATCATCTACATCTACATCTTTATTTTCATTATGGTTAATGTATTTTCACAATTTCAATTTTACCATTTTCAGTAAGCATTCTTTACCACTTTGCAGTAATCATTTTTTGACCAAGCTGTAAGTTCCGAATTAGTAGATAAGCATTATTTTCGCTATTAAATTTTGTTTGCATATCAATTTCAAGCTATAAATTTTGTACTGTTCTGCTGCAAAGAAGGAAATAACTTCAGCTTTTGCTTTTCTGTATATTCTGCAATGCTTGTTAATTTTTGAGAAAGTACGTATAATTACCAATTTTCATCTCTGTGACACTGCAATTAACTTTTGAAATATTCCCGATTGGTGTTAGGAGTTGAGTTGTATGGCAGCTACCGGAAAACCTCTCATTTGTAAATGACTGTACAAAATTGTACAACTCTCTCTTTAAAGCTGTTCACGTTGGTATACACAAACAAAAAAATGCAGAAACAAACAAACTTTCCCTTTTATAGCAGAAGATGAATAATTAGATTTATCCTTTTTATTTACTAAAATTATTAAAACTATTGATTAAGAAATATTATTTTACAAATTTATTTCTAAAAATATATAGCTTTCATACTATAATTTTTCAATAAATATATTTCACCAAGGGGGATTTTGATTTAGTTTTTAAAACTCACATATGGTTTTATTTTAAATCCATATGGCTCTTCTGAGGGAGATGGTGTACCCCCGTAGGGCTTAAAGACTATATCCCAAATCTGCAAAATATTTGCAAGTGTTTAAGTTCAAACGGTACTGAATATTAACGGTATTCTAGGAATAAAGGTGTTTGCCTTATCCGCAATCAGTTTGAATTTATGCTTCAATGAAATGAGGATTCAAAGTTCCTATATTAATTTAGTACCATAATGTAGAAATATTATTGGACCTGCTACTTTTAATTCCAATTGGTGTGGAGGAAACCCTATCAAATAAAGAAACTACGTTGGATAGTTAGTTTCTGGTTAATAAAACGTACTGTAACAATTTTTAGAGCTAATTCACTAGACATTTCTAAATTAAACAATTTTTATTGATTCCTAAAATTCGGAAATATTTTGTATGGTTGTACTGATCGTTGGTATTTCTTGACATTTTTGAGTCTTCTGCAATTTTTGTTCCACGAAACTGTTTTAAATTCCATAGCTTATTGCAAATGTTATTATTTTAAAGCATATTTTTAAATAAAAGTTATGTTAGCTATATTCAAAAATATCAAATTTAATTATGTTTAATTATTTTTATTTATGTTAATTTTTAATTAACATATACATTTTATTTTTTTCAAACAACAATAATGTTATTTGTTTATACACTCAAATTCAATTCAGGAGGTATGTATCTAGGGCCTAGGCATCTTGATATTATAACTCTTAAATACTTACTGAAGAACTCTATTAATGTTGACAAACGAAAATTTTTTACAGTTAAATTATTTTAAATATTTTTAATATTAATAAATCGTCACTTATTCCTAACGTGAATAATTGAATATAACTTATAAGTTATTTTCATTGATTTTTTATAAATTTAATTTTATATTTTAAAAATAATAAATTATGTAATTTTTTTGAATTTTATTATATTACAAGAGTAATGAAAATAAATGAAGAAAAATTAAATATATTACGTTAAAACTTTAATTTTTCACTTTAAAAATATTATACATTTCTCAATTGATACATATTAAATTTATTTATTTTACAATAACATATAAGGTAATAATTATTATTATTTTTATTCGTACAATACGAAAAGAAAAAGTTCAGTTCATTCTGCACCATTTGCTAGTTTTAGAAAAATAGAAAATGAATTTTATAAGCTTCTATGAGAATGCATTCAGTTAAATCCTTTAGAATTTATGTGTAAGATTAGTTTAGTCATAAAAGGAATATATTATTGTATATATAGGACTAGGAGTATATCGTATACGGATTGTAAAATAAATTCATTGCAAATATCACACTTTCTAGTGTTTTATCCAGTTCAGTTATATTATAAGAATTCTAAGAAAATGGAAATATATACTATGAAGTGGACTGGACATATAGAATTAAATAATATTCTATTTTTAAAATAAAATTGAAAATATTTTCTTTGGCATATAAACAAAGATCAAGCTTAAACTGAAATTTTATTTATATGTATGTTTATAGAATAAGTTTGTAAATTTAATTAATATATTGCTTCTAAAACTGTTTAATTGAAATTACGGTGTGAATATTAAATTATGCATTTAGAATATATCATATTTGAAGAAACATGTTAACTTGAATCATGACTTTAAATTTTATTTAATTAAAAATTTAAATTCAAATTATAAAACTTTACTGTCAAAACAATATCATTAAATATAATTTGAGTGTATAAACGTGTAAAAAGAACCTGTTGAATCTATGTAAATGAATTACCGCAACAATTTGCGATTGAAAATTTTATCTTGTTTACTAAAATATCCTCGGAGGACTTTGTTTTGCAATTTAAACAATGAGACAAACTCTGTTCATTGAAATAAAAATCTGAAACAAAGTCAAATACTAATTTGGTTTTACTTCCATTTCATATTTTGAATTAAAATCCACATTTCAGTAATTATATACGGTAAAAAAAACCACTCAATACATACTCCACAGTTTAGATAGTTACAAAAATAATTTTGGAAATTACAAAAAATATCCGTATTTATATTAAAACTAGTTTTGTAACCCGCCATAAATGATGGAAGCAAAATAAATTCTAGCATTTCTTCCTTCATTAGAGTTTCATTTCAAGTTTAAGAAAAGTATGTATTTATTTTCAATTCCCTAAGGGTTATTTACTCGATCATTTTAACGACATCGTATTTGCCATCATTGGAAATTTAAACATATATTATTCTAAGACCTCAATAATTCTAAATAATCAATATTCTTAGACATTCTATTGTATTCAATTAATTATAATATAAGTTAGTCAAAAAGATAATTTAAATTTAAATTAATAAATACTCCCACACACAATGTTAAGCTACGGGGCTCATTGTGTCTTTTGAAGATTCCCACCAGCCTGCGTATAAAAAAAAAAAAAAAAAAAAAATTTAAATTAATATAGAAATAATAAATTCAAATAAAATTTTTAATGAAAACAAAATCTAACTATATAATATAAACTTACAATCATTTTATATTTTTACAATCAGAGCAGCGTTCTACTGTAAAATGAAATTAATTAAGACATAATAAAAAGTTCTATGGCGCCATCTAAATTTAACACTTGAATGACATGACAATCATTATGAAATGATGGGCAAAATGAAACAAATGACAGATGACAGATGACAGATAACAGATACAGATGACAGATGACAGATGAGAGATGATTGATGACAGATGAAAGAAGACAGATGACAGATGGCATATATAAGCAATAAAAAACTGATTACAATTTGTATATATATTATAATTTGTATATGCGTTGGAGTATTCCGTCGAACTTACAAACATCCAGATAAATGCAGAAATCTATATACATAATTTATAATAAAACTGGTTTTATAGGTATTATTTATTTTACTAACTATCACCGGCACAACCTAGTAAGTGTATATACTTCTACTGATAAAAAAGAAGAACAAAAAAAGAAGACTTCTATAACGCGTTAGACCGACTATACGAAGCTTAGTTTTTATAAAAACTTGTTTTCAGCGTTAGAGTAAAATTTTGGTATAATTGTCGAAATTAGTCGAAAATTTTCCTTTTAAATTTACTGATATGCTTATTATACGCGTATTTTGTTTACTACTTTCAGACTTCTTCAGTGTTTTGTACCCAACTCTCGACAATTATACGAAGCTTGCCCGCAACATGATGCGAAAATCGTGCTAAGAGATTTCAACGCTAAATTCGGTGGAGTGCAAATTTTCGGTAGAACAAATACACCAACGCACCATCGATTGATCAGTTTTGCAGCGGCGCATAAAACGGATATAAGCAGCACCAAATTTACACATAGAGATATTCATAAAGCTACTTGGATATCTCCAGATGACCGTACAACAAATCAAATTGACCATCTTATGAAATCACTCTTCTTGCGTGTTGGACGTACGGTCATACCGGCTAACATCGATTCTGATAATTTTCTGGTTATAACACTTTTCAGAGCCATAAATATCTCATGTTAAAAAAATGCAGCCCCTCTGATAAGCTTCACTGATTTTTGCTCTAATTCACCGAGGTGGGGAGTTTTACAGATATTATTAGTGTATTAATATATCAGAGAATAGCACTAAACCGTCACAAATTACAGAATCAAGATAAGTCTTGATTTTTTTCTCATTCATTTTCGCAAGCAGATGGCGGGAAAGATTTAAACCATTTTTGCTTTTGTTTTTATGGTATACATACCTAGCTAAAACATTAGGTGAGGACCTTTTATACCGATTGGTAAGTTTGGATAGGGTGAGAAAGGAAAATTAGGAAATAAGGAAGGTTGAAGGGAAGGAGGTCAATTACGAACAAAATGTGTTAATATTCGTATTGAATCTATTTAGGTCATAAATATAGAATTTATCATATTTTGGAAACACATAAGATGAAATTTGGTTCCACATTCGGGATTTTGAGTTCGGGTTTTAAACGAATTTCCAGGAGCAGTATGAGCTGTGACATTTAGAACATTGATTAGACGAATAGTTTGTTTTTGCAATTTATCCAAATTTTTTAATGCAATAGTAGAAGGGCCAGCCTATATGTGAGAATTGAACTCTATTTTTGGTCGTATGAAAGCTGCTGAAAAGGTGAAGAAGTAAGCCTTGCAACGGCTAAGAAAACCATTTTTTGCAACATCAAATATATAATCATTCCAGATCAATTTTTAAGTGTATACCTTATGTATATTTTTAATATTTGTTTTAATATACTAGTTTGCATTATGAATATTTTAATTCAGTGTATCGAACTTTATTATGACACTAAGAAACTATGCAAGAATTTTCAAAGTCACAATAGTTATTTTTTTCTTATATCCTGTGTTCACTATGTTAATATTTTGACTCATAAAATAATAAAAATGTTTTTAAGATTTACTTTGATTTTCATTGATGATTATTATACGTTATGTACAATATATGAATGCATTTGTACATTAACATTTCGTATAAAATAAATATAAATAAAATATTTAAATTATGTTGTGCCTACGTATATTATCTACGATTATATATATACAAGGTGTCTCGGAAGGATTCAATCATAGAGTCAAACGTGATTAAGGAGATAAAAAGATACAAAAATATTGTATAAGGGTGTTGTGGTGGTCTATTTTAACCCGCTTAAAAGTTGTATGATCTTCAGAACCTAAATTTATTTTCTCAACTCTTAAGCGAGAGCCATACAACTCTTAAGCGGATTAAAACAGACCACTATCATTTCAAACAATTTTTTTTTCTTTGCATGTCCTTACTCAGGTCAGGCTTTGTGATTAGATGTTCTCGAGAAACATTGTATATATAATCGTAAATAAAATACGTAGGGATAACTTAATTTGAATATTTCATTTAGATTCCTACCATTCCTATGTACTTACGTATTCATAAATAAGATGATATAAAGCATCTATGGCTGCTTAAATTTGAATGAAGTTCTGTTCATCAACATTATCAGAAACCTAGTAGATCTTTGTATAAAACATCAGCGTTAATACAATATTTAGCTGATGTGAATCCGCCAATTAAGACATGAATCGAACGATACCAAATCAAATTTTTTCTATGTATGAGAAGTTAATATTAAATTAGAAATCAGAAATCTAGAAAATTATAAATTGGAGTTGTAAGCAAGATTAAAATTTCTGTTCATTAAAATTTAATAATTCATTTTAATATCTCAGAATTTCTGAATCAATAATTTTAAAAGCTAAAATTATTTCCGAACTACTCTGTATATGTATAAAAGCAGCAATTTAAAAGCAAATAATACTTAAGTGATTGCACTTTAATGGTAAATTTGTGTAAAAACTAAAACACTCGATAATTAAAAATAAACAAAAAAAAAAAAAATCAAAATCAGTTACCGAGATTTAAAATTATTCTGTATCTAACGCAAAACTAAATAGTAAACATTAAACAATAATAATGAGAGTTCTATTCACAACAAAAAATAAAATAAAGAAACTAAACATAAAGTATTATATATATAGATGAGCACATATATATATATATATATATATATATTAAATACTTTATATACATATGTATATATAAATAATATTATATTCAAAGTATTTTACATCTATTTAAATATGTATTATTTCTATAATTAAATTACAAGAATATCATTTGCAGTGTTGTCGTTTGTTGTCAATGAAAAAATTTTTGTATTCCAAAATCAGACATAAAAGCATTGTTTTGAGCTGCAATAGTAAAATAAAACCATGATCATGATAGCTCGTCCTTAGTCGATAAACGCACAAAAAATGAAGAATAGTGTTTTAGTAGTCAACCATACATTGGCGAATAGCTCTTTGAACAAAAAATCATACGAAAGTGGGGAGAAGTGGGTTCATATACAGTTGGTTTAAATCAAGTCTTTGATAAACTCTTTGACCTAGAAGAAAATTTTCATCAGTATAGTATACTTTTTACTTTACGAAAAATAATTTTTAATTGCAAGTATTTCCCTTTCAAGTGGAAGTTCTTCTTTTTAAGTGCAAGCTTTTATTTTTTGAATACAAGTATTTGTATTTACGTAATTTGTTACTTAGAGGTTAGAAATCGACAGCAAATTTTACTTCTTTCAGTTAACTTCTATGTAGGTAATTAATTTCAAGTTCCTAAGTTTCCTAATTTTTTTTATGATCACTGAAAATGTTATAAAACAATGAAATATTTTGAAATATAAAATAGTGAAATATTTTTGATTAAATCTTGATTTTCGCCTTAACTGGAAGCATCGTTAAATCACAGCAAAAATCCTAATATATGTATTGGTTAATAAGCAGTCAGTCGAAACAAATTCAATATTCCAAGCTCTCAAAAAGAGCGAACAATGTTGTTAATATTCTTTTTAAATTTCTGTAAATCATAAATAAAAAATCCTTCTCTCATTGTGAATGCTTCGATTGGGACGTGATTCCACAATCGAAATGTTCTAACTATAAAAGAATTCCCATAACCGGACTTAAACCATCTCGGACTTTCCAAATAATTTCGGAAGAATTTATTTTAATTCCTCCTAACAAGTGCCAACACCAAGTAAATACCTATAAAATAGAGTAAGATATACGACGATGACCAAGTGGTAAAAAGCATGAGGCCACAATTATGTCGCCTATAAGATGAATAGTAGTTGGGCTCGAAAGCCGTCATTACTATTGTGAATTATTATACCTCTACTATTTGATGATATTTTTCAACTTTTGATTGATTAAGATTTCCATCGTTTTTGATGTATTAGCTATGGGCCTATAGTTCGAAGAATTGCTTTTGCCACTATTTTTTAAAAATAGGATAAACTTGGGCAACTTTACATTGAGACAGGTAAGTTCCTGAAAAGAAGGACAAATGGAATAAATTGCGCAAGGCTTAGAAATGACAAATATGTCCCAACACAATTACAGGTATACCATCAGAACCGGTAGATTTTTTTATTGTTCAATACTTTTACTACAGCTTTCTTGTTCTGAAGTAAATCCTTCTGAAACAATAATGTACAACATGGATTGATGGAGGATTTTGCGCTGTAGGAGGGAGTGTGGAATTAGCTGCAAATAATTTTGCAAAAAATTAGCTTTTCCAGCAGAATCTGAAACAATAGTAATTTTATCAATTATAGGTGGAAACGAAAAGTTGCAAAAGTTTTGCCAACCATTTTTAGCAAAAATCCAGAATTAAATTAAACATAATTTATATCAATAATAGTATGCACTATAACCAAATTGTCATGACATTTTTTTTTGCTACAGTTTATTGATAATGTTGTCGTGTCATCATGTCTGTTTTTGCACAGCTATTTTGTGTAATTGTCGCCACTTAATGGCGCCTATGAAACATGCTATTAAATGAATAATTTCTCTTTTAGTTTGATCAATAGTTTTTATTTCTATAAAAATACGATAAACGACGACAGCACTAATTTGTATATTTCGTATATCTGATGCCGTCGTAAAACTATTAAAAACCTTAAAGAAAACGACGCAATAAATTAAGAAAGGGAGTATCATCGTTTTGTATTTTGTTTTTGTTCTCAAAACAAATAAGACTAATATTCATTTAATTATTATTTAAAAATTATAGAATAATGTAATAATGAATTTTAACAAGTTTATAAATATAAATAAATTTTATTCCTCCTACATTATTTGCACAACAAAATTAATTTTGTATTGTTAGAGATAAGAGAGAAAAAAAAATTGAACCAGAGCAGCCATTTTAAGTATATAGGAAGAATTTTAGTGGGATGTTTAACTTTATTGTTCAGAATTCTAAATACATGCATTTTTTTTTTTTTGTTGGCTCCTTAAAGAAATGAAAGAGTAGACAAAATTCAACTAAATTCAGTTGTAATAATAGTTTTACGAGTATTTTCTATAAAACAGGAATTTAAGTCAATTTTATTTACATTGGAAATGATTTTCTTAAAACTGTTGATATTTCTGTAAATATCTGAAATGGAAAAAGTTTTTTTTTTTTTTTTGTTTTCTTTTTTCAATGAGACTTTAAATTTTTAGAAAATAGTATTTTCAGATTATTTGAAATTTTATTCATTCTTGGAAAATAAATATTTTAGAATAAGTAAAGAGAAACTTGAATATAATTTCGCCAATTAATTTTTTTAATATTTTTGAAATAAATTTCAGAACCCCAAATAAAATTTATAATGTAAGATACTTGTGGAATGTAGTAAGAAATTCTTTTAATTGTTGTTGTTTTTTCTTCTTCCGTGATGCGACAATTAATTTTTGTTCTCAATAAGTCTTAAATATTCTCTATTTCTATAGCTTAGTCCACCCATTTGAAGTTGAGGAAATAGTTACTCGCACTCTGACCAGGTTCACCTCTAAGCCATATGTCCATCGCCATATGCTCATCGCCATATGCTCATCGCCATATGTCCATTTTGATTTTCCTATGATTCTTTACCATCGGTGTTTTTGAATGATATTTTTCGTGCGATACAATGTCAACTGAGTCTTAGTGCGTGGTCTGCTCATTGTAGTCTGTGTAGATTTAAATAAAATATGATATTTATTTATTTATTTATTTCTTGTTTAGATCAAACAGATTACAATTAGGTCTTAAACTAAAAAAAAATAAAAATAAAAGAAAGGTAATTAATATTTTACAAAATTATTCTAAACTAAAGTACTCTACAATTTAAAAGAAAAATAGAAGGAAATGGGAAAACTAGAACTACGTATTAACAAATGGTTAAGAAAATGGGATATACTGTAGGGTATATTGTAGATATCACCTATATTGTGATATCTGACCGGCTCAGCTATTCTACGTACAACTCTTTGCCCACCTTTGTTTAACATATTTTTATGTTTGTGACAGTAACCTAGGTATAATTATCTTTTCGTGCTTAATTTACGGTATTTGCAATATCTACAATTAGTTTTTATACACTCTTTATACAGTCTACAATATTCTTCGATCATTTATTTATCAAATTACCATGGCTTATCAACTCATTAAATGTGGAAAACTACTACTATTGTCAGAAACTAAGCGTTTCCTTAAATAGCTCCATTTAATTTAAGTTGTTACCAGATTATACTCTCAAATATTTGTTGGCATTTATTTGATCCCAATGACAAATTGTACTGGACCAGGCCGAGAAATCCAGAAACCATTTTTCATTTGCTTCAACGGGAATCGAACCTGGGACTTTTCGGTTGAAATGCAGGTGCTCTACCTACTGTACGACCCAGCGTTGGTATCTGATATATCTATATGACTTTTTTAGAGTCAAAATTTATTCGTAACCATAACACAAAATTGATCCATAACCATAACACAAAACAATAATTTGTTTGACTATTATATATTTTTATACTGATAACAGTGATAGTAAACAGTTGTTGCTTGAAATATGTAAATTGTAGCTTAATAGAACACTTTAGTTACAGTTTCTATTCTTTCAATAATGTCTGCTTTGTTAACTATTTAAATTTATTTATTTGAACGATTTATGAAATCATCACTTCACAGTTGTAGTCTTTACTGTCATTTATTTTGACGAATAATTCTTTTATTGATTTTTCTAATATAATATTATATTTTAATAATATAAACGAAGCAACAAATAAATTGCAACATGCAAATAACAAAATCTCCTTATGGTGGAGAATTAAATTAAACGAATCAAAATCCATGTTAATTTTACCAACAAAATGATAGAGTCGCCCATTGCGGTCATACCACATCAAAATTCAGCAAAATATCTTGGTATGACACTTGATGCAAATCTCAGATGGAAAGAATATGTCAAGAAAAAAAGAATAGAGTTTAATTCTTGAAATACAACTAGCTGTATTGGCTAATTGGGCGGACATCTTCGCTTTCAACATATAACAAAGTTTTGATTTACAATCAAATATTACAGCTAGTCTGGGCATACGGTATACAAATTTAGGGTTGTGTTAAACATATTCAAACTATTCAAACAATCCAAACGTTCCAAAACAAAGTGTTGCGAAACATTGTCAATGCTGCCTGGTATGTTCGGAGACATTCATAGAGATCTTAAGATCCTCATCATAAAAGACGAAATGAAAAAACTGGCAATACGCCACAAAATTCGTCTGTCTCAACATGTTAATACTGAAGTTTTACGCTTAGCTGACAGTTAAAACTTTGTTAGACGGGTTAAAGGGACGAAAACGTTCCAACTTTGTTAGGAAAAAAATCTTTTATCTCTCAATAGTTCCTAATGGGATTTTGATTGATTAAAGATATCTGAAGTAATAGAGCCAAAACTGTATGGATAGTCCAAAAGACTAGTTTTAATATAAACAAAAGGATAGTAGTTTTTAGTGCGTTAAAGTCGACACAGTCCTTCAATTCGTTCGCCCCCAGAAATTAGAACGTTAAATGAAGACTCTTTTGATGATTTTCTTCTATCTGAAAAAAAAAATTGATTTTTCTGATAGTCTTATTAAGTCATTATAATTTTCGTATTATCATCGTTTTTTCCATCCACATTAATTATGTCAGTACGGAGCTTTATCAGGACTGTTAAAGTCTATAGCTTTATTAAATGGCTATTATTATCATCTGTTATGGTTACTCTTCTGGATGTTCAATTCAATAATCACAATTTTCTTCAATTTTGATCTTTCTTCTTTAACTGCCATCCATCCGTTTAGTAAAATTTTATAAACAGTTATAATCGACTTTATCTAACTATCTTAATATTGGTCTACTTCTTTTTTTTAATATTGTAATGTAACCGGGTTTTCAAAACAGTTTTCTCTTTACACAATGTTTAAATTTTTAAAGTAGAATTTTATTTTAACCGTTTCCTTTATACAAATTCATATTTCAAAACAAAAGTCTTGATCTATAGAATACTAAAAAAAGTTAAAATATAAATGAAATTACTGTTTTAAACATAGTGGTATATCCCAAAGATAAAGCAACAGTATCAATTTTTAACACTTATATCTATCAAATTATTTTCATCGTCATTAGATTGAATTTTTAACTCTTTAATGCCACACCAACAATGACAATATTTTCAATTAACACCATGTTGTTGTAACATTGTTGCTTTAAGCTATTTAGATTTACCATCTGTAACGAGTATCAACAATTTTTGTACATATTAGCAGTATAAGAGACAACGACAAACTAAAATAAAAAAAAAATACATTTTTGCTTTTTTTTTTAAATGAGAAAAATGAAAAAAAGTAAAATAATTAAATTTTGAATTTCTAAATGTAAAAATTTTCCTGCAATTCAACTGGAAAATATTTTTCCAAATAATATGATGTGAGAAAAAGAAAATTTCTTATTTCTTGGCATACTTTAATTTTTGTTGTTATTTTGTTTTTCAATGACAAAAACATGATAACTATATAGCCATGTTGTTTTTGTTTCTATTTTCTAAGTATTATGTTGGTACATCACATCTTTACATTCAGTACCAAAAATCCAATTATAACAGAAATGTTAGAAGAGTGTAGAAGAAGAAAAGTATATAGAGGAATGAAAAATTAAAAAAAAAAACAACACTGCATTTACAGTAAATGTTAACGCTTAAAAAATTCTCCAGGACTAATTAAAATGTTTTCATGTTATTTTTTTATGTTGTTTTTTAATCTCTGATTTGCTATTTGTTATAGTGTTAAAGTTTTTATTAGTGTTTAAAGTTGATTTTACTTTAAAAATGTTGAAATTTTTTTTTTATTAATTTTTATCTATTGTTTGGATACCCTAATTCTTCAAATCTTCTTAGATTCAAATTCTATTACAAAGACAAATAATATATCGTGCTTAAATTGAATATTGATTTTTAGTTTGAATTTGATAAAAAATTAGTAATTTAAAATATGGAATATTTAATTATTTTATTTTTATTTTATTATTAATTTGTGCATATACAAAATGCTGTGGAAAAAATTGGGCAGTTGAAATGTATGCTTGCATTCGATGTAATAAAGTAATTATTCCGAAATTTACAAACAGGTTGACTTTTTTGTTCTTCAGTATGTTTCTCTATCCAATATCTATAGCTGAATTGGATATTTAGAGCATCAAAATCTCTAAATATTGATTATTTTTGAATATAAAGTGTGAAGTGTAATACTAATTGAAATAATAATTGATAGTATAAGTAACGAGTTAAAGACATGTGTTCAATATGTGTTATCACAGAAAAATTTGCCAACAAGGCAAATTGTTGAAATTATGGTGCTGCTCTAAAGGCAAAATAGCTTTTGAAAAATATCGTGAAATCGATCGTATTCATAGGACTAAAGAATCAGGACAACCTTGTAACACAATGCAAGTCGAGGACGACTTGATAAAAATTTACAGTTTGAGAAACTGTTTCAAAACCTCTACAGATTATCGAAACGATTAGTATACAGATAATCATATAAATGGAACCACGATTTCATCCAGTTTGGAATGATATAGATTATTGAACGAAGAATTAAATACACATCATCCAACCAAGAAGCCTGAGGTAAAATCAATACATAAAGGCACAAATTGCCAATACATAGGCTTTCATGGGCAAAAATACACGTTTCTTGGGCAGAACATATGTGGGAACAGGTAATATTTTCAGACGAAGGCCAATTCAAAGTACACGACATTGATGGCAGACAGTTGATTCGGTGAAGAGTAGGAGAACGATTAAACAATGAATGCATGCAAATAGTTCCACCATGGTCTGAAGGTTTAATGGCATGGAAATATTTCTTCCATCCAGAAATAGGAAGATTATATGCTTTGTTTCCTCAACAAAAATGAATGCTGATAGCTTTTATGCTTTCACTATTACACCCTTGGTGAAATTTTATAAACATTTTTAAAAAATAAAAGACTCTTGTTAATTTCACAAATTTATTTTATTCCGACACGTGTTTCGACCTTTCGGTTATAATCATGGAGCATAAATGGATACAAAATAAAATATTAAAAGCATCGGCGCGAAGTCTTGTTTACAACGTGATGAAAACAAGAACTATTGCTCGATTAACTATATGGGGAAAGTCAGTAATAAAATTTCTGCTACATTGAAAAAACATGATATATTCGCTATGGAATCTAATAATAATAATAATCTTTACAGAAAATTACTCAACAACAAAATTGAAGATAAACAAATACTGAAAAAAAGTGGGGTTTACCAAATTCATTGTGATAATTATGACGCGATCTACATAGGTCAAACAGGTAGGAGTTTTAATACTAGGATGGAAGAACATAAAATGTGTATACAACAAGGGAAAACACCAACAGAATTAAGTGAACATTGTATAACCGAAAATCACAACATTTCAAGTAATTTAAAACCTTTAAATTTAATCAGTAAAAGAAAGAAATTAGATTTTTATGAAGGCTTAGAAATTAAGAAAGCAATAAAAAATAAACAAAACATTGTTAATAATCAAATAGAAATTAATAATTTAAATTCTTTTGCTATTTATGATTGTGTTTTCAATTATTATCAATAAATTTATTATTTGTTACCTGTAATCTAAGTTCACTTTAAATTTAAAACTTTTGAATTTCAATATGTAAACTTTACTTGTTTAATTTTTTAAATTTATGATCCATGATTATGACCGAAAGGTCGAAACACGTGTCGGAATAAAATAAATTTGTGATATTAGCAAGAGTCTTTTATTTTTTAAAATGAATGCGAATGTTTTACATAAACATTTTGGTAAACGAATTGGAGCCATCGGTTCATATGCTCTTTGGAGATTCACTTGTAATTTGATTTTTCAACAGGACAAGTAATGTAATGGTCTCCATATTGCGTATATCTAAGTCCCATTGAAAACATTTGCTCAATATAAAAGCTACAGGTTGCAAAGCACCGCCACGAAACAACGAACAACCACTATATTTGTCGAATTTTGTAAATTTTGTATAAACTCAGATTTAAAAATAAGTTATTTCGAAAAGTTAAGAGTTAATAATTAATCTTAAGTGTAGCACAACAACATATTACTTTGTTTATTTTAAAAATTAAGCCTTTTATAAAATTTCTTTATTTTAATTTCAAAGTAGGTATACATACCAACAATTTCACAACAATAAACAAAAACTATATACCTACATTTAATTTAAATCTTAAATATTTAAATCTATAAAGTTTCTTTAATAAAAGCCGTTAATTTAGATAGAATTTTCCAACCATTAGAATTAAATTAAATTTCCTTGAAATGTTTTCCAAAAAAGTTTTTCCATAAGGAAAATTTCTGCTTACAAAAAAAAAAGTTTTTTCAATACCAGAAGTGGTACTAAAACCAGTTTTAAATTTAGTTAAACAAAAATAAAGCGGAAAAACAAAATTAGGTATGAAAAGTTTCACCAACAAGTCAGTTAACTGCAATTCAAAAAACAAAAAATAAAAACAAGAAAAATTATAAAATGATTAGGTATCTAAGATGCAAATTATTTTAAAGTATATGTGTGGATGTATATATGCACTTGTCAAAATATTTTCTAATTTTTGTCTTTTAACAACGTTATTCTGAAGAAAGGGTGAACATTGAAAATTCAGTTGGAAAATTAAAAACATAAGACGATGATGAAAATTTAAATATAATAAAATAAAATTCGTAAAGAGAAAGTTTTTAAAAAGAAAGAAAAGAAAAAATTATTTTGTTTTATTTTTATTTTTTTTCTTTTTATATGGTTGGTTGTTATGATCTTTCGAACGTCTGTACCAATTTATAGATACTAAGAGAAAAGTTTTTACATTGCGAAATCGTTTGGAATTAATGAAACAACGTTAAATTTGATTTTTTTTATTGTTTTTTTTTTTTTTTTTTTTTTTAATATGTGAATCTTTGACAATGTTGGATGGATTGTTGTTGATGTTGGTGTTGTTTGCTTAAAATTTTAAATTCTTAAAAAATTTGTATCAAATTTGAAAATTTTTTATTTTTATTTTCATGCCTTCTCTGTCTAGATTTTGTTAATGATAATAAAATTATGTACCGAGTTTGTAATATCTTAACTGATGTTTCATATGTACTTGTATTGAAATATTATTAAATTTTAATTATGGTAATTTAAATTCAAACCATATTTAAAAGAAAAATAATAATAATCAAATTTACATTATTGGGTTTATTAAAAATAAAATTTCGGTGTCTTAAACAAGGCTAATTTTTATAACTGGTTATTTTGTTTCTGTTTTTTAATTTTTTTAATTATTTTTAACACAAAATCGATTTTGCAAAACAAAAAAAAAATGAAATTAATACGGATAGGAACTAAACAGAACTTCGTTATATTTTCCTAAATCAATAGCTATACTTTTGCAAATTACACGACTGTTCTGATGACTGTATGTCAACAATATTCAAAGATCAATCGATAAATTCATTAAATGGACAAAAGACTGGCATATAAAATTGAATGAAGAAAAATTGGGAATTTTGTATACGGTACTCAAATATTGGGCATTCTAAAGCTAAAATATATACTATGAATCCATCCAAAGATTGCAAAACTAAGTGGAATGTGGTTTATACTCCAATACACCGAAATCTAAACATCGACCAGTTAATATCTATAGTAATAAAACGATTTGCAATAACACATGCATTAAAACTCAATGAATCAAGGCAATAGAAGTAGATGATGCAGCTATTCTTATCACTCAAATTTAGTCGACAGTGGCTGAATTAATTCAACAGGCACTATACATGGTATCCAAATGGTACCGAAAGGTTAAACTCTATATTAATCCTAATAAAACCAATATTGTTGCCTTCACAAACAAAAAATTTAGGGACAAATTAATCAAACCTAACCTAAATGGGGTTACGACTGACTTTTCCAAACAGGTCATATAACTTGGAATCGTACTTGATGAACATCTGAACTGGAAAGCTCATCTTAAAAATGCTCTAAACAAACCCAGAATTGCACTCTGGACATGTAAAAACCTATGTGGTCGTAAATTGGGACTAAACCCCAAAATGGCATTATGGTTATATACCGGAATAGGGAAGTCAACAAAGACGGAAAAAAGGTACGCAAATCACAGCTCAAAACAAACTCAACATACTACAGCATTCAGCTGATGATTAGTGATAACTAGGGCCATGCGGACAATATCCACCGCATCATTAGAGACTCTGCGTTACTTCAGTTCTTTATACAAAAACAAGCAATAGTTCATACCTACAAATGTTTTTCCTTAAAAAGAAAATTGTGGATTTCTACTAGCGGTAAAGTGTTTTTGTGTGTTCTAAGAAGTCCTTTATTTTTTGTTTATGTAAATAGCCAAACTTTTGTGTCGTAAAGAAAGGCGGACAGGATAGTTTCATAAAATAGCAAAAGAAGAAGGAAGCTTGTTTTGAATAATTTTTGAATATTAAATATTTGTGGATGATTAACTAATTATTATTTTACATTCGAGTTACCTTCCATCATTCTCATCATTCTCTCGATGAAAACAACAAAAAAAAAAAAATTGTACATAAATATGAGTAGTTAAATTTCTTGCATGTCTTAAGTCTTAATCACTATATTGACTGCAACACTATTGTTTGCTCCTGTGACATTTAATTTTAATGTGAAATATATTTAGACTTTGGTGAAATTCATTTACATTGTATTTACTACTGGAAGCTTACAATTTATTCTGACATTTTAACAAATTGTGTTTTTCACATATTTTTTTTTAAGGAACATTACATTCAAATTCTATTTAAATCTATTTTTCCCAAGATTTTTTTTATTTTTTTAAATATATATTTTAAGCATTGATGAAAAATTTACAATAGTGACAACTACACCATTTGTAAAAAAAGATGAAAAATTAAAATACAAAAATAACAAAAAATATTACCCACCATTTCAGGTGAAACGTGCCGAATATTTAATTTTTTGCTTTATAAAACTATATTTTTTCATTTCTTTTTGTATATTTTATTTTTTAAATTTTATCAAACGTCTCTCATGCTCAGCAGAGTTCTCTTCAATATCCTTCTACAAATCATTTTTGTTTTGTTTTTGTATTGTAATGTTCTAAAAAAGTTTAATTGAATATATTTTGTTAATTTGTCCGTTCGTCTAGAATTTTTACATTTTTGTTTTTGTTAAAGGTTTTGTTAGGGATGTAAATAATTTTAGGGTAAAAAATCATTGATCTACCTCTAGCACAATTACATAGAGGCAAGGAAGTTGGTTAAATTTGTCAAATCAACGTTTTGTACAAAATTTTCATTTGTTAAAAGCAACATTTTAAGTTTGTACAGCAATTATTCAAAAATGATAAGTCTGGTAGTCATCCAATGCATACCGTTAACTAGGTGTATTAAATTAAGATTAAAATAAAGATTATGTTACTCTAGTTTAATTCCTTCCCCGTCTAGAATTCTATTCTTTGATAGACCTATCGTCTAGAATCAATTTTTTTTTCTAAAATACTCCAAGGAATCATCACTTAAAATAATTTTGCTTTGAACCGGACTACCCTGTATATTTAATTAGTATATTATTATAAATTTAAAATATGTACAAGCTAGCTGCATAATGGATTTCTATATATTATATATATATTGCGATACTATATCGAATATATGAGCCTTTTTCCCCTTGTATATACAAAAAATTGTAGGTCTATTAAATTACGACTGTCAGCATAATCAGCAAGTGCTTTTTCGTTGGTACTATAGTAGACTGTACCCCATCATTGTCAAGCTTTCTAATGCTTTGCAATTTTGCTCTAAATTTTTGGCAGTTTATTATTCTATTTTTAGCTCCAACTTTCATTGGTAAGTAATAATTATTACTCTGATAGCCTGATTAGTACAATTAAATTTCTAATTTTGCTTCCAGAAATATTGAAAAACTTCTTATTGAATTGTTTGAGAAGATCGTTTCATAGGAAATTTTCTATAGCTTCTGTCTAATATAGATCGTGCTACAGCAATGGAATTTGAACGAGATACTGGTTAAATACTGTGGTCACATACACTTGATCATTTTAAGTACATACTTATATAAAAATGATTCTCATAGTCATAAGTATGCTATTTGGTGGAATGATTCTAATAGGAAGATAGGTAGGTACGTAGTAGTGACTGCCGACATTACGCCGACACACTTAGATCTGTAAGGTCCATTGTGATACCACGGAAACTTTTCACGCATATGATCCTACTCGTTGAACCAATTTGAGTTTTTTACGAAGCGGTAGAGATCTTTGACTTTAGTGCCTTCAAGGTCACACAGCGAGTCCTGAAGGCTCCTAGAAGGGTTTTCCTTTTATGATAAATACCAGGGCAGGTTTAGAGTAGGTATTGGACAGTTTTATCTTCTTCCTCCCCTCAATACGTTCTGCAAAAGTCGTTTGACGGGTGTCCAAGTCTTCTGGCATGTTTACCAATTAAAAAACTAAATAACTATATTAATGTGGAAATTCATATATGTTTTTTGTTAATTTATGTTGCGTTGCTGTAGTTACCTACGTTGTCATTTTGATTTTTTTTTTTAAATCATTTTTATTTTGTTGTTGTAACAAAACCTCTTCGAATAGCAAGTTTTGAAAAATATCACAATACGTGATTTTTCTGGCTTCTGATTGTGAAGAATCGCTTTTGTTTTTTTTTTTTGTTTTCTATTTTGGTTAATAACATTAGACTGAGTAAATTTTATATTTTACTGTAATATCCTTTAATCTGTTAATTTTTTGTTTTCATTTGTTTGTTTTTTTAACTTTGTTTTTCTATACTTTTTATTTTCTTTTGTAGTTTTAACAGGTTAACTTTTCAAATGTTTAGAAATCATTTTTGTGTTATTCTCATGGACCTTTTAATAATGTAAATAAAATATTTAGAAATTATGTATGTGTGTGTTTGTACAATATATTAAAGAATTCGACCTGACCTTTTATGGTTAGTTAAATTGTATGCAGCCGGAGAGAGTATTATCCTTTTTTTTTGTTAACCTTTTTTGTTTTTGTTTTTGTTTTTTTATTTTTCTACCAAATTAAAAACATTGTTGTATTTATAGTGGTGTACCTGATGTGTGTACATATGTTGTTGGCATATCAAAAATCGGAGGTTTGTTACATTTTCGTTTACATTTTGATAAAATTGATGATATGTAGAAATTATTCTAAATAAACTGAGAAAGTCACGTAATTTTCAGGTAATTTACGTGAATAAAAAGTTAGCAGTGAAATTATTTTGAACAGTGCTATAACATGACAACAAAGAGATTTTATAGTGATATTTTGTGTGTATAGTAAAAATGAAGGATTCATTTCATAGGTAATAAACGTAATTTTTAGTAGTTATATACAATAAAAAAAAATTCATCAATAGAAATTAAAAAAAAAAAAAAAAGATTTGTATAATAGGTATATGTATATATAATAACATATAACTGGAACATACCTCTTGTTCTAAATGAAGGACTTTAATATTAAATTTTTCAATTAAGTTTACACTTTGAACAATTCAGTCGCATTAATTTTAATTTAATTTATTTTGTTATCTTATCTGCTTTGTAGATGTTGAAATACATCCATATCTATATTACTGTCACATTAATGGTTAGAGCAAAAGCACATCAGACGTCTATTTCTAGATGAATGTTTGCTACATTTGATTGTGCAATATATCATCCATCCAGTAGGGTTAGTAAAAAATAGTCATCTTTAAATAGAAAAATGTTAACATAAATTAAATCAGATACAAGCTATTAGTAGAGCATGCAAAAACATAGGTTGATATACAATGATTGTACATTTAAATTGAAATACTTTAAAAAGCTAGGCCGAACTAGTAAATATCAAAGCTAAACAATAAAAAGTGGTTAGTTAATTTCAGATATTCGTACATTATAATGTAATCGTTTTTTCAACAGTTTTGACGACCCGAAGAGATAGAATTAGAATTTACTTCACGAAGCATTCTTGTGATTGGGTCAAATCTACCATATTCAGTAGGATGGAATGGAATGTGGAACAACTTAACGGTTCTGAGATTATTCAGATTGATTCTTTGTGATATCTACAATTACTGGATGATTAAATAATGACTGTAAGTCAATCAGCTTAGTGGGAATAAGGTGGAAGTCGCAATGGCATTCCACGAAAAATTACTTAAAGCGAAACATAAAAATTTTCACTGAGCCGATCCAATTCGGTTAATATCAATCAAGTAATGAAAGTAGGTAATACTTGGCTGCCATATTCAAGTCTATATATCTTACGTATGTTACATAAGGTTGTTTAGTAAGGTAGGGGTCAGAAAATTCCTTAGACCATTGTTTAATAAAACCTAAGTAGGAATTGGCTTTCTTGAGTATAATATAGAGTTTTCGAGAGCTACTGCAGACCACTTATTTATTTATTTTTACTATTTAGCTCAAACAGTTCTTTAAATCCATATTAAGTTGCATTACAATTATAGTCCAATAAATATACACTGATTGTATACATTCGTTTAAATTTAGTGAGTTCGTGTATTGTATTTAGGCATTATATTTTATCTAGCAGTACAAATCATAATCTCCATACATATAATTTCCAGATCTATCCGGCGGTTTCCTGTTACAGAACAACAAGTAACCGTCTATTTGTATAATGGAATATATATTCTGATCCGTAGAGCAGAGCCGGAATTATGAACGCTTTAAAATTTTGTACTTTGGTGTTTCGAAAAAAAGTAATTATGTTAGATCAAAAATCATAGCGATCTAGAGGCAGACTATTGTGTCACGAGGCTGTGAGCCCTTAATTTTTTTTTGAAATTGTTTTATTTTAAATAGAAGCTTTATTGATATAACAAGTATAACCAGTGCGGTAACCGAGGTTCAGTGTCTGTAATAAACTATAATCATATGGATCAGAACAAAACAAAATTTTAAATATGAACTATTCTTGAAAAGTCAAATAAAATAAAAAAAATAAAAGTCAAATAGCCCATAGTTCGTCAATTCTTACTAAAATATTATTAACAAATTGTTTCTAATTATTTTTATCAATAATAATGTACGATAATGAATTGAAAGTAAACTCAAAGAAATTTTAAAATACCAAATTTATTATTTTTCTACCTATGTTCCTATTCTATCATAGCAATCAGGAAGACGATTAATGAGAGATTGAGGCAGGAATAATAGGTATCTGATTTTTGCTGATTTCAAATTTGTTAAATATTGAAAAAGAAATTTTTAATATCAATGTAAATAAATAGATTTGTGGAAAACGACAATGTTTTTATAAACTTATGAAAAGTTAGTTTAATAACTTGCTACGATATAATTTATTTATTCACATTAGTACGTACATATTTGAAACAACACGATATGTATTTTTTCTGATGTTTTATTTTTGATGAAATTTTCAGTATATATATTTATAATTCTGTAACATTACAGGGTACTCTAAACTTTGCTTAACAAGTTTTTTTCTTTTACCAATTATTTCAACCCAGCCTTACATAATATCAAAGACCGATATAAAATTATATTTAATCTGTAAATTGAAAAAAATTGCAATACTAATGTCTGAAACATTTCAAATCCGATTTTCATTATTATTCTAAAAGGAGACGTAGCGAAAACTATTCTTTTTTCAAAATATTTTATTCAGAATTTCAATTTAAAATTTCACTCCATGTATATCAGTATAGACGTACATTTATAATATAGAAAAAATTTAATTTATCAAATTGCTGCAACTCACCAAAGCGCAGAGTTAATTTTTTGCAACGTCAGAATTAAAACTAAATTTAGTTTTTTTTTTTTAAATAAATTGTTACATTTGCGGTTGTTGTTTAAGATAAATCAATAAAAAAAATTATAGTACCAGGTATAAATTAAAATGAAGGAAAACAATTCATAATGAAATTGAGTACGGTTTTTTATCAAACTTTCTCGAATTTCGAGGAGCCTAGGGACTACAATATTAATTTTAAATTAAAATAGAAAAAAACATTTATTTATTTATTTATTTGTTTCATTTCAGTTAATTCAACATTATTTTATCACCTGCACCTGCATTTTATCGTAAATTATTACTGCTTCATGATGGTGTAGTCTTCATGTACATCATTATTTGTCACCGGTTTGTTTTTATTAAGTTATTCACCATATTATGTTTTTAATTCATTTGTAATACTTTTTATTTGTGTATTAATTTTAATATTTCATATTTTTTTTTTAAATAAAATCAGTTGAGGTTCTGTGGTGTAGTTGAAATAGGTTTTTTATTGATTTATTTTGTATTTTTTGAAGGCTGTGGATATTTGTTTATAAATGTGTGTTACCCCAAATTGCTATTTCATATGTAATAATGCTATATAATAGACTGTAGTAGGTAGACATTTTTATTATTTCTGGAAGCGGTTTCAATTTTTCCAGCTATTTGTCTGGTCTTCAGAATTAATTCATTAACCTGTTTGTTCTAGTTTAAATCTACATCAACCCAAATACCTAGATATTTATATTCATACACTCTATCTATGCTTATATTATTTTAGCATATATGGACATGCCTGCGTTCTTAGATTTAACTATCAGATATTTTGTTTTATTAACATTAACGTGAGCTTGTGTAAGGATATTTGTGAATAATTCGCAATGATTTATTTTTTCTTTCATTTCATTAACATTATTTTCAGTGTACACAACAATTAAATCGTCAGCAAACAAGAACGGTTTTCCCAATAAATTCAAATTTGAAAATCCGCTTATACAGCATGAAAATAGTGTTGGACCTAAGGAGCTTCCTTGTAATGTAGTCAACATATTTATACTGTTCATAACACCGTATATTCAACATATTTATACTCACTTGTCACTCCTTCACATTCTGTATACTGTCTTACATACAGTAAAGAACTAATTGAATTTCATTACAAATTAGTAAATCTAATATTATGTGGCATGTGGTATTTTCCACATATAAACATCTAGTCTACATGATGACCAAATCTAATTAAATTTATAATATTAATAAAAATAAGCCTCACTCTCCCTGTTATAATGAAAAACTTAAATAAGTTTCATTTACATTATTTATAAGTAAAATAATCCACAAATATTATAGTAAGTATATGCCTATACTAAGATTTAAAATATAAAACAAAAAAAACCATAAAAAACTTTTATTTTAAATAATTCAGTAAATAATTTTAAATTGCACTTTAATTACATTTGAGCTCCCAATGTTCATTAATATTAAATATTCTAAACGTATATTTGATTATAAAGTTATTAAAAAATAAAAACAATGTTTTCTTAACTCTCTTTTAGAACTGGAAAAAGTTTTCTGAAAATGGAATAAAATGAAAATTTTTCAGTTCAGTAAAATAGTTGTGTTGTTGTTGTTGTTGCTGTTGTAAATAAAAGTTATTTTGATTTGATTTTTATACTAAGCAAAAACAAAAAAAAATTATCCAAAATATTTATATTTAGAAAATCATGGGCAAAATGTAATTAAAACGATTTAGAGCTTCTTCGAAAATTAGATAATTTACAAAGAAAACAACTAACCACCATAGGCAGACAAAAACAAAAGTAAAAGAAAAAAATTCCTCCCTTAAGAAATTTCCACAAGTTTCTTGATTAATTTTTTATTTTTGTTTTTTTTTTTTTGTTTTGTTTTCTCTTGTTGTTATTTTATATTTTTTGATTTGATTTTTAGTTATGTTGAAGTTTATGCCTCCATATAACGTTTAAATAAAATGGAAAAAAAAACTTTTAATCTATATAGTCTTATTCAAAATAACAACAACAACAACAATCATGAAAAAAAAATTAAAAGGATAAAAAAAAATATAAAAAAAATGCTTATACGGAAAATGTAAAATAAATATAAGAATGAAATTAGTTAGACCCATCAACACTGCGATATTTTTTTATTTTTAAAGTTAAATTTTTAATTTTTTTTTTCGTAACATTAATTACACCCTATGTATAGTGTAGATTTTCAGAATTTATGGATAAGTTTGACATCTATACTTTAAATGGCATAGCAGTACATGGCAGAGTTTAAGTAGTCGCAATTTTTAAGCAATAATAAAAGTAAATAAATTAAATTGACACGAAGTAAAAAACCATAACTCATATCTTACAGTAGGCATAATAGGAATAGAATTGTTAATTTTGTAAATAATTGTTTCAAATCAGTGTTGTTCCTTTACATGTAATAATTGCCTACACTTTGTGTAAGCAATTCAAAACTGTAAAAATGTAAACTATGCTGTGTAGAATAAAAACAATGTCAACATTGGCAGCTGCTATTGCCAGAAAAATTGAAGTAATGCATAAGAATCACTAATATTAATTTGTTCATTTGTTTTTAAACCATTGAGATATTCGATTTTTATAAAACAAATTCGTAAGCATATTAAGATAAATTTCCAGGTAAAAAAAGACTGTCAATAATTTGGACTAATAAAGCATATAAAAAATGTATTACATCAGCTAAGGCTATATTATAAGTTTAGAATCATTTTTATTAATTGATTAGTGGAAAAATAGTTCCATGAATGCTAAAACAATTGTTTCAATATTGCATAATGCTACCGGAGGGCAAGGTTTTTTACGTGCTTAGGACTGAGCTGGAGATACAATCTACAATATTTCGAGTATTTACAAATTCTGAACAAGCTGATAAATGATCTGAAATTGTTGTGGAATCTACATATAAACAGAAGGGAAAATTGTCTTAGCACTTCATGTGGCATTGTGAATGTAAAAGCCATCCATGCAATCTATTTACAAAAAATGTTTTAAATAAAAAATTAACGGATCAAGTGACATCTATTTTAAAAGAATTTAAGCAAATTGATTTGGAAACTTATTTTGTTAATAAAGGTGGAATTAGGATTAAACAACGATCGAATCAATACATAAGAAAATTTGATGATGAATTCATAGAACATTAATAAAGAAAATATAAAGTTTCTTGTACCAATATGTGAATTGATTAATACTATTGGCAATCGTTGGTGTGTTTCAAGAAGTGTCAGAGGGTCTGAATAATTCGGATTGAATTTATGTTACCAACTTTATAATAAATCGTCCGCTGCATTCTTATGTATCCAATCTACCAAAAAGTAAAATCTTAAGAAAGTCGATTTTGAAAGTTTGACAGAAATTTTGACGGGAAAAATACATTCATAGTTTTATAATTTTAATATTTTGAAATATCAAAATAATATAATTAAAACAAATGTTAGTGTGTATAATGTAAAGCATATGTGTTTGGGCATTTAGGAATAAAAATGGTTTGTTAGATACTTAGAAATACAAATTTTTCTGACTTCTCAGTACATAAACTGTAGTTTGGATAAATAGACACAGCTTGAAGGCCTAAAAAGCAGCAAAATGTAGGTTGTTTGGATAAATCAGAAAAAATATCCGAAAACTATAAGAGATACGTTTATTTTGATTGCAAATTCGGACAGAGCATAGCCGAAAATGGTATAGTACATTTAAAAAAAAGTTAATTTCGGAAAAAATGGTCTGTTCGAGTGCAGCCGACGAAATATATAAAATAATTTGATTTTCTTTTGTGAAAAAATCAGTATTTTTATTTAACTTAATGGTAATTCATTATTATTTAATTATACCGGTGTTCCACAGTATGCTTATCAGCTTTTTAAGAGGAAAACGAGCCGTTATTTTAAAATTCAAAAAAAAGTTTGTTAGCTAAATCTAATATTTTTAACTTCCGGAAAGAATCGCTAATCGGTTTTTTAAACCCGAAAATGGCCGAAATTGGCGGAAATCGAGATTTTCAAATGGGAAGCGGTACTTTTTTATGCAAATTCAGATTCTACGATATAAAATAAGAAATTTATGTTAAACAATTTTTTTTTGTTTTTTTAGTATTTTTCTTTAAAAATAATAACAATAAAACAAAACTGTTCAATATTTTAAATTTTGTAAACTTAATTTATGATAACTATTGTTATAAATAAATTTGTTTTTCATGTTATAATTTTTTTTTTATCTCAGTTTTTCCTACAAAGTTTGAACAAAAAAAAAAATAAAAAAAAAATTTCTACTTAACAAAAGTTTCTTATTTTTTGACGTATAATCCGAATTTACATTAAAAAGTACCCCTTCCCATATGAAAATCTCGATTTCAACCAATTTCGGCGATTTTTGGTCTTAAAAACCGGTTTGCGGTTCTTCTCAGAAGTTAAAAATATTACCAATTGATAGAGCACCCTCGATTTAGTTAATAGTTTTTTTTTATAATTTTAAAATAACGTCTTCTTCCTCTCTTAAAAAGCTAATACGCATGCTCTGGTACACGCGGTACATACATTTTCTAGACTCTACACAATGAGGTAGACATATTAATATTATCTACAAAGTATTGTCGACATGTAGAAAGTAAAGTAATCTACATCATAATGTTTATGTCGCACAACACTGTTTCGCGCACAACATTATCGTCGCAAAACACTGTTTCAAATGGCAAAACTATCAAGTATATAACATTTGTAATTGTGACCAAAGTTGTGAAACTTCACCAAAAGCTTAACAATTGGAAAACTGGATTTATTGAAAGAATAAATAGTTGATCTATGATATCTATTATTTTTTTTTAATTTGAAATATGATTGAAGCTGGAAAAAATTAATTTAATAAAACAACAAATAAAAAAAAAAGTAACACAACAAATAAGATATGATAAAACTTCATAAAAAACATATAAGTGTAGGTGTTACAAATGAATTATCAAATATATAATATATTTTTAAAAAAAATTTTGAGATATAAAGCTTAAGAAAAATTTAGTGAAGACAAAGTTTGTTATTTTCTTTTCTTTTAGTTTTTGTTTTTTTGTTTTTGTTTTGTTTTTACATTTATATAAACAAATCCTTATGGACAATGTTCATTAAAAGTTTTAAATAAAAACCAAAAATACTTTGGGTTTGTCTATATATATATACATACGTGTACGTACATATATATATATATATATATATATATATATATATATATATATATGTAATATATATATAAAAGAGGAGTATGTACTTGTATTGGACATTTTAAGGATCAGAGTAAGCTTCAAACAATAGTCAATGGTTTCCTTTTTATATTCCCATAAAACTCAACAGATGATCTTACAGATGACGATGATGATGATGATGATAAAAACAATAAAGGAATATTAGAATGGACATAAAGAATAATAATAACGTAATATGAATTGACTATAATATTCCTTTGGTGATGAATATTTTAATAGTGAGTATAATACTATTTTTTCTGGTAAAACTACAATTACAGTGTGGTTTAAATGCCTTTAAAAATGGTCAAAAAGTTAATAAAAGCAAATAAATTTTAAAGTTAACAAAAATTAATATAAAAAAGTATTCAGTAGATTTTTATGTTCTAAGTACATAGTTCTAAAATGCTTGATATTAATTGTAATTGTTCAAAACTGAGTTTTGTCCGAACTTGTTCTCAACCTACTGAATAAACCTAATAACTTTCATGTCATTTCAAGTACATTTTCTTTTTCACTTAAACCATTTTGGTTCTTCGTATTTAAATTGTATTTCGACACATCAAAATAGCTGAAATAGAACAATAACATAATATTTATTTAATTTTTGAAAAATCAACTATAGTTATGTATAAATAGACTCATAGATAGACAACAAAATATTAGAAAACTATCACTATTATTTGCAAGTAGATTTAGTATACAAGATGTTTCGGGAATAGTCCCATATTTGATTATAGATATTGTAACAAACAAAAAGTTGTACAAGGAAGAAGAGTCTATTGTAAACCAGTTAAATGGCCTGTAAAATTTGTTTACAACTGTTGAAATACTTTGGTTTAGATTTGTATCTATATAAAATAATAGTAACATAAGATAATGAAAGTAGACATAACTATATTCAAAACTGATTTATGTATTTTCCAACTCATCACCAAACATTGTTCTTTAATATCGGTTCGGAATCGACAAATAAATGGTTCGAAATCAAAATATGCGCTTATGTTCTATATTTTTTTATGATATTGATAAATAAAACTTAAAATTGGTGTTTGAATTTATTTTTATTAAATTTAAGGCAAGAAAAGAATGAATTCAACATTAAAAACCAAGTATAGATTAATACCGCTATTTCAAAAAAAAAAAATAAATAAAATGAATTTAAAGTATTTTTTGTAAATATAAATTAAATGATTTCAAGATGAAGGCTTGCAGAGACTAGAGAACTTGAAGTATGGAATGTAAGTAAATCAAAATATACTCTGGAATGACCATATCTTCGATATTACTAAAATTCTAATGGAAGACACTGGTCGCATCAAACAGTTTATATTTTATAATAATGAAATTTGTAAAGTAATACAATATTTCTATAAGTTTAAAACTATTAAAATTAGTATAAAATAAGTTTTAAAGTACAAAAAAATAAAACCCATTCAAAGTTAAAGAAAACGAAGTTGGCCAAGAATGGCATAATTTTATTTACAATTTGAAACTATTTAAGTTTCCATATATTTTTTTTTATAATTTTTGATTGCAAATATCGATATTTCGGAAGCAACATACATCCTTCATCAGTGCTGGTTACTAATTATATGTTTTTATTCTATATTTTTTCATAATTTTACATCCTAATCGCTACCAGATACCTAAATATTTTATCTGTACTTTTGAAAATTATTTTATTAATTTAAATAGCCGGGAGTATTAATTCCCTAAATCATTATTCAATCTGTTATCTACCCTCGAAATTTCTAAACTTTCGTATTTGCCTAGAGTTTGCTTTTTTTTTTGTACCTCCTTTATTGATGATAAATGGATTTTATCAATTTTATGGTGTTTCTCGATTATGTGTTTATCAATTGCCGACCTAAAATTGATAGTACTTCGTATTCTTGCCAATTCGGCTTCCACTAAATGTTCTTGGAATCTCACCACACCACATAAAAATTGAAAATTCTAGGTGGCTAAAGGATATTTTTGTAAAAATAAAATTTATTCAATTTACAAGCATTTTAGAGGACTGGTAGACAAGTTTTTGGCAAATTAAATTATTTCCTTTCTAAATACAAAATAAAAATAAAAATTACAAAAATATCAAAATTATTTTTTATGGCAAAGAAAAAATAAATTTCTTTAGGGATTTGCAAACAAATGAAATTCAGAAATTTTTATTTTTCTTCGTTCAAAATTTTTCACTAAGAAACTAAAAATAAAATCTGTTGCATTTTACATTTTATTCAGCCAAAGGAAGATATTTTATTTTTTTTTTTTATAATTCAAGGTAAATTTTAATTAAAACTTGAACTGAATTGAAATCAAAAGGTGGTAGAATTTTGATGTTTTGATGAAATTTAATTTAATTGAAAAAAAGGTATAAAAAATTTATTTGTTTGAAATGTTTTTAATTCAATTTGTTCTGTACATACAAAATTTAATTTGATTAAATTGAATTACCGTGGTGTACTTTAATATGCTTATGCCTAAATGTCCTCCATATAATTTGATTTTGTTATGAGATGGTAGTATTATTATTAGGATATTATAGTGATATAGGAAACTTTTTCTTCTTTTTTTACAAGCCATTCAGTGCTGCATATAAAATATTTAAGCCACTAATGTCGGCAAACGACCTTCAAATATGACTAGATTTACCTTCATTTAATTTAATTTGTTAATTTTAGCTGAAGTTAATAATTTCATTGTAATTTATTTGTAGCTTCTTTGTTATAGCAGAACCAATCGTTAACAGTGCTGTACCATCTGCAAAGTCATTTGTGCCATCTGTTGAGTTATCTGTGCAAAGTCATTTGTATCATTATCTGTGTCAAAGTTATCAAGTCAGATGTGTTATCTGTTTCTTTTTTTATATTTTCTACTTGTGAGATATCGCAGGTGTATAGCAAATCGAATCCTGTGTACTTCGGATCGCTATACTTTAGCTGCTGTAGTTCTTTCAATGAATTATTCATTCTCTCAACTATCACAGATTATACAACAGCCCATAAAAAAATTAGCATAAAAAAGCGAGTATATGAACGCCAATAGACGTATTAATGAAAACAACTTTAAAAGAAATCTAGTCAATGGATTATACTTAAATTGAAGTTAAAGACATTAGTAAAAAGCAGCGCGTTAGATAAAAAATTATATGTGAAAACCTATTTTTTTTTTAAAGTGAAGAAAAAAATTAAAACAAATAATTTGAGGAAGTTTGATAAAAAATCGTACTCAATTTCATCATAATGAATAGATTGAATTAGAATTCAATATCCAAGATTTGCATGTGTAATGTCAATATCCATAGATTGTTTTCCATCATTTCAATTTAATCTTGATACTATGTATAATTGTTTTATTGATTTATCTTAGACAACAACCGCATATGTAATAATTTTTTTAAAAGAACAAAAATTTAATTTAAATTTAATTCTGGTGAGTTGCAAAAATTGAAAAAAAATATTAATTTTCGCTACATCTCCTTTTAAATATCTATTATTTATATACTGTCACATATTATACTTAGAGCAATTAAATCGGGCTTCTATTATAGTATACGAAAGCTATGAAAGCTTGCATCATGTTGCTAAGCGGTGAGATCATCAGCCAGTGTCTTATTAGTAACTCTAGTCGTTAGTAACTAATATTAGTAAGACATAAAAATTAATGGCTATAATGCTATTGTTAGTTGAATGTTAAAAAGATAAATTCAAATACAAAAAGAAAAAAGAAAAAGACCAAATACCAATTGTAATAACTATTTATGGTGTAATTTTAAACTTCTTTACCTAAACTACTTCAATACGTGTGATATCAACATTACGATTTAAAATAATTTAAATTAGTATTGCTTGTAATATGACTCAAATATTTGTACCATGTTTTTTTAATTTACAGATTAAAGGTAAGTAACTTAAGAAATATCATTTCAAATGTAATAAATTGATCCGAGGTTACTATTATAACATTTCTGGACTATATATTGATAATATATAATTTTTTAATAATTATATTTTTAAATTGTTTGTTTTAACAATGTTATGATTTTCACAATTCATTTTACCATTTCATTTCTTCATGAATAACAGTTATTTTGTGGCTCAATATCAATAATTGAAATTGTTTTTAAATCGTATCACAATCATACTTGATAATTTTAATAAATTCAAAAAATCGATTGAAGAAATTTTTTTTTCAATATTTTTTTTATCACGTATTCATAATAATACATATATATTATTTTCATTGGCAACTTCACATATTAAATTCACGTAAATGTGTGTGTGAGTGATGTAAATAAAAAAAAAATTGATTTGTTTTTAAAAATGCACACATATTAAAAAAAAATATGAGTTATGATGACTGGATATAAAATATACGTAAAATATTTTTTTTTTATATTCACCACACGGTTATGGTAACAATTTCCCTCACATTATTGTATACATACATTTCATTTTTTACCATGCATAAAAAGTAACAACGTATGTACGCTTGACTTAAATTTTCTTCGCATAATTTTATTTATTGCAAAAATTATTTTTATTTTATTTTATTGGATTTTAAGATTCTATAAAAAATCTGTATATATAAACTCAGAGTATTTTGGTTATGAGGTGTTCAATTTAAATCTTTGAAATCGCGGTGAATATTAAATATTATACAAAGAAAAAAATAATAATACGAAATGGACTGCTTCAAAGATTGAAGAGAAACTTTCAACAGCCTAATAAGTTTACTTTAAATATTCGTTTAAATTTATATCTGATATATAAGGCATTATACTTATGGCATCAGAACTGAACAAGTAATCTAATTTAATTTATATATTAGAAATCAAAGATGAATTAAACCCAAAATGACAGCGTGTTGTTCTTATATATGTAGCAATATAATGTAATATAATTCAAGTAGCACAAAAATGCTTCTACGCATACAAAGGCCATTTCAAATCTGAAATTTTCAACATGACAATTAAATTAAGAATGTACAAGACCATAATACAACCAGTTTAAGCCAATAGCTGCGAAGCTTGGATATAAATTACCAAAATAAATTAAAAGTATTCGAAAGAAGAATGCTGAGAAAAATATTGGGTCCCAATGATAAATATGAATAGTGAGTAGGTACCATAAAAGATCAAATTCGGAGCTAGCAGCACTAATTGATGGATACAACATTTTAAAAATTTTTTTGGGCAGGAAAGGTGGAGAGGACGAATATACAAAAATGCCTATAACAGTATTAAACGCAGTACCGTACAATACCATAGTAAGATATAGACCAAGATCAAGAGGGCTGAAGGAAATATTTTTTGTAATTGAAATGTTATTAGACAGTTTACTTAAGTATTTTTGCTTCTAATATCAACAATTGTTTCTTTAGTAATATCAATCAAAGAATTCAATTCTCTTCTGATTCATTTTGCACATCATACAAAATTTTTGCTCGTATTAATTTTAAAAATGATTATTGTGATAGAATAAGTATAGTAAAAAACAATTTTCATAAATTATTAAAAATATTTTAATAATGCTCTGTTGTATCTAATATAGAGGAGCCTTTTCATGTGTGCATTAATGCAAAATTAGAAATTTCATATTTTGCATGAAAATGCTTTAATTCTTTTGTAAACTTGCATTTCATAGAATTGAATGAGTACATTGTGAACACAATACAATACTTCATCATCATTGTCCTGCAACCCCATCCGTGGGGCATAGGGCAGAAATACAATATTTGGTTGAGAGCTATAATTTTTAAAATTTTTTTTTTTGACATGTACAAATACCTTAATAATGTTTGTAAAACTTTCCACCTCGGTGAATTAAATCAAAAAGCAGTGACACAAACCCGAAAATTTAAATGCGAGCGTTTTTCAACATAATTACCGCACAAAATTATCGATTAAGAAGTAAAAAAAAGTAAAAAGTACTAATTTTTGTGCTCATCTTTCAAATGAATCATTTATAAAAAACATATTCAAGTTCTAAACCCATATAGTAAAATTATATATTTAATACAAGAACCAAATAGCAAAACATCATAAAATCAATTGAATATGAAGCTTTGTTAAATTAGAAATATTTTTTAAAGTCATAAAAATAACTGATCCAATAAATAAGACATCTATTAAAATGTTTTAACCATCTTAGGTTTATGTTTTTTAATTAGTCACATCAAAATATTTGCGCCTGCATTGGTATTTAATCAAATGAGTTTTTATTTTGTAAAGCAAAATATTAACAAGCAGAAAAAAATGTTCCTATTTTTGCCATGAATGTAAATCTTACTTTGCCATCTTAATTATAGAGAACATAATCAAGGACAGTATTGACTATTTCTTCAATTGGTGCTGAAATTAAACAACTACCATCTTTTTCATCTCCACATTCTGTTGTATGCAAAAGAAAATTTTAAACCAGAATGGAAAGTCGTACATCGGTTACTCCACAAAAAAAAAAAAATACCCTAAACAACCAAAATGTTATGAAATTGGCCGATTTTGGATTTCGGAGAAAAATTAATTGTTTTGCGGAAATAGAAAACTTTGTTTTGAGTTAAATATTTAAATGAAGAGTAAAGAAATATTTTTTAATCCTTAACCAGTGAATGTTATACGCCGGGATTAGCTAGTATATTATAATGTTTCAGTATGCATCAGCATCAAATAATTATTAATTATTTATATTATAAAATTTTATTTAACAAATATATGGTAAAAATAAATATAATACCGGCATAAGAATAAAATATAAACATAGTTGTATTACTCTGTGTATATATTCAAAGGGTACTTATTATATATTTTAATTTTATTCATTTTTTAAAGCAAAACGAAAATAATACAAACAAAAAAAATATAATAAAGTATTATGAGTGATCCTCATGTGCTTTAGCAAAAATGAACGTATAAGAAGCAACGCCAACATTTTATATTAAACCTAAGAGATATGATACATTACATATCTGATATCTTCCAAAGTTACCAGTAATTTAACCATATACCATACCTATACATTATATAAATAAAAAAAATAATATCAGTTTATATAGGTTTGAAATAAGAACTCCGTTCCGACAATAAAAAAAAAAAAAATTGTTTACCAGTCAGTTCATCTATATAGTACTTACATACGCTAGCACACTGAATGATTTATGAAGTTTTAAACCAAATAAAATAAAATAAATATTAAAAAAAAAAAATAAAAATAAATAAACAGAATGAAAATCATAAAAATAAACAGGATTTTTGTAAAGTTATCCTTTTGTACTATTATTTTTTTTTTTTTTTTATTTACAAATAAAATTTCTTCTGATATTTAAGAATTTCAGTGAAACAGAAAAATTGAATGTTTCGAATATACAATTTTTTTTTTGTTTTGTTCTTGTTTTTATTTTTATTTTTTAAGGATTAATTGTTGCTTGCTATTATCATTATATGAATGAGGATATTATAAATTTTCTAGACCATAAAAAATTTAAACAAAAGAATTGCAAAATATGTACACTATACATATATTATATATATACAACATACATATATTATATTTTAATGAACAATAATTTAAAAAGATAGCTTCATGTCAATATGCTTAACTTCAGTGATATATAAAATTCCAAATCGAGCTTGAAACTTTTATTAAATTTTTTGATTAGTATAATTTCAATGACTGATGTTATTATTTACTGGACCCTAATATAAAATACAGATTATTCGAAATTACACCAATCGCTAGATTCAATAGATAGAAAAATGGATTTAGTTTTTAAACAAAAAATGAGGAAAACTATTCAGATTATTGAAAACATTGACTTGTCCGAAGCTAAGTGTATCAAATCAAAATTATATTTTGAGGCAAAATTTATACGAAAAATTTTATTTAAGAAAGTCAGATATTCAAAAAGTTTCAGTTTATCAAATAAGAAATAGTTTTACACAAAACTGGGCCTTATATCTTATGCAAACAGTGGCATGATAATTATTTTAACGAGCATTTCCAAGTCTGTGCTGTAATTGTTATAAAATAATTAATCTTAAGATATTTTTTTCTTTTTGTTAAATCTAATTTTAATATATTGTTATATGTTTAATATTAGTTAGTTATTACTGTTATTTGTTATTTTGATAGATTGAAGCTATATTTCTATTTTTATGATAAAGTATAAACAAGTCTGTTAAAATGTACAAGTAAAAGTAATTAATGTTTATAGAATAAAATGATTATAAATAATTAATATTGTTTTATTTAATTTGAACTGCTTTAACCTTACATAACAAATATAGGTTCTATAGAAAATAGGATTTACCTGATTAAATTAATATGAAGTATAAAATGCTCCTATTATAAAAAAGTATACCTGTTCGACAATACTATTAAAATGACAGTATGCATACTATTAAATTTATTAAATTAATATTATTAAAACTATTATTGTAATAGGATATACTATTAAATTATAATGTGATGAACTATAATATTTATAGAACAATACTATTAAAACAATGGTACATTTCAACTATAGATTTAATAAGCTTCAAATTGTTATTTTAAAACTAAAGTCCCATTGACGAATTTTAATAGTAAAATCTAATTGAATTAATAAGAAATAATTTTAATTTTATAGGATTTTTCCCAAAGTGTATAGGTTATTTCATTGTGATAATGGAACGTTGTTTAATATTTTACATAATGCACGATGTATGTTAAAAAAGCTTTACAATTTAATTTATGGGTTTGTGTCACTGCTTTTTGATTTAATTCACCGAGGTGGAAAGTTTTACAGACATTATTATCGTATTTATACATGTAATTTTGTATTATGTAATTTTGTATTATGTAATTTTGACATGTAACTTGCATGATATTACTTCGTTTTTGTCCATTTCTAGTTAATGTAAGTAGGTGGGTAATTAGCTATAGCTAGGTATATTTAATTGTTTTATTATTTCATAAAGATGAGTGACCTAATCAAAAATACTTAGAATTCCCTTTGGGAAAGCACATTTATTGAGATATAGCTGAACATATGACGTGAATCAAAAGTATAAGATTCAAAATTAATTATTTGATAGTTTTTTTATGATTTGATTATCGATAAAAAGTAATTATAAGAGTGTAGTTATTGACATTTGTTACACATCGGTTCATAATTCTACTCTACTTGTAGAATTAACAAATTTCATGTTTTTATGTTTTTTTTTTTGGGCTAATTACCTTTCACATTATTTATTTATTATCTTTAATTATTCGAAATTTAAAAATTTTAATTTCAAATTACGTAGTTATAAAATTCTACTGTATAAATTCAATTTCGAATAAAAATAATATGGTTAATAGATCTTATCATGATTGGCAATGAAAACATTATGATAAAAAATAATGTTTTTAACTCTAATTATTTTTTTCTCAATTCAAAATTCGAAGTTTGATGCTTATCGGATGATACAAAAGACTTATGCAGTAAATACATTTATCTATCATCAATAAAATAATACAAAAAAAAAAAAAATTAAGAATTTTAGAAAAGTATATATACGGAACACCAATCAAAAATTATATTAACGTTAAATCAGTTTTGGTAAATTTAGTAAACAACCGTTTATTTATTGGAAAACAATAATTTTGAAAAATGAAATTTTGTAATTAAAAATTTAATTTAAAAATTTTATATAATTTTAATTATTTTTATACCTATTCATTTTTTTTTTTTTTAGTTGAATTCATTATTTTATTGATTGCGTGCTGTGTTGCATATACAAATGGAAAATATACATGGGGTCATAATGGAAAACCACTTTGTGTTACAGATGAAGATTTGATTCAACCAGCAAGAAATAATTTCGATCCCACTAAATATTGGGTATGCATTGGAATTGGAATCCCAGCTATGGGTATGCAATGTCCAAGTGGAACTGGATTTATGGATAATGGAGAACTTTTTGGATGTGTTGATTGGGCAGAATGGAAATGGTCAGCACCAGAAGATCCCAGAAATTTGGCAATGGATTAAATTTTAAATATACTGCATTTTATGTAAAAATTTCTTATGAATAACATTAAAATATTCAGTTAATTTTAAAACATTCATAATTAATTGTGTTTTGATAAATTTTTGTTGGGTTCCATTAAGCTTTATTACAGCTATATTTGGAAATACTATTTATTCATTTATTTTTTGAATAAGTTCATTGCAGTTTGTTTCATTGGTAAGTATGTACCCATACTGTTGTTTTATGTGAAATATTCAAATTACATTATGTGTAACCTGAAATATTATTTGAATTAAGTTATGGAAAGAAAATATGAGAAATGAGTTGGGGGTGTAAAATGAAAGGTAGATTAAACATAATATTCGTAAATGTCTAATTAAAAGTTTTGAAAAGTGAAATTGTAAAGCAAAACTAGAGTTAAAAATCTATGTTTTGTTTTTAAAGACTGTAATAGTTAGGATAATAACAATTATTTATTAAAAATTAATGAGAGACCATAATCTTATGTAGGAAGGTGTTCAAAGAGATCTATATTGTTGATGAAAATTTTATTTATTTGAGCGGTGTATCTGTCTTAAAATTATTTATATGGTCGATAATAAATTGAGGGGAGTAAATTAACGGAATAATAATTAATTATTGTTAATTAATAACCGTTAGTTAAAATTTTGAAATAAAAAAAAAACAAAAATAGATCAAATTTATGGTATAATACGTGACAGACAAAAAATATTTAAATAAAATTTGAATTTTCAAATATTTTGTGGGCTTAGAATTTAAATGGTTTTTGATTAATTTAAACAAAACCAATAAAGCTGATTGTTGTTCTCTAAGCTGATTGTGGTTCCCTAAGTTGGTTATGGTTCTTTAGCTAAAAGGTTTTTAAATTTCATCGACTATATTTATAATTATTCCAGATCCTACAATGTTCATTAATTTTTTCTTTTTAAATAATTTTCGGATTAAGAAATTTTGGTATTAAAAAGCTGATACGCATACTCTAGAACACCCGGTATACTTGTGTACTGTGTAGATATTATCAGAGTTTGGTATATAGATACATTAGATATTTGAGTTGATGAATCTTTCATATTATGTGGTAATTACAGTACAATTAATTTCAGACTGTTAAAATAAAATAAAGTCACTTGTAGGTTCCACATAATATATAAAAACCTCATATAAATAAAATAAAAAATAAAATAAAAACAATATTTCGGTTTTAATTATTATAAAGATTAGATTTGTAACAAAAATTTATTTACAATACATTTGTAAATTGTTTAACAGTTTATAGAAATTCAATTGAATTCAATGTATTTTTGACAATTTTCAAAGTGAATTCGACTCTTAGTAAGTTATTAAATAATTGATGATTAACTAGTATTCGCCCGCTATTCGAAATTCGATGAAGTTTAACAAAAATCGTACACAATATCATACTTGTCTTACTTCACATCAATTTGTCCTTTGTGCTATATTTTATTTTTTTTATTGATTTAACTTAGGCAACAAACCACATACGTATAAGTTTATTTAAAAAAATTTAATTCTGGCTATAGGTGACTTGCGGCAATTTGATGAATTAAAATCTTTTTATGTTAAAATGACTCATACATGAGGGAAAATTTGAAATTAAAATTTGTAACTGAAAATAAAAAATATTCAATTTCGCTATGTCTCTTTTTAATTACCCATCTTTAAAAAGAATAATAATGGAAATCGGATGTGAAATGGTTCAGATATTTGTACCGTACTTTTTGCAATTTATGGATAAATAATTTATAGTGAAAAATATATGTAATGTTTTTTTAAATGAATTGGTTAATCTGCATTTGAGACACCGCTATGATTATAATGATAACATATTGAATATGTAATATCCAATATGTAAGCTAATCAATATTTGCTAGCAACTATATAAAGGGTCAGCATGTGATGTTTAAGAATATAACGGAACAAACGATTCGTCAAACTAAATTTTGGATAGCTCTATTCGAAATTCATGTCTTTTTTTTTTATGACGTTAGGAATAATAATCCTTTTACGTAGAGTTTTAACATAATATATTAACTATCGCACAATTATTTTTGTTTTTAAATATAAAATTACCAAATTTTATTCCGAATTATTTTAAAAAAATAATGTAAAACTACACAACATCGTTGTCGTGAATAGTATTCAATCTTAGAACCTTCTGATTAGTAGTCAGACACCATACACGTGCACCGTCACCGATAAACGACATATCGGAAAATAAATATACACAGCATGTTAAAACAAAACCCCAACATTTATTTCATACTAAACTTCGTATCTCCGTTTGATTCCTAATATTATAATTAGGCGTACATCAAAATTATTTAGAGTATGGAAATTACAATGCATTACAATAATACATTCATTTATTTAAACAATGCAAATGTCTATTAAATTCTAATATCTAATTTGCCGTTATACACCATTGTAAAGCTGAGGAGGTTGTTTCAACGATGTCGTTTATGTTGTCTTCATATTATGCTCTGGTGTTAAATTCACTCACTATATATTAAAAGTTTGTTGAAGGACATCGCAATCACAAACTGGAGACGTGATTACTCAATATATCCTATCTAGAGAATCAGCGTATTTGCCATGATTAGTGAGAATTCTTTTCAACGTTGACCGTTGCGAGGCGGGAGATAGTAACCTGATCTTGTATTAGTTGGGTTTTCTATGATGCCGTAATTTTAATCTGTCTATATTTTTATCTTATGTTATATTATTATGAATTGGTAATTCATTATTTATTTATCTTTTATTGTAGTATTTAATCAAAGCATTTACGTAGGTTGGGAGGGGCTCTGTTGTTGAGCAGGGGTAATCATGTGTTTTTATGAAAAATTTATCTTAATATTGTTTGTTTATTAGATCATGGTATGCTCTACAAAATATACACGCAGGAGTACCATAAGGTAGTATACTATACTATATTTATTATACACTAGTTATATTCCAGGGATAGAAAATGCGACAGTAGCTATATAGTTTTGCAGATGACACGGTTATATTAACAATCGGTAATAATATAAATGAAGCTACAAATAAATTGCGACAAGTCAATAACAAAATCTGCATTTGGTGCAAAAGGTGGAAAATTAAACTGAATGAAGCAAAATTCACGCATGTTAACTTTGCAAATAAAAGAAATTGAGTCGCACATTCCAGTAAAAATTGAATCACACATCCCAAACATATAAAAATATTAGTCGCAAATATCCGGTAATATTGAGTCGCACATTCCAGTAATTGAGTCGCACATTCCAGTAATATTCCTGTAACAATGTCATCAAACCATATCAAAATTTTGCAAAATATCTTGGTATGATGATTGACGCAAAGCTTTGATGGAAGGAAAATGTCAAGAAAAAAAAAACTAGAACTAAATCTGAAATACAAACAGTTGTATTGGCTAATTGGGGGCACATCTACGTTATTGATGTATAACAAAGTTGAGATGTACAATCAAATATTGAAATAAGTCTGTACATACGGTATTCAAATATGGGAATGTGCTAAACAGATACATATTCAAACTATTCAAACGATCCAAAACAAATTATTGTGAAACATAGTTAATGATGTTTGGTCCCAATCCTGATATTCATAGGAATCTGAGGGTTCCTCTCATAAATGACGTCAGGTCATGGTGTCATTAAGAATTCTTCAATTCAGTTCATCGTCTCAGTCATTTACTTCTATTTTCGAATATTTTGAATGTTTCCAAAGATGAAGGAAACGGAAGAAAAGCCGGCTTATTCTCTGAATAATTTTAGTACACAGTTTAGTACACATTTAATAGATAAATAAATCATGTACATATTTGGCAAGAGTATGAATAACACTAATAACAATTTATTACAAATTATTATTTTCGAATATTGAAACTATACGCTACTCAATATATACTTTATATATCTACATACATACATATATACTATATTTTCTAATCTTGTTATATTAAAAATTCATTGAATCGGCATAGTTGAAAATAATATTTTGATTTGATAAAAAAAACAATCAAAGCTTTTAAAAAAACAATTTAATAAAACTGTGTGGTGGGGATTGATTTTAAAGAAATTCTATGCGGCAATAAAAAAACAAAAAATAAATCAAATGTTTTTGTTATCAGTATTTTTGGGTTAATTTTTAATTATGCCCATGTTGATGTTCAATTAGATTAGTAGTTATATTAGGTATTTGATTAAAAAAATATGCTTGAGTCACTGTTGTAGCTGTGAAAATGTATCTAAAATTAAAATTTTTTTAAAATTTTTTTCTTTATTGATAAATAGATAGAAATTTAGTAGGTACTGGCTGGAAAAATATTTATTTCAAATTTTGTGGTGCTACATTTTTTGTTATTATGAAAATTTAAAAAAAAATCAAGATTATCTATTCTGTGACACACACGTATTCTGGGAAAAGGAAAATCCTGATTTCCTTAAATTAATTTTTCATTTTTTTTATCAATTAAATAATTTACTAAAAATTAACTTGTTTTAAATTTTATCTTTCGTTAATTATTTAAAATTAATATTTATAATTATGAAATTAGTAGCACACTTGTGTAAGGTCTTAAAATAAATTTTATTTGAATGTTTTATAACTCCTTACTATGATTCAAAAGTTCCATGGAAAATATAGGTCAGAAGTCTTAATGTTGGTTATGATAATGGAAATCTCATAAAACGTCTATATAAGTTTAAACTTAAAAAATGTAATTGCTAAAAATATATTAAAAACTCTAAAGGTAAACTATATCGCAACTGAGCATCTGCCTAAATCCAAACAAAATATCCCCAAAATAAAAAAAATTTCTATTTTAAAAATCAAAGTTTTATTAGGTTTTTTAAGCTTTGGTTTAATTTTTTGACCAATGGATATTTCCGAATTGCAAATTTGTTAAGTGAGAAGTTTGTTAATTGATTTTTTGAATTGTGAATTTTTTGTAACTGAAAATAACTTGCACGAACAAAAAGTCAAACTATATACGTATAGTAAGCATCAAATAACTAATAGAGCCGACTTAAAGGACATGGACAATATAGAATTCAAAGCATTTTTGGGGTTACTCGTATATACCTCCGTTTTTAAATCGAATCACGAATATTTAAACATTTTATTCTCCAGCCACCGATATGATAGAGATATTTTTAAAGATACTATGTCAAAAACAAGATTTGAAATTTTAGTATGCACTAAGTGAAATAAATTAGTTTGTTATTAGTTCACAAGTAACATTATTTGTTAAAATACTTTTTAATTAGCCTGAATAAAATCTAAAATAGAATATTTCATATGAGTGTTTCAGAACCAGAGTAATCCACATTTTTTTGCGCAAAATTAATTTGAAAAAATACGCAATTTTAGAATGTTTATAAAATCGTAATTTTTAGGGTATCAACTTCCAACTAACATTTTTTAATATTAGTTTTTTCAGTACTTACTCCTCTTATTCCTATTTAGCTCTAACTTGAAAAAAGCCCAAAATTTGGATGGGTTAGGTTTTACATATAAATGGCGAAAATTAAAAAAAAATAGTGGCTTAGGCAAGTATTTTAATTTTTTAATGTCATTATTGAAAATAAACAGATATATAGACAACCAATAACAAATAAATGAAAAAAAAAGTGTTGAATTGTTTACTCCTCTTCCGATTCCGTACAAATAACATCTACATAAAAATAACAAACGGCAGCTTGTGCTTGAAGATTTGTGTAAATGCATGATGATTTGGTGGAAGATATTTTATTAGTTCTTAATCTGTTTGTTTTTTTTTTTTAAATTTTGCTCCCGTTTGGATAAGCCAACGTTTCAGATTCAAAAATGGGGACTGGGCCATCTTTGTTTTTTGATATTTAAAATGAAAAAATTTTCTTCCGAGGCATTTTAATATTATTTAATATTTTTCAGCATCAAATTGTATCAAATTGTAATCAAATTAACTTCATAAAATATTTATATTTTTTTAGAGCCAAAGTTAAAAAAATTAAAAATTGTATACAGCCATGTTTTTTTTCGATAAATGGCTACGATTTTTTTTTTTCTGACACTTCAAATTAAAATCACTGATTCTATGACACTTACACGACCGATTAAAACAAAATTTGGTTTTTGTATGTGAGTTAGGTCTTCTGAGACACTCAATCAGATTGATGTGTCTATCATATTTATATTCATATTTCAGGTTAATCTATTATAATCTAAATACCTATATCTCTTATAATATACATAATAAATATAGAATATAATGTCAAAGTATTAAACAAAAAACATCTTCATAATTATATAAAAAGTCAACTATTCTTTAACTATCATAATTTTCAAATCTTTTCTTTAACTTAACAGTAAGTTGAATATGAAGAAAACCCATTACCCTAAAATGAGTAAATTTAATTTTGTTTTTTGTTTATTTTGTTTTTCTTCAAGAAGACAAAAACAAAATGAAGAAAATCACCTAAGTATGCAAAATAAAGATATTAAAAATTTTAAGATTATTACAGATAATAATACTTAAGAATAAAGAACTCAATTCATATTAAAAAGTTCTTTTCAAAATAAATATATAAAAGTTATGGAGTAAAATTCAGTATGTATAAAGAAGAAAATATTTTGTAGAAAAGTTAGGTCAGATATTAGAGACTTTTAAATCTTGAAACCATCAGAAATCATGTCGAGCAATTATTCAATGTCAAAAAAGGCGAAAAAAATCATCAATTTGAATTTAACTTAGCTGACCTTTTTTTTGTTTTTTTTTTTTTGTTTTTCTTTATTAAACTTTTCTTTACTTTTTACTTTAGTTCGAGAAGAGATTCAAGACTTTAATATTTTCTCAAGATTTTCTTTTTATTTCATGTCATAATAAGAAAAGAAAATTATAGTTGATCTGGATAACCATAGTGTATTTTGGATATAATTAGACAACAATAAATATAAATCTATTATAGTGGTAATTAGAAATAAAATTCTCTAATAATCGGACTGAACAATGTAAAATTTGCCATATACTTTGAAAGTTTTAAGCCTTAATCATATTTATGGCACCGCTGTGGCTCTTTCAAATTTTTAAATTATTGCTATTCTTTTATTTAACATAAAATATTTCTAAGCATTTACATTATCATGTAAACACTCATGTGAAAGTGCATTAAATTGGATGATTGCGAAATGGAAAAAAAGTTGGACATTATAGCGGAAAAAAAATAGCGTCAGTTTTCTTAGACTTAAAACGTGCTTTCGAAACTATAGACAGAGAGATCATACTAAAAAAACTATTTAAATATGGAATTAAAGACAAAGAATTAGAATGGTTCCAAAGTTACTTAGAAGACAGAAAACAAATAACTAAATTTGGGAATTATAAATTAAATGGTGAATATGTTAAGCTAGGAGTACCACAAGCATCAATTCTTGGTGCATTAATTTTTGTGTTATATATAAATGATATTAATAAAATTTTGAAGAATGCAAGAATAATGCTATTTGCTGACGACACATTGATCTTCATGGAAGGTGATAATATTAACGAAATCAAAAATTATTTAAATAAGGATCTTGATAGAATTTTTAAATGGATGAACCAGAATAAATTAATGTTAAACATAAATAAAACTAAATGTATGATATGCTAAATAGTCCAGTAAACGTAAATATAAGAATAAATGATGATATAATTGCATGTGTGAATGATTTCAAATATTTAGGTATAACAATAGACAAATATTTAAAACTAGGAGAGCATGTAACAAATCTATGTGGAAAAATAGCGAAAAAATTAATTTTTTATATAGAATACGCGAAAAAATAACTAGAGAATGTTTAATTACAATTTATAATACAACCATATTACCGCACTTTGGTTATTGTTCGTCCATTTTGTTTATGTGTAATAATAATATGATTGAAAGACTTCAAATACTTCAAAATAGAGCAATGAGGATAATCTTATATTGTAATAGGTACACATAGATTATGTATATGTTAAATAAATTAAATTGGATGAACGTAAAGCAGAGGATATATTTTAAAACAATATTTTTTGTGTTTAAAATAAAATATGGGTTATTTCCTAACTACTTAACTAGAAATCTTACGTACATAGGTAATACTCAACCATATGCCTTAAGGAATTATAATGATTTTAGATTGTCAGTAGCAAAAAGCACAAGGACCCAAAATCAGATAATGTACAATGGATTAAAAATTTTTAATAAAATGCCGGGTTTAAAAAAACCGAAAGTAGAATAAGTAATTTTCAAAAATTGTTAGTAAAATATGTTTAAGAAAATTTCTAGAAAACTTATAGATAAAGTATTTAAACTATAAAATTATATTAATTGATATATAAAATTAGTTTAAGTTTGAATAAAATGAAATAAAGTAAATGAATTGATATATGTATAAAAGTAATTTAATTATTAGAGTAGTAAATAAGAAATAATGTATATTTTTCTAAAAGTTTATATTAAACTAATAAAATTTAAATAAAATAAATAAATAAATAAAATAAATAAATCTTCAATTAAACCTTTTAAATGATTATAAAATAAACTTATGTAATTATAAATTTAGTTAGAAGTTATTAAAATTTCCATAGTATTTTACTTTTAATAAAAAGAACAAGTTCGATTTATTAACATTCAACATTTAAACATTGATACATAAATATAAATTTATATCACCATTGTATCTATAATTATTACTTACTTATAGTAAGAGTTTATAATAAACAAATTATTTTTAGGAAAATGTTTCGTTCATCATAAATAAAATAATATAAAATAATAATGTTTAAATAATTCGATCTATCCATTGAAGACCAAATCAATTTTATAAACATAGACACTGTTATGGCGCCGCTGTTTTGCTCAATATAAATTTCAATATAAATAAAATGTCAATATAATAAAAAATTAAATAGAAAGAACTTTCTAAGAAAAAATTAAAAAGTGGAAAATATCATATCTGCAATATCAAAAGGTGTGCAAAAATTGTGATAAAACAACATATGCTGACCATGCAAAAATTCCCCTGCAATGCTTGTGTCAATTAAAACTTTAAAATGAATTAAATATTTAATTTTGTTATTTAAAAAACAAATTAATTTTATGTTTGTTATTTATTAGAATAAATGAATTCAAAACAAATTATTGATTGCATTTCATTTATTTATATGAAATTTACACAAGAGCCGCTGCGGCGCTAAAACAGTGTTTGTGTGATTGATTTAATAACCCCTAGTTATTAAATTTAAGAGTTAAGTCTCGTTTTTTATATATATTATTATTATATTTAATCTGTAAATTGAAAAATGTACGGTATAAATATCTGAACCATTTCAGAACCGATTTTCATTATTATTCTTTTAAATTATTAAATATTTAAAATGAGACGTAGCGAAATTAAGTATTTATTTAAAAAACCGTTTTGTGGACTTACGCCTACATTTCAGTAAAAAAATTGCATAAAAATCAATAAAATATCTTTTGTATAATTTAATACATTCATTTTTTACACTCTTACATTTTATTTCATTTTGTAAATCACTTTTTTATTAATTTTTATATTATTTTTTAATAAATTTTAATTTAAATTTACTTCAATATTTTACAAAAAAAAAAAATTTAATTAATAAAAACATAGCCACAGAATAAATTATGTAAAAAAATATAAATTTTTTTGTTTCTGAAAGTAAGAGATCATTAGTTATGGATTTGTTATGTATATGAAAAACAAACAAGAGGTGGTTTTATTGTGTTTAAGGGTACTACCATTGTTGGTTAGCGCGCACTGAAACCACTTGGTGTCCATCAAGGATTCCCAACTACCTGCAGAAAAAAAAAAATAAATTAGATTCATGTAAATTGATATGAGTCAATGATGATGTTGTTATCCAGAATTTTTTAAATTAAGTTATTACTGTGCAATTGCACAGAGGCCTGCTAATACACATACAATCTCTAAATTCACCAAAATACAGAGTTGACCAAATTCATTGAACAAAGAACAGAGTTTCTTCTTTTCCTCGCCAGAATTACATTTAAATTTAGTTTTTGTTTTTTATAAAATAAATTATTAAATATGCGGTTTGTTTTGCAAGATTAAATCAATAAAAATATTTAAATTGGTTAAGTAACGTGAATAAATTAAAATGGAATACAATTCATAATGAAACCGATTTATATAATACATATACAATATCAAATCTATGTAATATAATAATTTTATATTTTAATTTGTAAGAGTACAATATCGTTTTTATATTAATGAGCCAATAAATTAAGGGCATAAAAATAATAATAATCATGTTTTCACAAAAATGTATAGTTATAAACACATTTTATAAATGTATTTTTAAATAAAAAAAAAAAAAAAATGAGCTTATCTTAGCTTTAAATAAAAATATGTACAAATAAACAGTCTTTAAGAGCTACCAAATATATTTATTACAGTAAAATTAAAAAAAAGAATAGTACGTTTTTTAATAAACTTCCGCGAGTTTTGAGCAGCATTCGCCCACTTACTATAGTATAAGTTTAAATAGACCATTTTATTATTATTATTGTTATAATGAGCGTTATTTGTTAGACAATTTAAAAATCATATTTTATGAGTTAATAAATGAGTATGGGTTGGGTACACAAGAAAAAATCTCACCTAACTTTATTTTGTTATTGCCAGATGTACCAATGAAGTGTCGCTTTCCCCAATTAAAATTTCCTCAGCTCCAAATCCGATATTTAATATAATTAAAACATGTTCTGTTATAAGTGAGAATTTGTCGTGATCATGTGCTTTATTTTATCAAACGCAAAAGTGAAAAAACGGGATTTGTATATCGTTTTAAAGTTATAACAAAACAACAAAACTGTCGACGGAAATAAGTGTTGAATTTCTGGCATTTTAAAAACATTATAATTTCCAATATAATTTTTCTTCATTTTTTCAACATATCTTATTCGGAAAATTAGGGGTTATAGGAAAATTATGACGAATTTTATTGAAATTAACTTTTTGGTGAACTGACATACTCATTTTATTTCCCCGAACATATAATTTCAGCTATAGCAGAGCTATATTTTTCATAATAATTATTAATTATATACAATGCGTTAATTTTTTAACAATACATTTAAATATTTTGAAATTATCTGGTTGAAATAATTCATTAGATTAAAAAATAATGCATTACATAATATAATGTATTACCAAAATTAATTCGAATTATTTGAATTACTTTTGAAAATTTATTGAAAAATAAGTAAATTAAGTATTTTATCATAATAAGTAATTCAATAAAATATTTTTATAAATTAAAAATAACTTAAAGGTATTCAAATAATTTGAATTAATTTTAATAATGCATTATTTCTTATTATAATAAAAATATTTTAATTCATTACTCTTAATTAATAATTCAAAAAAGTAATTTTAATGCATTATATGAAAAAATAATGCATTATTTTAATTGATTACAAAGTAATGTTAAAGTTGATTAAAAAATAATGTTGAATGTGTATATCACATTAGGTACTTAGGTATTAGATAATAAATTAACTTTCACTCATTATATAGATTTTATTTATCTCAAAAGCTTTTTCTATGCTTGGTTTCATTAAGCTAAATTCTCAACAATTTTCTGACGATAACCTGATAACACCTGAGAAAAACCATAAATTTTTGGCAATAAATCTTTATATATTTTTATTTAATAATTTAGTATGTAAGTATGAAACTTAGTGGTAAGCAAAATCTGTAAGGGCTTGATCTTAGTAGATTGTAAATGAATAAATAAATAAATAAACGTAATGCATAATGTGTATCATCTGTACTAGTCCTCATATCTTTCGGCTCACATCCTTCTGTTACAAAATAATTTACTAATAACATCTTTCAAAAATATATACACACATATCATAAATCAAAGATTGAATTTATAATGTATCTAAAACTATAGTTAGAACTTTTATATAATAATTTAAATAATAGAGAAATTCTTAAATGTATGTTTGTAAAAATAAAGAAAAATAAAAAAATAAAAAAAATGTTATATAAAAATTTATGTTTACTTTCATAAATAAATTTCTATGTGAATGTAATATTATGGAATATGAGCAAAAAAAAAAAAATAAAATAAAATAAAAAGCATAAATATATGACAGGACTTTTATTTTAAAAAACCACTACGCCCACAAGTTACCTCTTACAAATTACTTCTTGAGGTCTTGTTATGACTTTTTTTTTTTTTTCTTTTAAAGAAGACTTGATTTGATACTATAATTAGAATAATGTATTTATGCGTTGAATAGATTTTATTTTTTTTTATTTAGAATTTAAATAATATTTTTGAGATTTTAAATAAAAAAAAAATCAGCACTACTCACTAGGGTGTATGCAAAAATAAATAAGGGTCAGCATTTAAATAATAATAAATATTGTAATACAAATACGTTGCCTATTTGGAAATTAAATAATGTTATGATTAAAATGTATCTCTGTATTTGAATATTTTTGTTTATATTCACACCCGTGCAGGTTGGGTGGAATAAATTTCGTTTAAATATTTATATGTTAATTAAAATGAAAAATTAAAATAAATTTCTTTTTTTCTCTTCAAAGCGGCTCTTAATAAAATTTAGTTTATATTATCTCTATTTGGAGGCCGCTTTATAACACGATGGGATGTCAAGATCTTCAGTTTTGAGTTGTCGTATATTTTAAACTTCTTCTTGATTATTATTTAATAACTTTGACACTGGTTAGCAGCCATTATCATACCATTTCAATCATATTTCACTGAGGCTCTGTACTATTATAAGTATTAATTTAAAAATAGCAAAAGCTTAAAATTTGTAATATTTTTAGCATGACATTCTATTTCAATTAATAAAGATGATCTAATCATTAATTTGTATGTTTTTTTCTTTTGATTTTATTTTTAACTTTATTACGACAGTATGTCACTTCTCTCAACATTAATAAATTATAGAATTTATACGATTTTGTGAATGAATATTTTAAATTTAGATTTTTAATGGAAACTTGAGATTGATATTCAATAAATTTTAAACATTTTTTATTAAATTCAAAGAATTATTTTGTGTTTAGTTATTAATATATCCACTGCTTCATGAGGTTTTGTTCGTTTTATTTGATATAGTTTCGAGCTGAAACTAGATGTCTAGTGCCATATCATGGATACGGAATATTTGCAATCACAGTATTTAATTTGTAAATGGAAGAAAATCGGAACCATTTCCAGAGCCATTTCTCAACCGACTTACACTTTTTTTTTCAAATGATAGATATTTAACAGGAATCGTAGCGAAATTAAATATTTTTTCATAATATTTTAATTTTCAATTAGAAATTTCAATTTAAAATTGTACCCAAAAGTAAAATACAAAAGTATATTCTTACAAATGCAAAACAAAAGTAAAGTAGAAACACCCATTTTACTTATCGTACTTATTCGAAAATTAAATACTGGTAATGCATTAGTTAATGGAACACGAATGCATGTTAAGAGAATGTACAGCAATATCATATATTGCGAAATTTTAACTGTTCGTTCTTGTGGGCAACGTACATACAACGTTAATACACAGAATTCATTTGACCTATGCTGGCACCCTATTACCATTTTCTATAAGACGAACACAATTTCCAATTGTTTTAGCATTTACTATGACTATTAATAAATCTCAAGGACAAACTTTCGATAAAGTTGGTATTGCACTACAAAGATATTTAAATTTTATCAAGTTCTTAAGCCAAAAATAAAAATACACAAAACGGTGGTGAATACTTAAAACATTTAAATTAGTTACATTAAATAAATGACGATTTCATACTCTTCAAAAATGATGTAGCTAATAAATGTTAGTTGATTTGCTTCTGCTATTTAAAAAAAATATACTCAAGAAAACACGGTTATAGTACATTCCCTAAATTTCAGTAATATTTGTGACTATAACCTCTTTTACCATATACCTGTATTTGGTCATGGTCAATTATTTGTGGCTGCCAGTAGAGTTCGTACATGTGATGATATTCGTTTTTATATTAAAGAGCAAATAAATCAAAGGCATCTTATAGAAAATAATAATAACCGAGTTTTTAAAAAAAATATCGTTTATGAAGAAATTTCAAATTAATAAAAACATATTAAATGTACTTTTACAATTTATATAAAATCAAAAATGATTTGCATTAGTTTTAAATTACATAGAAATAAATTAATTTTATTATTATTGATAAAAATTTATAAAAAAAAGTAAATCCAAATAAAACAAACAAAAAAGACCTTTTAAGATCTACCAAATATATTTATTAGAGTAAATTATAAAAAACTTTGTACGATTTTTATCAAGCTTCTTTGAATTTCGAGGAACGAGCGAATTCTAGTATTCTTTATTTGATAAGTATACACGAGGATTTTATGTATTTCTTTGGGTTGGCATATTATTCTCCTTCTCTCTTATATAGGAATAGCTGTCACAATACTATTTTATTTACTGCACCATTTGCGATACCCTTCACAATCAACTGATGGAACGTTAACTATTTTTTGTATAAGAAATCCAGTAGGATTAATAAACTAGCTTTGTAACCCGCCATAAATGACGGAAGCAAAATAGTCAAGTTTAAGAAAAATACGTATTTACTTACTAATTTATTATACCTTTATTTTTGTATTATAAAGCTTTTATAATTACCATATAAACAGACTATTTGTAGTAAGGTGCAAAATTTTCTATCCCCTAAGGGTCATTTACTCGATCATTTTAGCGACATCCTTTTTGCCAACATTGAAAATTTATCGTATAATTCAGAATTAAGTTAGCGTAAGTTTAGCGTCAAAGTTTATAGCGCACAAATAATATTTTATAACGAACCACAACTTTGAACGAAAACAATTTTAAAAACAAAAATAAATAAAATTGTAAATTTAAAAAAACAATAATATTTTAGGTACACATAATATTTATTTTAATGAATAAAATAAAAAATCGTGTTGGAGAAAATATATTTTAAAAAATCAATATTTTCAGAATTTATATTAAGAAAAGTCAAATACTCCATATAACTCTCTTCCTTTTTCTATCCTATCCGAGCGTATGTAAGCATTATAAGCTTTATACAAAAAAAAAATCAAAAATAATATATTTAATATTTTCTATCAAGACCGGCAATTATAAGTACTGTCAATACCAAACACTTTGCATGTTTATATATTATTTATTACGATAAATGATCTGTTATTCCATTATTTTTATTATTCTAAACTTGGGTTAGTCATATAAGAATAGTTTTCTTCTTTTGTTTTATCGACCGCTCATAACTTTGTCGAAGTTTATTAGGCATTATCCTATGTCATATGCAGTTTACCTATCTTCTGGTAACATAATAAATAAATCATCTAGTCATCTAGACTAAAGTCAGCAGTCAATACAAACAACCCCTTCTGCCATGTTATTTCGTTTGTCTCTATATCTCTGTATTTTTATAATGTTTTAAAAATTTAAGTCAGTTATTGGAATCCACGTGTCTACATGATCCAAAATTTAATTCATTTTCTAGAAATAGAGTAACAACCTCAAATTCGGTCAAGATGTTTGACTATACACTTAATCAATAAAATAAACCTAGAGTTTTTATTATATTTTCTCTATAATTTCTATATTCATATTTTTGCTTCTAATTTGTGTAATCTACCCAAAACTTTTATACTATCTGAAAATTTTACTTACACATAAATATTTTTCTTTATTTTGTTTTTAATTCCAAAATATTATATAGAAGTGAAAACTTTAATCGATTATCAACACCCTAATAAATCTCTAATATCCTTTTTATCATTTTCGTATATATCAGTTTTTTTCATTTCATTTCAAAATATAAATTTTCAAATTTTCAAATGCACAACAATTATCTAATTTTCTATATTTGAAACTTTGCAAAAAAAACTTTTTTCTTTTTTGTTTTGTATTTTGTTTTGTGTAATTATTTCAAAAACTTTAAATATTTATACAAAAATAAATTGGTTATTATTTAACCACAAAATTTTTCCACATTAGCTTCACTTCATCGCTTGTTACCAAATTTATTTTTGTTTTTCTTTTTATTTTTGTTTTTTTTTTCTGTTTTGAACTTCATTTTACTTTTACCTCCAACAGTGCTTCCAATTATGTGGTAAAATCTTTATTCAAATTGAAAAATAAAAATAAAAAAATAATAAAATCCTCTGTTGGTTTGTTAGAAAATAAACCTTCTGACCACCATTAACCTACACCTAAAATCTAACCAGATGTAGTTCAAATGATTCTTTTAAAACTATATGGTAGACAACAGTGTTGTGTAGTGTTCCCCATCTCATATTTTGGTTCTGATGGTATTTATTTACACAAAAATAATAATAAAAAAAAAAGAAAAATCAATGAAAGAAGAAAGGAATAAACCAATTGAATAAAATAAAAAAAAACAATAATAAAAAAGTACTGCCCACTTTTGGTAAAAATAAAAACCACCTGCTGCTACTGAGAGTTCATAAAGTTCATTTCACTTCAATTCACTCTGGTTACGATTACAATTCAGAAAAAAATTTCTATATTCAAAAGAAATTTTTTTTATTTTTGTTTTCAGTTTTTTATACTCTGGTATAATGCTGTGAACTTGGAATCCATTTGTACATTACAGTGATACTTTTTAACTACTTGTTTTATTTTTTTACTCCATTTTTTATTCGATTCATTCATTTGATTTTGGTGTAGGGGTTCAATATAAAAGGTAAGTGGAAAATATGAATTGAAATATTAAGGAAACTTTTTTATTAGAATTATTTAAAGTTTAATTTTGTCCTTTTTTGAAGTATGTATAGGTATATAGACTTATAAAAGGACTACAAATTGTATTTACAGTGATGAATCCTTTACAAAAGTCATATTTCAAAAAAAAAAAAACAAAACGAAAACTGTGACAAATTATTTATATCTTCGGGAGACGGTCTTTTTGTCATAAAAAAATTCCCATGTCGAAAAAAAAATGTCGAAGAGGAAAAAATGTTGAAAAAAATAGTGCCGAAAACCCGGTGCTGGAAAAAAATGTCAAATTTTAATGTTGAAAAAACTGATTTCGACATTTTTTTTTTAAGTATAGTATATTTTAGGGCTAGTTACGTAAATCAGCTTTTATCATTAATAATTAGAGAGTAGGATTCAAAATAAGCCAATAAAAATATTACAGGATATTCCATTTTTCGAGAGTATTTATGCAAGATCCTGAACTAGGAGAAACTTTACATTCAAAGTAAGGGTGTACTCTTTTTCAGAATATTTAGCTTAATTATTTTTATGCATATTCGCTGTTGGATGCAAAAGTAATATAGTAGTAAATTCTCAAATGGAGCGTAATCGTATAGAGTGTATTATTACATGATGATTTACAATTTTAAAGCAAATTAAGGCAAAATAACAAATTAACAAATTATTGAAGAATATAAAGAATATTGATAATATTAAAAAGTAAAAAAAATAATTAAAATGTTTAAAATTACAAAATATTGAATTAAAATTTCTTAAAATGTATAAAATTTAAAATTTAAAAAAAAAAAAGAAAAAAAAGTCTAAGTACTTTAAATTTAATATATGAAAAATAGTTTATACATAGTTTAAATATTAATATATGAAATTAAGTGTTTTTTGAAATGTTTCAGTCTCAGCTCTTTCATCCAAATTGGAATTTTACTGTATTCATTTATTGCTGCAATGGATATATTATTTAATCCTGGTTGAATTGTTCTTATATTTGTTGTATTTCTTGTATTATATTGATGTAACGCAGAGTTTTATAATAGTTGTGTTTTGGTAGTTACTAATCCTTGAAAAATCTTATATATATGTTCGATTTGTAGTAGCTTTAATTGAAATTCAATTGAATTAATTTTAAGTATCTTATATAGGTAATCTGTGGAAGTTCTGTGATGAAGAGAATATAGATTTTTGATGGCTTTATTTTGTAATATTTCTATTTGATTTAAATTTTGCTTTGAGCTTATTCCCCATATTAAAAGTTCGTACGTTATATTGGAATGAAATGGACTATAGTATATAGATCTTTACGTATAATTTGGTACTTCGTGTGATATTTTTTTAAATACACCAGCCAATCTTCTGCACTTTTTTTTTATTGCATCTACGTGTTTGTTTCAAGTAAGTTCACTGTGAATCGTTACTTCTAGATATTTGTAACCGATACCTTTGTAATTGTCTCATTTTATGTTTATTTTTTCATTTCCATAATTCTTAAATAACATATATTTGGTTTTCCTCATGTTGATCGTTAATTTATATTGACTGATAATTTTGAGCAATTTATTGTTATCACTATTTATATTTATTTCCATATCTGTATAATTATTTTCAGATTAAACAACAGCTAAATCGTCTGCATACATAAAAATCTGTCCTTTTAGTTTTAGGTTAGCAATATTATTTATTTATTATTTATTTATAAGATCTTTAGTATGGGCTTATCATCCACGTGGGTTTTGTCAAGCCCTCATTCTTGAAAGTTTTTTACATAATTATCTTAAGTTTATTTCATTATTATTTTTTAACATAATGTTGTTTTAAATTTAGATTGTTGATTTACTTTTTTGTTTCTTTTTTTTGTTTTTTAATTTCAAATTAATTTTTTTTCCTCTTTAAGTTTATAATTTTGATTTTAGCCTAGTTTATATTATATTAGAAAAATTAAATTTTTTTTATTGGTTTTTATTGAATTTTATTATATTTTATTGAAAATGTCAGTTTCTCTAAGGAATGCCATGATATTAGTGTTGCTTCTATAGTATCCTGTGTGAGTATATCAAGTCCTGTGATTCCAAGCCTGGCTCTTACATCAGTGTATAAAGGGCAAGCATCAAATATGTGATGTATACTGATTGGGGTATCTGGAACACAGTTACATGTTGGCTGTGCGTTTTGGGGTCCATCAAAGAGATAGCTGTGGGTGTATCGTGTGTGTCCTATTCGGAGTCTAGTCAGAACAACAGCGATTTTCCTACTGGCCTGGTCTAAGCTATTCCATCTGGATACATTTCTTTTAATGTATGTGCCTTAGTTTGTTGGTGAGGAGTTCATTTTCCCAACTTGTGTTGAGTATGTCCCATAAAGTTCGATCACATATCTCAATAGCAATATTATTATTTATGTAAAATATAAAAAGGGTTGGTCCTAGTGAACTCCCTTGTATCACCCCATAATATATTGGCTTTTTATCACTTATAAACCTTTCGCATTCTGCGTATTTTGTAAAAACTTGTCAAATGTGTGCCCTTTGTCAAATGTTGTATTGTTGTCAAAATAACTTTGAAACCATTTATAGCTCGTTCCACCTACTCCAATATTATATAGGACTTTCAAAAGTATTTTCCTATCTACTGTATCAAATGCTTTTGTTAAATCAAAAAACACTACTGCTACTTTATTTTTTTTATTTATTTCTTTTTGTATATATGTTACCATGTCGAACAAAGCAGTTGTAATATTTGAGCTTTTTCTGAATTCATATTGATTTTTAGTGATAAAATTGTTGTTGTTCAGATATTCTGATAATTGAGTATTTACTATGATTTTGCTTGAAATAGTTGATAGAGATATATCGGCCTAAAATTGCTTATTATATTAATGTCACCGTCTTATAGTGTATATTTTTACTGTGATATTTTATAGTTTTATAAAGAAATATAGCAATTCCGCCACCATTTTTATCCATCCTACATGATAGAATTTTAGAAGGGGGATATATCCCTGTTTCCAGAACATATACGTAATTTCTGGGATACAGGATCTCTTCAATAATGTCACTAAACTGACTTAATTACGCTTGGAAAGTTTGGGAAACAAATGTTCCTAGAGCTTTGACTTCAAGTTCTGGGACTCAGATTTCTTTGACAATTTCTCTAAGCGTTGTTAATTAAGCGTAAACCAAGTTTGGAAAAAAATGTGAAAGTTTGGAATTTGACCCATTTGACCCATTTCAGTTTGTCCGATAAATAATAGGGTTATAGGGTCGTATGAAAGAAGATAAATAAAATTACAAAAACTATTTTAAATTAACATACATCAAGTATAATTTTCCTTATTTGACATTTTGTTTTTCAAAATTTTTTTTTTAAAATTTTTTTCTTCAACATTTTGTTTTCCAACATTTTTGTATTTGATCTTTCTTGTAAAACATTTTGTTATACATCATTTTTAATTCGACATTTTTTTTTTCGACAAAAAAACCCTCTATCCCATATCTTTACTTCGAGTATTCAAGTGTAATAATTTTTACAGAAGTTTGGGGTCATATTTAATTTTTTTGACACATTTTCTAACGTATACAGTTCACTACACAGTCTATCAATTTGGGGCTGGAATTTTTCGAGCTAATATCTTTGAAAATTTTCTTTAGTATTAATTAAAACCGCTGTCAGTTTTTGTTTACTAGCAATCATCAGACCTTTTAAAAAAAAAGTTAGAAAATATTGTTATTTTGATTAGGACATTCTAATCTAGAGGATTTCGAACCCAACCCCATAAATCACATATTTGGGTTTGTTTCGCCTTTGTAAACTTTGAATTTATTAATTTTTTAACATAATGTAACGTTATCTATATTGATACGACGATATGTGAGAGTTATTCAAATTAAATTTATGGCTTCAGGACATCGGTACTTACAACTTATTCAATTCATTTATTCATATTATAGTCAAATACCTAGGAATGACATTAAATGTCAAACTTAGATGGAAAGAGCACGTCAAAAAGAAAAAAATTGAGCTTGAAAATAAATTTAGAGAAATGTGTACTGGGTCTTAGGTCGAAATTCTGAATTACCTATACATAACAAGATTTTGTTCAGATAATCAAACCGATATGGTTGTACGGCATACAAATATGGGGATGTGCCCAACGAACACATGTACTTGGTATACAAAAATTCCAAAATAAAGTCTGGCGCAACATGGTAAATGCCCCTTGGTATGTTCGCAACAGTGACTTGCACAGAGATCTAAAAATTCCTTGCATAGAAAATGAAATAAAAATATATGCAACAAAGCATATATAGCTCGTCTGGAGGGTAATGTTAACGTTGAGGTCACTCAACTGCTAGATAACCAAAATGATATCAGAAGGCTTAAAAGGACTAAGCCACAAAATTTAATACAATAGAATTTCGTAAACTTTTTCTTTAAGAAAATAACAATAGAAATAAATTTATGGTTAGTCCGTCGGACTAGTTTTAATGGGAGGGATGTGGTTTAGTCAGTAAAAATCTGGCACACAATGGAAGCTTCGGGGCTCATTGTGTCTATTAAGATTCCCACCAATCCACGCAAACAAAAAAAAAATAGTAAAATATAATACTTAAAAATATACATTTACTAAATAAGATAATTGTATATGAAAATTGTGTCCACATATGCAAGACAATCCAACCAAAACCTAATAACAAATGACTATGACACTAAACGAGTAAATAGCTTTATTATATCTATAGGTGCCTAATGAAAGTCATTCGACTTTTAATGACAAAATTTCAGCAATACAAAAATACTTTTAGAAAATGAAAATAAATTTACAAGTATTCGAGACAAAAATATTTTGTTCTAAAATATATTACGATTTTGAATACCAATTTAAATTAAACGAACAACTGCAATGATTAACTACAGGATAAAACATTATAGAACTTATTAAAGTTCAAAGGTCAAACAAGGGGTATGTTCAGTTAGGATAAACGAAAATAAAGTGCGTGAAAGAATAGTTAAGACAGTTCGGTATAATACCAGAGAAATAAAAATGGCTGAACAAAATCTAGGACAATGGACGAAAATTTGAACAAATAACCGACTCAAAAAAGCTAATGGTTAGTCTATAAGTTTGTAGAAGACTTTGTAGTCTCAACCATAGCTTTTTAAATTTCTAATGAAAAATATTACAATCAGAATCAAATTATTTTAATTGCATCATAGATTTTTTTTATAAATTGAGTTTTGCAAATATGAAAAAATGTTGTTTACTAAATTTGTAAATGTGTATTTAAAAACGATTTTTATTATTCTCGATGATATCTAATTAAACTTCTATATATATGCGTATCTGCGATGATATCAAAATACTTTATTCATGTTGTACCTCGACGATTTTATAAAATTTTATAACTTCAACCTATTTTTAACTTTACAAAATTAGGCCATTTTGAAATCTCATTAAATAATTCATCACCAGGACTAGCTGTTGCTACTAGCTGACGTTGACCATATAAAATATAATCAGATTTTAAATCTCCAAATTCAACCCAATCATTAATAAGTAATTTAGCTGAATTTAATTGTTCGTCTGTTGGTTTCATTAACATAAAATCACCAATAAAAGCAATATAAATACCATTATCTTCGTTATAGTCTTTGGTATGTGCATCAATTTTATTCCATCCACGACCCTCATATACAGAACCATCCCCACCAATTAAAAAATTATATGAAATATCATTATAACCCTTTTCATCAATATGATATCTTTGCATATTTCTAACCTTGGGTGAGCATTCAATCTAATTTTTGAAAAACTTAAGTATTAATTTACTGTTCTAAACAAAAATTGATTTAACTTACTTGCGTCTGACATTCAGGTGATGCTGTATGAGCAATTATTACTTTTTTTACTGGAATTTGTAAATTATCTAAATTTGCGGTAGGTTCTCTAGCCAACCACTTGTTTCTAGTAATGAAATTGAGTGAGTATTCTGAAATAAAAACGGTATACGTTACGGAAAAAAATCTGAACTAATTGAAAAACTATCAATTTGACTTACTGTTATTATTTTTATCTTTCAATATAGAATTTAAATATTCAAAATGACACCAGTTTTGAATTTCCTTAAATAAAGCTTGACCTGGACTTTCTGTTATTATTAACTGTCGTTGAGCATACAATTTGTAATTAGCTGCCAATTTACCTAATTTTGGAGCTTTATCAATAAGAAATTTAGCAGCATTTAATTGTTGTTGTGGAGGTTCACTATGTGAAAAGGTACCAATAAAAGCAATACCAAGGCTATCTTTGTTAAAACCTTTTGTATGTGCTCCAATTTTATCCCAACCACGACCTTCATAAATAGTACCATCTCCCCCAATAAGGAAATTATATGCAATATCATCGAAGTGTCTTGATTCTACATGAAATGTTTGAATAAATCTTGTTTGAAACGTACACGAAGCCTGTAATTAAAATTTTTATTTTATTTTTGTTATCAAAATTTATTTTTTAAAATTATCATTTTACTTCAGTTGAACATGATTCTGTGGCGGTATGAGCTATTATCACATTTTCAACTGGTTTTTCGAATTCAGGTAAATCCCCAGTTGAAGGATTTGCTAGCCATTCAGATCGTGACATCACTCGATGTGGCTGAACTTTTTAAAAATAATTTACAGTTTTAATTTTTTTTTCTCCTAACTATGAGAACACTTTTTTAGATCATTTAATTGTTTAGAAAATGAATAACTAAGTATTAGACCTACCATTTTGAATATCTGAAATGATATGAGAGTAAGTACAATTCCTAAAATCACCTGTCACAACTTGTAATAATTTTATTATTAGAACAATTTCAATTATTAGTTTCATCTTGAAGTTTTTCTTCTATACTAAGCTTAAAGTAGAAATTTATTTTACTTTTATTAGAATATGCAGTGTTGAGCAATTACTAACATTTTTATCTACAATTCACACCTTAGAACCTAAAAATAAACATAATAATTGTAAAAAAATAAAAATCCCGGTTATTTTCGAACATAATCACGTATTCACAAAAAAAAACAAAAAAAAAAAACAATCAATAACAGATTAAAAAAATGTTCTGCAACACCAACAGTTAAAGGTAAAAATAAAATGAAAATAATACAGAGTTGGTCTGGTTAATACTAGGATATTCCATTCTAGTGAGACTGGAATTAATAGAAAAAAAATTGCGAAAAATTATCGAATACAATGGCTTATCTAAACTATCCATGATTCTGAACCTAAAGCACCTCATTTACGCGCACGCAGAGAACGAGGGAAGTTATCACAACTTCCAAATGGGCCAACTGTAATACAACAGTTGCCATGGCCCTGTGTAAAAACCGTACTGACAACCTGTATGCAGGTTGTTTGAACTTCTAATAAGAGCTTAGAAGACGTCGTTGTTCGGCTGCTAAAACAACGTATGAAGGAACTAGACCTAGTAATACGGGAATGGGAGCTCTATACGGAGATATGATAACCAGTCTATGAAGGTGTAGGAGCAACCACTACGAGTATGGGAACTCTATTCGGAGATGAGACAACCACTCTATAAATAGAGTTACCGTAATTGCAATACGGCTGTGAGAACCGAGATATAGGTAATTTATCTGAAACAATTGTGCTAGAACAATTGTGCAAAAAATATCATAAACATATTCAAGCAACCGATGAAATTACATTATTAGGGGTAGTAAACGGTTTTGGGTTACCGTAATTTCAATATGGCTGTGAGAACCGAGTTATAGGTAATTTATGTGAAACAGATATGTTACAACTCAGAGACGAATTTAACAGCCGATTCATTTTAGTTACTAGACCAAATAACATAGCTACAAGCACCGAACATTACTTATTTTTTTTTTTTCACGTGAAGGTTTAACAACCAACACTATTATTGAAATAGCTAAATATAGTTTAACACAGCTACAAGTATGTCATGACAAGCGTAAAAGAAATCGTAATGTAAATTCTGTTGTTTTTGAAAAACTTGTATTTTGTGATCGCAACGGTGCTACAATATCAACTTTTTTGTGCGTGTGAAGAACTTACATACACAATAAAATGCACAAATATCCAAAAAAAATACCTTGGAAAATTTCCTTCAAATGATAAACCATTGGACTGAAGCCAACTGTGGCAACTTGCTACCGGACAAAACCGAAGCGATATATTTTTGCAGAAAGCACAATTTCCTATAAAAATAATACCATAACCCCAGTAGAAAATATAAAAATTCTTGGCATCCTCTTTAGAAGAAACTTAAAGTATAATTCACATTATAAAAAATTTAATTACCCAAATCAAGCTATCCAATCACCTACTCAAGTACATCTGAAGAAAGAGGTACCAGTTTTTGTTTACCAGAGTTTTTGTTTACTAGCAATCATCAGACCTTTTAAAAAAAAAGTTAGAAAATATTGTTATTTTGATTAGGACATTCTAATCTAGAGGATTTCGAACCCAACCCCATAAATCACATATTTGGGTTTGTTTCGCCTTTGTAAACTTTGAATTTATTAATTTTTTAACATAATGTAACGTTATCTATATTGATACGACGATATGTGAGAGTTATTCAAATTAAATTTATGGCTTCAGGACATCGGTACTTACAACTTATTCAATTCATTTATTCATATTATAGTCAAATACCTAGGAATGACATTAAATGTCAAACTTAGATGGAAAGAGCACGTCAAAAAGAAAAAAATTGAGCTTGAAAATAAATTTAGAGAAATGTGTACTGGGTCTTAGGTCGAAATTCTGAATTACCTATACATAACAAGATTTTGTTCAGATAATCAAACCGATATGGTTGTACGGCATACAAATATGGGGATGTGCCCAACGAACACATGTACTTGGTATACAAAAATTCCAAAATAAAGTCTGGCGCAACATGGTAAATGCCCCTTGGTATGTTCGCAACAGTGACTTGCACAGAGATCTAAAAATTCCTTGCATAGAAAATGAAATAAAAATATATGCAACAAAGCATATATAGCTCGTCTGGAGGGTAATGTTAACGTTGAGGTCACTCAACTGCTAGATAACCAAAATGATATCAGAAGGCTTAAAAGGACTAAGCCACAAAATTTAATACAATAGAATTTCGTAAACTTTTTCTTTAAGAAAATAACAATAGAAATAAATTTATGGTTAGTCCGTCGGACTAGTTTTAATGGGAGGGATGTGGTTTAGTCAGTAAAAATCTGGCACACAATGGAAGCTTCGGGGCTCATTGTGTCTATTAAGATTCCCACCAATCCACGCAAACAAAAAAAAAATAGTAAAATATAATACTTAAAAATATACATTTACTAAATAAGATAATTGTATATGAAAATTGTGTCCACATATGCAAGACAATCCAACCAAAACCTAATAACAAATGACTATGACACTAAACGAGTAAATAGCTTTATTATATCTATAGGTGCCTAATGAAAGTCATTCGACTTTTAATGACAAAATTTCAGCAATACAAAAATACTTTTAGAAAATGAAAATAAATTTACAAGTATTCGAGACAAAAATATTTTGTTCTAAAATATATTACGATTTTGAATACCAATTTAAATTAAACGAACAACTGCAATGATTAACTACAGGATAAAACATTATAGAACTTATTAAAGTTCAAAGGTCAAACAAGGGGTATGTTCAGTTAGGATAAACGAAAATAAAGTGCGTGAAAGAATAGTTAAGACAGTTCGGTATAATACCAGAGAAATAAAAATGGCTGAACAAAATCTAGGACAATGGACGAAAATTTGAACAAATAACCGACTCAAAAAAGCTAATGGTTAGTCTATAAGTTTGTAGAAGACTTTGTAGTCTCAACCATAGCTTTTTAAATTTCTAATGAAAAATATTACAATCAGAATCAAATTATTTTAATTGCATCATAGATTTTTTTTATAAATTGAGTTTTGCAAATATGAAAAAATGTTGTTTACTAAATTTGTAAATGTGTATTTAAAAACGATTTTTATTATTCTCGATGATATCTAATTAAACTTCTATATATATGCGTATCTGCGATGATATCAAAATACTTTATTCATGTTGTACCTCGACGATTTTATAAAATTTTATAACTTCAACCTATTTTTAACTTTACAAAATTAGGCCATTTTGAAATCTCATTAAATAATTCATCACCAGGACTAGCTGTTGCTACTAGCTGACGTTGACCATATAAAATATAATCAGATTTTAAATCTCCAAATTCAACCCAATCATTAATAAGTAATTTAGCTGAATTTAATTGTTCGTCTGTTGGTTTCATTAACATAAAATCACCAATAAAAGCAATATAAATACCATTATCTTCGTTATAGTCTTTGGTATGTGCATCAATTTTATTCCATCCACGACCCTCATATACAGAACCATCCCCACCAATTAAAAAATTATATGAAATATCATTATAACCCTTTTCATCAATATGATATCTTTGCATATTTCTAACCTTGGGTGAGCATTCAATCTAATTTTTGAAAAACTTAAGTATTAATTTACTGTTCTAAACAAAAATTGATTTAACTTACTTGCGTCTGACATTCAGGTGATGCTGTATGAGCAATTATTACTTTTTTTACTGGAATTTGTAAATTATCTAAATTTGCGGTAGGTTCTCTAGCCAACCACTTGTTTCTAGTAATGAAATTGAGTGAGTATTCTGAAATAAAAACGGTATACGTTACGGAAAAAAATCTGAACTAATTGAAAAACTATCAATTTGACTTACTGTTATTATTTTTATCTTTCAATATAGAATTTAAATATTCAAAATGACACCAGTTTTGAATTTCCTTAAATAAAGCTTGACCTGGACTTTCTGTTATTATTAACTGTCGTTGAGCATACAATTTGTAATTAGCTGCCAATTTACCTAATTTTGGAGCTTTATCAATAAGAAATTTAGCAGCATTTAATTGTTGTTGTGGAGGTTCACTATGTGAAAAGGTACCAATAAAAGCAATACCAAGGCTATCTTTGTTAAAACCTTTTGTATGTGCTCCAATTTTATCCCAACCACGACCTTCATAAATAGTACCATCTCCCCCAATAAGGAAATTATATGCAATATCATCGAAGTGTCTTGATTCTACATGAAATGTTTGAATAAATCTTGTTTGAAACGTACACGAAGCCTGTAATTAAAATTTTTATTTTATTTTTGTTATCAAAATTTATTTTTTAAAATTATCATTTTACTTCAGTTGAACATGATTCTGTGGCGGTATGAGCTATTATCACATTTTCAACTGGTTTTTCGAATTCAGGTAAATCCCCAGTTGAAGGATTTGCTAGCCATTCAGATCGTGACATCACTCGATGTGGCTGAACTTTTTAAAAATAATTTACAGTTTTAATTTTTTTTTCTCCTAACTATGAGAACACTTTTTTAGATCATTTAATTGTTTAGAAAATGAATAACTAAGTATTAGACCTACCATTTTGAATATCTGAAATGATATGAGAGTAAGTACAATTCCTAAAATCACCTGTCACAACTTGTAATAATTTTATTATTAGAACAATTTCAATTATTAGTTTCATCTTGAAGTTTTTCTTCTATACTAAGCTTAAAGTAGAAATTTATTTTACTTTTATTAGAATATGCAGTGTTGAGCAATTACTAACATTTTTATCTACAATTCACACCTTAGAACCTAAAAATAAACATAATAATTGTAAAAAAATAAAAATCCCGGTTATTTTCGAACATAATCACGTATTCACAAAAAAAAACAAAAAAAAAAAACAATCAATAACAGATTAAAAAAATGTTCTGCAACACCAACAGTTAAAGGTAAAAATAAAATGAAAATAATACAGAGTTGGTCTGGTTAATACTAGGATATTCCATTCTAGTGAGACTGGAATTAATAGAAAAAAAATTGCGAAAAATTATCGAATACAATGGCTTATCTAAACTATCCATGATTCTGAACCTAAAGCACCTCATTTACGCGCACGCAGAGAACGAGGGAAGTTATCACAACTTCCAAATGGGCCAACTGTAATACAACAGTTGCCATGGCCCTGTGTAAAAACCGTACTGACAACCTGTATGCAGGTTGTTTGAACTTCTAATAAGAGCTTAGAAGACGTCGTTGTTCGGCTGCTAAAACAACGTATGAAGGAACTAGACCTAGTAATACGGGAATGGGAGCTCTATACGGAGATATGATAACCAGTCTATGAAGGTGTAGGAGCAACCACTACGAGTATGGGAACTCTATTCGGAGATGAGACAACCACTCTATAAATAGAGTTACCGTAATTGCAATACGGCTGTGAGAACCGAGATATAGGTAATTTATCTGAAACAATTGTGCTAGAACAATTGTGCAAAAAATATCATAAACATATTCAAGCAACCGATGAAATTACATTATTAGGGGTAGTAAACGGTTTTGGGTTACCGTAATTTCAATATGGCTGTGAGAACCGAGTTATAGGTAATTTATGTGAAACAGATATGTTACAACTCAGAGACGAATTTAACAGCCGATTCATTTTAGTTACTAGACCAAATAACATAGCTACAAGCACCGAACATTACTTATTTTTTTTTTTTCACGTGAAGGTTTAACAACCAACACTATTATTGAAATAGCTAAATATAGTTTAACACAGCTACAAGTATGTCATGACAAGCGTAAAAGAAATCGTAATGTAAATTCTGTTGTTTTTGAAAAACTTGTATTTTGTGATCGCAACGGTGCTACAATATCAACTTTTTTGTGCGTGTGAAGAACTTACATACACAATAAAATGCACAAATATCCAAAAAAAATACCTTGGAAAATTTCCTTCAAATGATAAACCATTGGACTGAAGCCAACTGTGGCAACTTGCTACCGGACAAAACCGAAGCGATATATTTTTGCAGAAAGCACAATTTCCTATAAAAATAATACCATAACCCCAGTAGAAAATATAAAAATTCTTGGCATCCTCTTTAGAAGAAACTTAAAGTATAATTCACATTATAAAAAATTTAATTACCCAAATCAAGCTATCCAATCACCTACTCAAGTACATCTGAAGAAAGAGGTACCACCAGTCGATGCCATTCAATATGGTAAAGTAGACTATATGGACTAACCTTAAACGGCTTCACAACACTAGAAATATCCAAAAGCTACAACTTGCAATCAACCAGATGGATAGGATTGCACTGGGTACATTGCCAAATACAGCAATAGAAGTTTTGAGAATGGATGTAAGCTCCCCCTCTCTTCCTACTGAAAAACATTTATACATTACACATCACATATCCATATATACCAAGTAACAAACATCTCTGAAAAGTATAGATAGCTATACATCCAATTAAAGCAGTCACTCCCCACGCATTCTGAAATCTTCACAGATGGATCAAAGAGTTCCCAAGGCGTAGAGTGGGCTATAATTAAAGACTTTGGAATGCAGAAACGCTTCCGATGGAATGCTCAATCTTCAAAGCTGAAACACATAATCTAAATTATCAAATAATAACTGATAATCTCAGTTCAATCAAGTCTATCATAAATCCTAACAACAGTGAATACATGACAACATACATCAAAATTCAATATCCCAAAACAATGGCAAACTTCGATTGGCTTGGATGGCAACACAAAGGCAGTGAGGCTTGAGGTAATTATTGAAGCCAAAATCCCCCTCACAAGATGTTCAATTATATCATACGGCGAAGGCAAAAAGATAATAGCCACATAAACGGCGCACATAAACCAAACAGTCTAGAATTCCTCCAATCCTAATGCAAATATCCCCGGACCTGTAGATTTCTGCAATAAGTCTGTTGAAAAAATAAATAAATAAATGGGTTTCTCAAGAATTTTGAAAGTTAGACCATCGAACCATTATTTGGGATAATAATATAAAAAAGATTACGCGTTAGATCCTAAAAACTAAACTCCAGTACGAATACAATAGAGTATCCATAATCAAGAATTTCAAAACTTTGACTCATTATTTCACAACAGAATCTTAACGTGACATTTTTTCGTTATATCTCGATCAAAAATAATTTCTGTTGTAAGCATGTGTTGCAGTTCCGTTTCCTAGATCCTCAAATCTCTTGAACTAATTTTTTCTTTAAATTACATACTCAAATTTTTCTCGGAAAATGTCATTTATAAGCATAATTTTACGTCATTTAAACATTTGTTTGTAAGATTTTCTTCAGAAAACGGCAATTGCAACAGGTTAATAATTTCGGTAACACCGTATTTTTGACAAAAGAATTAAATTGTTTTGTAGTTCATGGCTTTTTAAAAAATTACATTTGGCACGTTGTTAAAGGTTTCGTTGCGACATTTTAAATACCAAAGCTCTGCGAAAAAAAAAAAATGTTTTTTTTTGATAAGTTTGCTTTTATGAAGATATCATTCAGCATGTTATTGAGAGTTAGGATTCCAACCAGAGACATCGTATCAAACTTCAGAAATATGGCGTTTATACACGATTTGGCGTTCTTAAAAACCTTCATCAAAATGTTCTTCAGTTAAAAATTTGTGCAAATCAAACCCGAATGATCTTTTGGGACTTTTATCAATTATTATAAGTAAAACTATTGAAAATATGCTTGCCAATTAACTAACACCGACTATAACTCTTGTCAATTGATACAAATAATAACGGTGTAATGCGACTTATAGTAAGAATAATAGATAAAAAGTCGGTCTTCTCTGTCAGAAGGTTAAATAAAGGATTATAAACCAAGTTAAGTTATGCTTCAACTTCCTAATTAATAATATTACAATCAGAATCAAATTGTTCTAATTGCATTTTATATCAAAATCAGTTTTGTATAAATATTAAGAAATGTAATATTTATAACTAAATATTGAAAGCTTTATTCATTTTTATTTAATAATTTCAAAAATTTTAACAATATTCGATGATATCTTCTATACATGAAAATCTAAAATTACACAATTTTAAAATTTATCTCATCAAAATTATAATTTACACATGTTAGAAGTTGTGCGATTTTAAAGTTGTGTTCTCATTCATTTGTTTTGCAAAATTAGGCCACTTTGAAATCTCATGAAATAACTCATCACCTGGACTAGCTGTTGCTATTAGTTGACGTTGACCATATAAAATATAATCAAATTTCAAATCTCCGAAAGCTACCCCATTATTAATCAACAATTTAGCTGAATTTAATTGTTCATCTGTTGGTCCAACTGTCATAAAATTCCCAATAAAAGCAATACAAATGCTATCTTCATTATAGCCTTTGGTATGTTCACCAATTTTATTCCATCCTCGACCTTCATATACAGAACCATCCCCACCAATTAAAAAATTATATGAAATATCATTATAACCCTTTTCGTCAATGTGATATGTTTGCATACTCTTAACCTTGGGTGAGCACTCAATCTAATTTTTGAAAAATTTAAGCATTAATTTACTGTTCTAAACAAAAATTGATTCAACTTACTTGCGTCTGACATTCAGGTGTTGCTGTATGAGCAATTATTACTTTTTTTACTGGAATTTGTAAATTATCTAAGTTTGCAGTAGGTGCTCTGGCCAACCACTTGTTTCTGCGAATGAAATTAATTGAAGAATCTAAACAAAAAATCAACGGTATATACAGTAAAAAGAAAATCTCAATTGATTGAAAAACTATCAATTTGACCTACTGTTATTATCTTGAACTTCTGATGTGAAAAGTGTAGAATTTAAATATTCAGTAAAGTGAGACCATTTCTGAATTTCCATAAATAATGCTTGTCCTGGACTTGATGTTATTATTAACTGTCGTTGACCATACAATTTATAATTAGCTGCCAATTTACCTAATTTTGGTGCTTTATCAATGAGAAATTTTGCAGCATTTAATTGTCGCTGTGGCGGTTCTTTATGTGAAAAACTACCAATAAATGCAATACCAAGACTATCTTTATTAAAACCTTTTGTATGTGCTCCGATTTTATCCCAACCACGACCTTCATAAATAGCACCATCTCCACCAATAAGAAAATTATATCCAATATCATTGAATCCGTTTGTTTCTACATGAAACGTTTGAATATATTTTGTATGAAACGTACACGAAGCCTTAAATTAAAATTTTGTTTCTTATTTTTGTCAATTCAAAATTAATTTTATTAAAATTTTCATTTTACTTGAGTTGAACATGAGTCTGTGGCCGTATGAGCTATTATCACATTTTCAACTGGTTTTTCGAATTCAGATAAATCTCCAGATGGAGGTTTTGCTAGCCATTCAGATCGTGATATCACTCGATGTGACAAAGCTTTTTGTAAAATAATTTACAATTTTAATTTATTTTTTTCGAATAATGACGAAACTTATTTAGATCAAGTATAAGTATTGGGCTTACCATTCTCGATACCTGAATTGACATGATGAGAACCAATATAATTTCTAAGACCACCTGTTACAAGTTGTATTAATCCTATTATTAGAACAATTTCAATTATTAGTTTCATCTTGAATTGTTTCTTCTATACTGAATTGAAAATAAAATTTATTTTAGTTTTATTAGGATGTACATTGATCAGCAATCACTAATATTTTTATCTACAATTTTCACCTTAGAATTTAAAAACAAACGTAATATTTGTAAAATATAAAAATCCCCGCGGTATTTTAAAATATTCACAAACAAAAGATCAATAAATAGATGAGGTGAATTAAAGCCATATTTTTAAAGTGAATTAATGCCATAATTTATCTTTACTTTCCAAAATAATATAAATTACTTGTTTGCTAATTAATTTATTATAGTAAGTATAGTTAACTCATAATCAATTTTATGTGGTATGTATATGGATCTACGTTTTAATTCGATTTTAATGGCTGTGTACTGATTTTAGATTTAAATTGAATATTGTACGGATATCAAAATTAATTATAAATACCTTAGGGAGAGGTAGGAATAAAGTAAGCATTTTGTAGTTTTCCTTTTATCTTAAACATTTAAATACATAACAATCTGCTACGTTCTTATTGGTGTGTTATTTTTTTGGTATAGTTTATTGGTAATTTTAAAGTTCATATACAATTTAGAGTACTAATGCAATGCTTAATTCTATAAATGTATTTAAATTTGTGTTATAAATTTTGTTAACAGTATGATCGTAGCATAAGCGGTCTGGCCCTATAATTTTTAAAATTGGTTTTTAAGAAGTTTTCTGCATTTTTTAAGCTGGTTATAAGTATATAAAAATAAAACCAGATATTTTTTTAATATCTTAAACAAAAAATATGTTTTTTGCTTTCTTGGGGATAATGTAAACATAATTAAATTACCTGGGGGTTAAAGTAAGTATGACCAAAATTTTGCAAAATTAGACTTACAAATAGTTTTAAATAATTTATTAAGAATTATTAAAAATTAAATGAAAAAAAAAAAATAAATGAAATTAATTTCAATAAAATTTAGACTATTATTAAAATAACAAAAACAATTCTTATTCAAAAATAAAACAAATAAATAATAGGTTCTGCAAATTAAATTTAAAAAATACAGAATTATAACAGCAATATATATTACACTATCGAATGTAATAATTGTCCACATATCATCCACATTGAATCGTTATTTGCTTTTAGTTCGTATACTGTTCCAGGAATTTCACTCGCCTGTTCTATAGTTTACAAATTATATCGCATCTGTTAATTTGCGACACATCGTCAATTAACGGAAAAACGTAAAATTGGTTATGTTTCCTTAAAAATTTCACATCGAAGTCAGTTGTTCCAATAATTTTAAATTTGGCCAATATAAAAGACATAATTTTTTTTAACATCTTTTTGGATAAATTTCAGTAAAACAAAATCACTGACATTAACAACCTCATCACCACATAATAAATTTGAATAATTCTAAGCTTCCATTGAAATGATAGAGCATTCATCGCAGTCGGAAAGATTTTGAATGGAACCTTCAGATATACGGATGTTTCGCTATATTATAATAATATTGCATATTATTGTCTTATATACCTACCTCCTATTAATTTATAACAATATTGAATAAATTACGTTATCTGTGTAACTGCATATTTTCTTAGTTTTCTTTTTTTCCCCCTTTTTCTCATTTTATACTCGTTTGTAATGTGAAATCTCCATTTCTCTCTGATGTGTGTATCTGTATTTACTTTTTCCAAACAAACAAAAATAAAAAATCTTATAAAACATTAATTTGGAAAATGGTTGAATTTGACTGCAAAAAAATATATATCCTGAATTTTCCATTTTCCCGTCCTTTTAGTATTTTCTTTGGAGCTGGAGCTTTGGAAATGGTTTAATTTGTTCTGACGTAATAATATAAATTGCATTGGTTTGCTTTAAAGCTGATAAGGCTTGAATTTAATTTATTTTTTCTTTATTATTTAACGGGGCTTGATTAAAAATTGATGGAACTTGAGTTTCATAAAGTTTATTTTGTTCAACATCATTTTCCTGGTCGATAACAATATCCATTTGACGATATGTGACATATGTTGCAGGAAAATCTTCATCATTGAATGCAAGCTGATTCAGTAGCCAAATTCCAGGCTTTTCCAATGTTATTCGCAGGTGCAAAAGAAGTTTGTGCATGATTATAATGTGAGACCATCAAAGTTAATTTGTGATGACCGTAATAAATATAGAGTTAATTCTACCTATTTATAATCCGAAAATATTTGCCTATGAAGGGATTTTCTATAATTTCAATATTTTCATCAGCACTTTCATTCCCACTTTCTTCTAAACGTATTGATTCATTTAGCATTTTAGCCATTTTAAATCTTTTTAAAAGAGTATTATTTGAATTCTTCAACTTAATTTTTATTTTTAATATTTTGTAATGTAAAAAACGTAAAATATCCAAAATAACAAAATCATGTCAACAAATATGCGTTTAGGACATTTATTGTTGCTTAAATGTTGATTGCTTAAATTAATCTCAATTGATCTTTTTCTCTTAATATAAAAAAATCACATAAAACAAAATGCCAAAATATTAATATTATGAATTTTATATAAAATTTAAACCACCAAAAATATTCTACAATAATAAGTGCTTATCTATTTTCAAAATAGCCAACTCAATACAAATTTTAAGAAGACAAAAGTAATTTTCTTAGCAAAAAACATTCTTTCACTTCCAATTTCTCAACGCAATTGAAAAACGCATTTTTAGCATTGACAGAATAATCTTTCGATAGTCCCGTTAAATTGGCAGTGTTCTAACATGTTCAGATTTTGAAATAATTCCTCTCTTTACTTTTACCCCACGCTTAAAATATCCCCACCTCCCTCTATGTACGTATGCATGCACTAAAATAATACATATTGTACTATTTTCAATTTAATGGCACTTATGTTATTATTGTTTATTAAATAAGTTAAATAAAACAATAAAAAATAGAAAATCAATTTGTTTTTTAAAAAAAATGTTTACCATTCCTACCATTTTATATCAAAACTTCCTCTACGGCTGTAGCAAAATTAAAAAAAAATGTAGCTACTTGTTTATTTTAGCAATTTTTATAACTGCAGTTTTAGTGGTTTTACTTCATTACTTTATTATAGTCAAATCAAAAACTGTACTGAATTTTATTATGCCATTAGAAAGAAAAATAATTGAAAAAAATAATTTCATTTTCAAAGTTTTGATAGATTTTTAAATTATAGAAATATTAATTTTCATATACATATACAAATTATTTACGTGTTGTATTTTGTCTACATACAAAATCGGGGTATCTACCAAACTTCTTTTGTAAATTTTTACTATTTTTGTAGCCAAGGTGTATGGCTTAGTGTCTCATTGTAATGCCTCACAAGTATGTAAGGTATAATTAACAACTGATCAAACTTTACTTTATGGGTGAAACTATTTTTTGTGGGATTTGATTTTCTAACTGACAAATCAAAACCTATTACTGTAAAATAAATTTATCACATACTTTTGTTTCACTTTTTTTTTCTTAAATATTCTTCAACGGTCGAAGTTCAAAGTTTTGACATCTTCCTATTGGAAATGAAAATACTAGTCAACATTGTAAAAATCTGCTAAAGCAAAAGACATAAAATAAATTATGTCTTTAATTCTTATGGAGTTAATTCAGCCTACCATAAATAAATAACAGATTAAATAAAATGTGATAATAAATTTTCATAATATATTTAGGAACATTTTTCTATAACACCTACTCACTAACTCAAGATAGTATATTTTTTGAAATTTAAATCAATTTATATAGGGCCTAGTTAAATAGGCCCTTTTTTAGTAAAATTTATCAATATTTCTTTTGAATTTCGTTCTTTTTTCCCATTTCTAAGGCTTGCCCTAGCATAAATGGATAAAGGTATCATTAAAAGAAATTCTAAAAACTACCATCCAATATCAGTTTAAAGTTATATTTTAAGATTATGTAAAAGAATTATTAGAGGGGTATAGGGTTGTAATTGTAACCCTATACTAATGACAACGGACATAAAGATTAGTATGGCTTTGAGGAAGAATTCTACTGCAGCCTGTTTAGCTTTAAATGATTTCATATAAAAAATTGTCGATTATAGAAAATGCACAGCTTGCTTGCTTTTACACTTGCAAGTAACATGTGATTGTATGGGTTACTCTATTTTAAGTTAAGTCAATTGAAATTTAACCATTGTAAATTAAATCTGTTACAATTCTATTCAAATTCAAAAGACAATGACAATAGGTGTTTCTGAAGAATGAACCTTGAGTTCGATTCTATTTAAAATTTATATCAATGACATGGCCAGGTTAGATTTAGTCTAAGGTCTTAACTATTAAATTAAAAGATTTTGATTTTTTTTATAATTGATATTTTTTTTTTATCTATTTTTAACTATTTTAATTTAAATTATTTTTTATTGTACAATGTACAACTATACTACGTATATATGTATGTATTTAGATTTTTTCAATAAAGTAAGGAAAAAACAATTAAAATTAATAATAAATAATAATATAAATATAATATACATATGTATAGTTGATCTGCCAAATTCTAGGATCAACCAAATCCGATAAATTAATTTTGTATCATATTCTACAACACTAAAAGAAATGCTTTTGTTTTTGAATTTTTTCGTTGACATTTCGTCATATAGCCTGAAACTTTTCCATGTAAGCAAATGTTTAAGTATCGACTGCTTGAAATTACAAGAGATGAAAAATGCCTGTTAACAAATTAACCAACCCATTATATGATTCTTAAGTTGATCTTTTTATTTTTCTTTTATTTTTTTTATTTATTAAATTTTCAGAAGAGCTATTTAAGCTAAGCTCTATAGATTGTTTTAATACAATTCGTTTAATAAAAATATACTCGAGAAAAAATCAAAATAAAAATGTCAAGATGACATCAAAAATTCAGACAATAATAATTAAAATTAAAAAAATAGATAATAAAAATGTAAACTACATAATATCACAAAACAAAAATCCAATATTCAAATTCTAATCAACCAATTTACCTGTAATAAAAATGAAAGAGAAGAAACAACAAAATCAAAAATTTAAATTTAAATGTTAAAAGTAAATATTTGGTTAATAAATTTGTTAAATAAGTCAATCTACTGAATATGCAATGGTATCAACAATTTGTTGTACATAATAATTTTTAAGTATAACATTACGAATCAATTAACAATACTGTAGGTATACCTACATTACGTGAACTTGGGTGGATTTACACTTTTAAATTCATCACACATATTTTAATTATAAGAACAAAAAAAAATATAAAAAAAAATTTACTATGATAAGAATTTTGTACTGAAAACCACTCAAATAAATGAATAATTTTTAGTATACTCTGTCAGACGTTTCAAAAAATTGAACGTAAAATTATAAAGCACATTCAATTATGAATATAGTTTTGTTTTGTTATTTTTTTTTTTTAAATTTAATTTTAAAAGAAATATTTATAAATATTTACTAAACAAAACTGGCAAGCTTTAATTTTGATCAGAATCAAATTGTTCTAATTGCATTTTATGACAAATTGAGTTTTGTAAATATTTTGTAACTAAATATTGAAAGCTTTATTCATTTTTATACAATAGTTTCAATAATTTTCATAATACTCGATGATATCTTCTATACATGAAAATCTAAAATTACACAATCTTAAAATTTATCTCATCAAAATTATACTTTAGTCATGCCAGAACTCGGTGATTCTAAAGTTATCTTTTCATTCTTTTGTTAACTTTAAAAAATTAGGCCACTTTGAAATCTCATTAAATAATTTGTCACCTGGACTAAGTGTTGCTACTAGTTGACGTTGACCATATAAAATGTAATCAGATGTCAAATCTCCGAATGCTATTCCATCTTTAATAAGTAATTTAGCTGAATTTAATTGTTCGTCTGTTGGTTCCACTGCCACAAAATTACCAATAAAAGCAATGCAAATGCTATCTTCATTATAGCCTTTGGTATGTGCACCAATTTTATTCCATCCACGACCTTCATATACAGAGCCATCACCACCAATTAAAAAATTATATGCAATATCATTGAAACCCTTTTCATCAATATGATATCTTTGCATACTTTTAACCTTCGGTGAGCATTCAATCTGATTTCAAAATTGAAGCATTAATTTACTGATAAACAATAATTGATTCAACTTACTTGCGTATGACATTCAGGTGTTGCTGTATGAGCAATTATTACTTTTTTTACTGGAATTTGTAAATTATCTAAATTTGCGGTGGGTTCTCTGGCCAACCATTTATTTCTGGAAACGAAATTGATTGAGTATTCTGAAATAAAAACGGTATACAATAAGAAGAAAATCTCAACTAATTGAAAAACTATCGATTTGACCTACTATTATTATCTTGAACTATTGATGTAGAATTTAAATATTCGGTAAAATGTGACCATTTTTGAATTTCCATGAATAATGCTCGGCCTGGACTTTCAGTGTTTATTAACTGTCGTTGACCATACAATTTGTAACTAGTTGCCAATTTACCTAATTGCAAACCTTTGTCAATAAGAAATTTAGCTGCATTTAATTGTTGTTGTGGCGGTTCCCGACGTGAAAATGTACCAATAAATGCAATACCAAGACTATCTTTATTAAATCCTTTTGTATGTGCTCCGATTTTATCCCAACCCCGACCCTCATAAATAGCACCATCTCCACCAATGAGAAAATTATATCCAATATCATTAAAACCTCGTGATTCTATATGAAACATTTGAATATATCTTGTATGAAACGTACACGAAGCCTGAAATTAAAAATTCGATCTTATTTTTGTTATTTAAAATTAATTTTATCAAAAATTGCGTTTTACTTGAGTTGAACATGATTCTGTGGCGGTATGAGCTATTATCACATTTTCAATTTTATTTTCGAATTCAAACAAATCTCCAGATGGAGGGTGTGCTAGCCATTCAGATCGTGATATCACTCGATGTGATTCAGCTTTTTAAAAATAAATTACGATTTGATTTCAGCTTATATCAATCAGTTAATTGTTTCAACATTCAATATTAAGTATTGAACTTACCATTCTCGATGCTTGAAGTGGTATGAGAATCAATATAATTTCTGACATCACCTGTTACAAGTTGTATTAATCCTATTAGTAGAACAATTTCATTTATTAGTTTCATCTTTATTTTTTTCTTGTATACTGAATATTAAAAGTAGAAATTTATTTTACTTCTATTCAAATGTAGTGATCAAGAATTACTAAAATATTTATCTGAAAATTACACTTTACAATTAAGAAATAAACGTACTAATTGTAAAAAAAAACCCCCGGCACAACATTATCGAGAATTAAACAAAAAAAAAAAGGAATAATAAATAAATAACAGATTAAACTAAATTGTCTTCAATATCAACAATTAAAATAAACAATAATATAAATATAATATACAGTTGGTCTGGTTAATTCTAGGGTATTTTCCAGTTATATTGAATTTAAAAATTAAAAATTAAAAAAATAGAAAAGTCATCAAATGCGGGTTACTCATGCGTGAATTATACAAGAATTTTGTAAAGTGGTGGGTGGTTGAATAACCTATGGTTGGTCTATCCAACAATTTTGAAAGTATTCATATACAAATCCACATGAATAAAGTTTTACATCCATTTTTAAAACTTGCTCTGGGAATTATTAATTGATAGGAACATCGACTATGAAAGACTAAAATGGATTATTATTCACATACTACTGGGAAGTATATAACTATATAATAACTTTGACAGTTTAAGACTGTACCAAGTTCTTTAAAATGAGAAACTAAAGTTTTATCATTCGATTATTTTATGCCACATAAATTCAACATAAATTTATTAAAAAATTGTAGAGAAGTGGAATACTACAATAATATTTTAATTAGTAGTGGTAACATTATTGACAATAATATTTCAGTGGAGTACGGCACAAGAGTCAAATCAAAAACTATTATTGATCATTTTATATCTGATATCAATAAGAATAACTTTCATATCACTGAGACTTGTCTTTCCGATCACCATTTGTTCTTCGTGAGTGTAGAAGTCGAAGTGTATTAGTTTAACCCACATAATTGTAGCGATTGACCTTGCGATTTATTTATTGTCATTTCAAATGCTTTTATTATTATTTTAGTATTGTAAGTAATGTGTTATGCTATAATTTTTCAAAGAGAATAATTTTTGTAGATCATACAGTAAAAGCCAAGATTTAAGTTGAAATGATTTATTCATTATTATAATTGGTAAAGTAGTTTATAACTTTTTTGAATTAATAAAGATAGATAAAGAAGGTGACAACAAACGTGTGACCCATCCAGCAAAACGGATCTTAATAATAAAAGTCAGGAGCTAAAGAGAGAAATAAAGAAATTGAATGATAGATCTCTGAACTATTACATAGAAAATTTAACAGCTACTAAAGAAACAAATTATTCTTTATGGAAAGCTACGAGTAAAATGAAAAAGTCTATTGTGCATTCTGCACCACTGACGAAAAATTATGGCTCATGGGCAAGGAGTGATAAAGAAAAAGCTGACACTTTTGCAGATCATCTCGTTGAAATTTTTAAGCCCAATGAAATGAACACTGTTATTGATCTAAATGAAATAAATAACCATGACGACATAAATATTCCCTTAATAAGTCGAAAAGAAGTAATTAAGGAAATCAAAAACCTAAAATTAAATAAAGCCCCAGGATTTGATTTAATAACTTCAAATGTGCTGAAAAATATACCCAACAAAGCTCTCACACTCTTAGTATATATAATGAATGCCTGTATTAAGCTTAAACACGTACCCAGAATATGGAAAGTTGCAGAGATTATAATGATCCAAAAACCAGGAAAGCCTGCTAACGACACCAAATCCTACAGGTCGATATCTTTGCTCTCTACAATATCGAAGTTGTTTGAAAAATTATTATTGAGAAGGATTCAACCGCTCATAGAAAACAGGAATATAATACCTAATCACCAATTTGGGTTTAGGCAAAAACACTCAACAATAGATCAAGTACATCGAATAACGGACATTATAGAAAGGGCACTGGAAAATAAACAACTTTGTTCTTCAGTATTTCTAGATGTAGCCCAAGCTTTTGATAAAGTTTGGCATGAAGGACTCATAACAAAGTTAAGGTGCTTGCTCCCTAAAAATTATGTTGAATTATTTTCATCATATCTCTCAAATAGAGTTTTCCGAGTTAAAAATGAGAATGAATACTCCTCTCTAAGAAATATATAAGCTGGAGTACCGCAAGATAGTATACTGGGCCCAATGTTATATTTGTTATACACCTGCGATATACCCGAAGTAGAAAATATAAAAATAGCAACCTTTGCAGATGACACAGCGTTGATGGCTGTTGAAGAGTTGGTTCTACTGTAGAAGAAGCTGCAAACAAACTGCAAAAAGCTAATAACAAAATTTCCAAATGGTGCAAAAAATGGAAAATTAAATTAAATGAAGCCAAATCTAGTTTTGTAAACTTCACCTATAAAAACATATTAACTCCTCTCTCAGTTAAAATTAATGATGTCGTGATTCCATACGAGAATGAAGCTAAATATCTTAGAATGACCTTGGATGCAACTGAAATGGAAAGAACATGTGAAAATCAAAAAACAAGAAAAAATATAGTTCAAATATAGAGAAATATGGTGACTGATTGGGCGGAATTCTACGGTCTCGACCTATAACAAAGTTTTGATGTATAACCAAATATTGAAGCTACTCTGGGCATACGGTATTCAAATATGGGGATGTGCTAAACAAATCCATATTCAAACTATCCAAACGTTCCAAAATAAGGTACTGCCTAGCATAGTCAATGCTCCATGGTATGTTCGCAATGCCGATATTCTCCGAGATCTGAAGATCTTATGTATAAAAGGCGAAATAATGAATTGCGCAGCACGGTATAAAACTCGTCTGATCCAACATGTCAATACCGAAGCTTATAGCTTAATTGACAATAAAAGCTTTGTTAAGCGACTAAAACGAACAAGACCACTTGAGTTAGGTTAAAACCTTTTATCTATTAAAAACTTATTGAATTTTGGTAGATCAAAGATATCTTAGTTTCTTTGAGTTAAATCTAAATTAATGGTTAGTTTATAAGACTAGTTTTAGTGTTGCAATAATGATGGGAGTTTTTAGTGGGTTAAAGTCCCACAGTCTTTCAAATTGCCTTCCCCGGTAGTCCCTGAAGCCTCTTTCGATGATTTACTACTATCTGGAAAAAAAATAAGTTTCTAATAATTGGGTTAGTGGTAATTTTTCTGGTATTACAATCCTAACGAAATTTTTTTATACCTACATATTTGCAATAATTTAAACATTATAACTAATCTGATCTGATTTTTATTTAAGGCTACCCTGTACCTATATTATCTATATATAATCAGAAATTAGTTTATTTATTTGTGGGAAATCCAGAAATTGTTTATAAATTCGAACTAATATTAATAATTTATTGCATTGGTAGCACACATATTGCATCATTTCAAGTTCATAAGATTTTGTTATCAGGCAAATGCGAGGAACTGAAGTTAATAAATTTTTAATCTGATACCATTGCATAATGTTAACTGATTGATATTTGGTTAAAGCTTTACTGAACCTGCTACTTTTAGTTTTAGCGGTTGAGGGAGAAATGTCTATCTAAATCTTGTTCAATAAAATGATCATTAATATATCTAAAGATTTATTTATTTATTATTTATTAATACTTAGACATAATTTATTTATTTATTAATATTTAATTTAATTAAATAAAACACTTGTTATTGTTTCACTGATTAAGAAATTATTAACATTTTCTTTTATATTTTATTTTAACATTTTCATAAAAATAAATAAAATTTGAGTCGACATGTTTTGTCCTTCTAAGACATTATCAAGACTAAAGAAATACAATAAAATTTAAATTTAAAAGATGAAAATTAAAATGTAACTAAGAAAAATACATATTCAATTTAACGTTAATATATTATTTTATAATAGTAGGTAAACAGTAATCAATTTTTATCTTTTATTTTTAGAGAACAATTATATATACCAGTATAAAAAATAGTAACTGGTAAATTACTTGTAAAATTATACATTTATTAACAAATAAAACAACACACATCTATATCTATATTATAAGACACAAGAGCACGATTAGTGAAGGCTCTTTTTTTTCATTCAATCAATCGGCGATGATGCAGGCCGCGGCGATCAAAATCAATTTTTGTTTTATCTATATTATAATATACAAGAGCACGATTTTGAAGACTCACTTTTCGTGGTTTTTCGTATGCTTCGTTTTTTTTTTCATTCAATCAATCAGTGATGATGCAGGTTGTGGCGATCAAAATCAATTTTTATTTTATGTGTATATTTTGGGTAAACAATTTTTATAAGATATTAGCTGAGTTGGTTGAAACATCATTTAATATCAGAAATTTTTGTCGATTCTCTTTTGAGTCAAATTCTTTTTATTTATTTTTTTTATTTATCGCATTTGGTTTTTTGCACTTTTAGTAGGAAAAAAAATTAATTAGTAGTATATAATTATTAATATAAGTTTTAATATCACAAATTTTAGTGAGTTCGATTCTCTATTAATTCAATTTTTTTTTTATATTAAATAAATATTTTTTATATCTTATATTATATTACACAATAAGGCTATGTGGGGAGTATCTTATATTATAATACACAAGATGAACGACGTGGTGAGTAAAAAAGCAAAAATAATTGAATAGTAAATTATTTACACCACAAAAATATTAAAATTTTAGCAAGTTCTTGGTGCTGAATACTTAAAACATTTTAAATATTTACACCAAATAGTGACGGTTATTTTCAAGTTGAGCGCCATCTATTCTAATCAACCAATTTAACTGTAATAAAAATGAAAGAGAGGAAACAACAAAATCAAAAATTTAAATTTAAATGTTAAAAGTAAATATTTGGTTAATAAATTTGTTAAATAAGTCAATCTACTGAATATGCAATGGTATCAACAATTTGTTGTACATAATAATTTTTAAGTATAACATTACGAATCAATTAACAATACTGTAGGTATACCTACATTACGTGAACTTGGGTGGATTTACACTTTTAAATTCATCACACATATTTTAATTATAAGAACAAAAAAAAATATAAAAAAAAATTTACTATGATAAGAATTTTGTACTGAAAACCACTCAAATAAATGAATAATTTTTAGTATACTCTGTCAGATGTTTCAAAAAATTGAACGTAAAATTATAAAGCACATTTAATTATGAATATACTTTTGTTTTGTTTTTTTTTTTTTTTTTAAATTTAATTTTAAAAGAAATATTTATAAATATTTACTAAACAAAACTGGCAAGCTTTAATTTTGATCAGAATCAAATTGTTCTAATTGCATTTTATGACAAATTGAGTTTTGTAAATATTTTGTAACTAAATATTGAAAGCTTTATTCATTTTTATACAATAGTTTCAATAATTTTCATAATACTCGATGATATCTTCTATACATGAAAATCTAAAATTACACAATCTTAAAATTTATCTCATCAAAATTATACTTTAGTCATGCCAGAACTCGGTGATTCTAAAGTTATCTTTTCATTCTTTTGTTAACTTTAAAAAATTAGGCCACTTTGAAATCTCATTAAATAATTTGTCACCTGGACTAAGTGTTGCTACTAGTTGACGTTGACCATATAAAATGTAATCAGATGTCAAATCTCCGAATGCTATTCCATCTTTAATAAGTAATTTAGCTGAATTTAATTGTTCATCTGTTGGTTCCACTGCCACAAAATTACCAATAAAAGCAATGCAAATGCTATCTTCATTATAGCCTTTGGTATGTGCACCAATTTTATTCCATCCACGACCTTCATATACAGAGCCATCACCACCAATTAAAAAATTATATGCAATATCATTGAAACCCTTTTCATCAATATGATATCTTTGCATACTTTTAACCTTCGGTGAGCATTCAATCTGATTTCAAAATTGAAGCATTAATTTACTGATAAACAATAATTGATTCAACTTACTTGCGTCTGACATTCAGGTGTTGCTGTATGAGCAATTATTACTTTTTTTACTGGAATTTGTAAATTATCTAAATTTGCGGTGGGTTCTCTGGCCAACCATTTATTTCTGGAAACGAAATCGATTGAGTATTCTGAAATAAAAACGGTATACAATAAGAAGAAAATCTCAGTTAATTGAAAAACTATCGATTTGACCTACTATTATTATCTTGAACTATTGATGTAGAATTTAAATATTCGGTAAAATGTGACCATTTTTGAATTTCCATGAATAATGCTCGGCCTGGACTTTCAGTGTTTATTAACTGTCGTTGACCATACAATTTGTAACTAGTTGCCAATTTACCTAATTGTAAACCTTTGTCAATAAGAAATTTAGCTGCATTTAATTGTTGTTGTGGCGGTTCCCGACGTGAAAATGTACCAATAAATGCAATACCAAGACTATCTTTATTAAATCCTTTTGTATGTGCTCCGATTTTATCCCAACCCCGACCCTCATAAATAGCACCATCTCCACCAATGAGAAAATTATATCCAATATCATTAAAACCTCGTGATTCTATATGAAACATTTGAATATATCTTGTATGAAACGTACACGAAGCCTGGAATTAAAAATTCGATCTTATTTTTGTTATTTAAAATTAATTTTATCAAAAATTGCGTTTTACTTGAGTTGAACATGATTCTGTGGCGGTATGAGCTATTATCACATTTTCAATTTTATTTTCGAATTCAAACAAATCTCCAGATGGACGGTGTGCTAGCCATTCAGATCGTGATATCACTCGATGTGATTCAGCTTTTTAAAAATAAATTACGATTTGATTTCAGCTTATATCAATCAGTTAATTGTTTCAACATTCAATATTAAGTATTGAACTTACCATTCTCGATGCTTGAAGTGGTATGAGAATCAATATAATTTCTGACATCACCTGTTACAAGTTGTATTAATCCTATTAGTAGAACAATTTCATTTATTAGTTTCATCTTTATTTTTTTCTTGTATACTGAATATTAAAAGTAGAAATTTATTTTACTTCTATTCAAATGTAGTGATCAAGAATTACTAAAATATTTATCTGAAAATTACACTTTACAATTAAGAAATAAACGTACTAATTGTAAAAAAAAAAACCCCCGGCACAACATTATCGAGAATTAAACAAAAAAAAAAGGGATAATAAATAAATAACAGATTAAACTAAATTGTCTTCAATATCAACAATTAAAATAAACAATAATATAAATATAATATACAGTTGGTCTGGTTAATTCTAGGGTATTTTCCAGTTATATTGAATTTAAAAATTAAAAATTAAAAAAATAGAAAAGTCATCAAATGCGGGTTACTCATGCGTGAATTATACAAGAATTTTGATAAGTGGTGGGTGGTTGGATAACCTATGGTTGGTCTATCCAACAATTTTGAAAGTATTCATATACAAATCCACATGAATAAAGTTTTACATCCATTTTTAAAACTTGCTCTGGGAATTATTAATTGATAGGAACATCGACTATGAAAGACTAAAATGGATTATTATTCACATACTACTGGGAAGTATATAACTATATAATAACTTTGACAGTTTAAGACTGTACCAAGTTCTTTAAAATGAGAAACTAAAGTTTTATCATTCGATTATTTTATGCCACATAAATTCAACATAAATTTATTAAAAAATTGTAGAGAAGTGGAATACTACAATAATATTTTAATTAGTAGTGGTAACATTATTGACAATAATATTTCAGTGGAGTACGGCACAAGAGTCAAATCAAAAACTATTATTGATCATTTTATATCTGATATCAATAAGAATAACTTTCATATCACTGAGACTTGTCTTTCCGATCACCATTTGTTCTTCGTGAGAGTAGAAGTCGAAGTGTATTAGTTTAACCCACATAATTGTAGCGATTGACCTTGCGATTTATTTATTGTCATTTCAAATGCTTTTATTATTATTTTAGTATTGTAAGTAATGTGTTATGCTATAATTTTTCAAAGAGAATAATTTTTGTTGATCATACAGTAAAAGCCAAGATTTAAGTTGAAATGATTTATTCATTATTATAATTGGTAAAGTAGTTTATAACTTTTTTGAATTAATAAAGATAGATAAAGAAGGTGACAACAAACGTGTGACCCATCCAGCAAAACGGATCTTAATAATAAAAGTCAGGAGCTAAAGAGAGAAATAAAGAAATTGAATGATAGATCTCTGAACTATTACATAGAAAATTTAACAGCTACTAAAGAAACAAATTATTCTTTATGGAAAGCTACGAGTAAAATGAAAAAGTCTATTGTGCATTCTGCACCACTGACGAAAAATGATGGCTCATGGGCAAGGAGTGATAAAGAAAAAGCTGACACTTTTGCAGATCATCTCGTTGAAATTTTTAAGCCCAATGAAATGAACACTGTTATTGATCTAAATGAAATAAATAACCATGACGACATAAATATTCCCTTAATAAGTCGAAAAGAAGTAATTAAGGAAATCAAAAACCTAAAATTAAATAAAGCCCCAGGATTTGATTTAATAACTTCAAATGTGCTGAAAAATATACCCAACAAAGCTCTCACACTCTTAGTATATATAATGAATGCCTGTATTAAGCTTAAATACGTACCCAGTATATGGAAAGTTGCAGAGATTATAATGATCCAAAAACCAGGAAAGCCTGCTAACGACACCAAATCCTACAGGTCGATATCTTTGCTCTCTACAATATCGAAGTTGTTTGAAAAATTATTATTGAGAAGGATTCAACCGCTCATAGAAAACAGGAATATAATACCTAATCACCAATTTGGGTTTAGGCAAAAACACTCAACAATAGATCAAGTACATCAAATAACGGACATTATAGAAAGGGCACTGGAAAATAAACAACTTTGTTCTTCAGTATTTCTAGATGTAGCCCAAGCTTTTGATAAAGTTTGGCATGAAGGACTCATAACAAAGTTAAGGTGTTTGCTCCCTAAAAATTATGTTGAATTATTTTCATCATATCTCTCAAATAGAGTTTTCCGAGTTAAAAATGAGAATGAATACTCCTCTCTAAGAAATATATAAGCTGGAGTACCGCACGATAGTATACTGGGCCCAATGTTATATTTGTTATACACCTGCGATATACCCGAAGTAGAAAATATAAAAATAGCAACCTTTGCAGATGACACAGCGTTGATGGCTGTTGAAGAGTTGGTTCTACTGTAGAAGAAGCTGCAAACAAACTGCAAAAAGCTAATAACAAAATTTCCAAATGGTGCAAAAAATGGAAAATTAAATTAAATGAAGCCAAATCTAGTTTTGTAAACTTCACCTATAAAAACATATTAACTCCTCTCTCAGTTAAAATTAATGATGTCGTGATTCCATACGAGAATGAAGCTAAATATCTTGGAATGACCTTGGATGCAACTGAAATGGAAAGAACATGTGAAAATCAAAAAACAAGAAAAAATATAGTTCAAATATAGAGAAATATGGTGACTGATTGGGCGGAATTCTACGGTCTCGACCTATAACAAAGTTTTGATGTATAATCAAATATTGAAGCTACTCTGGGCATACGGTATTCAAATATGGGGATGTGCTAAACAAATCCATATTCAAACTATCCAAACGTTCCAAAATAAGGTACTGCCTAGCATAGTCAATGCTCCATGGTATGTTCGCAATGCCGATATTCTCCGAGATCTGAAGATCTTATGTATAAAAGGCGAAATAATGAATTGCGCAGCACGGTATAAAACTCGTCTGATCCAACATGTCAATACCGAAGCTTATAGCTTAATTGACAATAAAAGCTTTGTTGAGCGACTAAAACGAACAAGACCACTTGAGTTAGGTTAAAACCTTTTATCTATTAAAAACTTATTGAATTTTGGTAGATCAAAGGTATCTTAGTTTCTTTGAGTTAAATCTAAATTAATGGTTAGTTTATAAGACTAGTTTTAGTGTTGCAATAATGATGGGAGTTTTTAGTGGGTTGAAGTCCCACAGTCTTTCAAATTGCCTTCTCCGGTAGTCCCTGAAGCCTCTTTCGATGATTTACTACTATCTGGAAAAAAAATAAGTTTCTAATAATTGGGTTAGTGGTAATTTTTCTGGTATTACAATCCTAACGAAATTTTTTTATACCTACATATTTGCAATAATTTAAACATTATAACTAATCTGATCTGATTTTTATTTAAGGCTACCCTGTACCTATATTATCTATATATAATCAGAAATTAGTTTATTTATTTGTGGGAAATCCAGAAATTGTTTATAAATTCGAACTAATATTAATAATTTATTGCATTGGTAGCACACATATTGCATCATTTCAAGTTCATAAGATTTTGTTATCAGGCAAATGCGAGGAACTGAAGTTAATAAATTTTTAATCTGATACCATTGCATAATGTTAACTGATTGATATTTGGTTAAAGCTTTACTGAACCTGCTACTTTTAGTTTTAGCGGTTGAGGGAGAAATGTCTATCAAAATCTTGTTCAATAAAATGATCATTAATATATCTAAAGATTTATTTATTTATTATTTATTAATATTTAGACATAATTTATTTATTTATTAATATTTAATTTAATTAAATAAAACACTTGTTATTGTTTCACTGATTAAGAAATTATTAACATTTTCTTTTATATTTTATTTTAACATTTTCATAAAAATAAATAAAATTTGAGTCGACATGTTTTGTCCTTCTAAGACATTATCAAGACTAAAGAAATACAATAAAATTTAAATTTAAAAGATGAAAATTAAAATGTAACTAAGAAAAATACATATTCAATTTAACGTTAATATATTATTTTATAATAGTAGGTAAACAGTAATCAATTTTTATCTTTTATTTTTAGAGAACAATTATATATACCAGTATAAAAAATAGTAACTGGTAAATTACTTGTAAAATTATACATTTATTAACAAATAAAACAACACACATCTATATCTATATTATAAGACACAAGAGCACGATTAGTGAAAGCTCTTTTTTATCATTCAATCAATCGGCGATGATGCAGGCCGCGGCGATCAAAATCAATTTTTGTTTTATCTATATTATAATATACAAGAGCACGATTTTGAAGACTCACTTTTCGTGGTTTTTCGTATGCTTCGTTTTTTTTTTCATTCAATCAATCAGTGATGATGCAGGTTGTGGCGATCAAAATCAATTTTTATTTTATGTGTATATTTTGGGTAAACAATTTTTATAAGATATTAGCTGAGTTGGTTGAAACATCATTTAATATCAGAAATTTTTGTCGATTCTCTTTTGAGTCAAATTCTTTTTATTTATTTTTTTTATTTATCGCATTTGGTTTTTTGCACTTTTAGTAGGAAAAAAAATTAATTAGTAGTATATAATTATTAATATAAGTTTTAATATCACAAATTTTAGTGAGTTCGATTCTCTATTAATTCAATTTTTTTTTTATATTAAATAAATATTTTTTATATCTTATATTATAATACACAAGATGAACGACGTGGTGAGTAAAAAAGCAAAAATAATTGAATAGTAAATTATTTACACCACAAAAATATTAAAATTTTAGCAAGTTCTTGGTGCTGAATACTTAAAACATTTTAAATATTTACACCAAATAGTGACGGTTATTTTCAAGTTGAGCGCCATCTATATTATAAAAGAAATTTCCATTACGAGAAATTTTTAAAAATTCTTCATAAAAATTCTGTCATTTTAAATACACACAATAGAAAAACGTACAAAAATTGAAAACAAAACAGAAAAACAAAAATCAGATCAGATCGCTCTTCAAAAGTGATATAATAAATGTCAGTTCATTTGCTTCTGCTATCATTAAAAAAAATATATGCAGTAAAACACGGTTATAGTCATTTGCTAAATTTCAGTAATATTTCTGACTATAACCGGTTTGTGACTATAGGCGTAGTAAAAAAAAAATTGCATCTTTATAAACAAAATCAAATTCAATAAAATATCTTTCATATAACAATTTTAAACTTTATTTTATTCATAAATAGTAATTGTGTTATGTAATCACAAAATATACATATTTCTAATAAAGAACAGAAAAAAACTATGTATAAATCAGTGTTTTAATAAAATACTTCACTGTTGACCTATTGTTATAACAAAATTATGACTACAAACGTTTTTGACTACAAACGAATTAAAATATATCGATCTACTACTTTGAGAGTTAATGAGATTTTATTGTGTTAAGTTATATTGAAATTAGTGTTAATTTCGTCATAAATTATTAGGTATTATACTTTAATTTCATTATATAATATATTCATTTGACATGTTGTAAGCGAAAATTTACAAAACACAGAATTTGATTTAAGATGTAAATATCAAGTAGCGGGCTCTCATTAGTTAAGTCTAACTGGCTATTTAGTAAGTTGCCTTTTTCATTTTAATTTATTAATATGAAAAATTTCATATTTATCCAAAACTCTGCTGCCTGTTAATTCCTTTACCAATTCTAATTTGTCTATATCGGTAAAGTGGGCTGAAGATTTTAAATGTTGAGCTAAGCCTGATGACAGATAAGGAGAACATATACCGATTTTATATGTTCGGTAGATCTAATTTGGATGAGGGTTCGTTTTGTTTTGTCAACATATACTCCATCACATCCTTCACATTGAATTTTATAAACTCCACTTTTTGTTAAAATATTTTCTGGCTTCGGTTGTCTTATGTTATTATTAACAAAAATATTTTTTAAAGTGTAATTATTGAAAAGTACCGGTTGTATATTGGCAGCCCTAAGTGGTTTCATTAAATATTCGGAAATGTTTTTCATATACGCTATTTTTCTATAATTAATTATTTCCTTACCATCGTAAATTTTTGGAAGATATCAAATTAAAAATGTATTTTCTAGATTTAGATTTTAAAATTTTGTAAACCAAGTCTTTTTTTTTTTTCTTTTTTTTATCCATTATTTGTTGCAATGTCACTGAGTTTTGTTCTGAGCTACTAGATAAATGTAGACGCATATTATTTTTCAGCTTCAAAATTTTAATGTGCCTGAGAAGGAGATTATATTCGAATTTTATCAGCTTTTTTACCTATGTATGTAATTGGCAATGTTTGGACGATTCCATTTTATGAAAAGAGAAAAAGACATTTTTGTTTATTTTAAAGTAAATATCTAGGTATACCAATTTTCAGGTCTAAACATATCTGATTTTTAAAATATTTTTGATAGGTGCTAGAAGTTGTATGGCAGCTACCCAAGCCCTTCAGAATATTGAAAAATATACGTATTTGTTAATTTTTGAGAAAGTATTTTAGACTAATATTTAAAATAATCTTGATCCTTCCTTTCAAAGGAAAAAAAATCCTTCAATTCAATAATGAAGAAAAAATGTCAGTATTCTCTGTCAAAGGGTTAAAAGTTGAAGGATTATAACACTAGTTCAATTACCAATATAGTTTTTTAGAGTAAGTTTGATTAATTTTTAGAATACAAAACAAAACCGGCAAAGTTTAACTTTCCAATCAATGGTCCTATACAGTCAGAATCAAATTGTTTAAATTGCATTTTATGACAAATTGAGTTTTGTAAATATTAAAAAATTAAACTTACAACTAAATTTTGAAAATTTTATTTAATAGTTTCAATAATTTTTACAATACTCTATGATATCTTCTATACATGAAAAAATTACACAATCTTAAAATTTATCTCATCACAATTATACTTTAGTCATGCCAGAACTCGGTGATTCTAAAGTTATCTTTTCATTCTTTTGTTAACTTTAAAAAATTAGGCCACTTTGAAATCTCATTAAATAATTTGTCACCTGGACTAAGTGTTGCTACTAGTTGACGTTGACCATATAAAATGTAATCATATGTCAAATCTCCGAATGCTATTCCATCATTAATAAGCAATTTAGCTGAATTTAATTGTTCATCTGTTGGTTGAACAGTCATAAAATTACCAATAAAAGCAATACAAATGCTATCTTCATTATAGCCTTTGGTATGTGCTCCAATTTTATTCCAACCACGACCCTCATATACAGAGCCATCACCACCAATTAAAAAATTATATGAAATATCATTATAACCCTTTTCATCAATATGATATCTTTGCATACTTCTAACCTTCGGTGAGCATTCAATCTGATTTCAAAATTGAAGCATTAATTTACTGATAAACAATAATTGATTTAACTTACTTGCGTCTGACATTCAGGTGATGCTGTATGAGCAATTATTACTTTTTTTACTGGAATTTGTAAATTATCTAAATTTGCGGTGGGTTCTCTGGCCAACCATTTATTTCTGGAAACGAAATCGATTGAGTATTCTGAAATAAAAACGGTATACAATAAGAAGAAAATCTCAGTTAATTGAAAAACTATCGATTTGACCTACTATTATTATCTTGAACTATTGATGTAGAATTTAAATATTCGGTAAAATGTGACCATTTTTGAATTTCCATGAATAATGCTCGGCCTGGACTTTCAGTGTTTATTAACTGTCGTTGACCATACAATTTGTAACTAGTTGCCAATTTACCTAATTGTAAACCTTTGTCAATAAGAAATTTAGCTGCATTTAATTGTTGTTGTGGCGGTTCCCGACGTGAAAATGTACCAATAAATGCAATACCAAGACTATCTTTATTAAATCCTTTAGTATGTGCTCCGATAAAATCCCAACCACGACCTTCATAAATAGCACCATTACCACCAATAAGAAAATTATATGCAATATCATCGAATCCTCTTGATTCCATATGAAACATTTGAATAAATCTTGTTTGAAACGTACACGAAGCCTGAAATTAAAATTTTTATTTTACTTTTGTTATTAAAATTTATTTTTTCAAAAATTTTCATTTTACTTGAGTTGAACATGATTCTGTGGCGGTTTGAGTTATTATCACATTTTCAATTTTGTTTTCGAATTTAAATAGATCTTCATTTGGAGGTTGTGCTATCCATTCAGATCGTGATATTATGCGATATGACTCAACTTTTTAAAAATAAATTATAATTTTCAAAATTTTAGTAATTTCAATATAGATTACTAAATTGTTTAGTAAATTTATAGCTAAGTGTTATAGACTTACCATTTTCAATATTTGAATTAATATGAGGAGAATTAGTTAAATTTCTAAGATCTGCACATGTCACAACTTGTAATAATCCTATTGTCAGAGCAATATCAATTATTAGTTTCATCTTGAATATTTTTTTCTATACTGACTTAAAAGTAGAAATTAATTTCACTTATGTTATTAAGATGTGGTGATCAGCAATTAATAAAATCTTTATAAAACGTAATAATTTTAAAAAATAAAAATCCCCGACAAAACAAGAATATTTTTTTTAGATTAAGTCTAATAAAAACAAAATAAGTGTTCAAAAACCATTTTATTTTTCTAAAGAAAATTTTTTTGGGGTCAAAATAAGACTATGAATTTTGAGATGAGCTTCAGAATATGAATTATGATAAGCTCTAGAGAACAGAATATAAAAAAAATATAACAAGCAAAATGAATGAAAGCTTACTAAGTGTTTAATAAATATATATAATATTTAATAAACATTATAATATATACAGATACAGAACTAAAATATTAACACATTAGTATAAAGATATTGCTAATCTATTAAAGTTTGAGTGCAGTTTAAATAATTATTACACATTACAACTCAAAACATCAACAACAATGTAAAGTAAATATCGTTGGCTTATGGCTAGTTTGTTCTATATGCCAAAATGTAATTTTAGAGAAAATTGAAGTTGAAGTTTGAAATGTAATAGAAAGAAAACCTAACGATAGAATTCAAAAACAGATAAAAAAAACATACAACAAAATAAATTATGTTCAAATTTAAGAAAAGTAAATAATTTCAGTTTGTTCCATATCCACTTTTGTTAATAGATTTGTTCGCTCTGTCTGATGTAGAACAAAAAAAATATTATAAATAAAATATAATACATAAAATATTTTTATGGAACAAACTAGCAACAACTAAAATAAGTAATTCTGTGCAATACATTAGCAATATGTTCCAAAGTTGTGCAAATTGTCACATCATTCTATAATTATTGAATAAAAGCTTAAAATATCGTTATAACTTAACCAAGTTTGTTAAACAAAACAAAATAAAATTAAAATTAAATTATATAATACAATTAATTTTATTCGGGTAGTATAATACAATTTTTTATAAAAAAAATCAAAGCTTTCTTTGCTATTAGAGGCTAACTAGCTATTTAAAGGCTATGAATTTCGATGCGAAAACAAATCTTTAATATTTTCTTTTTTTATAGGTGTAGGTATGTTCTTGCAAAATAGATAATCTTGAAAAATATAAATTTTCTGGAGTTGGTAATATTTTTTTTAAGGTTTTAATTTTAATGATATTTCAAATTCAGTCATACGAAATGTTTTGTATATTACTGCAAAAGTCCCTGCAGAGTTATCTTTTTCATATAAAATAGATTTTATCTTAAAAAATTAAACTTGAGCGTAATTGAATTTTGTTGCAGGTACACTATAATTTTTTAAATCAATTTTTGTAATTTGCAGAATTCTAAGTTGTATATTTCTATTATTAAATGTTTTAAGGAATCTAATAAGGTGTAAAGGACTGTTAATTTCTTTATTTTTGAAAAACCAGTCCATTACAAAATTAACACAAACTAAATCTTGAATGTTAGAGGGCCCCGACTAAAAAAACTTTTGAGATATTGAATCTAATATTAAGTTATTTGAATGCAAAAATATTTTTAGTGCTCTGCTATTGAATTTATTTTTGTTTGGGGGGACTCGACTCACTCCAAAGTGTTAATCTTTTAAATTCCTGACTAATTTACAATTTTATCTAAAGCACTAGCGATATCATTACCGGAACGACCACTATAAACTTCAGACCATACAACGCAGTAGAAATTTTTTTTTTGTAATGTGCATTATCTATATTGCTCCCATCAATGGCACGTTCGGCTTTACAAGCATTTTTTTTTTAATTTGATGATTATCATAAACTAGCTTTTCTTATTATGAAGATTGTTCATTTCATGTAAACAGGAAGCAAACTGAGAAAAATTTTAAATGTTACCGTTATAGAAGGTTATTCATATATAGTCCGAATTCATTTCATTATATTAAGTATATGCATGGAACAAACTTAAACAAACAAATCGAACTTTTGTTTTGTAGCATGCTTATTGCCTTTACTAATAAAATTTTGTTTATTTATGCACAAACTATTTTAACGAATTAGAAAATATGTTTCTTCAACCTCAATAGGAATTAAGTTATATCACAAATAATTTCTATCCTTATGGTACATTTCAGTTGTAACGGCATTATTGTAACTAATTGTTCCACATTCAAAATATTGGGCCATTTCCAACTTTTTGGCATATGCGACAAGCTAGTATAAGTAAACTAATAAAGAACTGGACATGAAACAAATTAACAAGTAATTATCTAACTAACTGAAAGAAATATAATAAAACGGATTAAAGATTATGAAAGATCACATTAAAAAACCATGGAAAGCGATCCTAAGTCAAAAAAGTCAAATGTGGCGTATGGAACACACTAGCAATAAGCCGACGATATGGCGCATCATTTTTTTTCATTTAATTTTTATTATTTGCCTTTAATATACAAACTTAAAACTATCTCAGCCTATAAAAAGTTGGAAAAAAAACGGCTTTAATGGAACTAGCAGCAATAAACATTTAAATTAATTAATAATTTGTTTTTTGTACATTCATAATTTTTTTTGCATGTTTACATACTACTTTCTTATATGTGTAAAAATAAGACTGAAAAAATCAATACTATGTCTTGGTACGATATGTATCATCTCTCATCATAATGTATTAATATTACATCTCACTACATTCCACTTCTCCATACACCTATAACTTCCATAATAATAATACATTAGAAAAAATGGATTTATTCTCTCAATTCTTATTTTTTCATTATTATTATTTTCATTATCATTATTATTGACATTATATTTCATGTTATTAAAAAAGCTTCAGACAGCAAAACAAAATTAGTATATTATATTATAAGAATAGTATAAGTTAAATTCAATTCAATGAATTTTGAATCAATATTCAAATGTGTCCAAATGCTATATACAATCAATAATAATTATTAGTATTAGAACTTTGTTTTTATTTTTTTACATTGTCATAAAGTCTGTCCATGATGTATAGCTACAATAAGTGAGCAAATACATAAGAAATTATATGTATTAATTTTTTCGTCGTAAACTTTTAATCGGTGGTCGGATTTGTGTTTATGTATTTTTTAAAAAAAATGTCATTAAACATAATAAGTTCACAAAAATTGAATACATTTTCAATAACACTTTAAAATTAAAGATGCCCTTAATTCAATAAATTTATCAAAATACTTTCATCACATCAGTATAATTCTTATCCAAAGCACTTTAAAAAAAAAAGTCCTTCAATCTGAATGAGTTTATAAAAAATAAAATTTAATTTATCAATTTTTATCTTATCAGTAAGAAACAAGCTCTAATGACATTTAAATAAATTCAATTTCAATAATATTTAATTTAAAATCAGTTTTAAAGAGTTTACCAATCGTTAACCATCGTGATTATAATGAAAGCTATACTAAGTTTTTGTCTTATAATAGCTACTGTTCAATTGATTGTAGTTAACAGTTTTTCATCTCGTATAGCCTACGGCGATTTAGCCCAACCAGGACAATTTCCATATCATGTTTTATTTAAAATTGATAATGATTACAATTATAATTGGTGTGGTGGTGCTCTAATATCAGAAAAATTTATCCTTACAACTTCTGAATGCTTAGAAATTGGGTAAGTCTTAGTTGTTTAAATGCTTAGCTTAATAAGAATAATTAAATTAGAAATTATAGTTGATTATATCGTTGGTGTACTGTATATTCAATATAAATATAGTGTACCATATGAACAATATAGTTTAAAATTCGGTTTTATTATCGGTCTAGCTTCCCTAAATATTTAAAAAAAAAAAACTAGGAAAATTTATAAATATTACAAGACATTTCCAATGTAAATTCGATTTCCTTAACAACCATGGACAAAAAAATCTATCAATATTGAAATAAATATACAGCTACAGTAATGGCCAAATACAGCTATAGCCAAATAAATAGCACACAATTAAATTTTTTTTATTGTTGGGCCATTTCTACAGAAATGCATCCAAAATTATGAACTAATGTATTTTAGTTTTCTTGAAATATTACCAGGAATTATATATATAATATATATAATTTCTGATATTACTTTATTATTTACACAAACAATGAAATATGTACTATTAATAGAAAAATTAGAATACAAAAATTAACGGTTATTTCTATTAATGATAAAATTGCTTGGCCAATAGCACAAATGAATTGTTTATAATTAGTTTGAATTAACACTATAGGTATCGTAGTTAACATTTTATACTACAGTCGAAGTTTATATTCTTCAAATTTTTCTTCATCCTTCATCATTTAATACTCCAACAACATCAAAATTTAATTATTTACTCATAATTTATTTAATATAGATCACCACGTAAGGCATACCTTGGAATTACAAATATTACAGATGAATTAGAAACATCGAAAGTTGTTCAAATTTCAATTGATCCTGATAATGATTTTATATTCTCACCAAATGATGGAAAATTAGCTTTAGTTGAAATTAAACAAAATTTTCAATTTTCAAGTAAGTAGACCTAGTGAAAACTTTAAAACTAAATGAATTTTAATGACACATTTTTAAATAAAAAAAAAATTTAGATACTATTCAACCTGTAATTTTACCAAGTTCCACTTTATCACAACACGAACTAGAAGGTAAGAAGGCTATTTTAACTGGTTTTGGTGTATCACTTTTGAGGCATGCTGATACCTCTAAATTTTTAAGATTCATTGAAGTTGATATAATTGAACAAAATACCTGCCTGAAGAAATATCCAGAATTTTTTGATAACCATTTCTTATGTTCAAGCAATGTTAATGGAAAATCAATTTGTTTTGGAGATCAAGGTGGACCTTTAGTTATTAAAGATTTAAATGATAAAAATATTTTAATTGGAATTGCTTATGCGCAAGGACCATTTTGTGGTGATGATAAATGGCCAGGAGTTTATGTTAAATTAGCATCATATGTAAATTGGATTAGACATGTAACAGCTATTAAAGAATAAATTTGAAATAATATAGATAGATATACATTGTTGTTTTAATTTAAGCATTACTTTAACAATTGAACATTTTTAATAAAAGTTAAATATTTATTTTAAAGTTTATATAACTTCAACAGAATTAAAAAATAATATAGTTTTCCGAATTAAAAATAATAATCGAAAAGTCGATTTGCAAAAATCTTAGAAACCATTAGAAGTGATCCAAAAGAGATTTCTCTCAATTTTGTTTTGCATTTTCTTGAAAATTACAATCGTAGTAAATTATCATAATTCCAAAATATCCTAGTAAAATGTCATGTTAAAATGAACTATATTACTTTTGATGCAAACCTTTGAACAATGTTTATGTTGAAAATTACTGAAAAAGACAAAGACTGTTTTGGAAAATATTTAAAAGAAAATGAAAAGACATTTTTCTGAAATAAAATTAATGCTTATAAACTTTAAACAAAATTTAATTGATTCAAGTTACAACTTTTTTTCTTTAATTGAATGATTTAAATTTCAATATCTATCATTACTATATAAATTCTATCTACATACATTATCTATATTAGATTATTAATAACGTTCCATTTCCAAGTTATATTGTTAAGTTAAGATAAATTTATTTATTTAACAGGCCCATTAGCTCAGTTGGTTAGAGCGTCGTGCTAATAACGCGAAGGTCGTGAGTTCGATCCTCCCATGGGCCAATTAATTTTTTTTATAAAACTTCGTATGTAAATTAAAAAAATTAAATTTTTTTTTTTAATTTTGGAAATTAAATTAATTAAACACAAATTTAATGTTTTTAAATGTAAAATGTATCTTAATATTTATTCGATATCATGAATTCAATTAATTCACTAGAACTTGTCATTTTTATTGCACAACGAAATAAATAAGTTTCATCATCCAAATTTTTACAAAGTTTAAATATTGCATATGTTTAGGAGAAGTAAAGTTTTATTTTTATAGAAAAACTTTTGAATTCAAAAGTTCTTTTGGGTGTTAAGAAAATTATTTTTATAGAATTTAAAAATAAATTCGTTTATTATGTATGCTATGTACATATACATCCATATATTCAAATTGAATCAATTTGAATTACTCGGGCAAAGTTAAATTTGATAAAAGGAAAATAGAAAATTATTTTGATTTTTAAAAACTAGAGGTATTACTACAGATATAAGCACTTATAATAAGGTATATATTTAACAGTGCGGAATATGTATATGTATATGTAATGTATTTCATTTTACCTACTGGATATAAAATTAGGTAAATTTTGTATAGATGCAACACAAAAAAAAAAACTGAGAGACAGATCATTACAAGCCACACGAACATTTAAATTAAAATTAAGTAAATTAAAAATTATCCAATATTGTTTAAATTTTTTTTTTTAATTTAAAGAAAAATTTTATGTTAAAAAAGTAAAATAGAATTGATGAAATAGATGTTCATGGAGAAAATAAATAAAATATATTTGACGTAGAAGTATTAGAAAACTCTTTTCTTACTATAACATTTAGAATATTAGAACATTTTTGTATTAACAAGTTAGTTTCCGACTAGCTATTAATTTAGTCACAATAACATTGAAATATTGAAAAAATATAAATGCATGTGTTGGCAACATTGTGTTTTAGATGAAGAAGATAGGAATAAATTCTTAGGAGTAATAATTGATTCCAATCTAACACGAAACGTTCATACCGAAACTGTAGTAAATAAATTAGGTTCATTAATGATATTTCCTTCAAGTTTACGAACGTAATACCAAACCAGTACACATGTATTTTGTTGGCACAACTATGTATTTTGCATTGGCACATTCTATTAGGTTGTTATATGCTGATGTATATATTCTTCTTAATATTTTTTTATTAAATTTAATTTCAACAAATTCTAATGAAATTCTGTTTTGAAATTAAAAATAAATCAAAATTTAATATCATTGACATTCTATTTGAAAAAACAGTTTTAAAAATTTAAAATTGCACATTTTACCATTTTGCCAGTACACCATGTTTTTGACTTTAATTTTCAATTCCGAATATGACTAATTTTTATTGGATAACAAATTATGCGATCAAAAGTTATTTATTGTATTTGAGCGCAGTTGAAGTTAACAGTTGAAGTATTGGGAAAGACGAAAATCGAATCTTATTACGGTAAGTGTATTTTAAATATTCTTTTTCAAACACTAAGAACAAAAAAAAGTAGGCCTCTTAACTGTTAATCGTCATCTATTCTTCTTCAGGTCAGAGTTATCCTTAACCGCATTTACAATTTTCCTCCATTCTATACTCTATCTTGTGCAATTAACCGTCATCCGTTAGCTTCAATCCTTGGGCAGTGTTGTCCTCGATTTCGTTTAGTCATCTTAATTTTAATCTAATTTTTGCTCTAGTATTATATGGTACTGCATCTAATATTTTTTTTTGCATGCTTAGATCATTCATCATTACCACAATGTCCTGCTCATCTTAGTCTTTGTGCCTTAACAAACTTTACAATATACGGGGTTGTCCAGAGCATGCGTATCAGTTTTTTAAAAGGGAAAGGAGCCGTTATTTTAAATTTTAAAAAAAATATTAACTAAGTCCAGTAGGGTGCTCTATCGATTAAGAAACTTTTGTAGAGTAATTTTTTTTTTTTTTTTTTTTTTTTTTTAGTTTAAACGTCGTAGGTACCCAAAATTGAGATACAAAAATATGGTAATATAAAAGACAAATTTATTTTTAAAAAAAATTATTATAAATTTTGATTTACGAAAGGAAAATGTAGAGGAGTTTTGTTTTATTTTATTAATTTTAAAGAAAAATACTGAGAAAACAAAAAAAAAAATCATTTAACATAAGTTTCTTATTTTTTGTTGTAGAATCCGAATTGGCATAAAAAAGTACCTGTTCGCATTTGAAAATTTTGATTTCGGCCTATTTCGGCGAATTTCGGGCTTAAAACACCTTTTTTCGGTCCTTCCCGGAAGTTGAAAATATAGTTTATAATTTTTTGAGAGCACCCTCACTTTAGTTTAATACTTTTTTCGTTAAATTTTAAAATAGTGGCTCCTTCCCCTCTTAAAAAACTGATATGCATGCTCTGGACAACCCGGTATAATAAAACTCTGAACTTTTACAAATACTAGAAACGAGATTGATGAAAAGGCTTAACAAGAATTTAATTTCGAATATATTTTGTAGAATATGTGTTGCAGGGTCTATAACTAAAACATTTTTAAAAATAAAGATTGAAAACTCTAGGTATGTTTCACTCAAAATTAGTCTTCTTGATGATGGTCTAATCGAAATCTATAGTTTTAAATTAAATAATTCTCAGAATACATTAGATATGTATATATAAACTTTGCAAATGTGTTGGATATTTTAAATAAATATAGTTTTAGAATCTAGTATGTTAGGAAATAGAGATGAAGTGGTTCGCCTAGTGTTTCGTTCCTAAATACATACATACTTTCATATCATAGTCACGGATACCTAGCATATACTAACACTGTATCACTCAAATTGCAATCTTTCTGTTTTCGTCAAACATATAATGTTTCTCCGATTAGCTCTATTAATTAGCTGAAATATATGAGATGAAGTAGCTTTTCTAATTGATAAACTACATAATTCGTTTCTCCTATTAAATCGTGGTGACCGAAGCTAGACAAAGTAAAATAGGAATATTATATCAAGTCAAGTACTTACATTGTATCAAATTAAGTACTTGTGGAAATAATGATTACTGAAACTGAAACTCAGTTCCAAAATTACAATATCTGAGCTTCCAAGCAAAATGAAAGGGATTAATGATTTTGTATGACAATAATTAAATCGACTTTGGTCTTAGCTATCTTATGAAAATTACGTATGAATAATCTTTCTAATCCAGTAAAAATGTTTCTCTTAAAAAAATTATAGTAAACACTTTTTTTTTTAATTTGAAAAATTAATAAAATTAGAAAATTTAAATCTCAAAAAAAAAAAAAAAAACAATAAGAATACTGTCCATAAAATTCACCCTTTACAAATTTACTATTTTATTTATTGCATAACAAAACAAACTTGACTTAATATTTTCCAAAAAATCTCGTAATTATTTAATGATTAGATTAAAATTGTTTTATTTTTTAAAATTTATGTGACCGCCTGAAAATTAAATCGAAAAAATAAAAAAATAAAATATTTACGGTAATCATTTAGGGAGTTTAATTTTTTGTTTACATTTCACTTTACATTAAATCCTCTTTTTCCACCGAAAATTGTTTTTTTGGACCATTAAAATTTTCTTTCTTATTTTGAAAAACCTCTAATTCGATCCTAAATTTAATTTTCATGTCATTTCCGAAATATAAGCAAAATGCAATTTGAAAACATTTAAATAGAAAAAATTAAAAATGTTGTAGGACAGACATGGCCATGTAATTTTCTGTTTTTGTTTTTTTGTTTTAATTACTTAATTCCCTTATTTTCATTTCGATTACCTTATTCGGAGCGTGGGTTAATTAAAACATTTTTATAGTGAGCTTTTTGACATATTAGTTAGGTAGATCATATTATATTATGGTCACAGTCCATAGACGTCAACTAAGTGAACTAAATTGGCCAAAATAAAATAACGACTTAAGTCATTCTAATTATATATAGTTAGAGTTAGAATAACAAATGTTTTTACCAATTTAATACAGTTGATAATAAACATGAAAAGTTCTAAAACAAATTTTTTTAGACATTCTGTTAAAGTCTTATGATTCAATTCAAATATATTCTTATAATTTGTAATAAAAAAAAACATATATCTAAAAAGTAATGAAACGTCCCTTAAGTTCTTTTGTTCTGAACGAATTTATTTTATTTATTTATTTGAATACATTTATTTTAAAAATAAGAATGAGTAAAAGTAAAAATTAATAAAATAATGATGGCTATATTTCTCGAACCCACTGCCATTTTCCCAGTTGATTATTATTTTCTACAACTAAAACTATGAGACATCGTTAATTAAATAAGAATATGAACCATAATAAACGATGTATGAAATTTAAGTAAACGAAATTTAAGCTCATAAACTTAACCAGCTTGCTATACTACCCATACTATAAATAACAGCCAATATGCAGTAATCAATCGTACTCTAATAAATCAAAATATCATTACAATAAAATTAGATACGAATTTGATATCCAATTACAGTCAACTATATATGGTTATTTAAGCGTAATTCTTTAGTTGTCAGTACAAAATTAAATTTTAGTATGTATAAATGTATATAAACAAATATTATTGAAGCATGTTACAGTATCAAATTATATAGAACTGGTTGTAAAAAAAATATGCTTAAAAATGATAAAAACCCTTGATAATTTTCTACGCTGTCATTGATAAAATAAAATAACTTTTCCCGGCAGAACATTAGCCGGTCCAGCATTAAAAAAAAAACATTTCTTTCATCTCTATTTAAATATTTAATTCAAAACAAAGTTTTCTATTTCTGCAAAACAGTTTATTTTTCTTAACATATCGTCCAATTTAAGCATAATATTTATATCTTTTTCTAATCTCTTTGTTTCTATCACCATGGAATCACCGATGTACAACTAACTGTCAATTCTGGTTTAAAATTTTCTTTTGCATACAACGGAGACACCTAACTGAAATGAAGAAGATGATAGATTTGTAATTTTAGCACAAATTGAAAAAATAGCCAATATTGCCCTGGTATGTTCTGGAGTGGCAACACGTAAAACGTTTACGTTCAAAAATCAACGTGAAGTATTTTAATGTCAAAGATTTTTTTTGATAGCATGTAAAACATCACGTAGAAAATTTATTCCGAAAACTCGAAAAAATATTCCGAATGTTCGAAAATTATGTTGACAATCAAATTAACCTATTTAAAACTTCAAAAAACATACGTTTTTCAAATTTAATGGAGGTTTGAAACAAAAAGAAATGAATTTAAATTTTTTAGAATTTTTTTTTTGAATTCTTCTATTTCGCCTTATTATTTTCAATTTTGATGAACAAAATTGTTATATAAAAATTCGCAATAAATAAAAAAGCAAATAGACTAAAATCAAAAAAATAAATAAATAAAATAAATGTAAACAAACCAATTCAACCAATTCAATCAATGAATTAGAATATTTACAATGAACTAATAAATATAGTTTTTTATTTAAATAAATTAAAACACTCAATTATTAAGAAATTTAAAAAAAAATTATTTTATTATCATATGAAAAATGCTTGAATTATCACAGAAATAAAATAATTTTGTTATGTCAAACAAAAATACTTCAATTATTCCAGAAATAAAATGTTATCAAAAGAAATTAAAAGTAATATTAATATAATTATTAAAAACTATAAAATTTAATGTTCTTAAGAAATTTTATTATAAATATAAATATTTTTATTACCGTATAAATTTTAGTCCACGGTAAGAAAAATCCAACGTTTAAAAACCAACGCTCTCGTTAAAAAAAAAATATACTTGACGTTAGTTACATGCTACCGAAAAAATGTGAACTTTACGTTTTCGGAATTAAATCAACTTCAACGTTGCTTACATGCTACCAAAAGTGCTAATACGTCTTTTTGACGAACGTGAACAAGTTACGTGCTGCCAATCCTGAATAATAATATTATTGCTTCTGGTGTTTTTCATATTAAGAATGATTTTTAGAAAATCTAATGAATTTTTAAAGCTGGCAAATCAAGTTTTACCACCATGGCAACAACAGAAATATTTTTGTTCTGCTTGTTAATATTTTGCTTTACAAAATAAACATTCATTTGAATTTGAAGATGTAACGACATTGGTCAATTCGAAATATTTCGAGGTGGTTAATTTAAAGGCAAAAACCAGGGAAATTTTTAATTTAAATGTTAAATAGGTCCTTTATTTTTTAGATAATTTCAATTGTTTTGATGACTTTAAAAAATACTTGTAATTTGAAAAATTCATAATTCATTCATATTCAATTCATATTTATTTTATGGTGTTATGCTATTATTCAGATGATCTTATTTGGTTCTCGTATTAAATATATAGTTTTCCTATATATTTTCCTATGTGATTGGGTTTAGAACTTGAATATGGATTTATTTGAAAGATAGTACTAACTTCTCCGGAATAAAAATTGGTACTCTTAATCTTTTTTTTTTTAAATTTCTTAATCGGTAAATTTTGAGGTGATATTTTGAAAAGGCTTTACACTTAAATTTTGGATTACTGTCACTGCTTTTTACTTCAATTCGCCAGGGTGGAAAGTTTTACAGACATTATTAGCGTAATAATACTAATATATTAAATACCTTCCTTTTACTGAACTTATTCTAATATGTTATTAATTCAACAAATGTAGATTAATTACAATACAATGAAATAAAAGGAGGTGACGTTCGATGACATTGAATGTTGTACTTTTTACTTTTGACTTCTTTATGTTTTTCGTGAACATGAATAGCTAGCCATAAGCTTTATGAAAACAAAATAAAATATCCAACGGCAAGTTAGATGATTAAAGACATTCTAATATCACAATTATTGAAAGAATAGAGTACTAAACTTTCTAAAATAGAAGAAATAACGATATTGAAAATTAAATTTAATTGAATTATTCCGCAGTCCAACTTGCTCTATAATAAAATTAAAATTTAACTTTTTTTCAATTTGCCATGCTTGTAGCCATTTTATAAGATACTACCATACTATATATTATTCATGATTTTAAGACACTACAGATCGGATTACACAATATTCATACAATAATAAAATAAATAAAAAAAAAAATCTTGTTTATCAGTCAATTATGAGATGTTGCGCATTCCTGCACGATAAATTCTCTTCCAGATGCATATTGTATTCAACAATTTGTATTCTCTGGTAAAGAAATTCTGAAAACGCATTATTTATAGAAATTGAAAGAAAATCTAAGAAACAAACCTATTTTTAGAAAAAGAAAAAAATACAAATTTTTTTTTGTTATCACTGGATTTAATTTTTTTTCTAATTTTTGCTTTTGTTTGTAGTTGTTAACAAGATGATTTAAGAGTTGAATGTCAAATGAAGTCAAATTAGTGCTGATGTCGATGCAATGAACGACGAAAAATTTGAATGAAATTTAAATATAGATTTTGATTTATGATTTTATTCAATTGGAAATGATGTGTGCAGTTAAAATAAATTCTAATCATCGCATTATTATTATTGTTTCTATTTTTTAAATTTTTGGGATGTAGTTTCCAATTGTTTAGTTTTTTTTTTCCCATTTGTTATAATGTGAAAATTATAACGAAAATATAATGTATGTACCTTTAAGAAGGTTGAACATTTTTTCGTATTTCCGATTTTCGTTATAGTGAGAAAAGTCGCATTCAAATGGTAATTTTTTGTCAGTAAGTGAAATAAAAATATCAAGTTTTCAGCGGTTTCAGGGATTTTTATTTCAGTTTTGAATTTTAAATTGTTAATCAAAAATTATATTTCTTGCCTGTTTTAGACTCTTATTATTTCAGATTTTTTGTTATAGAATAAGCAGCCATTGACTGATATTAAAATGGCAATATTTAACGAATGAACTTCATTATATCGAACTAGACAAATGAGAGAAAATAAATATAAGCGTAATGTTATGGTATAATAGAAATGCAATGTTAATGCGACACTGCAGAAAAAATTTTGTTAAGTTATATCAAAATGTTGTATCAATCAGTACAGTACAGTACAGTACTGTTTCAATGACCCAAACCTTCTTCTTTTGCTAATGTTATAATTACCACATTTTATGTAAGACCCGATTCTGTATGTCATATTCTGTTACAGCTACTTATAGTTACCCAGATGTATTTGTTTTTTTTTTAATGTTTTTTTAATAGTATCAGAGCTTGTTCAAAAGAGCAAGAAGCTTAGCTAAAATAATTAAAACGAATATGAATTTTCATGGCAAATAAATAAACTTGATGTACTTAATGTACTTTCTTTAATCCAGATGTAACGCTAATCTTGATCATAAAATATTTCTATTAGGGCATCTACTGTAGACATAGCGGTAAAATTTTGAGCTCTTTAATCCATATTTATTTTTTATACTTTTGAAAAACTTAATTTCTGACTAACAATCTATATATTATCATAAGCCCCAACATTTCGATCTAATGTGTATTGAAACGAGCAATATACACAATTACATATAATAGAATTTGTTCCTTTAAAATGTTTATGATATATACCTACTTATTTTATTGTGGAAAACTATATCTATTATTGTATGTAGAGTAACATCGCTTTCATCACTCTACTATCAGTTTTCTCAAAATTAATGGCAAGAATAGTACAGGATTAAAAGCTACACTCAAAAGACACCAAGCAGGTTTTCACAGTGGCGTGGTGGAACACATCAACACATTAAGAATAATTTTTTAACAGTCCACTGAATTTAAAGCACCGCTAAATTTCATGTTTGTAGACTTTTAGAAAGCCTTTGATGTAGTAAGCCGTGAGTATCTTTGGGAATCGCTAAGTAAGACAAGTATTCCAGAAAAAATTACAGCCATAATCAAAGATGTTGCAAGGTGTCGCTATTTTATCGAAGACACCTGACAAATTACTTCAAGGTGTGTCAGGGAGTAAGGCAGGGCTGTATTTTATCACCCATAGTGTTTTTAGTAGTAATGGATGACATAATTACTACTACTATAGGTGAAAACGAGCGCAATGGTATCCATTGGCATCCATTCGAACGTACAAACCACTTAGATTACGCCGACGATGTGTTTTTATTATCACATATGAATGGAGGTTTGAACGATATGTGCCAAAAGCTATATAACACTGAAAAAAGTGTGAGCCTAAAAGTCAATTCAGAACATCCGATGCTCTATGAAGAAACGCGAATCGAAAAGGTGAGTACATTTAATTACCTGGGCACATCGTGTCATCAGATGGGGTTGCCGATTTGGATATTGAAGCCTGACCGACCGTACTGCTTTCGGGATGCTCTCAAAAATATGGTAGACTGGCAACATGTCTCTGCGCACAAAAATAAATATATTCAACTAAAGTGTAAAATCTGTAAAACATCCCCAGGAAACTCCAAGCGTATATCAATAGATGTCCCTGGCGCACCCTAAATATTCATGTGGCGAAACCATTTCCAACAGTACGCTGTGGCAAAAAACGGAGCAAAACTAACAACAACATCGTGAAACAATGTTTCGAATGTACACGTCGCGACAGAAAGCCGAGAAAAACATGGAGAACAACGATTAGCCGAAGCAAGGACCCAGCAAAGAATGTTGCCACAATTGAAGAGGTTAGGAACCGCAAATAGGAGTCGATGATGGAAAGATTTTATTTCCGTCATATGCCCCACGGATGAGGTTACAGGGCATTGATGATGATCGCCTTCATATTATATTATAGTTCCCAATGATAAAGGGTATTGGACCAGATCGAAAACTCATAAAGCATTTTTTTCAATCGTTCTACCTACTACGCTGTATTTTTATTTAGTTAAGGTGCATCCGTCACATATTCCGCCTCATATCATATAAATTCAAGGCAGTTCTATTTCTAAATAAAAAAAAGCAATTATTTAAATATTTAAATTATATTTTTATTGTAATTATAACACAATCACATCAATTGAACACTACTATAATCTTCCCAAAGCGAAAGGATAACTGGAATTTGTTTTTAAATAATAAATTCCATTAGCATTACTTTGCACATTATTACCCATTAAAACTGGATTTTTTTTACATTTATTTTGACCAAAATTTGTGTAAGTATCACAAGGATATGACCAAAATCCAATTTTACTATTAATAGATTCTGCATAATATTCATAAGCTCGTCCATGACTACATGATACTAACATGAAGTAAAATTAATTAAAATTTATCCAAAAAAAATCAAATAAAATATGTGTACTTATTTCAATTAATCCGAAACAACCTGGTTGGGGTGGAAATCCACTATTCGGATAAAAATCAATATGCCCAATTGCATTAACAAATCCAAAATAATTTGCACAAGTATGAATAATATCTACGAATTCGGCATCTGATAAATCTAATCTTTGATCAGAACTGAATCCTTCAAAAAATGGTTTAGCTGGATCAAGACCTAAGTTCGAGCAAAATATCAATTATTTTTCTTAAATATATATATACAAAATTTTGTTTATGTATTACCAGTTATTCTAGCAATTTTTAAATATGATAATTGTCCAGCATGACCCGATACATGAGCACCTAAACTATGTCCAATTAAATGAATTGACTTTGGATCAACTTTTAGATTTATTATCAAATAATCTATTAAATAAGCAATCACTTGTCCCACTTGTGGAACATTCATTATCGTTTCAAAGTAATTTATATTTCCAGCAATTTTACTCCAATCAACAGCTTTTTTATTAAATTAATATTATTAGAATGAATCTATAAAATATCAAATGAAGGTCAAATAACTTTAATTGTGAATTTTAAGAGCTTTAAAAATTTATTGAATTGTGAGTACTTGTTTAATACTGACTGAATTGAGTTTTTCGAATGTTACAGCTCAGACAAAATTAATTTCAAAATTATATAAAATTACATTTTAGTAGTCAAATCCAGTACATTTAATTGTTTTTAATTGATCTCAAAAAGTGATTGGCTATTAAGTGAGTGCTTCGAAATTAATATACAAGTTATTTGATCATCATTTGACATAGAGTTTTCTCTTGAATCTTTTGAGTTATATTTAAAAATTGCAATTTTTTCTCACCTATGATATTGTATTGATTTTCTTTCAAATATTGATCTTTAATTTTCTGCACCATTGGATCTCTAGGAGTACCTGTCCATCCGTGAATTAGAATTTTTGTTCGAACATTTTTATTAAAAAAATTAATTTTTCCTTGATTTGTTCTTAAAGTTGCAAATTCCATAATTTCTGGTACATCTGAATTCTGACTGGAAAAGAAGGGAATGTTATTAAAAAAATTTAATATATTAAGAAAGTAATAATATTAATAAATTTTTATTTATTTATGTATTTAATATATAAATCACTACACCTGCACATTAATATTTGGGAAAAATTTTAGTTCACATTCAATTTTGGAATGTTTATTATTTTTGCCATTTACTTGATCGCAAACTCTATTGAGCTAGAACTCATAAAGTATTGTACTTTCATGGGAAATTTAACATAAGGCATCTTACGATTGAAAAGCAGACGCTTTACTTATACTGCGTTACTCAGTATGTATTTCAGCATATGTAGAGTAATGAGATCACCTACGACTTGAGGAAAATAATTATAAAAATGTAGTTGTAGAATTAAAGTAAAAACAATCAATATATTGTTTAGAAAATACCTGATGACTATAGCTAAACTAGATTATTTTCAAATTAAAGCAATTATTTCAAAGATTAACAAATCATTGGTTTAAGCCGAATAGAATAGAATTTCTGGCATCAAATAATCTTTAAGGAAACTTTAAACATGTTCTATTTTTTTATTATACATTTCTTTCAGCTTTATTGAAGATAAATAATATTTTACCTTAATCTTAGAATTAAAGGGTATTATAGGCAAATCCAGAATACTGCTCAGGAGAATATCAGTAGAATATACTGAGTAAACCTCAGAGATTAGATATGGTCCAGTTTATGTTATGCTGTGACGGATCGTTGTGAGCTAACATGTGGTGAAGTGTTGTGGCGGCGACGGATTGTTGTTGTATTGCTACCCCGTTTTAAACTAACTTAATATCATCAGTATTTTAATATTTTCATGGCAATAACATGAAAAGAAAAATTAATATTTCTGTTTTTATATATTCAATTTCTAGTACCTTAAGTTGGAACTAGCTTTTCATATATTAAAATATTGTAATTTATATGTAACTACTCGTAATGCTCTAAAATATGTGATAAATTACGGTGCGGGATGAATGACGACTTTTCCAAGTCCCCTTTTTCAAAAGCCCGCTTTTTAAGATCCCGCTCTTATTAAAAATCCCGCTTTAAGTGTACTTATACTAAAAATATTTATTTTAAATTATTGTAGTATACCCGCTGTTGGATACAAAAAAGTGAAAAAAAAACAACTAAAAATTGGACATTTGAAAAATTGGACAGGATTTGGAAATCGGGACAAACCCGGCAAATATTCAATTCAAGTGTGAAATTTTATTTTCTTGTATGTCTGCGAAACATGGAAAATTTCAGCCAACCTTAAGAAACTTAAAGCCGTATGTAAACAGATACCTACGGCGTATCATAAAAGTTCATTGCCAACAAATTATTTCTCACAAAACGCTGTGGTAAAAAAGCAATCAAAAACAAATAGACTTGGAAATCCAATAGAAGTAATGATGTTAAATAGGGCATATTCTTAGGAAGCCCGACATCACGAAACACTATTTCAAATGGAGTCTTCAGAGTACACGTTGCTTCAGATGGCCAGGAAAACATGTAGAACAACAGTTTTACCCGAAGCAAGTACCCAACAAAGAACGTGACCAAAACTGAAGAGGTTAGCAGCAGATAGGAGACGATGGAAGAACTTTATGTCCGCCCTATCCCACCGGTAGGATTCCAAAAACAGTGATGATGATTATTTGAATTAGATAATTGATACCAATTACAGCATTACAAAAGCAGATATCGTTGGTACCGTTGATATCGGTATTAAGATATTTGAAGCCCGTAATTTATTCGATAGGTATTTAACTAATAAATAAACCTTTTCTCAAATTTTTCTTCTTATTTAGAAAATATTTTTTAAACTTACTTTGTGTACAAAAGAAATTTTACTGTTTGTTCAACTGATTTTAATGAAAGTTTTCTTTGACCACCATCTCCAGTTCTAACTAATAATGCAATTTGTAAATTATTTTGCCCGTCCGGAAAATACATCCATGTAACATTATAATCTTCTTCTGTTAATGCAACTCCATTAATTGAAATAACTAAAATCAAATTTTTTTTTCAATTATAGATAATTAGTTTATCCATCTACTAATTGGTATTTCAAACTTTACCACAAAAACTAGGTTTAAGTAATAAAAAAAAGCAAAATATTTTATAAATTTTCATTTCGTATGAATCTCGCTATATTTCCTTTTAATTAAATTCCAACTACAAGAATGACATTGGAACATTGTGTTTTCTAAGTTTTTATATACAATTTAACAGTCAGCGGTAATGCACAAAATAATCAATAAGAAAACTACTCCGTTAATAATGGTTAATTTTAATTTTCATTTTAGGGGATTGTTATCAACTTTAGATCATTTCATTAAGACACTGCCATATAGGAAAATGATGAAAACCCATAAATTTACTTTAAGTTTGATTCCGCTCTTTTTTTTTTTGATTAAATTCGAAAATTTATTGTACATTGTATTGTTCAATATTCTGGTAGTTGAAAAAAAAAAAAAAAAAAAAAAAATAAAAAAATAACAAAAAATATAAATTGAAATTGAAATGATAAGAATATCAAATGTCAAAGTGACATATCAGTAGAATTCATTGTCATGAGAAGTTTTTGTATTTTTTTTTTTTATATTGCTTTTGGTTTTGTAAGTTTTTGCATTTAAATAAAAATTCAGAATTTCATAATATACGAGTAGAAATTTTTGCAATATTCCAGAACACTGATCACGGCATATAAAAGTATGGTAAGTATACAAAAGTATGTATGTAAATATTATTGGTGTAGGTGGAATAAAATATTTCTGAATAAATCGAATGAAATTTAACAATTTAAAAACTGATCCTATGCTACAAACCAAGTGAAGAAGGAATCAAAAATTAAACTTTTAAAGTGCAAAGAAAATTATTTTTTTATTCAGAGAACATTGTTGGTATCGACAAAGGTCTAATATCCTAATTAGAAATATTTTTATTTTATAATGAAATAAATAATTTTTCGTAATTACGCAAAACTACATGTAATATACTTCAATTCTTACTTTTATCTAAAATATCTACTTTAGATATATTAAGTAACATATTTATAATTATAAAGTACTAGCAAAGTTACCCACCCAACGTTGTCCAGAGTCGAATACAAAATGTATAGAATTTAAAAAAATTGGTTTATCAAAAATATTCTAATATTTTTTCTCACTACGACAACAAAATGAACAATACTACAACTTAAATTATACTTATATTAAAATAATTTTTTTGTAAACAATATTTTGGGCTTTTCTACATGAAGTATCAACAAAACACGTTCTTTGCTGTTCCTACCCGTAACCATTTCACATATAGTCGTCCATGAGAAAAACAATCTTCTTTCAGTGGTAGACCAAACATTTTTAAAGATTGTTCCTGCAATTTGTTTGTCCTGCAAATGAGCATGGCAAAACTTAAGCTCCCCGGAAATTGTAAGCGTTTAAGCTCAAACGGTACTTCTAATGATATTAGCGGTATTCCAAGAATAAAGATGTTCGTCTTTGCCACGATCAGTTTGAAATTATGACTCATTGAAAGAAGATGCACAGTTCTTATTATTAATCTGTTGCTACTTTTAATTCCAATTGGTAAGGAAGAAACCGAGATCAACTGCTATAAATCCTGTGTTCATGCTGTTAATGTACTCTTCATTATGGTAATATATATGAGATATTAAACCATTTTTCGTTGTGGTAAGAGATCTATTAAAATGATTACGAATCGTTTTTATCAAAAAATTATTGAATCTTACGATACTAGCTTTTTGGTACAAACACTTATTTTAGAATAAAAATGTTTGTAGGCCGTTTCGTGTCTTCTGTGTTTGGCTTTACGCAGGCCTTTATGCATTTTCGTTAAAATTTTCTTATTTTCTCCATTAGACTTGCACTTATATTAAACAAAATTGGTCCAGGAAATTTTTACTTTTTCATTGACAATTCTATTATAGAAAATAATTTTGGACCCCATAAATTTCTTTCCATGTCCTCCTTTCCAAATATTTTTTAACATTATCAATGTAATTTAAATGTTGATTCAAAACAACACCTAAATATTTCACTTACTTTTTCCTGTCAATTATGGTGTCGTTCAAAGCTTTTATTTGAAAGTTCTTTTAAAATTTTTTGATATTACTGTTGGTTTTGTCAAGAGTGTTTCGAAAAAGAATTGCTTTACATTTATCTACTTTAATTTTCAGTAACCATACCTTGCAATAATCAATAGTAAGATTGAACTGTTTCTGAACGCTTGTTGTTATTTGTGCGACCCTAATTGCTGGTAGCATAAATTATTAGATCGTCGGCAAATACTATAGAGTAATAGGAATCTTTAAAGTTTCCAAGTAGTTCCAACAATTCTGTTAAATACAATGAGAAAAGAATCGGTGAGTTAACGGTACCCTGTTGCAAACCATTTTTAATCACGAATTTGTTTGCAATATTTGAGTTATTGGTTATTCTGAATTCATTGTCGTTGAAAATTGATAATTTAATAATTTGTATATCAGACCATCAATCCAGCATACATCCAGCATACATCCAGTTACATCGTGAGTTAGCCAGCATCCATCGGAAGCATATATCGGAAGTTAGTTTGATTATAGGGTTTATAGTGCATTCTTATTTCTGAACCTAAATTGATTTTCAGGTAAAAGCTGGCTATCGTTTACTAACTTTATTATTTTGTCATTAATTATAGTTTCAATAGATAGATTTTTTAAGACCACATTAGGTATGCCATCAACGCCAGATGTTATTTTGTTTTGCAAGTTCTTAAACTTTAAATATAGTTCGTTAAAGTCTGTTAAGTAGTTTGTCAAATGTAGATAGCATAATGTTATTTCGTTTTTGTTCTTCGTCTATAAGTATAAAATGCTGTATTTTTTCATGTATGTTATTATGAAAGTTGCTGTTATTTAGAAATTTGACATTATGGCTTTCCTCAATACCTGTACCAAATACTTTACAAATATAATTTTCTTTGTTCACTGTGTATTTGTTCGCATTCAACGTTCTATGGTCTATGTTGTTGTTTATCAATAAATTTAAATCGCTGGGATCAATGTATGAGTATTTTATGTTACGCTCACCGTTTTTCCTAAAAAGTTTGTTTATTTCGAGAAACATGTTTCAATTGTCCTTTGGTATGATATTTTTAATTCAGTGTTGCCAGTATTTATTTATTTGTTTGTTTATTTCATCTTTGATTAGTTAATTTGAATTGGAATAAGCTGATAGGCATTGAACAAATTTATGTTAAATAAATTAAATTGAATGTACGTTAAGCAGAGTATCTATTTTCAAATAATATTAAAGTAAGGATATTCATCCGATATAGTCTTAGCAATTAGAAAAAAAAACTTGTAGTTATACTACACTAGTAGTTACAAAATTTTTTGCTTATTAATTTATGTAAATAAAAAAAATAACAAAGATATTCAAAAATGCCCACCTTTTTCATTAATAATTGTGAAAATGCTTTGAAATTGGAAAATCTATATCCATGTTTCGTTTCAATTTTAATTTTTACTGTTTATTTGCTTTTTTTTGCTCAAATATTTATTGCGTAAAATTTTGGCGTTGACTACATATTCTTAAAATTAATATTTAAGGATACAACAAAATTATTCGGTTATTAATTAACTTTATATGTGTAATAATACAATAATTATCTTGATCATATCAAATAAAGTCTTTTACAATCAATCAACTTAACACACAATATTTATACACCTTAATTTAATATAAATTCTATATACATAGGTGAACGTGTTACAAATTACTTTCAATAAGGTAAACTTAAATCTATGAGGATGTATTTTTGTATTTAATCCATATTCAATGAAGGTTCAAATTCACAATTAATCCCAGTGCAACAGATTAAAATTATCAATGCACATATACACCACAGTCCCTCTATTAAATATAATATTATTCCTATACAGAACAATTTAATTTTATCTAGATAATTGTATACTTTTACATTTAATCCTTACAAGTCTCAAATTACAATCATAAACAACACATGTGATTTGTATATTTCTAAAGTGAAAAGAAAAAAACAAAAATCAAAAAACGACCACCCAGTTATAATTTTGGAACCGTCAAAGTTGTAATAGAGATTAATAAAAAACAAAAAAAAAAACAAAAACATAATAATAATAACAATAATAATAAGAATAATAAAGATATTAAAGGAGGGCACAATAACAAAACAGTTCAGGGTGGTCATGACTTCTAACTGGTAACTGGTGTAAAAGGTATTAGAAGGATTTTATGATAGAAAATAACATCAGGTAGAAGAGAAACAGATACAAACAAATAATATAAAAAATTATACCGGTCATTATTTTGTATACAGTTTTTTAGTCTATTATTATCGCAACAGGAGAAATTATTTCTATTTTAGAAATTTTCTATGTTCTAGTGTATAGGTGGTCTATTTTTAGATAAAATAAGTAATTAGATTTTTTATTTGAGAAATGTAAAGTTAATTTTAACAAAAAAAAAATATATATAAAGTGTAAGAAGTGATGATATTCAAAATAATTGTATGAAATTTCATTTGTATTAAGAATTGAAATTTTAAAACCTGTTAAAAATTGTAATACTTATTTACTATATATATATTTTTTTATTTATTTCCTGAAGGAGACATTCAATAGTTTGTATGACATTTTTATGCAGGTAAATTGCCCTGACTAGCGGATTAGATAACCCAGTGATCAACCGTCAATGAAGCCAACATTATATTTCTTGACCTCCATTTGATTGTTTCTATTGTCTATTGGGTAGCTGCAGGATGCTAAGACGCTTAAAGCGACTTACATCACTTGCAGCCAACAAGCTACTTGCCAGATACAAGTATTATTGGATGTGCAGCTAATCTTATCTGGTACTTTCCGCTTATGCTTCTAATCTCCTCCTTAATGGTTCTCAGCTGCAAATCACGATGTATGACATCATTATTGACAAACCAAGGCGCACCAACTATCAATCTGAATAGCTTTGACTGGAAACGCTGTAATATTACGATATTTGAATTTCTGGCTACTCCCCACAGTTAGATTTAATTCCGTAGGTCCATATCGGTTTCAAGACAGCTTTATAAATCAGCAGCTTGTTTTCCAGTGACAACGGTGAGCTGCCCCCAATCATCCAATACGATTTGCTTAGCTTCTATTTACTTATTTACTATATATATAGCATGGCTAATAGACAAGTGACTAATATTAAATCTAAAAGCAAATAATCAATCCGAACAATTAATCAAGATTTTGCTTACCTTTCTCAACCAATACAACTTATTGTTTTTTATTAAGGTGGCCAGCTCGTCATGTGGGTTCGGACCCTAACTTATTAACGTCCTCAATTTTTGTCAGTCACGGATGGGTACGAAATTGTTTCATATATGCTGATACTTCGTAACCTAACTGCTCTTAATGTCCGAAATTACATCATTAACGAAAATGACAAAGAGTAGAGGGCCCCGATAAGCTGTCTTGAGAAATATCAGAATTAGCGTAGTATGTACGTAATTGAAATTATTGTTCTCAAGAGTACATTATATAATCTGTTTAACAAAGTAAGAATTTACCCGATTTAATAAAAAGGTATTCGGTTTTGCCTAGTTTGCCCCATTTCAGCAAAATTATACTGTGGGTCAAAAATCAAATGACTTTTTAAGTAAATTAGTAGAAATGGCGTTAGTTTGAATTAATTTAATTCAGAAAGATGCTAATCAAGATTCAACTAAATTTGTGACAGTCGATCACAAATTTTCATAAAACTATGTTTGTTCGGAGTAAGTCATAGAATATAGTACAAGTTCAAATAGTCTTCGAATGTTTGATCATTTCGCAATCAGACCAATGTAGAACATTTTCCAAATTTGAAAAAGTTCAACTTTATAAGACAAATTAAATAATATGGCCAAAATTTAATGTAAAAATATGATAACCATTTTCGCTAACAATAACTTAAATTACTTTAAACCAAATACAGTTATTCGAATAATAACGTATATACTTGTCTTAAATCCTCGATATTATTTGGTTTACAGCATTATGAAACATTTCCATAATTTAATTTTATATGTACTTTAAGTTAATTGAAAAAATTTTTATTGTGTTTTGCAAATGAAATAATTAGAGAACTTCAAACGCCTACAACTTTTACATAGCTTTAATACTAATAAACAGTTTTTAGTAGATTTCGACATCGTACAAAAAAAATATCAGTTTTAGCTCGGTATATTTATTTTTAATTTTGGACAGTCATACATAACAATATGAATATAGGTATTAGGTAACATTAGGATAAATAAATTCTAATAAAATACAGTTGAATTAATTTTTTTTAATATAGTTTCAACTTCAAATGTTCCATGAACGTTAATCTAAGCACAAAAAATTAAAACAAAAAAACAAAAAATGATATGTTTCACAAAGGTAAATTTTTATTGTCGTATCCTTTGCATAAATAGAAAATAATCCGCATATATGGGTATAATAAGGTGAAGATTTGCCATCTAGTTCAATACACATATATGATATTATGTTGTATATATATATAAGTATAGATATGTATACTCATATAAGTATAAAGGATTGTAGGATTGTTTAAAGGGTAATTGTGCATGGATAATAAAGTTTTAGCAATGAAATGGACTCAAATAATTTTATGATTTAATTATATGGTATAAAGCTATTAAAATTTATTAGAGGTACTAATATGGAAATAAATATTAATTGAAATTTACATTGTTAATCCAAATTTTATAGCGGGTAAAGTAGTAAAATAAAGGTTCAAATTAAGATGAGAAACTATTTAATGAAAATTGGTATCCTTGCAAAAATTAGAAACATTTTATGTAAATGAAATTATTTTTTTAAAATGAAGTTTAGGATATGAATATGACATAGTAACAATTCAGAACAATTTTCAATTTGGTTTTAATATAAATGAAGCAATATTAAAGTGTAAGAGAAACGTAAGAGAATATTACGGCAGCAATAATATTAACATTCGTATATATATATATTATGTGTGTCATAATCATAAAAATGTTCTTTTTCCCGAATTCAAATTGAAATAGTTTTGATGTTATTTGACATATAAATTATCAAATATCTCATCATCAATATTGATATGTTAGTATAATTGATTATATTGAAATTATACAAATTGGAACGCGTAAATCAAATTTTAATTATAGATACGTGCTAAAAATTAATTAGCAAATAACCTTTATAATAGATTTTTTTTCATGTATTATGATATCTTCTAAAATTGTGTTTTGTTTGTGTGTATATACGTAATATGTGCAATTTAAAATAATAGTTCTGATATTTGACATTCTAATCAAAATATGCAGTGCAGTATTAAAAATGTAAAATTAATCGTAGGCTTGTATTTTTATCAGTATAATTGATATAGCCTTTTATTTGGATATCCTTCTATAAGATATGTTTGTAAAAATAATAGCCTTCTATAAGATATGTTTGTAATACGTGCAATTCTATAAAATATTTATGAATGTCAATTATTCACTATGATCGTTACTTATTGTAATTTAAATTTTTATATTGAACTTCACTTTATAAAATAAAATTAAAATGGCCTTAAACTTTTTTTGTTTTACTTAGTTGAGAAAAATTATTTTCGCTACTTTTAAATGAAATATTTTTATATTTAAATTTAAACGATTTTTTATATAAAATGTAATTTTATATCTTTTTATTATCCGAAGAGGAATATTTTAATGAGTATTTTTTCTAGTTTCCGGAAACAGAAAATAGGGCGTGGACAATTAATAAAAAATGAATTGTTGTTAAGGTTATTATATTAAATATTGATCTAAGAAAACAGCAATTATTCATCCTTATCATTTATGCATTACATCCTTCCTTTGGAAGTATAGAAGTAAATCAGATCCATTTCGTGATTCAATTGTGCTTTTGCAGTTTTTGATATTTATGTTAATTTTCTCCCAAAATAGGTATTAATCCACTGTTGCTATTGAATTGAGTTTTAGTTAACTTGTCACATTGTTGGTAGCAGTAGTAGTAAATCTTAAAGTCACGGATCACTGGGAAGTTTGAAAATAATATTGTCAAAAAAGATAGGGTCTATTCTTAGTAATTATATGTGACTTTAAGGTTTAGGTTACTGCCGAAATTACTTAGTGTAGTTATTTCTCTATAAATTTCACAGCCAAATGCAATAAGATAAAAATGGTTGATCTTCAAACATTATTTAATTCTCTTTTTAAGATATTCTGAACTGTTGTGTTGGGTCGTTCTTATTTAGATATATAAGGCATATCCTGGAGAAGCATTCGAATTTCAAATCGATACGCACCATCTTTTTATCGATTTGAATCTACCTATGTGATTATACATCGATCTGTGCTTTACGAAGCAATGTCGGAATTTGGTTTCCCATTCAAACTTATCCGTTTGTCAAAAATGTTTTTGAAAAACATTCGGTGTGCTGTGCTGAATGGGAGGAACATTTCTGATTCATTTCGAATGTGATCCGGATTCCTGTCATGTAATTTTTTTGATCTGAAGTTTGTGCATATAGTGCGGCGTTCCAGTGTGAACTCGCACTATATTTTACAAATCGGTTCACCTCCTAGATTACGCTGAGGACATCGATATTATCGAAACATCATGACGAGCAGTCATCGAAACCTAGATTGAAGAGGCAGCAGGTAAAGCGGGTCTTCTCATAAATGAGGGTAAAACGAAATATATATGCTATCCTCACAACATCATATAGGACATAACATCACTGTCGGCTCATATAGTTTTGAGGTAGAATTCAGGAGTTTATCTACCTTGGAACCAACATTAACTCCGCCAACAATATCAATGTTGAAATAAGGCGATGAATTAACCCTTCAAAATGTTGCTACTTCGGCTTGCCCAAACAAGTGGTGTCAAAGTTCCTATCCCAAAATAGCAAGACGCAATTATACAAAGCGCTCATTCTTCCTGTGTTGCTGTTCTGAATCGTAGTCATTACCAAACGCAAGCAAGCATGGACTTGGTGTCTTTGATAGAAAAATTCTTCGGGTTTGGAGAAGAAGATATAAAGCCGGACTATACTAACTCTTCAACGACATGGACCTAGCCAAAAAAAAGTATCAGAACAAGACGTTTCCATTGGCTAGGCCATGTAGAGTGTATAGATGAAAATTCTCCAGCTAGGAAACTCTTCGGAGAACGTATCGTCGAAGGAGCCACACCGTTGTTGGAGAGATGAGGTATAAAAAAACCTCAAATCACCAACTGGAGAGATTTCGCTCGTGACCGAAATCAATGGAGAACAATTTTGCGTCAGACCCAGAACCTTCAAAGTCTGTAGCGCCGGAGCAGTAAGTGTATAGTAAAATTATTATTAAATTTTAATCAACAAAACTATCATTCGTAAACCCAAGCCGTTTTATAAAATAAAAAACAAGTGATTAATATATTTGTTTTTATTTGCTACACTTACTAGAGTACAGCATCTACTTTGTGGATCATAAATCATAGAAATTATAGACATAGTGGTATAAAATACCAAAACTATTTTATATATATACAATCAAATTACAAGATAAAAACAAAATAGAATTTCAGTAGGACTTGTTTTAAAAAATTTAATTAAAATTTCTATGATCTTTGGGCTGCATATTTGATTTGATTTTATCCATTTAGATAAAATAAAAATTAATAAAACAGAACTAAAAAAAATGATATTAATATTGTAATTTCTTTTCAAGAGACTAAACTTTGAATGATATTTTGTTGATAAAAAATTACTGTAATATTTCACTTTTCGACACTATACCTTCGGATCAAAAAAATAAATAATAATGCTTAATAATAGACCTCCAAAAATTTTTTTGTCGTGTCTGGTTATGATTTAAACAAAAAACTAAATTAAATTGTACTAACTGTGAATACATAGTCAAAGCACGATAGCTTCTAAACAGTTGACAATAGATCTTCCCTTTTTAATTTTATTTGTTTTGACTTCGTAAGTTATATCTAATACTTTGTGTACTTGTTCTACACTACCCATTCGTCCGTACTTATTTCGGATGAAATCAGAACCTACTGAACTCTAGAATAATGTACTCTTTTGTACACAATTTTTATTAATGGGTTTTTTAAATAAAATATTTTTATTATCTTAAAATGAGTCAATCACGCAATTTAGTCAATTTTATTTAATATCAAAAACTAAAATATTCATCGTAAATTAAAAATTTTTTATTCCTCATTACCTATTCCTTGAGAGTGTTGCTATTGACCATCAATCGAATAAATAAAGTTTTGGTCTACCAAGATGTGTACAAATTGTTAATAAAAATGAATCATGAGTTTAAAATTACAATTCTCTTTTGTACCTTAATTTAATTTAATGGTTACTTTTTTTTTTTTTTTAAATTTGATTCCCGCATTTCAAACTTCCCGTCATTATCTTATGGCTTCTATAACAAGAAAACTTAAAAAAAAAAAAATAATAAAAAATTATTTCTTTATTCCCGTGTTGCAGTTAAAACTCTCTTTGAAATGCATCTTTTTATATCCTCAATATTATTTATTTATCTAATTCGAATCAATTGAATTCATGAATTAACATTGAAAGAAAGCAGCAGCAGCAACAGCAGCATTCGCAGAGCATAGAAAATTTAAAGTTTTAAAATTAAACAATAATCGAATTTCTAAAAAGATAATTCAATTTTGTGGTCATAAAATTATTTTAAAAAAAATTTTATTCTTTTTTTTTTTTTTTTAATGTTGATTTCATGTTTTATGTAACCACATTAATCCAGTTGAATAAAAATAGGAAAAATTATTTTTTTTTTATTTCTGGTCATCATTTTAAATCATTTCTGAAATTCAAATACATAATAATATATTTTTACAGTTGCACTACATTACGATAGATTTCATCATAATCTTTATTACACAATTTAGGAATATTATTAAAATAATAAATAACATCAAATCTGAAAAGAGCCATCACATTCAAAATATTCCCTAATGTACAAATAAACCATTAGTATTTGAAATTTATGAAATTTTTCATTGATGTTTATTAAAATTATATATCATTCTCTAATTAAAGACCATCTCCCCCAAAAATGAAAATCGAAAATTTAATTTTTAATTCTTTTGTTTTTGGGAAAAAATATTAAATGGTATTTAGGACCCTTCAATCGATTATTCAGTTTAATCGAAAATTTTTGACATGTGCATTTGAAATGCTTTTGATTTAATTCTAATGAATGGATTTTTGATGTACACAATATTATGTAATACAGTAGTGACAATCGGAAATTTGTACGTTTATAATAATTAATTGTTAATTTTAAGTAACCCGAATTATTTTATACTGTCAGATATTGCTTAGAGCAAGTAAATTAGATTCTATTAGAAGCTTGCAACATGTTGCTATAAACGGTGAGATCATAATTCAGTGGGTTAGTATCCTTCACCGTTAGTAAGTAATGTAACTAAGAGATACAAATAAATAGCTAACGTGGTATAGTTGGTTGAATAATAAAATAATAAATTCATATACAAAAATAAAGTAGAAAAATACCAAATATTAATTATAATAGCTATTTTGATACAGCTTTAATTTTAAGCCTCTTTTACTAAGGTTAGTATCTAAATAAACTCCTATTTAGTTAGATTCACGTAACATCCTATTCACAGGCTCAAATTTACCGTAGTCAGTACTATGGTTAGCAATATTAAACAGGTCAATGGAACATAAATTACGCGGATTCTCTCTAAAAGTTATTAAATACTTAGTTGTAGCTGACAGCCTATTCCTAGCAATAATTTGCAAATCAGCAAATATTTTATTCATTTTAAACATCATTATTCGGATTAAATTTAAATTTTAATAGGAGAAGGTAGAAAAGAATTACAAAATGTAATGATTGGAGAATAGGAATTTTTTGTGAAAATCTTTAAACAGTAAATTTTACCTAAAAATATATTTGAAATTTACTTCAATACGTTAATAGTTTTACTGTTAAAATTTTGAATGACATCTAAAAATATGTTTGCTTATGCTTTGTTGTTTTCAATTTATATGTAATTTCCTACCAACGTTATTTACAGAGTATGGGATTTATAAAGAATAATTTCAACTTGATTTCTCTTTTTTCTGTTTGAGGAACTGACTTCGTTTAAGGAAGTGTGTTGATTCTTAACCATTCCATTTTGTACTTAATTATGTGTATTTTTGGATTACGCTTTTTGCTTTTTTCATATAATTCCAAGTCAATGGGATTAACACCAAATGCTTTTCCAAAAAGATACACAACTGCATACAATAGGTTTTTTTATTCCTATTATATACCTATCCCAATTTAAATGTGGAAAACTATATCTATTGAAGAGTAATTTCGCCTTCATTATAGCATAGCTCTATTTAATTTTAGTGATAACCAAATTATATTTCAAGTTAGTTGCAAAGAATTAACAAAAAACTTTTCTTATAACATTAAGGATTTAAATTCAGGACCTTCTGATTAGTAGTCAGATGATATAACCAGTACACCATAGCGGTCGGCTATGATCGACTATGATCGGCTATACGTTAACCCAATTCCCAGAAAAGTTGACAAAAGTAACCACTTCAATTACAGGTCTACTCCAAAAATATCGATTGTCTCCAAAGTCATGAAGTTCTTAGTAAAAAATTTGACTAACAAAATATTTAGATATTAATAGGAATATGAATTGAGATGTCACCGATGGATCCATAATTTGATGACATACTTTAACGAGGCGTTAAATATCTGTTTGAAAAACTCTGGTGAAGCAGATGAATTTTGTCTGCTTTTTTTTATTTGAAGCATAGTTTAAGTATAAAATTAATCAATTCAATTTAATAACAAAGAAATTACTATCATACTAGACATCTTCATACACTTTTATTCATTACGGTAACATCATAACCTATCAAACCTCATAACCTATCAAATACGATAGAAGTAAAATAAATCATAGTTTTTTTGTTTCTTACTTAGACCATTTTTTTCGAATTGAAAAAAAACTAATATTGTATTTTATCAGTTCTTCATTTTCTAATATTTTGATTAAAAACTTTATGTCAAAATAACTATGGTTTCCAACCGTTTTCATCATAATTTAAGAAAAAAATTATTTATTAATAGTATGCGTAATGTAATTTATTGCACGAAAAGTCAAGAGAAAAGTACTTTAAAATGTTGATTTATAATAATTAACTTACTCTTATTCTCATAAAATTTCAGCAGGTGAATTAACTATACCGTTATACACATCAGAGCTGAATACAGATAAATTATGAACATCATATAAATAATTTATATAATTTTCTTTTGGTAGAAAATTTAATCACATGGCATTATTTATAAATTTTGTTGCAATCGGTTACAAAAATCTATATTTTAGTCTTTTATAACTAACCCCTGTAATACCTATCTAATAATAAATATTACAAAAATATGTAATATTGATATCTATAAAATATTCTGATTGAATTTTCACCACTGTATTTGTATTTGTGTATGTATGTATGTTATAATTTGATCAGATATACTTTTATTACACAATAAAAAATGAATTCGAATTTACATTATCAGTTTATAGTAATGATCCACGTGGCCTATTATGTGCCCTATTACTATATCTATAAACTGTAATACATATTGAATATATAAACTTTTTCCATAAAAATGTCTAATAAATGAATTAATTAAGTTTGAATTCAAAGATCTATTTTTTTTGTTTATAGAAAAAGAATAAGTAAAGGCATACGATTTTTTGCTTGTAATAATAATTATATTTGACTTCATAGAGTATTTAACTGTTTTTTATAAACTAAATATTATTCTTTATTTTTTTTCGATCATCTGCTATGGATAATAATCAACATAATCAACTATTTGATCAATTATTTCAGATCTTAACAGTAGTTTGGTGCATATTTTTGTTTATATAATCAGCCACAAAGCGTTAGGATAATATATTACCTTTAAAACTTATGTACCTCTTGGTTGGGATAGTATATTAAAATGGTTGAGAGAATATTTACAATATTCTTTCTATCTATATGACTTCCATCATTTTCCATCAATCCTTTACCATGTCTTGAACATCGCATTTTTTTTCTTAGCACGGATTAAACTGCCTAAAATATTAATTTTGATTTCGGAGTATCAGTTTACACATATGATCGATTGAGCGGCTTCTCGCACGCTGTTTACACGAGGATTGGAACTGCGAAAAGGAAATTAGGTGTCGAATTTAAAGAGCAAGAAATACATTTCTTAAACACAATAAAAATTTCTATTGTCGTAAAATGAACTTAGGCCTTCGCTTACGATTTGTTCAATGCTATGTTTGGTCTATGTTTGCTCCTAAATGGTGTAGAATCATGGACTTTGAAAGTAAGAGAGCTCAACAAACTCAAAGTCTCGAAAGGTGAATTTACCGAAAAATGCAAAAAATATCTTGGACGAATGTGATCGACATTACAAACGAAGACATTCTATGTACAACATACACAGAAAGCGAATTAAGGATAAAGAAAACCCTACTTTGGGCATATTATGCGTGAAAATAAATTCGAATTACTTCAGGTAATAGTTCAAGGAAAAATTGAAGGAAAAAGAGGTATAGGAAGATAAAAATTAACATGGTTGCATAACATTAGAAACTGCAACGCATCGAAACATCTATCAAGACATCGTTGCCAATATCATATGACAGTTGATATCCAACTATGAATATGCAATAAAAGAAGAAGAATAAATAATTGCACGCATTTTTTTTTTAAAGCTATAGCAGTTTAAGGATATCATCGTCGTTTTATCGTCGTTTATACCCAATAAAAACTGTATCATAAAGGGTTTTTATTTCGTTTTTACTCATTCTATGGTGCCAGTATTTTCCCAGCTGTTGATCACCTCTCTTGATCTTCCATAATATTTATCATTAAATTGTTATAACTTATTATGAAAAACGTTTAAAATTGCGTAAAATAATATCATTAGAATTTAAAACAGTTTAAAAATTTCCCGAATCAATTACATTTACCCCCGATTACCATATTTTAAATACTGCAATGTTTAAGTTTTTCTATAAAAATTTCAATAAAAAAATTTTTGTTTTTTTTTTTTTGTTTTTTTTTTGGAAATTAAATTGAATTCATCGTAAACGACTCTCGTTGACCGCTATTAAATACAATTTAAAATTCTGAATTCCGATGCAGGACTATTAAATTCACAATGGAGATGTCCTTTTGAAATTTATTTATTTTTATTATTCTCATTCTAGTGAATAAAAAAAAAAAATAAAAAAATGTTCCTATTTAAAGTCCATTGAAAAGTTTTTAGAGCAATAAACTTTTCTTAAAAAGCATAAAATTGAATAATATAAAGTGCAGAAATCACCCAAAGACTTATAGATATTGTTGCAGGAGGATTTTGTACAGATGGAACAAAATGTTTAATGTCCTTAAAAAAGTTTTTTTTGTTTTGTAGTTTTTTTTTTTTTTTTTTATTGAAGGCATAGAAATTACATTCCCATTTAAAAAGCAAAAAAAAAAAAAAGTTTTAAGACTTTTTAAAAAAGTATACAAAAATACTTAAAAAATAATTTCATTTTTTGGTTTAGGAGATTGTCGGTCGTTCTCTTCATTATAAGGATCTAAGAATACAAGATTACAATTTTTGGTTTATTTTTTGATTCTGTTTTTTTTTTTTGTATTTGTTTTTTTTCTTATTAAAAAATGAAAATTCAACACAATAAAAATCAAAAATTTTATTTTATAGAAATTCTTAAGAAAAATTTTGGAAGTCTAGAAACCAAAAATAAAAATTTTTGTTTCCCCTTCAAGAAAGCATAAGAATTAAGAGAGCTAACAATAACAAAAAAAAAAAAAAAAAAATATAAGCAAGAAAAAAAAAAGATTAAAAAAAGAAAACGAGATATATCGAAATAACTTTTAGGATGATCTAGGTTTTATTTGGTGCTGGGATTTTGTGGGATTGCGGTGATTTTTTTTTTTTTTAATAAACACATTTCGTTTCTGAAGTCTTCTTAATGTTACTTATTATCACTGAAAATATAGGTTCATAATATTATTTTATATAATTTTGCAATAATATTTTATTTAGTTAGTTCTTAAAGATACAGACAGTGGGTCAGTGTCCTATAACAAGCTCCACAATCTTACATATCTTTATTTGCTCTTCTCAGAAGATCTACAAAATTGTAAGCCATTTATTGAAACTTCATCTGCTTTCTACAATATATTCTATTTATGTATTCATTGTACTGTCCTCTGCGACGGTATGGATTTCTTAAGCTGAACGCATTGACCTATTGTTGACATTTGTTGTTGTTGTTGTTGATATTTGTGTTAATGTTAATTTACTTCAAAATATATGTAGACATTTAAAACTGTTTCGAAAGTTACATAGTGATTGCATAATTTGCTATACTTCAAAGTCCTATCAAATCGATATTCCCATCCGACACATCAATATACTGATCTATAAGTATATTGGTAATACATACTGAAAATTTAATGTAAATAATATACCCTGATAAAAAAATTTTCAGCACTTCTCTCACTTTTACAAACATTATCAAAGAAAAAAATTGTTTTACACAGTAAAATTTTGTGATTATATTAGTAAATGTGGAATTTGTGAAATCACTGCATTTTTCAGTCATGAAAACAGCACTTAATAAAGTGCTGAAAATTTTCAGCACAAACTGCTGCGTATTTTTCAGTAATATGAGCATTTTGTCTGTAGAACATCATCATTCATCAGTTGTTTTAAAAAGTTTGTTTCGAAAACACCAAAACCAAAATCATTGTTCATATGACAAATTTTAAACTAAAATTCGATCTTTTTAGTTAATATTTATAATTATTTTATAAATATTAACTAGAGAAATTGTAATTTACAATTTATCGTATGAATTTCAAATTTAAAAGTTCCATATCTGAAATAACAAATTTTATATTTTACATTTGCTGAAAAATCTGCTCCCAAAGAAGCATAAATGTGTGCTGAAAATATTTTTGAATGAGCACAGAAATACGTGCTGATTTGTGTGCTGAAAAATGCGTTTAAAGATGCGCCTACTGCTGAAAATTTATGTGAGAATGGATTAGTATTTGTATTACTAATGTGTATATAAATGTGTATAAATTCAAATTAACTCATGTGCGATTTTCAGCTTATTTTTAAGTGCAGAATCGACAGCAAAAATATGCTTCTTTTTTAACAGGGTAATATTATGATCATACTTAATTGCTTCAAATAACAAATTGATATCACATGATTTAAGGTTGTATTTTACAAATTCTGTTTTGTTCAGATGTTGACGACGTGCACCATGAGTATAACAATCGAATAACAAAATTAACGGTAATATAGAATTAAATTTGAAATTGTTAACTGATGTTAACTGATGCATACTTTTTAGTACATTGATCCGATTATTGGCAAAATATAAAAATTCTTAATCATCTGATGCCTCAAAACGTGTAGAACTTATGACAACGATTAAACCTAAATTTTCAAATTACTTAATTTTAATTATTATTTTGGAATTATTTTTTTCACTCACAACATTTTATAAAATTTGGATATACGTGAAGAAATAAGCGTTTTACAATAATACCAAACGTGTACGCTAAAGTACGCTAAACAAACTAAACAATTTTAGCTGATTTTTTTTTCATATTTTCCATTAAAGTAAACGAAATGAGGTTTTGTAGGTCAACTGAATATTAAAATAATTTAATAAATCTTATTTTTTTGTAATAAGAATTAAATTGTAATTTAAATTCAGTTCCTTCAACTGAATAGGGCTTTTAAGATAATTTACTTAATAGTACGATTTAATCCGCATGACTAATCAAACAATTTTAGTTATTATAACAAACCATTTGTTTACTATAACAACCCAAGATAGTTGTTATAACCGAATAACCGGACGAAAATTATTATATCGATTCTAGCAACAACTATATAGAATTTATTATTTGACCGAATAAACCATTTCGTATGAAGTTGCTATAGAACCGTAAAAGCATTTGTTGCTACCTTACTGCATTTGCATCAACAAAAATTCGATTGCATCAATCGAAAGCTGGTAGTAAGAACCAAAATACAGTAATCGCAACTAAATAGTATTTCCGGTGACCTCATTACCAAAGAATTATTTTTATCAGTGTAGGAATTAGTATTCTACAAAATTAACAATGAGAATTACCCAGCATACCATTGAAGAACCTCCTGAGTGTTATCACACAATCAGGTATTCTTAATTACTCAAACACTAGTTACAACAACTAATAAACACAGGTTATCACAATAAGCCCATTTGCGGCTGCGGTGATATAGGGGACAGATTCCCTACCGGAAAATTTGTAATCTAATCTAATCTAATTCTATAAAATTAATAAAAATGATTTGGAAGCAGAATGAATTCCATTTTAATCACAAGCCATAAAAATAGTATTAAACTGGCTAAAATTTGACGTAATATCTGTCAGAAAAGATAAAGCAGTAATTTTAGATAACTAGATAACCATGATGAAATGTCACATTTGTCTCAATGAAATGGCGAATCAATTCAAATTTCTTCTAACCGGTTTAGGTAATATGAAGTTCGAGGTAACTAGAGAGCAGATGAAGTTGCAATAGGTGGTTTACAATTTTGTAGATCTTCTGAGAAAAGCGAAAAACATAAGTAAGATTGTTGAACTTTTTATAGGACACTGACCTACTGTAAGAGCAAACATCCTTGACGATTTGCGCCACAACCCGCTTCAAGGTATTAAAATTAAATCAACCCCATCACTTCTAAAAAGTTTTTGATGATCCATGCGAAGAAATATCTCTCATACAGTTGTACCATAATGGACTTCCGTTTGTTTAAGTGTAAACGATGTTTCTTATACGAATGAAGATTTAAATTATATGCGCCAAAAGCTGTATTATACTATAATAAATAAAACTTGTAATATAAACTTGTCAATATAAGAGCGTTGAAATGACTGTAAGTGATTTTATATATACCTAATATTTCCATTTGATCGATTTGGGTCTTTAGTTAAACCTAAAACAGTCTTGAGTTGATTGGTTCTGCAAAATCGAGTTGAGTTGAAATCTCGCTAAATCGTATTGCTACTCTTCTGTTGGGTTGTTGATCAGTGAGTAGATCAGTGAGGTTAGTGTATTATACTGGAAAATATGCAAGTTGAAAGGTCAAATATATTTTGATTTTTGTGTATAAAAGACCTAAAACTAATATTTTCCTTTTATTATAATCCGTGTGTAGTGATATTCAAAAGAAAAGTAGATAAACTTCTCAAAATCCATTATTTAATATCCCGTCTTGCTCTGAAAACTCTGAAAATTCTAAATTTGACCATACTTTGTTTAACCATAAATTGAGGCCGAATTAAATAAAAAAATAGAACAAAATACAAAATTTTAAAATGTCGAATTTTTTATAAACTGGTTTTTTTTTGTCGAATATCGATCACCACCCTTATAGTTCACATAAAATGAAAAAAAAATTATTATGGGAGCTAAAGTTACTGTAAAAAAAATCCCAATAGATGAGATTAAATTTTAGAAATTTTATTCCAAATAGTTCCGAGGTTTTCATAATAGAATCCTATAAAATAATCGATTCTTAATCTTAATGAAAAGACTCTCCCCTTCTTAATTTAATTATTTTCTTATCAATGAATTTTTGTTGCGGTTGGTTTTGAATAATTTAATCGAGTTTTAAAGATGCCATCAGTATTAGGGTTTTGTAAGTTTTATTTTTATAGATTTTTGATTACTAAAATGATAATATACTATATTCAATTGTATACATATGAATATGCTTATGTATAATATAATATATGAGTATGTATATAGTCCTTAACTTTTTTTTTTATGTTGATGAAAATGTCACCATTTTATACCCAACAAAAAAAAGTTTATAATTTTTTTTTTGTGAAGGAAAAACTTTTCTTAATATCTAGAAATTTTGTTTTTTTTTTTTTTAAGTTTTACATTCAAGTTTTCAATTCATTGAAATAATTTATTTAATTTTTTAATCGTGAAGGAGCTTGAAAGAGGATTTAAAATTGTAGAGAAAAAAATTGGTTTTAATTCATTTGAATAAAGTTCAACCCCAATTTAGATGAAAACTAACAAAAAATATAATTATTTTTTGTGAATTGAAAAAAAAAATGTTTATTTGGTAAATTTATAGCAAAATTGCATAGGCAAAATTACATATGGAAAAAATTACATCTAAACTTCTTAGAATCTAGAAATTATACTGAAATTGGCTTTATCAAATCTCAATAATTTGTAACAAAATACCAGACACTAAAATGTATCTTGCTTTTCCGGTCTATAATTATTTTTTTTCGCAATTTATTCAAGTCCGCCATTAAGCCATTCATTCATGATGTAGAGGCTTAATTTAATTTTGATTGTCACGCCAATGAAAATAAGACAAAGATAACATTTGACAGCCACTTGAACCAAACTTATCAAAGCTTTATTAACTTTTATTAATAAACTATTAACGAGTCTTTCTACGGTTTTTCTACCATCGGGATTATTTAATAATACTTTTTGTATTTTTGTAAATGACGATGGAGATTTCAGATTTTATAAAATTAGATATATTATATTCGTTTAATATAATCTTAATCTCTTCATTGTATCTTATTCTTCAAATCTCATTTAGGTCTCTGACTAATACATGAAAATGTATGAAAATGGCAAATGTTCTATATATTTTTTTGCAAATAATTTTTCCAATGATGCAAAAATACAAAATTTATATATATATATATATACATATATTTTTTAATTACACATCTACTCTCAGCTCTAGCTAAATTTGGCTTATAGAAAGACAACAGACTGATCACAAAAGGTATATTAATTGGTTAGGTTCTTATCTTTTTTGACAAACAACGAAGGTGTAATAATTCATTGCGAATTATTTTATTAAAAAATATCAAAGATGACTGAAGTTTTGCAATTACGGGGAACACTTTTGGGCCGTAATGCCTGGGTAACTCAAATTGCTACAAATCGTAAGGATCCAGATTCTATTATTTCTACTTCAAGATATACAACTGTAGTTGTGTGGAAATTCACTCATGATGATGAAATCAACGGTTTCCCACAAAAACGCCATTCCCACTTCGTTAGTTATATGATCCACTCATATCTGATGGAAACTATGATTTGTGTGGATTTTGGAATAAAATAATTCGCTTATGGGATTTCACCTCTGGAGAGACAAAATCTCGCTTTGAAAATCATACAAAGAATGTTCTGTCAATTGCATTATCTGCTGATAATCGTCAAATTGTATTTGGATTTAGGTACAAGACAATTGTGGAATACACTAAATATAAATACACAATACAAGATGATGGGCATACATATTGGGTTTCTAGTGCTCGATTCTCACCAAATCGTTCCAATTATTGTTTGATGCGCTGGGATCGTATACTGTTAAAGTATAGAATTTAGTTAATTGCAAGTTGAAGCACAATCATCATGGACATAGCGGATATTTAAAAACAGATATTGTTTCACCTGATGGTTGACTGGTTTCACCTGATACATACATCTGGGGGCAAATTTTGTTATGGAATTTAAATGATGGCAAAAGCTTACACACTTAGATTATAATGATATGATCAATTCTTTATGCTTTTCACCAAATCGTTACAGGTTCTGTGTAGCTTATGATTTATCAATTAAAATGTAGGATTTAGCATGTAAAAAAACTGTTGAAGAATTACGTCCAGAAATTGTTTCTACGAGTGCTAAAGCTGACGTACCACAATGTCTTCACCAGCGTAGGTCACTGCTGGGCAAACTTTGTTTTGCTGGTTATTCAGACAATACCATCCGAGTATGGCAAAAATTAAGCAGTGATAGGTGCAGTTATTCTCTTGCTAAAAATATAAAGTAATTTTTTTTCATGAAAAATTATAAATCGGAGTGGATATAGTAACCTGTCAGGTATACAAAGTATATAGAATAAGTAAAATGTCAATGCCAGAACACCAGGCTACAATTCACTACTACTTAGGTTTCACTTTAATTTTTTTAACATATTGGAATTATTTTTGTTCTTTAATATAAAAAATATTATTCTCCCTCTCTGTTTTTCTCTGTCTATCATAATTCTGAATGACTTTTATTGAATTTTAAAGTATTTGGAAATAGTTAACGAATGTCAAGAAATTTAACGATTACAGCTCAGTAATGTAAAATAAATTTTTTTAATTTGAAAACGTAAAAGGATCAAAATACAACTTCGTCCTATTCGAAATTAAATAAAATTTCAGCATATAAAAATATTCCCGATAGAGTCTATACCATGTTATCTTTGAGAAATCATTAAAATCACAACAAAATGTTCATTTTTGGTTAAAAAATTTAAGTAGGGTGAAATTTTTTTTTTATTTTTTTTACTGTCTCAACTTTTTATTTATTTTTATTTTTTTAGTTTGTTTTGGATATGGTCTAGATTCAAAGTTGAAAACTTTTTTTTTTAATATATTTATCTCACGATTTAAAATTTTGTTGATTTTTTCTGGGATACTTAACTAATATTTAGGATGAAAAAAATTATAATAAAATAAAATTCATTCAGACTATCGTAAGATATGAGTTCCAGTCCGAAATAATTTGAGGAATTAATTTTAACTAATATTGGTATTCGATTTACGATGGTTTCGACATAACAAGTCACCAGTCAACAATGACTGGTATACAACAATGAGAAAACAAAAACAATCATTATCAGTGTGGAATGACTTGAAGTTTGTTATTGAAAAACTTTAAACTGTGTTGTTTTTCTTCTTCACCACTGGACAATCAAAATAACATTTTGGCCAAATATTTTTTTTATTTTCATTAATTTTGTATTATTAGAATTTATGTACCCAGGTTAATAGCTTTGTTTTCCTGTCGGTTCGCTTTAATATTTTGCGTGTAGCTCATTTATCGTTCATTCGATGAGCATATTCAATATATTGAAGGCGTTTTGGGTTAGTAAATAATTTAGATATGCAGAATACAGTTCGTATAGTTATGTCGAATGCGCCACAATCATTTTTCATAGATTGAGTTTAAAATTCTTTACAGTATTTTTTTTTTTACGCACATTTAAAATGTTTTCAGGTGTCTATGTTATTGACCACGTTTCACTTCCATGCATCATAATTGTTTTGATGATGATTTGGTATAGTTCTTGTAAAACGATGTACGATATGTGATTATACAACTAAAACAATGAAATATTATTTGCAACATGATTTGTGCGATATTGGCCTTTTTTATTGTAATTATCTGAAGTAATGACGCTACTCAAAAACTTGAAGATAAACTTCTCAAATTTATATTGCCCGTTATTGATGATCCAACTAACAACACAGTATTTCATAGATTGAATCAAGTTTTTTGTTTTTTTATTTTTAAATTCATTTAAACCACTGAATAAATTTGTTTTTTAGCACTGCCGTATATGCAAGGATACCAGAAGGCCATATCAGTAGTAAGTGATCAAAAACAATACGCAATTGGCGAGACTTTGGAGTCTTTTATTTTTATATATCTTAAAAGAATTTTTATTTTTGCGTAGCAAAATATTAGGTATTTTATTATATTATATTATTTATTATTATATACCTATACTATTTATACCATATAGATAGAAAGATTAAAAAAATTCTAAAACTAATAAAAAAATAAAAAAAAAAACTAAGGGTATATTTTTGTAAAATTTTACTCAAAATCAGTGGTCCGAACAGTTTAGTTTTCCTTCTGTAAAGCTATAAATTGCACACATGTCGCATTTAGAAAACCGATACATCATGGTGATGAAAATCGTAAGTGATTTTGCAGTATTTTGTATTTAGAACATATTTCATATTCGGAGTCTTTATCACATAACGAATTAATTTTTTAACACATAATTTCAGCTAATGGCTTTTACTTAATCTGTATAGCAAGAGCTAGTGTTTAAACTGAAAACTAAAAGTTTTAACTGATTTTTTATTCACACCACTCATTGCCTACTTCCACACGGGTCAACTTTCATCACTTTTTTCCTTTCGTTTCATTCCCCCCTTTCTATTAGCAAAATTAGTTTATAGAAAAGGGGGAATGAAACGAAAGGAAAAAAGTGATGAAAGTTGACCCGTGTGGAAATAGGCATTAGTGTGACCTAAAACAAATACTCGTGAGTTTTCTGATTAATTAAAACTTTTTTTTTGTTTTTCTTTTATTTTAGGACATGCAGATTAGTGCCAACATACTTATAATACATACTTATTTGATTTATATACGAAATCTTAAATTACCTACTTGCAAGCTATTTGCAATTTTATTGTCTGGAAATAAATGATGCCAGTAGAGCGGATAGTTGATAATAAGATTCGAATATGATTGCATTTGCTGAATTACTAGATAAGTTGTCAGAACCGGACTTTATTTTTTGTTTTCCCTTCTATTTACAAAATTCAAGAAATTTTTTTACCAAACCAGACTAAATTTTTATACATTGATTAACATGTAAAAAAATATATATATGTATTTTCTTTATTTTTGGTTACAATAAAAATTTAAAATTAATAAAACAGTTAAAAAGTTCTATTTCTATTTTGTTTGATTTTTAAAAAAGTTTGTCAAAAAAAAGACAAAAAGAAAAAGGGAAAAGGACCTGAAGTTTGTCTGCAGATTTATCAAAATAATAATATTAAAAATAAATAAATAAATAAAAAAAATCGCGTCAATTTGCATTTAATTTGCGAGATAAAATCTTAAAGACTAACTTAGCCTACGACTAACCATCAATAATCAATCAATCATATTCTTTATTTATTCAAGCATTTAGCTTGAAACACGTGTCTAGTATTTGTGAAGTAGAGGAGGTGATAATGATCCCAAAACCAGGAAAACTGGCAACTGAAATAAAATCATACAGACTAATATAGTTATTACCACTAATATAAAAATGATTCGAAAAGCTTCTCGTTAAGAGAATAAAACCAATAATAGGAAGGAAAAATTTAAAACCAAATTATAAATTTGATTTTAGAGCAAAACATTCAACAATAGATCAGGTACACCATAGCAATATCCTAAAAATAGCAATAATATCTTAAAAATGGCGTTTGTATAATTTTGGTTTTTGGTAATGTTTTGATAGTATAAAATCAATGTTGAATTTATGTTTGTTATAGGTATAAGCATTCTATTAAATGGTTTATATTTGTCATAATTATTAGTCCCATATGAATCCTGATTTTAATTAAATTGAATGAGCGTAGACGGTGCAAATTTCTAATAGTAATATTGCTAGAAATGTACGTTGATTTTACATTGCCCTTTATAATCTTAATGTACCTATAATCTAATTGGATCATCTAAGGTATTGTTAAAAGAAATCGAACTTGAACGACGTGGATGGGTGCGCATTTATTTATATTAGGTAAAATGTTATTGTTAACATACCAGTTAATCATCTCTGTATCGTTCCAATTTTAGTATATCTGCCGTAGCAAGAACCTAACAGTTTAATCCTATATTATGATACCATTATACTTTACTATAGAATACAATTCACTTTGTTTAATAGATTCAAGGTCAATTTAAACTTATTCATAAATAATTGACTTTAATTTTTGATTTGGAAATGTGTTGCCAAAAAACGATTATAGGTTTTCGTGTCAGAATTGTAAATTATGAAGCTGGGTTAACTATTCAAAAATATTTCTCTTCTGTTTACAACAAATCAACCAAATGTAAGCAATTTTAAAAATGTTTTAGTTCTAATGAAACAACATGAACCTCTTTATGCCATTGGGATAAGAACAAAAAAATATTCTACTAAAGATGAAGAAAACCTGAAAATTTTTAGACCGGAGCTCTACAAATCAAACCGTGATGGATTAATTACGTTTTATGGACGTGGCCAATTAGTTGCGTATCATATTTTACATTTAAAACAATTTGAACCAACTATAACGTGGTACGTAAATAATTTAGAATAAAGTGTTATACAAACATGTAGCCATTTTGGGATAAAAGTTACAAGAACCGATCATACAGGAATATGGATAAAAGATAAAAAAATTTGTGTAGTAGGAATACATTGTTTTAGATACATTACAATTCATAGAATTGGACTTAAATACAATACTAATTTAAATTTGTTTGATCACATTGTTCCATGTGGAATAGATGGTACAAGCGTTACATCTATTTCAAAACAATTAAACCAATTTTTTTAAAATCTTTCGGTGGAGTATTTGATTGTGATATTGGGGAAATAAGTAATAAAAATAATTAATTCATAAATAATAAGTAATAAAAATAAGTACCAAAAATAATTAATTATAAATTTAAGATAGTCCACAATAAATTAACAATTCAATCTCATATTTCTTAATATAAAATTAAAAAAATTATATAGGTAGTTATAGTAAAGTCAATAATTACTGTTTTGTTTTTTTATAACATCATGTACACCGAGAGAAACACTTAAGTAAAACGATCAAAAAATCATGTTTATCCTATAACCAAGTTCTAAGGTGTATTTCAGCCTACTAAGTCGAATAGTCAAGCTGCCAGAGTCCATGGTTTGAAACAAATAAGTACATAGTTTCACATATTTTACCAAAGTTTGTAGTGTGTTATCTTAGTTCCTAGTTTAAATTTCAACCAACGGTATATATAATTCATCATAGCACTTAGTTAAATATTACCTAAAAACTTGGTAAATCAGACTAAGTACTTGTTTAAATCCAACTACAAAACTTTGGTAAAATATGAACAAATGTTTAGTTGAGTTGCCAAAGTAGCTTGGATAAATATACCACATAGACTCAAAAAAGTACTTTAAACAAGTAAATTGAGTGAAATTTCAACAAATGCTTAGATAACAAACCAACAACTTAGGTAAGTCAAGTAAAAATAATAAATGGACTATAAACTCTGTTTTGTCAAATTCCATACAAAACTAGGCAGAATTAAACATTGTAGAATGTTTGTGTTACCTAAAACGTTTGATAATTTAGCTTAATTTTAATAAACCAGGATTTTTCTGTTCTATACCTTTTCCCTAGTTTAGCTTAACATTATAATAGGGTAAACTAATTTGAAATTATAAAATTGTAATAAAAGAGTAAAATAATATTTTAAGAAATTTATCTTAAAAAATTAAGTAATTTTAAATCAAGCTTTAGATTTTAAAAAATTAATTTTTAATTAATTAATTCTCACTTTCAATGACGTTTTTTGTTAACAATCATTGTTTTTTTAATGTAAAAATTAAAATTTCAATTCAATTCTAAAATCATACAATTAAATAAATTAAATTCAATTTTAAAATTTTAAACATTTTGTGCAATTTTACAAAATTAATAATCGGAAAATTACAAAAAAATTTTTTTATATTTAATTATTTATTAATATTATTTTTATTTTTAGTGATAATTTAAATTAAATAATTTAATTGTTGCCAGGTTTCTGTTCACTAATAATTTTTAATATTTGATTGCTAATATCGATATTTCGGAAGGAACAATCTTCCTTCATCAGTGCTTGTGACTAACTATCTCTAATATGTAATTATTATTCAGAAAGTATATGTATGATAGTTAAACTGCTGATCGCAACATCTAAAATAAAAAATTATGATTATAAGTACATTAACTCCATTTATGTATGTACATAATTAGGATAGTTAGGTTAGAATTTAAATCTTTTTTCTGCTTTTCAAACTTCAAACTAAAGACACGTTTAGCACATTTTTTAATAAATTATTTTAATTTAGTATATACATAATATAGTAATATAATAATATATACTTACATTATTAAATTTATGTACCTATAATATATAGATACAAAATCCAAAACTGTATTACTTTACTTATATAAGTAAGTATTCCTTAATATTTTTAGGTATCTATAATATTTTAGCAAATGTTCAAAATTATATTTGAATAATTTACACTGATGGTTATTAAATTATTAAATTTATTATTTTTTAATTTATACACTAAAACTATTAATTTGTTTTTAAATTTTAAACGTTTAAACTTACAAAAACTTACGTACTTTCTGATTGGAATAAACACGCGAACTGCCAATGTTAATGTATGCTTACATGTAAATATTAATGAGTATTATAAAGTGCATAAGTACATAATATATATATATATAGTTTACATGATTGATATGTAATTTTTTTTCATTTGTAGGTACTTTTAAATAATGACACCTAAGTACTTAGATATTTTGACGAATCTACTTTGGTGATTTTAGACAAGGCTATTTTAAAACAACTTTTAACTTAGTTAAAACTTTATAATATAAATTTTTAGTTAAATCAAAGCCGTTTTTTTTAGATAATATACCTACAACTTGTGTAAAAACAATGTATAAATTAAAAAATACTAGGTTAAAATATACCTATATTTCTAACAAACTATTTTAACTAAATCGACTTGGTTAATTTTACAATAAAACTTAGCTGTTTTTATCCTATAAATTCTGGAAACCAACCAAACATTATCTAAATCATCTGTTAACTTAGCTAAAATTTAATCTACAATTTTAGTTAAATCTAACTCGTTTTTTTAGATAATATACCGAAGACTTGTATAAAAAAACAATGTGTAAATTACCAAAAAACCTTTTTTACCATTACTTAAGTTTAAAAATCCCATACAAAATATTTTAGCCAAGTCGACTGGGTTAAATTTACCATAGTTTTTTGGCTCAGTGTATATTGTTAAATTTATATCTTCACAAAAAATGTTATTACTTCATGTAATGCAAAGAATATATTTAAATTTAATAGATTAATTATAACTTATAAAACTTAAAAACTATGAAATAATGTGAAATTTGTTTCTTACTAAGGATGCTCAAATTGTCCAAACTTCTTGTACACTTTATAGAAAATTGTCGTTATAAAATAAATTTATTAATTTAAACACAAATGTATATGTATTTATTTTTTTGAAATAAAACCAAAGGGAAATATTAATTTTTTAAATAGTTTATTTAGAACGAAATTGGTAAATTAAAATGACAGTTTTATTTAAAAATAACCAACAAAAAAATATTTTATAAATAAAATTTAAAATTAAATTATTGGATTCAATTTAAGATCAAAACCATAACATGATGAAGATTAAAATCATGAATTTTTTTTTTTATAAATCCTGATAAAAGAATAATGGAAATCAAAGTTTTAAACTTTTGTTTTCCAATAGGGAACAGCATCAAATCTATAAGACTCTTCAAACTATTCATATGAGGAGGTATAATACAAAAAAAAAAAAAAAACAAAAAAAATTGTTAAAAACTTTCTTTCAAAAGAATTATTTTATTCAAGTTAATAATAACATAGGAGTGGAAAAATGAAAAACTTTTAATTTAGAACAAAAATATATATAATACAGCTACATATATATATATAATAATAATATACGTGGATAAGTATATAATTCTTTTTTTTTGTCATATATTGTATAGGGGTTGACAACCTTTGGTTATTAAAATTTTATTTAAGAAAAAGTTTTTTTTTTTCTAGGAATTATCAAAAATTTAAGAACATTCATATACATATATATATATTATTATCGATATACGAATATATAGTATAGGTATAAAAAAAATATATGTACATTTATAAAATTAAGTTCCTTAAAAACCGATAATAAACTTTTTAAACTTGAAATACAAAAAAAAAACTTTTTTACACAGTGTTCTTAGTAAACGGTTTAAATAAAAAACTTTTATATTATGTACTTATTTATATATATACATATTACATACACATATGCACAAATACTCGAATATCTATGAAAAATAAGAAATAATCGTACAAATTAAAAAAACAAGGATAAAAATTTCAAAGTTTTTTAATCCTTTAAAAAAATTTGTTATTTTTTTTTTGTTTTTGTTGCTTTTTAATCTACACTGCGTGAAATTAAATTAATTAATTTCATTAAATAAATTTCAAGAAGTTCCAAATTAATTGTATACATTATGTATATTTATCAGTTGTATCAGATTAAAAATTTTTAATTTGAATTATTTCTATTCGAAGATATTTTATGTATTATGAAATTTTGAAATGAAGTCATATTTATTTTATTTTATCGTTAAAATTTTTAAGATATTTATAGAAATTATTAGAATTAGATTATTTTGAGAATAAGAAAATCTGTAGGGGAGACCGGGGCTAAAATTAACATTTTTTTTAAAAATTAGCTATTTTTTTATATAATTAGATTATAACTCATCAGTAGGTATTTATAGTGTTAGACTACCTATTAGTGATGTGCGATATGTATCGAGTTCTATCGATATTTTGCTTACATTATATCGATTTATTAACTCGATATTTTTGTTAGCGATATTTGAGTACATCGATAATATTTGATTGAATCGATATTTTAATATAGGAAATTTTTTTTGCGCTTTAAAAGAATTTTGACACTTTGACAGCAAAATAAATGAAAATTGTGTTGTAGTTTGTACTGTAGTATACTTTTACACCATAAATGTTGTTAAATTTTAAACAAAATTTAGATGGCAAGCAAGTAGGAATTTAGCAAAGAAACAAAAAAGCACGAATTTTTTAAATCATTCATTTCATATCCCTTTTAAATTTTGCTGGCATTTATGTTCAGTTAAATATATTTAAATAAATAAATAAATAAATAATTTTTTTAAATATTAATTCATGAAAAACCAATTGGTTGGTTTTGCAAAAAACCGGTATTTATTTCAAATAAATTTATAGGTTTCAAAGATTAGTTTTGTAAATGACGTAGCTCTGCTTAACAAAGTAACTGTTCCAATTTTATATTAATTTTACACTATTAAATATCAATATCAATCCTAGCTCAATCATATTATGTCAACTAATTTTTCTTTTATTGCTTCTTTTTTTTCTCTTTCTTTCTTTTTGTATATTATAAAATTAAATGTATCATATAATCAGAACTGACTTTTTTTTTACTTTTATATTTCGATTTATTGTTAACTTGCACTAAAAAAATGTTCGTTATATTTTGCGTCAATTGTAAAACATAATAATTATATACACCTAGTACGAGCCATTACGCTCTTTTAGGTTATTATAATAAATAAATAAATAAATAAAATAAAATAATAGCCAATCTAAGATTTCTTTTAAAAAATATGGAAAATCAATCAGGTCCAGACATCTCATTTGTATACCAAGAAGATGTTATAAATTTTTAAAAATGTAGCATATTGATAAGCTAGTTTTTTTATTTCTTTAAGAAGCAAACGGAAATAGATATTGGAATATTTTAATAAATAATCAGCTATCTTTCTTGGACGTTTATAACCAACACAAATGGCAATGTTCTATATTTTTTTCTTTATAAATTTATACAAAGCAACATGACATATAGATGGAAATGTTTTTCTACTTTACGCAAACTATTTGCCGATTCCAGAACTTCCTGAGCTGTTGTTTCGTAAATTTCTAAGCTCCTGGTTCCTCTGTTCTCTGTACACTTTATTGGTTGTTTCCATGCATTTCCATGCTAAAATGACCTCTCGTAAATATCCTGAATGAAGCTTATTTACTTCTTTCCTGTATTTAGATTCGTGATATTTCTAATTACTTGAATCAAATTACTTATTCGATTTATTTATTGGAGACCACTAGTTTTAATCGCATTATTGTTTTTGAAATTATCATATATATTTTGTATTATCGTTGCGATTTACACTCATGTTGAAAAAAAGTTTTTAAATATCCTGTAAATTCTCACTGAAAATAACGACGTCATTGAACTTTTTTATCAGCCCAGTTACATGAAAATTTTAGTTCAACCAAACCAAACACCAAGGTAGGTAATAACCATATTTATTTTAGTCCAATTGTGGTTTAAAGTAATTTGTTCATTCTTGCTTTGATCCCCATATATTTTGTCTTTGGTATATTTACTGTGAGTTTCTGCAAAGCAATCCAATTCTGTATTTTTTTTATTATTAAATGGTTATCCTCAGATTGAATCGTTAATATTCTCAAAACAATTTCATATTATAAAATTTCCTAAATAAACATTCAATTATGATCCTAATACAAAATAAACTATTAATTTAAAAGTGATTAAATATAACTGTAGTTTACAACATAAAATGTATTTCAATTTAGATAACATTATAAAATGATTTGCTTTTAGATACAAAAATTTTTTTTTAAAAAAGATGTAATAAAATCCTTGAAAATATGTCTTCAATGTATTTTTTTGATATTAATATACGAAATTATTAATTAAGTCCTTCTTACATTTAAACATTTAAAGCATCGTCACCTCAAAATATTAAATATTTCACATCAACTCTTCTCACATCACTAAAATCTAAAATAATGAAAATATTGTATACAACAAAAAAAAAAATTGAAAATGTAAAACAAAACAGAATTTCCAGTATCATATGTACCGGCAATCTGTATTATATTATATTTAAGAGAAATTAAATTTAAAAATGTAAATATTAACTAAAAACCCTAAAAACAATTAGCGCATGTTCTCTCTTTTATAATTTTTCACCACTACACTCTTAAGAAAAATGTAAACAATTTTCAATTCACGTAAGAAAATATTTACGACTCTGTACATTTAGTCACCGGAAAATTTATCCAAAACCATAAAGTAAAAAAAATAAAATTTTGTAATAGAATTTGGGAATAAGTTTTTACATAAATCACTCCACAATTGAAATATTTTGTAATTTTCAATTTTAGGACATCATTTATTATTAATTAAAGAAAAAATGCCCCATTATGTCAATTATATTAATAAGGTATACCTTTTTTTTTCCTTATTGAGATAAGCTTAGGTATATATATTTTACAAAAATTCTTTTGCTTAGTGATCTAAGCCTTAGCTGTTTGATTAAGCAATAAATTTTATCAAATCGGATAGGGGAATTTTAGCAAATCGGATGAATATATAGGGGGATACTTTATCAATTACGTACTTTATAGGGTCACCCCACTTCATTCTTTCATCTATAACTAGACCTAGATAATTAAACGTATCAACTATTTCTATGTTTACAGAATTGAAAATAAAGCTATTGTTTGTATAGTATTTTTTCCCAAGGAAAATAATTTTAATTTTTTTTTCGCATTTAATCGCAACCTGTGAGCTTCGAGCCATTCATTTATAATATTTAAGTCATGTGCAATAGCTTTTCTTAGTTTATTTTCATCTCTACCAACGTATTTTATTGTTGCGTCATCACAATATTATAACTTTGTATACATATTATTAATAACATTCAAATTTTTGTGTAGCTTGTAATGTTTTGTTTTACACTGTTAAACATTCTCAACATAATTTTACTGAAAAATAGCATGAGATATAGTCATGTATTGAACGTGATGGAGAGAGAAGCTGCATGATAATGAAATTAACATAGATCTAAAAATTAAAATTATACCCTGCTTCACGACCATGTCTCGTCGCTGGAACACCGTAATTATTTGAATATTTTTGAGCAAATAATAACAATAATTAATGTGTCTTGTATAAACTTTATCCCGTTTTCTGTCTGTCATAATGAAAATATTCTTAAGAGCTAATTTAACTATTGCAAGGCAGGAAAACGAAATGAGTATTTAAAATTATCTTCCAGGTTACTTAAAAAGTTGCTATACACCTCTCTACACAATAATACTAATAAAGCTACGTACTATAAAATTATACAGTACGAATTCTGTGTATAGTTAAAACACATTATTTTCATCAACTTGAGTTAGCTTAAATAATAATTAAGAATATTCAAGGTGTAAATACAATAATATAAGTTATAAAAAATTTAAAATTGTATCATGAATATATGTATCATGGCCTTAAAAAAATAAGTAATAATAAAAAATAACGGAATTTTATAATTTTGATCGGTTTTTATTGTATTTTCAATATTTGATATCTATAATTTTCAACAATCACTTTTTTAAATTTTTTATTTTTCTTCAATTATAAAAATTTTGTTGGTTTTTATTTTGGGTAAAAATTACCAGGGACTAAATGTATAAAGCCAAAATTTACTACCACTCAGTTTTGTTATTTTAATATACATACGAATAGTTTTGTTTATTCTCAAACACAAGTTCTATATTTTACAATATTTTATTTATACTAAAAGAAAATTTTTCAACATATTTATTTTCACCACAATGACGTATTGAGTATTTTCTCTTTATTTTCATTAAAATATTCAACAGTTCACAATTTTATAATAAGAATGTTTTTTTATTCAAACACAATATGAATTCAAATTTTGTTAATTTTGAAATACATAATAATCAAATGTGTATGGTGTGCGTGAGTGGTGGGTATACAATACACTATACAGTGTTAGTATAGTAAAGTAAAAAACTAAGGTTTAGGGTTTAGCCAAGCATCAATATATAAAACAAAGATGCATTTATTTGAGTTTTTGTAATGGTTTTGGTCGATATGATGGGTGTGGGTGGTCGGGTGATTGTTTTGTTTTTTATAATAAAAATTATCTCTCATACTATTCGTTCTCTTTCTCAATTCTCTGATAATAATTCTCATAAAATATTTTCTCTTTTATTTTTTTTTAATCTCATATTATTCTCTTCGTTGCTCATTCTCATTTAACAAAATTTGTATTCTGTTTGTTTTTTTTTTTTTTTTTTTGTATACAAAATCTAATTGGATTGGATTTGGATACCTATTTATAACCTAAAACCTATAGGAAATAAAAACGTTTTATTGTTGAAGAAGTGTTGAACATTGGACTATGACTATATTACTTGTATTGTCTTTAAAATTATTTATTCTCTGAAATTTTTCAGAGACTACATAACCTTACCTTACCTATATAATAGAGATAGATAGATGGATAAACGACTACCATACCAAACCAAATCAAAAGAAACCTAAACGATATGAAAAACAAATGGAATTTGTTTTACTGTGCTACAATGTGCTGTATTTTATATTATATACAATGATACAGAAAATATATGAACAGTTGAGTTGAGTTCCATGGATGACGAGAAATTCCATTCCATTGCAGCAAGAAAAAAAAACAAACATCTCATCTGATTATTATTCAATGTTTTCGTATTTAGTTGATGTCGAGAGTTTGAAAATTACGGTCGATTTTTATTAGAGAATAACGGACGTGAAATCTTTGATTTCTAGTTTTTATGTTGAAGAAAAAATATTTTCAATATTAATATTTCAAAACAAACAAAAAAATATATAATATTATTTATTTAAAAAACAAAAAAAATTAATTATAAATATTATATTATAAGGATTTTACTTTATATAAAAATATCATTATATAATATAGGTAAATAAATGGAATATATTTAAACAATATTGTGGATTATGTGAATTCCGTTTATTTATAATTTCGTGTATTAATTGTTAAAATTATATAGGTATATTAATTTTGTTTTAATATATTAATTTAGTATTATAAAATAAATAAGTTAAAATTTGACAAATAAATAAAAAGAATTTATAAAATTATTCAAAAATAATACAAAATACTCGTTAGTTGAAAATTAGGAAAAACCTTTATTTTATATTTTTAAAAATAAATAATAATAAAAATTATTTTTAACCTAATAAATTAATTTAACTTGTTTTTATTTAATTTTTTATTTTTGGATTACTATTGTTATGTGCTTTGTTTTTATTTACTACCTTTTGTGAAAATTTAAAAAAAGGAAATTAAATATAAATTATATTTAAATTATTATTGTGAAGAGAATTTAAAAAAAATCATTTAAAAAATAAAAGTAAAAAATCAAGAATTAACTAATAAAAGAGCGTTATAAAAATTTAACGGTCATTGATCTGTATATAATATATATATATATATATATCATACATAGAATTTTCATTTCTATTATTTAAATTTTAATATATTATTTTAATTTTGTTATTTTAATATTACATATTAACTGTTAGACCAACTGTTGCAAATGCTATTTATTTTTATTATGTAGGTACACTCTTATTTACATTGTTTGTTACATATTTAACTTTTTTGATGTTACTGTGATGAAACTTGAAATTATAACAATAACAAAAAATGTTAATAATTTTACCATAAGTTATACCTGACTTTAACAAAATTCATATATGTGTGTGTGTGTGTGTGTAGTATGATGTTTTATGCAATATTATAAGTTAAATAAACATGTTAAGAATAATTTAAAAAAGTTTAATTATAATTTTGTTATTTTTTGCGTATATATAATAAAATACAATGCTAATATAATATAATAATAAAAAATTAAACATATTTGAAATGACAGGTTGGAATTATTTATTTACCACAGTAAAACCTTCACAACAAAAGTCTATAACCTCAAACTAATGCACTTACATATACTAAAAACAAAAACAAAAAAATGCGCGCTATTGGAATTTTATTTTTTTTTTTTTTTCTATTTTAATTTAACAAGAAAATATATTTAAAAATATTTTAAATTTTTTTTAAATTGTTATTTTTAATTAATTAATATTTATATATACATAAATAAATAAATTCGATTTAATTAAATTTAGTAATAATAATAATAATAATATTAATAAGAATAAAATTGTTTTCATAACTTGTATTGAATATGTAATATAGATATATAGTTTTATAAATAAATTATTAGTGATTATCAAATTCCGGTTTTTTTTTATGTAGGTACTATTGTATATATAGTTATAGTTAGCTCTAGTATATGCATTTAAAAATATGTATGTATAAAAAAAAAAAAATTAAAATGCAATTGAAACAAAAAACAAAAATAATTGAATTAAAATCTAATTGAATTGTTTTAAATTAATTAATAAACCTGATGAATTCAGAAAAATTTTGCCAATTTGTAATATTCAGTTTTTCTCTTCAAAATAATATCAATATTATTATAGCTTATAGTTTATAAAATAGTTTTTATAGTTTATTTAATTAAGAGAAATCTCGATGATAATCTCGAGATTGAAAAAAATGCATTTAGAGTGATTTGCAATTGTATATTAATTTATTTGATGATAGATTTGAATGATTTCAATTCTGTTCTGATTTCTTAAAAAAATCTATTTTATTAATTTTTTGCTAATACATATTAAGATTGTTAAAATTAGTTATATCGTATTCACCAAGTGTACCTAGTATTAAAGAATTTGTAAAATAACAATTAAAAGTATTAAAAATTAACCAATTTATTACTTACGTCTATTGTAAGGTAATAAAGTGAAGAAATTTCGAATAATGCAGTTGACATTTAATTTGTTTTCATTCCAAATTATAATTGTCCTTATTTATGTACGTAAAAAAAAAATGTTTTGTTAAGTCATAAAGCGAAATTCGAATCTACGATCTTAGAAGCAGCTCCATTGTATTATATCGTTCAGTTGTCAATGGGCGTAATTTGAATAATGGGCAGTTATATTTAGGTTAAGATAATTTCATTTGTTTTTTATACATATATACATATCTATAAAATAATCACTAATTTGAATTGTCTTTGAAATTATTATTTAGTATATAAGTTAATTCTTTTTTTTTTTTAATTTTTATATATAAATTAATGAATTCCTTATTTATTTATTTGCTCTGAATAATTTGAATTTTTTACTTTTTATAATTTTTTTTCCTTTTATTAAATTGTACTGATGTGCTAAATCTAGCCTTTAAGTTTCTATTTGAAATAAAGACAAATTTTATTATTTATTGTTATAGTTAAAATATACTTATTTTAATTGGGTGTTGTAATTGCGTATCGTTATGAATTAATTTGTATATATTTCACCAACTGATGGTAGCCAACATTTGAAAGAAAAAGTGCCATATTAACTGTAAATTGTATTATTTCAATAGTTAGTTCTATTTTATTATTGTCAAGGTCATGATAATGTCAGTGAAATATCCTAAATACTATTCATATTATCATTAAAACTACACTTAACTAAACTTTCATTCAATACATTTAAAACATTTAAATATGGATTTTATTATCATTTTAGATATTTTATCCGCAATGATAACATTTTTGAGCTGATATTTTGTTTTGTAATTTGATGAATGGTGCATCTTTTTGATGATATATTTTAGGTATCAAACTTGGTTTATTAATATGTTAAGCTGATCTTATATATTTTGACTACAATATTTTAATGGTGAAATATTTTATTGGTATAATGAACTGCAATTATTTTCATGATGAGATGACGCGACATCGAAAATTCAGTATTAGAGTTATAAATGCAATGTAGTATATTCCATAACGTATTATATACAACATAATAAATTCTAAAATGTTTACATTCTGTTCTTTTCTTTATAGTTATTAAATTGTTTTTATTTTGTACAGTTTGTTATGGAACATACTAGATTGTAGCCAAAATTATAATACTGCATTTTCGATGTCACCTCATAGGCTTTCTGTCTTCCATAATTATTTTAATTTTCATATTTTACTGATAAAATTATCTTCTCGATACTGAAATGTATTTTTATGTATGTTAATTTGATGTTGGCCAGATATCTTCTCTATTTTGCATGTACTATAATAAGTACTTAACTAAATATATTTATTTTTATTTATTTATGGTAAGAACCTTTAAGCGTTATCTAAGTCAATTTCTGCTTAAAATATATAGAAAATAAAACACACAAATGTACAGCTGTATTTTTCTTAGAGATTAATGAAGTTAGTAAAAATTAGGATCTAAATTGGAAAAAATACTTTCCTCTTTCAAGGAGATTAAAATTGGCAAAAAAAACATTTCCCAACAAGAATCAAATTAAAATTATGATACAAGTAAAAATTAATAACTAAATTAACAACTAAATTAATAACTTATTAAAAACAAATATTTCTTCAAACCACATAATTTTATTACATATACGGCTTTATGTAGCCAGTATCTTTTGTTTTTTATTATTAAACAAATAAAAAAAAATAAATTTTAATTTCCAAAACTGTTCCAGCTTAAACGTCAGAGAAAATCCATCAATGGTTGTATATTTTATAATAAGAAAGTATGATTGATAATTCACTGACTATTTCTGCATCATTATTGTAGCATCATATTCTTCATAATTTGCAGAGATCTATAAAGTTAAACTAACTTAGTTTTTGAAAGAGAAACTAATATAAATTTGAAAAAAAAAACTGTATTAGCTAGAAAGAAAGAGAAAATAAAAGAAATTAATACATTTTGGTAAAATATATGAATTCTCTCCGAAACATTCTGTCAAAACAATAAAATAGTTTTTTATAATTTTAAATGTTAAATGAACCCATTGTATTAGTTAGTATATAACTAACTGGTTATTGTTTTTTTTTTGGGTTGGTCACAAAATACTGTATTATATAAATACTACAATACTGTATTATATACTGTATTCCAAAGACTGTATTACAAACATGTGATGTGATGCTAAAAAATCGCGCAATTTTTTATGACTTTAAATCAAGACTGTTCAATTGACATTTTCGAGAATTATTTGTTGATTTGTGTTGTGTTTTTGTATTTTATAATGAAAGCTAATATTGTCAATTAGAATAAAGGCAAAATATGTTACCAAAATTATAATTGACTCTTAACAAATTGAAAGAAAACTAAAACTAACTAACATACATAGCTAATTGGATGCTTGCTGATCAAAAAATATGATACTGCAAAAGTGGTGTTGTAATAAAATTTTCTAAGCATATCCACATACTTAGCTAATAATCAATGTTCCCACAATTTTACATTTAAAAAAAGAATTCATTAAACCTATAATCATTTTATTAAGGTTGATGCATAATCTTTAGGAATACATCCTTCACAAATTATACGAACTTCTGTAGTTGAAACTGAGCCTAACCGTCAAATTTACCATCCAAAAAAATTGGATCAAAAGCAAAATATCAAATAAGATCTCACAGCCTTTTGAACATTGTGAAACATTTTTTGGTTTATACAGTATACAATAATACAGACTTTTATAATAACTACAGTCGTTTTTGTAGTGGTAGGTGTAGGTCTTTTCAGAAACGCATAATATGCAATGCATTAATCTCGTCCTGTGTTCATAAATAAATTATACAAATTTTTTTACAGTCCTTAAATTACATTGCAACAATCATGTTACACAAAATTCATTAATAAAATAAAGTCAGCTATACGCATATATTATATTTATTTTATATATTATTTATTTAATTTAAATTTGCAACAAAATTAATTTGAAATTGTATACAAAAATTAAAGCCAATGAAAACTGAATCTTAAAATGCGTGTTCATAAACGTTAATAAATTATTGCAGTGTGACCGCGTTATAAACTAAAATCATATGATTATAAGTCAGTGCAATGCAATTACCACGTCATACTGAATTTGAAAAAGCCTAATTCAAAAAAAAATCATTAAGTATTGTGTAGATATACAATCTTTTGTAATACAAGATTTTGTATCAATCTCTGATGTTTTTCTTTTACTTTGTAGCATTTTTCAGAACAACATTTTTCAGATATCAGAACGTGTTTCTTAATGTTATATAATGAATATAAACGATAACTACTTAGAATATAACGAATATTAATTTTTCTTTGTTTTAATTTTGAATTTGAATGAATTTTTCTTAGATTTAAACGATTTACATATTTCTGAGTACATATTGTAAGTAACTGACAGTCATATAATGTAACAATATCTCAACATTTTCATTTCAGTTCTTATCAACAAAATTATTTTTTTGGTTTTCAAATTTCCCAAATATCATTTTGAATCATTCGGAACTTTTTTTTATTTTTTTTTCTGTTTTGAAGATTTCAAATTCATAAAATGTATTATTATATAAATTCAACATTAAAATTATCAAAACTTTATTTTATTGTTATTATTATTCTATATTTATGCGTACATATACATATATTTCAATTCTTATCAGAATATAAAAAAAAAACATTTTCTATTTTCATTTGATAATTTTTAACAGACTTTCACATCGTTGAAAAAAGTTTTAAAAATCGTTTAATTAAAAAATCTGAATTTTTTAACAAGTTAATAATAATTATAAAATAATAATTACAGTTAACTAAAACCACTAATTACCACAGCTAGAACTAAGCAGATATATGTATAATATTAATTAATTTAGTAGTTAATATGCACAATAACAAAAAAGAAAAGAAAAGTAAACTCTTTTATTCTCAAAATTGTTTTAAAAAAATATGATATTAGAATATTGATTTAGAATAAAAAATGTCTACTTCTCTATATAAATACGAGTATTAATGTATTATTAATCAATTTATTCAGTTGTATTATTTTTACTGATTTTCCGTGACAAGTTTAAACGTCACTATTTAAATACACACTGATTATATGAATAAAACTTGTTTATCAAGTTTTAAATTAACACTTCCAATCAAATGTTAAAGTACACCTGCGAAATATTTATTTTTGTTTGCATAAACTGTTTGCATATTATTGAATATTTTTCATAATAAATATAAATTTATTAAATTTAAAAACAAGTTTTAAAAAAATCAAAATATTTCACTTTTTGTTTTTAATTGGCATTCGAACTCAAGTTATACTTGATTTATCGTTTTACTCAAAATTATACATATAGAGTCAGTTTTTTTCTTTAAATTTTTAATTTTGCTTTATTACATTTAATTATGTTACAAAATTTACAATATTTACCCAACAAAGCATAGGTTCTCATATTATAAATTTTTGGTTTTTTCTTATTTTAATGGTCTATCTTTGGACATCGATCTGTACGACTTAATAATATAGAGTCAATTAAAAATACAAATTTTACTTGTTAAGTTCAGTCTAGCTCATTTTAGTAATTTTATAATAATTCCTGAGAATATATATAAGTATGTTGAATGCAAATTCTGCATTGAAAATTATGCCTTTCAATGATTGTGCTTAAAAATAATATAGTGATTATTATCTTTTTATAGAATAAAGTATAATCATAAATTTAAAAAAAAATTCTAAAAAATACAAATAAACCTTCAATATTAAAAATATTGGTAAGTATATTGAAATTCGTTTGTGTTCGTTGAAATTCGTAACGAACCTTTTTTCACAATGGAAAAATATATCTCCTTAACTATGCCGCCTACAAAATTTCAAGAGAATCATTCTGCTGGTCATAGTGACATTCGTGTATTAAGCTGTTGTTTGAGACCTAATATTTGGTTAAACTTAACAAAATATATTTCCCTTAACTTTGAAATGATGATTTGAATGGAAGAGATTTTGAATCTCTCTTGTAACGTATTTTAAGTGAATGTAGCAAAAATTAGTTGCGATTTACACTTTAACTATAATTAAAAAAATTATGTTAATATAATGAAGTTTTCCAAACAATGTAGAGTTTTATTGTGGAAGCAAAAATAAATGGTCTAATTTTGTCAATGGAATATTTAAGATCTAGTGTTTGGTATGGATTCTCTGAAAGAATCGTAAACAACATATGGATCCACTTGCGTTTTGGCCTTAAAAAAGTACCTTACTTTACCTTACTTTACCTTACTTTATTTATATCTATATTTTTATAAAAGCAAAGTTTATTGCCCCATGATATTTTAAGTCGCTTTATTCTGTATAGTTAAATTGTTATCTTCTTTATACTCTACATGAGCTGATAGCTCTTTTGAATTAAAATAAAAATATAAGTAAAATAAATAAATGCAAACCTACATTACTTATAAAAGTTGGGTTTTACATTTTAAAAATAGAAAAAAATAGATCGCTGCAAAGAATAAATCTATTTCGAAAATTTATTTATTACACTACAATTAAAATTAGTTAAGCCGTCAAAATCATCTATTCACAAAAATTATTTTATTTTTATATCATTTATTCAAAAAATTGTTAAAAAAGTTTTGCCGGTACAAAAAAACCATTCCTAACCATTTCAAAAACATACTTCATCCCAAACTAGTTTGATAAATATCCCAATGTCCGGGATAAACATCCTCAGTAAATAATAATCATTACTGTTCTTGTTTTGTTCAAAAAATTGTTGAAAAAGTGTTGCCGCCTCTAAAAAAAAACAACTATTCCTGCCATTTCAAAAATATACTTCATCAATGTATAATATCCCAAACTAGTTTGAAAAATATTCCAATGTCCGGGATAAATACCCTAGAAAATAAGAACTTGTGGTATGAATTAAGTCCTCTTCTAAATTAATAAAGTCATTGCATGTCATCTCTCTAATAATAAAAAAAAATCTCTTATCATCCGTCATATCTCTAATAATCCAATAAAATATTTTCACACTTAAAATGTTTAACAGTTGAACCCCAACTTAAAGTGAAAATATTTCACTTAGTGTACACGATTTTTAAATTCTGAGTGTGGTCTTTACATGATTTGGTATATAGCACAAGCACATTAAAATCAGTTTTAATTTTTTTTTTCTACATTTCATCTCTTCACAATGATAAACAAATATTCAAATTTTGTAAAAAAAAAGTAATAAAATAAAACCCATTTTTGTTTTGCAGAAATTACAATATTGTGAACATAAATAAAAATATATAAGTATATTATACTTCAATTTAATAAGAAACAAAAAAAAATGTGAAAACCTGTATTATCAGTAAAATATTTATTAAAAATAAAAACAAAAATTATATTAAAAATAAAAATATATATTAAGTAAATAAGTGTAAACTGAAAATAAGAAACGTTTATCAGAATAGAAAGAACTGTATTTGTGTGTGTGTGACCTTACATTTATATTATTCTAAAAAAAAAAACAATAAAATTAATATATTTTATTCTTAAATAATTAAAATTTCCTTTATTTTTTAAAAATTTAAAAAAAATATATATAAACTTTTATTCTAATTAAATTAAATTAATAATTTTTTATAAAAATTTTGATTAAACAATTTTAAATTTTTAAACCAAAAAATATGTTTTTTTTGTATATTATTTATTGTGACTAAAATTAATTAATTTACTATTGTGAATGGTTATATAAATTAATTTGTAAAAACCAAAATAACAAATACAAAAAAAAAAAATTGTGGATTAAATAACAGTAGTAACTACCAAACATATTGGATAAAATTTTTCATAACTAATAGATAATCATAACTTTATGAATGCAATTTCGTAGGAAAGTGACATCTATAAAAAAAAAATAGATAAATAACAATTTAAGGTAAGACTATTTAAGGCAAAACACATTTATTTTTTTTTCAGAGAAATTTATTTTCTATAATATAAATCTGAAAGTTTTTTAGATTATTAAATTTTATAAAACATTTTACTTGAAATCACTAAATTAGTTCATAATATATTGATATCTTAAAATTTAGGAAAATTTTGATAAATCATAGATTTATTGTTTTACCTACTTATAAATTTCATTAAAATAACATTGCGAAATTAAAATAATAATTTATGTGATGACTATTTTTTTGTTTTATACAGCTTTGTTGAGTAATTAAAAATAATGGATTACAACATTACGCGAATGATATGAAAATTTAAAAATAAATTTAGTCCGAAGGTGGCTTGACCTTATTTCAGAATGATTTTCATAATTTAACTATCTCTGATGTATATATATAATAGTAACTTACTTCTCAATTCAACATGAAAAATTCACCCTATCCTATGCATATCCACTACTGAGTGTTACGGGCATATGTTTTGGATGTTATATCATCATCATTGTCCTGTAACACCATCCGTGGGGCACAGGGCGAAATTCGATTTAATTTAAGTTAATTTAATTTATTTGTATCAGTCTACAGACCCTTTTCCACATGAATGTGAACCATCTCTAATTTTACTCTTATGTCTACTGAAACAAATTTTTATTACTAATTATAATGTAAAAAATAAAAATTAAATATATATCCAATATGTAAGACATAAACAAATTAAAAAAAGTTGAATATGCGAAATAGATGTTATATATACTATCTAAAATTATTGTGTATTTATTCTGGTATAATGCTAACTACACTAAATCACCGATACCTGATTATACCAGTAAAGTTCACTGATGTTATGTAATTGTGATACTTGTAATTTTATAATTTAAATCTACATATACCTACTCTATACCTAAAATAACAAATTATATTATATAGCTCTCAATTTTTTACCAGACATCTTCAAACCATTTCTATAATATTGATGGGTTTTTAAATGCAAATATAAATGATAATACGTAGTATCTTATATTAGCATAATATAATATGTTTTTACTAATTATTGTTAATATATTTTTAAAATTAATTTAAATTAATTTAATCATTATACTTAATATATAATATAAAATATATTGAATGGGAATTCCTTAGACGTTGTATTCATTTAGTAAATAAAATAAGTAAACAAAAATTTTAAAATAAATTTTGTTAAAGTATGTTTCGACGAGCTTTTTAAGTTATTTTTAAATGTTGGACATTTTTTATATACAAAAAAAATCCCTAATGTCTTAATGATCATAATAATGATTCAGCTTGTATGACAAATATAACTTTTTTCTAATAACAGGTAATTATTAATTAGGTTGTTCAATTAGGTTTTTTTATCAATTTTTATATAACTAATGTTTTCGTTTTCTTTTTTTTTTTGTATTTTCAACTACAGCACCCTTTGAGAAAAAGCTAATACGTCAAAAGAAAAAAATATTGTTTTATTAACTAATCCCAACTACTTTCAACTATATACAATTGATCCGATTATACAACCATATATATACTTGGCTTGTGTACTCTAAATTGAGACAAATATTTGATATGGATAGCGATTTCAGAATATAAAAGCCATCAAGTCTTTACCACCAACATTCTTATAATCACCTTTTAATTAAGCCAAATAAAGAGTTCACTTTTATAATAATTGCGCCAGAGATAGGAATTTTGAATTATAATAATTATAATACATTATTGTTCATAATTATTAATTAGATACAATGCATTAAAACCGTTAATAATGCATTAAATTAATTATTTTGAATTACATATTCAAAATAATTCATTAAAATAATGCATTATATTAAAAAATAATGCACTACATATTTGTAATGCATTACCAAGAATAATTCAAATTAATTGAATTAATTAAAAAAAATAATTCAACAATATTCAATGAATTATTTTTTTGAATTCAAAATTAATCTAAATAATTTAAGGAATTACTTTTCTAATTCAAAAATATGGAACTGATATAGTAAATTGAAGTTTTCATTCGATTAGTTTCCTCGAACACCTAGGAATTAATTTCAAAGTTCAAAAACGTAAAATTGGCATAATGGATCAAAATAGCAAATAGTTACTTAATTTTAAAAATTTCATGTTGTAACATTTGGTTTTAATAATTCAAAAGTAATTCAATTTATTAGTGCATTATTTTAATGAATTATTTTGAAAATATGATTCAAAATAATTAATTTTAATGCATTATTAAAGAAATTAATGCAATATTTCAGTTAATGTAAAAATTATGATAATGAAGATGTAATACAATCGAAATATTTCCATCTCTGTTGAGCATTAATGTTTACTGAATGAATGATTATTATTATTAACTTAGTAAGTATGTACATACTAAAATATGAATCTTATTTTGCTTAAAGTTGTTTTCAACCTAAATAATGTCCTGTTCATATTTTTTATATGTACATAAATACAAATATAAAAAATAATTTGTAATGGTCAAGCAAATAATAGACTAGTGCATTTGCAACATCAGAGCATCACCAGAATTTTTGTATATTGGTTTATGTATTTAATTCTGTTAGATTTAGAAGTTAATGTTATAGGAGTTAGCTTCGATAATTATGATATCGAGATCGCTTAAGTAGTTTTTTTTCAGTTCTGCTTGATTTATATACCGTTCGGATATATGTAACCTCTTTAGAATATGATTTAATATTGGGTCAGTGTCATAAGTTCGAACTTCATATAAGTTCGATACAAAAAGTGACATAAGTTAGACATTTTATTTTAACATACTTATGATCTAAATTCGATTTAATTCAACTTTCGAACTTATTTCGTCTATTATTACTTATAACAAATTTCAATATTTTCTCTACAGTACTTGTATATATATATATAACTATAGTAATCTCGTTTAGTTATTCTTGTCATAACTTTATACTTATATAAAGTTGAACATTTTGTAGCTGTCATTTAAACAAATTTAACTATGTGTGTAACTATATATATATATTTAGTTAGAATTCTAATTTATTTGTAAAAATAGAAAATTAATTTGTTTTAGTTAAAAAGTTTAGTTTGTAAATTACGAAATGCAAGTGAGTTACAATGACTATAAAATTACAATTACATTAAAAAACAAAATAAAAATTTTTTAGCTTGGAAAAAAAGTTAACTTTTATAAATTTCCTCGCGTTACTTTTAGACATTTTTAAAGTAAAGTAAGTAAGTAAGTATTAAATTTTATTTTCATAACGTATTAAAAACAGTAACACAAACAGTATACAAAATACAAACAAAATTTTATGAGGCATAAAAATGCATTTATCAAAGGAATAAAAAGAATTAAATTTCTTCCAGAAATATAAATACTAGAATTGTAAGTTGAGAATAGTGCCAACTCTCAACGGAATTATTGTACATAGAAGTGCAGTGAGTATTAAAAATGAATGAATAATTAAATATAATACTTAATTATAATTAGTTAACGCGTACAATTGGCATTGTTGTATAATACTTTTCAGTATTAATTAAATTATTTACAGTTAGATAGTAGCCCGTTAAATTAAGTTGTGATTAAAATAACAGTAGTTATCAAAGTATATAAAATAAATTTCTAAACAAATTTATAATTAAATTTATTAAAAATTTCTTACGGTATTTTACAATTTAATAAATAAAAAAAATAAGTCCGATTTATTTACACTGATCCACATAACTATATAGAAATTATATCATTTTATTCATTTAATTGTAATTTATATTTATATCATTTAATAATATTTTTTTTCATCATAGCACTATTTTAACTCATCTGTAGGTATTTATAGGGTTGGAATACCATTTTACGTTGAAATTTTGGTTGATTCTTATAACTCACAGATATTATCAATAACATCTTGTCATAAGTTATAAAATCAAAATAAAAATTAGGAGTTGCATAGGTAGTCTAATACTATTAATGTCTGTTGATGAGTTCAAGTAGTGTAATAATGAACGGAACCTAAAAATAATTATTGTTATTACTTAGTTTCAAATATTTAGTTAAATTTTTAAAATTTTTGTGACATTTTGAAAATTTAATTTATTTCACTACCTAGTTAGTTACTAAAAATTTGGAATAAAATATTTTTGGAGATTCTGGAATATTAATTAGTCCATAATTTCTGTATATAAAATCGAACCTAAATAGTTGATTACACTATTAAATGATTCATGGTAAAAAATGAATAAACAAAAAACCTGAAAATTATTTTTATTATTAATCGAACTTGGTTTTAATAAAATTTTTATCAACTAGTTATAATTTCAATTAAAAACGTATATTTATTTTAAAATTAACATATTTTCACTAATTATTTGTATTTGGTAACAATAATATTAATAAAAAAAACTATTTAAAGCTGCAGTTATCAGCCCTAAAAAATAGGTTTGTAAATGACATCTATCAGGACATTGTTGTCAATATCACATAACCGCTAATATCCAATTATGGGTAGGCAATAAAAGAAGAAGAAGACACAAAATTTTTAGTTTTTAATACTTTACAATATTTTAGTAATATCTACAGTTCATACAACATATATTCTTTATTAAAACATCCACATTGCAGTAATCTATTTATTCAATTCATATTTATGCAATAATTCATCGCATAACAAATTTACAGTAGTTATTATTCTCTACCTATAATGACTATAACTACATATGTATAATGACATATGTGCATTGCATATAAAATGAATATAAAATGCCCACAATCGACATTATGCGGCAATTAAGTTGAATCTAACAATTCGTTAAATTTTCGTTAAACATATATAATTCTAATGTTAAATTCCATCCAAACCGAATTCGACATATTATGTAATTTCTTTTTGTTGCGGTTTCTCTAAGAAATATTTTCTTATGTTGCGATGTCATTATGGGTCGACATATGCTTTGACAATAATATCTATGTCAGTTTCGTTAGACAATTTGACATTTACTTAATATGCAGTTCCATTTAATTATAGTCAGCGATTTAATGTACAATTTTAAAGTGATTGGTGAAAAAATCTGATCTATTACTGCAGATCAGAGGTATTTTTTTTAACTTAAAATTCAGTTCACTTTCGAAATGAACAAAATTTTGTCTACATATATTTTTTGTGTTATATAATTTAGGTTTTAAAGTCTAATATTTTTGCTGAGACGTTCTAAAATTAAAAAACAAAAATTTGACACAATTTATAAAATAGTGTTATTTATACTAAACAGGTGTGGTATTTATATAAGATTATTAATTATTGGAAAATTGATTACTCCAGTTTCTATAAAAAATGAAAGATTTATTGTGCTATATTTGGAATGTCGGAAAATATATCAATAATGTGAAATTCTTTCTTATCAGAGTTACATACAAAATATTGTCCCAATAATGTGGTTACAGGACAATATTGATCCTAGAAATAGAAGAAGATACATTTCTAATTTAATTTTAGCTAGCTATTCAATTATAATTCTAAAATCTGTTCATTCAATTTTATAAATTACTGTACCTATATATACCTGCATAATTCCTGTAAAAATAATATTTTTGGCTAGAAATATTATGTGGAAAAGAGTTCCAAAAAATATTTTATGTTAAATTGTTTGTATTTTTTTTTAACTATACAAGACGAAGTAAGTTACTTTTTTTTTATTATTGTTGTTTGTAATTCTGTTGTTATTTTATTTTTATTGTTATGTTTGGTACTGTGTTGAATATATATATATATATATATATATATATATATACCACACCCATATTTATATTATAATCTAATATAAACAAAAATAAAATTTAAAACGGTAAAAGAAAACCTAGAACCAAAACGTTTTGTATCCCTATTTTCTGTTTAAAATTTTTTTTTTGTTTTTTTTTTGTTTTTCTTTTGGGTTATTTTGGTATAAACAAGAGATGATCTTCTGAGAAGTTTTTGTAGCGTAAAAAATCATAACAAGCTTATATATACTTATATAACAATAATATAAAAAAAAATAAAAACAATAATAATACATTATGATGGTCATTTATGCGTTAAGTTATGATGCGAAGGAAAACACCAAAAAATTGTTTTCCAATTTTCAGGTTCACCGATTTTTTTTTTTTTTTCTTTGTTTGTTAGAAGTTTTCAAGTTTGAAATTTTTAAACTAAAAAAATAAAAAATGAAATTTTTTAAGGGGTCTCAACGGACTTTTTGAATTGCATTCATCTGAAATAATTTAAAAGTATATGTATATACTATGTATACATATATATATACAAAGGTATAATTAACCTTTAGAAAAACATTTTTTTGTAGGTATGTTTTTATTTTTTTTTTGGTTTTTTGTTTTTTGTTTTTAGTAAATATTGGAAAACGTAAATATAAACAAAATTCTGTCACATGAATTTTATACAAGTCGTATACACTGTAATAACAAACAAATATTTTTTTTTATTTTTATTATTTTTTGACATTTCAATTGACGCTTGATAAAGAAGAACTGAAAAAACAAAAAATAAATGAAAACATCAAACAATTGAAAGGAATCCTTGAGATAATTAAATACAAATAAGAATGACAATTACTTTTTTCGGGGGTTTATTTTTTTTAATATTATATATATATATGTATATACATTTTTTTTATAAATATGCATACGTTGATACAGTGTGTGTCAAAATTTAATTTTTTTTTTTTTAATATTATAATAGTTTTATTTTTATGTATTCTTTATTTAGTATGTATAATACTATTGGTACATTTAATTACAATAAATTTAAAATAAAAAAATTTAAATATAAAATATTCCATTAAATTTCTATAAAATGTTGAAATTTAAGAGATTTGATGAATTCGCATACAAATTATTAATTATATATCACTAAACATAGATTAATAATTATTTAAATATTCAATTACAAATTTTTTCATATTTAATATTATTTGGTAGATTGTTGTACATTTTTAACCCATTAAAACATTATTGTTTTTTTTGTTGCATTTTCATTTCTGTAAAAATTTAGTCTAAATTGAAAATATTTCTAAAATGGTGGTGATGAACATCCTGCACCAGCTGTAAATTTATTGATAATTAGTGTGGAACTAGACCATTTTTCATCTCAAAGACCAACGCATATAATTTCATAATTTGATTGACATCGTTCAACCAAGGGTATTTAATATTCCATTAACTGAGCTATATCTATTTAATTTTAGAGTTATTCTCATTCCCCAATTCTGCAATTTTTGAAGTCTATCTAAACATTCATTAGTTGTAAATATAGTAATAATAATAATATACTTATTGCATGCTATTAGGTCCTGATATCTGATTGTGTTCTGGTTGTTTATTTACAATTAAAACACTGGTCATGCTTCATTCTTAAAGATAACTAGGTACAGTTGATTTAACTTTAAATATATTAATTATATATACATAAGTATATATACATACTTAATTAAATGATAAACCAAATTATATATTTCTAAATAAAATTTTACAATATTACTTAAACATACCGCTATTCGTTTCAGTAAAATGACAGTGATGATAGTGAGAAAAATAAACTATAATCATTTATAATACAAGGCATTAATCTATTGATTAAATGCTATATGACAGTGTTTGTAGTCTTCCAACTACACATCACTCTACTCCAAGCCTTAATATTGAACACTAATTCACTTTTTCACATCTTAAAAATAATTCTTACTTCTTTAATTACTTTTCTAGCTATAAATTAAATTCTAACCGTATTTCAGGAAGAGTTTGAACTTTGCTTTAATTACAATTTCAGTGAGTAGACTAATATTCTTATAGAATTAAGTTCTAAAAAAGTTCTTATCTCCTTACATTAATAAGGTGTAGTGGTGCTTTAAACTACGAATATTTCTAAATTTTTATTGTTTATTTTTGAAGTTCACCATAGCGTTATTCTTAACCACATCACAATACAAACTGAACCTTTATCTATTCTGCAAGTAGGCCCGTAGTGGTGATGAATTTTTTTTGAATATCATGTCAGATAATTTAAATTTATTTATTTATATAAATTGTATACATAAGATGATTAGTATTTTTATTATACAAATTACAATATACAATTCAGTTTGATTTGGTATACACACACATATAAAGTTATAGTGTCAGATAATTTCAGATAACTATACTTACTGCAGGCTCTGCAATAAGTTAAAATTAGTCACCAAATCAGAAAAATGTAGTTTTGAGAATATTAATTTAGAAAAATTTATCATATTAAGAAGCTTCATACAGTTCTAACTATAGCCAGGCTTTAGGTTTTTGTAGAAACGATGTTTATTGTGCTGAAAAATTTCAAAAAATTTAAGCCTTTAGAATTGGTGTCAAATATAGTATCCTGTGGCTCATAAATAAAACAACCAATAGTTCTGTCAGCCCCCAATCAGTTTAACCAATCTGCTTAGTTGAAGCATTTAAAAAGTATAATTTAGTGTTAATAAGCTCCTAAATATAGCCGGTTGTATCTAGAACATTTACATTTATATTTTTTATCACTTTTTTTTTTATAAATGTATACATATATACAAAAAAAAAATTATCAAAATCTTTGACACAGTTTAAATTGAATTTATTAAAATTTTTCTATATTATTAATTATTCATAATAGCGTAAAATAAAGTTGAATGACTAAGATTTAAGCCGAAAGATATAATATGATTCCAATCTACATCAATGTGGTTTTATTGTGTAACTGTTGAATTTAAATGAAAAACATATATTTGTCATATATGCTATTAATAGCTATAGTTAGTTTGTATATATTATTTTTTGAAAAGTACTTTAAAGTGTCATTTAATTTATTTTAGCATTAGAAGCTGCTATTACCAGAAAAATCTAACCTACCTACTTGCTTTGATTCACCTTAAAACATATTTTGGACTTGTTTTTTGATAATCAGATTTGTTTTTAGTGATATGTTTAGATTTATGGAATAAAAGTCGAGTTTCCTTTGACTAATCATTTGTATTTATTTTGCAAATATCGATATTTCGGAAGCAACTTACTTTCTTCATCAGTGCTTTGCGACTTTGTAGATACTTTGTAGAATTATGAATATTTTGGACGTTGTAGATTTTCTTATTCATTGCTTTTAATTCTATTCTTTAATTATCAGACCATTTAACTATATTAATTCAATTATTTTTATTTTATAGTTATGACAAATTTTATATCGTAGATCGATATGGTGTAGTGATTATGTGCTCTGACTACAAATTAGAATATATTGGATTCGAGTCCGACTGGGGTTAACAACACCGACCAGGGTGGTTGAGCAACTTCTTAAAGATACACCGTTTCAGGCATTACAGAATGTATATCGCTATTTTGATTCGACGATATTTCACGCTATATGTTCATCCGTCTTAGGATTAGTTTCGAACTTTTATCTTTGTTTTCTTTTAATAGTAATGCTTTCAACTTTTCGTTGTTTTCTTGAGCTTTAAAAATGATTTTCTAGTCTATGGCAGTTTTATGAACTTGCTCTATCGAATTTTCTTCGATACGCCATAAATTGTTTGTCACTATGTTTTCTTTGCTTTCGACATTTCTTGTATCCGTCGCAAATTGGGATATCAAGTCTAAGTGGTGTGTTTGTCTCGGACTACGTTCGGATTGATTGAAATGCTGTTATTCTAAGGGTACACCAAAACGCGAGATGTAGTTTTCCACTCATGTCCAAAATATAGTACTCGCTAAAATATCCTTCATACAATACGTTTCACGCCATCTTGTGAAGAGATCAACTATTGTTAAGATATAACTAAAGTTATTGGATTGCGGTGGCGGTTCGACTATATCTATATAGTATATATGTATACGTTCGAAAGGGGGTACTTAAAATATTTCAAATTTAGATTTTGTATATCTTTGTATGTTACATTTTTTACACGTTATACACGTTTGAGTTCACATTGTACTGTTTTTATTAATGTTGGGCCAAAAATAACTTGTTGTACATATAAACATTTTTCAATTATTTTTGTAAAATCATTTGGATTACAATTTGGTTATCGCACAGTTTACAATATAATGAAGACTACACTATGAAGACTAATAAATGTAGTTTTACACGTTTAAATTATTTTGAATTGGTATACGTGAATTTGTATACCAAGTCTCTACATTTTTATGTATAGAAAAGTTCATTCCATAGCCTTGCAATAATAAAAATACCAATAATAAAACTATACTTATTTTCTATTGTTCATTTACTTTTTATCATAACTGTATATATATACAGTACAAAAGTACAAATGTTATTATTCCTCTAGAATAACCAAAATTTCTTTCACTTATCGATAAAAAAAAGTGATGATGATGTGTCGTTAAAAAATAATTTTTGGTGTTTTTGTTTTATTTTGTTGTTTTTCTTCTTTGTTTTTTTTTTGAACATATGTGTGAAGAGACCATGAAAAAAATAATTAAAGTTTAAATTTTGTATTTTAAGTACATTAATAATTTATTATTTGGTAATTATTATAATTTCACTTTATAAACACACATTAAATAATATTCATTGTGAAATATAATAAGGAAATTTAAAATTAATTTGATAAAAATGAAAATAGCTGGAAGTTATTGCATTGAATTTTCAATATATAATTTTTATTTAAATATATAATAAGTAGTTTGTAAATTTTCACATAAGTAGTTACTTACGTATATACCTTTGGGTTGGAAACCTATTTATAGTTATGGTCTTTTTGATTATTGTTTCACTAAATTAAGTCGGAATTTTTTTTGATTTATTTTTGTTTGGATTAATGGATATTCTTTGGTTATATTGTCGATTGTGAATTCCAGTTGTAAATTGTAATACATATATATGTATGTTACTAATATTAATTTTTTCACTTATTACTAAGATATATAACAGTGCGTTGTAACCTATGTTATATATCGAGCTATATAAATTATTCATATTTCTAAATAATATTAATAATATTAGTTAAATTTCGATTGATGAATTAAATCAATAATAATAAATATTAATTAAGATATATTATTATATTACTAATTAATTAATAAAATAAAAATAGGACATTTTTATATTTTATTAATCGATTTAATGTTTGTAACGAAAGTGTGTGTATACATAATGTTTTAATTGTTATACAAAGAATATATTCTGAGCTAATCTAATATTTGTTAAACGATTTAATTGAGCATAAGTATTTGATTCCAAATAGCTTCTCTTAATTGAATTTATTACTAGACGTGCTTAATTAATTAAAAAAAAAACACTTAATCATACGTACATCTTGTAATAAGAACATTCGAACAAAATTTAATTAATTTGAAAAGTTATAAAATTGTACTATAAGTTTGTAAATAATTGTAAAAAATTGTAACACAAAAATGTAAATATCCCAAATGTATAGAATGTAAATAAAATTCAGCTGTTTAAGTATATGATTTAAGTTGTGTAGATGTAAGTTAGTACATCTAATATCTGCAGAAAAAAAAACAAATGATGAAATTTATAAATTAAAATTTAATCTGTGAGCACCAAAAGAGATAATTAGTTGAGTGGAAACAACAGTATATCCATCGGTTCTACAATACCCGGCTACATGTTGGCCCTTAGCAGTCACTATAAACAATGTTATTACATAGTTAGCGAACAAGCCTGGAAGGTCTGACTAAATCTGTAGATATCAATATTAGGTATCTTTGAAGATATTTCCTAGGTTATCAAAAATTGAATCCAACTCACACCAGGCCCAGAAAGCCGCAGGAGATATTTAGTTAGGTAATAGACAATGTTTGACAGAAATCGTAAATATTAAAATTTCAGAATTTCTTATCAAATAACCGAGTTTTGTTATACAGAAATGATAATAGTTGTGTCATAGACAAATTAAAAAAATATTTATTCGCAATCAAAACAAAAACTTTTAAAACCATATTTTCGCAATGAGTTTTTAAAACATCTGTTATTTACATATCCGTTATTAATCATTCAAGCATAACAATATTGTTGAATTTATTTTTGTTTACTTGTTGTTTAAATTTTTTCGCAAAAAGCTTTTGTGTACAGGCCAATATGCAATTACAAAGAAAAAAATTGTTTTAGCTTAAGATAAAAAATTCTTAAGTATGTTTGTTTTACAAAATTATTTGAAATTTATTAGAGAACATGCTACAATGAAAATGATTTATTTAAAAGTAATTTTTTTTTGGTGACCCTAATATGTCAGGGTCGGCATGTAGGCTTTTAGACCTTTATGCCCTCCTCCACTAATCAACTTAGTCGACTCTTTTTATAAAGGCCAATAGATTTAAGGGAATACCATGTAGAAGCTTTCTGAGGTTATGTAGTGTGTGCTCCAACAGCCTGAGTCTCAGTTTTGAAAGAGCCAGGCAATCTCCTACAATGTGTGTAGAGGTTTCTTCCTTTTCCAGACAGTTTCTACAGATTGGGTCGTCACTTAGTCCTAGCTTAAACATGTGCTTATTAATTTTTTCATTACCAGTAAGTATCTTCCTGCGGTCTGTTCTTTTGAGAGTTAGCAGGAAGTTGGTTATTTTCGTTTTTATTATTGGTACATATATTTTGAAGACTATGTGGCCTTCAATGCGCTCCCATAGATTGTTTGTTGGACGTAGGTGTTTTCTATCGATAGTTTAATATTACCAATAGATATACTAACTGCCGGCTACTTCGTCAACTGAAAATAGTTTTAATTACAAGTGCTTACAAAATATTTTTAATTATGTTCAAAAAGTTCAAAGGGTAGAATATTTTAATATTAATCATGACAGTTTTTAATTACGCACACTCTTAATAAAAAACTTCAAACTACTTATAAAATGCGTCAGCTTGTAGTTAGGTCTTATTCAGAAAGGTCGAAAATTAAAAATAAATTTGTAAAATTAATTTCTGTACGAAAAAAATACTAAAATACTAAAATTTTAAAGTTACAAAACACAATAAAGTATTTTGTATAGAAAAGTAACGAACTGAAGCATTTTGGAACAAACAGGAAAATTTTTTTTTTAATTTTACTAGTAGTTACTAACATTTTTATTTTATTGAGGTAACGGTGATCCTAGTTTGTGCTGAAATTGCGAGGTGGCAGTTAATAATTCAATAGAAAATCAAATATATTCATTGGCAAGAATGGACCCCTTGTTCACAAAATTTGCGAATTGTTCTGCCTTTTAGATTTATCAGGGGCGTATCTTAAATGAACGGTTCATGAGGATTTGCACCACTTGTTAACGGTCAATACTCAGTAGAGTCTTTATAAGTTTAGTAGGCTACCATTTGTAGTTACGACAATTTGTAATGGACGAAATTTTTAAAACATTACCAAAAGTGGGGTGTTATTTAGATGACATTTCAATTGGTGGAAATAATTTAGAAGAATCTGAAATAAATGTAAATAAGGTCTTAGAAAAATTGTAGACATATAATATTAGAGTAAACTATAGTAAAAGTAAATAGTTCGAATACGAAGTTCAATAATTTGGTCATATTATTAGTAGAGCAGGTATAAATCCAAATGGAAAAAAGGTTCTCAAAGTCCTAAAAACAAAGTTGAAAAGCGTTTTTTTGTCTTTTCAATTTTTACAACAGCGTCACAATTAAAACCATTATACGAATTGTTTAAAAAAAATAACAAATTAGTTGTAATACGGAGCAGCAAACGTGTACTAACATGTGACGCTAGTCCCAACAGGGTAGGCGTAGTACTGTCACGCATGTTCAACGGTTTGCAATTATTTTTGCAGTTAAAATAGTTTCAGAAATATATTTACGGACACAAGATTATTATATATACAGATCAGCCATTGCGAAAGATATTTAATGAAAGAAAAAATTAATTAATCGACAGCCAGCAGCTCGTATTCAAAGATAGTCAAACATTATCAATGTATGACTACGAAATCAAATATAACAGTTTTTTAAAGGTAACACATGCGAATACGTTAAGTAGATTAACAGGAGAGGATTCTACAATTGAAATTACATTTTCTCGTTAGAACAAGGACTGATTGGTAAGATCGAGACAAACAAACAGATTTTTTGGAAGAATGTAGTCTATTCGGCATTTTTTGTTAACATCAAAACTCCATCAAGGAATAAAACAATAAGGAATTTATGTAGAAAAAGAAAAAAAACACTGTGACTGACTATACCCTAAACTGGATGATATGCTAAAAAAAGTTAATTGATTTGCATTACATCATTTTTATAAAAAATTATACGACCCATCCCTGTCTTATTAATTTAATTGAAAGTTCAAACTGTAATTTTAGCATGTAAGCATACTATTTTAAATCTTCTTTTACCTCGTCATAGCTTTATTATATAAATATATATTTATGTAGTATATTATATGTTGACTATTTATAACTTTTTAAAATGTATTCCGCAACAAACAATCAGTTGTTGATTTTCTTAAAGCAAAATTTTCAAATGAAAAAAAAAATAAATTTGAACAAAGTATTAATTAAGTCTAATGGGCATGTATAAGTAAAAAAATTAACTTGGATTTAAAATCGTTAATCTCTTTACAACTACAACAATATAATACAATAATGTATAGTTATTCACTATATATTTACTATATAGTTAGATATATTATATCCTAAAAAGAAATCCGTGGTTTTTATTATATAAACTAAATATTTTTCTAAGTACATACAATTCAAAAAGAGAGCTCAATTTACTCATTTTTCATTTTCTATTCTCCAACTCCAAGTCAAATTTGTGAATATAAACAAAACATATTTTTTAATAAGATATGATGACGAGAATACGAATTTAACGAATGAAGTGATGGTGAGTACTGAGTAGTGATTTGACTATAGTGGGTCGTGTGTGAGTGTTTTGAATGATAGAGAGAATGAAAATTTTTTTTTTTAACTAAAATTAAATATGCATTTAAAATACATTGTTTACGAGAGTTGAGTTGAAATAAATTCCCCATACAGGCAAGTAAAAATTATTATTTGCACAGGTGATTGCGTAAATTAATATTAAATTTAATGTTGAATAATTTTTTTAATATGCGATATTGATATTATTTTTATAACTTCTTATACTTACTAAGTATTATTTATAACAAATAATTATTATGTATTTGAAAATAACCGATGATTAACTGCTGAAGTAAATATTTATATTTTCAAATATAAACATCAGGTTTTAACTATATTTTATCTTCTTTTTTTTTATATTTGTTTACAATAAAACTGAAGTAGATAAAATTTTCAAGGACAAATTACATTTAAATAGGTAGGTTATAATCTTTTCGAAAAATGCTGCTGTTTTTTCCAGAAATCCTACATCAACTATTGGAAAGAAAAATCTTTAAAATTTCTGCTGCTTGGTATACATTGAGGATTTTGTAGCATTTTTGATTTTTTTTACTAAAATTTAGTTCCATAGTTTTAATTTATTTATTTATTTACATATCAGATTACCTGCTTGTTAATATACAGCCAAATTGGCAAAGCTCTTTCCCTTTCGAGATGTGGGCCTATTATTTTTTATTGTCATTTATATTATGATTGAGTATTTTATTTCATCGGGAATCGAACTTAAGAAATGCGGATTATTTTCGGACATTTTTGAAATGCCATCAAATCAGTTTCACTAAAAATGGAATATATTAATTATTTAATTTAAAACACGGTTACGTCCACATCGATATTCCACTGCTATAACATATTAAATCACCTCTTTTCCCATAGTGATACCATAGTGATACCAATTGCATCGTTACATTATGGGTATATAATTCATACATTAACTGTATAGGTACCCATAATATTTGCCCAATACAAATTATTGAATAATTTTTTGTTATTTTGTTTAAGTAACTGAAATTACTATTTATACTTGAAGGGACAATTAAAAACAATTACTGTTAAATGCAATAAAAAAAAAATAATTTTAAGCTTTTTAAATATTTTACAAAAATATCCATTCAATTTACTTATGTCAAAAAATTTTAAATTCCTTGTTCTAGTTTACTTATTTACCCTAACTACTTTTACTTATTTACCCTAACTACTTTTACATAGAAACTCGAAATACGTGAATCGCGATCATATAATAATATTTTTTTCTCATCTTTACCACGTGCGTACAATATCCGTGATCTCGAACTTTTTAGCGTACTTCTAAATAATATATTTGGTCTTGTAATTTTCGATTTTACCGCTTACTCCTTAAAACTTATATTAATTTGCTACACTGCGAAAACCTTGCCTAGCACCGGAAAAACGACATAAAAAATATTCAGTTGAATAAACTGAAATTATAGCACTTCGCAAAAATCAGGACATTGCAAATATGTAGCTTTAAATAAGTATAGTATATAATATATAGTATGTAATGTATATATATATATTATATATATATATATATATATTTAATGACAATTATTTTAAAATTTAAATGTTCGTTTTTGCGATAACTTGGAATGATTCAAATAAGTAGTCACTATAACTAATTATTTTCAATTCATAGCATCGATTTGAACTCGTTAATGATGTAAGCAATTACGAAAGCTTTTCGAAATAAATACGTAACAACCTACATTTATATCAAACTAATTATACAGACTTTAAATATCAAAAATAATGGACCCTGAAAAAACTTATTATAACGATTACATATAATAATAAGACCTACTTTCAATGTATACGAACACTATAATAGATGAATGTTTAAAAGGTAATTAAAATTGTACAAGAAAATCATATCAAATCTATCTGAGTTGAGGCAATTATTTTTGTCCTATTTTCTTTAAAATGAAAAAAAAAATTTTTCTTTTTTGTTTTTATATATATAATAATTAGTTTGAATTCAAAACAAAAACAAAAAATTTCAGTACCTACCACCTTATAATATTCGTATTAAAAAAGAAAAATTGAAAAAAAAAAAAAAATAAACAAAAAAAAAAAACTAAGAAAACATAAGAGAATGTATCCTTTTTTGTTTTTGTTTTTGTATTTCGTTATTTTTCTTTTATTTTCTGTCATTTTATATAATTGAAATCAAGAAACGAAAAGTAATAAAGGAAAAGAGACAACAATAAAGAGAGACAAGGATTTTTTTTTGTCATTTCAAATTAATAAAAAAGATAAATAAAAAGAATATATATAAACAAAAACAATAACACAAAAAAAAAAAAACTGAAAAAATCTGTCAGGACATAAGTCGTTATTATAAAGTAACTCTGGGAAATAAATTTTAATAAGAAGGAATGAGACACAAAATGCATTCGAAATTGAAATAAAAAATAAATAGAAAACAAAACTTATTGTTCTTTCTATTCTTATGTTGTTGTCGTCGTTGTTGGTTGATTTTGTTATTATTGTTCTACTTATTGTAATTTCTTTTCTTTTTCTGTTCCGATTAACATTTTATATCATTGCTCAATTTTTATCTCATTTTTAATTTCTCATTTTCATTCTTTAATTTTGTTTTTTTTTTTTTTTGCTTTTTCTATTATTGTTTCAACATTTTCAACATTTAAGGAAGATGGGTTCTTACTTTTTTTTTACTATATTGGGTTGGATTTAACAATATGTATATATAAAACAGTGATTTTAAAAATTTTCATCTTGAATATTGGAATTGAAATAATAGCATGTCGACATATATCATAGCTATTTAGTTAAAAAGTTAATTAAGTTAATTTTTGGTGCAATTACAGTAGTTATGTAATACAATTGTAAAATCACATTTTGAGCATTGCTCATCCATCCATTCATAATACCAATAAAAATAGGCTACAATTATTACAGAATAAGGCTATTAGGGTGATAAAGCAAACAATCACACATCAGATATCAAAAATATGCTTTTGCACAATGGCTTATAGCTTTTTAATGATTTGCCTGATGATTTGAATGATTTATGAAATAAGTAGCGACACAAAGTACAAATGTATTTGAAAATAAATTAATAGAATTTGTTAAACATAAATTTATGTAATAATACAAATTATATTGTACAATACTGAATTATATAATCATAAATAGTTAAATTAACTAAATAAATAATTAAAAAATAAAGATTAAACATCTTAGGTATGTTTCACTAATTTTATTTAATATTTTTTGATCGATTTCGGTTATTATTATATCCACCATGATCAGATTCAGTCTTTTGTAAATATAAAAAACAATACACATATTTTTTTTTGTTGAATCATATAAAAAATCGTGTTGGAAAAAAAATTAAAATATTTAGTATCAAATAAAAGGAGGTGTATTAACAAATCAGTTCATAACTTTTGAACTACTAATCGGTGTATAGCTTTCCGAGGATTTTCTTTAATTATGTGGAAAAAAATATTTTAGGACTTTTGATATTAACTTATTAAAACAAAAAAAAATTTAATTTAATTTCTTGAAAAATGTAGTGGTTGTTATTGGTTTTATTTGTAAATCAGCTGAATCAAAATCTAATACCATAATATATATATAAGTACATATAATATACGATCCAAAATTTAAAATATATATACATAGTATACATACATTAAAAATAACATTAAAATAAAAAAAAATAAAAAATTTAACTCCTCAACGCATCACCACCTTTCTTGCACAAAAAAAGGGAAGCCTGTATGTGTACCCTACTGTATAGTAATTTGATCAATAACTTGTATGAGTTTAATATCTTAAGAAATATTAGAATCAAGGCTGATCAAATGTTTTCTTAAATTCCATAATTTGGCTTTGAGCTATCAATATCAGAGTCGTTCAAAATAATTTTAAAAATCGAATTCAAAGTTATTGTTTGGAAATATTTATTTAATAGACTGCAAACATACTTCGTAATATTTTCCTCACATTTAAATCGCCCTAAACAGATTTGAAAGTTATATGTTTTGATTCAATTAATAAAAATAATTTATTTTATATAGGGACTTTTCTATTATTTTGCTTTTTTATTATAAATCTTTCAAAAATATCTAAGATACTTAACGTTGTAAAGGAGACGAGTTAGGTTAGGCAATAATACTGCACTATTCATTTTAGAAATGAATAAAAGTTTATTTTAGAACACTTCGGATCATAACGCAACATTAATAGATATAGATTGAATCTAAATTTTCAGAATTGATAAACAGAGGTGATCATCATCATTGTCCTGTAACCCCATCCAGAAATACAATCCCTCCATAAATCTTCTATCTGCGGTTAATCTCTTCAATTGTGGTCACGTTCTTTGTTGGGCACTGTTGTGATTCTTCATGTTTTTCTCGGCCTTTTGATGCGAAGTGTACCCTGAGGATTCCATTTGAAACATTGTTGCGCGATGTTGTTGTCAGAGTTCCGCAGAGTATACCTAATCCAACGCCAATTCCTTGACCACGTCTATTTGCTTTGAATTAATTTTTGCCAATTAATAATTCGTTTCTCTAGACAAAAATAATTTTTTTTTTGTTTTCATAGCGCACATTTTTTTATTAATTCAATTTTATTTTGATACATAAACAGTAATTATATTTAAAGTGATATTTTAAAATATTAAACAAAATTTTTAACTATAAATAAGTGCTCAACATTTTGGTTAAATCTAAATACTTTATTACTTCACAAATCTTCAAAGTTGTCAGTCTAGACACCTTCTTAAAGTATACAATAATATTTAAATCAATTTGTTTTGCTATTTAATCATTAAGTCAACTACACCAATCTGCATATATATGCATACTATATATATATATATATATATATATATATAAATATTATATATAAATATTGAATGTATGGGTTTATATTACAATGTACATATTCATATCCAAGTAAGGTAATAATAAATACAGTTATACAAACTTTTTTTGTCCTTGATATGCAAAAAATAATTCATTTGAGGTTTAATTCCCAACTGATTGAGAAACTGTGATATGAGGAATTAATAACAGAAAATAAGAAATCCTTTTTTTTTATAGCTTTGAGTGTTGTTTTGTTGCAAAAGTCATTAAGATTGAGACTGAAGAGAAAAAAGAAAGAAAAAAAGTTGTTTTTATGATTGAAAATAATAAAAATAATTTCACTGTGCAAAGTTTAATTTTTAAAAACTTTTTAATGAGTTTTTAAAATATAAAAACAAAAAAATAAAATAAAAAAGAAAATTGAATTTTCTTATTGATGTCTGTCCACCTGGGTTTTATTATATATTATAATGTACATAACAATGGTGTATGACAAAATTGAAATTTAAAAATATCACATGGAAATTTTAAGTAATTTTATAGTTAGAAGTTTTATAGTTAAAAATCTATCTTTGTTCTGTATTTTATGTATACAAATTTAAGGTGATTGATTTTTTTTAGAAGATAATGATAACAGAAGACTGATATTTTTGTCATTGAAAAGTGTAGAAAGTGATGTATTGACTCTAGTAACTAAGATATTAAAAATTTTACTGTCGATCAAGTAGCACAAATATGATTAGAGTTACAGAACTGATGTTTTTGAAACCGATGTATATTCATTGGGTCTATTTGTCTTCAAATTATTATAAATGTATCCGAACTTAAAAAATAGATCATATTAAATTTTTTTTTAATTGAGGTTGAACTTATCACAGAGTTTTATTTATTTATTTATTTTTTTAATTTATTCATTTTCACATAAAACGATTAGTCATTTGAGCATATAACTAAAATTAATAATTTTTAAAACTAACAAAATTAAACAAATTAAATAAATATAGAAAAAAAAGAAGTAAAGAGTTATTATGTGTGATATCTATAGATTGTGAATGAATATTATCTAAGCAGAGTATGAAGTAACATTTCAATTCATTTTTAAGTTTTAAGCAATCCAATGTTATTGTATAGTACTTTTAAGTGTATTAGAATATGGCAAATATCAGTATTTATTTTAATCGAATTCTGGAAAAATTCTTAGATTTTTATAACTAAATTGAATTTATAAACTGTATTTTATTTAATATATTAATTGAAACAGGAAAATCATGGTTTGCAATTGAAAAAAATATTCTTATGTTCTTGCATTAAAATATAAAATTGGAAATTCAGGATAATTATTTCGTGTCAAATATAAATATCAATTAAATTCTAACTTTTGAGAACCTTAATTCGGTACTAGGTAGGTAGATAGGTAGGTAGTAGTGACAGTACGCCGACACACTTAGACCAGTAATATCCAACAGGATTAAAAGCAGGAACAGAGTAGTTGTTAAAGATAGACTTATAATTATAAATTTTCCGAGTACACTCCACCCCCAACACTGTCATTCAGTTTTGAACCATCAATGATCTATATCGAAATTAATCAATTCAAATTTTTCCTAACTAACCAGATTTGACTATTTCACAAAAATTTGTTTAATTAATTATTTCATTTTTGACAATTTATTTTTGGTTATCAATATTTTCTTTTACAAAAATTTTTTGTTAAGCTCTAAAAAAGATTCGTTATTTTCTCTCATTTTTGGAATATAAATAAATGTAAAAATAAATAAAAATAAAAAAAATTTCAATCAAATTAATAAAAAAAAATATTAAACGTGAAAAGTCATCAACAAGTGTTTTTCGATATTGTTTATGTATCTAGATATATAAGATGAAATTGTGACACTTTTATGCGACACATAAAATATGACACTCCATTTATGATATTTGATGAAATTAAATAAATAAATATAGTAAAAAATAATCACGTAAATATGATGGAAATGATTAGCAAATTAATTTTGAAGGCTACGTCAAAACATTGAAAGCTACAGCACGGCAAAATATAAGACAAGTTTTATTTTTAATGTAAGTTTTACTAATTGTACGATGAAACAAAAAATAGATAGTTTGAATTAAAATAATAAAATCGAGACCAAAAAATCTTGTTATTATGGTACTTATTTGTTAGAAATACATTTATTGTAAACATTTATAGCAACCATTTTTACTAGGAGTAGCGGAAAGTATTTATAAAATATACTTACTAGGATATTTTTAATTTAAATTGTTATATCTCATTTTTGTGAATCGATTGATCATTAATGCGCTAACTATAATGACTTAGAATAGAATTACATATGCCAAGACATATTATGTGATATTCCGTATTTGGAAAATACATGTAAATGCCCACAATTGAGGAAACTGAGTTGAATTTGACAAATTCCATACAAACCGAATTTGGCATACGTAATTTATTTTTGTTGTTGTTTTTCTAACAAATATTTTCTTATGTTATTATGTCATGTCATTATGTGTCGATATATATGTTTTGGCAAATATCTATGTCAGCTTGGTTAGACAATTAATGTAGCTGTCATTATAGTTAGCGCATAAAATCATAAACTCATAATATTGTATTCCACTAATATTTTTTAGAGTTCTGTGAGGCAGTTTTTATTAGATCAACATTATATATAATCTGATGACCATAGTTACATACTGATAAAAGTAATTCTTTGGGATGACGTTACCCCCGAAATACAATTCAGTTGCAGTTACTATTATGTGGTTCTTATTATCAACTTTCGAAACATAATTCATCTCTACTTTTCAGTTAAAATTGTTTAGTTTGTTTGGAGTACTTGAGAATTGAAGATCAAATGTTTGGTATTTGTAAAACGCGGAGAAATAAATAAAAATATTTATAAAATATTATGAGTGAAAAAGAATAATTAATTTATAAAATAATTATTAAAATTATGTAATTTAAAAAAAAAACGATCCAATCGTTGCCATAAGTTCCATGCGTTTTTAAGCATAGTATCAGATGTTTAAGAAATGTACATATGTTTCCAATAATCGGATCAATATACTAAAAACTATACATATTAAACGTCACATATAAAATGTATAGAAACAAACATTCGATTATATTTATGTATTTATTTATTTCCACGATTTGTGCCTCTTTACGCCTCTTTACATACATAATTCTTATAAGAAGGCTATATAATGAACAAACAATAACTACCATGTTATGACAATTTTACTTTAGTTACACCAACTGCTTTCATTCTATTGTGGTGACTGACATATAATTAAATCAAATGAATGAATCGGTTGGCGTAACAATAATTTAGGTCTCCTCAACAAACATTCAATTATAGTAACTTCGATTTGGCTATAACAACTGTTTTCATTCGGTTGCGATGACCAATATGAAGTTACATCAAACGAGTTAATTTTTTATTTAACAATTATTGTTCAATTGCGATAAACAACTAATCAGTTATCGCAACGCAAAATTTGCTTCAACTCTTAATGAAAGAAGTTATGGCAACCGAATAATTTGGTTGAGCAATTTATTCAATTGCCACAAACGAATTCGTTTTCTGGGTGTAATAATTAGTAACCGAACTAAACTTTACAAGGCATTTTAGAAATACCCAGAACCTAGAGCTAGCTTGATAAAATTTAAACTTATTACTTTTGGTTAATTTTAAACTATCATGTTTCATTTTCAAGTTGGGCATAATTTCATAAATTTTTTTAATGTACAATATGAATAATTTACATCTATCGCAATTAAATCGCAAAATAAAAAAAATGTTCTTAAAGTGTTTAGTTAAATCATATTGTCTACATTCTAAATATTTCCAGATTCTATATGCGTAATAGTAGTTAGGATATTAACCCCATCATAGTGAAATAAACAAAAAAATAACAAATTTCTGTAATCCAGTCTTAAACCATCTTTTCCATTTTGTAAGGAAAGATACATTTGCAAAGTATACAATTTATTACATCAAAATACCCGTGTTTAAATCACAGATATGTTCAGTGATTTCACAATGGAGCTATAATTTAAATTTTTATCTTGATTTCTCAATGAAAGTCATCTAAATCTAACGTAGACATGATGCAGGAAACGAAAATAAGAGGAAACTGAAGTTAGTGTTATTGATAATAGAAAAATTAAAATAAAATTAACAATGATGTGTTTGGAATATCATAAAGAAGAATCTTTCATCAGCACACAAGTTGGTTCTTATGCAAATCGTCTTATATCATATTAAAATAGAACACCATAAATCACGTACACAAATCTTACTTACAGGGTAATTTACTTATAAAACTACTTGAAAAAAAAAAACACAAAGGTTATAACTATAGTAGAATTTAGTAGAATTGTTAAAAAATGTAGCCCCAGGATATAAAATTTTCTAAAAATAAAAATAAAGAAATAATATAAGAAAATTATATAAATAAAGAAAAAATAGGGATATACTATAAACCTTTTAAGTGGTTTTCAAGGTTTCATACTTATATAAAACATTTTGTTTTAAAACTTACCATTATTTATGTTAAATTTTTCTGTAAAATTTCACATAATAAAACACTCGAACTCTGCAACATTATTCACTATTATTAATAACTCTAATATTTCATAAAAAAAAAAACAAAAATAATAATAATTCGTTTCGGTTTACTTTAAAATTATTAAAAAAAAATTATGGTTATTTTAATAACGAAACCCAAGTAATTCACCCGTAAATAAATAAAACAACACAAACAAATTATTTAAATCCACTTGAATTAAGAGAAAACAAAAATAAAAACAAAATAAAAAAAAAAAAAAACAAATCCATCTTAAGTGCTAAAAACAATTTCATTAACGTTTCAAACAAGAGCCACAAAATCCTACCATTAAAATAAACCAAAAACGAAAAAAAAAAAAAAAAAATTATTTTAAAAATAACATCAAATCTAAATATTTACATTAAAGTCTGGCCTAAACTAATCTTCATTTTTGTTTTTATTTTTTTTATTATTATTATTATTTTCTTTTTCCACCTTAAAATAACAATTTTACGATTAGTAGAGAAGTTTTAAACAAATTTCGTATGTCCTTTTTTCTTTTAAAAGATTGAAAAATTTCATCATAAAAAATCACAAAATTTATTCAAAATTTATGTATGTATCTAGATAACTATGTAAAACTGTGTGTTATTGTCAGAGTACGAATACTAGTTGTACATAATATTTAAAAATTCTAATTTCAATAGTTAATAAATTGAAATTGAATTGAAAGTTAGTAGTACCATAGTAGCTATATACATAATGTAGTTAAATAATGTTATTTAATAATTTTTTGTTTTACATGAATTTCGAACATTGACGGTAACCTCTAAAATATAAAAATAGAATGTTTCAAAAATTAATTCAAAGTTTTAGTTTTCTTCAAAAATAATTTTTTTTTTTTGTATTTTTGTATTCTTGTGAGATTCTAATGGGTTTGGAAGCTCTCCTACAACTTGTTTGAAGATGGTTGTTGTCTTTGATAATAAATGAACAATAATGGAAAATTTGGTCAATATTAGTTCTTAGAGTGATAGAATTAAACTGATAATTTAACACTGGAAAAATTACATAACACAATAAAATGCTTATTTTATTATACCCTATCTTTCATAACTCGCAGCTAATTGTGGTATATGTATAATTATAGAAATTGGACCATAAGTGGTGGCAAAAGAACGTTTAAATGTTTTAATATCGAATTAGTCGAATTTGAAAGTAAGTTTCAATTGCAGTTGTATGTTATGTAGTATGGGTTGGGATACAATGATCAAATAAAAAATAAATTAATGTGAGTGAAAATGAAAAAATATCAAAAAATAATTATGCCGAGTGACTTCTAATAACGAGAAACTAAAATTACTGTAGGTTAATATTACTTGTTTTATTAGATCAATTTTATTGATACATTATTTTTGCTGCAATAGAAAAATTGAATTTTACGTCATGTGAAAACAAAGTAACATATGTTGTTATTGTAGTCAAACTTTAGTATCTAATGGTAAGCTTATAGTGGCACTTCACTAAAACATCAAATTTAGACGGTAAGTAGTATGTCAAATTGAAACTGTATTACTTACAGCATGTTTAAAGAAGAGGTCCTTAAATCGAAAGCACTTGATAAATGATTCTCAGTAGCTATAGTTAGAAGTAACTATCTGGAATTTATTCTGAAAAATTTAGAATATTAACATATAATTTATTCAATTTTCGGTACGTTAACTAATTTTTTGGGTTGGGTACGAAATATCAAAAAAAAAATTCCATTTTCATAATTCCATTTACACAATTCCAAAAAAAAAAATTCAAAATTCAAAATTCTCTTTTTTGTATCCAGAAGCAGCTACGCACAAAAATAATTATTTAAATATTCTGTAAGAGGCGTAAAAGCTTTGATTTTGAATCCAACTCTAAAATCATTCAAACATGTGTGGAATTTTTTATTTTGGAATTATTTTTTTTCAGTGTTTGGAATTTTGTAACTTTGGAGGAATGTGTTTTGAATTATGACACCATCCCTAAATTTTTACATTGAAAATAAACTATTTCAGTAACTAGAACTTCTTCAATAGCATTTTAATTACCACTTTTATTTTAACTATATGACTGAGTATAACGATTGTTAATCAAAATTATGACTATAACGATTTTTTAATTTTTTTTCAATAAAATTTGAAACATGAATGCCCAGTTCAGGACTTACCCTGATCCTTTATTAATAATCAGATGACAAAACACTCCTGCAGCATATGGGTCTGTATTTAGATTTAATTTTTTCCGTAATTACACACATATACGTATTTAGTTGTTGGTCTATGTACCTGGTATATACATGTTATTTATTTCAGGATGTAACATATTTAGCTGTTAAGAAATCAAGCTTAATCCTATAATATTTTTAACGTTGTTGGTTTTAATTTCTACTTTGAAACCAACTTATTCAATCTATGAATTCATCTAAATCTATTGAATATGTATGAATATCTTCTTCACCTTGCAAACAATTTTTTTTTGCATTAACATTTGTATAGTTCAGACTTACTTTTCAAAGGTTTGGTTTATATCAAAATGTTGTTTTTAATTACTGCTTGATTTAATTTGAATTCAATATTTTAAAAATTTATATTATAATATCGTAGATCTTAATTCGTGTAAAACTTAAAATTGTAATTGATAATATGACTATATACCAGAAGATGAGTGAATCCTAAATTTCATTTACAATTTATACTCTCCTACACAATTTGTCTCTATTCATTTTTCGAACATCCTGTACATTATTGTTTATATTTAAAATAATAAAATAAAACAAAAAAAATGTAATATCTACTATTACTACTACTACTACTACTACTACAATTATAGCTACTATGGTAGCTATGCTATTTCACATCCTTTTACCCAAACCATAATTTATCATCTGTAAGTGCAAATTTATCCACTTGAAATTCATGTTATCATTTGAAGCTATCTACGATTTGGTATACGTACCATATTTTCTTCTTTTACACATATATATTAAATTATGCTATATTTGTATTATATATTAATATCCTTATACTACTTATGTATGTAGATACAACATTGATGAAATAAGAAAAATCAAAGAAAATATCCACTTTACATTTTCATGTGCACATACAATACAAACTGTAAATATTAAAAAAATTTACGCGGTCTTATTACATTCATTCATACACATACATACTTGTATATATATATAACTAAACTGTTATATATATTTATGTATACAAATGGCATAAAATTACAGTAATTCTTGAAAAAATTACAATTTTCTTTACTTTGATTTTTGTTTTTTTTTTGTTTTTCTTTTCGGTTTTTTAAAAAATTTTTATGCATGAAAAATTTTTGTATATTTTTGAAGAGTACTTCGTACCCTATAATTTGCTTCATATTTGTTTTCAACATTTTCTGCCTTTACCCATGAAGATAAAAAAAAAAAAAATTATTCGTTATCAGTCACTGATTACTGACTTTATATAGTGAAAAAAGGAACTTTAAATATCCCTAGATAATTTTAGAGGTATCCAGCCTCTCATAAATTTATCAGACAAAAAAAAACTTAACCTAAGCTTGAGCAAATTAATAATACTTTTCATAGACATTGGAAAAGGAAGGTAACAAAAATATTTTTTTTGATTCCCCGGGTTTATTTAGAGCTATAGGTAAAGGTAGTTATGTATATAAAGTATTTGTTATAAATAAAGAAATGCTCAAAATTGTTTCTACGTCCTAAATTGGGGAAATGGAAGTAGAAGAATAAGAGATATGTTACCTATCTGTAAAAACTCTAAGATGACTGTTATGATTATCTGTGGATTTATTACAAATATGCGTTTAATAATAACATATTACATTAATTACGAATTGATCAAGTTCAATGTTGTAGGGTACCATTCTAGTCCTCAGCATGGGGTTCATTCCTGTGTTAACATTATGCATTAAGCGTGATCTATATAACCTTCTTTCTGTTTCTGACTTATGAGTTTCTCCTAGAAAGATCTTAGAAAAGAAAACGAATATGGAAAAGAATTTGTTGAATACAACTGCTGCATATGACTGAGCACAGAGTATTATTGCAACAGTTACATAAAACATTGACTTAACATCATTTTGACTGAAGCAAGCCTGGATAAGAATTTTTATAACTATCAATGAAATAAATGGAAAAACAAATTTCTTGTAAATTTTAAATTACTTCAACAAAAATGTCTATCCAAAGGGTTCAGAATATCTTCACTTTTAAATCTTATTCAAACAATACTATCAAGTTGGCAACTCTAATTTTAATTTAATTATAGAAAATTCCCTTCCATTAAAGATGTTTTTTTCTGGTTTTTATACTTGAGCATGAAATATTTCCCACACACAGCACAACATTTTGATGAAATGAAGAAAATCATGAAAATGAAAATGAAGAAGAAGAAGAAGAACTGAGTAATAAATGCCAGTAGATGAGGATTTCATAAGTAAATTACCACTATTAGTATTGTCAGTTAAAATTCCCACAATATTTTCTAGAAATAAAAATAAAAAACTGTATATTTTTTTTTACTTTGTTTTTTTTTACCTTTTCTTGTAAATTTTAATTGCAATTTACAATTAAAAAACAAAAACCCATAACAATAATGACAAATATAAAAAAAAATTTGAATGTATGAAATAAAAACACTATCCCAGTCGTATAGGAACCGTATTTGGATATGGTTTTGCATACGGTGCATGCGGTTAATGCATATGAATTGGACCAATTTGTCAAGGATATTAAAAAGAACTGATCTACATTGGTTTTTAATTTTTCTCTTGCGTTAAGTTTGAGCCTGCTTGTGCCATATTACATGTATTGAGATGTGTGAATCTGTCCCTCAAACGTGTTGATCATCATTGTCGTGTAATCTGATCCGTGGGGCATAGGATGTTAATGGGTGTTGATTATTTTTCAATCTACCAGGCTCTAGTTCTGCTTCTAATCAATCTGTCTTCTACAAAAGTATAGTAACAGACAGTTATATGTTTATAAAGTCTAGTAACGTGTGTAGTTCAAGTGCGATAAACCGTAACTTCCATATTGTAAAAGAACGTTTTTTCTAAAATGAGTCATATTCCATATTGTACACAAAAAAAACTTTACAATCTAGTCTATTCCATATTGTTTAATATAATTTTTAAATGCACAAAAAAAAGAAGAGCACGCATCGAAAATTTTTTCGATGCTTTTTATAAACTTTTGGATATGACCCTCGCAGAAAATTTTCTTTTTGTTTCTTTTCTTTGTTAGTACAATGGCTCTTAAGCACGATGCAAGCAATAGGTCCGGCATCCGAAAGGTCGGGACCGCAGACCTTGAATTTTTGTTTTTTTTTGTCATCAGTACAATGGCTTTTGAATTAGATGAAGACAATAGGTCCGAGGTCCACGGAATTGGAGCCGAAACTCTATATCACGTGTTTAAATTGTACTTGTCTGAAAAAACGTTATTAATAATTATTATAAATAATTTTTAAAAAATTTTCGGATTGGTCCGAAGTGGTAATTAAAGTAAATGAAATATGTTTCATAGTTATACATTTTTAAATTGCGTTTGCGATTTTAATATTTAAGTACACGTTAGAACCGGAAAATTAATAGAGACTTATTTACTAGTACGTATAGCGCTAAACTATAATTAGAAACGTTATTCTGCAAATAAATTGTTATTGTAGTGTAATTTAAAACAGTGTCATCTAAAGCTTAAAATATTGCACCTAATTGAAAAATAAATTAATTTCAAAATTGTTGCTTTTATAAATGTAATATTATTGCTTTCCACTGAAAGTTGAATTTATTTATTCACAAAATTATATCTGTTATTTCCCTTTATGTTTCTACATAAAATGAATATAATATTGAAATGAATATAATTACAGTGGAATGTTTATTGAAGATTTTGTTCTTCATCTTCAAAATGCAAGATGTCGACACCTTCGAATGACAACAAATACGACGAATCAAAAACATCAAGTATTCGCGAACAAGTACCAAAGATGAATTTAGCAGAATATTCAGGCTCAACACCGTCAGTAATAAGGAATTATGACAAATAACTAATGAAGAACCGGTAGTAAACCAAATTGAGCATAGAAAATGGAAATAAGCAAACCACCAAAAAGTATATAACCAAATTGGACTTAGAATGAAACTCCCAAGACAGTAAAAGGAGAGGAAAACCCAACAATACCTACTAACGAACCATAATACCTGAATTAGATATAAGGACGTACTTGGGAGGAAATCAAGACTACTGCTCAAAACAGAGAGTAGTGGAGGAGGCAAATTGATGCTTTAAGCTCCCATGAGCAGTAACAGGGAAAAAAATAGCTTAACTAGTATCTCATCGATGGTTTTGATAATTTCATATTTCAAAATAATTCAGTTTTACTAAGCTAGTTGAATAGAAAACGACTACTGAATTTAAAATTCCAGAACAAACATTTCTGTAGAAATTTTATCAGTTGGAAATAATCCTAGATCTAGTATTAATGAGCCTATAATGCAGTTACTCTTGACTTATTTTTTCAAAAATGCCAGTTTTAGCTGAAATCTAATTTTTACTTCCAATTCTTACAAATTTGGGTAGTATAGATAAAAAGAAGAAGAAATATTATTTAAAAGAGTTAGAGCGAAAATGTAAGGAAATATCTAAAGATCATATATTAAACGTAACCGGGGCAATCACAGTAAGCAAGTACATTGAAGATGTAATCATATTATGATAGAAGATATTTTTTTTTCCTTTAATGTTTGTATGATTGTAAAATTAAAGTGTTATAGAATAGTTTTGTGGTAATAAAACAAAACAGCAAAAAAACAAAAAAAAAATTGTTAATGAATGGTTGAATTACAAAAATGATTTCAGTTTTATGTACCATTTACTTTATGAGATAATAAATAGATGATTTCGAATTAAATTCACTATATAAAAAAAAAAAATAAAAAATTACTCAAAATAAAGTAGACAGCATTTATTGTATAAATTTATGGAAACAATTTTCATAACTTAAAAACTTTAAATAATAAAAAAATAATTTAATTTTCGGTAATTTTGATTTTAATTAAATTTAGGTGTAAAAGTTTTTTTTTTTTTTTCATTTTTGCTTATAATTTATAAAATTTGTGTTATTTTAATAGCAAAATAATGAAATTGGGAGTTAATTAAGTTTTTTTTTTTTTATTAGTTATAAATTTAAAGCTCGGCCCAATTTATTAAGTCATTAAATATATGTATATAAATATTCTGATAAGTATGGATAGTAAAATTATAGTCATTTAAAAAAAAAGTTATAAATTTTTTATTTCAAAAATAAACCATAATGTAATTACAGTGTACTCTGAAAGAATTTATGAGAAATTATATTTTCTTTCTATATGGAACATGTTGGGATAATTAAATTAAGAAATTATAAATGAAATATTTATTAGTTCAAACTTTTGCTTTGTGAAAAAATAACAATAATTAATTAATTATAAGTTATAACTTAATATTAAGAGATTTTAAAATTATAAGGAATTTACTTTCTTCCTGAGCATTACAAGATATGGTTATGATGTGAGATATTTGTTTTGCGAATAGAAAAATAATAAGTCGATACAATTTATAGATTTGTATTGATATACAATTTTGCACATAATATGCATACATACTTATATTATACACTCTATACGAGCGACTGAGCTCATTTGAGAAAAAGAAAATGACAATAAAAACAAAAAAATAAAAAAAATATATCTAACTATGTTATTTTACATTTTCAATTGTTTTCTGCTCGTTATTTTATTCTAATGACAAAGACACTGAACCAGGTCGAAAACACATAAAAAAAAATTTGTTTTAATTTTTCCCTTCATCGGGAATCAAACCTTGAACATTTCAGTTGAAAAGAACGTGCTCCACCTACTATACTACCCAGCGTGTAACTCTTTTTAAGACATACTTGTAATGAAGTCATATTCATTTAACCTTGGACAAGTTCTCTAAATGGACTTGTCGTAGTTCATTCAAGTCATTTGTGCAATTTGGCTTTATTGTGTTTTATTTTCTATTCATTTTTGTTTCTGTTTTCTTATATAAATACTTAAACTAAATTATCTTATTTCTTATCTCCAAACTTAATGACCTTTTGAGAAAAATACCCTAAGATTTAGTATTTCTTAAATTTATTAATTTAATTGATCAGCTGTTAGCTATTTATTATTTCGCTAATGCGTATACCAGTGTTGGAAATAATTACATGTAAAGAACTTAATAATTTACTAGTATGTTTTTTTCGTTGTAAGTGTCTAAGCAATTTAAATAACGTAAACAACTCAAAATAGATAATTTAGTTGCAACTTGCAACATTTGTATATTAATGAATGAAAACTTACAAATATGAAGTTAATATGTTAAAAAAATAATTAATATCACAATTTGCTAAGAAACTACCTTACAATTTATTGTCAAAATGTTTATAGCACTATAAAATATTAATTAATTTTCAGCCGATAAATATCTTAATTGAGGGTGGATTTCTTCATGTGCCAATTCAACGTTATGGTTCGTTTTGACAGTTAAATAACCAGTTAACAAATAAAGTACACAACTGTCATAAACATACGCAACTGTCGCGCCGATTTTTCGTTGCCTGATATTTATCTGATTGGCCTTATATTTACCCTGACTATCCTAATATATATAGTTAGTATGTTTTTATGAGTTCATTCATTATTCTGTTCTAGCCACCAATACCTATCAGTGCTTAATAAGACTTATTATTTATTATAATACATGTCGTACCTTAACACTTCCCCGTTGTCTTCGGTTTCAAAATTTGGTGAGTATTCCTTTTTTTTTATTTGTAGTTCTACTAAATATATGGTATATTATGGGCAATTTATCGTCATTTTGAATACATTTATTTTTATTCAGGTAAATTTTTGCTTCAGTAGGTATATAACGGGTGCTCATTGTCATCTCAATGTACCCATTATCTGGATATATATTGAATGCAATCAGACTATTTCACAGACTATCTCTGTCACAAATTCTATCCTAGAAAAATGCTTTCTTGTTAAATTAATTATAAGCTGATCTATTTTATTTATTTTGCTAGTTTCATAGAGCGTTTTGTTCGATATGGATGTGGTGTTTGTAGTCTGTTTCCAGTTTTCTGAATTTAACTGTTCAATGCCTTATATACTTTCTTTCAAACTTTCTCAATAACTCCATATATGATGGACTTATATTGTTCCATATTGGGCATCAAGCATATGTAAGAAGAAGTCCTATCAATGCTTATCATAGGCTACCGATCTTGACCGTGTTATTTATTCCTTTCTCATAGAAGAGCTTAAACAGCATAAAGGCTGTCTTCGATTTTTCTAATTGATTGGAAATATGTTTTTTATAGTTTAACGATCAGACTTTTGGTTGTTAATTTGTGTTTTTGACAACAGTTTTTTCTCTATTTATCTAAACTTGTTCTGAATAATGCAACTTGCACTTGCTATAATTGATTTGATATTAGTTTCCAAGTATGAATATAGCTTTGACTTTCATTATAATTTGTGCAATCGATTTTTCTATCCTTTGATTAAAAATCAAAATTTGAATTTGAATGTAGGTATCTACATTAATTATTTCACATACAAATGAAGTCTAAAACACATGTCCTAGTAGATTTTACAGTACGATCCGATTTTAACATTTTCCAAGTAAATAAATAAACAAAATTAAAAAATAATAATTAATAAAGTAAAGTAATTACATACGTAAAACAAATTACGATTGTAAATGCTTTGAATGTAAAAATTTAATTAGGAAAATGAAATTGTATGAAATTTCCTGAAGTGGAAAATCTTATAAGTAATAATTTGATAAACTAACAGTTTTTTTTTATAAAATATTACAATAGAAAATATGATAAATACTGTGCTGGTTATCTTCAGAATTAAATTAAAAAAAAAAAATTTACATTAAAATTAGTTAATTAATAATTTTTACAAAATTTAAAATAATATTAAAAAAATATTCTTTAATTTTTCTGAAATAATAAAAATAAAAAATTATCAAAATCATGTCAATTCCATATCAAAAACGTAACAAATAAAGCTGTACAAGTACTATAAGCTCGTACAACAAACAATTATAATGAAATGAATCTATAGTAATTAGTACGTCACTTAAAATGACCGATCTAGAGAGAGTAAAAATCTAGAGAGATAATACAAAAAAAAATTGAGTATAAATCTCTAAATATATAGAAAACTCTTAAAAACAAATAAACAAAAACACAAATCTATTATCAGTTATTTTGTAATCACAATTCACAATACAGCATCACTCAACAACAACCATCATAGATTTTTGGAAATTCCAAGCTTTCAAAAAAATAATAAAAAATTATCAGTAGTCGAAATTAATACACAAACGAGTATAGATTATGACCATGTATGAGTGATAACCTTTAATAAAGATGTGAATTTGATATAAAAACTAATAAAAATTATAAAAATTAATAGCTAATTGCGGTTAGTGAGATTAGTAAAGTGCGCGTTATAGAAATACATACATATTATATGTACTTGTAAAAAGAACGAGATATTGTTATATTTTACAGTATTGTAATTAGAGAAATAAAATACATGTAGAACATGTAAAATTATTGATTTAGTATTGCAATCCGCAAAAAAACCTTTTAAAAGTTTACTGTGGAAAATAAATAAATTTTAGTAAGCTCAAATTTCACCGGATATAACCTTTTGTAACATATAAGAAATGATAAAAAACTATAATGTATTGTTCTAAATTAGAAAACATTAAATGATTCTATGGGGACGACGTTAGATGAACTAGTAGAAAATAAGTAAAAAGTAAATTTCTATATATACCCGCTGTTCCAGCGCATGTTTTTTAAGAGAAAAAAGAGCCGTTATTTTAAAATTAAAAAAAATTATTAACTAAACCGAGGGTGCTCTATCGATTGGTGATATTTTCAACATCCGGGAAGGACCGGAAAAGGGTTTTGTAAACCCAAAATCTGCCGAAATTATACAAATTTGGATTATACGCCAAAAAATAAGAAAGCCTTTTTTCGGTCATTCACGGAAGTTGAAAGTATGACCAATCGATAGAAGACCCTCGACTTAGTTAATATATTTTTTTCAAACTTTAAAATAACGGCAATTTTAATGATTAAAATACACTAATGTATAGGTACTATAACTATTTAGATATCTTTTATTACTTCATTGTTATTCATCTTCATTCTAACCAATTACCTTTACTGAGTGTAAACAATGAATATTAACATATTTAGAATGAAGTTTTCAACTCTCACGTCTCTTGCATTGTCTACTTGCAATATACTTGAATCTATTGAACATTTAATTATTTAATTTTCAGCTGAATTCTCCTGCGTATAGCTATAATCTATAATTATAATTGACAAGCATTTAGGGACCTGCGCAGTAGACACCTTTTGATTTTATTTCGATTCTGCTTAATGAACTTCTAATATAATAAATAAGTAATAATAAATATAATAAATATAAAACAATAATGCGTACACAGTTGAAAATTTTTTAATCATATGATTTTATTATACATCAAATACATTATGCATATGTGAGATCTTATTAAAATAATAAACAAAAGCAAACAAATCAGTTATTATAATTTACATATGTACTTGCAAATGAATCTATGTACATATGTCAAAAACAAAGAAACAAATTCATCTCAAACAAAAAATATAAAAAAACAAAAACAAAAAAAAATCAGTTGAATTGTTCATATGACTGGCCAATTCATATTTATATAGTAGAGTTGTAGTATCTATAATAATTATAATTGACAAGCATTTAGGAACCTGCGCAGTAGACACCTTTTCATTTTATCTCGCTTCTCCTACTCCTCGAACTCAACTCATTTTAGAAGGGAAACTCTTCATTTACGTAAACCTAATGCAATTTTTTACATAAACCACAACAAAATATTTCCATTAGTTGAAACAAGTAAAAACTATCATACTATATCTACTTTAGCATTGCCGTATAAATGAGAAATAAAGAGAACACTGCATATGCTTGCCTAAATTTTTATATAAAAATTTTTATTGGGCTGACAAAAGATTTGAAAACGCTTATGAAACTTTTATATGCGGGATTATTTATTAAGTACATACTACCGTCTATTTCTAACAATTTTTTTTTTAAATGTATGGGTGTAATAGCAAAATGCATATCCGAGTTTGACTTCTTATTGTTTAGAAATTCTTTGCTTGCAATAAACCTATTTAAATAATACGTCAAATAAAAACAAAAAAACAAGTTCATCTAAAATAAAAAATTATAATAGCCATGCATTTAAGGACATGCGCAGTAAGCACCTTCTCATTTTATCTCGCTTCTTCTTAATGAACTCTTAATATGTAAATAAGTTGTATATATGGCCGAAATGCGCATACGGGTTAAACAAATTTCTATTTGGTTTTATGATATTCAAACTTTTAAGTAAAATAGAGCCATTTTGTGTCATTCAACATCTTATTATTTTCATACTATTCTGTAGAATGTTATTATTATGTTCTGTTAGAAATTTTAAATTTGGCTTCAACTTAAATTATAATTACAAAACAGGAGACCCTAGTTTTAAATATAATCTTCAAATATGATCAAATGAAATATATTTTTATTAAAGTTTTATATTTATTTTCAAAAAACCTTATCAGTTGGAAACTTAGGATAAGGTTATTTTTTTGGGAATTCTAATTTCGCTAATATTTCAGTTTCCAAGGTTGTTATATTTTAAAGCAATAAATTGGCTCTATCTTTGGTTTTAAAACCATTTAAAATCGGGTTTTTACCATATTATTTCAAAAGGTTAATTATCTTGATCTCCATTACTATCAACTTGAGTCTGTACCAACTTGGAAAATATATTTTTTAATACAAAAAATTAATTATATAAAAAGTGTTATTTTTTATACATTTTTTTAATTAAAAAAAAATAATGCGGACACTTTGAGAACATTTGGTATAAAAAGAACTTCTTTAAATGAAATTTTTGTAATTGAAAACAAAAAAAAAACAATTTTTCTGTTATTAATGGCTTTGTATTTTCCAGTCCAGTATAGGTCACTCCAATAATATGGTAAACAAAAATTCCAAAGCGAAGGTTTTTCTTTAACTTTTGATTCTTCTTTAATTCTTGTAAAATGTAAATATGAAAAAATTTAGTTTTAATTTTTTTTCCTTTGTATTTCCATGAAACCTATTTGCAAAACACTCTGTATACACCAGCAAAATAAACCCGTGTATCGACGAGTATGATGATTAAATAATTTAATTTAATATTGAACCGCTTAAAACCTTGCGATAATTGTATTTTGTGGACTAGAAATCATATATTGGTATTTTAGCTAAGGTTATAGCTTGTCGGTATCTATTTCGGATGCCTATTATGTTATTAAGAATATGTAAATGATAATGGAGTGGGTATAATAATTGTATAAAAAAATTATTGTATAAACTATTAAACCTGCAAACTAGATTTAAATCTCATAAGGCATTTGAATTCGAAATAAAAAACAAAAATTATTTAGTTGCAGGTCATCAATGTGGGTCCTAGATAAACACTTTGAAAGTGCACGGATACTTTCGTTCATTTCAAACTTATCTAATATTAACTGTTAGTTATATTTTGCTATTCGTTAATATAAACAAAATATAGAACAGATATGTTTGATATTATATTTATCAATAGGTGCTACAGCTTGCTGGGCCAACCAAGTCACAAGTAAAAACCAAATTGCATAGAAAAAAATTCAATGTACCATGAAATAAAGTAACGACGCTTGATATCGATCACTGTATATACCATACAATATTTAAATACAAATGATTAGGTATATGTATGTATGTATATATATTTTTTTATTTTATTTTTAATCAACTGAGACATGAAAATACATTATGAGATTGAAAGTTCATTGTTATCATTATTTTTAATATTAATATTGTTATTATTAGTATTATTATATTTTTTCTCTTCGATTCAAATTTGCAATTTATTGTTTTTTTTTTTTTTTTTTTTAATTAATATTTCACACTTCAACAAATTTACACTTACATTTTTCTATCACTTTCAAATAATTTGGATCACAAATGAAAAATTTAAAATAATTTTTTTTTTTTGTTGAAAAGTGGGGAGGAAAGAATCAAAAATGAATAAAAAATAATTTTAATAAATTTTTTATTATCCGTATTTTTTTTTTTTAACTTACCTTTGGCAATAATAAAAATTTCCCTATGACGAATTTGGTAATTTTAATTTCACCTGTTTTACTCAAACGCTAATGGTTTTTTGTTTTTTTTTTTTGAATTAAAGAAGATGGAAATAGACCAAAATTTAAAATGAAAAACAGTTTTTTTTTTTTATATAAACTGATCATTAACTGTTTTTTTTCGGTTTTATTTTTGTTATTATTACAAAAATTATTCTCCCATGAGAGTCTATAAATGAACCTTCAAAATGTAGGTGCTACGAATTTTTTTTTTATTATTGAATACCTTCAGCATTGTAGAAAATACGGTATATGGTGCCAAAAAATATTGTATTTTGTATTGTAATGTAACTGTTAAAAATAATTTCAATTGACAGATGTATATATAATATATAAGTACATGTGGTGTGTTCAAATTTAAACGTTCAAAAGGCATTTCACGAATATCTAGTAAGTTGTCAATAGTTTAGAAAATAAACATACCTCTCTGTTAAAGAAATGAACATAGTTATTTAGTGGTGATCGCATATAGAGAAAGAGAAAGTAAATAACAAAAAACATGCAATCAATAATCACACCATAATGAATTGATAATGTTAAGAGAATTGAAACATATTGAATGAGTGGTGAATTAAAAATAAACTACAATAAAAAAAATATTTTAACAAATAACATTTGAAGTTCCATTGTAAATTTAATTAAAATATTTTTAATTAAAAAAAAACAAAAAAAAAATGTATTGTATTGAAATTATTTACTAGAGGGCATAAAAAAGTGTAACTTATTAGAAAAGCAGTATTAATTGTCTTTCTAATTTTAATCAATAGTTTTTTTTTCTTAAAAAAAAAAATTGATTCGAAAAATGGCAAACTTAATAACAGGTACGTTATTGAATCGTACAACACAAATACAATAACATACATTTTTTCTATTATATCGTTTAGACTGAATTTCTTCACATTATTAGGCAGTTAGGTAGGTAATAAATCAGCAAGCAATCCGAAATATATGTATACCAAACAAGTCCATGTCTCGGAATGATTTAAAAATTGTGTAAATTATTGAATTATAGCAATAATATCATATATTGTCACCTAATCAGTGATAATATGATAAACAAAAAATTTAAGTACAAAAAAACATTCTAAATTAGCTCGTATGGCTTTGAAATTTCCATTGCTTTGAAATTTTTAAAAGCTTTCTGAGACATTGTGTTTTAATTCATTTGTGATCAAGCAAACTGTAAAACATTAGGTTTTTAAAAATTTTTGTAAGCCCAACTACCTATCAAACCGGTAACGAAGACCGGTTGTCCACAACACTTCTGATCATGGAATTAATGTCTCAAGCTTTTGTCGACATTTAAGATCATGCGGATGTTGTATTAAAATTTATGTAGAAGCATTTACGATGTTAAGTACTACTTGAACTCATCACTAGGGGTTGTAGTGTTAGACTATCTATAAAAATCTTGGTTTTTAACTCTGATTGATGCTACAACTTATATCAATATGTTATAAACACATCTGTGAGTTATAAAAATCAATCAAAATCAATAAAATATCTTTATTGCATTTTATTTCCATATAACTGACTCTGAGGATCAATCAGAGTTCAAAACCAGAAGTTGTCTAGGTAGTTTAATTACTTTAATTAAATTTTAAATAAATTAAAAGTCTTCTATGATCGTATTTGGTGAACACTGTAAGATCCTGTTAAAACAAGTTTTATATAAGTTTTGTTTATCATCGGTGTTTTCAGTGTTATGATATCATAATGATATTCAACTATATGAAATATAATAGATTTTTTTTAATAGCATCTAAAATCTACAAGAGCTTTGAACATTTTTGATTTACTACATTGTGTATATTAATTCGCCAATTTAAATAAAATTTTCATTTAACACCTCCATTGGGGTTCTATATATTTTAATATTGTTTTCGTTTCCTCCCAGGTCAACTAATACTTTATCAGATTTTGATGCAATTGTCATTGTCAAATGTTGCTTGAGCGGTCATAATTTTTTATTTCTTGTATAGATCTATTTTTTTAATCTTTGCAATTTAATAATGTCATAAACTTATAGCAATACATACATATGTATATATACTAAACCTTTTAATTGTAACTTGACAAATTAAATGACTGTGCCTACAATAGATAATTTGAATCTATATAGTATTGTATAGTCTACACATTCTTACTTTAATTAGTTGATATTTTTTTTTTAAACTAATTTTATTAAGTATTGGGTGTATATTTTCAACTTATCTAATACAATTGAAACATGGATATTTTGAAGAATATAAATGCCTTAATATTCCTTTGCATATTACTTTTACATAAATTTTTTTACATTCGCAGTACAAAAAGTTAATAGTAATAAAAATTGATCAATACACAAATCGTTACATATTCTAATCGAGTCAAACAACTACTTTAAATGTTACTATTGAATCTTAACTGTGGATCTACAGCGTATTCCTACTTGAGTAAGACAAAATTCGTTTTACGAAGATAATTTGTTGTGAAATGATAAAGTTTGTTCATTGAACGAATTTCATCTTACGAAAGTAGGAATACACTGTAGGATCCCCAGATAAGATTTAATAGTAAAATTTACAGTAGTTGTTGAACTGAATTAGAATATGGAACGCACAATTATAATCTAAATAAATTTTGTATTCGTTTAAATTTAATTTTGTATAACAGTTTAATGCATTTACCAAATATTTTCTAATCTCTGACGTCATTTAAAAGCCTTCCATATTTTTTTTGTGAATTATAATACTAATAATAATAATGTCCCAACGACCAATTACCCCTCCCGTGCCGCGCACGCGGGGAGTCACCATTCTCATTATTATTATCATTTAGCATATGACTAGGAGTGTCGTATACAAGGTCATCACAGTGCTTGGAAGAATAAAACTCTTCGTATTAAAAGCATAGAAAGATTCCAATAAATTAAGTTATTCAGTATGTAATACTGTGACGAGCATACTCACAATGGACTTTCATTAATTAAACTTTAATATTATATTTTAATTATATTCAAAAAGAATACAAGCACGTGATAACCCTTAATGAAGAATGTGTTAGTAAGGAGAGAATTGGGTCAGGAAATGCTTAAAACAAGCATGCAAAACAAAAAATAAACAAAAAAAAGGGGGAAATTAGTAAACACGATTAAGGAAATTAGTAATTAGTAATAAATTGATAGAATACTAAAAACAAACAAAAATAAAATCCATAAAAGGTAAAAACAATTAAAAATCTAGTAACTTTGATTTGCCTTCCAACATGTCAAGGCAAATCAAAGAACAAAAATCAATAAGCAATATGCTCTAAAGTCAAAAGTTGAAGCAATTTAAAATCTCCAATCAAAACAAAATAAAAATTATATCATAGTTTTAGACTATCATAGTTTTAGACTATTTTAAATTATGCCGAAGAAGCATTAGTCAATTTATTTAGTTATAAACTAAAGAAATTTAAAAAAAAAAGAAAAAATAATAAAAATAAATACTTATATAAAAATACAACACATGCAAAACGCAATTAGTCAAAGACACAAAAATAAAAGGAATAATAATAAATATTAACAAAAATTAACATAATTTATTCACACTTATGTATACATGTTAAAAGTATAAAGTACTACTGATTCAACGTGAACAACTACCTATACTACATGTATTACATGTCCTTCAAAAACTTATTACCTGTTTGAATAAAGCAGATTCTTTAGTTTGGACTTACTAATGTGAAAATCGAAGACATTAGAGTTATTGTTTACGTTACGCAACATTCTTGTAATTGGCTCATTCTTTCCATAATCCGTACGATGAAACTTTAAACGAAAGAGGGCAGAATGCCTAAGAGAACGAAAGTTAATATTGAAGTTAATGTGTTCTAAAATACCAACCGAGTCAACTGCACCTGAGAGAATTTGGTGTACAAATATAATATCAGCTACTTCACGACGATTAAAGAGACTTTGCAGACCTAGAAGTTTAAGGCGGTCTCTGTAAGGGGGTAAGTTATATGGATCTGTCCATGAAAGACCACGAGAGTATTGTATACGACTCTCTCTTTAATTATTGTAAGCCATTATTATCCTGTTTTCAACATGGATTCCTCAAAGGGAAATCCACTACTACTAACCTAACCGAATTAGTCTCTTTTAGTCTCAACTTCATGGAAAAGGGGCTAGATGTGGATTCGATTGCTACCGACTTTAGTCAGGCTTTCGATAAATTGTCCCATAGTGTCATTTTATTTAAACTTCGTGCTCTAGGATTTCCACCTCTCATTATAGATTGGATGAGTTCATACTTATGCAACAGAGTGTATCACGTCCGTTTTAGGTCTAATATTTCAGATCCCTTCACTGCTAAATCGGGTGTCCCACAAGGTAGCCATTTAGGCCCTCTGATCTTTATCTTAACCACAAATGATGTACATAATATTATAAAAAATTCTCACATTCTAGTGTACGCTGACGATGAAAAGTTTAGGAATACAAGATAATTTGGCAATGGGCCTATAGTTATTTATTTCAGCCTTACTTCCTTTCTTATGGATCGGAGTTATGAAAGAAGTTTTCCATATACTCGGAAAAATTCCTGAAGAGAGGGACATTTGAAAAAGCATGGTTAAGGGTTGTGTTAGCGTGTCAATGCATTTTTTTAGCACTATTGGAGGTAAACCATCAGGCCCGGAAGAGTAATCATTCTTTAATTTGTTAATTTTGTAATGAACATCTTCATAATAGGTTTGATATAACCTTGGAATCGTTAACGGAATTTTTTTCGTGTTTGAAAGTCATGGGATAGCCATCCGATTTCTTTTTTGAGTTAATAAAATGCCAAAACCGCTTAGGATCTAATATTAAATCAAATTGCATTTTGACTATGTACTCATCGTAAAGACTTGTACATAGTTCAGAAAATTCGGAGAACGCACTAAAATATCGGTTATAATCAATTGGATCTCTTGACGATAGAAATTTTTTCCATAATTTATTTCTTCGATTGCGTAGGGTTCGAAGATGTTTGTTGTACCAGGGTGGAGCCGAGGACAAATTTTTTTGAATTGATATTGGAACACACCGCGTGAGGCAGTTAAATAATATAGAGTAAAAATTACTAATTGAGCTATTTAAATCAAGATTATTTGAAAGCAATGTACTGAAATCAATTTCAGATAGTAATTCGTTTAGTCTGTCAAAATCGGCACTTCTAATATTGAATTTGTAGGTATTTTCAGAATCTACATTATCATTACCATTCTCAAAAGAAAAAAACTAGAGATAAAGGAGGATGGTATAGATCGATTTTAGAAAGAGTGTGTTCACTAGTCTCTACCTGACAGTTGTTTGCGTTACTTGAGAAAATCAGATCCAGTTGTCTATTTAAGTTATTTTTTACCCAACTGATCTGATGGAGGCCACAAGCAGTAAGTCTGTCGACAAAAACAGTTTCTTTTAAAGATGACACATTACCCGCAATATAATGTGTTTCATCTTCTGATTGGGTCCACTGTAAATCAGGTAGATTGAAATCACCAAAAACAATAATGTCGTCGAGACCATCTGCAGAATTACTAACATAATCGACCGCGTCTAGGAACTGCTGATATACATCAATGGGGCTGGTGGGGCGGACGTAAAAGCACACAATGTAGATACTCTTACGTTCCAATCTCATTTTGACACAGATGACATCTATATCATCTGTATTTGGAATCTGAAACAAGGAGCAATCGTAGTCAATTCGACTTGCAATTAAAACTCCACGGCCCACAGCATCACAAACGGAATCCACATCCTTTCTAAAGACATTAAAATCAGAGGAAAAGTACTCGGTACTCAAGAAGCTATTGCATAAATTGGTTTCAGTTAAGATAAACATATCAAAAGGTAGTTTTTGAGAGTTTAAAAATACATCAGGAGCCTTAGAACAAAGTCCCCTTACATTTTGACAATAAAGGGACAAGCATTTCAATTTTTTGAGTTATTAAGACTTCCAATCGGCGGCAATACTGCAGTATTCGCTTTAGACCTTTGGACAAATTCTTTGACAAAAGTGTTACTGGGCCATATTGATGGAGATAATAGTAAGTTAAACATAGAATCAGGAACATACATTTTAAAAGAAGCGACGCTACTGTTGGCTCTAGAAATTTTTTTGCATTTTATCAAGTTTAAATTATCACTAATGTTGTGTGATAGTAATTTGTTTTTAGCAAAATCAATAACTTGTTGCGGTGTATAACTAATTAATGTATAAAATTTACTCTCTCATGTGGTCAATCAGTAGTATTTTTCTTGTTAGAAATCTTAAGTACGTATGTATTTACAAAGGATTATGAAGTATATTGTAATGAGGTAGAATTTTTTTTTTTAATCATCACATCTTCTCTATTAACGCTCGAACTCAAATATTTAATTCCAAGAAAATTGTAGCAATAAAGCTTTTTTAATTTGATTTCCACTTAGTGAAAGATCTATGTAGCTTTTATTTTTATTGAATAACAAAAATCCTATTAATAGGTTCATATTTCCTAATTTTGTCCGATAATAAAGACAGGAATTTGTCCGATGATAAAGGGTATAAAAATGTTCACTGAACGAAACCTATATAGTAGTATACCCATATACCCATGCCCATACTAATACTATATAGAAGTATATTAGTATTAGTATGGGCATTCACCATAAATTCACCATATTTTATAATATGAACAAAATATATCGGAAATTTCTCTCATAGATCCCAAAGAGATTAAGTTAAGTATATAGCTTTAGGCGGTCTTTGTATGGAGGTAGAATAAGAGAATCAGCCCAGGGCAGATTAGTAAATAATATCTCAAAAATTTTTTCTGAGTTAACTCAATTCTATTTATATGAATATTATAGTGTAGTGAGAACACTATAAGCTAGCATACTCAAAATTAAGATGAACTAGTAACATATACAATGATCTGGAAATATATGTGGATCATCGAATTCCCTAGCCCATCTCTTAATGAAATACAGCATAGAATTTGCTTTATACAATTTTAAAAGTAGAACGAACAGAAAAGTAGAACTTTAGTTTAATTTGTCATTTATGAATGAGTTTTTAGTTTGTAGACCAACGAAATATTGTTTGGGCATAAATTAGAAATAACGTTGAGAAAATATTTGGGGTTACATTTTTTTTTTGTTGCAATTATTACGACATACATCAAAATTACATATTCTATTCAATACACTCATCTATTACCATAGTGATTGATAGAATTTTTCAAAATTTTGATTTTAAGCTTTTTATTAGATTTCTGTGGTTGTTAATTTCTCTTTTTAAATTTATTGTCGAATCTTTTAATTCGTAAATATTTCGAAATATATTTTGTTTTTGTATTTTGACATCAAACTTCGAATACCTATTTTTTTTTATTTTGTGGCAGGAAATCATTCATTAATTGAAGTTTAAATTGTATTAATATAGCTTGTATTGTAATAATTTAAACCGACATTAGACGCCTCTTTTGTTATATGTTTCCGTGTTTTTAATCGTGTAATTTTTGACAGTGTAATAATGACGCCTTATAATTTCATTAAAATTATATTTGAAGAAAAAAAATTTACTTGTTGTTGTTTTTTACAATTTCTGAAAATTCTCATCATTCCTCTTCTTTTCTATGTAACAAAAAAAAAGTTCCAAAAAAAATATTTTTCTAGGTTAACTTTGATTAAATGGGACGGAATTTCCTCCAAATCTACAATAAGTAAAATATGTACATTTTTTTTTTGTCGATTTAAAAAAAAAAACAATTCATCAATAAAATAAAATTATTTTTGGAATTTATGGTCAATTATATCAATAAAATTATATTAATTTTTCTATAAGTATCATAATTATGAGGTTCTCAATAGTCTCAATAGATTATAGATTTATATAGGAAAGAAGAGAAGAAAAAAAAACAAGCTAGATCGAATCGTAGGTCTAAAAATTACTCATCTTTAGCTAATTCTTTTCTTAATTTTAATCAATCAAATTTTTTTTTTTTTTTTTTCTTTAAATCTGTGGTTTTTATTTAATTTGTTTTTTTCTTTTCTTTTTTCATTTTTTTGTAATTTCTAAAATATTTTCTTAGAAATTTAATAATGAAAAAAGAAAAATGTTGATTGATTAAAACAGTGTTTTACTCACGCTACTAAACTAAGTGTTGTATATTTTCTTTTTATTTTAATTTTCATATATAATTTAGAAAGTTAATTACCAAATGGAATTGTCGTTATACTGCACAATTATAGGATGTTTATTAAGTAAGTTTAAAGGTATTATATCAAATTGTTAAATTGACAAATACAAATTGCAATATTTGTCGATGCAGTGATGAAATCAATATCATTGCCGTAATTCATAAAATTATCAATATTATTGCCCTAAACATAATCATGGTTTTCTTCAGGTTGTAGCTTTAGAATGTGATCGGTATAGCTAATATTATTGTTGTAGATATATTAAGATTTTTTTTTTAAATGTTTTACGTCGCATCTAAAGAATACAAAAAAATTTGCAGAAAAATCATTGTAGCTGAAGCAAGCACAGTATATGATAGGTGGTCTCTATACTGTATGTGATAGGTGGTACACGAACACTGTATAATGATAGGTGGTGTTCATAACACTTCAAATTAAGGTGTTATGTAACTGAAAATATTAATTTTGTACATCAAAGAAGAAACAATGTTGAATCAATTATTATTTCTAATCTGTAAATTGAAAAAGTACGGTACAAATATCTGAACCATTTCACAACCGATTTTTATTATTATTCTTTTCTATGATAGATATTTAAAAGAACTCGTTAAAGAAGGGATTGCGCTCATCAGTTTATATAAATGGAATGACTATTCCGCAAACTAACGAGGTCAACCTGCCATCCTAACATACCCTAACCCTTTGGCGACAGCCGTAACCCTTACCCTTAGAGATTAGCACTAACTATTTGAGGAGATCTACAAAACATTCTGATAACCAGAAGTTTAAAAAAAAATCCCTAGCAGTTATGTAAGGCAGAAAACTTGGAATGAGCGGGCAAATTATGAAGTGTCAAATCAATTGACTAAACCTTATAGATTAGGTTACAACTAACTATAAGGTTTAGTCAATTGATTCTAACATTATAGATTTGCAGATTTGAATAAACCATAAAGGTCACCATTGTTCTAAATTATATTAAAATATTGTCATTTTCGTTTAGAAAGATTCAATAAATTCAGCTAAGAAGAAAAAAAGAGACGTAGCGAAAATAAATTTTTTTTCAATTATAAATTTCAATTTAAAATAAGTATACAAAAATACTAAATACATTTATCAAATTCACCAAATACATTCATAGCAGTACCGAGTTCCATCTCTTTCTTGCCAGGATTAAATTTAAATTTTTTGTGGTTGTTGTGTAAAATATAGTACCAATGTGTGTAAGATATAGTATCAATAAAAGAATAAAATATAGTACCAAGTATAAATCGAACAAAATTTCCGATATACTGTGTAGGTTGTGCATAATATCTGTAGAATGGTAGATAATAATATTTACGGATCTTTTTCTCTATTTAGATGTAAAAATTAAGTATGAGTATCTAAGATATTTCTTTTGTCAGAAATTAATTTATAGGGAATAATAATCAACGGTATATTAGGTATAATTATTGTAATGTATTTATTTCTACATCCGCACAGTTTTTAAATCAAATCTGTTTTAGTTTATAATTTCTGAAACGTAAAATTAAATTTAGTACCTATTGAGAAAATTTGACCAAAAGAAAATTACTTGGAATTTTAGTTTTTTTTTTTAATTTTCTTAAAATACTTATTTATTTACCATCAACTTATTTTCTTATTTATTATGGTATTTAAAAATGTTATTACAATTTTTTTGTTTTACTTTTTTTTAAATATTTTTTAAATTTGGTGGTTCCACTCGATAACCATCATCATAAACATGCACGTACAGAAAATGTCTGGTAGGTGAATAAAAAGAATTCAAAAATTTTAAAAATTGATCCCAGCAACTATAGGATATCTTGTGACATTTAGTTAGATAACATCAATCAATTCTTGATAACAAAAAGTGAATGTCTTAATATATATAGTAGGTAAGAAGATGCTATAGGTTATGAATTAGGGCAATAAGGTATAGGGTAACAAAATTTTTAGTTTTTATACTTGTATGAACAAAAATTTTTTTTTAAATATTAGGTGTTCCTAATGATTTATTAAAATGATAAATGCTCGATCAAATAAATTAATCATTATGTGGGAGGGGACTATTTCATTTTTGTTCTCGAAAATAAGCATTTAGTTATGCCTTTTTGATGCAATAGTGTTATTCTCATTAACATGTGATAGTTGTAATTGTAGCTCGGTGTTAGTTTTGGTCTTCTGCACAATTTTTTAAATCTGTTGTTAAAAATAGTTATCGAATTTCTATCATTTTGTATCACTGTACACTATGTACTGTAACTCAACTTGGTCGAATAAACAATGCTCAAAGATCTATTGCCATAAATATGTTATGTGTATAACTAACAAAAATCGTGAGCGTAAATGTTAGCAACGTAAGATTTAAAATATTTTGAAAAAAAGAATGAAATGAATATGCCGGGAATACTTGCGACGATTTCGAATTGTTTCTATTGTAACGGGGAAGGTGGCAGAAAACCCCTAAAATTTTAATAAAAAGAAATTTTGTAATTAATTTGTAAATTTGAATTTGTTGAAGTAAAATGTAAAGGTAGCTCAAAAATGAAAATATTTTAATATCTTACCAGAATGATTAGGTTAATAAAATGCGCAATATGTATTTAAATGAAGTGGATAGACAAACTGGATGTAAAAGAGCCATATTTTTGGCGAGTTTTCAATAGTGTTAATATTTTTTATGTTATTTAAAATAGAATTTTCAGTTTAGGACTCTGAAGATCAGTGTTCAAAATACATTTTAACGAAAAGCCAAATCAATAACAAAACATCAGTTCCCAAAAAAATTAATAATTCCTATTAAATCGCTTATTATGTTCGGTTATAACTATGTTAAAGAGCTAGGCAACAGTCTTTTAAAACCTACTACAAAAATTAAGGAAATTCAAAAATGAATTATAACCGTTAGATTTAATTGCAAAAGTTCTGGAATTAAGGGTAATGGGACCAAATGTAGTTCTTTTTCACCACGCTATACCTTCAATTTCTGTTCAATTGGATCCTTTTTATTAGATTATATTAGATTATATTAGATTTACAATTTCGGGAGGGAATCTGTCCCCTATATCACCGCAGCTGCAAATGCGCTTTTTTGTGATAATCCGCGTTTATTACGTATTATGATAGCTAGTGTCTGAGTCATCAAGGATACCTTTTTTTGTTGTAACACTTAGCATATTCAGGGAACGCTGTTCCCAAGTGACAAAGTTTGCTACGAGTGAGCCCTTTGCATTCACAGAGCAGATGCTAAATAGATTCGTCCTCTATTTCGCATATATTCTGCACAAGTTGTTTTCAGTTAAACCAATTTTATAAAGATGTTTTTTTATTAGGCAGTGACCCGTTATTATCTCTGTCAACATGCGTACCTGATTCTTATTGAAACTTAGAAGAGTTTTGGTTTTCTTGAGCTAGCCTAAATGCCTAAACATAACCATTTTTGCTTGACGATTTCCAGGAACGTTGGCCTAGAAATCCTCAGGGTTTTTCTCTACCCATGATGATATATAAATTAATAACTAGTTGGGGTGCTTTGCTATCCGAGAAAATGTAGATTTTACGTTTTTTGTAATTTCGTCTTAAATTCTCTCGTACACAGAGCTCTACAACATCCCCTTCGGCTTGGAAAACTGGGTTTGTAGAGTCTAGGCTTGAATGAATATGGGCCTAGTAAGCTGTGATTACATATCTATATTAATATTACATAAAATATTCTTAAATTTAAATTTCTTAATTGAAATTCTATAAGATAACTTCTATAATTCAATACAAAGATTAGAATACCGTTATTAAAATTTAAAATTGAATAGGTGTAATGAATGAATACCGTAATGAGAATCTTTTATATTTATTTTCTGTTTTTTATAAAATATCTACATTGAAATAATTTCGCGTTTTTATACTCTTGATTTATTCAACCAACCATCATCAAACATAGTAATACAGAGTAGTAAAAATATATATATAATATGAGGGGATATTGTAGAACACAATGTTTGGTCAGACATACCTGACAGCTCGGTGAAGTGAAAAGAAAAATGATTTTTCATTCTATTGGTGCAATGTAGGTATTACGACCGAACATGGAAAATTTTATATTTTTTTTGTTGTTGTTGTTGTTGGGTTTTATATTCTTCGTACATTTTTTTTTTGTTTTTATTTTTCTGTAAATTTATTTATGAGTCGTATTTTGTTTGTATTTTTGTTTTTATTTCTTGTGAATTAAAATTCACCGATTCTTTATCCTCCAATTTATATGCATTCTAAATGAAGGTTCTGGACCCAATGTACATATTACATGGATGTATTTCATTATAGTTTTTTTTTTTTTTTTAAATAAAAAGTGAAGTTTTTTTTTATGATTGGGAAATTAGGGTGTGCATTATATTTTGATTTGGCACATTTGTTTTGGACAAATATCTTTTTTTATTAATTATTTTTTTTTTTTTAAATTTAAGTAAATTAATTAAAATTAAAAATAAATACGTACAAAAACACATACATTTGAAATATATGAGTTTTGTTGTAAGATATTGAGTTTAATGGAAATTACTACTATATCCCGGTGGTTAAATTAATGTCTTTGAAATCTGCTTTGACATCTTTGTCAATACTTGTTTATTTAAGAATCATCATCAGAGATTTGATAAAGATTTGATGGAAATGTGTACCTTAACTTAGCATTTTCATGGATTGAAAAGAAAATATAATTTCTTTGAATATAAACTTTACTGCCAAATAAAAATTAGCTTCGCTTCGAACATCATACGGAATACATGTATAATCATCAAAAAATTTGTTTTAAAACTATTACTTCTTGATATTCTAAACTATATTTTATATTGCTTAAATAAATTTTGATTAAATCTAATGAAATCGTCATATAATTTATTTATCAAAATTCAGGATTATATGTTGGTTGAATAATTACTTAAAGTGCTAATTATAATCAATCCGATCAGATGCGATTCGATCCAATTCAAAATATCATTTCGAATAGGTGAATATAATAGTCCAGTTCCGATTCGAATATTGATAATTCTTGTTATTCTTTCTTCTTTACTATTTTTAGGCTATGCTTTTCAAAAATTTGAAATTATTTCTACTTTTGCATTCTGATTCGATCTATTTGGATTAATATAACTGATCATATTGAAATGCTATAAGAGGAAATTTTTACTTCTGTTCGAATCGGATCTGATCGATTACAATAGGCACTTAGATTGTGAAATAAAAAAGAATTAAATAAATTGATTGATAAACTGCAAAAATTTATAAAAATACTTTATGAGTATTAAAATTTTCCATTAAGGTTGAAATGGGCTAATTGAACTTCATCTATCAGAGAATATTATGTGTACTTGTTATACTACAAAATTTTAACAAAATTGTTTTTATATCTAATTTTGAGAGTTAGTATGGGTTAGTGTATGGGTTAGTATTAGTCAGTATGGCTTAATTAAATTTTAATTATTCAGATAGTTCAGTTAAGTACAAAAAGCAATTTTTGACCAATAGAATACAATTTTTTTTAATATTAAATAAAAGCCCACCCTAATACAGATAGAACATGAATATGAACTATAATATACAATTTCCACCCAATTTATGTACATACATAGATTTTTTTTTGTTTGTATCTCTCTAGACTATTGGATTTTCTGTTGATTCATGTTCGGATGTGGATATGGATATTAGCTACTAGGTATTCATAAAATTTATTTTCAAAAAGTTTTCAATATCCGAATACGTGTTCTGTTTTTGTGCAGATAATAAAATATGTTGCTTCTGCTGCTGCTTCTGTTGTTGTTGTTGTTATTATTGATGCAGTCGGTGTATTGAATGAATTATGTAATCAACATGAATGTATATATAAACTTTATTCAAACCATTTACATATGTATGTATGATCTTATGTATGAAAGTTAGTAATTTTGTATATATATATTATGTAATTTTATGACCCCTAGGAGAGCAACTGCTGTCATCAGGTTAAAAAAAAATTCACTTTGAATTATAATAGTTATAAAATAGTAACCTATAAAGGTTATAATATTATTTTTGGTATATTTTGTAATATTCTGTAATTTCGAATAATATACAGTAAAAAAAAATATATTTTTGACAATTGGATAAAATTTAATAAAAAACACATAAAAATAAACTTGATAAAAAATGTATATTTAATTTTTTTATTTATTTTTTGAAATCATTTTTCAATGTCAGATGTAATGCTGATTAGAAATTGATCAAAGTAAAATGTATGTTTTCTAATTCGATTTGACAGATGTTTTGTTGTTGTTATTTTTGTTGTCATAGGTTTTAGACATTTATGATCGAACATTTTGGTTTTCTTTCATTTTTATTATTTAAAATATTATATTTTAGGTTTTCACGGATGAAAAATTATTTTAATAGTGGTATGAAGATTTTTTAAATTACACATAAGCAAAAAAAAAAAACACAAATTAGTGTTTTAGGGACAAAAAGAAATTTTGTTTTTTGTTTTTGAAATCGAATATTCCCATAAGATGCGGAGTCCACTCCTCATATGTTTCATTGTTGTATAACAAAAATGTGAGTAATATATCATTTAATCAACGATTTTAATTCTACGAAGACAATTGAAATTGGGTATAGGTAATGGAAAATTTCATCAGAAATCAATTGGGTTTTACTTATTATCAGTGTTCGTTTCATCAAACAATACTATTTATTATGACAGATTGATCGTTGAGAGGGGAAAATTTTTTTTTGTGAAAATCGAAAATTAAATTGATTTCAATGCTTCATAATTGTATAATGATGTGAACTATCCAAACGTTAGACAGATAATCCACGCCTTCGAATGATGGGAAAACCGGCATTGAAATGGATTCATCCTCTATACTAAATATTCCGTACTTATCAATAAGTATATTTTTACTTGATACGAGTTATTAGCTTTATTATATTGTACACTTGGTTTCTTCTTAAAACTTAGAAAATCGTTTGATATCGTTTATGTGCAAGTTTGTATGGGCAATTTTGTTTGTCGATTACCAGGTAAAATATCAGCCCAGTAATTTTCACCTTTGTTCTCAGCCAACTCTTAATACTCGAATCGGCTTGTTATATCAGGACTCAGATATTAAAATGTAATAGAACATTTTAATACTCGAACTTGCTTCTCTAAAAATGTAAACGTCTTAAGCCTGAAGGGAAGTATCTTTAATTGCTTTAAATGCCCTGGTATGCATATAACCGTGGCTTTACTTATTTCGACCCAATTTTTTAATACCATATATATTGTGGGCAACGTTACACACATACTAATTTGAATGGGATAGTTTATTAGTTTATTAAGTTCGATCTAGTATAACCGCTTTATTGTATAAAAGAGTTGCTTTGAAAAAGATTCATTTATGGGTAGACTTGGCTTACAGAATCACATATTCACATACAAAACCTTCATTTTCTTAACCAAATTGTTAACCAAATTGTATTCCAATTCAAAGTATAGTTATAGAAACTATTTACAACATCAATGCGGTGATCAGGGTTCGAATTCTAACCTGATGATTAACAGTTAGATGACATAACCTGACTACGCCATATCAGTCCGGTAATGTAAATTTTACCCTTTTTGTACTTTCTTCTTAAATTCTCTAGCACTGATAATTTAATTTCATCCCCTTCTGCGTGAATGCACTCCAAATGTATTTTTTAAATTTTATTTCATATATATTTTTTTTTTTTATTTAAACCTTCATTAACAAAAAATCGAAATTATTCTAAAAAAGTTAGAATCATGCTGACAAATTTGTGTGCAGGGAAGTATTTGATATTATATAAACTATGACTTGACTTAGCACTTGATTTCTTAATTTCAGAAAAACAAAAAAACCAGTCTAATATATAATAATTTGTACCAATCAACGCCTACATTAATCTTCTTTTGTTGTACTAAAATAACAAAAAAAAAAAACAAAAAAAAAAACTATTTAAAATACAATACAATGAATTCCACCTTTTCAAATAAGTTAATATTTCATCCTTACCTTTACAATGCTCTGAAAAAAAAAAAAAACTGAGCCTTCATGATACAAATATTTTCTTATTAATGCACTAAAACCAAAAAACAGAACACAAATTTTAGAATCATCAAAAATAATAAGCGTTAAATAAAGAGAAAAACATTTGCTTTGCTATTAAAAACGTATATTTACATAATGTGCATCCTATATGCGATGCGGTGTATGTAGTCTGAGGGATTTAAATACATATATATATATACAGTTGCATACGAATGAATAGACAAAAATTAAATTGTTTTTTTTTGTGTTTATGTTATTGTTTTTGTTTTGAATTTGTGAATTGTAAAGTCATCATTACTGATAAGTTAAAAAACAAAGAAAAAAAAACAAAAGGAGACTTAAGGTATATGAATGTGTGTGGTTATAATGACAAAAGTCTATAATTTGACGGAATCTGGTATTTTACTATTAGATAGATAGATAAATTGGAATAAATGAGTTTTTCGTTTGAAGTTGAAAGAATAATTTAAAAATAGTAATTTTGAATAACTATTATTTTTATAGTTAATGGGCACATAAAAATTTCATTCAAAAATCGTTTTGGAAATTAAAAATACAGTATTTGATAAAAAATATTTCTACCATGTTTGAAAACCATCGATCAACGCGTTTAGACAGCGCAATTAAAAACGAAAACAAACTTATTAGACCGGCATGGCGAAACGGGTTAACGGAATTCAATAAAAATTTGGTGTTCGACTTTTTTTAAGACCATAGAAGCTCCTCTTAAAATTAGGGAGTTAGGAGTTCTATCTAGGAGCCGGAACCAGCCAAATTTTTTAAAACTGGTAAAAGGCGTATATATGTTTATTTTTGAAAAAGTACCTCAGTACAAATTTTTAGCTCAGTAAGATTCTTTGTTTTTCGAAAATTTTTGGCGGGGAATTGCATAACAGCTACGCGAACCAGTCAAAGCTTTGAAAAAAATGTAAAAGTCACATTTGTTTATTTTGAAAGAGTACCTGGGTGCATATTTAGCTCAGTAACACCTTTTGCTTTTGAAATATTTTTGACGAGTGCTAGGAGTTGCATGGCAGCTGCTCGAACCAGTGAAAACTATGAAAAATGGTAAAAGGCATATTAGTTAATTTTTAAAGAGTACATATGTACAAATTTTCTGTTCTGTAGCACCTTTGGGTTTTTATATATTCTTGATGGGTGCTAGGAGTTGTATGGCAGCTACCGAAACCAGTCACAATTTTGGAATTCAACATAGTCTGTGCTTGATTCTATTGACAGAGTGTCTTGACAGAGTGTCTTTCTGTACAATTTCTTTGAAATAGCTTAACACTTTGGGACCCGCGATTTTTTTATTACCCCGATTGATTTTATCCAAGTAACATTTACTTTAACTAAACAAGAAGATGAAGAAGATGATTTCTAACAGAAGATGAAATATCAGATTTTCGGTTACATCTTGATGCTTTGAAAGCTGAAAGACCTATAGACTTATGTATCGATACTTTTATTGAAATACATATTATTACGCAATTAGATTAGATTAATATATATCCCCTATATATCACCACAGTGGCAAATTGACTTATTGTGATCCCGTGTTTGTGAAAAAGTCTCTGAGTCCTTAAGGATACCTGATTTTGTGATCACACTCAGGATATGTTTCAATAGTATGCTGGATAGCTCCCATTGTTCGGTTACACAGTTACTCAAGATGAATCTCAAAAGGTTAATGCAGAAAATGTATCACAAAAATAGTCCTTTTAAAAATTTACTGTGTAGTGTTATGAATTTTATGACATCACACAGTCACTTAAGATGGGTCTCAAAGAGTTAAGCCATTTTGGAACAAACACACAAACATACAAACATTATTCACTATATATTAATATTTAATCAGTTGCTCTGCTGATAAATCTGCATTCCCTTTCGAAATATGGGCCTATTTAACAAAATTTAACAAAAAAATGAATTCAAGAAAAAGTAATTTCATTTTAACAACTATAAAACTACAAAAATAATAATAGTAAAATTTGTAAAAAATCAAAAAATAAAAACAAAAAACATTGAAATTTTAAATTTGCTATAAATTTATTTGCTATAAATTTATTCGCCTTCCTTCCAGCCATATTGTGTGAAATAAATACGAGATTGGACAGACTTGTTTTTCTGTATTAGTTTGAATGATATTGGTTCACTAAATTGCATCCCAGATATTGTTGTGGTGTGTGAAGAGTACTTTTATTAGGGATATATGGGATTTGTTTAAGAATTGAATACCTTGTAACGGAGTGGCTGAGAATCGGGATGTGATTCGGTTGTTTGATGAGCATTCTATGAGGATATGTTTTAATGTGAACGGTTGGGGACAATGATTACATTTCATGCATTTGGTGCATATATGCATATATTTTGTGCATATGTGCTTATGGTTTTGAAGGATGTACACACTAGGCATACTATAGTGAGCGTAACACGTTACGCGCGGGATATAATTTTAATTGGGCTGGGGATATTGCATTATTTATTTGGCAAAGCGATTGGAAAATTTCGAGACTGTTTGCTATAGCCCAGTTATAGTCATTTTTGGCATGAACATTCGATATAATTGAACCTCTTGTAAGAGGGCTTTCGGCCGCTATTTTTAACTCAAAGTCTACTTTTGTAGTAGTAGTTTTCAATTGTTTTTGGAATTTCTTATATATATATGTTGACATGTATTTCAGCTTTCAACACTTTTGAAATTAAAATTAATTATGGCAATATTTTATGTTGAACCTTTTTTTTTTATTTTGAAATATAAACCTACATTCTATGCTATTATAGGAATAAAATAGAGTTGCAAGATCAAGTACGAATCAGCTTTAGACACTCTTTAGATAATTAAAATTCTGACAACTATTTCAAAGTGACATCTTGAAGAAAATGCACGTCTTACTCATCTTTTGTGTAAGTATCTATAAGATAGTTTTTTTTTTTACCAAACTATTTTAATTGATTTTTAATTATAGTCAGTTCAATCCGTGTAATTTATTAGCATTTCTAAATTTTTTTTCTATTTTATTCAACTTTAAAACTTCTAGCAAATAAAAAAAATTCCCCTATGGCTGTCCTATCCAATGAAAATTTTAGTTTCACATTTTTATAACTACATTTTACGTAACTGACATTTGGTACACAAAATGTATTTAGATGTATATTATAAACAAATAAAAAATTAACTATGATGAAGATATCTTGAGATTATTTTTCAAATCTGACAAAAATGAAAACAGAATAATAAATAAAAATAAAATAATAAAGACAAAGTATTAAAAAGCATTCATCGTTCGGATGTGTGTTATAATATCAGTGTTATGTAGTGTAGTGTAGTCGTAGTGTACATATGTGAAAAAGAAAAATGTTTTAGAATAAATCTCTTTAAAATACATTAGAAACCATGAGTAATATCCAGCTGATCTAATACAAATGTATAATATAAAACTCAGTGTGTATTCAACTATTTATCATTGTCTTCTCTGTTTTTTTGTTTTGTTAAAAAAAATTTTAAAATAATTTTTTTAAATTTATTATAGTGTTACCATATTATTATTTTTTGATATTATTATCATTTTTTTTAAAGTAGGGTCTACACATTAAAAATAAGAAAGATGAGTTCACTGAAAGTATCGGTTATTTTTATTTAGTTAGGAAATAAAATCTACAAGTTATATCAAATATAGTTTTTTTAAGAGAGAATTAAATTCAACTCAGATTGAATGTGAAGCAAATAGTTAAAAACCAACATTGTCATTTGTATCTCTATCCTTCTATGTTCTTATAAAGTTTTCAGGATCATTTCTTATGGAAATTCAAATTTTGTTGTGCTCAACTTTAACATTATTTTTATTTAAATATTATCTCTTATTCCATTTACCTATGACGAAATTTCATTACCTATGTTATTCCATTACCTAACGAAGATTATACATTTACAACAGTTAATATTTCTTTCTTGAATTTGTAAACCCCAATATAGGTTTTAATTTCTATAATATGTCACTCTCTCTCTTTTCACACTAAATTAATACAATATAGCAAATAAATTTAAAAAGAGTTTACTTCTAGAGCGTTTAACATCAATATAGTATTTCGAAATTGTCAAGGTCTTCATATTAAATACAATAAAATATAGCTTTCATTTTCTGCTTATCGTCCTTACTACTTTTACATTCACAATTATTGTTAGGCATATTTAAGCTTAAAATGAATATTTCGATAATTGTAATTTTTTATATACTGTCAGATTTATGCTTAAAGCAAGCACATCAGGCGTCTATTACTAGCCGAAGGCTTGCTTCATTTAATTGTGCAATAACTCATCATCCAGTGGGTTTAGTATATCACCGTCACCTTTGATTAAAAAATCTACAAATAAAATAAACCAGATACATGCTGTTAGTAGAAGGGTAAAAGTCATAAATTAATACCTATGTTAATAGCTATACATTTGTTAAATACACTTCCAAAAGTTATGCCGAAAGTATCCAAACTAAAAAGAACAACAGTTGTTAGTTAGTCTCAGTTGAACATACATTAAAACGTAATCGTTTTTTAATAGTTAAAACACTTAGTTGACGATCAAAACAACTAGAGTTAGAATTTATTTCACGGAGCTTTCTAGTGATTGGCTCGAATCTACCATATTCAGTAGGGTGGAAGGGAGTGTGGAACAACTCAACGGTTCTGAGATTATTCCGATCGGATCTTTCAACCAAATAATTAAGATTTTAATGTAAGCCAACAGTAAAAATTCAAAGAAATAATTACAAGTCTGGCAATATTATTCGACACATGTTAAAAAAAAAAAACAAAAACCAAAAACAATAATACTCTCAAGTGTTAAGATCCAAAATATAAATAACAAAAAAAAAAAAACACTGAAATAATCGAAAACATTTGCCTTCGATTTGCTGAAGAAAGGTACCTACACAAAAAAATAACTTAATAACTCAATTTTCAATAATATTTTTGTATGTAGGTCGGAAAGGACCAAAATGTTAATTGAGATACATTGAAACGAATTGAAGATGTTTTTTTTTTTATTCTTTTTAAATTTTTAATTCTGATTTACTTGTTTTTTTTTTTTTTGTCTTCTTAACAGCTCATCTCCTACACAAATTCCATCACGAATCTATAATAGTGTATTATATTATGTACTCTTTATACTCTTTTATTAATGGTTATAATCAAAGGCATAAAGAATAAAAAAACAAAACAAAAACAAAAAAACAATAAAAAAAAGTCATGATGATTTAAGGGTATACTATACTTACCTTAAGGGTATGAAATTGAGATGTTATAATATATATGTACGTACACAGGTATGTACTATACACAGATTCGAATATATGAGCTAAGAATAGGTTAACAAACAAATTTTTATTACAATGTACCTACCTAAAAAAAAAAAAAAAATTAAACCTCAAAATACTTTGTCATAGCTGAAGGGATGGATGTGTATTTTGTATATAAAAAAAAAATATGTATTCCTATACGTTTATTGATCCGAATTTTATTTTCGAATTAAAACCTACATACATAAAAATAATTTTTATAGAGTGTACTATCGAAATGTAACTAAAAAGATGAGATAAAAGATACAATGTACTTAAATAAACCATCAGGACACTTTATAACTTTTTTTTTGTTTTTTTTTTTATTGAAGACCACCCGTTGTGATCCTTTTTAATATTGCTTCACCTATAATGTATATATAATGTGTATTGGATATTATGATATTGAGCCCATAACACAATTCAGTATTACTATACATACATATTATATATACCTACACATTTTAGTTTAGTTGATTTGTTTCTTGAAAGCAAAAAAAAAAATTGATGATAATGATGTAAGATTAAGAGACAAGTTGGGAAGAGAGGATGTATGAGAGGGTAAAGTTAATATTTATTATTGAAATCTTTATTTCTCAGGATTTAAGAATTTGTTCGCTTTCGAGACAAAAATTCTTGTTAAGGTATACTTTATGAACTCTCTGTATTATTACTTTTTTGTTTTTGTTTTTTTTTTTTTTACAAAGGTATCGATTCTATTCTAGTTTTATTTCTGTGTTTTTTTTTTTTTTTTTTTTTTGGGACTTAGTTACGACCCATCAAAATAATGGGTAGGTTTTTTTTTACTTATATGGTTGTATTTTTTACGGTAGCTATTTTTTCGCAATGTATACAAGTCAATGACTTGTATTGTAAATCAAGGTGTAACTGATTTCCTTTTTAAAAGCTAATAAAATTATTAAAAAGGCTCTTGTAATTTGGTTCAACTTCGAGTAAGGTTGAAAAGGTTAATAAAGAGATACAGAGAAAGAAAGAGAGATAAACAGAAGTATAAAAAATAATGAGGATATTAGCAAGTGACTTGTAATTTTTGTATTAAAGCATAAAAAAGGAAAATATTTTATACTTTATACCGTTATTTATTTATCTAACTATATTATAACGTCATATTATCTATGTAGTTTATTGGAATGCAATTTATGGAATAAAATATCGACAAATAGGAATTGAAAGTGATATATTAAAATAAAGCATACTTAAATATTGTACAGGGTTACTTAAAATTAACTGATATATACTATAGTCGAAGTGGATATTATTGGATTATTGTTAAGAAATGGAAATCAATTGTTATTTTGTTGTTGTTAATATAATTTACTTCAGAAGTTTTTGATTTATCTGAATGTGTAACTGTCTATTTCTATTTTGATTGGAATAAACTAGAACAAATATTAGAAGTGTTTAGATGTACTAGATATACTGTTACTGCAAATCATCAGTATTAGTAGCTTCTATATTTATTGCTAGGTATAGGTAGATAGATACAAGTGGTCATTCCAGTTGCTTCTGGAATACCAATTAGCATTTAATTGTGCCTTTTTAATACCACAACTCGAGTGGCCTATTTATTGTTATTGATTGTTACAGAGGATTACTCTTTAATTTTTATTCTCCCCGGGAGTCAGTATCACAGCCAGGGGGGATTGAGAAGGTTGATTAGATTTACGATGTTGGTTTCCGCCATCAAATCTATCTATTGGTATACTGAAGGATATTAGATGCAATGTTATTTATTACGGGAAAAATACCGATGTAACAAATTACATTATTTTTTTTTTGATTATTGAGAAAAGTAAAAAAAATAATTTGGTAAAAAAAAAAATATTCTGATGATGAAATACTAGAATATAAACGATGACTGAAACCTTTCAAATATTATAAAAGTCTAGATTAACGGTTTTAATTTTTTTGTTTTACGGTTGAACTGAATGATTTTCAATATCACCTGCAAAATCAGCTTATGTGGAAAAGATTTGTAGATAAAAAAACCCCATATGTCTATAATGCATGTCAAAACCAATGACGATAAATTTAAACCATGATATAGAGAGTTTAAAAATTGAATAGAGAGTGTGTTTATTGTTAATTAAATGTACTTAGCATATGCTGAAAACTAAATAATAAATGTCATAATTAATACTTAACATATTTTATAAAAAAACTATTTTAATGAGTAAAATCAAAGCTTTTTTATTTTTTATTTGATTTATTGCACTACAAAGATCAACACGGTGAGTAGCGCAATAGGTAAGCCTGCATTTTAACCGTTCCTGGTTCGATTGAGCAAAAAAAAAAATGCTTTATAGATTTTTCATTTGGATAAAAAAAATTACAAAAAATAATTGAGAGTAGAATCTGGTAACAAATTAAATAAAATAGAGCTATTCTAAGTAAGAAGGCTTAACTCCTGACAATAGCAGTAGTTTTACACAGTTAATGAGTTGATTAACCAGTAATTTGATAAATAAATGCTGGAAATATTGTAGATATTGTTGTGTAAAATTGCAGTACCGTTCTTAATTAAGCACGAAAAGGTAAATCTACATATAAGTGACTGTCAAAAGTATAAAAACAAAAATATTTTTGCATATGACTCTTTTGAGTCGAATTAAATTAGTTTTATTATTATATATATTTTGGAGGTCTATATATAGGTATATGATGGAAGTATAGCCATATTCAGATCACAATTTAATTATTATATCGCTCATGATAATCTTTTTGAGTAAACTGGGTTCACCATAAATGTATTGTAAATACTTTCTATGACAGTTATGTCATTTTCAGCTAAAATAAACTGCCCTTTTATTTTAAATTCATATATTCATATTCGTGATAGGAATTTTCTTTAATTAGATCCTCATAGGACGAATTATGGTATTTCGGAACCTATCGTTTATTCACAAAGATTATATAATTTTTGCTCCTCTATAATAGATTTTAATTATAGCAGACAAATTTTTAAAACGAAAATCAACAATCAACATTTCCATCGCAAATACCTACTAAACATCATACAAAATTTTAGATCCTATTTTTTTGGTGCTTCCCTTTAGATTTACTAAGAATAAAAAACAATCTTACTTATATACTATTTTCGATAAAATTATAAATTTTATGTATACAAACTATATTTTATAATAAAAAAAAAAATAAAGCCTCGTTATCTAACTACGTAGAATTTTTATGACCGTTACAACTTTTCTGCATCAAACAAACCACAAATAATATTCAAAAAATAATGTTTTTGACATATAGGACCTCAACAATATAGTCATAAAATTAATTTACCAAATTACTTAATTTTAAATAATAAAAGTTACATAAATAGAAAAGATAAATAAGAACAAATTCAACTTGTATTTAATAAAAAAATAAAAAATAACTATATAGAATCCAGAACAATTACTCCAATAACGGTTAATGTAAATAGTACTAAAATCATGTCCAGAATTTCAATTATTCATTAAACACTAAAACTCTCATTAACAATTTACATTCACCAAGCAAGCAACCAAAAAAAAAAAAATAGAACAAATTACAGTTGATTCAGCAATGGTTGTAAAATAGTCATAATTTTGTATCTAATTGAAATCAAGGATTGCTACATCAAATATTTGACATCCTTAATTCATAAAACATTAATTCTGAAATCCTAAATACTATTCTATAATTAATATATAACATTTCTATATATATATGTATATATATGATTTATGTATCCCTATCCCTATATATATATTATGCATTGTAATTAAAATGTTTCTAAACATTTATGAATGTGTATGCGTGTGGGTGTATTTATTTTGTTTTACATGATTCTCGCTACTAAAAAAATTTTATTTAGAAAAACATTTTCTCCTGGTGTCCCCTTATTTATTTAGAAATATAATCAAACTGTATATATATATATATATATATACATAATTGTATATTCTACTATACTCAGCTATCATATCTAGTGATGTCAAAAGTTACACAACAAATTCTCGATTAAGGATCTTTAATCCTTAAATTGTTCTACCATGGTATCTCTACCTCTATACTTTTTTTTTATTTTTGGGAAAACTCTTTTGTTGTTTTTTTTTTGTTATTTGTATAAAAACAAAAAATAGTAAAAAATTACTTAGATTTCATCCATGTCAGAGAAAGTTAAATAAATTGGACTTTATATATATTATTTTTATTATTGTGTGAGTATTTTGGGAGTTTGTGCGTATATGTTTGTCTATTTTTTAGATACTTGTATAATATTATCTAGATAAAAATTGAGAAAGGTTAAATAAAATAAACGTAAATACTTTATATCTTATTATACTTTGTGTATAGTAACACCACAAAAGGAGTTTTATTATATAACCTCTACATAAATAAAAATTTTGATATAAAACAAAACAAAAAAAAAAAAAAAAATTTACAGACATACACCTATGGTAAAAAAAAAACAAAACAAAAATTAAAACAAAAACTAAAAAAATGTTTAAAATATTTTATTTTTTATTTTAAATATTACATTTTCAAGAACTGTCCTAAGAGAATCCGGACCGATCCTGTCTGACCATAATCGTAATTTATAATAATAAAATTAATTTGTTAAAAAACAAAGATAAAAGATTTCATATTAAATTTTTATTAATTAAATAATCATGTTTGACCAAATTGCCAAAAATGTCAAAATTTATTATTATTTTTATTAATAAAATGGTGGTTAGCCTTATTGTCAGTTCAGATTGAACACTTTTACGGTATAGTCAGGATTCTATTAAAAGTACTGTAAATCAAAGGCTTCACTTTTGTCATTCATATTTTACTTATCAAGGATTTCAGATAGGGCTGATTAAAAATACTAAATATGTTTTATCCAATTTCTCTTTTGAGTAGCAATAAAAAATATTTTATTCATAATACCATTACCATACCAATAAACATCAGTACGAAGTCCGAAAAGTAGATTTATTCTAATTTTTGAAAAAGAAAGTTGTTTCTCTACGATATATTATTTTCGATCGACTTTGCTAAATAACGTAGCTAGTTAGTTTGAGTGTGAGAGGCTTTTGAACTTTGATAAGTTAAGCATAACATCGATATATAAAGGGTGTTATATTGAGGTGAGAGAGAAATGAGCACACTTAAATTCAGATGGAAGCCAAAGTTTTTTTCAATCTATAATTATAATTGACAAGCATTTAGGGACCTGCGCAGTAGACACCTTTTCATATTATTTTGATTCTCCTACTTCTTAATGAGCTTCTAACATAATATATAAGTCGTATATAAAACAATAATGCGCACACAGTTGAAAATTTTTACTTATATGATTTTATTATTCAGCAAATACATTATGCATATGTGAGATCTTATTAAAATAATAAACAAAAGCAAACAAATCAGTTATTATAATTTACATTATGTACTTGCAAATGAATCTATGTACATATTGTGCCAAATAAAAACAAAGAAACAAACTCATCTCAAATAAAAAATATAAAAACAACAAAATCAAAAAAAAAATCAGTTGAATTGTTCACATGACCAGCAAATTCATCTTTACATAGTAGAGTTAAAGTAGCTATCTATAATTATAATTGACAAGCATTTAAGAATCTGCGCAGTTCATTTTATTTCGGTTCTTCTTAATGAACTCTTAATATGTAAATAAGTTGTATATACGACCAAAATGCGCATACGGGTTGAAAAATTTCTATTTTGTTTTATAATATTCAAACTTTTAAATAAAATATATCCATTTTGTGTCATTCTACATCTTATTATTTGTACACATAATTAAAGAAATCTATTCTATTAATTTTTTTTAAGTAACTGCGTACTCAAATTAGTGTTTTCTATATTTTGGTCATTTGTAGTAATCATATATTTTTTGTTAAAAAAAAAAAATATTTATATATATATATATATATGTATATATACCTCTAGAAAAATATTTTATTTTTAGTGATTTTATCCATTAAATGGCACTTAGTATAGTAATATGTCGAAACGAAACAGTATATGAGGGAGCAGTATTTATGTTTCCTAAATAAAACTTACTAACCTCTAAATTTTTATGAAAACATGAGTAGTTTCTACCATAACGTGAGAAGTGTAGGTCAGTACGTAAATTGGTGTTCTGTTAAAAACTTTAAATTTGGCTTCAACTTAAATTATAGGTACTCAGCAGTGGCCCCTAGTTGTAATATAATTTTATGACATTTAGGTCATTATTTCCGGCATATTATGTCCACCACGACTTTGTGTTTTCTCTATAGTGTCAAGCTTAAGATTGACCTGTCTTGTGCCATATTGAGTTGTGATATATGTGCCCCATCTGAAATGTATTTATTCCGTCCAATGTGTGAAAGATTTGCCCCCTTTCATATTTCATTTATCAACCTAATTTTTCATTATTCTTAACCATCTAACCATCGAGTTTCTGACAAAAGGATAAAAAAATTAATAAATTCATTTTTTTAGATTGACATCTTTTAATAACCTTATATTAACGACTTCTTTAGATTAACCACGTGTTGATAAATATTTATTAGAACCTAATCAAAAATTGTTTTCACCTATTATCGTTTTTATTGACTTTATAAAACTTTTCATATACCTTTGAATAAAAAACCAGAATATTCAACTGTAATAGATTCTGATTGGAGGTGGTTGTGGGTGATGATCATTAACATCTGGCACAGAATAGATAAAAAAATAATTAAGAACCCGTGATACATAACGGTAATAGCTTCAAAATGAAATTTAATCTATTGACATATATTTTATTTTAGTTTTTATTTAAATAACTTTAAGTTCAACCAACTTTATTGGCTTATATGGCGTTATTCCAAGCTATCAAATTACAGAAAGTTAATATCATACAAATCAATATTAAAACCAATATGTACATACACAGTCTAAAGCTATGGGGTACTACAAGTAGCTCAAACATAGAAATAATTGAATGTTTTCAGTCAAAAGTACTGCGATCCATTGTAAACACCCCCTCCCCTGGCTTGTAAGACACAACATAATAAAAATTACATCTGTAAAAGAAACAGTTAATTCCAAGTCAATATCATATCACAAAAGAATTCAAAATCACCCAAATGTGCTGATTTCCGAACTTTAAATATTACTAAATATCCATTTATGATCCATGATTATAACCACGTGCTTGAATAAAATAAATTTGTGAAATTAACAAAAGTCTTTTATTTTTAAAAACTATTTAATTAAAATTAAAAATAATCCGCAATTAAAAAAAACGTCAAAATATTTAAAACCACACTTACAACTTTAAAAAAAAATATCAAAGTAAAATGAATTTACGAAGAGTTGACAGCAAATATTATGAAGTGCATGTAGCAACTTTTTCCACAAGTCTTTTCAAGTTTCAATAGACTTCCACGATATCAAAATTTTTGTTTGAAAGACTTTTTAAAGGCTATTCTATTCAATTTCGATAGACATCCGCGATTGACCCTTTCATGTTGAACCTAATTTTTTTTTATAATGATTTAAATATAATTTATTACGGTAATACGTGTCATCACACAATGGTAAAAGTAATATAATACTCATCATTCTTAAAAAATTAATTTTTGAATCAGAAAACAAGAGGCTAAAATTTTTTTAAATTTGATTTATATTTGAATACTCCTCATTTTTTGACTGCAAGTGTATAAATATCCTGCATATAAAACAAAACAAAATAAAAACACAATTTATTAAGTTGAATGTGTTAATCATTAAGTTGATGTTAAATACCGACATTTCTATAAAGATATACAAAAAGAATATTACTATGAAATATTCTACAATCCTTAAAAAAAATTAAAAACAAAAAAAGTAATAAAAAAAAATAACAATAAGAATCTAACAAATTTATGGATCCTCCATTGGGAGTTAAAAGGACGATAATGATCTATAAATTATGGATGGCTATAAAAAAATAAACACTTATAGAGAGTTGAATTGTAGGTTATTTTGGATGGACCTATAATATTTTATTAACGTGTATATATATATATATATATACATAAGCTACATATATATATATATATATAGATTTGTTTATTTTTTTTTTTTTTTGTTTATTTATTTGTTTTTGTATTTAATACGATAAAATTGAAGGACGAACCATTTTCTCTTTATTAATTTATCAGAATTAAGTAATCTAATTATAGAAATGTATCCTTTCTCTAATGATGACGATGAGAAATCAAGATGTAGACAAAATGGAAATATATTTTGGAACGAAAATTTTACTATATCAATTTTTTTCGAGATGATGAAATTATTTGAAAAGAAAATTAATATTATGTGGAGAGTGGGTATAGTTTAGGTAGTTGTTATAATATAATCTCACTTATTATGTCTATTACTTGCGTTTTGTTTTTATTTATTTATTTATTCTTTTTTTTTCCAACTTCATGAACAAATAACCTATAAAGCGTCGTTTATAACGGAAAAAAAAATCTGAAACAATAATAATTAATTTCTAAATAAATTTTATTTAAAAAGGGTCATTTTACAAGAAAAAAGAAAATAGGAAAAATAAAATAAAATTAATTACCTATTAAAACTATATTTGATAAAATGGGAGCCAATAATTGAACAGAAATTCGAAGAATTTCAATGGCGCCAATTATTATTGTAATTTTTTTTTTTTATTTTTGGTTAATTTTTTTCTCTTAATTACTTTTAAGATTTTAATTTAAGAAAATGTTACGTTCAATTGGAGAACGGTGGGATGAGTATATAAGATGATGAATTATTATTGAATAGAATGAATTGGAGGAATAAGAAAAGATGTGGAATAGAAAAAATATATATTTTTTTTAATTCTTTGTGTTGAATTGTGGGATAAAACTGTTAAAGAAAAAAAAAAAATGTATGATGTTATTAAAGTTGAATTGAAAAGGCTAAAACCACATAACTTAATATCACATAAACTTAAGTGTGTTGTTAGGTTGTTTTTTGTTATTAGAAAATATTTAGAATTTTTTTTCACAATTTTATTATAAAATTTCTCTGTAACTAAGAACATTTAGTATAGTTTGTTTAATCTTTATACATTATAATGTATCTTTGGGTTACAAACAGCCTCAGAGGTATACAAATTTGTATTTTAATTGCAAAATAAACTTGCTTACTTTCGGACAACTTTGCCATCAAAAATATTTAAGAGATTGTAGGAATAAACTGAATACATTCGTTGTTCAACACTGAGTTTGAAACGTTCGAATTCAACCAACCTTCTATGTACAATATATACTATACGTTGGGATCAACGTATAGTATAAAATATATGACCATAATATATTTTGCTTTGTTTTTTTTTAAAAGCGGTTCGAAAAAAGTGTGTTTTCGTATAGTTTTCATTTTATTTTATTTTTCTATTTTTACATGAAATCAGAAAAATATTCAATCAATTTATTCTCAAGCATACGCACTTCAAAGTTCACTGGGACTATTTTCAACCCTAAATATCCAAATACAAAATTATTGTAAAAGTTATTGTTTTTGTTACAATGAGAAATATGCAAGAAATTGAACTAACAATTGACATATTGAATAGTCATCATTTAAAAGGAAGGTCGAACTAACTTTAATAATTGTTTTAAAGGATCAAGAACGAAAATAATTTAGGGAAATTATTTGGACAATTTGAAACTGTCAAAAATGTTTCAATAATGCAAGATCATGTTAAAAATATGGCAAAAGGATATGCATTTGTAACAATGGAAAATTTAAATAAAGTACAAAATGCTATTAAAGCTTTTAATGGCTTTACAAAGAAATCTTTGGTCAATATTTGATGACATACGTGAGTGTTTTCCAATGTTAAATCACTGTTTCATTTAAATAATCTTATGTTTGCAAATCTAGAAAAGAACGTTGTTGTGCTCGTCATTATGTTTTTTATATATTTGTTATTTAAATTGATTATAAGCTCTGATTGGCTCACTATATATACATATGATATTTTTGGTTAATTTGTAATATAATGCTTATTATAATATTTTATTTTTTTGATTTCAGGTAAGAGTTCAACTATGTAGTTAAATTTTATTCTATTTATTATATGTAAGTATTCAGTTTTTCAGATTACATAATTTAATAAAATTTTATATATAGAATAATTCAAAATCGTGGTAAGAAATATTAACGTATGGAATTAACAATATTCAATTCAATAATTTGTTATAGTGAGAAATAAGTAGAAATAAATAATAATTGTTCTGATAGTCTAGATAGTTTGAGTAATAAATAAAAACATTGCAAATTTTTTTTTTTTTTTTTTATTAGTTTTGTATAAAACTTTGTATATTAACATTAACAATAATTTAATACTAATTTAAGTAAATTCAATTCAATTAATTCAATGCATCAAAAATCAAATAATCAAATAATATCACTTCCAAAAATCAACAAAGAAGAAAAATAATCACCAATTAAATTTTATCAGCAAAATAAAAACAAAATAACTTTAAAATTAATATTCTAAAAGTTTACTATAACATACTTTGAAATAGTCTTTTTGAATCGATTGATGTTACTGATACACTTTATCTCATTCGGCAATGAGTTAAACAACTGCAATCCTTTATACAGTAATTGGTTTTGACCTGCTGTTCTGTTAAATCGTGCGACTCTCGTGGCATTCACTAACGAGCTGTAAGTTCCTTGTGAAATATTGTGGGAGTAAGTTGTACTTCAACTTAAAAACAAAAGTTAAAACCTTAAAATGTATTCTTTGATTTATGCTCATCCAATTTAGTGTTTGAAGCATAGATTTAATTCTTGATCTATTACTACATTTTAGCAATATTCTCATCCCTTTGTTTTGCAGATTTTGCATCCTGTTCAGGTGTTCTGATAAAACATGATTGTTGCACAAAAATCAAAATGAGGTAAAATAATCGCATTATACACCATTTTCACTGTTGCAAAAGAAAGACTGCTTCGAATTCGACGTAGAAAGCCATTTTTTTTGTTAATTTTTCCGCATACATAGTCTAAGTATTCACTAAAATTTAGTTTATTATCTATTATAACACCTAAATACTTAATACTCGGAACAGGTTCAATAATTTCATTATTAATATAAACATTAGGAACAGTAGAGGCTACAAATCTAATATTGATATGCATACACTTTTTTTTTGTGACATTGAGCTTTAGCTTGTTCATACAAAGCCAGTTATGTATATTTTGCAGGTTTGTGTTTAGATTTCGAATTAAGTCTGCAAAATTTCTGCCACTAATATATACCAGACAATCATCGACGAACATGACTATACGGCAAAATTTAAGAATATTCCCAATATCATTAGTATATAACAGGAACATTATAACTCCCAACACTGATTCCTGTGGAACACCTACTTTAATATCTCTCTGACTAGATAAAACATTGTTAACTTTGGTAACCTGGTTTCTTTCTACTAAATATGTTTTAAACCAATTTAGCTCGTTGTTTTTGATCCCATATTGTTTGAGTTTTGACAGCAATAAATTTTTATCTAGTGTCTCAAATACACGCTTTAGGTCTAAAAATACTGCTATGACGGAACCTCCTGCATCAGCCAGTTTTTTCTATTCAAAAGTCACCCAGTTTAATGTAGTTTCGCATGAATATCCTTTTCGAAAACCTAACTGCTCCATTGCGATAATATTGTTTGTTTCAACATATTTCTCTAGTTGTTCATAGACAGCCTTTTCCAACAGTTTCTCATGTAGAGACATCATATTGATTGGGCGCATATCTTCACATCGTTTTAAATTTTGAATTTTTGATACTGGAATAATTACGGATTCTTGCCATTTCTCCGGGAAAGTACCACTCTCCAATGATTCATTAATGATGCCCACTAAAATTGGCCCAAATATGTTGTATGATTCTTCCATTATCTTTTTATTAATCAATATGGAGTCTTTTTTGTTCTTCAGGTTTTTAAGAATACTCCTAATTTTATTTTTGTCTACCGTCTCGAATGAGAAGGTACTTGTAATTTGGGAAACTGTATTCTCATATTGTATATGAGGAATACTATCATGTATATCTGTGATGCTGTCCACAAGATATTTATTCGAATTGTTCACCATGCCTGCTTCATCAAATATAGATACGTTATCAATTATTATCTCATTTAACTGGTTGTGATTCTTTTCATTTAAGACCAAATCCTTGATGGTCTGCCACAAATTTTTTTGAATTACAAGTATGGTTTTATACGAGTTTTGCTTGTGTGTCAATCGTTGATGGACTTTAGGTTTAATTAATTTAAATGTTTAAGATAGGAAAGTTCCCATATATATTCGTTTGTTTAAACATAGTTGAGAACCTCATTATCATAAATGAATTGGTGGAACAATCGATTTACATGTTTCTTTGTAGAAATTTGGCTACCAATTTCTAAAATCAATAACATTTGTATAATGAATAGTAGATAGGGGTAAATGGTTTTTTTCTTCGACAAGTAGCTAACATTTCGTGATATTCTTTAGGCAGATAAATGCGATAAATTTTTCTTATAAACTTTTTTACCGTACAGAAATCTCTGTCGCAGGCAAAAATTAGTGTTGGAAAATAATGGTTAATCTTTTTAAATCGTTAAATGAATGAAAAGTTAATAAAAACCGTTGTATTTTTGCATTCGGAATAGAAATTAGCCAAGTGTGTGTAAGAACAATACAAAAACCGTACTCCGTACTAATATTCTAAATTACATAGTCTGATTTCAAGTACGGATGATTTATATATTATTGTTGAGTTCATTTTATAGGTCTTCGAATTTTAAGCATATAGGCATGGTTGGTTAAAAATGTCGTTTTTTGCATTTGTATTGTTCTTCCACTAACCAATTCAATTGTATAATTAATCTTCGCTACTAATCCGCTAATCCAGCTTTTCATAATTCAAATATAAAATGTCAAATCAATTTCGCCAAAAGCTAAGAATGCAAGTGTATGTGTTTGAAAAACCTGGATAAATTGATGTTTTGTTTTTAAATTTTGGAGAGATTTACTGATTACAATTATTATATTGTATTTTCTATAACACGAAACTAAAATGAACTAATTATTAATTTTAATTTGTTTTATTTATTTACCACTTTAAACTGAGACAATATCATTTTCAATTCTGGCACACTATTTTCTCAAAAACAATATTTTTCTTATTTATTTTGTGTTATCTTTTAAAAGATATATATAAAATATCGACTACTGAACCAGAAAAATTTGATTCAATCAATTTGAAAATTAACATTGTTGAATAACAAACTGTTTCTATATAGTTGTAGTACCATAGTTATATATATATATATATATATTATATATATTATCACTCATTTCACAGGTCCTTTTTTGCGATTATTACAAAGAAAATATTAATTTTATTATATCCTGATGAAAAGTAGTCGTTGTTGCTCTCGTTGTTTCTGTGTGTACGAATAAAAAAAAAAAAAACATTTTTTTAATTATACATGTTCGTTTTCAGAAAATATTTTCTGTTCTGAATTACTTACATTCCCTAAGGTAAAAGTTTTAATTTTTTTTGTTTGTTTTTTTTTTTTCTTTTTGTGAATTTTATATAATATGTATTCGTATCATAAGTTTTCGAATCCCTTTTTATATTTTATGTGGCAAACTGGGAACTTAAAATATTGTTCTATATTTCAAAGTACTAGAATATTATTGTTTTAATGAAAATTATGAAAATAAAGAATCAAATTAATAAAAAGGTGCTGGAAATCTCCTCCTTGAAAAGAGTTAAAATATATATAAAAAAAAAAAAAAATGTTTTACATGGTGTTTAATAACAGATAAATTAATTTTTTGAAAAATAATTTTCTTGTTAAAATTTGATAGATTCATTTGAATTGTTTAAAAAACATTAATTATTGTAAAAAAGTTTTATTCAAAAATTTGTAAACTTTTTTAATGATAGAAATTTACAAATTTTCTAATCAAATTTAATGTCAGATATTTGATTTTATTAATATTTAGTTTAATGTAATCAACCGGGTTGATGAGTATATAATACAGTTATATTTGATATAGTAGTAGTAGTAGTGCTTTATTTGTAATACATTAATTTTACATTTCTGTTTAACTTAAAAATAAGAGATATAGACACTAAATTAGGTCTTGACAGCTAGGAACATTTTAATTTTATTTTATTGAATATATATTTGATATTTGATCCTGATATATGATAGATTTTTATCATGATATAATTTTGAAGAAATTGTATAATGTTGGTTTGTAAGATTTTGTACTGAAATGGTTTGAGTTATATTTGAAGAACAGAACGCAGAGGGTCTGGAACTGGATGAAAAAATAAGTATTGGTTGCTGTATTAGACTAGCAGTACTTCAAGGATCTGTATTAGGACCAATTTTATTTTTAATATACATAAATTCCTTATTGTCCTAAGATTATTGTGGTCATTTAACCGCTTTCGTAAATAACCTTGGCTTTTCCTAATGCTTCAGTAAATCCATTGAATATGATTGTGAAAATAAATCAAGATTTGAGCATACTAAAAAACTTGATTTGCTGTACGTAATTTAATCATTAGCAATAAAATTAAAAATTTTAAAAATTTTAAAAATTATAAGACCAGACAGTCTAGGTCGCATAAAAGACTATAGGTATGATTAAAACAAAGTTTAATTACAATTATATGAATTACAAATATATATTTATGTACCAATATTTTCAACCAAACTGAATTGTATTTGAAATATAAAATTACAAATAAAGCAAAAAAAAAACTATGTTTTATAGCCACGTGTCGCAACATTTACTTCAAATCGATATTATGTTTCATTCTCCTAAGTGCAACAAATTTAGACTGATAAATAATAACTGCACATCGTTACTAAGACTACACTCCTACCTGCAGCAAAAACTGCTTTAATATCGAAATAGTTAAGCGATTCAAGTAGTTAGTGTTTACAATTGACAACAAACTGAACTGGCTGGACACACCTCATCATTGAATTTGTATTTACGTTCCACCTTGCGTAGTTTTTACAACTCAAGAAAACTGTGCTCAATAGCTATCCGTTTTAAAAACGTTTTATTTTGATATATTTAATTCTGAGGTACAATATGGTATAAGCTGTTGAGAAGGGGCATACCAAAATGAAATCAATGGGCTACTAGTTTTTTAAAAGAGTATTAGTAGGAAAATTTGTAATAAAAATTTTATATAACCTACTTTTGATTTGTTCAAGCAGTTGAAATTATTACCGATACATAATTTGTATTATTATAAGGTCTTAAAAATATTTTTTATTGGAGGAGTTTATCTAAGCATTAGGATTTCTTCCATTCATAACCGAAGCAGTTTTATAATAGTACTTTATTTTAAAATTTGTGTTCACCCCACAACAAAAACAATTTATTTAGATAATTTTGATTTTGAGCGGTAGATATTACTTCTCCTAAATAATAAATAAATTGTAGTTAATTTACAGACAATGTGAAAATGTAGTTATTGTGAAAAATGTAGATAGAAAATTAATGAATAAATAATAACAATAATAAAATAAAAAATTTAATCTTAACATTTGCGAAGCAGAATAGTTTTTAAATGGACTAAAATAATTTTGAAAATTTTGCATTAGAAGGTATAAAATGGACAGGAAAAAACTGAAAAACCGATACTTGATAGATCAGTTACGACTTCTATAAGCAAACCTTCAACTTACTTGGCTGACTTTGGTTTCTTGACCATCTATTAGTACATAGCGAGTAGATCTGATTTGTTCTATCTTGGTTTTCATCTTGAAATTGCATGAAATTTTTCACCACTCAACTATCGATATGCGGTACACTAGGGGGATTCCCTATGGAATATTTTTATCTTGAAATCGCATAAAATTTTTTATAAAACAAATATACTTAGTGACAATAATGTGAAAAACCTCAACATATAAATTTTTCTAATATGATCATGTCCTGAATTATGTGAAAATGGAAGGGGATAATGTTAAAACTTCTTGTAAAATAAACTTGTAAATAAAACTTTACCATTGTAGATTGTAAAGTGTGTAATTTTGGGCGGGAATCTATCCCCTATTTCACCGCAGCCGCTGGGTTTATTATGATTATCCATGTTTATTATATCTAGCAAGTACCAGAGTCCTTAAGGATTCAAATACACGCTCTATAAAGCAAATAATGTCATTAATTATGAAATTATGAAGTAAACCTACTTCTTAATTCGGTTGTGAATTTGCAGATTGAAAATACTATTTTAATAGACAATTTTAGTCATAATTCAGAAAATCAGAAAGAAAATGAAAGTCAGAAGAAAAATTCTAATTATTTTCTGCTCATTCTGGTATTATCCTTTTATTTTCTATATAACTTTAAAAAATAAAAACCTAAAAGCTAGACAGCCGTTGGGAAAGCAATTAAAATGACAAAAAGACTTCGAAGAAAAAGTATAAAAATCGTTACTAGGATTTGCCAATTTTGGGACGTGGTCTTTAAACTAACAGAATGTATGATGTATAAGCGGCCAATAACCAACTAAGGGTTATAGCGCTAATGATGATTAAGTTTAAAATGAATCTGATAAATAGACAGGCATATAATTTAAAAAAAAACAAAAACACTGAAGCCATAAAGAAACAATTTATGGAGATGATTTAAAAAGAATGGCAATTAACTCAGTTTTAAATCGGTCGATAGCTAAATATATCTTACTCATCCTTGTATGCTGGTGAATAAATCTTCAACTTACTTGTGTACTTTTGCATTCTTGACCCTCTGGGATTGGAGCATAGAGCAAATTTGATTTTTTCTATCTTGATTTTCACCTAAAAATAGCAATTTGTAATTTTTCACACGTCAATTTTCAATGTACGGTTCAGTAGGGGGATTCCCTATGGAATATACCCAGTTAGCAGTTTTTTAGTTTAGCTTATAGATTATATATTTTTTTCATTTTATTAAATTCAATTCCATTCATTAGTCAATTCAATAGATAGAAATTATTAACTGCAAAGCTTAGACCTGACAAGAATACTTACCTTTCATAGCCAGATACATCTCTCTGTCTGAAATTTGTGCTCCTTAAATCTTACTGGGGTCATTTTTATAATCGTTTAGACGGATTTCTAGGGTTAATAGATTAGAAAGAATTGAATATTACTAGTTACTAACACCACTATCTATCCGCATCGTTAGTCCATTTAATTTCAAATGTTGAACAAAACCTAGTTATTCACATTTCAAGAGATTTTCTATTTTCGATTCAATCAGTCAGTAATTCAATAATTTGCTATTAGCAGCATTTTCCGAATCAAGTCAATATCGAATTAAGTTTAATACTTATTAGGGATAAACACTCTGTATATATTATACTCTATTTAAAGACATGTAATATCCTTGTGTATATATATAATAAATGTAAATAAATTAATAAAATATAAAACCCAATACATTGAACAAAAAAAAAACAAAATGAAAAATAAATTTTGCAACAATTTTCTTTCTTTGTTTACATTTAAACAATGTTTTTTTTCTTTATTTTATTACCACCTTTATATTATAAAAGGGTTTATGATTTGATAACAGTTATTATGAGTAAAATACCAGTGAAAAGTAATTTTTTTTTATTTATTTATATTTATATATATATATAATATATATGGTTTTTACATTTGCATGTATATTTTATACAATTTCTATACACTTTCTTAACTTTTTTACATCTATCAAATAATGGTAAATATACAGAGTACTTCAAAATTAGTACATTGTATCGAATTTAATAAAATCTATACTATTCTTTAATAAAAAAAATGTGTATTGAAATATGTTTATTACACGAATAGTTTGTTATTAAAGTATTTCCAATTTTGTATTCTATAATGTAGAAAAAGAAAATTCATTCATAAAATTGCAATTTAAGGCTTTAGTTTTCTGTTCGTTCTATTTTTAAAATTGTCTTGTTAGATAAATAACGGAAATTATTGAGTAGAATTTCATAATGAAAGAAAAAAAAAATTTATTAATCAAATTTTAATAAAAAATAAAAACGATCTGACTTATTTTAATACAAAATCAATTTCGCCAGCATCTCTTAGGTTAATTGTTTTTCTGTTAAGATTTCTGCTTAGATATTTTGTTTCCACTTACAAACAAAAACAAATCCAATGTTGATAATGATTGCTAGAAACATAAAAATTAGGTAACCAATTAAAAAATGTACTTAATGGTGTTAAGAATAATTTTTATACAAATTTGTAGATGTTTAGATACTATAGCAACAGTTTGTAACACAATAAATTAAAAAAAAAAAAATTCTAAGACAAAACAAGCCAAAATAAAGCCAATCTGATTAGATTGTGTTAGTTAATTCTCTAATTTTTCATAATTAAAATTATTTTATAAATTATAAACTCTGTACGAGCTACCTAGCTCTTTTTGAGATATGTTTGAATAAATAAATAAAAAAATAAATAAATAAATAATTTTTCTCAATGTTGCAAGAGTTCTATAATATAAAGATTTTGCAATGATTTTGAAATAAACAAACACTACAAACTTTAATATTAAATTTTTGTTTTCAGATACAAATATTTCAACATTATGATTATAGTCACTACTTAAATACAATATTTTTTATATAAGTCGGTTGTTAATGAGACCAAAATACAGAACCTCAAAAGTTTAACATGTTTCTTTTATTGTAATGTTTATTATTATTTAAGTCTTAAATATTCCAAATTTCCATAACAAAATATTCCAGCAATTTTATTTTTTTTATAATCTATAGAATCCCAGATTTGACCACTATAGATTTTATTTTCTACTTTTTAGATGGCGAATTTTGTTTCGATAAAAGTATATATTAAAAATTTTATTTTTACGTATTATTTTATTTTTAATTTACTTTAACCCACTAATACTTTCATAATAGGTATTAAATGTTTTGTAACATTCTGTACAAAAGCATACTCACCACGTCTTATAAAAATAATAATTTAATATGTATACACATAATATATGAAGGTATATAACTGTGTATTATTATACGTACATTAAAGTTTTATTCTTTTATTTATTTTCATATATATATATATATACATTCATATAATACATATATGTACATATTCAAATAATATTACCTGCAAAATAATATTTCAAGAAAAACTTTTTTAACCTGTTATGTAAAATAATTTCATAATTTCTTTACATGGATTTAAGGAATACCACATAAATACCTATACCAAAATGCAGAAACCTTATACATCTAACTTACGAGTATATATACGAGATTAAAAATACAGTTAAAAAAAAAAGGAATAACGGAAAAGGATTTTTTTTTTATTTTTGTTTTCATTTTAGTTATTTTCAATTCACTGGATTAAATATTAATATAAGATAAGAACGACTTATTGTTTGTGTTGTTGTTTTTGTTTTTGGTAAAATTAAATAGCGAATTTCGCATGAGAATATAAATTTGAAGAAACCATAAAATTATAAAGGAATAAAAGAATGAAAATTATGAAAAGTTTTGTAAATGGAAAAAAGAAATTCGAGAAATTCTTTAAATATTCAGTGTTGATGAAGAGGAAGAAAAGCAAATTAAAAATGTTTAATAAATATATATATAGACCTTATGTTAAATCGATTAGAGTTGAAAGGGTTAATATGATGATAAGTGAAACGATTATTAATTTACTTATTTTAGATACTATAGCAACAGTTTGTAACACAATGCAAATTTAAACAAAAAAAACAAAATTTCTAAGACAAAACTAATGACACCAATATTGTCTAGAAAATTGGGGTGCATAATAATATAGACTTTTAAGTAAAAAAAGCTCAAATAGCTAATCTTTTGTTCACATTTATTATTATTTATGGACTAAAATCATGTTTTAGCAAAATTATTTGATACTACATAAGTTGACATTCAGGATGAACATTATTAATTAATTAATACAAAAAGCCAATTTAAAACTGAGTGACAAATTAGTTGAGTGATAATTAATTGCATATTTATTTATTTATTTTAATAGTGGATCTACAGATAAATCTGAAGGTCAACTTATAGGTCCATTTCCCTTTCGAAATGTGGGCATTTATATATTTGTATATATTACATTTTCAGTAATCATTTTAAAAATGTTCGGTTCTCACGGCTTCTCGGTCGTTACATTATTATACTCGAGTACTTTAGCACTCAGCTACCGAGCGCATTAATTTAATATGTTAAAATTAAATGTATATAATAATACAAATGATATTGAATAATGTTGAATTATATGTAATTATAAATAGTTAAGTTAACTAAATAAATGAATAAATAAATAAATTACTAAGGCATCTAATTCCGCCCAATCGTATAAGTTCAACCCTTGCGAATAAAATTGCTTTGATTAGGAAATACTGGTTGCAATTGGTTATGGGATATAATGTAAGTAATCAAATTGAGATATTGATGCAATTAATTGAAGAGGCCATCATTTTGTATTTACTCATGGAGTATACCTAAAAATTTATTTCTTGTACTAGACCATTAACGAATAGCAACCGCTACTGAAGTAGATCAGATATGATATAAACATATAAACTAAGAAAACAATTAAATTTATTTTTTTATAAAATTTTATATATTAAGTATATTATATATTATTTTAAATATTTTTTTTTTTTACAACAAATAATATTAATTATTGGGAATATCTGATGATCTGATGTGAAGTATAGAATAAAAAAAAAAAAATTTTAATAAAAAGTCTTATGTTTGTGAGAGGAGGACATCCAGTAAAACTTATTCATTATGACCTGGTTATTAAACACTTTTCGTACAGATTTAGGGCAAAATCAATATTAGCCTGTAATCTGGAATGTAATATGCAAATCAGATGCAAAAGTATTTGATGTTGATTATTGATAAAATGGCAATCTACACTCTTGATTTATCAACTTAACAGAATATAACAGATTTTTGGTTTAACTGGTTTAACTGGCTTAAGAATATAAGATATTTTTGCATATAATTTTACATTCAGTCACGAAATTTAGATCTTTTAATTACTAAGTAATGTTTTTATCCCGGCGACTGATTTTAAATACAGAATTTTCAGATCTTTAGATTTTGTAAATAATATTCTAAAAATTTACATTAACAAAAAAATGTTGATTAAATTAAAAAAAAATTGTGAAAATGTAAATTTTCTCTTCATTATATGAAATGACATTTTATGACCAGTTGATTAGTGAAAATTGCTTTTCTGATCATTAGACTAAATGTTCCGATCATAAGAATTCTAAATCAAAATTTATACAATTTGAACTCACTGAATTTTAGATTATAGTGTAAAATCAATTTACTTGCAAATGTCATATTCGATTATTTATTACGACTATTTCGATTTTTTAATTGCAACTTGAAGACAATACAAATAATAATCCAGACTCATTGAATCTTTGGTATTTTCAAATTACATTGTTTTTTACTTGGGACAAAAAAAAGCATAGATATTGCATTCTAAGTGTTGCTCTGTTTTGATACATAATATTTTTGATTGATAAAGCTTCCGATGTTCCTGTTTTTTGTATGTAAGATGTATGTCTATTTGTGACTTCTGCTGCTCTTGCATTGTCTATTGCTCCTTCCATTGTTAAATTAGATTTTTTTATCAGTTCCTTCTGTACATTTTTATCGCACGTGCTTAAAACTATCCGATCTGTTACTATTTAATTTTCATCTTTAAAGTCATATCTTTTAACCATTTTTTTTAGCTCCATTAAAAAAATTTGAAATAGCTGACTTGCAGATTGACTTCGTAATAGAATAAAAAATTTTAGTGTAATTATATTTTATGAATAAGTCACTAAGGTTTTATTAACCTATTTTCGCCGTTTTCCACGTGTCAGATTCCAAAAGTATAACTTTAAATGTTTATTACAGACAGCGCCATGTATTAACTTGTCACGACTTGACTCGTCCAATGCTTTATTATATCTGATTGTTTCACAAATTACAATGTGTCAAGTGCTACTAAAATTATATTAAGGTTAGATGTGCATAGGGGCTGCACATAAGTTTTCCATGTTTAACCCTCTACTACAATATGTAGTTGTTGTACGGTAATTAAAAAAAAAATTTTCATTCTAGCTTTCCAGAAATATTTATAATAAAAACAACAAAATATATAATAAAATGCATTTCAAAAATTCATATATATAAAAATTAAATAACATAAAACAAAATAAAAAAATATGCTAATCAAAATATTAGCATTACTTCGCAAAAATGTTGAAATATTGAATTAATTTTTCATACCTGAGTTGTTGAAAGCACCGTACATTTTTTGATTACAGAGAGAAGAGTTAATTTTATTTTTTAATCTACATCATAGCTTTTTTTCAATTTGTTACTTTTGTGTTAAGGAAGGTCCAGAACGAGGTGAAGACAAATATCAAAAATGAAACGAAAAGACAATATGACAAATAATGACATGCGGAAATTGCAAGTACAAAATAAATAAATTTTACCCAAGACACATTTTTTATTTTTAAAAATAGAAGCTATAACGGTATAATAATTATAATGATTAATATATTAATATTGTTAAACATGTGTCACATTGCGTATTTAATGCCATGTGCCTCTCTTTTATTTTTTCTTATTTCTTTAATATTTCCTTAATATCAAGGTCTGTCATTAAAATTGATTAATATAAAAAATGTATCCTCACACAATTATTATGAAAATATGAAATAATTTCTAAAAACAAAAATAAAAATATAAGTTGGTCAAATCTTTCTTAGGATATACTAATGATTAAGCTTATCGAGCTTATCGTTATATTTAATCTGTAAATTGAAAACAGTATGGTACAAATATCTGAACCATTTCACAACCCATTTTCATTTATATTCTTTTAAATGATAAATATTTAAAAGGAGACGTAGCGTAACTAAATATATTTTTTTAATTTTTTTAATTTCCAATTGGAAAATTCAATTTAAAATTTCACCCATATATAAAAAAATTTCAATTTATTCAAATAACCGCTCTCCCCCATTTCCATAATTAAATTTAAACTTAATTTTGTAATTTTAAATAATTTATTACGTATTTGGTTGTTGTCTTAGTTAAATCTATGAATTTTTTAATCAGTCTTAATGGAACAGTGGTTTGAGCTCTGGAAATGGTAAAGAGTGTTATTATAAGCAACATACTATTGTTTATATACAGGACGACCACTTTATGGAGAACAAAAAGCTGAACTACTGGAATAGTTGGTAATATTGATATTATTTTCACTATTTACACTTGTGTCATTTGATGGTAAAACTGCTGAATTTTCAACCAACGGATGAAACATCATAGATATTCCGAAATTTACTCATAAAACATAAAAATGATTTTTGATCATGAAATTAAGCAATTCAAATTAACACTGAAAGGGATTTGATATCATCGTACATTATAGTTTATCACTAAAATATAACACCATGACGATGTATATGAATGTCCAAACGGATAATAAAATTTATAATGTCATTTTGGATTGGATTTCCGTTTTCAGTAACAGTAACTATACAGGTACAAATATATTTTCAACATCATCGTTTACATAATTTATCACCTTTATTAATACATCTTTATATAAACTTAGAAAACTCAGACTATATCAAATTTTCTTGTAAATGTTCTATATGTGTATGTATGTTTGATCTTTAAGATAATTATATTTTTCAACTTTTTCATATCCTTTGTACCATCATTGTATCTATATAATTATATTATAAAAAAAAAAAAGAAAAAAAAATTTAATCTTAATTTTATGAAAAAGTGATAAATTAATCATATCAACCATTCATTTAATAGACTACGAATACACATATATATATATATATATACTGGATGATATACATATAAACTCATATTTAAATCTTCTACACAATCTTCTTTTGTTCATAATATTACCTTAGTTAGCACTTAATAAATTCCAAAGATAATGAAGTAAATTGGTTCAGTTTTGATATATATATATATATATTTTTTTTTTGAATTTCATTTTTGTTGTTATTTTATTTTACCTTCTTATAAATAATTTTAATATACATATACATATGTGTGCTTGCGTATTGTTTTCTATAAAATGTGTGTAATTGAACAGGGTATATAAAAAAAATAAGGAATAATTATTTTAGTTACTTAATTATTTTGTTTTGGTCTTATAATCATCCGAGAATTGAGCTCAATGTATTACTACAGTGTTTAAAAGCTGTTATTTGAATTTAAATATATAACTAGTTGTTAAAATATTAAAATATACTATGCATTTTATTATAAATAGTAGGTTGTTAAAATATATTGCATATAGATATAGTCGTTAAAATATATTGCATAACGTAAGTCAAATCGATAGTATAATTTAATTTTGCTTTGAAAAGTTTAAATATCCTCCTAGATATCCTCCTGTTTGATAAGAATAGTTTTAGATAGAACATTGTCATCCATATGTTAGATTATAACATATGTTGAATACATAAACCATACATCTGTGCCAATAATAATCATAACCGCTTATGCTAATATAAAACAAAATCAATATAAAATAACCACCATAATAACCATCAGAGTCTTAGAAAGTATTTTCTGTTAAAATTTACTTCGACTCTGACAACTACAAGTCACATTTTTGCTATGGTACATAATCGCTTATGTCAATATGATCTAAATATGTTTTTGTTATAATCGCTTATTAAGCTTATAAATATTTTAAAGATATTTCTACAACTAGCAATGAAAACTAATAAATTGATAAACATTTTGACTATATAATTTTGAAATTATCAAATGTTTTATAGCCATTTAAACACTCGGTTTGCTTTATTTAACCGATTTTTACTTCTTAACCGGTTTTTACAAAGTAAAGACTTTGAATTTTAAATGCTTACATAATTTAAGCGATATTAAAAACCAAAAACTTGTAAAGTTATGTTACTATATATTTTTTTTATATATGTACTCTTATTATATTTTTTACTATAATATATATACTCTTATTTAAGCTTTAAACCTGATTTTACTCGAAAAATCAAATTCGGACATAAGCGGTTATGACTTGTTGCATGATAACTAACTCCATGTTTTTTAATTGAACTATATTAAAAGATTTTCACAATGTGTATAATATTATACTGACTTAAGTTTTGTCTTAATATGTTTCAATTTTATTGTGATATTTATAAAATAATAGGAAATTTTTAATAATACCCCTAGATTGAAGAAGAGAAGTGTGGATAGATGTATTTTGATTGTCTATAAGACGAATATTTATTTTTTAATTGATTTTCAAATGTTTATATGCAGTTTTTGGATCGGTTATTGGTCTATGAATATTTTACTTCGTCGCAAATTGTCTAAATCAAACCATTCTAGATCAAATCACGTTCTTGAAATATCACAGAAGTAGAATTAGGACATTTTTTTGTAAGTCAGTTATTTGGACTAAATATTGATCAAAGCGAGCTCATCGTAATAATTCCTAATCACTTTGTCAGGCAGTCCTTCCCATTGTTTCATCATTGTAGTCAAACCCAATCACTGGGACATTATACGAATATGAATATTTTAACACGAATCAAAGTGATGGTATTCAATATATGTACTATAATTTTCAAAACATTCTGTACTACAAATAAATTTCCATTATTAATCATACTTTAATTTTATCTGTATTCTTATCTTACTTTAGAATCCATTGAATATCTTAAATTATTCGAATACTGTATACATAAAAGTGATAAGCTTAAAAAAGTTTATTAAAGTGATCCTTTGAATGAAAATTAGAATATGATAGTTCTTTTTCTCTTTTTCTTATTTACATTAAAAATCCTTTTTTAATCTTTAGTACTATAAAAAATTCACGAAAATTAAATAAAATTTGAATTAAAATCAAAAATTTGAAGTTTAATATAACATCGTCTGATATCGACAGGTATTAGTATAGTAGTATAATTTATAATATTATATCCTGTTAAAATATGAATTGTGATAGTGTTAGTGTAGAATGATGGTAAAAGAAAATATTCTGGAATAATAATTGTTAAAAAGCAGCATAGAATTAGATGAAAATTTTGTTACTTTTTGTGCAAAAGGATTTACTTTTTAGGATTTTATACGTACTTATAAAGTGAAATGATTATAAAAAAATAGAAAAATTAAGTTGAAGAAAATATTTTATGGGAGTTAATTAGAAAATTTTAGATGTGGAAAAATGAGAAATTTCCATGTATAAAAATAAAATCTTCAAAGTTGGGAAAACACTGTAAAATTATAATAACATTAAATTAAATAAGTTTATAAGAAGACGAGTTAAAAACTGTAAAAGGACAATAATTTTAGTATATATTCCACTACTGTCCATTAGATGTTGGAATTTTTTTGAGAAAACTTCAGGTATTTCAAATTCAAAATGTTAGAATTTCCTATAGCTTTCAATATTGTTCGACTCTTATCTACTTTTGGTTTTAAAGAATATTTAAAAACCCACCTTTATTAAGTACGATAGTGGGTAGCCTTTTATATATTCAAGAGTATGATGTGGGAGGTTGTTATAAAAATAAAAATTGTGTGGGACGACCCAAAATAGCTAAAAACTATTTAAAAAACGGAACTAGCTCAATTCAATAACAGCACTAAAAACAACTTAAATTAGCACAGCCATTTTATCTACAGGTTAGCTGACTATTTAAGTACTTATTACTATTCTTACACTTCCGATGCTTTGTGATATGTACAAATGAATATTTCCTTTCCCGCAATAAAAGCGTGTTCTTCCAGGTGTTGCATTTGTAGTTTTGCAATCTATTTTACACCGGCTTACCTCTTTTTTACTGTCGTGGAATGGCATATGATCTAATTTATCTAATCCAATTACCTTCATAGGCCATATTTCACAATTTATCAGTTTTGTAAATGATACTGTTGATGATGTTTTGCTTATACAAAGTCGTCCTCTTTTAGAGGGCCTTAGAATGCTCACGTTTAAAAGATGAGAAGCCTGCACTTCCAATATGAAATACAACAAATCCAATATTATATTTTTAGGTACTTCCATTACTTTAATATCATTTTTGTATTCCAACAAGTTGCATGTAAATGTAAAATCCTGAAAATGAGTATAAATTCGGAGGGTTCATTTTCTAGATTTTATAAATACGCGGTAGCATGCAATTTGCTGATCGGGACGGTCTCCACCTTCCCATTCCAACAAAATATTTTTTAACTATCTCTGGTTTGCTTACATCTACATACATTTTAGTTAGTTTGTCTCATCGCTTCATTGTATCCTTTACTCCAATATCAATAGAGTTGAATGCGAGATTCACAATTCTGGTATTTAACAACCACAATATTACCATCTCTGCTAACAATTTCCTCCTACGTCCCGCTGCCTTTTTTGGCTATTACCTTGTCCGATAATAATGCAGAATTCATAAATCTATTTATTCGAACCGTTCCAGTACCACAATTAATATTTTCTTATTTCAGAAATTCGAGAAGTTGATAATTTGTGAGGAAATTGTCACTCCAAACCCAAATTTTTATAATATCTCTGATGGTGATAGTTGAATTTCCCTGGTGCAAGAATAAATCATGCGGAATACCTGATATGCCAGCGAGAACATATACTTTAATGCCCCAAGAAGTTGGCTTTCCTTTTATGTATTGCTTCGTTGATAAACGCCCTGTGTAGGGTATCATTTGCTCATCAATGAATAGATTTTCTTCGACGCTTAGTCCACCCGAAAAGGTATTTTGTCGTTGTTGAAAACTATCTAAAAAGAAATACCTTATATATGTTATACAAATTAAAGCTGTTGTAGCTTAAATATTATTATCAAATTTTGTCCTCCTATTTACTTCTTTCCCCGAATTTACAATATTAACATATTAATAATAATTACCTACTAATAAAATACAAATGTATGTATTGTCAAAGGTTGACTTTGTAACTTTAGCGAAAAAAATAATCTCGAAATGTTCTAATCTCCTCTTTCAATTTGATCAAAATTTAACTTTTTTTATATGAATATCCTTTTTATGTCATTAATCCATTAAATCTACCTTTAACTGATCACTTTAGTCACCGTAACAAGTTTTTAATCCACCTATTATTATTCATTTATACTATTTGACCAGCCTACTTCTATTATACAATGCCCGCAAATAATTTCAGTTATTTACCCTATAAAAAAATTTTTAAATTCGATCATCATTGTTTTGGTTTATTAGCGATTATTTACTTATTCTTATATACATATTATAAATCATTACATGCTACCCCTGAATACATCACTTTTGATAAATATATCATTATGAAATAAATTGGTTTTAGCACTAAAAGAAAATTAATTTGTCCTTTAATTGCTTTTTGTTTCAAGCAGAACCTACTAACCCCTTCAAATCGTTTTACAAAATAATTTTCTAGAAAACTATCTCCAAAGTAATTTTGTAAATAAATTTTAGATTAAAAATTGTAAATTTAGCTAGTTTTAATTTTAATTCAATATTTTATTAACAAAACGCAATCCAACATGCAATGGTATAAATTTCATTTGAAAAACGAAATCGCAAATTTAACTATGATTTACAATTTTAACAAAAGAGTAAAGTAAACTCGTATGTAAACTGTAAACCCTTTCAATTTTTTTTTGTTTTCCAATTTTCGTGCCATAACTTTCAAATTGTATAATTTTTGATGAAATATTATTTTATTACGATATTTTCAAACTTCATATACGAGTATAAGAAAAAAATTAGGAGATATCTCTGTACTGGTATTCATTACTGCGTGCATATTCGAAGTAACCATCGCATCGTAGCAAAATAAAAAACAATAAAAACTCAAAATTCAGAATTGAAATGTACCTATCTACAGTTTTTTTTAATAATAATTCATGATTGATATGTAAATAAGTAGATACGTGTGCAGTAATAATTGAATAGGGTAATAATATAAAAGGGGAACAATATTAAGCGCCATTGCGTAAACTTTGTAAAATACAAATGCAGTTATAATATTTTTTTATTTTTTATATGCGAATTTTAATTTTTTTTTAAAAAATTCGAAAAAACGGGTACATTCTTTAAAAATGTATAATTTAATCTGTTTAAATTTAAAATGTGCTATTGTTCATCAGTTAACCCCAGGAGAGACTTTTAGGTCTACTTTTCTTTATTATTGTAACCAATGATGCCTTACAATTTATGGTACCAGCTATAAGTTAAGTTGTTTTGCTAATGACTCTAAAATTAGCAAAATTATTATGTCTGTTGATGATTATACCCTACTTCAAAACTATCTTAACAATTTTATGAATGGTGTTCCACCAACAGTCTGGAATTAAATGCCTCCAAATGTCTACTTGTTAGCTTTAGTAGGAAACTTCAAAGCTCTATTATTAAATTTGATTACTATCTTGGGAATCAAACTTTAAACCGTTTTGAGTTGACTCGTGATCTAGGTGTTATTCTGGATTACCGACTTAATTTCAAAGCACATTTCAATTCCATTATTAATTGTTCCTAGCTGTCCTGTTTTAATTATAATTGTGTCCTAGCTGCCAGGATTTATAACGCGCTGGGCCAAAGAGTTTACAGATCTGCACATTACAAAATATTTATACATCCCATATGTTAGACCGACATTTGAATATGCTTGGGAAGTTTGGTATTGAAGCAGTTCAGCGTAAAATTTCACGCTTTGCACTTTCAACTTCCGACCCTTTTCAACTTCCTCTTAACGAAGAAAGGTTGTTTTAATAGACCTGAAATCTCTCCAACAACGTCGATTAGTGGCTGATATTACGTTTATCCACCAAATTATTGCTAAGAACATTCTGGCACCTAAAATTAGGGATTTAATAACTTTTAGAGAGAATCCGCGTAATTTTTGCTCTGTTGACGTATTTAATATTGCTTGCCATAGTACTGATTAAGGTAAATTTGAGCCTGTGTCTAGAATGTTACGTAAATCTAACTCGAGACTTGTTTTGATACTAACCTTAGTAAAGGAAGCTTAAAATTAAAGCTGTATAATCGATAAACAGTTATTGGAATTAATATTTGGTCTTTTTCCACTTTCTTTTGTATTTGAATTTATCTTTTGAACACTATAGGATGTTAGCTATTTGGATATTGCACTAGAATGTTAGCCCTGATCATTTTTATTTCTTATTAACATTAGTTAATAACGGTGATGGATATTAACCCATTGGATAAGGATCTCACCGCTTTAGCAATATGATGCTTGCTTTCGTTTACAATAGACGTCTGATTTGCTTGCTTTAAGAAATATCTGACAATATATAAAATTCGTTTTAAATGGTTTTTTTCTTTACAAATTAAAACTTCAAAAATGTAATATTAAGATTGGCTTGCAACGGACGAGTGGCTGATGCTATTGAAGTTAGAAATTGTTTAGATATATTTTTTAGAAATGTACTGCAGTGAGGAATCTAACCCCATAATGTCATATATACAAATATCTGAACCATTTCACAACCGATTTTCAATATTATTCTTTTAAGTCACAGATATTTAAAAGGAGACGTAGCGAAAATAAATATTAATTACATCTCATGTATAAGTATACAAATACTAAATACGTTTATAAAAATTCCAAAAAGTACACAGTATTATTTTCCTCCCCATTATTAAATTTAATTATTTTATTTTTTTTTAATTTCATTATATGAAATAATGAATTAGGCTTGGCATTTTGTTTTCTACTAAACCCAGTGTTGTTTTTACATTCTCGAAAATACATATGAAATTAGAATATTTAAGTGTTTTTTTAACTAATATATTCTTTGATGCCATTGGATCAAAAAATCTATAAAAGTAATCTTCGAAATGGTCTTAGGTAGGTAGGTAGGTTTAGGTATTTGTGGCTATCAGCAATAGATCGTCACACTAGTTATGACCATAGTATTTAAATAGAATATTATATGAAACCGTTGATTATATATTTCAAATATTATGATTGTCTACGGAATAATTATGATATTGTTGGGTTGGGATTCCAACATTCAATTAAAGTTTATTTAAACATTTAGTATAGAGTTGGATTCAAATTTAGCACATACATCCATCACACAATGTTATGTTAAAGTAGAACAAGTCATAATCAGAAATGATCTCTTTTGATATTAACAACATAAAAACTTCTGAAAAAAAAAAAATAATAATTAAAAAGAAAAAAAATATTCATTAAACACTGATGTTGCTTTGAATGTCGCAAAAGAGAATACCAAATGAATGTTTCTTAATTATTCTCTTAACTAGAAGTACAAAAAAGCAAACGAAGTAGAAAAAGTAAAAATAATTATAAATTTCCTTGAGTTTTTCTTTGTCTTTGGGTCACTTAAATCTTCGTATTTTGAATACGTCACTTTCTACATTTTCAAGGATAATAGATTTTCAAAATTCGACAAGCAACAAACAAGAGTTTCACTTTATATTTAATGATTAGCAAATTATATTTTCAATTAATTTCAAATAAGATTTCATATATTTTATATGGGCTTAAAGTGTAGCATTGTGTAGGACTGAATCACTTTACTCTTGTCAGTTGGCTTAAATAATTGACATAAGCTATAATTTTGCTTTATGAGTATGTACAAATTTGTTTTTTTGGTCTCTGAGTAACTGTAATGTATTATAAACATAACTGTCAATTTGTCTTCGTTATAATATCTGTTAAAAATATTTTTGACTTATTCTTGCAACAAATGACGTTATTTAGTATTTTTATCCAGTTTACGGGGGCATAAGTTTTCATTTAACCGATATATGGGCGAAATTGTTAGACCATAGGCAGGAGATACAAAAATACCATAAGTGTAAATTACAATAGAGAAACATAGATTTATATTTAGATTTATAAAAAATAAAATAATAAAATAAAATAAAATTCATAAAATATATAATTACTAAACAAAAAATAATAAGAATAAATATAGGATCATTCAATAATTCAGAAGAACATATTGTGATGAATGAAACTACAAAAAAAATACAATTTAAAATGTAGTATAGTTGAAAAATTAATAGTAAATATAAAAAAAAAATAAAAACTTAAAATTAAAATTATAAAATGAAAAAATCAAAGTTACTTAAAACAAAAATTAAATAATAAAAGAGAGTATGCAGAGTTAAGTACAAAAGAAAGCAAGAATAAAAAATATAAGAAATAACTAGAAGACTGAAATAAAAGTAAAAATTATAGTTAAAAAACTAAATTATATTAAAAAAGTGAATTGTATTAAGAACAGATTTAATTTGAAGGTGATCCAGTTCTAATAGTCGAATAATGCAATCATCCGATCTTAACGGATATGGTAACATATTAATAGTTTTTGAAGCTATCTTATTAAAAAGTGACAAAAATTAGAGGTACGGGCTTTTGGAACATTTACAAAATATAATTTTTTAATTCTAAGATTACATCTAGTTGTGGATCGGTGTGCAAAATGGGACTAATTGAAAAAAAATTCAGCGTTTTAAACAAATATAAATGCCTAAGTGATCAATTATAGTCAGGTACAATGATAGAAGTGGTCTAAAAATATGAATGAATTATTATAAATATGGGAAGAAAATTCGAGAAAGTCACCATAAATATCGTAGGATCGCTATAAAATGTCGGATAATATTTATAAAAAAAATGTCTTCACAAAGATAATATGTTTCCTATAATTATCGCCGATATTTTATAATTTCTATTCTAACATAAGAAAATGTGTATGTATATGTACTTTAAAAAAAATTTTGCATGATTATGAATAAAAATGACATTTCAATTTTGGTATATAAAAATTTGTATATATATTTATATATTATCATTGTACTCCCTTGTTCATATTAATAGTATCCTCTCTTTCAAAACTTCAATTTATCGGCTATTAAAATTCTAACGAAAAACGGGCATTATTTTTTATATTTTATACCTTAGCCAATTTACAACTGTTAATATTCTCCAGAAATCAATTTTGAATTTCAATACCAGATATTTTTAATTTGATTTATTCAGTAACTGGTAGAATAATCAACAAACTAAATGTATAGAAATACCGTTATAAAATAAAACTAAATCTAAATGATAATTTGTTTATTGAAAATTAATAAAAGGCTAACCATAACGACATTAAGCTGGCTTAAACTAATTTTAAAACTAAACGAAAAGTCAACTTAAGTTTTTAAATTTTCTTAAGTTACCCATAATGGACTTTAGCTAACTCAAGTGAATTTCATATTATTATGAATTGTAAATGTAAATAAAAAAACGTAGATGAACAAAAATTTTGTTAAGTATAAATTATGCTAGGGGCCCCTGTTGAGTAATTATAGTTCAAGTTGAAGCCAAATTTAAAGTTTCATTGTATGTAACTAATAATAATAACTGATTTGTTTGTTTTTGTTTTTTATTTTAATAAGAACTCACATATATAATATGCATAATATATTTGCTGAATAATAAAACCATATGAGTAATAGTAAAAATTTTTCAACTGTGTGCGCATTATTGTTTTATATACAACTTTTTTATTATATTAGGAGTTCATTAAAGAGAAGCTAAATAAAATGAAGAGGTGTCTACTGCGCAGGTCCTTAAATTCTTGCCAATTATAATTATAGATTTTACTATTTTAATTTTATTTTGCATTTTAATTCTGCTATTTATAAGTATATTTTAATTTTTACTATTAATAGAATTTTGTTTTTTGTGTTATTTTAGTTATATTTTAACTAATATATTTTTATTTTTTCTTCTTTTATTATTATTAGATATAATTAATTAGTTATGAAGTATGTAAATAATTAAATAATTAGATAATTATAGCTTTATCACAAATTTTTAATAAGTAGTAACAACTTCTAAAGCATATTGTCAAATTTCCGTACAGAATGTACGAATGAAATCAAACTTTTTTAAGCCAAATAAAGTTAACGAAAACTTGACGAAACTCTCTTACATTCCTTTTATGGGTGTGCAATACAACTAACATGTAATTATTTCATTTCATTAAGCTGACTTTAGCAAGCCTTTTGTTATTATGGTTAGCCCTTAAAATTTCAAGAGTAAAGAATAGACTTCCGTCTTCAATACAATTTTATTTTTAACTTTATTAATCACTCTTAACAGTAAAACATTATATTCGGTACACACTCTGTATACATAATATAATTGCGTGAATTACATTGAACAAGACCAGCTGGTGTACAATGACATATTATACATTACATGTCATATTTACAATATTTTAAGCACTCTGTATTAAGCTGTCGTACTTATACAATGTTTTTAAAAAATAAATTTTTAAAATAAAGTGGTAGATAAAGTTTTCTTCTATCACGGAAATCAAATGAAACTATATCGTGCCATAATTTCCTTATTGCATGCCATCATGAGATTACAAAAAAAAAAAAAAAACAGAAAAGAAGAACTTTAGTTCGTTTTAGTTATACCTTACAGGCTTTTCTTATATAACACATAGCATTGAAAAATTAAACTAATATACCTGTAAATTTAAAGTTTATCATAGTTTTAATATTCACTAAATTTTTAAAAGATACTAAAGAGGAATGAAAATAAATAAAACAAAAAAAAAAAAAATGTTGTAATAACCCTACGATAAGATTCCTAAAACAGAATTTCTTAAATCGTTTTTCACCATCATACTCCCATTCAACTTTAATTTTTATGGTTCCAACTTTATTATTAAAAAAATTTTTTTTACCTTTGTTTTGGGGATTAACATATGCAAATTAGTTTTTGAATTTTAAAAATGTTCTTTTATTTTTTGTGTATGTAAGGAGGGGTAAAGTTTTTTGATGCATTCTTTGTTAAATTAATTTTGGACTCCAATGAATTTATCAGTTCAGAAGAATATTGTTTTACTGAATAAATAAATTTTTCAAAGTTCATTAACTTCTATACATTCTATATACTTGTGAGAGATATTGCATTCATTTGATAATTTAAAGATTTCAAATTTTAAAATTTAAAGACTTAGGTACATAAATCCGTTATATTATATTTTTTTTATAAAAATTAACTGTTATTTGTTTTCTATTAAACTAAATTCTCAAAATTTGATATTCATATTTATATTTTAAGATTAGTTAATTTTATTTTCTTATTAATGCCAGTATTGGAAGCATCGAATATTCGCTTTATGGGATTATTCCAAAATGGAGCTACTGAATATGGCTACTGAATATTTACAGTGATGCTTTTTCACTTTTTTATCTTGCATACAGTGGTTTTTTGCCATCAAATGTCGATATAACTATTTTTACCAAACATGTTTATTTGGGTGTTCATCACTGACTTAATGTTACTCCGCTTTTTATTTAACAGTTCACTGGTTGTTTGATTATCCAAATTTTAGTTTAAACTGAGCCAGTAGAATAGCTTAAAAATAATTTAAGCCATCAAATCAATTATGGCTTTAATTCACTTTTCCAATTATAGAATAAGGCTTGCTTTTTAGACAGAGTGAGGTATGTTTAATCCCTCTTTTTCACTTTTGGTCTTATTTTCTTTTGAAAAAAGAATTCAGGACATTTATGTAATTTAGTCAATTATACATTAATTTGTTTGAAATAACGGTCTATCTATACCATTATTGCACCTTTATTTTCTTGTTGCACCTGACTATTTTAACCACTTTATAATACATAAGTATTTAATATTACATCATTATATCTAATTTAGAATTTATGATTGTTGCCAAGTCAATTTTTTATTTGAACTTGACTTGGAACAAGGCTGTAACTAAATGGAAAAAATCTGAAAATATGTTGTATTTATTTTTTTTCACTTTCGGCGCAATTTATGGTCATATAAAAGTACAATATATCTCAAGAGATCATTCTTGTTTTCATAAATGCAAACCTGCAGTCAATCTGCATATTCTGTGTTTATGAATACACTTGTCAGATTTTCTGAACGCTGATGTTCATTAATGCAGACTCAAAGTCTACTGGTTGTCAACTTGGCAGTAGAAATTTTTAGTATTCATAAAATTTTTTGAAGTAGTTTTCTTTATTTAAAAAAAATTGTATTTTCCAAATGTCAATATTAATGAACTGTCAAGTAAATGTAAAATATAGGTAGAGTTTGTGTTCATTATTGTAAAGTACGCCAACTGCTGGCAAAATTGTTGTCAGTTTGCAGCATTTATGAATACACCCCCATGCTAATATATAACTCTCCACTAACAATGCTCATAGAAATCTTCATATTAACCAATATTGCCATGTCATCTGACTACTTATCATATGGTCATTGGTTCAAATCCTGCTCAATGGCAATTGGCAATACAATTTCAGTTTATCACTAAAGTAAAATAAAATTAATTAACATATACCAAAAATTAAAAGAAAATAAAATCTACTATGTGATTGTTAAGTTCAAGACTCTGTGGAAAACATTTAGGCTGTTCAAGTAAAATAAAAATTTTCTCATCCACTTAAACATTTTAAAATTCGTTTTACAGCTGTTAACTGTTTAAGGCGTATTCATATAAACAGTGTATAAAGCTTTAATTTTGATTTTTATTTATTTCTTTATTCAATTCAACGATAAAATGCCTAAGGAAACCATTCTCATATGAAGCTAATATTTAAGATGTGCTTGTCTTCCAAACCCAGATCAGATTGAGATTTATAATAATAATATGTAAATAGTTAAGTACAACAACAGCAACCTAAATCTCTGTTTTTTAAATTTTTTTTTCTTTCGATTTAGTTTTGTAGTTACTATGTTTGACCACCAGATCTTAAATTATTTGTAATTGAATTAAATTATATTACAATTTTATCGACAAATTTGAGAGCTTAATTCACGAAACAGAAAACACAAATATTTGATTAGAATAAGAGGGAATTACTGATATGTTATACTACTGCTATAGTGCTATACTACCGACATTTTTTTGTTTTAAATCCAAATTCAACATTGGATTTGTGAAAGAAACAGTTATTTTATATTTAGATTCTCTCTTAAATAAATTCAATCTGTACAAAGCAAGTCTATAGAGTTTTATTTTTATTTAAATTTAATTTATAAAAAAACATATCTGAATTTATTTAACAAATATCCAACTTTATTTGGCCATTCATATACACAGGTTGTAACGTTTTAAGTCGCTTACTGGTTGGGTTAGCTCAAACAATAAAAATGGAAATATGTATGGTGTTCTATTTCCAGCCGTTTAGTTTTATGAAGGATTAAAAATATTTGAAATTTCGAAATTATTTTATTTATTTTTATGCTTGTAAATTGGCAGCCGTTATTATTAACATTAATTTTTACTATTATTTATTATTTTTACACTCGAAGATGATTTTGTTTTTTTTGTTGTTAACTGATTTAGTTTTAAATTATTTTTAACTATTATTTCAAATCTCTTCAATTGAACGTTATAAGGCCCTGAATTCGAATATTATTAAAGAAATTAAAAGTAATATATTTAAAAAATAACGATATTGATTTACTAATAATTTTAATGACAATTATTTTTTATCTTTACATTTTCCAATTAGTTTTTTAATTTTATTTAATAAATAAATTAAGGCAATGCATGTATACTTAGTTTATACAGACGCAGTTATTTGCTCCATATTTATTTATTTATTTATTTATTTAACCATTATGATACCTAAAGATACCACTCTCATTTTAAGGCATTTTACAAAATTAAAATTCAAAAATTCAGTAGCAAGTAACAATTTTCTACTGTCTAATTTTTTTTTTTTTTTTTATTTATTTATTTAGTTTTATATATATATAAACAAAAAGAGCTGGGTACCTCGTGCAGAGTTTATAATTTATAAAAAAGTTTTGATTATGAAAATGAACAAGGAAATTAACAATAAAAACACAAGTAAACATTACAAAGCTAATTAAAACTAATTAAAAAAATACAACTACAAAAAAACAAATATGAATTATAGAAGAGTAAGAACATTTAAGTGAACATAACGGATTCTAACAGTAAGTTTTAGGAGGTGTTTCGTTCATCACAACACTACTTAAACTCATCAATAGGTATTTGTAGAGTTAGACTACCTACACAACTCCTGATTTTTGCTTTGATTGATTTTATAACTTATTTATAGATGTTATTAAAATATCTGTGAGTTATAAAAATGGACGAAAACTTTAACGTAAAATCTATATATTACTATAAAATAAATTTATAAATTTATTTAGCAATTATATTAAAATTTCTATCGGATTTTGCTTATTGGTAAAATTTCAAATACACTGGTGATATAACTTTTTATATCTATGTGTCAATGCAAATAAATAAATAGAACTTGTTCTATTTATTTATTTAAAAGTAAAATCCGATAGAAATTTTAATAACTTCTAAATAAATTTATAATTTTATAAATTTATTTTATAGTAATAAGGGAAGATGTTTCAAAAATTATGGATAATTGGTATGCTTCTCCAGACGTTACCAGTTTATTTTCTGACACTCTACAATCATTCATAAGTATTCCATACACTAAATGATGCCATTTGGTGTTTTACCGGTTCCGCTTCATTTATAATAACATCAAATATAATTTCGGATACAACAAAAAAAATAACCCCATTTTTAAACCTATATATAAATCTACAATCAGAACTCTAAATCATAATATATTATCTATATAGTCGTTGTGGAAGAAGAATAAAAACAATAACATTAATTTAACTGGATATGATTAATTTTGATAGTTGATCGCACCTCAATTCTGGGACATGCAATTTTAATTCCACAACATTCATTTAAAGTTTTCTCATAAATTTTCCACTTTGTTTGCAATCAGGTCGATAGTAATAATGACCACCTTGTGACAGCGTGCAGTGATCTAATAAAAAAATTTAAATTCCTTAAATGCAGGTTGGTTCTATTTAAGAAGATAATCTCAGAACTTAAATTATAAATCTCTAAATTGTTTTTAAATAGATGGAAAAAAAATTTGGTGGTTCTGTTTTTTTCTTTTTTTTCCAAAAGATAATCTCGCGGTTATTTTAATAGAAATGATCAAGTCAAATAATATTTAATTCTTTTTTTTTTTTTGTTAATATTTAAAATACGGCCCATCATTTAATGGTTCTCTATGATAGTTAAGAATAAAAAAATTTAAAAACTGTTTTAATGGGTTTTAATTTTTTTTATATTCAGAGCATGTTAAGATAATTTTTTTTTTTTGGTTTTATAGGGTTTTTAGAAAATAGGTTTTGTAACCTTAATTAACTTTCAGATTTTATTGATTCGTTTGTTTTTAGTTCTTTTGTTTTTTTTTTTTTTTGTTTTTGGTGCAGTATGGTGTTACCGTTTGAATGTAGGCTATTTTAAATTTTAAATTTCAACTGGGTGTTTCAAAATAATTACTAATGTTTAATAATTAACACTTCTTTCTTTTTGGAAGAGATAAAAATCTTTGATTGTTATATACACAGACTTTTGTGATAGTGAAAGAACGGTGAAATAAAATTTGATTTAATTATTAGTTTCTTTTTAATATTTTTCAAGTGTTTTTCGAGATTTCCAAAAATAAAAAAAAATATTTACATTCAATTAAATGTTTATAAGGAATAACGCGTTCCATAAGTGCACTTCATATGGGTGTACTTAAAAGTAATTTAAGTATTAAATGATTTTAAAGAGTGGTTTTTTTGCAAACGTTTTTAACAATATTAAAATATATTTTTTTTATATCATTGATGGCAATATTTATCTAAAATATTAGTTTACACAATATTTTCTCTTTAATTTTGAAGAATTTTTCGCAATAAGGAAAAAGGAAGAAAAAAATCAACAATAATTGTATTATTTTCGTTTTAAGCATATTTTTTTTAATGACTACCAAAACAAATTTTGTAACAAAATTTTATAAATACCAACATTTGGAATTAATTTATTATACTATATAGATAAGCTTAATATTTAATATTTAGTTCCCCACCTATTTTTCATAGAGTCAATCAAATTTTCAATGACGTCATCTGTAATACTCTCCCAAGCTATCTGAATTTGTTTTCTTAGACCTTCTATTGTGTCTGGATTGCTTTGTCGAACTTTTGTTTTCATAATACCCCAACAATTTTCAATGGAATAAAAATCTTGATTATAGGGGGCAAATTTCATAGTGTGTATTCAGTTATCACTTAAGTTTTTTTTCTTTTACAAGTAGAAATAAAATCGGACTTAATAAAATTCGAAAACATTTTTAACCTGAATTTTATTCAGAATTTTCAAATAATTAAATAAAAAATTAATATTACCTTTTTCGTCGGGTGCACTGGTGCAATATCTTGTTGAAAATTAAACCTTTTAGTTGTAAAAAAAAGTTCCAAAGCTGATGGTTTCCAGTGACGCTCCATGATATGTATATACACATCTCTAGTTACTTTTCAGTTTACATATGCCAGCTTACCTAAACCACTCCTATTGTAGCAGCCCCAAATCATTAGACCTTTGGTTTTGTTAGTTGCTTCTTAAATGCACACATTATCAGACGTACTTCTTAAATGCACTCAGATGTTCTCCACATTTTCTACGCATCAGTAGCTTCCCACCTCCGATATAGAGCTTGAATTGGGACTCGTGGAAAACACCAAATGACTCTACATTTCTTTAATCCAGTTCGAGTGTTCCCGCACCCAATGAAGTCGAGAAATTTTTGAAGTTGCCTTTAGAATAGGCTTTTGTATTGATCGACGTACTACAAAACATGTTAATAGTAAGTAGTGTTCTTCGAATAGTTGATGTTAATATTATGGCTAATCTTGCTCTCATAATGTCTGTTCGCAGTTGTGTGGATGTTCTAAATCTATGCCGCTTGGAGCAGAAAATTATCTCCGACAGTACCACAAATTTATCTTCCAGTACTGAAGTTTTTCGTGGTCTACCAGATCATTTACTTCATTCTGTATTCCCAGTACTTCCAAATTTTTTAATGTGATCAGCAACAGATTCTCACGTTCTATTTTCTGAGCAATATAAAAGCCCTTCCTTCCCTAAAGCGATTACAACTTTTTTCATCATCACTTCATTTTGACATTATTTTACGCTTCTTGATTTTTATCTACACTTCTGGAATTATTTGTCACAAAATAATCACTTTTTATTATAAACTAAACAATTTATTGTTGCATAATTACCTGAGTTGCACAAAACAACTCAAAATCGGTGGTGAATAAGTTAATTATACTACCTGATGTAAGATAAGAATTTTCTAAAAATTAAAACTATGTCCGGAATTTGTGGCATCACTACTGTATAACAAAAAAAATATAAGACCGGGATAAAAACCATATTCCAAACGATTGGTCCACTTAGGCAGAAAACGAAAATTATTTTTTAAAACCTTAGTAATGTGTGATCGCGAACATACAGAAGTTGATCAACAAAAGAAGAAGATACAGTTACTGTTTAAGAAAGCCTCGTGCTCTATAATTACATTTATTAAATTGATTATTTTTTTTTCTTTTTTAGTATTTAACGAATCCATTCCAATAAAATTACTGATAGTAACATTTTTAAATTTTCTAAATTCATATTTATATCATATTTATTAACCTATATATCCCCCTTCATTTGCCTTTAGTTAATGGAACTACTTAAGAATATACATTTTAATTATACATTTGAATATCTTAGTGTTTTTTCTAAGTTATCTTCAATTTATAACAAAAAAAAGTTCTACAAAAAAATAATGTAGTCTCTAATTTAAGAAACCCTCCGTTTCTTTTTTTCTTTTCAACAATACACAGATTCCAAAAACCAATGAGGAGAACCGGATATTTAGATTATGTATAATATTAAACAGATTCATAATGATCTATATATTTTATTTCTATATCATTTTTGTTTCATAATTAATTCATAATTACGAAGTTATTTCTAAAGTAAGAGTGAGTGTTAAAAATAAATGAATGAATTGAAAAACAAAAAAAAATTTATAAATGCAATTGGTTAATTACTGTTACAATATCTCTATATATAATACACAAGAACACAAGAGCACGAGTTTGGAACACTTTTCGGCTGTTTTCGTAAGTCTTCGGTTTTTTTTTTCTTTCAAACAATGACATATATAGTCACATATGTATATTTATATATGTATAGTCGTTGATTTGAATCAAATTAAACAATTTTTAAATACCTTTTTTCATTAAAATAAACAATTTAAACTTTTTATTTTGTTTAAATTATATTTAATTATTTTTGTTGTCAGATACTTTCAACATGTCAAATATTTAAATTTATCAAAAATCATTTTATTGTGTCATTTCACAGAAAAATTAATTTTTTTTGGCTGGGCCTGGTATTTACCGGGCCGGGTTTTCTTCTAGTTATATGAATATTGTATAAATACTGAATGACAACCGTTTTGCGTGTTCATGAAATTGTGCAAATAATTCTTTTCAATGGTGAATTGATATTGCCACAACCCAAATATATCTCACAACATTAATTATTGAATATTGTATAGTATAAAAACGTGATTTAGATATATATAAAAATTTATATAAATCAATAACATCTGGGTGTTTCTGCATCATTATATTATTTTTAACAGATAAGTAGATCTAGTCAGACTAAACAACATTTGTTGAAGCATTTAAAATCTGAATTCAATTGATAGGTAGGTGGTCAGCTAGTTCTCTGCGTATTTTGATTAATTCATCTAATTTATCTGCACTACCGTATGCACCACAGCCAACCACTATGATAGACTATGATGGTTTTTAAATAAAAATTATGTGACCTTTATCCCGAAAACCTATAACAGAATTGCGTTACAATTGATAAAAGTTGTATATGAGGACGGATAAATATTGCTTCTCACGTTTATTGTTTCTTCTACCAAACTTTTAAGCCCAACTAAATTTTCGTGTACCACAATTTTTTAATAAATAAAAATTTTCTTTTGTTTATAAATTTTTTTTTCTTGTTTATAAAAATCAACAATAAAAATAACGACATAATTTTTTTTCTAAAAGCATCATTAATTTTCGTTGAAGAATTAAATAAAAGAAGAAGTCAATTTGATTTGAACCGCACAAATTAAAACAAGAGATTTTGATTGTGGTTTTTGAAACTGCGTAATGCACTTATTCAAAAGATAAAGTCGCTCCCATTTAAATTCAAGCTAAAAAAACAAATATTTTTATTTATTCCAAAATTTAAAATTTTATTCCTTCAACTCACGGCGGAACATAAAAAAAAAACAAAATAAAAAAACAGATTTAAAAAATCATTTTTCAAAAATACCTACAATTTAATTTTTTGTTTTTGTCATTCTACAAATCATGAATTCCATATCATAAAATCAATTTATTATTATTATTTTTTTTTTATTTACATTTCATTTTTATAGCTTATATATTTCATAAATATTCACTTATGTATCGCATCATATACATTATTAATTCTCAAATTGTAGATAAAGAAATTCTGAAAGAAAGATAGAAAAATGTTCCAATTTCTATCTATCGAAAATCAGACCACCTCAATTACAAATCAATTTGAAACGAAAAACAAAAAAAAAAATACAAAGCAAACACATTCATAGATGTACACCCCAACAACATGATTAAAAAAAAATCAAACAAAATCAAAACCATTAATTCATAATTTCCCCTTGTAGTTGATGATCCGGATATAAAAAAAAAAAAAAAAAAAAAATTAACAAACAAAAAATCAAAACCAAAAAAAAACAAAAATAAAACATTTTAATTTTCCTCATAACCATATTTTAGAACATCGCATTACAACCAGTGCCGCACTAATTTTAGGAATAACAATTTTAGGTTTAACATTTGATCTTAATAATGAAATATCAAAATAAGAAAAATAAAATTTACCAGAGTTTAGCATAATTCTCGAATTCTGAACGTACACCCTAGTTTGATAAGCTTCTTCTTCTATATTTAAATTTTTGTTTTAATTTTGACTGCAGTGGACTTAAAATAGGATATTTTTTCTGTCTTCTTCTTGTAATTTTTGTGCTCAAATATTCATTTTTTTACAGCTACGTCGATAATGTAATCAAATCATAGCTCTTAACAAAAGGTGGCCCCTGTCACTGCCTATGGATCATTGAATGAAAGGGAGCCATCTTTTATTGGAAGCTATGATTTGATTTCATTATCGACAAAGCTGTATAAAAAATTGAGAGCAGAAGATAACAATTGTTCAGGACTTTGTTTAACTCATTCCGGTTGATAATAAGAAAACACGTCGTTGTTATCCAATATTTCGGTAAATTTCCTTCTTTGTGTTGTTTATCTTCTATCTTTTGCATGCAAAGAACTGTAAATGGAAACAGTGGATTCCCTATAACGACTTCTGTTTTGCCTTTATAAAACTGAAAGTGAAATAATCCTCTGTCATGCACAATCTTGTTAGTTTCATATATTGTTTAACTTTTTGATTACATTCTTGACTTGAATCTTGTTGGGATAGCCAAATATAATATAATTCGGTAAGTGCCTCGTCAACTGGAATACTGGGGAATAAAACTTTTACGTCGAATGAAACTAATACATCTGCTCTTTTGAAATTGAATGAATTTCATTCCTTTCGATCCTTGTTCTATTTTAATTCAACTTCGAATCAATTCAACATTGATTTCAAAGATCCAACTTCAAATATATTTGACCACAAATTTTAGCGTTGAAATTCGCTTCAGCTCTTTATATGATGCTTTTTTCAATTTTCGATTATTTCGGAACTAGGACATGTATATCTTGTCGGTACCCCAACCTTCAGCTACTTCAGCGTTTCAAATCATACGGGTCATAGGTTTTATTTAATATTTCGTCTTTTTTGTCGATTTTGCCGAATTTGTACATTGTGTTTTATGTCTATGTATTAATATGTCGTACTTCTTCTTCAACGAAAGTTTAGTGTGGTGAAACATCTTTAACCTTCAGTTTTGAATTTGAGTATGTTAATGAATGAGTAGGACAGTTAGCGGTTGAATGAATTTGACAGTTATTGAATATGACAGTGAACGGATGAATGAATGTGACAGTTAACGGAATATGTTAATGAATGAATTGTAATAGGAGAGTTATTGAATATGGCAGTTAACGTTTGTTAGTATATATATAAAAGAGTAGACAAAAAAGGGGAAATTATATAATTTATTTATTTTTTTATTTTATTTATTTATTTAAGAATTATCAAATGCACCCAATTGCTCGTACAGAGTGTATAATTTATTCTAATAAAGATTAGTGTAAACTAAATTTCAAAACATACAAAATACTAATATAATTCAATGTAAATAGTGTAGGATAATAGAAAAACAAAACAATAACAGTATCAGCAAGATTCACTTATTATAAAATAATTCAATATTAAAAATTAATACAACAAAGTTAAGATATATCACTATAACTAAACCTACTGAACATACTTACTAACTACATTCTATTATTTACTAAATTTAGGAAAGATAATATATATTTATTTCTCTTTTAAACTATTAATATCTTTCATTGCACTAGGAATTGTATTATACAACTTGTATGCTCTATTAAATGGCGTATCTAGTCCATTGAATATGATATTGGCAGAAATTATTTTGATATTTCCTGCTGATCTTTTTGTGTACCCATGGTATTCATTGTTTTTTCTCGCTAGGGTGTTTGAATTAATATTTTCTGTTACCTAGAAACCTTTAAATGTCATTCCCACGTAACAAAACTCAATATGTCAAAACTCTGACACCCAAATGAGTAGTTCTTCATAAAATTCTAAGAATGAGTAATCACTCATAGACTATAATTGTGATACGGAATTACTCCTTAATACAATCCACATTGTTTGCATCAAATTTTCTTATTTTTCTCTATAATTCTCTCTCTTTGGTTCTATTTCAAATTAAAAACAGATTTTCTATTATAATTGCTTACATGAACCTTTCATAACGTCTAATACACACATACTCATACATACATCAGAAAATTCGATTTAATATGGATAAACATTAACGCAAAATGTAAACATATATGTTGTTTTTTTTTTTTTTTTTTAAGTTTTCTTGAATCACGAAATCAATATGCTGCTGTATTTTAAATAAATATATTTATGTGTATCCAAAGATATTAAAATCGTTATATAGAAAATACAAACAAAAAAAGAAGAAAAAGAAAAACCAATTTCAGATAAATTTCCTTCTTGTTTTTGTTTTTGTTTTTTTGTTTACTTGTCATCTCAGTTAGATGTACTGTACCACTGTACCTGTACGCTGTTCGTATTTACTTCTAAAGGGAATCAGATGATTATTTTTGTATATATATATATAAAATGCGATGACAATGATTCCCTTGAACATATTCTTAATTGAAATCACAGGAATATTGAAGGTAGGACGTAAACGTATAAACAAACAGATCGCGTAGCAGAACATGAGAAATTGATAAATATAAAGGTTAATACAAATTTCAATTAATATATACAGGGTGTATTAAAACAAACTAGTTAAATAAAACAGATAATAGTTGAATTTTATTCATATGATTAGATCAGTTGAAATAATATGAGGGAATAAATTAGATACAGAAAGTATAATAACTGAAGAAAGCTAGGCGTGTTATGTGATATAAAGGGTTGGTTATGAATGCTTGTTATTGTATGTAAATTATTTAATGATCTCATTTTAAAAAAATTATTTTTCTAAAAATGTCCACTTAAAAGCTCATTTGTTAAAATTATCAAATTTTTGAAAGTAAGAATTCTTAAAATCTCTTGTCTTAAAATCTATTCCTTCACCATCTATTTCTTCGAAATCTTCGCCTTTGTTTGGGTCGGAATTTTGATTTGGGTTGGGTCAGGACATAATTATTTTTAAAACCTCATTTATACGCTTATATTATATATCTTAATGTATACGCTCTAAATTTGGTTCGAATAACACTCGGCTCAATTTTTTTAGAAACCTGGTTTTTGTGATGGCAGGGAAAATGTAAAAGATAGTCAAAACACAAAAACCATTTTTGACGGTAGGATTTTGGAAAAAATATTACAAAAATAATTTAAAATACTTTTTGTGGGGTTGAGGATTTGTGTTCAGCATAAAAGAAAATTTACAAACAAAAGAAATAGTCGTTTTAAAAATAGCTATGAATGTCACATGCAATGCACTTGCACCAAATTACGAAGCTCATGGCTCCTTTTCTCTTGTTGTAGATATCCATTAACCTATATACGATAATGCAAACTTAGTACAAAATGACAGAGTTTACTTTTTTTTATAAAATATTCAAAAGTATTTGATTTAATGAGATGAGGTGGCTGATATTTTTTGGTGCACGTAAATTCGAGTTTTTTTTTGTTAAATAAATACTCAATTCCTTATTTATAAATATCAATTACTTTCTATTTTGTTTATAAATTGATTTAGATTTTAATTTGATTCTCATTTACCCTTGATGCTGATTTCACCAATTTGAAACAGCGTTTCCCGAGCAATAGCATTTATTCAGCATACCATTGAAAAAGCCAAAATGAATGTCATAACAAAATCAGGTATCCTTAATGACTCAGAGACTAACTTGCAAACACGGGTTATCACAATGAACATCGAAATTCACAATCTAATCTAATCTAATAAAATTTACTTCTGAGTAAAAGCTAAGTGTAAAAAGCCGAAATTAAAACTTTAAAGCAAATTTTTTCATGGTTGGACTGAAATGATTCTACCTTTTTAGTGCTTGAGCAATTACAGTTCAGTCAGTCAAATTGTTTTAATTTTTTTTTTATTAATCACAGTATTTTTTGTCATTTCACCTCAAAATGATATTTGCATTATAAAAAAAATATGTCTTGGTGTGTTTAGGTACTACTTTGACTATATAAATGTACCCTAAACATTGACTCGCATTTTATTACAAAGTTTGTAGGAAATTATAATTTACCCTCTATTATTTTTTGAACGGCTATTGAATATGAATTTTTTTTACTATACTATAGGTAAAGCATAAATAACCATCCGTTGAGCAAGGTGTAGTTGAATAAGAGAAGATAAATAACAGTAAATTCTAGTCTTTCTCAGCATTGTGCTATATCTATGTAGAATATCAAATTTGAAAGTCTATTGCCCACCGATGAAATTTCAGGAGAATTATGATGATATTAAAATCTGATTTAACACTGAATCTAGAAGCTATATAACGATATTTTAAATGTTCAAATATCATAGAACTGAACTTTGAATTCCCTTCCGCCATACTTATTTATTGCTGCACATATTATTTAGTAAATTCAGCTTCAGTATACATCATCTGTTGCAGCTTAATAGCTCACAGCCATCAGAATCTTAATTATTGCGATCATAATATTTGTGGCGCCATTGATTTAAAATTTTTTTAACCAACGCCATCTAGACATCTATACAAATATTCGTTCTAAATATTATTTTTGAATATTATTGAACGTTTGTGCTGTTTATGTTATATTTCGATTGTTATGCTGTTTATGTTATATTTCAGAAGCTCAATTCAATGTATACAATTCGCAATGTATTTAGTATTCATCATGTTGAATTTGAATTGAAACTAAAAATTAGTAGAACCACAAATTATGTACCTATTACGCGATGTCATATTTTTTTACTATACATAATTTTTTTTTTTGTTATTTTACTAATAACAAGAGACAAGATAGATTTATATAAAAAAAAAAACAAATAAAAAAATAAAAAACAAATAAAAAAAAAACAAAAACAATTGTTTTGAAGACAAGACAACGAAAAGTACCTTTTTAAGAACGATTTTAGTATTTTTAATAATAAAAATGTCAGATACAAATGATGCCGACATTGCTGCCGCCTTCAACTTAATATAAAAAAAAAATAAAATAAAAATAAGAAAATACTAGAAGTAAATTCTGAATGCTGTGATAATTCTTTTGGCTTAAATAATATTCAGCTCTTCAACTCTTGGTTCTCTTATTTTTTCGTATTTGAATTTTTACAAAGACGTTTAAAAGCGTATTCTTTCGCCGTGTTGTTTTTTTTTATATATTATTTCCTTTATCAAAATGTGTTGTGTTGTTTTTGTTTTCAATATAAACCAAAAAAAAAAAAAGGGGTACTTAAGAGGAGTGTATTTATATACCTTTTAGGTACAATATACATAAGTACTTCACTTCTTTGTCCCTTTTTCGTTTTTTATTTTTTTCTTTATTATTTTTTGTTTTAAATAAAAACGAAGCAGCGAAAATAAAAGTAAAAGAGTCTAATAAGAGAAATAAACTGATAAACCTAGAAAAAATGATATCAGTTGTTTCTGAAGTTTTGCTTTATTAAAATTTCTAAAAAAAAAAAGCACTAAAACACTAAAAGAGTCATCTGTGTTGAATAGACTTGATATTTGTTTTTTAATAATAATAATAACAATGCATTTTAAGATAGTAATTGTAAAAAATAACATGAATCTAAAAAAAGCAGCAAAGTAGATACTAGTATAGAATAGAAAAAAGGGGGAGAATTATGAATGAAAGGAATTTAAGTCTTTAATAATTTAGATTCGATGTTTTATCAAGGCTGGTTTATAGATTTTTCTTTAATTTTTTTGAATTTTCTACTATTTATCAGGTCAATTGGGTGGTTTTGATTTAAATTTAATTGCGTTTAGTATTTATAGAACCAAAAGAAGGTACACTATAGTATATATTATACTTTACTAGAATTGCCCTTAGAAAGACTTTCCGCCATAAGAACTTAACGTTGCAAACTAATTGATTACATTTAATCTATTACATTCAAATACTAAACTCTTACTTTTATCTTACTATAAAACTTATGAAGTTAACATTTAATTTGTTGTTCTCTTGATTGTTCAATTAATCAGCTCTTGTTCCATAACATTCTTCGATGGAAAATTTAATGATCTTATTGACATCTACTACAGTTTCGATTGGCCTGTATTTATTTACTGTATTTAAGATTTTTTATTTTCAATTGAGTAATTGAGTTTGAATTTACTGGTCTGTAAACCCTCTATATAGTTTTTGATATATTATAGGCGGGTGTTAAGAGGTGTATGAGCTCTATCTATATCAGTCCCAATTTTATAACACGGTACAATACCTATAATTTTCATTACGTCTATTTACGTACCAGGGTATAAATTTTCTGGTGCTTTGGATTTTAAAATATTCTTGGTGGATGTTAGGATTTGTATGGCATGTAACGGAATTAGCTTACATTTTGAAAAAAAATGACACACATATTTGTTTATTTTCGATAGAATAACATAATACAAAGTAATAACGTCTGCTACACCTTTGACCTTTGAAATATTCTTTGCGGATCGTAGAAATTGTATAACATCTATCCGAGCCAGTCCCATTTTCGGAAAACGGTAAAATGCATATTTGGTTGTTTTCGATATAGTTGTCAGATTGCAAATTTTGTGGTCTGTAACGCCTTTGGGGTTTGAAATACCATTTTGGTATTTCAGGAGCTTATGGCAGCTGCCCAAGATAGTCCCAATTTTAGAAAACGACATATTTATTTGCTTTTCAATAGAGTAGCAGAATGCAAATTTATAGGTCTGTAACGCCTTTGATTTTCGTAATAATATAGTTGATGGGAGAAGTTCTGGAACAAACATACATACAGACAAAATAAAAACATTCTTCTTTAAGAAGATATAAGTAATTGGTTGATTATTTTTTTTTCTCTCTCTCTTTCACGATCCACTTATTTTTTTTACTAAATTTGAGTTTTTCAGCCGGAATAGAATAGCTTTTCAGATCATCCAGGTGTAATAGTAAAACGTTTAGCTTAATTTTTTGTCTAGAGGCATATTTAGTAATGTAAGTAACGGAATAAAGTGGAGTTCTTTCCCCACTAAGAATTTTCGCATCGAAGAAGTGTAAAAATAAAACCTAAATCAAACTGAATTACTTATATGTTGGCTCTACTACAAATAAAATTGTATTATTAAATTAAAATTTATTTTAATTGTTTCCATGTTTTTTGTACTTAAATTCCCAACATCATTTCAGTAATAAAAAAAAACAAAAAAAAAATATTAAGTCGAAGGAGTTATAAAAATTATTAAAAATCTCTTAGATTGTTGTATTTTTTATTATTGTCTTTAATTAAAATTTTACGACATTATTATACGGTGATAACAATAACAGAGATCCGGATGTATGCATTAAAAGTCTAATAAATATCATAATAACTAGTTAGAAATAAAAAAAAAAAGTTGATAATCAATAAAATTCCAGTAATAATAAAAAATGTGGTCTGTATAAAAATTAATAAAAACATATTTTAAGAATGGTTCTTTAATTATCATAGATTTTTCATTCAGACTTTTAAAAAAGTTATCATACTTTTAAATAAAATAAAGATATTCAAGACTATTCGTACAGAAATTTTTTTTCCCACTAACTCTCTGTCTTTGTTTCTGTTCTATACTACTGTTACTGGATATAAGATTGACTATTTATTAAAATTAATTTATAATATTTTGTAGTAGAGTTCAAAAACCTTCGTTCATTGTTTCCTATATACTCGCATTATCTTGTTATGTTGTCTAATGATTATGCAACATTTAAAAATAGAAGTGGAAAAATAACTTATATTCAACAGAAGGTTTAATTTAAAACTATATTGTACTTGGTCACATAAAATATGTTATAATTAAATGGTTATCCAAATTTAGATAAATAAAAAAGCAAACTATTTGAGCTTGGTATGAAAATTTGTATAAAATTTCGATTTTTATTTAAAGTATGAGTCTGTATGATGTTGTTGTAATGTAATCATGCTGTATAATAATGCTCAGATAAGTCTTCTTGTCATTTAATGTTTTGTTTACAATTACATATTTCATAATTACAAGTTTCATACCAAATTATCCTAAATAAATGCTTACATAACGAAACATGTTTTCGATGATCATAAGTTGAATTGAAGGAACGTATAGGTACTTAAAATGTACAAAATAAAATGTATCATACTTATAACCTAAATTTTGACATAATTTTAGAATTTCAAACATTTGAATCGATAAAATAAAAATAATTTTTCAATTGAGAAATTGCAATTTCTTAAAAAAATTTCAATATAGTCTACATAAGTAATACTATTTAGATAACAACAGAGCTATAGTTAACCATAACTTTTAATGATTAAAATGGCACGAATATTTTCACAATAAAAAATTAATTTTAATTAAAAATTATTTTCTTAACATTTTCCATTTAAAATCATGTAATTTAGTAGACTTCCTAATAACCATTAAATAACACGAAAACAAAAAACAAGAAGAAAAAAAACAACCTGACTTACTCTGGTATTTTCAATAACGATCTTATCATAATTTCGAACTTCTATGTTACTTTTGATAAAATTTGACTCATATGTACTTTGATTAAAATGTCATTGTCATTATTATTGTTTATTAAAATTTTATACATTCCATAATTTGTTATTGAATTTTATTTTGAAGTACGCGGTTAACTTAAATAATTTATTTATATATTTCAGGGTTATCAGAATTCGAATATACCTACATGTTCTTTTTTTTTTTTAAATTTGTATTCTAAAACTTTCGAAATATTAGATTTATATTTTATATGGTATATTAACCCTCTTCGAGTCTTAATCAAATTGTTCTAGTTATTAATGATTGCATAGAACAGAGCTATCGATTGTATTTAAGTAATACTAATTATTACACTACATACATACGTATCCTTAAAGAAGAGATACGAAGTAGAAAGCACGACAATAGAGACCTAACGTGATTCAGAAGAGCAGACTAAGTCCTTAAACACCTCGGGAGAATGTTCGGAAGCCCTAAAACTCATAGGGCTCCGAAATAAAGTACAACTGAGCTGGATACCGGGTAATATAGGGCTGCATGGAAATAAGAAAGCTGTAGAACTAGCCAGATCATCGGCAGACAACATATAAGGCTGGCCCTGACATATTAGGGTCCCCAACGTGCGGAAGAAGAAAGAATTATTACATTAGAATTTCATGATTATGTTATTTATGAACAAAATTTAAATATAAATTTTGCAAAATGTTTATAATAAAAGTAAAGTAAAATACAGAAATTAACGTCCAAATTTTCCTTTTTCTGAATTATTCCAAAATTTTAAAATCAAAATTTGGACCAGAAATCCAAATCCAACTTGCATAAAATGTTTAACAGTGCAGAACTAGAATTTTGGCATTGAAAATTGTATCTGAACCGAGACAACAGAAAATAAAATGAGCGGGTTCAAAAGAAAAAAACAAAGGTGCATAGTAGATCTCGATTGGGGAAAATAATCTAATACTACGGTTGTTGTCTAAGATAAATCAATAAAACAATTATATCGGGTGGTCCAGAGCATGCGTATCAGTTTTTAAGAGACGAAGGAGCCGTTATTTTAAAATTAAAAACACAATTATTAACCGAAACGAGGGTGCTCTATCGATTGGTGATATCGATTGGAAGGGCCGGAATTGGGTTTTTTAAACCCGAAATTTGACGAAATTCGATGAAATCGAGTTTTTCAAATGCGAATCAAAATTTGTATAAAAAAGTACATCATCCCATTTGAAAATTTCGATTTCGGCGAATTTCGGAAAAATTCGGGCTTAAAAAACCTATTTACGGACCATAGTATCAATAATGAGTGTAAATTGAGTACGATTTTTTATCAAACTGTTCCAAACTTTCAGGAGCAGGCGGCTACTAATTATTTTTTATTTAGAAAATATCGATATTTCGGAAGCAACTTACTTCCTTTTTGTCCACAATTTGGCGATGGCGTTTTATATGACAAAAATATATTATATTTAATATAAACCCTAAAATCAACTAAAATAACTTTAAAAAAATGTTACAAAAAATATATTTAAAAAAAAACAACATTTAAATGTTACACTATTTACCAAAATATATATGTATTAAAGTATAATTTAACCAAAAAAAAACATATTTTATTTTTGTCTAATCCTTGAAACCGTTATTTCTTAACCAATCCCAATCAATTATCAGTGAAAACTTATAAAAAAAGAAAATATAATTTTCTTAAATTTTGTATATAAACACAGCTTACGAATTTTAAATTTATTGCGTTTATCCAATTTATTTTCTGGTTGAAGTCATAATTTATTAGATTTTCGAATATACTGAAGAGAAGAAAGAATAGTTTCCGAATAGTTTTTCAGAAAGCAATTTAAAAAAAAAAACAGAAAAACCATAAAATAATTTCAGTCTTTGTCAGCAAATTGAAGCAAAGTATAAAATTGCACGTACAAACATAAAATAAGATTTTTCATACACGAATATTATATGATACAAACAAACAAACAAACAAACCAAATTGTATAACAACGTTGCGTACTTAGTTTTATTTTTATATCTTTTTAAAATTTCCGATATTGGTTTTAGTTGTATCAGCCAATTTAAATGTGTTCCAATATACTTCTTATTTCCTTTTTGTTTTTATATTAATTTTTGTTACAGGTGCATCACGAACTATATATCTTTTATAACTCTCCATACTACATGATAGTGAATGAATTTAGCTTAGTTAAAAAAAAAAAAACAAAAAAAAAAAAGGATAAAAAATTTGAATTCGTTTTCTTAGTTTTATTTTAAATGAATTAGAAATTATCACGTTCTTAAATAGATGGCACGTAGTATTCCAGGATAAATATTATAGACAGGATTCACACATTTTTTTTGGTTTTTGTTTTTTTTTTTTTACTAAAAGGTATTTCAATATTATTTATATGAAAGAACTTTAAAAGAAAAATAATTCGATTGTTCTTTAATAAAAATATAAGATTCCCATCATCGCAAATATCCTGGTGGTTTATGAATATTCAAAATATTAATATTAGATTTATGCGATGAATACTAAAGTTATTCTATTCATCTCAACTATCATTCAAATCTAATTTTTGTTATACTTTTATGATACTGGTATAATATGAGTATATACTACCTTTATAAAATTATATTTTTCCATTATTATGTATATATGTTATGGGAAAAAAATATATTGCATATTTTATGAATCAAAAGATTCTTATAACAATGGCATTTTTATAAAGGAATCAAAGTATACTTGATAAAAAATTCATTTAGTAAAAATTAATATCGTAATATTAATTGCCTATAATAAACTTTTATTTTAACTTAATCTTAGGTGCCTATTATGTATTTCGATCGACTTTCATCGAATCGTTCATCGCTATCGTTAGAGTTATTCGATTGTAATCGTTAGTGCCATTATGTATTTCGATGAAAATTTGATCGAAAGGGTTTTAAAATGCTGCCATTGTAAAATTCAAATCTACGATGAAAATGACATATGTTTGATTCTTTGACTGTCAAATTCAAATTATTATACGAAAAAAAAACAAAACAATAGTGTTATAACTATTTGAAATGTTTATGTTGAAGTTAAAAGTGTTTAAATAAAATAAAAATTATTAAATTAAAAATTTTTATAAATAAAATGATTTTAGCAGAGTTAAAGTTTCTGATAGTACTGAAAAACGCTATCAAATTGCAGAGTTAAAAAACAAGCCAAGATATAGTCGGGATTCTTCCAATCCACTGGATTTATACGTATATAATTATACATGAAATTGATGAGTTATTATCTACAAAACACAATTCTATTAACAGTTTTGATCAAAATTTCCTGTTAAACAACATTGCTTTTATGGATTTATTAGAAAAATTAGGGTAAAAGTTAAAATAGCCAATAAGTAACACGTGGATTCCAAATATAATTAAATTGGCCAGCGTATTAAGATTCTGTGCGTTTTGTACCAAGGAAATGACTTGCATCGTAGGAAATGATTTTCATGTCGGACTAGTACAGGTAATTTTTTCTGTTGTGCTAAAGTAAGTTTTATATGAAATTTGCAGTTTATATAATTATGTCCAAAATAGATCAAATTCCATTACGCACTAGAAGAAAAAAGTTAGACAAACATTATTTTTATGATTAAAGTAGAATTACTGAAATAATTTATTTACACTAACTTTCATATTGCAGTTTATTTGTAACTAGCCTTTCATTCCTATTCAAATTTATTTCAATACAAAATAATTATGAAGAATAAAGTAAAATACCTACTTCAGTTCAACTTTTAAATTTATTTTTATTCTTAAAAATATCATAAATATAAAACGAAACACCAAGTGTCACTCTTTTATTTTATCCTTTCAATTCAAAATTGAAATAATTTGTACAAAATCTCTCTTTCGATGTCTCTATCGTGATAAAATTTTACATCGATAAACTTTATCGATTTCGTCGACAAATTCTGAACGATATCGAAATACATAATAGGCACCATAATGTTTTTCCACATTTTTCACAGCGATGGGATTAAGCTCTAATCTATATAGGTGATAATTGTTATTTATAAGCTCTTTATATGTAGGGTTATCAACCACCAGCGTTTTATCAAACCCTAATTCATTTAGGTTGTATACTTAAATTTATTACCTTTTTATATATTTTGATTGTATATAATGAGCCATTTCATGAGCGAATGCACTATGTTCATTAATGAATGTAATAATGAGTGATGTAATGACTAATGAGTAATGGCATATAGTCATTAATGAGGTGTAGTATATTAATCAAGAATGAATTGATAAACGAGGGGATGAATAAGTTAAAAATTAAATTAAGCAAAAAACTGAAACTGTTTTTAAGTAGGCTTAATTTATTTATTCAAATATTCATAAAATTAAAACTATTTATTAAATTGCACACTTTCAGCTGCTGTGCATTTTTTTTATTTTGTTTTTATTTATTTCGTCTACAAAGTTAGATCTTACAGACTAGCAACAAAACAACGAAAAAAAAAAAAAAACTACATATAAAAATAAGAAAAAAACAAAAAAAAGATTGATCAAAAATATGGCAGGCAAACAACATATCTCTGCGCACAAAAATATAATTATTCAATGCAAGTGTGAAATCTTCTCTCTTGTAATCCATCGTGGCAGCAATTGAAGCCACATTCATTCATCACATATTTAATGAGTATCCGAATGATCCTATATTTATTCTTTTTCTTAGTAAATGTATATTTTAAGTATTGTATTTTACTATAATATGAATAAATGAATTAAAAATCTAAAATCTAAAGAGAGTAGCCGGTTATAGGAGCCGATGGAAATTTATTTTCGCCCAATACCCCACGTATGAGGTTACAGTACAATGACGATATAATAAATCCTCTGTCTACTCACTTAAATTTTTAAAAATTGATGACGCAGTCTGCCAAGGCAGGTATTAATTTTATTATACACTTGCTTCTTTCATTGTGTTCTTTAATGATTCACGAAATATAACTGAATTTATTTTTAGCGTTAGACTTAAAGTTTTTTTTTTCTTGAAAATAATCGAATATTTTTATTTAATCATAAATTCAGACAAATTAAATAATACTGATGAAAACACGAAATAAATTAAAACTTTATTCTCCTTTAAGTGGAAATTTCAAATTAAAGATATTTAGAACAAAACAAAAAAAAACAAATGTAGATTCAGAAAATAATTGATAATAAAATAGAATCACATTGATAATAATTTATAATAGCTGCATTGCATAACATATTTCTAAAAATTACATCACGTGACCATCCAATGAAAAATATCATAAAAATTAAATAAAAATTAAAATAATTGTAGCTCTTGTTCTTGTCCAAGTAACCCGTCTCTCTTTATACTTTTAAAAAACAAACAAAAAAAAGTAAGAACAATTTTTTTTTATAATAAAATAACCATTATTGAATGTACTTGTAGATACTTTTATTATTTTATAATGACAATAAAACATCTCATCTTCTCTCCCCTTCAAGAATATACAAAAATTATCTACGTACATAATTGTAGAATCATCCTTTTTTTGTTATTGAATAATTGGTTTTGTACATACAATTTTCAGTTTTTATCTAATAACAAAAAAAAATATATATATATATAAGAAAATTCAAAAAATAAAGAAATATAAAATAAAAAAAAAAACAGAAAATAAAGTCCAAGATAATATTTGGAAGATAACATAACCATCAAATCATATAATGGCAGTATATTTTTGTTTTTGGATAATAAAATAATAAATATTATTGAGTCTTTAATTCTGGCTGATGTTGATGTCTTTATATATTTCTTATTTTATTATCATATTTCGATCTAAATAAAAAAAAAAGAAAAGACAACAGAATATTAGAAAAGAAAAAGAGAAAACAATATATGTATAAGAATGTAAAATAAATTCACAAAAATTCATCATAAAAAAAAAGAAAAAATGGTGGATTTTATATTATTATTTATAGGTTAGGTTTATAAGTATGAATATAATATGTAGATAATAAAATTGAGGTACGTTCAACAAATTTTAAATAAAATGATTACAACTAAATTTTAAAACTGTATTTTTCAACATGTGCTCAATGAAACCGTGTACCGGTAGATATTTGATATTGAAATATTTTGCCAAAAATTTACAAAAAATATTTTTTTAATATTAAGATCAAATTTACTAAAAATTCCATATTAAACTATTTTAATTTTAAATTCATCCAATGGTATACAATTCGTCATGGTAACAAATGTAGATCGTATATTCTAATGTTGTAAAAAAATATTTTCATTATTTGAAATTTTTATTTTTTTTTCACCTCACAAGCTCCATGCAGTACCGCGATCTATTCTATTGTAAATTCTAGACTGTAATTCTAAATCATATCTGTTTTTATTCAAGTTTAAAATATTTGAAGAAAGCAAATACCTATGCATTAAATATATGTTCTCTATTTAGTCCTGAACCCACACTCGTTTATTTTTTTCAGTAGAAAACAAGATAGTTATTAACAGGACCGCTGTTTAAATTTCTAATTGACAGTGTGGCCATTAGTGATCAATTTGATCTATTTTAGATGATACTGTAGTGTAGGTTTATCGTTTGTTATCAAATTATACATGAATAATCCAAAATTTTTGTAAATGTTTTCTTTAGAGAGAACATACATTAATAAAAAACATTTCAGCTTGACAAATGCTGGTTGTGGTACCTAAAGTATAACTGGCTCCTATACCTAAATAAGCTCACCCCAGTATTTCAGTTTACCAGACATTAGAGTGGCAAAATGTGGTTCCTAAAAAGTTCTAGATTATATTCTTTTTTTATTTGGATATTAAAAATTATGTTGGGATCAGTTATGTAACGTCAATAAATGGATAAATTATTAGAAAAAATTATATATCATCTAGTATCATCATAATATGGCTATAAAATGTTGAACACCACTGTTCCAAAAATTTCTAAAATACCATAAAAATGTAAAACAGTTGTAATAATAATAAAAAAAAAATGCTTTAAAATTTGGGTTGAGTTTAATGTGCTGGGAGTCGTAGAATATAAAAGATGGTTAAAACGTCACAGCTATATCGTAATATTTATTTTATTGACAAAAATTTTGGAATAGTTTAAATAATAAAGTATAACAGTATGATATTGTTGAATGAAATAATGTGAGATTTAATTGTTAGGTTCTTTTATTTAGGTATAACAATAAATAAAAAATAAAAATTATAGAAATAAAAATGTTTACTTCCACATTGGATGTATATTAAGTACGTATTTAATGATATACGACATTGGAATAATTATTATTTTGCGTTTTTTCATAGTCTCGTGTAGGACTTGGTTTTCTCTGGGTTATATTAAAATACAGTAGGTATTACAATCATTAATACTTTTGCTGGATTGTATTGCGAAATGGGGTTGATATCCCGTAATTTAAAATCCCGGATCTGAAAATCTCGGAATCAAAATCCAGGAACTGATTCAAAATCCAGGAATAATAAGCAAAAGTAAAATATAAATGTACAAAAGAGAAAAACATAGATATGTAATAGGAAGCTGTACAGGAGTGAGTTTAGAATGTTTTTATTTATTTATTTCATTTCAATCTACAGGAATCACCTGCCAGATTTTGCTTACAAACTATATTTTTAAACTAATAGTTATTAATAATATTTTTAAGCAAATTTTTCGATGTATGATGATAAAAATATGGTGATTTTCTTTTAAAATTTTATCTGCTATAATGAAAATCTATTATAGAAGAACAATAAGCCTCTGCAGCTAGTGCTTACAAAATTGGCCATAATTTAAATTATGTTCAATTCAATAATAATAATAATAATAATAATAATTATTGTATAATCTTCGTGAATTAACGATGGGCTCCAAAAGTTAACAGTTCGTCCTATGAGAATCTAAGTAAAGGAAATTCCTATCACGAATAGTATAGAACGGTACATATATTATATAAATTTAAAATAAAAGCACAATTTATTTTATCAAACGTCATACGAAAACATTACAGCAGTCACATTTCGCCTAGCTTCAATTATTGAAACCTCTGTGAGTTGATATTTAGCTAAGGAGAACCCGAGATGGAAAAAATATGGAAAAACTTTTATTTGAAATCGTAACGGGAAGTTTACGGCTAATTAATTAGAATTCTAATCATGTATGCATTTTCCCATCAATTGCTAGTAACTCAATTTTAAATAGGAGTTTATGGCAGTTTACCTTATCAAATGCTTTGGACATGTCTGTGAAAATTCTATCAACTTGATAACACTTCTGAACAGAATTAATGGCTTTATGTAGAAAAATAGATAGAATAGTAGTTGTAGATCTACCTTGAATGAAACCATGTTGATTTAGGGATATGTTTTCTTTGATTAAAAAATAAATTTTGTCTGTTACACAAATAGCATCAAAAAGTTTTTAGATTGCAGATTATTTAGCTATATGCCGATAATTTTCAACTAAAATTCTTGATATGTTGCCGTCTGAGCTACCAAATGAAGCATATTTGTGCCTTGTCGAATATTCCACCCATTCTATTTTCACATCCATTCTATTTTCAGCCACCATTCTATTCCCATCCATCTATTTTCACATCGCCCATTCTATTTTCACAAACAAAAATGTTTTTAGGTTACTAATGTTAATCACGGCCAATGTGAAATCGTGATTGTGACATCTGAGACATTAGCTGAGTTTTGTTTTTTTTTAATTTACAATCTAAAATGCAATATTCAAAAAATTTACTCAAAAAATTTGCTATAGAATATTTAAAATTGTGAATAAGAGCATTATTGTATACCGTTATAGTATCCTTCTTTGCATTCATCATAAATTAAGCAGTGTTGTAATTTTAAAATGTAATTCCGCTAAGTAACTGTTCAGAACTTATTCAAACAAAATATTATCAATTTTATAAAAGCTTTAATGTATTTACTCAATAAATTAAATACTCAATTCTCTTCACCAAAGAAATCATATTTTTTTTGTTCAAGTCTCGCCAGTCTCTTCCTTTTTTTCTCTTTTTTTCAATTATTTATTTCCATATTATTTTTTCATAAATTTTGACTTTATTTCTAACTCATCTGAATTTTCACAGATATTCAATAAATTTTCTTTTGAAAGTTTTTTTGTTTTTTTTATTATTTTTTTCTATATTTATTCTCTTAACTCAGTTATTGCATAACTTTTGATAATAATAATCGTAAATCATATTTTGTTTATCTCAAAACTATTAAAACTTAAAAATGAATGAATCTTTTTATAAGCCTGGCAAGAAATTTCATTTGGTTACCCGCAAAGAAAAGTTAAATCAAAATGAAAAAAAAGAAAAAGAAAAAAACTAAAACAGTAATACAGTAGTATCCTGCTTGGAATGTTTACCTTTCATGTGGTGATATCAGGCTATATCAAATAATAACAAAATATTATAAACCAAAAGCTACACAGTTTAGATTCTGAATGCCAGAAAAAAAAACATAAAAAAAAATAAAGAAGATAAACTTAGAGGTGAAGAAAAATCCAACATAGGAGAGATAGGGAGGGAGGGAAAAAGAGATGGCGAAGCTTGTGTATAAACAAGACGTATCTTTGTTTGTGCAATAAAAAGATATATGTATATATATATATATTTTACTGTTCCTGTATTTGTTTTAAAAACAATGAAATTCTTAAGATCTGGCATTCTGTTATCAGGATTTAAAAGGAAAAGAAAAATAATTTTATGGCAAATACAACCTTTTGGCTTATTACCAAAAAAAAAATTTCTATATACGAACCGGAAACATGATTATGAAAATTACTATCATCCTTTACTTCCTTTCGAATTAAATTTTTTGTTTTATCTAAATTCGTTGTGCGGTAGTGCATTCTTTTGAGAATCATGAAGAATAATTATTTATTTAATTTAATTATAAATATACATGTACGAATGTAATTAAAAAATGCAACGAGAAATACAAAAGTCATTTGTCACAAGTTTTTTTAATTGGAACAAAAATGAGAAAAAAAATAAATAAAAAGGTTAATACAACAGGAAAGCAAGGTTAAACAAATATGTAGTAGGTACTACAAAAATATCTAAACTGAATTAATGATAATGCTGGAAATTAATATATAATATTGCAAATATAATACCTTATAGAGTACTGAATTTAAACTGTAGTTTCGTGTGAGAAAATGTGGTGGTATATAAAAATAGTAAAATTGTTATCCTTGGTAAATGGTTTTAATTAGGTTTTTTTTGCATACAATAAATGAAAGTTGGTAATACCCAAAATGTTTTATTAGGCTTAACTGCACATATTTTTTAATACTACTGAAGTCGAATGCAGTATGTCGACATTATTTTGTTCCATTAGAATCAATTTACATAATTTACATAGCTCGTAATGTACTAAAAACTCCACGAAACTCAGCCACGTACGTCTCTTAGCATTGTGTAGAAGTTGACTGCATTAAAAGAACCTTCCTTCTTCTTTTTTTTTTATATACAATCGAACCATTTTCAATTTTCAAATTTCAAACTTAGAAATAATATTAGTGTCGACGAAAAACTAAATAATATTATTTTTTTTAATAGAAATAATTTAAACAAAAAGTATAACCTTTTCTATTTTGTAATATTTCTGTGGCATTTTCATTGAGGCTATAAGTAATGGTTTAAGTAAACTGACGTTTATATCATCTAATTTCCATAATAATCTTCAGAGCTTTTAAATTATATTAAATTTACGTTCACAACCATGCTTTTATATTATATCGTAATTTTTATCGTCTTTTTATTATTTTTGTGTAATCCTGGAAATGATATTTTTGTCAATTCAAGTTGAAATGTAAATTTTTGTGGGTTGAAAATGAAATGAATTTTAATGAATCTTACTAAATTGGTTTTTAGATGAAAAATATTTAGTAATGAATAAAAATGAACCACGATTTTTTTTTTGTTTTTTTAATTTCAATTTCACATCATCCGCGCAGAAATCCTTGATTAGAGGGTGTTAAATTATAATTTGTCACAGGATAATAACTGAAATTGGTGTCTAAGGCCGGCAATCGTGATGGACTGCTTTCAACGAGATATTCAATATTCGTGTATGTTGTGTTGGGTAACGGTTTTTCTATAGAATACTACAAAACAGATGAACTGCTATTGGTGGTACAAAGTTAAAGATTTTTTTAGAAAGAAACAATTTGAGCACTATTCAAGTCACGTGCAACTCATGTGTTACAAAAAGCGAATGCTAAATTCCAATTGCATGTGCTTTCAATTGATCTGATTGTAGCTGAATTTATCTGACCTATACGCTAAACTCATAAGTGCTCCATTATATTATTATAGTTACTATGATTAAAAATATTGCTTGTAATACTGAACCATATAAACTCTCCATTAGTCTTCTATCATTAAAAAGAGTGTTAGTACCGTAGTAGGAATATTCTGGGCCTTTTTATTGGGTCAAAATAAATTCGTACATGCGGAAAAAAATGTTGATAACAATTTTATAATCATCATGATTCAAAGATTATACATTTACTAATTTTTGGATGCATACGGTTTTTTTCTTTTAAAAAATATTCTCTCCATATTTTTTGTTGGGACAGTGACAGCAAAACAAATACAAAATTTCAAACTTAACTATGATTAAGAATAATGAAAACATTTTTTTTCAACCATAGTCAAGAAACGTAATTAAAAAATAATGCGAACATGCTACTAATTAGTTTTACCTACTGAAAATAGGACAAGCCTGAAGATATTTAACCGACCTATTCCAACATATTGATTTGCAGTTTCAAAATTTATACGTTTAGGTAACTGTTCTATCACTGCCCGTGCATATCAGTTATTAACCACAGTTCCAGTATCAGTATCGCCCCACATGTGGAATTTAATTGTCAAAAAAAACATTCTCTTCGATATACACATCGCTGACGAAAAGAAAAAATTTATTGCGTCTCGCTGAATCTGTATTTCTGCTAGACACTGTAAGCGAAGTGACTGAAGTGAAAAAATATTATTGTTATATACACAAAATATGCCTTATAAAATTTTTGGATAGTATATTAGTGTGGAATTAGTTTAAGGCTTAAAATATTTAAAATTTAAATTAAATATAAATAAAAATTTTTAATAAAATTATTACAGTTTAGTGCGTAAACAGTAGTAAAGCAGTAATATTAATGTTTTTTTTTCTCAAAACAAAAACACACTTTTTAATGATAATGCAAAAAAAAGTTAATAAAAAATTGTTTATTAATCTTTACCTAACTATTTTCTCCATTTAATTTATTTGTTTACTTCCACTTTTTGATAAAAAAAAACAAAATACTTTCACGAAATGTTCTATCTTTTACAATTTTTGAGGATATAAAAAATGGATGTCGCGTTCTATGAAAGGTCTAACAGAAATCACTAACGCGACTGTTTTGACATTTGCCGTCGCGCCAATTTGCTATCGCGTCTGTGTCTAGCAAAATACAAAACTATCTCTTCAAAGATTTCGTTCACGTGATCACGCGCAATAGGTCTAAACAAAGATTGGTAATAATTAGAGAAATTGTACATTTAAAACAAAAAAAATATTGAATTTGCATTTATAACATTTGAAGAATAAAAGAAAAAAATATCAAAATTTAAGTACTAAATAAACAATAATTGAATTATAACAATCTGCTGATACCGGCGCTGCGAAATAACTTCGATGATATAAAAGTGAAATAATTTCGATAAAATTTGATTTTTTTATCGATGTTATTTCATTTATAATATCGTAGTTACTTCGCACCGCCGCTGATACCACATACCCAATTTTTTTTTAATATCAGCAATATCGGTAGCACATCACTGACACTGGTCAAACATTCATTGTGGCTTTACAACATTCTTAATCTCATATTTATTAATTGTTTTATTTTTTTTTTATTCTAGATATTTTTTTTTTCGTTTGTTGATTGTATTGTTCTCATTTCTCTGTAAAGTCATTTATTAAAAATTTTCGAATTTTGAAAATGTGCACTTCTTTTAATTTCTTAAAAAGTTTTCCACACAACAAAACAAGATTCAAAATTATTTTTCTCAAAATTGGTTTTAAACTTTTTGTGTTTTTTTTCATTTTTTTTCCCCCCCTCCTCTTTTTATTTGTTATGCCAACTCATCTATAATAATTATTACTATCTTTAAAATTGTTTTTCTTCAATTTTCTTTTTTCTAATACCAATCACATAAAAAGAAGAAAATCTCACTGGAGTAATAATTCTAGAAAATTCCATTAATTTTTTTTTTTATTGTCGTTGTTGTTATTTTTAGCTGTATCCAAAAGTTATTTTTAGCTAGAGCTATCACAAAAGACTATGGAAAAGAAATTGTTTGTAGTTAGTTGCATAAAAAATAATTGCAGGACCAAGCAAATAATAACAAAAAAAAAACGAGTTAAAAAAAAATAATTTAAAATACTAAACAACAAAGAAATGAACAACACTTGAAGAGAGAAGAAGACAAAACACAAACTTTGTTAAGTCTTAAAATAATTTTTTTTAAAAGAAATTTGGTATGAGTTGATTGCATTCAGTCTGATGGGTAAATTTATGACAAGAACTATAAAGAAGGTGGAGATAGTGAAATTTTTCCAATGTTCATTCGTGTTGTTCTCCAGTGGAGGTGAAACATATGATGTCAATTGGTTCGTAAGAAGCCGAAAATTTATTCTCCTACTTCGACTTTATTCGGTTTTTAAAGTCGAAAATGTATTCGACTTAATTCTATTTTCTAGATTACAACCGCACTAATATTGTTTTGATCTTTTTGGTAATTATCATGGTACACGCGGGCTGTTTATTTTGCTTTCGTACATCAACATCGGAAATTGATATTCGCCAATTCTTGTGAAGTGATCAATTCTCTTCTGTCGATCTGCCAATAATATAACTGATCTTCAACAAATATTTAAATTCGATAAACGATCGCAGCAAACTTTTCGGCTTAAATATTAATATAAATTTATGGTTAGGTCTAGGACCAACGCGTTCATCAATAAAAGATTAACCGTAAATAATATCAGAATTGAACGAGTTTTCATTTTTAAATATCTGGGATGTTGGCTAAATGAAAACTGGAACTCAGATATGGAGATATAATGCCGAATAGAATATGCTCGTAGCAGTTTTGTGCAATATAAAAAGGTTTTATGTAATCGTGATATCAATCTCGAAACAAAAGTCTGGCTCGTTAAATGTGCAATCCTCCAAACGGTGGAAGAACTAATGCACGCGGCGCAGCATAGAGAGGGCTTCTAAAAGGTGATTGCAAACACCCAGTAATGGATATGCAACTTAAGGGTTTTTATTTTTAGTCACTCATAGTATGTTTTCGACATTATATTGTTTCTCATTTCATCACCACCATCATAAATTTAGAAAATTTTTCTAAAGTAACTTAATTTTTTCATTTCATGTTTGGAATTTTTTTTCCTGAAATGGCTTAATGCTTGGGATAGGGTAGGATAGAATAAATTAGGAAGAAAAAAAGGGGGATAGATTAGTAATTGGAAGTTGAAGAATGAAGGTATTAATATTTTCTTTAAACTTTTGCAAATTGTAAATTGAATGTGGAAACATATTGGGAGGAATATGATTCCACATTCTTGAAGTGCGAACTATGAACGAACCTCCATAACCTACTTTATGCCATCTTGGGATATCCACAGTGTAGGGGTGAGCAATTGCAGCTCCTCTTGTTTCGCGTTGGAATTGTTTAAGAGGAGGAAGCAGCGCTTTGATTTCACACCTTATTTTGGTTGTGGTTATATGTTTAACTCTCTAAGCGATCTCGTGACAATTCCGATCCATACAGTGACTTCGACACTTAGATATTTGTAGCGAATTACCTGTCAAGTCGCTTTTTTTATATTATAGCTATATTCTACTCGTAATATTCTAGCGCTTGGACTATTCTTACAAAAACAATAAAAAAACAATTATGTCCATGTATGTGCACAAATATTTTAATAGAAAGTATTGTGTTATACGAAATAGTAAGATTCAATGTACTATAACTACCTTTTGAAATTATATTGTACTTGCATTGGAACATAACAAAAGGAAATGTACAGTTTATACATATAAAAACCCTAAATAGAGAGACACTTGAAGGACTAAAAAAGAAAATAAAAAAAAAGAAACAGCAAAAATATAGTAAATAAGAATGTGTTTGTTTGTCTAGTATACTCTTCTGTATTTAAAGGTACACTGGTAGTTTTTAATGGACTAAAGATAAAAAGTTTTTCTGCTTGACTAAGATGCCAGTGTTGAAATTAGAAGCTTTATTATTTTTGTTATTTTAAGTTTTATGTGTGTTTTTTTTTTTTTTTTTTAGTTTTTACGTTTATAATGATGAGTTAAAAATTTTGTATGTATGTATGTATATAGATGTTCTTATTTTATAGAAATATATTCTTCAATATTCATATTTCAATTCAGGAGTACATATTAGCTGTAGTGTTACCGGATATTATCTTTTTTTTATCATAAATAAAATAAGTTTAACTTTTTTGAATTTTTTGGGCTTCATAGTTTTGGCTGTACAACATACGAAATTTTAGTTATTTGAAAGCTTAAATCAAACAGTTACAATTAAATTGATACAAAAAGTATACCGAATTGGATAGGAATAAGACCAATAGGCAAATCAGTTAGATAATTTCAAATATGTTATCGAATGGAATAGCTTTCTATTGTATTATCCAATTTCGAATGATTTTGGAAGTATGTAATCTATTTTCAAACTGTTTTCGAAATTTATTTTTTAAATAAAAAAAATTTGTAAGAAAGCATTTAGAAGTCAATTTGTCAAAATTAATTTCATAAACAAAACACCCATCAGCAAAAAAAAAAATAAAAGTTATATCAGTAACACATTTTATTACCTCAGTCGAAGTCGACAAATTAATTGCAATTCCAAAATTGAATATAACCGGCCGATCATAGTTTATACATGATGGTATTTTTCATATCAGTACAATATTACTTGCCATTGTTTATGCCTTAATTGTAAAACCTTGACTAAGTAAAATGCCTTTTCTAAGTTAATTTCATGGTCCAACTGTTTTCAAATGGCTGACATAGTTAATATTTTTTTTTTTTAGTTTTTTAAAAATTAAATCATAACTGGCGTTCAAAGCAAAATTATGTGAAAAATTTAAATGTAGTTTAAAAGAGCTGATTGATGCCTTTAAAATGTGTAAATGTATTTGTATTAAATTTGGGTTAGTACAAATTCTTATGTAAAAACTGGAGAGGCTAGCCACAGAGAGGAGATGATGGAAGGACTTTATTTTCGCCTAATTAAAGAATATTGATTATGAACGATATTTCTAATTCAATTTTTTTTTTATATTAAAAATCTAATCTACCTCTATTTTGGTGTTTAATTATTTATTATATATCGTAGTCTATATAACTAGATATTATATTTATAAATCAATAGTAAAACAAATTTTTATTAAAAAAATATTATTCAGACACTTTTACAACGTTTTGTTATAAAATAATTATTTTTAATGAAAATGAACCAAAAAAACATTGGTTATCAAACTTCAAATCGAAAATCAGTTTTCATACATATATAAATAAGGTTTTTCACAAATTTTTTTGTGAAACATGGAAAAAGACACCATGTTATGAGCATTCGAAAATGTACCGTTATTAACATTTTTATTTGTTCAAAACAGTATATATACAGTATATACAGTTAAAATGCCCTTTTAAATTATAATTTTATTTTCTTCAGATTTCTTCTAGAAAGGAAGTTATGACTTAATTTACAAACATTTTTTTTAATTAAGCTAAAATTCACTTCAACCACTATATATTGAGAACAGTTAGTTTCAAAAAGTTCGAAAATTTGATGTTTTATTTACTGTTGAAGGTTAAACAACAACGTATAACAGTGAACTGATGTTGAAACCACCCTGTAATACAATGTCTATAACTATCACTTCAATGTGTTATGACTGAAGGTATATGGGTTGGTAACATAATCCGGAATCACAAAATCCGGAAGGTACAAAATCCAGAAAATCAAAACACGGAAAATACAAAATCTGGAAAATGAAAATCAGGAAAGTACAAAATTCCGAAAATGAAAACCCAGAATTTGAAAATCCGCCAAAATTATTTTCCGGGCTTTGTTCGTATTTTGTTTTTATTTTACTTCTGTTTTTATTTATCTACTTTTCTTTATTAATTATTATTTAATCTATACATATAAAGTAACCTTTTAAATAATATACACTCTTCAAGTAGCTTACTAACCCAGCTCCAACTATATTTAAAAAGTTAAATAAAATAAAATAGGGTCATATAATAAAAAACAGATTTCGCAAACAAAAGAAAATTTTATTAAAAATTTTTTTAGAATTTTCGATAGCTTCAGTTAGATCAGTGCCCAACTTGCGCCTTAAGACGAGTCGCCGCTGGAAAAGACATATTATTTTATATGAGTTTACGCAAACAATAAAAAGTAATACAAAGTAACGATGGACGCTATCAAAATAAATTCCTTTATTCAAATAAGAACTTCTGGACTTTGTACTTCCCGGATTTTAAGATTCTGAAAAATAAATTAACAAATTCTGATTTTCCGGATTTAGTATTTTCCGTCTTTTGATTTTCCAAATTTATATATTTTTCTGGGTTTTGTAGCTACCCCATCGCTATCAAGATATATGAGTATAACAACATTTTCAAAATAAAAATATTCTATACATTTTTAATTGATAAGAATATGGCAACTCTGTACGATATCGCAATTGGTTTGGTTTTTTTGTACTTTTTTATCTTTAGGGATACTCATCGTTTAAGGAAAAAGTAAATTAAATAGAACAAGGTAAATAGCGATTTCTCTTAAATTTATTGTTTAATTTTTTTTTTATTATTTCTATCTCTTTCTATATATACATAATACTTTCATTGTTTTAATTTTAGAAACCAAAATTGAAAAACAGAAAAAAGAAAAAAAAATAAAAACTTCTTTGTAAATATTGCCAAGAGTAAAATCCAGAAAATAAACTAGAATCTTGAAGTTACCTGTAATATTTTTTTTTCTTTGGTTTTTGTTTTTTTTTATTAAATTCTAAAATAAAATATAAGAAGCACAGGTGATTCACACACATACATAACAATAGAATAGAATGAATATTCATGCATATAGTTACTGTGTGTACACCTATATATAGACATAAATATTTATTTAGGTTACTGTATATATTATACAAGGTCATATCTACTTACATTTGTATAAATTTTCTTTTATCACCTAAAAATTGCCATAATATTCTGTCATGAGCTTAAAAGATTTAAAAAGAAAATTTTAAGATTAGACAGGAACCACAAACATCTTGCAAACATTATAAATTTAAGATTTTCACTCAACTAACTGAAAGAAAAATGAGAATAGAAAAAAATAGAAAAGAAAATGTAAAATTTATTTATTTTTTTGGAATTTCAACTGATTTATTTTGAAAATTTTGTAATTAGAAGATAAGGTCGTTCAACATACAAAACGAATTGTGATTGCGGGGTTAACAAAGTTAATTTAGACGAGATTTGTACATAATATGTAAAATAATAATAATTATTGCATTTTGTTGACTGATACAAATAGTTATAGTTGCAGTATCATGAATTGTTGTAATAGTATTAGTAGTGTTGAGTACCTCGGACTGAATTAGTAATCGTGTTGAAGCAGTGTAATCATAAAGCAGCTTTAGTATGGTCTGTATAATACTTTAGGGGATCATATTGATAAAGGAAATCTTATTTATAAAAGAAAAAGGTTATATGAAACCCTATATAGTATTAGTAGTGTTGGGTACCTTGGACTGAAGTAGTAACCGTGTATAGTAGCAGTGTAATATTAAAACTGCTTTAGTATGGGTTAAGTAGATACTTAAGGTAATCTTATTAAAATAGTCTTAATGTAAAAATATTTGTTAAAATACCGAGTTTAAAATTTAAATTAAACAACATTATTTTTAGTTTATAAGTGATATGTGACATTTGTAACCATCAATAATGATGATATTTGTAGCTATTAACAACAATATACACTAGAGATTTTTAAATTTTTCCAGGATATTATTTGGCTCGGTGACAGAGTTTCTGTGATGAACACTAACACTGAGCACACAACGCAAAAATATTCTGATCCTAAGTTCAAACAAAAAACTTTATACAAAGTATTGTGCTCCTAAATGTAATTTTAAAGTTTTAGTCTCACATATTTTTAATATTCTATATAAAAACTATTCTATATAAAAATATATTCGTATAAAAAATTATATAAATTTAATAACCAAAGACCAAAGAATAAAAAATATGCAAATTTATACTTTAAAAAACTAAAGTTTACCTTCTATTTTAATGCAAAGTATAAATACCATTATAAAATTCAAAATGCTAGGTATTTATCATAATTTTCAGATTAAAATTTTAATCCATTTCGGTTGTTACAACACTTATATAGTTTTTAATTCTATTTTATGTAAATAAATTTTAACTAGAGTTCGCAGTATAATCGATCAAATATATTATATATGCCATTTTTATACTTTGTGTTTATATGCAGTAATGCAGTTATAATTTATTTGCAGTTTAGATGAAACAAATCTTAAACTATATTATAGCGGTTTCTGAACTACCTCTGAAGATTGTAACCATTATTAAAATATAGGATTTAATATCTTAAAAGCTTCATTGATTTCAGATAGTATTCGGATATAATATTTCTATGGACACATACTTAATGTGTATTCAATAGATTTACTAAAATTATTATTTTTATGAAATAAAAAATGTATAAAGAAAAACTTTCAAAATAAATTAACGCGATTCAATTACCAGTTTTTTCATATTTTATTCATTATTTGAATTAAACCTACATTACATATTTATATATATATATATATTATGTATTTACAAATCTTAACTAGACAGCAAAAACTTGAAATCTCTCTTCATATACCTCTACCTAAATTTTTTCTTTTTTTTTTTTTCAATTTTTAACAATAACTAAAATAAGAAAAGATATAACCTTACATCTAATTAATTGTAATTCAATCTTAATTTAATATTTAAGATTCATCTATATATAATTTGAAGGTTCAATAATATATACCTAAGTATAATAAGATCAAATTGGTATTGTAAAAATATCACAATACCAATGAATTTAAAGATTGTTTGTAAACTTAGACAATAACCAGCGCAACAACAACAAAAAAATGTTGTTTTTTTTTTCTGATCCGCAATGAAAATCTGATCCAATGAAGATGAATAACTGAATCGTGACTGTTCTGGTTATTTCAACTAAATTTATTAAACAATTTTTTTTGATGAATTTTTGTGTAATTGACTTTTGTAATTTTAGTTTATTGGTATCGAAAATGAATACAAAAATATTAAATGTCCTTCACATATTAACCTCTATGTTAACATCAAACTATTATATTTTTGAACTTTGGGTTTTTAGTATATTTTTTTGAACTTTTATTAAACATTTTTTAATTTTAAGTAGTAAGGTTACAGTTTTTAAAATTCAAGTTTTCAATTTAATTTTATTTTATCAAGTTTTTTATCGAAATGGACCATAATATGTTATAAGCTATGTCAGTGTTCTGACATTGAATCTAGTCTTCTTAATTATCTGATTTAATCGGTGAACACTGAAGTTTGAATTTAGACTACGTAAGTACTTGGCAACTATGACTATCCCATATCTTTTGAGTTTATGTGGTTTGCCACTTGGAAATATTTACTATATAATAGTCTTCGACGCAATTGAGGCCACAGTTTATAAGGATACTTAAAATAAATACGCATTTTGTTGGGTTTTTTAATTAACTGGGCGCTTGTTGATATACATTTTAAGTAAAGGTTATTAGAATTGAAAACAGATTTACTTCTAAATCTTAAACATATAATTTTTTTATTTCCCTCGTAAACTGTACAATCTGTTTCGTAGTTTGTATGATATTTGTATATAAGCAACATGCAAATGAAAACCCCAATGGTAAGTTATTCATGACAATCTAGTTATACTCTGTTGGTATTTGTTGGGTATAGTTTCAGAATTTTGTGAGGTTAAAGTCAATTAGCACCATTTGAAACCAACAAATTGTTTACTAGGGTATTTGGACGAGAATCTAATCCTGTTTGGTATTTGTAGCTTGCACTTCTGATTTCCTCATTTATGGTTTTCTTGATGTAGGTCTTGATGTAAAATATCGTTACTTACGAATTATGGTGCGACTAGTTTTAGTACGTTTGATTGGAATTGCTGTAATATTTCAATATTACATATTACTACTTCCCACAGTTAGATTCCGTAAGTCCATATCGGCTTTAAAATAGCTTTAAACATCAGAAGCTTGTTTTTCAGTGACATTGGTGAGTTGCGGCTAATCATCCAATACATTTTATTTAACTTCAACTCCAGTTGTTTTCTTTTGTTTTGTTTATGGACTTTCTATTAAGTCTTCTATCTAAATGCATGTTACTTTACTGTTTCTTTTTGCGAAACTACTTCGTTATTTAGCATCATCGTCGGACAAGTTTTTCCCTTTAGGGTAAATGTGGACATATGTTGATTTCGGTCCATTTCATTAGCGATTGTTGAATTTTATTTATCCTATGTTGCAGAATCTGCATAGCATGTACTGGGTTATTATGCGATGCCAGTATGGCCGTATCATCAGTGAAAGTGGCGGAGGTTATTTCATTTGTTGTTCGTAAGTCAGTGGTATAGATGAAGTATAAAACAGGATTTAGGACGCTGCCCTGTTGTACGCCTGACATATTTTCATTGGTCTGTAGGAACCTAACCTATACACAACCTACAGACCTATAGAAAAGTTTTATTATTCAAATGGTATCGGAAATAAGGAATGTTTTCAATTCTCCATCACCGAACTATAAATTGTCATTTGGACGATACGATATCTTATATCAGAAAAAGTAATACCAAAAAATTTAAAGAGATTAAAGTGAGTGAGTGATTATAAGGTCACATTTATTCAATGACTATAAGTACAGAAATTTTATTAAATCTTGCTAAAAATTTAATGGTTTAAACGGAAATTCATTCGGAAAGAGAAACAAATATTTTAGAATCACTACAGTATTTAGAAATGGTTTTTTTTTATTTTGGAAATTTTATAAACAGGTATAGGAGCTTTTTGAACTTTAAAGAACCGGAAGTTTGTCCAAAATTTGACTGAGATAAATGGATTTTGAAATAAAATGGAGAAAGGGAAATTTTCTACTCATTTTTCTTGACGATACAAATATATATATATAGTTTCCTGCAAATATCTGTCAATTCGACGGAACGCTCCAATACATATGCAAATTGCAATACACATAGAAAATGCTTTGGTCTGTTTTATTAACATGAAATAAATATATTTTGACAATGATATTCTGGCAATGCCATACAAACCCCTGATCAAAAACAAAATTACCCATATTAATAAGATTTCTATCGTTTTATTCAAACTTTGACTCAAACTGAACTTACGCAGCAGCTATGTAATGTTAACACGATTAACTGAACTCTTAATTATACGCTAAAATTTATCGCTAAGATTATCGAGAAAATGACCCAAACACCTTGAATAGAATGAGCGTAGCCATCACCCAATCATAACACAGAAATATTACTTTGTTGAAACATATTAAAATCTATACAAATGCCCAGAACAAAAGTAGTCATCGCAGCAAAAATTTAAAAAGTCTTAACTTAACTCAGGAAAAAAGTCAATTTTATTTGAATATGCATGTAAAAGTAAAATCATTGTGTGACTGTAAAGTGAATTGTAATGACGTGAAGTACAAATAATTATTGATAAATGAAAAGTCTAATGAAGGAATGAAAAAGATAGAATTTATTTGAATTTATTTTGCTTCTGTCATTTAGGGCCGGTTACAAAGCTAATTTAAAAATAAAAACTAAAAGATATGAGCAAATTATATTAGTCGCAGAATGACTTATCGTTGCATCGCAAAATTAAATCATACTAAATATTAGCATAAAGGTTAAAAAAATACAGTTATTTTTCATTATTAAAATTTTAGCAACGCTCACTCACTATATACTACCCATTACAATTAGGTGGATACAATAACACCAATGTGTATGCAATTAAGCTTTTATACTTGCTTCTATGGTTGTAAAGCATTTTTTTTTGTTTTTTAGTTGTTATTAGAAATTAAAGAAAAACAATTTTCTTTTATTATAACAATTCTCCCTGTGTCATTCTTTTTCTCTCTCCTTTTTTTTTTTTTTTTTAGTTTTCTTTCATTTCTTTTGTGTTTAAAATTCAAAACGCGTACTTCTATCGTTTACATCGTCGTCATCATTGAACGAATCGTTTTTTGTAATCGCAAAACAAAAAAAAAAAAAACAAAAAAAAATTACGAATTGTTAATGAATAATGAAAGTGCAAAAATCGCTGAAGCATGGAATTTGCTTAACGATTCGTGTTGTTTTTGTTGTTATTGTTTTTGTTTTTTCAATATTATAAAAAAGAGTAAATTGATATTGAAGAAGAATCAATTCAATACACAACACACCACGATTTGCTTATGATGTTATATAATGTATATGTATGTATTAATGATGAGTTCTCCTCATATGTGCATTACATACACATTTGTATTGTTAAAGTGAAGTTTTTCCAATATACATATAAGAAGATTAATGAGATTCGATTCCGTTCTTCAAGCTCTTTTTCATTGAAAAAAAAAATATGTCAAAACGAAAAAAAAAAATGTAAATTACATGAAAATATATATATATATATATATACATAATATATGTATGTAAGTTTAACAAAGGTAATTATATGAAAACAAATTATTAAAATGGAAATAAAGAAAATGAAAGAAAGTGAAGAGTAGAGGGGGGGTATAAAATATACAAATATTTCACATTTCACATTATTTGCATAAATATGAAAATTTAAATTGAAATATATTTCACTGGAGATTATAATAAAATGTCTGGGGAATTGTCACATATCCTTTGTACAAAAATTAGAAATTGGGACAATTTCACGCGATAGTTCCGTAAAACTTTTGTATATATGATTAATTTTTACACTTTTTGAAATTTGTCCAAGGTAATTTTAGTGTATTGTTCTGATCCTGATATTGATATGTGATACAATTAATGTTCAGAACTCAACATCGTATTAAAATTGTATACCGTTCATAAAATTTTACAAACCGCAATTGAATATTTAATCTCAATGTACATTTTTTTACATACCTCTATTTTATATTTTTAAACCACGATTTCTGCTATCTTTATTCGGAATGTGATTTACTTGTCTCACATCCAATCTTCATAAAACCAACAACTCAAATATTTGAAACTGAAATTTTGTTCTACCATAATATACCTTCACATTTTAAAATCGTTGCATCAATGTATATCTATTTCAGTTGGTGAAGATAAATTTGATATGCTATGATATATGCATTAAGGAAGTCTCTCAAGTAGTACAAGTCTTCTATATACTACCGGACAAAAAAGTTAAATCAAGAGTCGAATCTGATGTTTACATTTAAGTACATGTATTGTTTTCTAAACTAACTGTTTCGTTAAATATCGTTTCGTTCTATAAATGTTGAATAATAGTGTTAGCAAAAAACACCCATGCTTTATTTGCCTGCCAATTTCTTGTTCGAGGCTTTTGTTACTGATTTCGATTATTTGATTTCAATACAGATTACGAATCCATTTTTATCTTTTTCGTCAATATTATAAAAGAAGACGTAGTGGATCAATCCGAGGGTAAATTTAGAATTTCTTTGGGCTTACCAGTTGGTACAGTAATAAACTAAGCTGATAATACACGCGGTAAAAACTTGTATGTAATTGCTGTTCATGGAATTAGAAGCAAACTAAATGGCCTGCTTTCAGCAGGGTGTTAGAGATATGTTTGTTGCCACAGTCAAAAAGTGTAAATCAGAATTAAGAAAATATTTAATGCCTGCAGTAGCCATTCGACAAAGGAAACCATTTAGAACATCGGACGGTGTATTCTTATACTTTGAAGACAATGTAAGCGTAATGGTGAACAATAAAGATGAAATGATAGGCTCAACTAAAAAAGGCCCTATTTCCAAGGAATATGTAGACTTGTGGTCTTGCATCAAATACAGTTCTATAGCTTAAAATGAAAAAAATATTTTGTCGAATATGAGAAAGTGTTTGATATTGAAAGCTAAAGCAGCTATAGAAATGATTCAATTAATTTAAAATAGTACATTTTAGAATGGCTGACAACCAGCAAACGTTGCAGTACCAAACTGTGTTCTCTGCTTGTTGTTGATTTAGTTGAACATGTCGTTAAAATTTTTAAGGAAAATGTGAACCCATTAACATGAAACTGAGTTAGCCAGATTGTTCCAATAATTATTTTTCGTTATTTTCAAAATTGTTCATTTGTGCAAAAATTAGTGAAAATTGGATATATAAGGTTTTCGGAACTATTGTCCCATTTAACTCAATCCAAAGTAATATTTTTAATAATTCTAAAAACAGAATGTTAAAATCTATTTAAAATATTGTTCCTCAAGTCTTTCAATGTAAATTTCCTTTAAATTTATTGCTAGTACATACAATTTTGTATATTTTTATTGCAATATTGATTCAAGTTATTCTTGCGCAGAAATATTCAGTTAGTATTTTTATTCTAACTTCAAACTCATTCAAAAATACCAACAATCTCTTGAATACTATAGGTACGATACGTTACTATAACATTGCTACCCATCCCACCAATGCCAATACTTTAACTCATCAATTTTCTCCCACATTTTGAAAATAACTAAATCGATTTTATAAATTTTATTTCCAGAATGTTATGTCTTTAAAGATAAATTCAATTTTCTTTTATTTATTTATACTGTAACTAGTTATGCTGATGTGATGCCGTTATTACCATTAATTAGTTTCAATTGCTTTAAATTTAATCATACTTAATTCACTTTCAACTATCTATAAATTAGTTTCATTTGAATGAATTTATTGTTACCATAATTCAAAATAAAATATATATATATGTATATATATTTTTTATATTCGATTCTCGTAAATTAATTTCGATTCATTGAAATTAACACCGTATACAAATCCATAATTCACTCATTCTCACACAACTACAGTACCTGGCCATGTCTCCAATATAATTTATTTAATTTTGTTTCTGTTTTTTTTTTTTTTGTAAATACATTTTTAATAACACATAATTAAACAAGGAAAAATTAATTTAACCATAAAACACATAAACCTATTATACCATAATTTATAGTCATTATAATAAAAAAAATTAATAAACAAAAAAAAAAAACAAAAGCAACTGATCTACTTTTGGATGCTAAGTTTGAATTCTTGTACAAAACAGAATAGCAAAAAGTTAATAAGAAAAAATATTGGTCCAGTATCTAACCAATCTATTTTCTCAGATTGGTAATAACTATTGGACTTTTTTTTGTATAAGCTATTGTTAACAGGTTAGACAAAATGTTCATCTTGACTTTTAGGTAATTATTAAGGAACTATAGAGAACACATAAGATGACATTGATTTCCATATTCGCAAGCTGAATTTGTATCTAGAAATTTTAAAAGTGTAAATATTAAGTACAGGAAGATAATTCAAAGTTAATTTTAACTAAACATAAACCCTTTACAATGAAATATCTATAAAACATGAAGTCGACTCTAACAGCTAGATCAAATATTATTAGAATAATACAGCTTTTCATACGACGACGTTGGATAGCAGTAAGGGGGCGTAGTAAACAATTAAGTAAAGAAATAGATCTCGTTTTTTAGATGTTATTCAATATTATGTTTTAACTAAAATACTTCATTTAGAAAGAGGGAGGAGGTTCATATATTATATTGTTATTGTTATTTTCTAGATTCTACCATACAATTTACATACCACCTTACTTTTTTCTTGATTTACAGGTTACCTAATTATAGCTTAAATTTAAATTCATTCAGTTAATAAAAATAAGTCAATGACGCATCATTTCAACCTGTTGTAGACATTGCACATTGACTGTTAGTCAATAAAAGTGACATATTTATAGTCTATTATAGAGTATTATAGAGTTGAGATTGAGCATTAGTTGGTATATAAATAGTTTCTTCCATTTATAGCAGGTATTTATAATATGACATTTTTCCGATTATATCTACTCATCAAAATTATCGACTATCGAAATTGTTTTAATTTTTTATAGTTATCGTTATTTTGTACGACTATCAAAATAGAGAAATTTGTGTTTCATAAAAAACAACAGTGATACTAATAGATATCAAAATATGAGCCTTTATGAAGGCTTATTTATGCTATTATTTTGTTTATTATATCTCCTAAATAGTGGAAGCCAGAACAAAGTAGCTGATCTTAAAATGTAGTTGTTTGATCATATTACATAATTTATAAAGTTGAAAAGATAATGAAGAAACATGCATGCATTTTTATCTTAAACATAAACGATAGTGTATTGTAATTTAGTTTTTGACAAACCGTCATTGATTTAAACTGAACTAGCATAAATCTATTATTGGTTCTTCTCTATAGTATATTTCAAATATTTTCACATCAACTAAATAAAATTAATGCTAAAGCTTCAAATCAATGCCCGTCGCGCTCAAGCACACGACTTGTTCAAAATAGTCGTCTGTGGTAAAACAAATGATAAGCAGATGAATACTAAGCATATTTAAATGCATATAGAACAAGCACTAGAATAAGAATATTTTCGATACTGAAAGTACCACCAAATATTTCAGTTCAGTCCCTGAAAAGTATATTTTTCATCTCTTAAACACTGATAAGTCGTATATACGATACCAGCTCGAGTAGAACCTACATTTAGAGACAGGTGTGCCAAAACCTGATTTAAGTTTTTTGGACAAAATTCAAAACCACACCATTCGTCTTATAGGCACATTTCGAATGTGGAATTACGTTTTAATCGAAGCATTTCCAATGAAAAAAAGGATTTGCATATAGGTTTGAAACGAATATGAATAATATTGTTTACTCTTTCCTACATAACTTTTGCTCTTTTTAAATAATTTTTCCAACTTTTCCTCTTTTTGAATAATAAATTTGAATTATTTTTTATAATTAAATTTGTTTTTAGTGAAATATTAAATTGATAAACATACGTATCAATATTTCGGAAACAACTTATTTCCTAGTACTTGCGACTTATTTTCCGACTAATTTGTTAGTGAAAGAAAAATTCGGCTTTTCCAATAGTGATGATACAATTTAAAATATTAAAACTGGCAACCCTGCGTATTATTTCCATATTTCTTTGAAGAAAATTGTCGAAGAGTAACAGCCACTGACGAACGATACAGAACAATGTTAAATGAATTTTTTTCTTACTGATGTTGAGAATAATCTGCAGGATATGTTGTTTTGTACAAGACGATGCCATCTGCCACACAGACACCTTAATAATCGATTTATTGAAAACAAAATTTGGTGATGAAATTGGGCTCACCCTATTATTTGGCTCGAACAAAAAAAATCTGGAAAGCAAAAATCTTGAAAAAAAATATATTGAAAAAAAAAGTCACGAATTTCTAATCTCGAATTCGAGATTTTTTAATAACATTTATTTACATAATAATAAAAGCAAATTGAAAAGAAAATCCAAATGAATATATTGGAAAAATAAATTATTTAAAAGTTAAATATAAAAATAATTAGAGGGAATTAAAGAGTAGGATTCAAAATAAGCCAATCAAAATATTACAGGGTATTTCTTTCACTAGAATATTTATGCAAGTCTATCTGGTAGAACTAGAAAAGACTTTAGAGTGGGACTCAAAATAAGGATATTCTCTATTTTCAGAATATTTATCTTAATTATTTTTATGCGTAGCCGGTGTTGGATGCAAAAAAGGGGATATATCCCTTTTTCCAGAATATCTACCATTACTATTTTGGAAGTTTGGAAATTGAAAGTTTGGATTTTAATATTTGGATTTTGAAAGTTGGATTTTATAATTTGGCTTTTCATACAGATCTAGAAATTTTATAATTTCTGTCAGTAATAACGGTTTAAAAATTTTAAATTAACATACGAGTATATTTTACCTTATTCGATATTTTTTTCTTCAACATTTTGTTTTTCAATATTAAAAATTGACTTTATTTACTTAAGTGAATTTAGACGCCAAATTGTCAAAGTGACGTAATGAATCCTTAATGCCATAATCGCTAACTTTGCAGAACTTAATTCGACGTCATGACGTGCCTTTTTGCAAAATTTCAAAAAATTCGGTTAAGATAGTTTTTTGTATGTGTACCCTATGTATACCCAATATTTTTTATTCGAGATTTTTTTTTTTTTTTTGAGATTTTAGTTAATTCGAGACTTTTTTATTCGAGATTTTTTTTTCAAGATTTTCTTCATTCGAGATTTTTTTTTCGAGGTTTATTTTTTTCGAGATTTTTGTTAGTTCGAGATTTGTTTTTTTCAAGATATCAGGGGTGACCCGATGAAATCATCTCAAGAAATGGTTCATTTAATTATGCTTCCATCAGGTAGTGTTATTTAACACCTTGTGATTTCTTTCTTTGGGCATATGTTAAGTCACAAGCTTATACTGATAATGTAACAACAATTGAGCAGTAAAAAATCAACATTGAATATGTTCTTAATAAAATACAGCCAAATTTATGTGAAACTGTGGTGGAAACACAACTGTTGGGTTGATAGAATGCAGTACGTACGAAGAAGTTGTGGTAGACATTTGAATGATGTTATTTTCCATACATAATTAAATAAACTAACCTCATTCAAATAAAAAAAAAATTTGTATATCTCACAGACTAATTTATGTGTTTTTTTGTTAATTATTAAATCGTATCAATCCTATTGAAAAACCCTTTAATTACTAAATTGCTTTTATTCAAAAAATAAAAACTATTTTTTGTACCAACAATTTTAATAAACGTTATGAATGGAATATTTATCAACATATTCGTTTCTACTGTCAAATTTTAAATTTATTTTCTTATTATTTTTATTATTTTTTTTTTATATCGGACAACACAATAATTATACTATCTAAGTAGCAGCTATCTACCTACTTATACAAATTAAATTTGAAAAAAAAAAAAAAAACACAAAATCATGTTTTCTGGATTTTATTTATATTTCTCGCCATCATACTACATAATAACAAAACAATCGATGTTTACTAAGCTAATGAGAGCGTTAAAATAGAGTTTGTGAAAATGAGAATAGACAACAAAGAGTTGAATGCAATTTAATATACGAACTGAAGGCTTATAAACTATATTTTTTGTTTGCTTTTGTTTATTTTTATTTTATTTTTGCAAACCTATTTTTTTTTTTTAAAACAAAAGCATAGATTTTAAGTAGTTGTATATTTATAGAATTCATATATTTAGATAACACTAAGGTGTATCATAACTCTATATAAGAATTGAGGTCGTAATTTAGTCGATTTCTTTATTTACAAAAAAAAAAAATTGCTTTTTTTTTCTAATATTATCATTTTATTCTCTTTAATCTAATTTTAAATTATTTAATTTTTTTCTCATTACAGGTAAGATACAAACTCCCAGGTACATATACACATTCATGAATATCTGATAAATATTATAAGAACTGTAAAGAATTACCGTAACCACATTAACCTCGAAAAAATTGTTTTTTTGGTTGTGTTTTTTTTTTTGTTAGTTTTAAAAAGAAGAAGAAGCAACAACAGCTTTTGTTTCATTTTAATATTCATTCATGAACATAATTTGGTTGGATCATAAGAATTAAATAAAAAATAAAAAAGAACAAAAAAAAAGAGCAAGGTAAGCTAATTCAAAAGGTAATTAAAGTCATTCAGATTTTATTCATGGTGTAAAAATATTTGTTTAGTCATATGAGAAATCTGTGAATTGTTATGAATTCAGCCCTACACGACATAACTACATACACATTTTTGTTTTTGAGTGAATAAAGCAATTTATGATGTCATTATCACCACATATTAAACTAATTTCAGATTAAGAAAATATATTGCATTTGATTGATTATTATAGTAATAACGTAAATGACAAATTTGAATTCAGAATAAGGTATGTAAAAACAAAAAATGATAAAAAATGATATTAGATTTGAATTGTGTACACTTTTTTTTTGCAATTATTGATATTAACTTATATTATTAAGATGCAATCAACCTATTTTTCATTTTATTTACTTGAAGTCAACAATAATAATTATTACTTTGTTTTTGTTGAAGGATTCATTCAAGTTTTGTTTTTTATCTATCAATTTAAAATAAATTTCACATAGAGTAGAAAAAGGAAAATTTTCATTTATCTTAACCCAATTTTGCTCAGACCCACTTTTCGTTGGAATTTTTTGAAAAACAAATAAATTTTTTTTTTCATTTCAAGTGAAATTTTTTTCGTTTAAAATGGATATTTTCCATTTCAAGCAAAATAATTTTAAATTATGTCAATTTTGACAATTGTTATCAATTTTGATAATTGATTTTGAATACTTAAATTTATTTCTTTGTACATGACTGTGCCTAAGAAGTGTTTTACATAGAAATGTAAAGACAGTTTGTCTACACTAAATAGAATTATGGGTAAGAAGATTTCTGAATGCTTTCAAGGCTATATTACGATTTTATTATTATGATGCTTAAGGTTGACATTTTTACACGTAAGAATCCAACTACAACAGGAGTTAGAAATTTCAAGCACGAGAAGGTTTTCTATTTCAAAAATATTTTCGGAGTAATTTGCTAACAGGTATATATGCAGTGACGGAGAACTTTTTCTCCAAAAATTGTTTTATCCAGTTATTCTCAACGTCTACCCAGCATTTTCACCCTATAAAAAGAAGGCTGCTAATTCAGAATTGAATTTTAGAGTAATTTTTGTTTCACTAACTTTTGCCTTGGGGTTATTTGTGATTACTGTCTGACACAGTTTTAATTTGTCAATTCTTTTATCCCATTCGTCTTTAGGCCAAATTATTCCAAATTTGTTTATTCCTGGCGTTGAAATAATTTCTATTTGTTCTGAATATGTTAAGATTTGTTGAAGGTTGAAATCGTTATGATCAGCTATGTGTATCGATATACTAGTCTGAAGAATCTCTGACTGTAACGATGACGGACCAAGGGTATCACATGATTGGACATTTCTTGTTGAAACCGTGTTTAAATAATGAATAATGTTATCGAGTTTTGATGAGAGATTTGTATTAAAGACCTCTAAGTAATTACCTAATTTAGTTAGTTCTGCCGACATTCCATGTTAGCAGAAGGCAGCGAATCTTTGTTTGCAATATGCATCGCAGCAAATTTGTCGGATAAAATCTCTTGGTGCGAGAGGATGTTATCAATTGAATTTCGAATATTGCCCAATTTTATAAGTATAGGGAAACTTCAAAAACGATAATAAGTCGAATAATAATTTATTACATCCAGCTTACATTTATCTTTCAACTTATAAAATATGAAATTAATATAATATTCTTAATCTTTTATAAATCTGAAGATTTTTATTCTAATCTTAGCTTAAAAAAATAGTACTAAGACATGTAATTTCATCGTATATGCACCTGTGCCCTGTCTGTGGAGCATAGGCCGACGAGATCGAATACGGCAAGATCTTGAGTACATTTTGGTAATTGTAATTCGTATAACTAGTAATTTCAATGCCGAACTATACCAGCTGTTCAACGACATGGACCTAGCTAAAAAAAAAAGTCAAAATAAGACGTCTTTATTGGTCTTCATTGAATGAAAATGTTCCGGCTAGGAAACTTTTCGAATCCAAGTCTTAGGGAACGCATCGTCGAGGGAGGCCACACCCTCCCTTCGTTGGAGAGATGAAGTATCAGCAGATATGAAAAAACTTCAAATCACCAACTGAAGAGATTCCACTCGTGACCGAAATCAGTGAAGGAAAATTTTGCGCCAGGCCCTTCAAGGTCTGTAGCGCCCAGCAAGTAAGTAAATATAACGAGTAATTTCAGTACTATTTGATACTACTGCTCTATTGCAAAAAAGTTGGCCCTATTTTAAATCCGATTCAGTACTGACATAATAATTTCTCATTGTTTTTTTAATTGTTCTCATAACATCTCAGAGATGCGATACAAAATATAATCTTTTATTGATTATCTACACAACATTTTTTATTGTAACATTAAGTTTAAAGGTGGGTAAACTTTTTTGCAATAGAGTGGAAAATTTGATTAATATATAACAGAGGTGTCAATGACGTCGATCGCGATCTACCGGTCGATCGCGTAATGATTTTAGGTCGATCGGCAATAAATATTCATATTTCAGATATTTATTTCCTTTCAAATTGCCATTTTCAATTTCAAGAATCAAAATATTTGTACAAAAAAATACGTACAAAAAATCACAATAAGCAACTATTAAATAAGAGATGGCTCTACTATATTTTATTCATTTTGTAGGATTGGGTATTTGCTAAGTAGATTTGGAATGGATTTGAAAATAATTCATATTTTTGAATTTTTTTTTAATAAGAAAATAAATTCTGGAAATATTTAGCAGGAGATAAATATCCGAATCTAAAAAAATGTGCTAAAAATTTATACGCCTGTTTTGATTCGACATATTTGTGCGAATCAGAATTTTCACAAATGAAAATAATAAAGTCGAAATACCGAACTAATTTAACGGACGAACATTTAGAATCCTGCTTGAGAAATGGTCTGAGTAATTATTCACCAAATTATGTGCAAATTATAGACACGATGCAATGTAGAATAAGTAATTCAAATATTGTACCATCAGGAAGTTCAAAATGATTTTTTGCCTATTCTTATGTAAGTTACTTTAGTTGTAAAAATAATATAATTATATTTTTGTATTTTACAGTTTCCTTCTTAAAATGACGACATTATCATAATCAATAAAAATAAAATTATATTTTTTTAAAAAATATGTAAAGCTTGTGAATGTTTTTAATTATTAATAAATATTATCGACATATAATTTTTATGTTATTTAATTCAAATAAGTATATAAAAATTTTAAAAGAATTTTAAAAATCGTGAAATTTGGATCTCTAAATACTGCCTTCTCCTCTCACTCTTATTTTTAGAAAAAGTAGATCGCAGAGGATTTTTACTGCGCGAAGTAGATCTTATAGGAAAATTAGTTGACAGCCCTGATATATAACATCTTTCTATACTCGAGAATAAAAATTATCTAATAGAGTTATAGAAAAAGTTAATATTAATTTTACCTTTAATTTAAAACGTGAAATGTAGGTACATACTACATAACCCTAGACTTGGTATTAAATTTTCCATCATTTTCATTTTTAATATTTTAACAAAAGTATAAACAAAATTACCTATATTGTACTGAGAATATCATCTTGTGTTGTGAGAGTGCCATGGAAATCAGTTTTTACTTAAAACTAAATAAATAAAAGAGAGCGTAAAATTTACCACCATGCCCCAAGCTATAGGTTAAAAATAAAAATTTTTATATTAATAACAATTTAAATGAATTCAAGTAAAAATACAAAATTTATCCATTTTAAGTCCCTATTAAAAAAAAAGAAAATATGTATAAATGACATTTAAATCAATCCTCTTCGGTTAATATTTCCACTTTTATGATTATTGTCTTATTTTTAAATTTTTTTTTTTTTAAATTATTTTTATAATCGCCTTATAATGAGGAAATCTGTACTATGATTTAGTACTTTTAAATAAAAAAAAAAAGTATTACATGACTCTAATTTGTTTTGTATGACTTCTTATATTTCAAATTGAGAACAATACACACTGTAGCATAAATTTTTGGAAAATAAAATATACGTGCTAAAAGTAGCTAACTGTCTGTCAAATCATTATTATTAAAAAAAAAAAATGTTTTATTGCCTTCACAAGGTTATTTGTAGATTTATCATTTCTTGTAATCGACATCATGTATGATCACAATTATTTAGCAGATTTTTATCTTCAACCAAATTTTGTTATTATTATCTACAATTGCAACAATACAAAACAACACGTCTTGTTAAAATTTGAAGCATGAAATTATTTTATTTTTCTTTTTTTTGGTTTAGCCTTAGGTTAAATACTATCTCAAATCTCAATTTTGGAAATGAAATTGAAAACGAAAATGAAAGTGTTTACAAAAAGAATAGCCATTAGGTTTCTATTTTACGCGTCTATTGTGATGCTTGTTTGCAAAAAAAAAAAAAATTTGAATCAAAATTTTGTGAATGCGTTTATAACAATTCAATTTCAATAAATTAGAAATTTTTTAATATCTTATACAGGTTCAAACAGTAATCTTTAACATTTTTTAATTAGTTTTTGCTCAGATATAGTGAGTTAAAACTACAGTCAGTTTATCTTTTATTCTCTTATAGGACTAACAGCAATGTTTTCGAATGTTTAGCATTTTACCATTATCGCTTTTATTTACATTTACCATTTTATCTTTTACGTTTAGCCTTTCCGTGGTTGGAGCACAGAAATGTGTTTCAATCATGACATGGTAGTCTAAAAGTATAACAAAAAAAAATATCAAGAAATACTGCTATAATATTTATAATCACTTTACTCTAAACAAAGTACTTTATATCTAAACAAAGTAAACATAATTATTAATACTCATATCTTAAACAACACAATAATCAATGATACAATAACTAAATTTTCCACATATAATAATAACAATAATAATTACACAATTGTCAAAACACAATTTGATTAAAAAAGTGACATAACGTACCCAGAAAACATAGTAAAATCAGACATTTTAACTTCAAGGATGGATAAATTCCCAATAACATCTTGCGGAAAACGGACTATGACGTCGTTTTTTCACGTAGGCGCAGATAGAGTTATCAAAGTGGTATTTTACAGTAGATTAATCCCCTACTTAGACAGTATAAACAAATTAAAAATAAAATTAGACATTGCGTCGGAAATAGAAATGATAGCAATCGAGTTCGATGGAAATGTCAAATGGAAGCTCGATGCTGCCAAGAGGAGTAAGGAAGTATTTTACCATTACAGAGCTTATAAAACCATGATGGTGGTATATATACATGCCCAACGAGCAATTGTAATACTTCATTCTGATTTCTATTTTCTATAATAAAACTCGACGATGTCCACCCTTTTAGCAAACTGAACTTAACAAATGGACATTTTGCAAATACCACTTATACAAATTTGACAAACAATTTTTTTTCAAAATTTTCGCAGCAAAACAGTCCATATACCGATAAACACTGGACACATCGGATGGACAAATGGACACTTGATAACTCTATAATTTTAATATCTATTTATAATTGGTCTATAAAATGTAGACAATAGCTTTATATCTATTATTTGCTTTTTAAAGCATATTACGTTTACCGGACCTCCACGGAAATAGAACTGCACTTCTTATAAAATAAACCAGGCGATTTTAAGACACAATGGTACCTTTTTAAAGGGTTCTATGTTTTACAGTAACTCTTTTATTGCTAGTAGGCCTTGAGACTGCAGTCCTCCGCTACCAACAAAAAAATTTACTATACTATAATTTGTTGTTGTTTGCTGTGTGATATTCCAGAATTCGGTACCGAGCCTTCACATCCGTTGCAAATGTCATATATCTGAAACTTATTTAATAACAAGATTTGCAACAATTTCCTTTTACTACGTTTTTATTCAAATACGTTCAAAATTTACGTCCGGTGTACCAGAATTCGGAACCGGAGCCTCGAATATACCGTATGTAAAAAAATTTAGATCGCCAGATTTTAATTTTTACATTCTTACTGTTTTTAGGGAACTTTGTTGCAAAATATCCAAATACTTAATGTTTGAAGGACAAATGTCCATTTGCAAAGTGAAAATTGCGAAATGTACTGTACTCTAACACACATTTCGTTATTTACATTTAAACAAAAACGAAATGTATATCTAAAAAATTTAATTGAATTTTATTTTATTTATTCAACTGAGCATAATTACCTATAGTTATAAAATTGGAATCCTTTTTAACCCTCCTATATAGATTTTAGCAATCAATACCTCACAAGAATTCACCCCAACATATTCAATTCTTAATTTTGTTTAGCACGATTATTTTCAAAAATAATCCATTCACATTTCTTTCAAAAAGACCTGTATTTGTTATAGCATCATATTTGTCTATTCAATACGCATATTATTTTAGTTAGTAAAAAGTATACCATCATTGGAAGTAAAGAGTATTTATAGTACACAATTATATATGAAACAAATTCATCAGCATAAAATATCAATGTTCAACCAAAATTTATTGCATATACTCGTAAGTGAGCAACTCACACCTTTGCAAAAATAAAATAATACTAAACTAAGTTATGCGTAATTTATAGCACAAAATTTCATTCAAAAATTGCGGGTCAAATATTTTAAAATTGTGGTGAGTGTTTTGGAAATTGACATTTTTCAACATCAACATACACACATAGAAAAAAAAAATGTAAATTGAAAACGTGTTATGTGAATTTTGTGAAAAACAAAAAAAAAAAATTATTTTATAAAAGAACATGTGATGTATTCCACCTACCTACTGCATGACTTGTTAAATAAAAAAAAAAATTGTATCTATGGTAAAGTACCATGACTTGATGCATTCATTTTCTTTTTATTTATCCTTTGAATTAAATCCAAAAACGAAATATTTCTAAACTTTCCTTTTTTATTTTTGTTTTGTTTGTTTTTTTTTCGCAATAGCAATAAATAAATTTTTGTGAAATAAACAAAATTTTCCAACGCACAGATAACAATTACAATTATACCCAATATAGCTTCTAAAATTCATTCAAAGGCGACATGACTCTTGTATTATATATGTATGTATGTAAAATAGAAAATGGAAAATAAAAAATTAAAAAACAATATTTTTTTTTATTCAATTCTCGCCAAAACAACAACAATAACAAATACTGATGCATGACTCTAGTTTTGTCTAGACAACTTTTTTCTCAACAACAGATTTTAGATATTTGATGTTATTTTTGGTATTTTGTAAAATATATTAAGGAAAAATTAGATTATAACGGTAAACAAGAAAATATAACAAGATGTATAACAAATTGACCTTATACCAAAGTTGTATTTGATATCCGAATGAGAAAAAAAAGAGTTGATTTTCTAAATCTCATCCAGATAAATTTTGTTCGAAAATATTGTATGGAATAACTGGCTTGCAATTCGATTTATTTTCATATATATACATATATATAAGTACATGCATGTACTTAATTCATAAACGGATGCGATAAGGCAATATTTTTATTAGTTCTTAAAATGGGGTGAAAAATGAACATGGATTGTGTAGTGATAGGATTGCAAGGAGAAATTTATTTCGAACTCTGATATAGATTATGTTGTATCATCAAAATTTACATAGAACGAAATAACCGTGCAAAAGGTTAATTAAAAAAGTAAATGAAATTCTACTTTACTGATTAGAATATGTCGAATGGGGTAAAACTATCCGGCTAAAAAAAAATAGTTTAGTTTATTGTACCTTTGAAATCCGCACTGTAAAATATTAAGTTCAGAGGTATAGAGTGAACTGTTGTTGGATTAAAAAGACTTAATTGAGTAAATTTAATTCTAAATAAATTGCCAAAAATATCTGTCCGAAACATTATAAAAACGTTTCGTATGTATTCGACTAAATTTTTGACTCTTTTAATAAAACTACCGCAATTTAATTGTTATTTAAATTTTTTATTTCATTATTGTAAATTTATTTTTGTATGTAAGTTGTGGTAAGTTTATTGAGCCGAACTGTATTAATAGAAATTATTTCGACTTATTTCTTTTGAACCCATTTTCGATGTCCGTTGTATTTGCGGTGACCCAGAGGATTCTAATATATAACGTCATTGTTGCTATGGTTTTTTGAGGCTTTCTGACGGTATTACCTGTTCAGTACAATTTTTTATTTTAATTTGCATCCAGACTGTGGGTCCTGTTTCGGTATTCTCCTTATTTCCATGTTAGAGATTTATTGCGGCTGAAATATTCTATAGAGGATTGTGAGATATATAGTTTTGTAACGTTTTCTTTTGAAACTAAAAATTTCGATGTCATAAAGAAGAATAAACTTAATATAGGAATTGAAGTGGTTGAGCTTTGTTAGATAGAAATTGACATACTTCCGAATATAATTCTACCCTTGTTTAAATGAACAATTTTTTATAGTCGAAAATAAAAAGTAGTTACTGAAGCTAAATCTAAACTGTATGATGGATTTGGAACAATTTCGTACTGTAATTCATTCAATTTTACTGTTGTCAAACCTGATGTATATGTAGACGTTATCTTGATGGAACAGCTAATTTTTCTTTGCTAAATGTGGTTGTTTTATCTTGATTTATTATAACTTGTGCCTCCAAAAAAAAACAGCTTTCTACTTAAATAATGTTTCCTGATGATTTTTTTGCTTTTGCTTTTTTGGCGCAATTGCACCAGGTTCTATCCATTATTTGGACTTATTATTTGTTTCTGGTATGTAGTAATGGATCCAAGTCTCATTAACAGTTATAAATCGACATAAGAATTCAATTGTATTACGCTGATATATTGCCAAAAGTTCCTCACAACGTTTCCAACGAATTATTTCCTTGTTTTATCGTAATTAGATTTTTCTTCATGAGAAATGCGTCTAACGCTAACTTTTAATATTTTTATGTCTCTCAAATATCTAAAATATTTTTATGTCTCCCAGCTCACGAACTTTTACTCCGCGATTTGTTACTACATCATGTAGTTTATTATTATAACTTCAATGGATGTAGCTGTGATATCCCACTTTTTTGTTTATCATTTACGCCTGTACGACCCCGTTAAAATTCAGCTAGCCAAAGCCGAATGATTTATATGGTTTTATTTATCCTTTTGGATATCGGTTGCTGATAAACCTTACAAAAAAGGATAATGAATTGCATCACGAATTTGAAATTTATCCATTATCTGAAAAGAACAAAAGTTAACTGATTAGATAAACAATTTGACAGATAGATTTTAAAATTTAAGACAGACAACATAAAAGGATGTAATTTGAAATGGAAATCATAAAAATTTATAATATTGACAAAAAGATGCTGTCACAGGAAAGTTGACAGCCTGCCCTCATAATATAACTAATCGGTACAATATATATCTTGTAGAATCTAGATCTGAAAGCTGGTTTTTCTATACAGACATTTATTTAGAGTCACTTTAAATGTACGATATTTTTCAATTGGCTCTGAAAAGCGACATTTTTTACTTGTTTTAGAAAAATGTATTTATATGATTAATTTGAATTAAGTTAATAATGTTTTTTCCTTAAAAAAATAATTTAAATATTTATAGACACTTCTTGATACAATATCTTGACCATGTTGTAATAGAAAGTATAAAAATCTCAATAAAGATGAAATATTTATGTATAACAATCACTTAATTACTTCATAGCTTTAATTGAATACAACCTAATAATTGTCAGTCTCCCAATACTAAAAAAATTGAATTAATCTCATTATAATTTTATTCAAGTTACAAAATCAAACGATTCAAATATTAATTTTATTTTTTTATATTTTTTGATTATCACAATTTTTAAATCAAAACAAAAACCAGATGGATAATAAAAAAGTTTATTTGTGATTTTCTCTATTCTAAATGTTTATGTATATTACACCATCGGGAATGATTTTGAGGCTCAATTGATGTTTACACAAAATTGTTCATTTTCTTGGACCATTTATTCGAACATAACAAACTATTAAATACGATACCTAAAAACAAAAAAAAAAAACAATAACAATAATGAAAATTAAAGTAAAAAATTGTATAATCGAAAGTGAGATTTTCTCTTTTATTAAATTTTTTGTTAATATTGTTGTTGTTATTTTTTAAAACAAAATGAAAGAAATGTAAAATAAAATGTTCTACATTATATAAGTGTCACTTCACACTACTACCATTATAATACTACTACTACTACAACTAGTATTACTAATATTAATATTGCTAGCACTGTCAAAGGTAATACAAGCCTATTTTTTTTTTTTTTTGTATATACTCTACAATTATATCTATTCTATATCCTTTTTGGACAAATTTTTCTAACTTAAAATATACTTAAATTGATACGTGTAGAATAAGACGTGTTCTATACTATAAAATTTTGTTTGTGTATATTAAGTACTAAATATAAAATAGGAAAAAAAAAATCAAATATTTTCAATACATTTTCTACTCACATAAAGGACATTATTTATAGTAAATTTTTTTTTCTTCATTTTTTAGTATTTTTATGGTTATGGAAAATCTTTGTTGGAGATTTTTTCCTTCTAAAATTTTTTTATTTTCCGTTTGTTTTGTTGGTTTTGACTTTTATTGCCCTTTCACATTTTGCAAAAGCATTCAACTATTTTTCTATCTAGTCTTCTTAGTATAGTTTCTTAACTAGTCTATTTAAATATGAATATGTGTCAACTACAGTTACGAACATAAGATTGAGTATACTTTGCTGAAAAATAATATTATTAGATTAAAATGTAAAAATTTGGTATAATTTCATACAGCCAATTTACCTTTATTTTCAATGTTGAAAATTGGATTTAAAGATAGATTTGAAACAAAATCAAAGCATAATTGGAATTTGGAAAACAAAAAAGAGATGTGGAAAACACAAAGAAAATGTTCAGGGTCCAAGGTAATTCATAACGAACTTTTTTACAAGTGACAGTTGAATAAATATTTTCACAGGCTACATAAATCACAGATAAATAGTGTGTGCGGACATTATGGTTAAGTAGGGTAGTAAAATTTGATGCAAATAAGATCCTACTTCATCTTAAAAAGAAATTTATACAATCAGATAAGCTATTATTCAATTTAGTGAAAAGTGTATCGAGATTTATTTACTTTTATGGATAGATTTTACAATATGCGTATAATGATAAGCTTCAATTTAGTTGAATTATTTGAATAAATTATTGGCGATGTACATACTATACGTAAGTGAGTTCCATTTCTCATGTTTATTGTTATATTCGCACGAGTACGTATTAGGTAACTAGGTAGGTAGGCGTAACTGAAATCGACACGCTTAGCCCAAAAAAGTTCATTTTAATACAAAGGAAAACGTTAATATCAAATTCAACCTTAAAAAAAACAACAACTTGTCTCTGACATGTACCTAAGTATGATATATTGAACAAAATCGCTAATATTTTTATGCGCTTAATGATTTTTTTTCACAATTTATTTTTTTACAATCTTATTTAGGCTTATCATCGCTTTTATAATTTTTGTAGGAATATGACTTAAAAATTTCTAATCTAACTTTAATAACGCACACAAAATATCGCTTTATCAAAACGAAAATTATTTCAAAATGTTTCATAAATTGTGCCTGCAACTGTTATATATATGTATATGTGTTTGTTTGTTTATAAAATCAATAGTAAATATCCTTTTTTTTAGACACAATAAAAAATTGCTCAGGTGTTTTTAACAAATTTTTTATGGTTTTACTATCGTAACAATTTTGTTCTTTTCTTTTTTACTTTCTATTGCTTTTGTCTTTGGTAATCCTTTAATAATGATACACGAGTATTGATAGATAGCATGTGATCTTGGCAAAATACAAGTGTGGATAGGAAAATATGGAATTATTTTAATACAAATTGGATAATAAATAAATATGTACTTAGAAAATATTATAGACCTTTATATATGTATATATATATATTTAGATACAATATTTAATAATAATTCAATGGGATTAGAATTTAGGGTAGTTTTTAAGAAGATATTAGAATTTTTGTTTTTTATTTTTTTAAATAATTTTCAAATTAATGTTATTTTGTATGATTTTATAGGTCTATTATATGGTATATCAAATGTATCTATAATGTATATTATAAATTCAAACCAATTTAGATTATATGGATTTGATTTTGGGATCAATTGCTTATATTCGAATTTAAGTTTATTTAAGCAAAAATATGTACATTGGATAAATATGAAACTGATTATATTAGAATTTTGGAAAGCTATACAAATTTTGGTAAAAATCAGTTGATTTTCAGAGCTGGCATATAAGATCAAGAAGTGCATTTTTTATGATAGCTCTAACTCAAATTTTAAACTATTTACTTATATATTTTTTTTTTCTGATATACTTCACTTGGGATCATATAACAACTAGAATTGATACTTTAATCATATTCCGTTTGCATCTCTTCAGTAAACAAATTTTTACCTTCCCCAAGTTATATAACAGTTTAGCCGTTGCATCGATTTACTCCAAGTATTTTTTGGTTGATAATTTTATCTTGAGCATTTCAGTCTAGGTATAGGTATAGGTAAATCAAATACCCTCAATTTGATGACTATATATACAATTAAATTTTTCTTGTATTTTTATCTTGGCTAGTTGGCTCGTATTGAAAGTCTAGTGTACATCTTTAGTGAATGAAGCAAGTATTTCTATGTCAATTGCAGATTCCGTAATATTTAGGGTATTTGTAACATTCACAAAATATATATTCCATATATTTGAGATATCTTGCGGATATTTGTATATTTGGTTATTGTATCTATTGTATATTTAGGTATATTTGACTTAATAAAATAAAAGCAATAAAAATGTCAACAACGTGTAGGTAGTTATAATTTAAAATTTATTAGAAAACCTTATTTATTATTCAAATGACAAGAATTATTGATGATATGTTTTCTTGTTCAAATATTAATGAGCTAGTTTAGTATAATAGGTCTATTTGTCTATTTAAGATATTTCGTTGTAAACGAAACCTTTAATTTTCGACTCTTAGAAGTATTTAAATTTTTCTTTGAATTTTTCAACGTAATAAAACAAACAAAACGAATAAATTGCTTTAATAATAATAATTTTTAATATATACTCTGGATTTCATTATTTAATTAATTTTAAACAAAAAATAAATTTCAACTGAAATCAAATTATTAAAGTAATATTTTTGTGTTTGAATTTTCATTTTCCCTTTAATATAAATTTTCCTAGCAAATTTTCATATCATAATTATTATATTCTATAAATATTCTTCTATCTATCAGTTTCATTAATCTTCTTTTTCACAACGTATACATACTTTACACATACACATTCCCACTGATAATAACTTTTTATAATAATCAAAAATAATTATATTTTATGACCGTATATAATATTATGATGTGCATTTGGAATTTATTTCGCGACTTACTTTTGTATTTTATTTTTTGTTGTTTTTTTTTTTTGCTTCTCATAATATGATGATGTGATAATGATAATGTAATCATTCATCATCGTCATCAGTAGTAGCAGTACCATCAGTATTATTATTATTACCATTAACATCGCTACCATCTACCAAAATGTCAGATCAAAGATCAAGCATAATTTTATTCACAGAAATTGACATAAAAAAAAACAGAACATAACGAAAACAAAAAAATAAATACGAAAAAAGTAAAAACCAATTCGAATGCGAATACGAATGAAATAATTACACACATGACCAGTAAAACTCTAAACATTGAAACGATAAATAAAGAGGAGGATACATGAAAATATAATGACACCATTGAATTCGAATACAGTGTACATCAATAGTGGGTGTGTTTTTAAAATTTAAATTATAAAAACTGATTTTGCCTTCTTTACTGCGTCTGTTAATCGTTATTTCGTAGACTATGGTATGTATTTTGCCATTCATTCCACAACTTAACTAAATATATTCATCCATTGTTACCATAAAATTCAAATATTTAAAATTCAAATGTACAATAAAATTAGCGACCAAATTTATTAGGAATATTATATCGGTTTTGACTCTTCTGAGGGAGATGGTGTAGCCGCGTAGGGCCTAATCACTATATCATTAAAATGCATAGTATTCCTAGCTTTCCAAAAATGTATATGTTTAATGGCACATCTTAATAATTTAGGGACGAAAAGGACTTGGAAGTATTCTTGTTGTTTTAATATTTTTGTATATAAACTGTTATATCTGTTGATCTATTAGATATATAATCAGTGATTTTATCTAGTAAGATAATGGTCTGCAGCATATTTTACCACTTATTTATTTGATGATGATTGGTGCTGCCGTTATGGAGATATTAAAGTTCAAACTAGAAATTTTTTTAAAAATCGTTCTTTAAAAACCAAATATCTCAAAATTTTACGATAAAACCTATCTTCAATATTTAAACACCTTTGAATAATGTTTTTATTTTTTTCTTTAACTCATACATACATACTTTATGTCTATATCAAATAGTTTAGATATAAGCATTTATTAAAAAAAATGTTCTTTTTTTTACTCTTTTTCTATATAAAACTAAGAATGTGCTTTTTATGAAGTAACAATCTTCGGAAGTAATTGTTACACCAGCTTATAACCAAATCACTGTATCGGAAGAATAATTGGTGTTGCCGACTTTTAAAATATATATCTTATTTAATAGAATCCCCTCAGTTTTAATGTTTATTAAAACTGTTTCTGTTACAGAGTATTTTTTAGTAGTTTCAGATATGAGCAGGACGTATGTAGTGAGCACTAATTATCTAAGTATGCCAAAAACACTATTAAATGCAATACTGCACAATACTATTATAATTAAATTTTAAGAGGCAGGCCAAAATCAATATGGCTGTAGGATGTCGAGGACAATACTGTCCAAATATTGAAATTAACTCATGGAATTGGATTTGCTCAGAATGGGGCTCATCCCACACTATAAGACCAATCGGTGATGATGATGGTTATGATGGGTCGATTATTTAAAAATTTAATAATTTTTAATGGTATTATGGTACTAAGATTTAAAGAGTTCTTTGATTAAGAAATTTGTTATCAAACGTTTTAAATTTATTTTATTGCGTTGCTACTGAATTTACTCCAATTTTTGGTGTGCCCATTATTTGAATTTTTATTTCTATTTTTCAATCGATTCGAATAAGTTTATTTTTATTTTGTAATTGTTGTTTCTTGTGAAGTGAAAAATTTTATTTAAATGAAATATGAATCATCCGAAAATATTATCTTAATTGCAAAATAACACACTCTCCAATTACAGTCTGTTTTACCTTCAGTCAACAAATTCATATCAAAGGCAGTTTATTGCTTTTTATATGTGTATATTACCACTCATGGAGTTCCATATGAATGTCGATTTTGCTTTTATTTTTTGAAGACATTTTTAATTTGTTTAACGTATATGGTGAATCGATCCCCTTTTCTTTCATCTTGTCACAATATACCCAAATAATTTCATCGTGTCACAATATACCAAAGTATCTACTATAGGAACGCTAATAAATTCCGTGTGTCTGTCATTATAAAACATTTATATGTCAGAGGATAGAATAGATAGCATGAGCAAAATAACTTGAGAGCTTTCATTATATTGTATAATATTTTATAGAAGTCCTTTGAAATTTGATTCAATTATGCTTTTTTAATTAAAATTCATCATTCACAAATTTTTATTACATACTGTATTTGAACACACACATTTACGTAATAATTAAAAACTAATTTTCTATAATAATTTCTAATTATTATATAAAATTCCAAAAATATTCCCATGTCATATATCACACAATCCCACCACCCATGCAATTTGGTATCATCAATTTTAAAATTTTTGAATATTTCGTAATAATTGAATGAAATAATTTAAAAATTATAACTAAGATAATATGACCGTAAGCTATTTTTTAATAATAGTAGAAAATAAAAACATAAAATAAAAAAATGAGTGTTATAAAACTAAAATTGAAATAAAATGACACAACACTCAACAAGCAATACATTGTGACAGCAATATTGTGGTTTTGCTTTTGGGCTAAACATTTTTAACAACTCATATAATATATATAATATATATATATATATATATATATATCATATACATACTAACACATATGCAAATATAGAATATTAATTGGAAATTGATTTTGACAGGTTCAATTTTGTAATATAAAATTTTATAATTAATGAATTTTATGCCGTAAGACTTTAGATTAGGTTTAACTGTTATTATTTTTATTATTATATTATTGTTTTGTTTTTTTTTTTTTTTAATTTACATTTTCAAAAATACTGAAATCATTCAAATCATAAAATTATGACTAATCTCTGGATGATTATATACATGTAAAATAATCAAACTTCAAATAACGTTCGAGAATTTACACCCATTTGGGTGGTTCTATACGCAGTTGACACGTTTTTAAATGTAGGAGGTGAATTGAAATAACAAGAAGGAGATAAACATAAAGATAATAAATAGGTACATTTTAAAATATGATATAATTTTACAACCGCTACTGCTACTGTAATCCCTCCTACGAAAAGAAAATAACGATGACCATGTTGGCTATTTCGCATAAGAAATTAATCGTTTAATTGACATAAAAAAAGTTATTTGTCTATCTAATTTTCTAATAATATGAAATTTGTCTATTTAAATATCTATATTTTCCAAAAATATTTAATTTTTTTTTTACTCTTATTTTTCTGCAGTTCAGTATTTGGTAATATTTAGAATTAAAAAAAATTTCTAAAGGCCATTTAAAAAATTGAGCAATTATTGGTACTTGGTATCGATTTGTTTTGGAAAATCAAATTTATTTAAAAATTTATATGAAGTTTGAGAAGATCTGTTTATAATTTTGAAACTTATTTGTTTTTTTTTTTCAATTTCTTTTCAGCCTTTTCATAAACATTATGTACGTAAAATCGTCCAAGATTTGGATATTCTATTAGAGATTGACTATTATCTTGCGATATTACTGTTAGCCTTTGGTCATCTATTTGTAATCGAATTCATGTGATCATTTTGGTATTTTATTTAATTTTTAACCCATCCTATGTAATGGTATCAAATGGCATAAGCTCTAAAAACATAATTTCACATGTTTTTCAAGGTGAATCGTACCAGATAGTTCCATATGGTACCAGACAATTTCAGCGAAAGTATACGCTTCGTGGAGAACGACCAAGGACAGATTTGAATTCCCAAGATAGAAATTAAACAGTTTATGAAGTTGTGATATGTAAATTAGAAAAAGTATGTCCTGCAGTTATTGGGCTAATCCATCAAACCATATCAAAAGTCCTGTACACACCTGATGAACTGTATTGCTTAACAATCGATTTATGATGATGTATCTTACAATATTTCTTTACGTTTGCATTTCTGCAGTACAAAAATTATTTTTTTTTTTACATATTAAGGTCAAACCTGGTTACTTCTGCGTATGCCAGAATTGGACAAATGTATTTTTAGCATATTTTAATTTTAGCCGATTCCTGGATTTATTCCATACGGTTCATGGATATCGGTTCATGGATTTATTTGCTCTAAATGTTAAAAATGTTCAAACGACATGGCATTTTTTTTGTTTTGTAGACCCAATTCTAGGTTTTGTTTTTGCGGTGTCTTATGCTTTGTAAATATATCAATTCCGATGTATGTGAATGTTATTATTTGTTCCACTATATTGTCATTGAGATCTAGTCATTGCATCTTATGATTTCATAACAGTGGTTTTCGTTTTTAGCACAGCTATAACTAAGTTGTATTTTGGTTATCTTGAGCATAACTTATGTATGTAGTACCTTTTTGAACTATTTCGAGCTTCAGAAATTATATATCTGTGAAATGTTTGCTTCTAAGACCTATTTTAATTAATTTCTAATTACGATATTTGTATTTTATATTGTAAGGACTTTTTTTTCCTTTATATTAACATTCACAAACTCAATACAATTTTAGTGTTAGCTATAGATTAAAATAATAGTAATAATAACAAATATCAATTAATATTGACCAACTTTTATTTAATAAATAAATATAAAAAAAAAAAACAAATAGTAAGTCCTTTGGTAATTAACATTTTTTTTTATATTTTTATGTTAACTCCCATCTCAATTTAAAAATTTAATACAAAAATCATTTTATAACTTCTCCCATGTACCAAATAAATTACGATAAAGCCAAGAAGAGTATTCTTATCGGATATAATGTAACAAAAATTAGAATTTAAACAAATTAAATCCCATAATTTTATAAAATATGTACCATCTCCATATAGTATTATTAAAAAAATACATATATACATAATATTATTTCATGGCATATACAAAATAATAAAATTACTGATAAATACAGCACCTCTTAAAAATTTATGTCACTAATATCATTGAAATGTAGTAATATCATTTTTTATAGTATCTATATATACTTTTACCGCCCTATGAATGCTCCACACTTATTCCAACTTATTCAGTTCAGGACAATGAATATGATGATGTTTTAGGTCAATGATTGAGTTTCAGGCCTATGATGATGATTATGATGATGAAATCTACTCTTTACTTGTACATGTGATGAAATTTAAATGATTCAATTGAAAATTGTAAATGGAATTAGTTACCTATCTATGTGTAACTGTGATAAACGTAGCAGTTATAGCCTACCAAAAATTCCAATAATAAAAAAACAAAAATTTCAAATGTTAATGGAAATTTTAGAGTAGAAACTAAACATGATTATTGAACAGGATATAAACTAGAATAATGAATTAAAATAGTTTATTACCTACAGGAAATTTTATACATATATAATATTCATATATATAGTATGTATATATGTATAATTTTATCTTATTTTATTGAAGTTATAATTTTTGTTAATAATTTTTACGAAAGTAGATTGATAATTTTATACGAAAATATTATTTGTACTGAGCGATTTGAATTGAAAGTCTCTAAGAGAGCTCTATTTTTGGGTTAAATCTAATAATTTTAAGCAAATTTTTTCCAGTCGGTTTGGGTTGAATTATTTTGGATTTAGATTTTATTCCGTGTATTTTGTGGTTATTTCAATTTTATTTTATGTTGTAATTTCCTATCTAGTTTACCCCACAGTAAAAGAGCTTGATTAACTTGCAATCTATATTTTATTGAACGTTGTAATATTGCTGTCTGCCAACGTATAAATACTGAAAATTAGCAATACTTTGTATTTTTAATATAGTCATTTATCCATGATCTTATCCGAAGATATATCTGATAATAAAATTTAAATATTTAATTTTTGGTTATTCACCTTAGGTTGAACATTTTTTACAAGTGTTTAAATCGTATTGAGTATAAATTTCTGTCCCAAAATGTAATATCAAAAAATTTTCAACCTACCATCTTTCATATATTCTGAATAGCCATACGTGTCGTATGTCTAATATGTATATAGTTGTACATTGACTAAAATGAGTGAACCAACAGAATTAATTGAAATATTAAATATGAGAAAAACCATCAGTAGAGTAGAAACATAATTCGATAATAATTTCAACTAAAAAATAAATGAATTTTGAGAATTTTATTGAAATTTTAAATTTAGCTGAATTGAAAATGGTTATTTGTAGTAAATTTTGTTATTGTTATTTTTGTTTGTTTTTTGTTTAAATATAATGTGACCAATTATTATATATGTATTTAAAAATTTAACAAAAATAAAATTAAATTAATATATATAAGTGTATAAATTATGACATAAAATATTTAAATTTTTAATATTATTAATTTTATTTTTTCAATATACATAATTATTACTGGTAATATAATTTTAAGGTTAATGTGTTAATTTTAAAAAATTGACAGTCATTAAAGCTGAAATGTACCAAAATAAAAATTTTCAAAAAAACCAAAAAATTAAATTAAATGATGGTGAAAATAAATTTAATTCCAAAATAATTAAATCAATTCAATTTAGTTGTGGAAATTCAATTTAAAATTAAAAATTAAATGAATAAAAATTATTTCCTCTTAATCTATATTTTAGATGATAATTACTATAATAATATCTATATTGTTATTTTGTTTCAGATATAATAAGAGATATGATGGTTATTTTTTTTTGTTTTTGTATTTAGAATTCATATTCGGTATAAATATCGAAAGGTAAAATATCGTATACTAATAATATCGGACCCAAAAATATCGATAAATTCATATCGATAAATTATTGAATACGTTAATCTAATTACAAAGAAAATCTGAAAAATAAATAATAAAATTTTGATGCTAGTTTTGGATTTTCAGTGTTTCTTTATTTTAATTTTTCATTTATTTAAAACAATAAAATATTATTAATATTTATTTTTATTGTACTTGTAAAAATTTCCAGCTTTCTAAAAGCAATAAATTTCAAAAGAGTAATTTGTTTGATTGATCAAGATTCCTCCATTATATTTCCAGCTATTGAAAAAAGCCGTTCTACTGGAACGGATGTTGTTTGTATCGATACATATTTTTTTTGCTATTTTGCTAAGCTCAGGATGAATTTAGGAATAAGTGGTCTAATAAGTGAGTGGATCAGTATTTAAATCTAATGTTAGTTAGTTGTGATATTGCAATAGTGCAGGGAGCATTACCTCCCTGCTGACATATATTTTGGAAAACTTGTTCTGCTACTTGAACTAGTTTTTGGTGAAACCCCAATAAATTAAGTTCATTTTCAGTTTTGATAGATATATTTTCACTACACTACCTACTAGTTTGTACAAGTAACATACAAATTTTTCAATGCTTTAACTGATTATAAATAACTTAACTTTGTTTGTTTTGATTTTTGTATACCGAACAAATTGATGTTTAAAAAAAAAAAAAGGAAAGGACTAAATAAATATTTCTTTTTCTAAAAAAATATTTTTTCCGGCTTTATTAAAAAAATATTGAAAAAATATCGATAATTATCGCAATATATCGAAGCATACTTTATCGATATTTTTTGACATATGCCTCGATATGCAGAATAATCAATATTTATTGAACATCCCTACTAGGTATTGTATATTGGCATTCTATAACACGCTGGGTGGCGCAGTAGGTAGAGCGCCTGTCTTTTAATCGAAAGGTCCCAGGTTCGATTCCCGAGGGAAGCAAAAAATGCTTTCTGGATTTTTCGACCTGGTCCAGTACCCTTTATCATTGGGATAAAATAAATGATAAATAGTTGAGAGTTTTGGTTATCACTTAAAATAAAAATGGAAATATGCTATTATGAAGGCGAAGTACTCTACAATAGATATAGTTTTCCACATTTAAATTAGTCTATACCACAAAAATTCTACAGAAAAAACTATTGTATGTGATTGTGTATTCCAAATCTCTGTTTAAAAGCAGTTAGGGTGTTCATCCCATAGACTTGGAATTATATAAAAAAAAAACAAATATCGATCGACGCATTTTTAGTGCAAGTACATAATTTACTGTAGCCCATCCAAGAATATTTAGAAGGTTTAGTTTCTATTAATTCATATTTACTTTATGGGATTAAATGCAAAAACAAATTCAAAGATTAAATTTTTGTATATTAAGTATATAAATTAAAATAAAATAAAAACTCATGCACGCAAATCTATCACTTCCTGACCATATAGTGTAGTAATTTTCCACATATAATTAGCCAGTAATTTGATAAATACATGCTCGAAAACCATTTTAGACATTGCACTATAAACCGTACTTAATTAAGCAAGAAAAGATGTTTCTACCTAAGTTACATGTCGCATTAAATTTTACGCTTTAATCTCCTAAGACCTGAGTGATAAGATTGCTATTTACCAGGATGTATTTCCAATTTACTTTTATACTTTATGCAATATTTTGATCATGTACTGTACTGAAGGAACCTGAAAATCGTTGTGAATTAAACTATTTGGCACGGACCACCGAGCATCGACCACCGTTCTTAAAACTTTGTTCTGAAACCTTTGAAATACATCAATGTTGCATTTATAACATTGTACAGCAATACCTTATTTTCCAATGACAATCCAGATCTTTTACCCATTAACCAATATGGACTTCTCAGCTTTTGTCGCAATTAAATGACTATATTCTTCAGTGTAAATGTTAGGTCTGGGTTGACTTATTTTCATTAAATTTTATTTTCCAACTGTGAACGCAACTTTGAATTTGATTGAGATTCCGTTGTAGGACATTTGAAACCCGTAATGGATCGATGTCTGAAGCCATGGTTACTGCATCATCAACAAAAGTTGCTTCTTTCTCATATGATGTCGTTAAGATATCTACAGTATAGACGACATAGAGTGTGGGTCCATGAACGCTTCCTTGGGGCTAATCAGTTTGTTTAATTAATTTTAAATTTAAGCTTTTTGGAAAATTGAAAAAATTTTACCATAATAAAAATATTTCTTTTCATAACGTTGATAAAACATTAAATATTGATAATTCTTGAACGTGAGGTAGGTAGTGGTGGCTGCCGACAGTACGCCGACACATTTTGACCATTAATTGTGATACAAAGTATTTTAGTGTCATTTGCAGCCATACTACAACAACACAAAACTACATGTGGGACAATAGAAATTCCTAACAAAAGGAATGGAATTCTACAAAAATTTTACATGGATGTACTTTGAAAACCAAAATCTTTGATCCTCTAAAACACAATATATCTGTATCTATATGTAAAATTATTTTGCGACTATTTTGTAAATTTTAACGGCCATATTTTTTACAGAGACAATACCTATCTAATCCAATTATATCATAATAAACTTATTACATTTTACCTAATTTATATATGTATATAGACTAAAACTTTCAAATCTCAGTTAAATTCAATTAATTTATAATTAAATATAGAAAGTATATCTGTTGTAATAATAATTTTATTTTTCCATTATTTAATTATATTATTTTTCATTCTTTTTGAACAACCCAAAATTTTGGATATTCATATAATTTATGGTCATCATCAATTTATTACTATTTATCGCTACTATTCACACTTAATTGAAAACATTGTTTATAATTTTGAAATTTCTACATTGTTTTTAAATTTAATTTTTATTATTTTATAAAATAATAACAACAAAATAGAAAATACCAAATACCAATATCATATGTATTTAAATTTATGTCACTAACACTATATATAATATATTTTAAGAATGACATTCATTATAGAACAACACATAAAATTAGTATTCATTAGTTATATTGTGTTATCCTTTTTATATAATAATTCAATGTTAAAAGTTTATAGTAGTCACTTGAATCTAAAAATTGTATAGGTACATGAGTTTGCTGTTCATCTGTATCCTACTTATATTATTTTGTGTGTGCTTTGAAGTAGCTTAATTTAATTTTATTTAATTTCCAGTCACATTTCTATTTACCATCTCATTAGCATACCAGTGTTTTTTAACTTTAATTTTTTAACTTTTTTTTTTTAATTTAATTTTTTTTTATTTTTTGTATTTTTACTTTTTTATTTATTATTGTGTTTTTTTAAAAAATTTGTTAACAGAACATTCGGTTTTTACACTTAAAACAGAACTATTAAAACTGTCATATTTTTAAAAACAAAAAAGAGAAGAAATAATTTTGAACATAATTTACTTATCAACCGAAGCATTTACAACAGGAATAGACAACCTTTTGTTTTTTGCTGATTTTTTTTTAAAAAGGCAACATAATGAACATTGCATAATATTTAATATGTATAATTTACATTAAACAAAAAATGATTGCTTAAAAAACGTGGATAATTATTTTGTAGAAAAATGTTTAATACTGAAAGAAATAAATAGTTGAAAGAGAACAGTGTGTGTTATACGGCAAAAACATTTAAATTTAAAACATTAACATTAAATCGTTATCTTAGGTAAATGACAAAAATAGGCAAATGTCAACAGAGTATGATAGAGAACTGAACTTTAAAGAACACCAGTCCTAATACCTTCACGTCGGGGTCACCAAAACAAATTATTATATTTTTAATAATTATATTACAGCTATGTTTTTGTTTAAAGTATAGTATTCGCCTAAACGCCAGTACCTTTTAAAAGAGCGAACATTTTTCGGCGTATACAAAACCATAAAATTTTTAATACACTTTTTACTATAATATTTTTCCTTTTTTTGTATATTCAAATTACTAACACTGTTTTAATTTCATTTCAAAAAAAGATTCATTATTAGAGAATTGGAGAATTCAGTTTCCGCCATCTAGTTTTTGATAGATAAGTTTCATTTTCAATCTATAAACATTTTCAAGTCTGCTCATAGAAGAATACTACGGTTTTTTCACTACCAACTATCAACGAAAAAAAATAATAGAAATTTTATATAAGATTGAACATTTCGTTTTCGTTTCACTGTGGGTGAATACTATACTTAATGAAACACTTTTAGTGAGTATATAACTAAAAATGGGACCAATAAATGTCGTTATTCCATTTTATTTAACTTTCTATTTATTTAATTCAAAATTAACAAAAATGAGTTTAATTATTTTTCTATCAATTAATCGAATCAAGAAAATTGAGCTAAATTACTATCATTTACAGAGAGTTTCACAATAAATTAGAAATTCATAAAAAATATTAAAAATTAAAAATTAATATAAATAGACAATAAAAAGATGTTGATTGATGAAACGAAATTAATCAGAGATTATCGGATGTAAATCCGTCAGGTAAGACCCGAATCAAACGATTCCCTTGGAAGTTTTTAAATTCAATTAGTAAAAAATGATCGTATACCTCATAACTTGGTATTTAGAGAAAATACCACTATACTTAATTGATATATTCAGGTCTACAACATTACAGATTCGAGTCACTAAAGTTGTGCATTTTGATGTTCAGTTATTCGCTAAGGCAAGTCATTAGATCACCATCAGTGGATTGATGTAATCTAAATCCATATTTTGATTATCGATAATGATGCCCTTGTAATTAATTGTATCTAATTTAAGTTATTTATGAAATAGAATTTTATTTAATTTTAAATATTACTGAAATGTCAGTTAATTAATAATTAATTTGAATCTTTGAAATATTCATAATAGTTATATATATTTTTTTTGTATCTTTATTCTGTACAAATATCTTCACTATTAATAAAAATATTGAGTACAATATTTGAGAGAGTATTTGGCAGGTATCTATCGGAACATGTCAAATGATATTTATTTATAGAAACTCTAAGTAAATCTGGTTTTTAAATACAGTGATCTAAAATGTGTTTGACTATACGTTTCAAGACTATACGCTTGCTTGAGACTTCGTCAATGATTAGTTGAGGCGCAAATGAATTTGATTGAATTTTCTTTTTTGTTAAGTTATTAACAGATGAAATATTTAAATCCAAGCTTATTTTGAACTGAAAGTGTTTAATTATTTTAATGTTGGAGGAGTTACTATAGGTACCCCTTAATCATAGCATAATAATATTTAGTGTAATAAATTCGAAAATAAAATTATCGCTTTGACTGATTCTAATATTCATTTTAACTATTTTTTGCAACACAATGCGTTTGAATTTTATTAGTGTGATATTTTCCGGAAAATAGTATAATAATAGAGAAAGCCATTTTCTACATTTTGATAGTAGAGAGTTGAGACTATACAAAACTTTTACAAATTTTTTTCCCTAAACACTAAATGAACGTTTACCCTACCATGTAAGAAAAACTCATCACAAAATCAAAAGTGCAAATTTTTGCGAAGCGTAAGTGAATTGGTATCAAAATGTATCAAAAACGTATCGCAAAACTGTGTTGCAATATAATATATTTCAAATTGACATTGCGTCATTTATTTTTTGCTTTAAAATTTGAAAATTTGCGAAAGTTGAAATTATTTATTCGTAAGAAAAATTAAAATCATTTTAGATTTAATGTGAAAATAAGTTGAAATAAATTAAAAAAAATGAACTGTATAGAATTATATTTAAGTGATAGTTTGTAAATGTGCTTAAAAATATTACAATTTTTTTTTTTTTTTTAATCTATTAAATATAAATAAAATATTTTTAATTTACGAATTAATCACGTATTTTACTTACATTTTAAAAATATTTTCATAAAAAATTAACAAAAAAATGTGAAAGTAGCATTCTGTGGTAGTTATGATGCTATTGCCCCGAATGCAAATATTTTTGAAATACGTACATGGTACCCTTTTTTGACATGCTAAAGTAGCAATAGATGGTAGCCTACAAGCCTTCTGCATTAATAAATTGAACTTCAAAAACTGTATAAAACAATAATAATTACAAAAATTAAATATTCATGGTGTGTATGAAACACTCAATAAGAACTTAATTTTTAATGTAAACATTCAAATCACAACTGCAATTCTGATTTTTAAACTAGCTAAACCAATTTCAACAAGAGCTAAAATTATTTACATACAAATGAAAATGAAATTGTATTTACTTTTCAAATGATATTGTGTTCTTTTCTCACACGACTTATTCCTATCAATTCTCTCAAATTTATCTTACAACGCAAAAAAAATAATATAAGATAAAACTATAACTGGTGAATGCTACATCAATATGGTTCGAAGATTTAATGTTGATAGTTTGTACAATTCTGACACATAGAATAATTATTTTTTTGAGGGAGTTAAGAGGTTGATTATTCCTGCCTGTATACTTCTAACATCTAACGTATGTTGAAAATAAAGTTTGCAACAAAGATAAAAAAAAAAAAAAACAATATTAAATTTTATTTTTTTTGCTATTTTTGGAAGAAAAAAATAACCAAACTAACAAAATAGAAACTGTCTCCATAGTGTCAAGATTATAAATATTCATAACATGGAAAAAAAGAAGAAAAAATTAAAGAATTTTGGAATGGTGAATATTTTTGGTTGAATACTGCAACTGTATTTGTAATAAAAAAAAAATTTTGTTTACTCGGCATTATGTCATTTACTCTGGTGCAATGCACAATTATTTTTTTTTTTTTGTGAGAGGAGAGGATTTAATTTTTTTTATTTTTTCTTATTGTTATATTTTTGCTCTAGAATTTTTTTGGTACTTTTACTACATATTTTTAAATATATATAAACTATCCATATGTTTTTTTTTTATTATTGTTGTTATAGTAGTTATTTATTTAAATTTTAATTTCTGTGTAAATTCTGGCAAAAATAAAAAAACAAATAAAAAAAAAACAAAAAAAAGGACTTTAGTTTGAAGTGGTAGCAAACTTAAAAGTATTGAGGGTAACAAACTTAAAAGTAGTTTAGACCTAAAAAAAAACTGTGTAATTCACGTTTTAAACAAGAAGATTTTTTTTGTTTTTTTTTTTTTTTTTTTTTTTCATTAAAATGATGTTAGATATTTTGAAACTTGTTTGATAATTGAAAATTTGTTATTTATGTAAATAAAAATGGATCGTGTGAAAAGTAGTGAGTGTAGGTCCTGTTATTCGAAATTATTTTTGAAAGCCAGAAGAATTACTGTTGTATGTACCACTCTATTACAAAAAAGTTGACCTATATCTTATTTGTATTTTAATCCGTTCCAGTTCTGGAATAATGATTTCTTATTTCCTTTTCATTATTCCCAGTAGATGCAATATATAAAATCAAATCTTTTATAGATAGTAATTATTACCTACACAACATTTTTTATTGTTGTGATAAGTATAAAGGTAGGCCAACTTTCTTGCAATAGAGTAGTATATATTTTAATTGATAACGATCTTGTATATGCAAATAAAAGATACGCATGCAAAAGATCATTAGAATCCGTTAAATTTCCCGAAGAGAAGACTGTATCGACTTGTATACACTAAAAACTCCTCCACTATCGTTTCTTCGTAAGTGATAGTTTAGAAGTCTGAAATCAGATAACTATAAAAAACGGATGAATAAATAATCATGTATTTAGTGTTAATTGTGTGTACTATTGTTTAAAGTAGGACTGGAAAATGTTTTAAGATACAAAGTTGAACCGAAGATGCGATGACGGTGAATGATAAAACAATGTCAAATAGAACATTAGACGCAGTACCATACTCATAAAAGTTATAGGATACCTGGCGAAAGAAAAAAATTTGGGTTTAATATAGAGCAGAATGAAAGAAAGTTGTAAACGAGGTTTAGGAGCAGCGTTAGCTGTAGGAACTACTGATAATGATGAGTAGGTCAAATTAAGATTTTCTCAGGTTATTCTCCTTTCTCATTGATTCGTCTATTGTTTTTTCATAGTCTATCACCGCTATTCTAAAACTAAGGGCCGTGACCCAAAAATGGCTAGCCAAATATTTTACGAGGGTTGCAAGACGGATGAAAGATTATCATAATTTTTGTTTAATTTGTGAAATGAATGAAAAGTAAATAACTGATTATTCTATTGATAGCCTTATGATTTTTATAATATTAATTTAAAAAGTTATGTTACTTATTAAAAAAGATATTTGCCTGCCATAGTTTTTTTCCATTTATTTTATTCACAAAATCAAACACCATGGCTTAAATTCGTTTACTCAAAGAACTAAGCACATCCATTACATTAATTGGAATATTAAATTATGTTGTTACATTAAATTGACCGTTTTTATCTTTATTTTTTGCTGTTTTTAATTTATTAAATAAATTAATTTATCATTAAAATAAATAATTAGCATTTCATACATGTATATCATACTATTTATCATTTACATAAAGTAAATCATACATGTATATCATACTATTTATCAAGCTAAGCTAAAGAAAGCTTATACAAAGGCAAAGAATCATAATGGATTCAATTTATACCGAAAACAAAATAGTATTTCTATCCTTTTTTAACCTATTTTTTGCGAATGTTAAATAGAGTACTCATAAGAGTCTTCTAAGACATTTTGCTGAAAATTAAATTAAATTTATACCGTTTTATACCTTTACATGTTGTAATTTTCTGTTTTATTTAACTCTAGATCTGTGTTGAAACACATAAACACATTACGAAATTTCAATCATCACCCATATTGTCTTAGACCCATTACACGTGATCGTGTAAAAATATCTCTGAAGAAATAGTTTTGTATTCTGTTAGACACACACAGACGCGGTACGTTTAAATTGGCGCAAGGGTAAATGTCAAAACTATCGCGTGAGTAATTTCTGTTAGATTTTTCATAGAACGCGATAGACATTTTTTATATCCTCAAAACGTTGCGCAAAATTATTTTGTATTTTTTGATAAAAAAAAATTGAATTAAATAAATAAATTAATTGTATAAAATAGTTAAGTAAAGATTAATAAACAATTTTTCGTTAAATTTCTTACATTATTATTAAAAATTGTGTTCTTATTTTTTTTAAAAAAAACCCCATCTTTGCTATTACTATTTTACAACAATTAGGCAGATATTATAATTTATATAGTATTATCTACTATAGTGTAATAATTTTATTAAAAATTTATATATAAAAAATATTTTAGAACTTTAAATTAATTCCACAAAAATATACTATAAAAAAAATTTATAAGGCATATTTTGTTTATATACTAAAAATCTTTTTTGACAATAAAAAATGGTCAGTACTACCAACATTATAAAATGTTCAATCACTACGCTTACAGAGTCTGGCAGAAATGCATATTCAGATAAACGTGACGTGATGCATTTTTTCACCGCGTCAGCGTTGGACCCATCGTGAATATAGGTGTGTATTTAAATTATAGTCGAAAAAGTAATCACATAAGATCAAATTTTTAATAGAATGTAATCATATTGTTCGAAAACTGGTACTTTCAAAAATACAAAACTGTTTCAACATATTGATCTCTTCCCAATTCTATTATTATTCTTAATCTATGTTAAACTAACAATTAAAAAAAATTTAATTATATTATTTTAATAAATTGAAAATGTGTTATAGAATATGAGTTCTGGTTCAAATTTGTTAATGCTAACTAGATTTCTATTGAACAATTTAATTTCATAAAATTTAAATTCTGCTTTAATAAATTCAATAAAAGCCCTTCATTGCCTGTATATGTATGTATGTATATAACTGTATCAAAAACAAAACCGTTACTTTCTATTTACATAAATTTTTCTCTATACATTAAATTCATGTAAATCTAATTTCAAATATGAATTTAAAGAAGAAAAAAAAAATGCCCCAGTGGTCATATACGCTTAAAAATTTCAAATGAATTTTTAAAATAGGCAACCCAATGCCAACGGCTAACATCAGATCGACCATAACAAAATAAAAATGTTTATGTATATATACATTTTATATCCTTTCAATCTAAATATTATTTATAGAAGGAAATATTTATAGCGATACGAGAGAGTGAATGAAATTTTATAAAAACGGAAAGAGACAAACAAAAAAAAAAAAAAAACTCGAAACAAAAATATTGAAAAAAAAAAAAATAGTGGGCAACTTTTTTAGAATTTTTAGAATAGAGAAAATCATTTTGTTTTTTTTTTATAGTTTTTTTTTTTATTTTTTAGTTTTTTTTTGTTTTTTTTCATTTTTGTAAGAGAAAAGTCTAATTTTCATTTTTAGCTGAAATCAATTTTTGATTTAAAAGTTTTTCGCCATTTTCTTTTTTATTTTCTATTTTGCTTGTTTTTTTGTGTCTTTTCTAAGGATTTGAGTTAAAATCTTGTTTGTGGTTTTGGTTTTAACCCCTTTTTTCTCCTCGTTTTTTTTTACATTTTTTTTTTGTTTTTTTTTAATAAATGGCGGTAAGGCATATCCTTCAGCCATTTTTATACTGAAATAGGTTTAAGCATTTTTTCTTAAAATGAAGAAAGGTATCACGATGGAAAAAAGATTTTACAGTCTTTTAGAAGTGAACGCGTGGGGAAACAACATCCAATTGGAAGTAAATAACAATTTTATGATATAAATTTTGTGCCTTAAGTATTAGAGAGTGATTGTATGGAATATTTGTTCTCCTTTTCTTTTTATTCATGAGCATCAAAGCCTCATCATCGTATCATTTGTTTTACAGCTTTTTACGGAAAGGCAAAACCACTAACAATCACACACAATAAATGTTTTATTTTTTATTTTTTTTTTTATATTTCTATTTTAGATATTCGTAATGTTAATTAAGTTTAAAAGAAATCTCTTCAACAACACACGTCGTGTGAATGCTGGATGACTAAAGTGGTGTGCAATAACAGAAAATACCCAGCCGAATCGGAATAAAAATTTATAAAGTAAGGGTTAAATCTAAAGAAGAGCAATGAACTAAAAGCCTCGACCAGCGGGTGTGAAAACCAGGATAGGTCAAACACCTCGGACATTTTCACTAACTGGTCCTTTACGGTTCTAGGCGCGGGAGCTGGAATTTTCTTTGAAAAAGAATAACATGAACTCCGTTTCAGTTTGAAATCTTTGCTATAAACACAGAAGTGCATATTATAAAAGAGCCAAGGTGGTCTCACAAAGTCAATAGAATATTTCGTGATATCTTAAAAGCTCTTGAAAGTATCCTCGTCAAATCTAGATTAGAAGGGAATGTTCGGAAGCCCTGAACCTCATACGACTCTGAAATAAAGTACAACTGATCTGTATATCGGGTTATAGTGGAGTGCCTGAAAATGAGAAAGTTAACGAACTAACCAGATCATCGGCGGGCAACATTTATGGACTGGAACCGGCAGCTGGTATATCTGTTGGTAATATTAAACTATCTATAGAAAACACCATGAAGAGGGAAATAAACATACTATTGCAGCGTATTGAAAGCCACAGAGTCTCCAAAACATATTATCGAAACGAAAAAAAAAGGTCAGACCCGAAGTTTTCTATGCATTGCACAAAGCATTGAACTTCCAAAAAAACCAAAACATTTCATATAAAAACATGTTACTGAGTTTTGGATGGTTCGATAATCAGATTTAAGCCAGATAGCCAGATTATAAAAGATAGGATTTAAAATGACTATTATAGAAGATGCTGCAAAGTAAACAACATTCGCAAATTGGATCTGAAAAACATTCGTAAATTTGATTTGAACTTTGTCAGGTACAGCAGTGTAATGAGGCGAAATGAAGAGCACATAATAAAAAGAACATTCACTATTGTCTTGAAAACTTCTATATTTAAACTAAAATTAGCATTTTTTTATTTATTTGTTTTTTTACCCACAATGCCGAAATCTGCACCCATTGCATTATGTATGTTTTAGCAACTAGCAACTGGCAACTGTATATGAGCAATGAGAAATACAAAATCATTTAAAATAAACAAAATTTAAAATTCGAAAGGGGAATATAACCCAAGAGATACTACATAAGTGCTGAAAATAAGCACCAAACACAAAATCGACATAGAAGGAGTAGTTTTTAAAGGATAGGTAACATATTGCCTAATACAAGTAGAAGCAACAGTTTTGTTGTGTGTTACATTGTTGAGTTACATTGGCTTCATTGAAATGATAGTATATATCTTATAATAATTTGATAACAAACAATGGCAATATTAACCTGAATACAATAATGGCAACATTGTAACTTGCGCCATTTCTACAAGTTTGATTATTATTCAATCAATTGCTTGCATTCAAATTATGCTTGTATTGACAAATTAATTCTAAATTCTAATTTCAAAACTCTTAAATGGTATTTACCTTTAGAATTATCATTATTTTCGCTGATTATCCCGATTATAAAGCTTAACATTTCAAAATATCAAAATTTTTAGAAAAGCGAGACCTCCCATCAGATGTCGAAAATATCACATTAAAAAAAAAAAAAATTGAAAAATTGTAGAGAATCACAAGTGGCAAAATTCTTAAAGAAGGCAAATAAAAAAAAATAAAAACTAAAAATAGAAAACATCATTTTAGGAAAGGATGAAAAAAAAAAATAAAAAAAAGCAGAAAAAATAAGCATAGAAGAAAAAAAAGGCATGTAATGCGGTTGAAAAAATTCTAAAAATTTATATTGAATTTCTCTCTTTTAGTTAAGTTTTCCTGTTGCGAATCCTTTATTTTTTTCCCTACTCTTACTCTTCACAAACTGAATTCTTTAACTGTATTTATCATATATTGAGGTATATATGTATATTGTATATATATATAATAAAAGATACTTAATAATATTTTTAGAATTTTTTTTAATAGAGAATTCTTTAAGAAAATTTGTAATAACTAAAATGTTATTAAAGGGGTTTTTGTTGTGGGTATTACCAACAAACGGGGACTAAATGTTAAAATTGTATTCCACAAATTGAAAATTGATGTTATGAATCTTGCGAATGAAAATTAGAGTGAACAAAAAAAAAAGAACAAAATTAACTTCATATTCAAGCTAACTATATACATACTTATCTATCTATCTATCTATCTATCTAGCTACCTACACATTTATTTGCTTAAGTAATTGATATTAAAAGGAAAATTGAAAGGTGAAATATTTTAAAAAATTTTTAGTTTTTTTTGTTTTTGTGTAAAAAAAATTCCAGATGTTATCCAACGGTATTAGGAATGTTTAAAAGTGAAATTTACAACAGAATTTCAATTTATTATATATATAGGTACTGAACAGAAAACGAACATATATATACTTGAAAAATTAATGAATTTAAAAGTCCTGGAAAAATTTTTTATTTGATGTTTTTTTTTTTTTTGCTGAAAATTCTTTTCTTCACAAGATCAGTTGTAACTGCTGAAATTATAATTTCAAAAATGTTTACAATGTTAATATATATTCACAGTTGATATTTTCAAAACTAGAGATGGCCAACAAGTCGAACGCCGAGCTATTTTTTGTAGATAAGTATTTAAAAAAAGTTCTAAAAAAAATTTACGTTTAAACCTAAATTTGATATTTATAATTTGCGATAATTTTCCTGATTGTTTGAGCTGTCATTTCATAATCCATCAACAGGTATTAGCAAACAAAAGACTGAATAGAAAAAATATTATTTTGTATGTTCATTATTGATCTTCGAAAGCACAATTTTAACTTCTTTGCCTGGAGGATGATCTGACAAAATATCATAATTCCACTTGCAATATTGAACAGTACAGAGTAGAAATGGAAATTTTCCTGGAAGATTCAGTGTTTTTAGAAAAGTGGAAGACATTGTTCATTATTTGTCGGTTCCATTTAGATCTGACTTAAATTCAAAATATATTGCGGAAAAAAATGCTGAAATGTTCCGCTTTGAAAAAAATGTCATTCAAAAAGAAATTTTGGCATTATACCTATTTGCCGACATATTTTTTAAAGCCAAAGAAGTAAATTTTTGTGAGTATATTTGTCGAGAGAAGTATGAATATTCAAACATAAAAAAAATCCTGTAATTTCTGCTTGGTAGATCAGTATTTATTTTATAATGACAAAGTCGAAGTCACCCCTGTTCTATACCTTACTAAAAAATAGTGTTAAGCTGTTGGAAATATACTAATTTAAAAAAACAAAATTTATATTTTAATTAGGAATTATTTTTTTTTTATTATTTTCCGTCTGTGCGGACGTTTTTCTTTTTTAAAATTAATTAAAATTAAAAATTAGACATGTTTCGACAATGTTGAAGTTGTCATCTTCAGTAAACAGTGGATAAACTATTATAATTACTTGTATTTATATAAAAATTTAAATTATATTTCTAAACTAATTTGGTTAATTTTTACCATCCAATATCAGTTTGCCATTCAAGATTTTGGTGTTTTTGTTCTTGTATATTTCATACTCTTACATAGAGTGTCCATTATGACGGTATGAAATTACTTTGCAAATCACAATAATCGTGGCCTTCATTTATATCGGATCTCACTTTTGTGTTATTATTCACTATTTACGGTTGTTACAATCCGCCTGTTACAATGTCGTTTTCCTATATAAATGTCAATAACTATACAAATAACTGAAACATGATTCGAAAGTATCGATTACTTGCCGTTGGAAGAATTCTTACCACCAAATTTAATGTGTGTGTATATCTAGCACATTTTTATACAGATTAATACCCTTACCATGGTTCTCGAATTGAATATGAGTCGAAGCGAATATGCTAGTCGAACGTTCACGTAAATGTGATCACGATTCGCGAATAAATTTATTCGCTGTGGAAAAGTCGTTGCTAACCTAACATTTGAAAATTAAATATTTTGACAAGTATATTTAGATTAATAAAATACTTTCAGTTGAATAAAGATGCATTATTTTATATTTTAAATTCAGTGAAACATAAATCGAAGCCTTAAATTAGAACAAATAGAATATATTACCAATAGTAACATTAGTCTGTGCAATACGATAAAGGAAATTATCACTGGCAATAGTTCAGAGTTTCGATTGTTTCGGATATATTTACTGCTATTTTTCATGTTAGGTTTCTTCAAGTGTATTTGAATTTGTAACAACACTTAGAGCGGCTCTCTAGATTAATTTGGATTCTCTGGATTTTGTTCTTTGCTCAACAGAGCATCGACAGCTTGTTCCTACGCCTGTTGTTTTTATATATATTTTTTTTGCAATACCTGTAATCATATTATTATCAACACGCAGTACATAGACGAATAAACAAATAAACAATGAATTATTCCACTCTTTGAATTCACGTTTTGAAGATCCTACATTTAATTCGGTTGCAAATCGATTCCACAACACTTTTAATGCTCTTTTATTCCAATTTGCTGTTCTCACAAGCCTAATCATTATTCTCTCAATTGCACCAACTTATCAAACTTTTTTTTTTATAGCTGCAAATAATATCATATTATTATATTATTCATAAATTTTGTAAATAATATTCTCACATTTTTTTTTAAATTTACCTTCCTCTTCATTTTTACTCGAAAAACAACAAAATATTTTTTTTTTTATTTTTGTTTTACGGTTGTCACTTCGCTAATCATGATCGCATGACAGCGAATGCGTCTACTTATACGTTCGATTCGAGAATCATGATAAGGGTATAAATATATTTTATGTATATTTTTATTTACTTTAAACCTTAATACGTTTTCAAACAATAATAATATTTTGAATAAAAATTTGTGTGTTGTTTTTAAGTTCCTGCATAGGTCTATTTTCCGCAAAAGCCCACTTGAAGCACACAAAAATTCGGAAAATTATTTAAAAAAAATTTTATATTTTTTTAAACAACTTAAACAATATAATATGGACATGTTGGTGGTATCCGTTATTTAGATTAGATGTAAAACTGAACTTGTGCAAAAAATGTCAGTTAGAACATTTTCATTTTGAAATTTGTAACTAATGATTACAGAAATGAAAGAAAATCGAAAAAAAATAAATTCAGAAAATATTTTTAATTTAGATATACCTAACATGTATATATCTATAACTATTATATTTTGATATACATTTTAAATTGTTAGTTTTGATAGTTACATAAGAACTTGTATAATATTCAATAATATTGATATGAAGGGCGAAACAATATATTATATAATAACTTTAAAATACCTATGTACGGTCATATAATTTTCCGTACATTCTTTATTGCACTGGTTACTTGCCGTTGTAGGTACTAATCACTAAAACAGCTCTCTTCATATACTTACCATATTACTGAAGTTTTTAGTGCAATGGGATTCTGGTGAGATGTAATTTAGTGAAATTTAGAATTTATTGAAAATGAAATTATTTTAGAGTATAAAATATAACATTTTTGATCATTCAAAATAATAGTTAGATTATACATTGATATAAATCTTAAATAAAATATTTTGGATTGCACTAAATATTGTAATGTAGTAAAGCATTGAAATTGTATTAAATAATTATTGTAATTTAAATTAATTATTTTATTTAAGTACGTGCGTGGGCAGAAGAGGCTGTGGGAAATTAGACACATATACTTATATTTAATACCATAGTGATACCACAGAAAAACTGTACAAAACTCTATATTATTCTAAAAAAATGTTTTATAGTGGTCAGAAAAGCCTAAAATCATTTTCACCTATATATTGAGTATTATTTTAATATTGTACGACATCTACTGAGTTTATTATATACTATTCCAAACGTGGTTCACATCTGAGAAATTAAATCGGTCTTCAGGATTACAATTATCACTAGTATTCAATAGATCTTAAAGGTGATTAAGTTTAATTTCTTCTTAAAAGGCAAAATGGTTTAGAAAGGTTTGTGATTTATTTATTTATTGCGGTATCTCTAAAAGAACTATTAGCACAGAGTGTATTTACAGAGTAAATTATAGAATAATAAAATAATAATTGTGTTAATCAACAAATATAGTTAGAATTCAAATAGTTAATGTAGTGCAAATATACAGAAATTTTTATAAATTTGTGTAACTATGCTGTGTGAACATAAAGCTGTTCATAGTACTAAATTTTGTTTTGAATTTTTACTTCAAAACAGTCTTTTTTTTTTAAATAAATTAGGATCGTATCAAAGTTCTGTATTACTAACTTAACATTTTTTGTTAGCTGATTTTGCAAAGTTTTGGATTTATAAGATTCTGATTTACGAAATTCGTAATATTAAACATTGTTTGTATTTATTTTCAAAAAATAAAAATCAGAATTTAGTAACTCAGAATGTCTATAAGCCCAGATCTTGCAAGATTAAAGTTAAAAAAAAATTATAATTTGTAATACATAGCTTTGATACAATCCCGATTAGTTAAAAAAAAGAAACAGACTGTTTTGAAGTTTGAATTTTGTAATTTAGAATGTTTGTGATTCACAAATCACAATATGTACCCAACCCAAACAAATTGTTTAAAGAATTGCGATTAAAAGACCATGAGGCAAAGTTGTATGTCATACGTTCTTATGCACCACAATATACTTCGAGTGTAACTACAGGCTCCATTCAAGAAATTTAAATTTAATTACATATATATCAACTAGCATTTCACTAAATATCAGCCATTAGTCTAAATAACATAGGCCCACACACCTGAATTGATGAATAACAAAATTATTGCTCCAATTTATAACTTATACAATACGTTCGACATATAATATAATTTATATTAAATCTTATAAAAAAATAAACCAACTGTATTTTAACGTATACAAAACAGAATTTAAAAAATAATATATTTTTATAATATTTTAAAAAATACATAATTTGTATACGATACAAAAATATGCCATATTCAGAATTTCTCATTTAAAAAGTTTTTATATACTTATACATTAATTTCAAAGATAATTTTTCATCTACCAACAAGTAAATGCCAATAGGCAGTCAGTTTCATATCACCTGAAGTTTTTAATTTCATAATAAAACATTGAATTACTTGTGCCTTACTTCCCATATTCTTTATATAAGTATAAACAACAAAATAAAATATAATACAAAAAAAAAACCTTGAAAACATTAAATATAATATAGCCTACATACATACATACATACATACATATAAGTAAAATATATTATAAAAGAAAATGAGATGAAAAGAAAACATTTCCATTCAAATATCCGTAATTCTTGGAAGAGCCAAGTTCAATTAACTTTATAAAGACTTAAGAAAATAAAAGCTTATTGTCTTTTCTATTAAATGATATTTGATTACCCCTAAACCATGTAACAAAATTTCATTTTACTGATAAAAAAACAAAAAAATTAAATAAAAAAAAAAAAAAAATTAAATAAAAAAATAAAGACGTTAAATATTACGACTTCCAAAGTAAAAACAACAACAAGAAACAATAACAAAATATAAACGTGGTGAAATTTTGATAAAAGTGATGAAACCATTAAAAATGAACGCATAGAATAAAATCAACACCACCCAGAGAACAAAAAAAAGAAAACAAAAACAAAATAACAGAGTAAAAAAGAAAAATTACTTTTAAGGTAATTGGGAATACTGGTGACATTCTATTCCTGTAACTGCTCCATACATATACGCATATATATGTATATTTAATATTTATAGGAGAAAAAAAATAAAAATAAACTCACGCACAAACATAATAAGTAATATCCATAAAACTAAACATGTTCCAACAAACAACCACAACCACGCATCGCACCCTATACACATATAGACATACAAATTTGATGCTGAAAACAGGAAGATCAAATTTTTGGATGAAAATAAATTTATTTTTATTCTTCTTTCTATATTCATTCTTTCTATATCTAAGGAAAATTTGTTTTTTTAAATATATATTCTATAATGGGTATATATATATATTCATATGTGTATTGTATATATACATATTTTTTAGAAAGGGGATTCACCTCACTGTCTATATACTGATTTTTCACTATGGGAAGCTGGGCATTCATGTATTGAATACTATTAACTATATATTCTGTTGGATGAAGCATGTACCAATTTGACAATTATATGCCATCAGTTCAACATTTCGCATCCAATAAATTCTGCTAATACAATATCGCCCTTCAAAGTTACGAAAAACAATTAATTGCTTGCATTTTGGTGATCACATTACCATATGTTCAATTCCCAAAGTAAGGTATTTTTTTTTAATGGATAGAAGCAGTTCCTCAATACGGTATTATTTTTCATATACTGATGATATTTTGAAGTGAAATTGTTTACTGCAGTTAAGTTGTAGAATGACGTGTCATGATGATTATTTGTAAATATTTAATGTACAAAATATTTCATCAGTAATAGTATATTATTTTTCATAAAATGCTGCTGATATAGTTGAGTTATCAATATTAAGTGAGAGCTTGTAATGGTTGAGGTAAAATAAAGATAATATATTATAATACCCCACTGATATCTCACTGATACCGCACTGATGGCTTAATACACTACTAATGGATTAATACCCCACTGATGGCCTATTACACCACTGATAGGTTTGCAGTTTTATTGAATTGAATTCCACAGGGATTACGTTTTATTGAATTGAATTTTTTTTTAATGCAAATAATTCATGTCTGCATTACCATATGCATAAATATTAAACTTTATTGAAACAAAGCTTGATTTAACTTTCAAATACCTTTAAAAAAAAATTTATCTTTTTGCTTGTCATATTCATACGATATAAAGTAAAATTCAGCATCTTATACTCAATGTTCAGTGGTGTGTATGAATTGTAGTTAGTTTACTCCTTTTTATGTTTTCAGATCAACTGAGTGTTTTTAGTTTATTAACTTCGATTTATTTTCAAATCTGTTTTGTATTTCCATTCAAGCTTTGTTCTATGATTTACTCTAGAAGTTTTTCATAAAAATTTATTTAAAATTTGTAACAGTTTTTGAACCTATAAAAATGTATTTTAATTTATTTTTCGTCAAATATTTTTATACAAAATATTTGCAAATCTTATTTTCTATACTATTGCAACTTATATTGTGTACCACATATTTCCAAAATAACTGTACATATATACAGACATTTATATTTTAATAAAAGATTATAACTACCTTACTTGTCAGACATTTAATTAGATTGGTATGTTGGTATGACATATCCCGCCAGGCATTTAGTTAAATGATTCAACACAAATAAAAATGAAATTTTACGAGACATCACAACCACCAGCACCACCATCACCATCACCACAAATAGCGATTTTTTATTATATATTATAATGTATATAAGATATATATATATGTATATTATTATATAAATGAAAGAAGATTAATGTATTCTATACGTTTTTTTTTTTTTGGTTTCTTCTTCTTTTCTTTTTTGTATGTGTATTTTATAATTTTAAATGAGTCCTGGGGTGCTTAATGCTTTCTTTGAAAAACTTAATAAACATTTCAATAATATTACATATGGAATTGATTTACTCAAAAATTTCTGAATTATTTTTTTATCTTTTTCAAAACATTTAAATTTCATCCACTTTTTGTCTTTTTGAAGGATTTACTGCTGATATATTCTTATATATAGTGGTTATCCTTGAATCATTTTGATAGGCCTATATTAAAAGATAAAGAATATTTCAGGTTAGTGAACTATTTTCATATTACTTTAGAAGATAATATGTTATAAATAGAATTCAATTGGTGAAATTTTTGTTTTAATTTTTGGAATAAAGATGTTGAGTAGTAGTGGAATTAAAGTGATTAATCAGAAAGATATTAATTCAATCCAGTTCAATGATCAATTATAATTTGTAATTATGTATTTTGAGTGAAAATGGTAGAAATAAATTATAAAATAAATTCAAACTACGCAGCTATGGAGCTAGTGTATTAAACAGTTGATTCATAATATACTGCTGAATCACTCACACCACTTTTTTCGATCCATGTACTTTCATCACTACCTTATTTGAAATTATAAAATTTAAAATTTAATTTAGTTATTGTTTTGAAAGCAAATTAAAATACATAATATGAAAATACTTTTGATAAATAAACACTAAAAAAACATTGTAGTAAAATATGAAAACATTTTAATACAGAAACAAAATATTTCAGCATACAAAAACATTGTAAAAAAAATTTGCAGTACCGTACTTAATTAATTAAACATGAAATTCTAACTAAGCTACTGTCAAGAACATAAAAAAAAAATTGTTTTTGTAATACACAAACAATGTCGGGAATATCTATGTAAGGCTTATTAAAAATTTGTTGTACGACAGTCGACAGCACAGAAGAAAACATACAATCTAAGCTTATAATTTTGAAACTGCTGTTCTACAATATACAAAAGCTTCTTTGCCTATAATCATATTATGAATTATATTAATACTTTTTCTGCTATAGTTTCTACTCCTTGAAGCTGTAATCGTTCACTTGAAGCGTTTGTTTTTTTTTTTCACGTCATCGGAGATTTTTTATTACTCTGTAAAACATTGCTTACAATTTAATTTTGTGTACAAACTCCTCTAATTATTTTCAGTCTAGTTTAGTGTTTGATGTTTCTACATCTGCGCATATTTCTGCTTTCTACTAATAAATCTGCTTTCTAATGATAACCAATTGAAATAAAAAATAAATATAAACAAAAATTCTAATTATGGACAAAATATGTCCACAATTATTGTGTGTCTCATACTATAACTGATGGTATCTCATACTATATAACTCTATATAACTACATATAATAATAAACGATTTTGGAAGCTCGTCAACTCTAAAACAAAAAGTGATCAATATCCCGTATGTGTATGAATAATAAAACCTCTAGCGGTAGTGATTCTAATGCTATTTCTGAATTTTTCCGTGATTTCTTCTCCATTAGTTATTATTTGCCCTCTCTCTCATTAAACAAACATAATTTCGGCCATTTAGCAAATTTTCCTAAAACTACACATTGATTAATATTCAAATCGATTCTAGTGTGGTATTAAATTATTTGTTAAATCTTGATAATAAATCCTAGTCCTGGGACTGACGGCTTCCCTAACTTATTTAGAACAAAAAGTTAACCTTCACTATCTGGTCGTCTGGTCGTCTTGGCCTCTTTGCTATTTATTTCTTCTCCAACTTATGGAACCTTCATTTCTATTTGCGAGACCACCCTAATTAGGCCGGTTCATAAAAAGTCTGAAAAATTATGTAACTAAGTATCGTCCAATTGCTAATATTTTTTCTATGCCTAAACTTTTTGAACTTTCTTGTTGAACTTGCAAATTGCATTTGCTTTGATTTATGATTATTGTAGTTATTTGTTTGTCATCTCTTCAACGTGGCTTTATAAAGCTTAAATCAAACGTTGATAATCTTCTTGAGTCAACGTCAAGCTTTATTAATAATATGGAAGATGGTTTTCAAACGAATTGATTATAAACAATTTTATACAAAATGTTCTTACTGATCTCTCTACCAATATTCCTGATAAGGGATATATTCTTTCCTCCAATTCTCTACTAGCCCAAACTGTTCATTTATGTATCAAAGTTTTACGATCTAATGTTTGTAGATTTGGCAATACATACTAGATTAGGCATAGATGGTTAAATAGGACATTAGTAGATTTGACAATACCTACAATTTATTAAGCAATTACAAATTTACAGTAATATCAAAAAAAAAACTAATATTATTATAAATTCTAATGAAGTAAACTTTATAAATTATTTGTAGTAATTCATATTACATTGATGGGGTTGTGGTGTTGCTCTACTACTTCTGGATCAGTGTTCATCAGTGTTCTGGATTACTCTTGATTACGTTGGGGTAATAAAACTTGGAGGTTTTTAGCATGGCTTAATATTTCCAAAACTCTCTCCAGTTGTCTAGGTCTGATGTTTTTTCATATCCATTTAATCTTCATTTCTCAAACAAAGACTCTGTCGATGACCCGAACATCAAGGCTTGGATTTATTTAAATATAATTTAATTAAAACATTATTTTCAATCTGCTCTGCATGTAGATCTTAATTTGTTTGTTCATATCTGATTTAATACTCCGCATCATCAGACACAGGATCGTAAATTCGCTGGAGAAATTTACTTCTGATATTTTAATATATTTTATATGTATTAGACTTTTTTGTAAATCGAAATTATAAATATATGAATAGTTTGGATTTATAAACAAGTCAACTTGATTTGTTAGATTTCGATCATTTAAATGTAAAACTGCAAACGTAGGCAGTTTTAAAGCTAAGTTTGATTGGAAGAAGTTAATATTCTTAATTAACTTTATCGTTTGATATCAATTTGTTAATCAACAAATTGTTAATGTTTATAATTTTTAGACAGTAATAAGGTTCACTTTATCACTTTCACTTTCTTTGTAATTTATCTTGATAATCAAATTTATTTAATTTTATTTCGTAAATTAGTAAATTGAACAGTTAAACTTAACAGAAATTCTATACACGATAACAATAATAATTTTCTGTTTAATGTTTGGAAAATTATATTACTTAAATAGATTTAAAAAGTACTACTACAATTTTACATAATATAGTTAATCTCCTCAACACACGATTAGAATGTCATAACAAGAAAAATAAATTAATTTTATGGTAGAATAAATAACATGGCAACAATTATAATTGATATTTGGAGCATGTCCAGGTCAACTATATATATATACAATATGAAATGAATATTTATTCAATTTTTCATTGTATTTGATGGGTAGATACTAACGCTAAATCAAATCAAAAAATAATATTCTTTAAAAATAAAATTCTTAAGAAAAACTTATTAATTTCATAAATTTGACATACGTACAAAAAAAAAAATATCTTTGATCCAGGGATAATATTCACACAATAATAATTGATGTCATATCAACATGTTACCACGTTGACTCTGAAGAAAAAAATACATATATATATATATTTTTTTTTTATTATTAATTTATCCAATCAGTTTTTTGAATCGTTGTCTCCATCTTTATTTTCATTTTCATCAACACCATCTCATACCTATCATCATCATCATCATCATCATCATTATTATTTCCCATATCCGATGACAATAGCGTCAGTTGAAATGATAAATGATTTATTTTTCCTCAAAAATTTTTCTTGCCTCAACTTTAGAAGTTGTTTTTGTGGCTGTTACTGCTATTGTTGTTGTTGTTGTTGTTATTGTAATATGATAAGTAATATATGATATTCTTTTTTGGAGTATGGAACACGATATTTATATTAATAAATCTTTTATTTGTATTATTTTATACATATTGTATATAATATTATTAATATGATGCGTGTGCGTGCGTTTAAATCCTTACATTTAAAAATGCTATGACAACAACACAGTACATAATGAGAGTTATGCTACTCGGAATTGAAATTGATAATAATTATAAATGATATTTAGTATATATATTTAATTAGAGAAGCGTAAACTTTAGAATTATCCTTAATTTGCATTAGTAATAGCACACACTAAGTAAAGGTAGTATAATACTACAAATACCTACTGATGAGTTCAAGTAGTGGTGTGATGAACGAAACATCTCCTGAAATTTATTATTATAGTAAAGGCCTAAGATGCTAGTGCTAACATTACTTTTTAAGAGAAGTGTAAGTTATTTTGCCATTTTTGCTTTTTCAATAAACAAATAATAATACAGAGACAGTATAAGACACTATGAAAGAGTATGAGACAGACAGTAATATAGTTTGTAGGCAATGTAAAGTTTAAATTAAACAGTTTAAATTGAACAGGTTCTTAAATAGTAGAATCAAATTTTTGGATTAAATAATTTTTCTTTTTTATAAAATACCGTCTAGTCAGAATTATTTTTTATTTGTTTCTTTTTTAGATTACCTAGATTAAGATAACTTTTTAAGTGAGGATATTATTTTCGCAGAGTCCTAATATTACACCTCCTTCGTTTAGCTTATTGTATCGAACAGCGTAGTATACATATATTAATTTTTTATGTGAATTGCAAATAGCAAATGTTCTGGATGGATAAGTCTCTGCCCAAGGTGTTATGCTAGGATATGCTAGAATAGGATGATAGAATATGCCAAAGGATAAGTCTCTGCCCGATATTTTATTAGTTTTAGAGTATAATAGTTATTAATGTAGTTAACAATGTATTTTCTACTAATAGTTTTGATGTATTTAACAAGATCTTATAATGAGTCTTAATTGTTTCGACTTTCAATAAAAAATAAACAAATTTTCTTATTTTTCGCATATTTTTTTGCTAGTTAAAATTTTTGATTTGCTTGTTAAATTTTAAAATTCATAATGCTTAATATTAATTTGAGTTAGCAGAGAGAAAAATTGCAAATTTGAATATATTACTTTACTAGTACTTAATGCTAGATCGCCTATTCTGCTTTCCGCAATAATACCTATATTATTAGGGAGAGCCTCACCTAAAGTCCAGAATTAAACTCTTGCTCATTATAATGTAACGGAAGTGTTCAAAAATTTCTGTCTCATTTTCATTTTTGCAGCTGCAACTATGGAGATTGAGTATAATGGCTTCCTATCGGCTATAGTAACCCGTATTAATGGCTACTACTCTTGGAATTTTACCACAGGACTAGGCTAATATTTATTTGGTTTTATTATTCTACAAGGGCCATGATTTCCTAAAAATCGCACGGGTTTATAGTTTAGCCTCCATTGAGGATCTGAAGGGACCTGGCAAGGCCTGGCCCGTACATTAGCTCTCTAATTTCCTTAGTAAAGTTACTGTAACTAGGAAACCAGAGTAGAGATATCAAAAAACGGTCAGTTTTACTTTCAAATTCGTTTCGGTATTGTTCCATCAACTTAAATCAGATAGTGTCCGAAAGATAAGCCTTGATATCGGCTTAACTACCCGTAAAGATGGTGACTTTTGTGTTGATTGTCTGACTATGATAAAGGGTTTTAAGGGCTTCCTTGATTACAAGTTACTCCGCTTGAAAGACATAACACATTTAGGGAGACCACAAGACTCTACGATAAGTAAGAACATATTTTTATCAGGGTTTGTCGCAAAATATGACCACTATCAAAAACTTCATTGTTTTGTTATCAGATTGAGTCACAGTTTGAAAATCTACACTCATTATAAATTTGTCGGAATAATATATTAGTTAGTCAAAATTACTCTAGCAATTTAGTATCAGGTACAGAAATAACTTTCATTAGGTTTTTTTTATTTCATTTTTTTTGTTTATCGCTCCAAATAAATGTCATTTGTTGATACACCACCAATGATGTCTGTAAAACATTCCACCTCGGTGAATCAAAGCAAGAAGCCGTCACTGGATACCAAAAGTTTAAATTTGAAGCTTTTGCAAATAATGTCCACAAAAAACTACCGATTAAGAAATAAAAAAAAATTAAAAAGTACGAAGTTTTGTGCCCATTTTTCAAATAAATTATTTATAGAAAAAATATATCTAAGTTTTAAACCCATATAGGAAAACTATATATTTAATACAAGAACCAAATAATAATATATCACAAAATCAATAAAATATGAAGCTTTTTTAATTTAGAAGTGTTTTCTTAAGTCATCAAAACAACTAATATTACCCAAAAAATAAAGAAAGTATTAAAAAAAATTGAATTTCCCTGGTTTGTGTCTTTGAATTACTCACCTCGAAATATCTCAAATTTACTAATGCAGGCTACATCTTCCAGTTGGATGGAAAACAATCAGTAAATGAATGTTTATTTTGTAGAGCAAAATATTGACAAGAAGAAAAAAATAGTTCTGTTGTTGTCATGATGGTAAATCTCTTAAAAATTCACTAGATTACTAAAAATCCTTCTTATATAATATATCAGAGAAATATTGACTATTTCTTCAATTGGTGCTAATATTATAAAATTACCATCTCCTTCATCTCCATATGGTGCCTCCGTTGTATACAAAAGAAAATTTTAAACCAGAATGGACAGTTGTACATCGGCGACTCCACGGAGGACGCAACAAAGAGATTAGAGAAAAAAATACTCTATGTACGAAAATGGAAGGAAAATAAATAGTTAAATGAAGAGAAAATAAATATTTGTTAAATGCTGGACCGGTGAATTTTACGCCGGGAATAGCTAGTTGTATCCGATTATTTTAGTGATCTAACAGAATTGGATACAACTTGTCGTATTATGTTTTTTAATTAGTTTTAAATAGCTAATAGTTAACTGTCACTGTTACAAAACTAAAATTCTAGCGATCCCCTACCCCTTTTCTTAACTATATCTATATATTTGAGTCTTTTCCCGATATCTTTTATTATGTATTCAAGTGATTTTAATCGCTTTTAAAATATCGTCATAACAATTTGAGGATATTTTTTTCTTAAATTTATTTACGGTACATTTGCGCTTACCTCAATACAACTTAATTTCATTGACATGTGATTTACACATAATTTTCAAGACTTTTACATGATACTGTATATAAGTATGTCGGTATGTATTTCAATATCTTTTGAAAGATGATTTGCAATATTCTTAGAAATATTAAATAAATATTGTGACGTGAGGAGCATAAAGCTTGAATAATAAAAAAAAAAACTTAATTAAAATAAATTTTATATAATATATATATATATACATATAATATATACATTTATTTATAATATGTATAATGCAAAGAGATGAAGGATGAAAAATCCTTTTATCAAAAAATAAGAGAAAATCCTTAAATGTCGCTAGGAAAATGAAAATTAACCTAATTAAACAAATGCCTAGAAAAGCTGTTGCTAAATACTTTAATTAAGCAGAGTGATTTTTGTTTTTTTTTTTTTTTTTTTGTTTTCTTATATAAATGAAAATTTTTGAATTTTCTCTATTTTTATCTGTTGTGCTTCTTTTTGAATTTAAAGGAATAATGCGACAGAATATAATATATATATATATATATATATCAATAGTACGAATATGTTAATATGAATTTTTATTTTTCTATTTTGTTTTTGTTGTTGTTTTTTAATAGTAAATCTGAAATGTAAGAAATCTGTCTGGAAATTACTTATGTTTATGATAAAGGAGTTATGTAGAATATAACTTTTCCTTTATTACATGCCTAATACGGATGTATACATATATTTTGCGTTTAATTTTTTTTCTCTTTTTGTATAATTACAAAAGATAAACTCTGTATTCTTCGAATAAAAACGGAATTCATTTTTTTTTTTTATATAAATGAATTGAGAGTTCATTTGAAATCATAAATTAATTATATAGGGTGAGTTAATAAGTTACGTAAGTTTAAGTAGGTGTTGAATGAGAATGTGAGAATAATTTAAATTAATGTGGGGTCTATGGCTGATATATGGTGTACTCTGAACATCCATTTATGTTACATTCGATACTACATCGGCAATACTATACGCCTGTCAAAAGGAGCACGCGGATTGAATATAAAAAGTATGTAATTTTTCAGAAATGATGATGATAGCGGGTAAAATTAGGTTTAAGTCTGATTTAAATTCTAAATCATGATAACTCTGGTCTTAAAATCTATACATCAATATATATTTTTCTTAATATATGCTTACAAAACATCATAATTTGTTGTAAAATAATGTTTTAGACATTCGTAGCCGAGCACAACATTTTTAGATATTATATTTTGGAATATATTTTTTTTTTATATTTTTTAAAGCTCAATATCATACTATATATAGATTGAATTTTTGAACAGTGTTTAATAAAAAAATTAATATTATATTTTTATTTAAAAATCAAATAAAATTGACCTTTTTATGGCGTTTAAACTTTGAATTATTTATATTGATTATATAATGTAAATATTTTTTATCTGTAAACATATATTTACTTTAGTAAACGAACAGTAAGGTTACATTGTACCAATAAGTTTACAAAAATGTAAATATTTTGTATCTGTACTTAATAAACGATCTGCAAAGTCACATTGTAGCTATAATTTTACATAAACGTAGTCATTTTGTTTCAGTGAGTTTATAATCACAACGTATAAATACAGTAAAATTTGACGGTAATGATGAGTTTACATTTACAATTTGTCTTTACTGTATGAATTCTGTAACATTATTTTGTTTAAGTTTTACAATTTTTGTCTACAGTAAACGATTTGTAAATGTACAACAAAAATTTGTGACTATGAGTTATACAAAATTTTCCTTGGCTAGATTATACCGATAATAAAAAAATAATCGGTTCAAAATCGTGGTCTTGCCCTGCTTCAAATTTTTAGTTATGTAAAATTTTCACTTTCTGAATACTTCTTGAATATTTCTGCATATTGTTTTTGTTCTATGTTTGGTTGTAGGTAATTTCTACATACCAAGGATCACATATAGTCCGGAAAATTAATGGAATAGTTCGGAAAATTAATACTTTGGCTACTGTAATCACCATTGATACATATATTTTCCTTCCGTCCCCCTTCCGCCCAGTTACAAATATAACACTAGCGATCATTTTCTTTTTGCCTTGCTAGGTACCACAATAACCAGTGTGATATTAACAATTTTAAATTTACATCTGGGAAAACGGAAAAAATATGAGTATATCCTGCGAAGGAAAATGAAGAATATTCACTCTATTGTTCACTGGTAATACGTTGGTAGCCAAGTGTGTCAATGAAATTCTGCGATCTTTGTTTATGAACCTAAAAAGTTATTCTGAGAAATGAAAGAACTTATTTTTTTAATCTTGCTTCTCAAAATAGTTCCGGTAATCATTTGGGTTCGGTGTTATATAAGGGGTATTATTTTGTATAGAATTGAGTTGAAAAATCAGAAAAATTAGTATTAATTCCAATATTGCTCATGTGGATTAGGGGAAATCTTCTTTCACTAGTTCAATTTTATTCAAAGATGAAATTAGTGATGGAGCCAACAGAAGTGATCGTCTAAACTCTTCTTATCACAAACAAATCAAATTCTATCAAATCTGCTTAATGTTGATACACCCTGTTCGAATGGTTATCAACGCAGTACTAACATAAGGAGAGCTAGCCATATTTTTAATTCGAAAGATGTTACTTAGTTGGTTAGTTGGAACTATAATTTCGTTATTCTCTACCTAATACAAATTTATTACTCTGAATACAAAACAGTTTCGGCTGTCACATCTTGATTAGAAAAATTATTTTCAAAACTATTTTCGTCTCATTTTTTAACTTTTTCGGATTGTTTGGAAATTGAAATAGCTGGGATCGCCAATTCAATAAGGTTCGGAAGCTTAAAAGCGTATCATATGCGAAATGTTACCAGAGTTGTGGTATCAAATAGGGTGAATATAATTAGGCTCAGCCAAATTTATGAAACGTTAGTAGTCTTACATTTCAAAATTTGATATAATACTATTTTTGTATTTCAAACATTTAATTTCAAACGTTTTATTCTTCGCTTGCACATTCTTCATTCATTGAAATTTACACATTCAAAATGTGAACCCTAACTAATTGTATTTTCACTCCCAAAAAAATTCTTTACAAAATTTTAACGCTTTTAATATTTTGTTCATACACTTTGTTAGCGGTTTTGATATTTTGTTTGTTACAGCTACCTTCAAACTAAATATATTCCCGTGTTTCAGTGGTTTAGCGGTTTTAAGAAAAATGAAAAAAAAATTTGATTAAAAGTTTTTTAATTTGTTTTTTTTTTTATAAATACACCACCCTGTAAACATGTGAGTTTTTTTTATTATATAAATTAAATTTAAACCATTGATTCTGTACTTATACATGTTACGATGAAAAAAAGGGTTCATTGAAACTAAGGCAACCAAATGAATAGAATGAAAAAAAAAGCAGAAATAAAACAAAATAAAGAAAAAAAAATAATTTTTTTTTGTTCAAATTAAAAAAATATTATGAACTTTGAAACGATCAAAAACACTTTTAATTTGCCTCTAAGTAGATTTTAATTTTTATTTTTTAATTTTGACTTAATCTGCTTTATTTATGGGGGATCATAGGTACTAAGTACCCAGCTGAATTTAAATTAAGACGTAATAAAATGATTAAATATTTTATTTTATTGCAATAATTATAATCTAATATTCAAGGATTAAAAACCCATATTCAAGGACCTTTATAAATTGATATTTTATATAGAGCTCTGTATAGTTAATAATTGATAACAAATTATATTTAGAGTAAAGGTATGTCTATTATAATAGAATTTTCAATAATTAATTTGTAGGTGGCTGACAATCGCTATTCCAATTACTTTTATAAAGTTTTTTTATGTTAACAACACTAGTGGACCTATTTGATTTCTTCTGATTTTTTTAAATTATATAAAAATTCTGTTAATTCTATTACCCCGCTCTAAATATTCTGGAAAAGACAGAAATCCTCTTTTTTCATCCAACAGCGGCTACGCATAAAAATAATTAAGGTAAAGTAAGTAAGTAAGGTAAGTATTTACATTTTAATAAAGTGTGTGTTTAAGAGACCTATAGATTTCATTACACTCCCGGTTTATTTAGAATCAGAATTTAAAAATCCTAACATCTAATATTTTATTAAGATAATTGAATTTTCATAAATTCGAAATCAATGATGAAGATTTGTCTTCAATTTTTGATTTTTCATTAACCTTTGCTATGAATACTACTGATACTTGTTCTTCCGATCAAAAGAATAAAACTAGTTCACATTTCATAAACTTCATAAAGAACTTCATGCTTGTATACATTGTGAATAAATAATTTAAAAATAAAACCAGATCAAATCTCAACCACCAATCATATTTGAAGCAGATGAAATCACGAACGAAGATGTTAATGTTCCTCTTGAATTTATGTAGGTCATAAATATAGAATTTATCATGTTTGGGGAACAAATAAGATGGAATTTGGTTCCGCATTCGGGATGTTGAGGTTATAAACGAATTTCCATAACTTGCCTTTGGATTTAATTAATATTACTTGGAGGTGTAGGTCAAGCATCTGATTTTCCCGGTATTGCAATTCAGTGAGGTGCAATAGGAGATACTTTTTAGGTGTTTAAAATTTAGGTGATACCGATACAGTAATTGGTTGTACGTTGCCACAACCTGTGAATTCATGTCTTCAAACAATGGACATATTCTTGCAACAACCACATCCAGTATTGACTTCAATGGTTGTAGTTGAAAAACGAAAATCTGATTATAATTCTGGAGTATGTTTATTTGTTTTATTATAAGTGGAGGTAATACGGATTTAATTGCCACTAAAAATATTCCCGTACCTACAAGATAAAGAAGGGAGATAGCTTCAAATATACGACTATGTTCAAAAATGAGCAGTGACATTTGGGTCATTGATAAGACAAATATAACCCATTTTTGGACTCTATCCAAATGTTTTAACACATTACTAATCACTCCCTATTCAAGTCATTTTCATATTACTAGTCAGTCCCAAGTCCTTGAGAATTATACTCCATTTTAAGTCGTATGAAAGCTTTATATATTTTCAATTGATCACAAGTAAGATTTTTCTACTGTGCTAAGAAAGCCTAAACATTTGGCTGCGTTTTTGCCAGTTCATTTTTAGATTTAAATGCATACCTAATATAGTTAAGCTTTCAAATCGCTGAAGTTTATCTTCCTGAAACAAAAGAGCAGAGTCAAAAATGGAAACTTTTCTGAAAATTGTGTAGCTCTGAGTTTTTTTAAAAGTGTTGAGCTCGTGTTGAGGGAATTGGTCATGATGTCTCTTTTAATTGATACAGCGATAGAAGTAGCTTAGTTGTACAGTCTGAAAAGCTGTGGATTTGGTTGAAAGGAGTTTGGAGCAAATCATTTATAAATATACGAAATAGCGTAGACGAGCGAACCTGATCTGTTTGAAAACACCAGCATTTATTTGGAATTGATCGAAATCAAATCCATTAACTAAACTTCAGTTGTACGATTTGAACGGAAACTTTCAATTCATTTGAGAGAAAAATCCATTTCAGGTTACAAAACAATGATGATGATAATTAGTAAATCAATCAAACCGATTACGAAAATCAGATTTAATAGTTTAAAGTTAATTTTTGTTCTTTCAAAAACTAATTGTAAGAAAATAAAGCTGAAAAATGCGTGAATGGAGTCTATTATTGATGAATATAGCGATAATTCGTTCAAATATTGGCCAAAAATTTTGCAAATAACATAAATAACATTCTTGTTATTGCTTAGAATTACTGCAAATTACTACTGTATTGATCCACCTTTAAATTTATCTTCCAATTTTATAAGTAATTGGAAAGTAAAATCAACCTAGATAATGAAATCTTATTTAAAGTAATCAACAAATACAAATTAACTGTTAACGCAAATAAAACAAAATACATGTTATTGAAAGCACCAATCTGTCAAAACTTAAAATTATTCTATAACAATAATATTATTCAGAAAGTTGATAACTTTAAATATCTTGGTTTGATAATAGACAGTGATATCTCATGGAATGTACACGTTATTGAAGTTATGAAAAAATGTAGAACAGCAGCAGGAATATTCAAAAAAATATCATATAATATACCACATACTTTAAAAAGGTCACTATATTACAGTTTGTTTCACTCAAAATTAGTGTATGGATTAATAATATGGGGAACAAGTTCGTTGCAAAATTTGAAAAATCCAAACCTTGCAAAATAAGACTATAAAAAACCTATACAATTTAAATATTAGAACGTCTATTAACAGTTTATATGAGAACTTTAAGATCTTAATGCTAAGGGGTCAAGTAAAATTAGTACAAGTGAGTCATATATATGAAATAGTACACCAACAAATAGTCACCAACACAACATATCAACATGATTCAGAGGTTCATCAACATAATACAAGAAATGCATCTGATTTTAAAAATAAAAATTATAAAAGTTTTAAAAAATACATAAAAAAATTTAATTAACCATCTATACTACTGAATTAATGTAAACTATTTAAATTTATATACATAATATAATTTCTCAATAATTGTTACATTTTTCTATTTTGTATATATTCTATATATTTTCTTAAGGGAATCTTTTTTTGTAATATCATATTGCTATTTATACTTTCTACTTGTTGTTTACTATGATGTATATTTAACATTTAATTTAAAATTTAAGTACTAATAATCACTCTGTATGAGCTAACGCTCTTTTTGAGAATAGAACGAATAAATAAATAAAATAAATAAATCACCAAAATAAAAAAATGTAGTGTGGATAAATAAAATCTACAAAAGATCAGATTTTATATCGCATCTACTGAGACATTATGGTAGGCAATTGGTCAATATTTTTTGCAAATTGAGGTAAAATTCTTTCAAAATGGACCTTCCTAATATTATTTTAGATTGTAATAAATGTAGTAGTATTACTTTTTATACAGACTTCAATAAATATAATTAAAACTAAATATTATATAAAAATTTTATATTCAAGCCCAGACAAATTGACCTAACGTCAACAAGTTTAATTTAATTCGACTTTATATTAATTAATTTTACATAAAATAGAAAAAACCCAAGAAGTCAATTGAAGTTCTCAATTTAATATATCAATATACTAATATGTACCTATGTACATACATAAAAATATTCCTTTCCGGTTTATTTCTCAATTTAGTGTCATCCGTTTGAAGCAGCAGCATATATCCTTGACATTAGATTATTATTTTTTTTATTTTATTTTTTTATTATTATTTTTTTTTTTAATTAAATATTACAAAGGATTTAAGAATTTGTTCTTCTTTAATTTTTATCAGTTCATGTAACAGTTTGTCTTTTTCTTAGTTCACAGAATAATGTGTGATTTTTTTTTGTATACTAGGTCCCAAAACAAAACAAAATAAAAAAATAAAATAAAATTATTTGTCTTTCTAACTTGTCATTCCATTTTGTTTCTTTTCCTCTTCAGTAACTTTTCTTTAACCTTTTCAATTCAACTCACTTTTTTTTGTTTTGTTTTGTTTTGTTTTACATTTTTCTTCTTTGTATTTATGTGTATGTTGTGTTCTGTTGTCTCAAAAGAAAAGCACAAAATCAAGGATATTTAGAATTGTATAAGAGTTTTGTCTATAGAAATTCATGAGTAGGTATAATAATAAGAAATTTCCTATATTTCTATGTAATATTTATTTAAATAGAATATAACATATGAGACTTAAATCGTATACAGTGATATTTATTATATCTTTAATATGAAAATTTAATGATTTGAAGAGACATTTTCTCAAGAGAGAGACTATTGAAAATTCTATATTTAAAATTTTGGAATCAAAAACTGAAGATTTCAGCCTGAAATTAATGAAAAAATATAAATTTCGAGTTCAAATCCAAGTTCGATCGAATGAGTAGTTTAGATTTGATTTTATTATTTCGGAATTTAATAAATAATAATTTTTAGTCGAATGCAGCTTCAGTTGTAGAAATTTATAAAGTATTTTATATATACAATGTCAGGTTATATAGCAAAAGCTATTAATTACCGCAAGAACTGCACTGCCCACGCAACATTTTATTGTTACAAAAACAAAATTAGTGCTATAAGACTCCTATATCACTCTCATTAATCACTAAAGGTGTTATAACGATGCGGGAGTTGTTATAATCAGATTTTCTGCAATTTCTACAGTAATATGAGATAATATTTTCAGTTATTTTAATAAGATAAATTGTTCATAATACTTCACTGTACTAATACCTAAAATGGAAGAAGTCGAAGGTTTAATAATACCTTCAATAGAAGCTTCAGTATGGTATACTGATGGCTCGAAAATCGGACAGAAAATCGGTACCGGCGTATTTGGACCAATGTTCAAATTTAGCGCGGCGCTTGGGACATAGCCCGCTGTTAATAAAACAATATATGTTTGGAGTTCACATTCAACTTTGATCAAATCAGTAGCTCAGATTTGATTTTATTATTTGTAATTAAAAAAAAAAATTTTTTTAGTCGAATCCAGCTCCAATTCCATTCCAAAAACCTATTCCATCGAGGTATTTGCATTATAATGTAGTAAAAGAGGGAACAAAAATGCCAACATATACATAATTTTAGATAGTCAAGCTGCATTAAAAGCTTTATTTTCCACAATTTTTAAATCAAAGCTTATTTTTAGCTGTTCCAGAAGTTTAATAAAGCTATTGTAAGAAAACAGAATTACTGTTATGTGAACTTTTGGACATGAAAGAATACAAGAATTAGATGTCGTTGCAAAAACAGCTGCGAAGAATCAATTTTTAGGACCAGAGCTTGTTCAAACGTATTTTTAGGAGTATTGCTTTTCAAAAGCCTACCTACAAAGAAGTGATTCCAAGTGGTAAATTACAGAAACCCAAAATATATGTATCCAACGACTGAATCAGATAATCAGAGAGATTAGATCAAAATGCTGACATGGTTTATTACAGGTCATGACCTATTTAACAAGCATCTGTTAGATCGAGATTAATGATCGAATACAGATAGTTTTCGATGGGGACTCTTATTATTCTATTTGTTTGCGAAACCATAGCTCCGCAAAAGACATAAATATTTTCAGCAGTACGCATGGCCTGATTCTGAAATTGACATCAAAGCCATAGTAACGTTCGTAGTAATAACGTAATAATAAACGGGGAAGTACAATTATAGATCTGAAGAGGTTGCACTTACATAGAGCTCCCCATTAATAAAAGAAAAAATAAATAATATATACTTAATAAGTACTATTATTTTTCTTTTCTGTTTTTCTTTTAATTTTATTTTTTAATAAATTTATTTTATTTTTCTTTTCAGGTATGTTCACAAATGAATCCCCTTCCGGATGTGCTTAATTGGTTCTTTAATTACGTCGGTAATAATATTTTTAATAATATTCTTTAATAAATTGTTATTGACGACTATTTCTTCGATATCATGAGCTTCACTCATAGTGGTTTACCAGAAACAGAAAAACAAATATCCAGGAGTATGAAGTTTAAAAGTGTCAGAGTCTTACAACATTGGTGTTTACTCTTGTATTTTAATTTTAATCACTTAGAAAACAAATATTGAACCTATGGTTTTTATCAAGCCCTATTTATTGAAAATATTTAAAAATATTTAAAATTGGTTAATGGGACAATGAAGTATTTATAAGATATTATGCTCTTTAGTTATTATAACAAAATTTTATTATCATTTCTAATTACACGAACAGTTTGATAGAATATGAAACATGTAGAAAAAATAAAAAAATGTTTGGCTGTTTGCGACCCTACCGGTCTAAGTGTGTTGGCGTACTGTCAATAGTCACTATTACGTTGGCTATTTGCAACTGAAATAACAATCTTGCTTCTTCGAATTTGCTTTCGGACGAACATGAATTATTGTATTTGAAAGAGCCTGTACCAAACATTTCTTCTCAAGAATCCCTGTAAGCCCTTATTATGTTTAAAAAACGGGATGAATCAAAAATAATGTGGTGCTGATTGATAATAAGGGAAGTATTGGTAGAAATGCAGTAGAACTTGATATGAAGTTAAGGTGTTGGTGTAAAACTTAGTATGAGAATAGTTGCTTCTTTATGACTGATTATGACTGATTCTTTATAATCTGCGGAACTTTTGAGATTCAGAAGGATATCAAGGATATTTTTTGCGACTGCCCGGATTTGGTGCAAGCTAATTTCAAGGAGTTGAGCTTACAACCTGATAGGCATTTCAATTGTTTATCTTTGCAGAATATTCACAACTTTGTCACGGCTACAGAATCTCAGAGTATAGGAATATGTAATGATTCAGTTCGTATTGCAAAAAAATGCTGTGGGATGTTCTTATAGCTTAGAGTTGTGGAAGCGAGCGATTGATATGTGTGTCATCCCACTTAAAGCAATTTTGTCACGGATACGAGTCTGAGAATATGTTATGATTCTGTTCGTATTGCAAAAAATTGATGTGGGATGTCATTATAACCTTTAGTTATGGAAGCGAGGGATTGATATCTGTGATACCAATTTTAAGACTAATCTTTAACTTTGTACCGAAATACGTTTGATTATGCTGATTGTTAACAACAACAAAAAATATTCTAAAATTGAATTGACATAATTAATCGATAAAATTTCAAAAACTCATCAATATTCAAAGAAAACTTTAATAAACTGTGTACTTTTGGGAGGAATAACTCTTAACTAGACTACAAAATTAAATTACATATGTATTTACTAATGTCCTTGATATCTTTAACAAAACTAAACTCTTCTGATAATTTTTTGTGTTTTTTATTTTTTTTTTTTTTGTTAAAATAAATTTCAGTTTTTGACATTTCAGTTTTTTAACAAAAGAGAAGGGAAATAAATCGCTGATAAATCTCCTTTTCTATCTTTTCAAAAAGTAAATTTGTTTTATTTTTGTTTTTGTTTTTTTTCTTTTCTTCTTCTTGTCTATATATACTTTCATATCCTTGTTTCCATTTTTATTTTAATAAAAGAATTTAAGATTAGAGTAAAAAAAAAAAATTATTTTTAAATTTGTTTTTTTTTTTTTTTTTTTGAGTATGAGGCAGGGCGCGTGTTTTATGGTTTTTTTTTAACGAAAGAAATTAATTCGTAATTTATTATCGCTCCCTGCGTCGTCAACAAAACTGTATATGAAACTTAAACGAAAATTGAGTGACTTCTTAAATAATTTTTTTTTTCTAAATTGTAAAATTTACTTTAAAATTTAGGTCGTATCAAAATAAAGTCGAGAGCTAATACCAGAAAATATATTAAATTCGTATTAAATGAGTTGCCGTTTATTCGAAAAAAAAAACAGTAAATATTTACGAATCGTAAATCAAATTTTATTCAATTGAATTTTCATCTTCATTATTTTGCAGTTCAAAATTATATTTTGATTTTTGAGACATTTGTAATTTGGTCTGGTTTCAAATGGTTTTCAATTTTATAAATTTCAGAAAGTAAAATTTGAAAACGAAAATTAATATTGATAATTTAGTGTCTAGTTTTAATATTTTCGTTTTAAGAAGAAATTGTGATGAATTTAAGCTTCAAACAGTATTAGTCATTAATTGGTGTAATCAGCATCAGTATATTGTAATATAAAAACTGCATCAACATTTTGATAGTTTAATGTAGCATTTCTAATCGGAAATTATTTTGTTGTAGATCTCTTTATATCACTTAATTTGCTACTTTAATTTTTCACCGGTGTCATTTCACCTGAAGGAATCATCACATTGGAATATTAACTTCAGAATAGTGCAATACAAAATACAAGGTTATTAATATATAATTAAGTTGTACTTATAGTTCGCAAATTTTTTAATTTCTATAAGTAAATCCAGAGTTTGAAATTTTCTACAAAAAAATTTCGATAATTTGCAATAATCAGCCCATCCGTCGGTACATAAACAGAAAGTACTAAATTAACAACTAATGTACAACTATAGTACATAATTATTTGTTTTCAAAAAAAAAATTTTAAATATAGTTTAATTGTGAGATTTTTAAATGGTCGAAGAACATAGTCATATCAAAAAATAGGCAAATAAAATTAATTTCATAACTAGTTTGCAAATATTTTCGCACTGGCAATCAAATCAAAACAAATATGGTAATATGGATCAGAGGTCACAATGTCACAACAAAATAAAAAACTTTGATTAATGAAAGATCACAATACATAATGTGATTTAATTTTGTCTTATTAAACTGCTTTAAAAAATAATAACAATAGTGAAAAAAAATCTCGTTCACTAATAATGTTGAATTGGAAGGGATTGTTTTCTACTGAGATGGCGTACAATATTATTTACGTATAGGTTAATTTCATTTCAGAGTTTGCTTCATATTTGAAGGCTTTAGTTAGACCTTGTTCTAATTGTTTTACCCTCATCCCATACTTAATTTGCATATCATATGGTGAATCAATTTTTCCTACAAATAACGTTAACTAATTAATGAAGCTAATTTCACCCCAATAACTTGTTACCATTCATATTTGATTAAATTTTGAGCACCAATTTCACTACCACTGTTAGGTCTATTTTAATATCACTTCAAAGCCTATTGTAACATTTCATAACTCTAGTGTATGTTATTTTGATCTTTCAATGAGTCTGGAGATACTTTTTGCTGAACTGGACCGGACTTTTTGTTGTTTGAAGATAATTACCGATCATATATTCACTCCGGGTTAGGAATTTATTGTAATAAAAAAACTAATAACTTTTCAATCATATTCAAAATCAGATTAATGGTTTGATCTTCTATTTACATAGATATAAAAGTTTATTTTTATATATTACATGATCTGAATATTGATTTTAAAGAGATCAGATTATTTTAGTGATGTGATCTGTGAAAATTCAGCTTAATTAAGTGACATAACACTTATACAAAAGCTGTAAAATAAACATTGACAATAGTAAATGTCTCAACACAAATTTGAATTCAACGTTCACATGATCTAAAATATCTGTAAAAGCTTACAAAAGCTTGAGACATTGAGATTTAATAGGTATTTGAGTTTACAAAAATTTTTAAAAACCCAATGTTGATGTAAAGTGTTATTAAAAACTTTCTGTTCATTTTGATTGATCACAAATGAATTAAAACACAATGTCTCAGAAAGCGCTCGTTATATATACAATTATTTTAATTCAACTTATTTTACCGATAATATTAACAACTTAGTTTTTTTATATTATATCAGGTTCAAGTTTTTTTAACACATTTCCAATGTTACCCAATATAACAAACGATTACTACTCCACTAAAGGCAGTGGTTACACACCTGATGACATATTGCTTTACACTTACCCTCTATAAAATAAAAATAGTAAGTATATATACCCAGCATCAATTTAATTTTGTTCGAAAGATGAAATTTAAAAATTGTCTTTAATTTTATCGTTCAATTTTTTCTATTAATTAATTTGTAATTTTTCATTGTCTTAGAATGTGTCGAAATGTGTAGAAATAAATAAATTCAACTATTCAACTAAACTTCTCTCTAATATTTTGATTCAATTCACATTACTTCTTTCATATTCCGTAAATTTAATGAAATATTATTTAAAAAAAAAAAAAATGGACATTACTTTTGTACTACGACAACCTTAAATTGACCAGGAGGCCGAGATAACTGTATTTTATCACAATTTTATTTCAAAGATAATTTATTATTTTAAGACCTCTGAAAAAATATATAAATATAAATTTTTCTCATTAATTTTCTTCAAAATAACACTTTCTTGTCTCCTTCCAACTCATTTGTTTTTATTTTTTTGTTTTTACTAAAATAAAAGAAATTATAACATTCTAACAGACGTAACAGGAGCAGCAGCTATTTGGTCAGCAAATCATCAAGGACAATAAAATTAAAATAAAAATGAAACAAAAAATAAATAAATAAATAAACAAACAAAAAAAAAAATCCTTGTTGAAGGACAAAAAACCAAAAAAAAAGTTTTTAGTCCGGAAACATTACCACCTCTAATTAGCTCCTTTAAAAAGAATAGAAAAACTTTTTTTATTATTTTGATACTAATTTTTACGCCTAAAATAATTAAACATTGAAAAATATATTCTAAGTATGATGATGGTATATATATGGCAATGGCATTTATGTGGTAACAGACATAAGGAGTCGTAAATAAAGTAGAATGAAAAAATAGAGAAAAATTAAAAATAAGACACTCTGTTTATCCTGCAGCAATTAGCATATAGCTTCTTAAAAAAAATTGTTTAAATTTCCAACCTTTAAAACATTTTTTTTTTTTTTTTCATTTTATTAAAAAAGGTTAGTCCACCATTGTTATTGCTCTCATATATAAAACTTTATTATGCCTAATATAAAATAACAGCATCCAAATAAAGATAAGGATACACAACATAGTAAAGAAAAAAAAAAACAAAAACTAGGAAGGACATGGATAATCTTTACTGGACATAAAAGGTGAAAAATGACTTAACACAAGTCTAATTTTTTTTTCATCTTCCCTCTCAGACTTCTTTTTTCATTTTTATTTAGATTTCTACCAAATCTAAGAGAGATCTAAACTCATATACATCTTGTAGAAGTTATCTATAATACAACCAGTATAGTCAGTATAGTAGCTGTAGTAGTAGTAACAACAGCTTCTTACCATATAATTTTCACATTTTTTTTTTTGTTTTGTTCTTGTTCTTTTTTTTTGCCCTAATTTATGCGAAAAACAAGAAACATTTTCAGGTGATAAAAGAAAACATTACAACAACTTGTGTTTTTGTTGTTGTTTTCGTTGGTTTTTTGTTATTTGTTATTATTTTATAGCGGTGGTGGTGGCGGTTTATATTCGTATAAGTGTGAAAAGAAAAACCTTAAATAAAAAACCAAAAAATAATAATAATAAAGGACCGTACGAAGAAACTTTATAATTTATTATGACAAAGAAAAGATTTATTTACATTTATTATTCATTTGTTAAAATAAAAGTATAGAAATAAAAAAATTCGTCACCGATATTATTTACTGTAAAGCATCATCGGTAGGTCTAGTATAGGTACACTTTTTAAATAACATTTTGTGTTTTAATGTTACTGTAAAATAACGAAAACTGAATTCGCAATTGTACGTTTCTATTCGTTAATCAAAATTCAAATTAAGTTTGAAATATTCAAAATAACAGGAGCAATTATTAGGAACGCACTGGACTGGGGAAAAAAACCTATAATGTGTTCAAACGCCACTTAAATAAAGTTATAAAAAAAATTATTAGAAACTGATATATAGGTTTATCACTATAATCCAAAAGAAATTCATGTTTCAATGAAAAACTTTAGCCTTAAATTAGTCGAATTTAATTGATATGATTCCTATTTAATTTGATCTTATATGTGAAAACTGTTTGCAAATCAATATATTGTCATTTGTCTTAAATTTGTGTTGAATATAGTTAACTGAAATAATTTGCATTTTCTATTCATCATCAATCAACATCAATGTCCTGTAACCCAATCCGTGGGGCATGAAGGGTGGTGGATTTTTCCCGATTCTGTTATCTTGGTGTCCCGCTCAACACCATCACATCAAATATGCCGCACCCCTAATTCCGATGTGCAGTTTACTACAACCGCGGCTGTAGAAGGATTCACCGCGATTTGATCGTAGTTATGTTTCATGAAATAGTATCAATTGACCCTTTGGGATTTTCTGAGAAGTGGGTGATAAGACCATAAGCTCAAACCTCACAGGCACACCAGCCGGCTAGATTGTCCGATTCATCTTCTTACATTATAAATGCAAACTCTTTTTGCAGCCGCTCCAACGAGGAGATGTAGACGCTGCATACATGGTTACGGAATAGACCCTTAAATTTAAAATGTGCAAGTGGTTCAATTCCGGGCATGGATCTTCCGCCTTTGGTTGCTACTTCTTTCGTTGTCCGATACACTCTATGCTTCCCCTATCATTTCCAGATTGTTTGTAAGGAACCAGATCGTTTGTAAGGTTTGCTAGGATTAACTGTGCTCACCACGTAAAGGGGAGAGTAGGAAAATAAGGTGGGAGAGGCTAAGTGGCGTAAGCTGGATAAAACGACCTTTATGGCATTACCACTCCCATTATATCCCATATTGTTATGAAATAAAAATAACCAGTTTTCCATTGTTTACCTATTTGTTGTCTTTAAGTTTTTTATGTCTTTAAGTTTTTTATGTTTTTACATCGAAACATGTAATATAATCTATTTTAGATATTCATTCATGCACGCAGCCCGGACTGTTTCCAGGTAAAACTATATCTTGTGTCATAGGGTTCATTGGGGTCAAATTATTGTGTAAAATTATTTTGCCAAATTATTGTGCCAAATTATTGTTTAATTGTGTTGACTCTTCAATAGTTCTTCTTGGTAGTAGAAGCTGAAGTTAATACTATGTCCGAAGTGTGGTAAATTGATTCCTTTGTTTTACTTCATTGCTTCTACATTCAACTAACAGTTTTTCTATTAACTAAGATCTATGTGCCTAAAATAAATGCCCAATAGGACTAGCTACTTAATTTGTTTAAAAACTTGCATTTCACATTTGAATAGTTTAAAATCGAAATATTCGTACAATATTGGATTTACGAAATTTCTTACTATTCTCTTATATACCCACAGTTCGAAGCTTTTTCTTTTTAACCTATTTGCCTGTTTAACTACAGTTAAATCTAATGTTGTTCAAAGTGTATGCGATAGTCTCATTTTTTTTACAATGTCCAATGCCCACATCACATTTTAAATTTGTAGTTGTATGTGGAGTTAACTCCCACCGCGTGGTATTGTTTGAAAACTATACCATGATATTTTACTATAGTGTCAATGATTTTGATTTCGTTTTTAGGAACACATGACATTTTTGTTGTTTCAAATTATTTGCCAAAACAATCAATCAAACTCACTTCAAATTTTAATAATTTTATAATTTCAATCAAAATTTGAATATATTCGGTTCTAGATAGTAACCAATAGGTACATAGTGTACGTGTTTGAATAAATGATAAAATGTGAGACATTTTTTTTTATTAGGTCTTTAAGAGAATATAAAGTATCCTTTTGAAGAAAAGACTAATAATATATTTCCATTAACAAACGTATTTAGTAAAAAATTTTATTTTCCTCTCTATCTCTCCTAAAAGTAACTGTGTACTGTACTGTAATACTGGAAATACAAAATTGTAAAGAGAGTGTTAAAGAAGTTTATGAGTACATGAATATTTTACTTTATTTAATATATTTTTTTTTTTTGTTTTTTTTTAAAAAAAGAAATGATTTATATCGCGTCAAATGAGTTATTATTTTAAGGATATAATTCCTTTTCATTTTATTTTCAAATTATTTTTTTTTTATTATGCAATGTTCTTTTTGTTGTTGTTGTTGTTGTTTTTAAAAGGATTTGTTACAAAATTATGTATTGCTGATGATGACATATTTTTGATGTGGAATTAATGGGTACAGGTTTTGTTTTTGTTTTTTGTTTTTTTTTTTAATTTACTTCAGTTAAGTTGATATGAGCGTAAAAGAGATTTAAATACGAACTGAATTTATATTGAAGTAGTGTAAAATAACACGTTTCCAGGATTTGTTTTCTTGTGGAAAAAATTTTATTTATAACATTAGGTAGTGTTTTTGAAGTTTTTAAATGACATGCATTTTTTTTATTTTAAATATTTTCAAGTATCGAATTTGTGTAATTTATTCCCAGGCATAAAAACATCATCAACAACACTTAAGTTTTTCATTATTTTTCACTTGGTTACAGGGGGAAACAAGGAATTTACTTAATCATGACTATAAACTTTATATTTGTATTTGATTCACTCTTATTTGATTCACTAACGGCTTTGTTTTGGCTTGAAATCGGAAATTGACTTTATCGACCTATATATTTTATTTATCGGACAATGATTTGGTGATCATTGACATCCGACACATTTATGAATTCTTTCAACTACAGTATTTTCTTTGAACTGCTCATACTCGTGTCCAAACCAATAAAGTATTTTGATTTAAATTTTGGTGAACAACACGTTAAAATAATTATTTATTACATTTTTCTATAATATCCAATTTCAAATTGATTGGAATTGATTTGCTGCACTTCATACCTTTGTAAAACTTTCATCCATATTAAGGAAAATATTCCTACAAAATTAGTCAATTTCTAAGTTTGTATTGTTTTAAACGTTGGGCTTCCACTTGGCACTTCCACCGTATACTCGATTGGTAGCTACTGCTTTCGCTTGTTCCCACGTTATGTTCGATTTTTCTACCTGTTGTTTTATGATCTTTCGCCAGGTGCCCTTTGGATGACCGAATTTTTTTTACCTTGTGGGTTCCATTCTAATATTATATTGTTGTTTATTACGCTGGACCGTAATATTCGGCATATTGTCTGGCATGTTTTTTAGAATGAGAATGTTTGGTAAAGTTCCACTGCTGTATATCAGAATTGATTTTACACAAAACCGAAATATTCTAAATTCAGTTGGTTTGAGTATTTGGCCGTTCCTTCATATTGGTTTCAATCTTCCAAATGGTGTCTTTTTTTTTTCTTTTATCTGTTTTCTATGCCTTCTTGGTTTTTATGAAAGTGACTATAAGAAGCAGAAATTTCTTACGAATTCTAATTTTGTTCTTCCTGCAACCTTAGATGTTCTTATTTAGTTTTTATTTCGATATATATTAATTTGTAAACAACGTGAGGTGACAACAAAGTTTGGTTTTATTTAGGTATTGTTCTGTCGCATGTATGTCGCATTTTTTGTCGATTATGTATTTTTTTATGTACTATATATTTGAATATTATTATAGTTTTGAAGGTATTTGTATATTCATAAAAGAGCATTGAATCTTGGACCACTTGACTTGAAAACTTTTTAAGTAGTAGTTCTTTAAATAGAGTATATATAGAAGTGGAATGTTAAAAATTAAATATATATTTGTCTTATGATACCTACATATTTTTCAATTACCTCTATGTACGATTTTCTAGTGTGAAGTGTAGAACATTAGATTATGATGATATAAAAGAATGTGGGCTTTGTATAAGACATTAAGTGCTCCCATAATCAAAATCTTATATCATTCAACATCTGTTCAAAATCTTTTATCACAATATCTTCTTGCACGAGTCGAATTGTTTAACTGCATGTTTTTTGGAATTGCTTATGCACAAATTTAAAGGTCATATAACAGGGTTTGCTAATTAACTTGCACACTACTTGTAACCAGTTAATATAGAAGTATGAGTATAGAAATTGATTGTATGATATTAAATATACCGGGGCGCGCCTGTAAGCTATCGCAACCGTAAATGGGTTTATTGTGTTTATCCGTATTAATGCAATTAAGCATATGAGTCTTTAACGATGCTTGATTTAGTGATCATACTGATATTGATCATATTCTTCAGTGGTCATTTTATTTCCTCCTATTATAGTATTAGGGTTTATCAAAATGAAATAATTTATTATAAATATTCTCACTCAGTTATAAATGCACTCAACGGTTAATATTTTCATTATTCAATTTGGAAGCCAGTTACTTCTTTTATACAAACATTAATAATTTTGTTTGACCAAACATTAATAATTTTGTTTATTTTTCGTCTGAGGCATTTGTTTTTAAAATAATGATTTTTTTAATTTCTGTCTTCTGCTATATCAACCCTGTTTCGCAGTTTTATTATAGTTAAACACAGAAATGAGTATTGATTTGATTCTTAAAATAAATATTTTAATTTCGTTCGGATAGTCCACATTCTACCAGAAAAAGGGTCCTAAATTTTGCCTGTATATTTATGTGCAGTTGAAATAATAAAATTTAATGCAATTAAATTAATTTTGTTCGACGTTGTTGAAATTGAGGAGTTCACCTTTTATAATATAATTACACCAAGCCCTATATTGTTGTATCTCCTTCTTTTGCTGTGTATCCAAATTACATGATTAAAGTAAACACTAATTTCACTATTGTTTTCATTAACTTTGATTACGTATTATTTGCACCTGCTTATATTTATTTTGAGGTCTATCAAATTCGATTGTTTTTCCAACTTCGTTTGTCACTTTCGCTTGTATATCATCAAATTGAATTGCTAGAACAGATAAATCGTCGATATATTTTAAATCTTTCGGTTTTTTATTAAACAACATTATGTACAAATTTATTATTTACCAACTTTATTAATTCAAATTCAATATACAATATATACTATACATAATACATACATACATATACTATATATTACATAATCTTATAATGTAAAGAAATTTGATTAAGTGCATTTATATTTCATAACCGAATTTAAACAATATACAAATCGTTAGAAATCGTTAATATCTTATACATTATTAACGAATATAATATATGAAAGTGTGGGCTTGATAAAAAGATTGATTAAACAAGGGGTTGATAAGCCAACAATAAAGAGCTTATAAATAAATAAATAAATAATATGAGAGTATCAAATAATTCAAATATAAAACATTAATCTAGTGACCTAATATTGTGTCATTTAAATTGAAACCTGCCATCACTTTCCTTAAAATTAACTTAGTTTAAATAAAAAAAAATCATTTTCTTTTTTACTAAAAATTACAATTTATTTTTTAATCCTTTAAAATGTTTTATTTTAATACTTCAAAATCCTTTTGCACCCCTATAATGGGATAAACACTGCAAATCCAACATATTCAAAAAATAAACAAAAAATTTAAATGGATTTTCTATTTTTTTTTTTCATTTTTTTAGATTTTATTTAGACTGAAAATTTAGTCCATTAAATTTAAGTAAATATTTTAAGACTTTTCTGTTTTTTTTTTTTTTGCATCAAAAATATTTATTTTTATACTTCACTTCTCACTTTTATCACCCCCGGTCTGATTTTTGTTTTATTTTTGCACTTTTAGTCGTACTCCTAAGAATAATTTCAAAATATTTTCTCTTCTGAGTATACAATTTTCTTTTTTTTTTCGAATAACCTATTAAATCTTATTTCTATTAGGCACTTGCATACATTATGTCTCTACTACACACAACCCCAGCATATATAATTATGCTTACCCAACCTCCTTTAGATTTCTATAATATACAGAAGAATCATGCAATTTTTATGCACCATTTGAAAATACTAAGAGAACATTAAAGAAAAGAGTTTAAACGAAGAAACCAGGCTAAGATTAAAAGAGAATAGAATAAAAAATCATTAATCTAGTTCATTCTACTACAATTATACTTGAAAAGAACAAAAAAAAAAAATAAATAAAATAAACATCCTTTAATCTTATATGAGATTGAAATGGTAAGGAAAACCAAAAAAAAAAAAAAATTTCCATAGTAGAAAGAAATAAAAAAAAATTCTGATAAAAATCGAATGTTTGGTTTTCAAAAACAATTAAAAATTTTCTCAATTGCCTCCCATCTTGATATTTTTTTTCCATTGGAGTTGCATCATTATAAAAAATTTATTTCTTTTTACCTATACTTATATACTATATTGCTTTCATTGGTATATACCTGGATAATTGATACAGTTCAGTTCATGTACAAACATAAATATTTCTCAATTCAGTTTGATATACAAGGTTGCCAGTAGATTGAAACAAACCAAACAAATTAAAATTAACATCTATGGTCCTGACAATAAATTTTATGAAGCTATAGTTTAATTTAACGGAACACTCTGTTATTAGCAATCATGCCAGTAGATTTTACTTCCATTCAAATTACTTTTGTAAAGCTAAAGTTGATCTTCTTTGCATATGATCTGCTCAATGTCGTTGAAGATAAAATTCATATAAGAGACTATTTTCCAGTTAGGGTTCTATTAAAATAATCTCCACTAGAATATAAAATAAAAATAGTCTTTTTAGAATCTAGTTTTTTTCTGTTATTCCTCGTGGGAGCATAGGGCATCAATTTGCCTCCTCCATTGTTTTCTGTTGGACGCTGTTATTTAAGTTCGTCCATATCTCTGTCGTTATTTTAGAGGTCGTAGAGTTCGACGCCTCGTTATTTTAGAGGTCGTAGAGTTCAAGTTCGTTCGGTGTTGTTGGGTCTTTTTCGCCTTCTTCTGCCTTGGGGGCTCAATTCTAGTGCCATTTTGGTTAAATTTTTTTTTCTTGAATGAATTCATATTTATTTACCTTATAAACTAACAATGTTACCTTATTTACAATGTAATTTGATTTTTTTCTTAGAGTGTGGTCTATCCATTTCTATTTATACACTTAATTTGATACATTATCGGTTCTTCACCTGTTAGCTAGCCAAAATATTCTGCATATTCTTCTTTGCCACTTGTCCGCAAATACCTGAAGTTTTTGACTGATGTTATTTGTAGTTATCCAAGTTTCGTTGCCATACATTATTTTTGACATTACACATACTTTGAATATGTAGAATCTAATAAAAGCTCCAAATTCAAATTTTCAAAAAAAAAAAAAACGCTTCAGGTTCGTCTCCAACTTACCTACCTATTTTTTTTTCTCTATATTCCCTTCTAACCCTTTTCTCCGTACTCGAACCTACTGTTTGGGTAGTGTTTTAGAAAAAAAAAAATAAAACAAATAAAGATGAATCTAGGATCTACAAGACAAATTAGATTCTGTAATACCAAAAAGAATAACTTTGGTCAAAGTACGGTGTAAAAAATTTATTTTTAATAAAAATTATTTTTAAAAATTATTTTCTAGGGCTTGGTTGAGTTTGAACATTAACTTAAGCACCAAACGATTTAAAAATAAAAGTACTATTTAAAAACACATACTAACTATTATCAAATCTTGTATATATGAACAGTTTCACTTTAAATTATAATCGTAGCTCTACAACTAAATGTCACAATACAGAATATACTCAACAAGTTCTGAATTAAAAAACAAAAGGACATGAGATTTTCTTCGTAGACGAAATTGTTTTCTTTCAATATTTCAATTAAAAACCAAAGGTTGGATTACATAATACAAAATACTCAACCTAGTGACAGGTGTAATATGAGAAATTTTTTTAGCTACATAAATACATATTTTGTATATATAATCTCATCCTATAATAATACAGAGTATATATGTTTGTATGTTTGAACATCCTGAACATTGTCCTGATAGTTTAATATTAAAAAATAACATTTATATAACCACAAGGATAATCGAAAAGCCATTTTACATAAATGTTATCATTTCTGTATTTGGGTAAACCAAAACTATAAAAACAACTATAACACAAACACCTAGCCATTTAATATCGTATGTTATACCAAACCAGGACCATATTATTGTACAATAATGCATATATATATTATAATATGAAAGTAGTCCTTGCAACACGAATATTTTTTTTTTGTTTTCTTCTATTCTTTATTTTTTTTTTTTTTTTTGTTTTTTATTATTATTCTTTATATTATATTATCTTCGTTGTATACATTTTTATCCGGTCATATGCTCCTACATTGCATATAGAAATTAAAAAAATATTATGTAGTGTACAAGTACATCGTCGTATTTGTATTTATAGTGCAAGAATATTGCATTTTTCTGTGATCATTCTTTGTGACCAGGCAGGACGATGTATACAAAAAACAAAACAAAACAAAGTAAAAAAGAAAAAAAAAAATAAAAAAATAAATACAATTTTTTTTTTGTTTATTTTTTTTTGCACGAAAACAAAGACAAGTAGAACATAAAACATAAAAAAAAAAAAAAAAAAAAAACTGTGAGTTGAGGATTAATTGGATCCACCGGGTATATTTCAGGTGCATTTCAGCCTATATTTGTATATAATGTGATGTTTATGAGCATAAGATATATAATGTATTATTGTATAATATGATATCAGGTATCAGTGTACGAGTAGAAAAATGAAAGAATTATAAAAAAAAAACAAAAAAAAATTTAATATAAATCAAGTGGACTACTATTCTCTTCAATAGTGGATGATTCTCAGATATTAATGAAATAAAATTATTTATTTATTTTTTTAATATTGAATTGAAGATGATATTGAAGTGCTACAAAAAAATAATATTCCATGGGGTCATTTATAAATAAATAGGTTGGTAACAGATATAACAAAATAGAAAATTTTTTATTAATTCAGTTCAGACGACTGAATTTGAACAATAAAATATTAACCATATTAATTTATATATACTCTTATTTAATCTCTTGTCTGTTTTTTCATCATAGAAATTTTATTAAACATGTACTCAATTTCTTTATTGCCATATGGTATTTTAAATTAGTTAGAAAAAATAGAATCGTACTGAAACGAATCCAACCTAACATAGAAAACAGTAATGTAATACCAAATTACTTTAATTTGAATTCCGCCAAATCGTTCAACAATAAAACAAGTTCGTCGTATAGGCAATAATGTAAGCGTTACAAAAGAAAATAAAATATAAACTGATCAGTGTTTCTGGATGTCGCACAAGTATTCGGAAAAGTGTATATTGTAGTGGTTATGTCATCTGACTACTTATCAGGATATTCTGAACAGTACTATTTGTTTTGTTTTATGGGATTTTAATTCAAGTGACTTTTTATACCTCTCGGTTTGGCTGCTTAAAATTCCAGGTCTACGTGAACAGGTTGTGGTGAATTAGCGTTAATGTTTAAATTAGGTCAAAATTATGTGATGCGTGTACATAAAAATATTAGGATGAATCTTTATTTGAAATAATTTCAAATAGGATGTGAGTCTTTATTTGAATTTTTCTTTCATTGTTCATAAAATAATAAAATTTTATCAAATTTTATAAGGTATATACTCGTACATTACCAAATTATTAGTACATTACTAACTTAAATAAAATTGAATCACACTATTTAATCCGGAACCCGGCTTAGTTTCTCACAACAGTTATAATTAGCTGATATACCACAAAATTAATAAATAAATAAGTACTCGAATAGTATTACTGATTCCACTTTATGATATAAAATTTACAGTACCGTACTTAATAGCCGTCGATAATTCCACCTAAGTTAATGACAAGAAAAAGTGTTACATTGTGTAATAATCCAAAGTTATTTTAAATTTATAAAAAAAATTATCAAAATCAATCAAAGAAAGATCAAAAGTGTTCAAGACAAAAGAAAAAGTGGAATTCTACCCGTCCTAAAATATATCAAAGTTGATAACACATTAGGCACAATTTTATACTGCATTTATACATAAATGACATTTTTCAAATAGCAATATTTCTTATTCGGACACTGAAATGGAAAATAGAATTTATGGGTCAAAATCTACGCAAATATGATTAATAGTGATCACCACAGTGGTAAATGGGCTTATTGTGATTATCAGTATTAATATATCCGTATTAATGGGCTTATTGTGATTATCCGTATAATCGTATTATACGGATAATCACAATAAGCCCATTTACCACTGTGGTGATCAAGGGGTTAGATCTCTTCTCGAAAGTACCTAATCTAATCTAATATGTTAAATGTTTAGTTGACAATAAAAACTTTGTTAGACAACTCAAACGGATGATATACCGTTCGAACTTTTCGTCTTACGTTAGAAACCTTAATACTTCAAAAAACATGTTATTGGTCTATTTTCAATTAAAGGCTATCTTCAAATAAGAAGTAAGGGTTACAACAGAAAAAATATTGGTTAATCATATTTAACTTGTTTTTATTTTATTTAATTCGAATTTAGTGATAGCGTAGAGTTGTTAGTGGATTAAACTCCAACTGTATTTTGGAGCCAGCCAGCCTTGATCATGCACAGCTTTTGTAATTTCTCTTTTGATGATTTTCTCCAATTTCGAAAATAAAAGTTATATGTACGCTAAAATATAATATAATTGCTACTTCATAAACAAGCAGTAGGTACTACTAATACCGCTAAAGGATTTTGTTCATAAATAATAGTTTTAATTAAATTTGTTCATAAACGTAGTTAAGTTATAAAAAATACGAAAATTATAGTTGACACAATCAACTGCCATTATTTTGTACAAAAAAAAATTTAAGTACAGTTAAATAAATCTAATTTATTTAAAATTATTACAGTACCAAAATGTATCTATTATCATTTTATATACCTAATAAAATATATATAATTTATGTTTATAATAAGGCCTTTCTTAAATAGCTTAATCGGTACAATAAACAGGCAGAACAGTAGACTATTCAAACTTTATGAACATAAATTAATGATTTTACGAAGCTCAAAGCACAGGCTCAAAATCACAACGAATCAAAGGACGAGATTGTAATGCGGAATAAAACTTTTGATTTATGTGTGGGTTAAAGTTAACTTGCAATATTTATTTATTGTGTAATAATCATTGCAAACCCCAGAAAGAAATTATTCAGAACTATATTTATAATTGGTATTATTGAAGCATATTATGAATGCCTACAAATACGTATGTCGTAGCTATATCATAAATAAGTACTGTAATTTATAATAAATTGAAATTATTAATTAGAATTTGTTCGTCAACTCTTAGAAATTCGTAACTTACAATTAAGTATTTTTCTTTTATAAATTATTCAATAAATTTTACATCTATATTATGTTATTTTCCCCCATCTCTAAATTCATTTCCCAGCAAACCTTAAATATATTTTATATCTCAATCATAATTTGTTAAAAAAATAAAAATAATTATAAATATCTAATTTCATTTTTTTAACAATTCTTCAAATTTTTACAAAATTGATTGTCAAAATTGAATAATTGATATTTTCCCAGAAAATGTCCTGAAAATGTCAATTGAAAATAAAAAATATATATGTATATAAAAAAAAAAATGAAATAAAAAATATTACCGAAAGTAAATTGAATTAATAAGATAAAACAACTCAATTTCAAATGACAATATTTTGAAATTTCATCAATAAAAATTTACCTAATATATATGGTCCATACATTGATGATTTATGAGATGATATAATATACATCCAGTGGTAAAAAATATTTGGTTCGTTTTGAATTGATGAATAAAAAAAAATTGTCAGAAGAGATTATTGGGGATCGACATAATAAAATCATAGCTGCAGCACCTGGTGAGGGCTTAGCCTTAATCAAGTTGCATTTAGTCCACCTCACCCAGTGGAAAGCATTAGGTTTGGTCGAAGAAATTATGTACCAAGCTCAAGATTCAGAACGGGCCATGGATATATATGATACACAAATGAGACTTCAATACATCCTCCTAATGAAATTGCTACTTCGAATACAATTGTCTGATTGTTGCTCAACTTGAAACCATTAAAATTGTAATACCAAAAATATTTTTGAATATGTCTCTTGATTCAAATGTAAATTGTATAAACAAATGTTTCATATAACTTTTTGATTTTAACCAGCTTTTCATTTTTATCTATTTTTGATCTTGCAAACAAATCGAACCAAATTTTATTAAGTTATTTAAATTTAACCACTGATTGAAAATACATATGAATAACATATTATGTACATTTTTTTACATCTTACCTTGATAATATATAAAACAAGATTAATTCAATGATTTCAATTTTATAAAGCAAAATATAAGAAGACGAAAAATAAGATTGATGTTCATAAGAATTACAAATAAATCAAAATAATTTGTATCTTAGTAAAATCAGTAGAATCATGAAATTGCTTACATGCAATAAATAAAAATATCAAATTTCAAATCACTTCCCATATAAATACACACATCATACATCACACATATACATATACATTACAACACTAACATAATATCTCCTCCGGTAATGCCGATTTATTTTTCTTTACTTTTTCTGATTTTGTGTTATTTTTTTTTTGGTTATAGTTAGGTAGATATTAAATATAAAATCTTTGAATCCTTGACAGATACATGTGTTCTATTTTATTGAAAACATATGATTTTTTGATCAGTTAACATTTCGTTATGAATTTTTTTGTACCAAACGAAAGTAAAAAAAAAAAAAAAAGCACAACAAAAACAAAAAAAAGGAACATCCAAAAATATTACCATTTATTTTTGATTTGTTTTTGTTTTATTTTTTTTATTTTTTTTCTTTACCTTTTGGTAGACTGACATGGATGAAAATTTTCACTGTTGTATTATGATTTCAATTTAGGTGGTTACAGGATGTTTTTTTGAATATATGGTGATTCTATATTACAGGATGTTTTTTTACATTATGATAAATGCTTTCTATACAATATTAACAAACGGATTGTTTTAAGCATGATGGATAGCATGATGGAGCGAGCGTTAGTTATAATTTACACACAAAAAATATATTAGATTTTAAACTAAACTGTATAAATTGTTTTCTAAAAATTTGATATTTAAACAGGAACAAGAATATTATTCTACATATTACTATAACTTGATATAACATTAAATAAAAGTTGGTAATTTAGACTGGATGCAATCAAGAATCTGACGTGTGCATTTAATTTCGACCTCTCATCAAAAGTAATCTAAACAGAAATGGCCAACCGAAAAATAAAATTAAACTAGACTGGTATAGTTGTAAATGTTTCAGCAAAACTATATTTATTATGCAGAAGTAATAGTTGCATTTTATCAAATCATGACAGTGTTGAATAATAATACAGAGAGATTACATCAGATAAACACCAAATCTATTGCTCATATTCTTGAATACTTATTCCGTCAGTTACGAAAAATTGATTTCTGGAAGACTTGTAAAAAATTTCATTGTATTGGTAGTTAGAAAAGCAAATTTATTTAGACGTGTGCGAATCAGTTTTCCGTTGCTGATGTGATAAGCCTTCAAGAATATGGGTACGTATGTTATGAAGTTGTGAGACTATTGTAGAGAGATAAAATCATTCAGATAAATTGAAAGAGAATGCAACATAAGTGATATTCTGAAAAAATTACATTTTAATACTTAATGTTTAATTGTTGTAGATCTCAATTAATAAAAGCTGAAAGCAAGTGTTTTCATCTGCATCTGTCAAAGTAAATTACAACTAATCTATTATATTATGTCTCTGGAAATTAAATGAAATTTTGATAATTCCTATTATTTTTAAATTGAAAAAAGTACGGTACAAATATCTGAACCATTTTACAACCGACTTTCATTATTATTCTTTTAATTGACAGTAATATTGAAAAGGAGACGTAGCGAAATTAAATATTGTTTTCAAAGATTTTTAATTCTCAAATAGAAAATTCAATTTAAAATTTCACCCCATGTTCAAAATATTTTAATTTATCAAATAGCAAAATAGTAATACATTTTATTTTTGTATTGGTTTATCTGAGACAACAACCGCATACGTAATAATTTATTTAAAAAACAAAAAAATAAATTTAATTCTGGCCAGCCCTTGCCTGCCAGGTGTCCCCAGCTACGCCAGAATTAAATTTGATTGTTTTTTAAATAAATTATTACGTATATGGTTGTTGTCTAAGATAAATCGATAAAATAATATATAGTACCAAGGATAGATTGAAATGGTTCAAAATAACTCATAATGAAATTGAGTACATTTTTTTTATCAAACTTCCTCGAATTTCGAGTAGACTTATTATTTAATTTCGATATCCTCCTGTATTGTATATTCATGTTATAAATAGTACAAATGTAAAATGAATAAATGAATAACGAGAGTCCTTGAGGTTATCAAAATAATCAAAAGGACGAAAAAAATTTTTTTTTTTAAAAACAATTTAATTTTCCTGTATTGAATTGTCTAAAATCGATTTGTTTGGAAATCACATCTCTTATCGTTCTCTGACTCTGTTACACCACTATATGTATGCTTTTATAATTGCAGTCGAATTCCAGATTCAACTATTGGTTTTTGATATTATTATATATTGAATGAGTTTCCTGAAAAGTAATCCAAAATATGTTGAAATCAATACGGTAAAACAACAAAACAAAACAAAAACAACAGAAAAAATGTATAAAACAAAAATTATATTGTCTCCTGTTATTGTTTTGGCCAGGATTCATCAAAATTTATTGATTTAATGTTTTTTTTTTTGTTTATTTTCTTTGAAAAATGGAATAAAAATAATTTTTCATTTTGTTTTGAACTTGTTTTGTTTTTATTTTGGTTTTTTTTTTTTTTTTGGAAACTGATGATTTATTGTTTTGTTTGCGTTGTTATTTGAAAATGAATATGAAATATAGGATTACTACAAATATATATATATGTATTTAAGACAGGTGGAATATTTTCAAATATGTTTATAATTTTTTTTTAACATATTATATCGTATGTGTAGTTAGCATCAATTTCGTCTATTCGATTCTATATAAAATGTTTTTTATTTTTCAAATTAAATTTATCATCATCAGTTTTACATAATTTTATTTCAATCAATAATGTATGGAAGAGGATTTTGTGAATTAATTCTATTACTGTTCATTTGGAGTATACGAGTTTTAGTTGAAGTCGTTTTTGTAGACTGTCTTTCTCCATCCTCTGCATATGTACAATACCATATGAGACGATATTAATGACAAAATAATTAATTTTAGATTTATTTGACTCATAAAATTTTAGTCTACCGTATATATGTTTAACATTGTTTTACTGCTTTAAAAGGACTTCAATTTGCAACAACACAATTTATTGTAATCATTATTTTTAAATTTAAGAGGACTTAGATTATTTTCGTTTTATTTCAAGCTTAATTGTTCAAACAATTAAATTGATATTTATTGCTCCAAAAAACTACGTAGTGACCCGAACATTTACTTTAAAAACAAAAACTGATATAAATTAATTTTATTTGTAGAATTACTCAGTTTGGTATAATAAAGGCAAAAAATATGCAGTAATATTTCATTACTTTGTTAATTATTCCAAAGTTCAGGAAATGTTTCTTAAAATCATAGATGTCTTAACACAAAGTTGAACACAATGTCTACATGATCTGAAATGTCTACAAAAGCTCACAAAAGCTTCAGACATTGACTCATGATCACGAGAATTGTTGTTGAGGATATCTTCGCAACCGGGCTTACAAACATTTTTAAAGCCCAATGTTGTACAGTGATAATAAAACTTTTCCATTCATTTTGCTTGTCACAAATGAATTAAAACACAATGTCTCAGTAAGTTCTAATTACACAATATTACCAATTTATATATTTTACATTATATCAGGTTGAAATTTTTTCTTAAGATATTTACGATGTCACCGGGTTTTACTTTTTCTGAGAGTATCTGCTAAGCGTCAATATTCAGATCAAACACTATTTTGAATTACCACAATTATTGTACAATTGTCATCATTGAAAAATCTGTTGCAATAATTGTATGAGATTTTAAATTATTGGTATAAGATCGCAGATTGGTATAAAATATAGATTTGGTATAAGATTGAAAATGTAAAGGTGTAAAATTGGAAATTTCCTAATTTCTGCAATTAAATAACTAAAACACACTCTGCTAATTTTCTACCTAAATTCATGTATCTGTTGGTTAATCTGAATAACGGCGACATGTCTTAGAAATGCCAATGTGTTATACTTTTGATGTTGAATAATCAAAAATGAATTTGGTAAGAATAAAGTTTAAGCATAAATAAAATAATACGTAAAAAAATTTTTTTTAATATATAGTTTTATCAAAACAAAATTAGCCCCCTAAAAAGTAGAAAATAAAATGGATGTTGGTCAATTCTGATATTTAGCAAATTATAAAATAAATTAAACTTGCTGGAAATATTGCTGATTGAAATTCGGAATATTTGAGGCTTAAAAATCGTGAACGTTAAAAGAACCAAGCTAAGCTTTTTAGGTTATGTTAATGGAGACCAAAATACAGACTTTGAATATTTTCTTCCGTTCTACTGATTCTTGTAAGCAGCCGACTTATAATTAAAAATATTGTATTGAAGCAGCGACTGCAATGTTGTAATTTTTTCGAAATCTTTATTCTATAGAACTCTTGCAACATTGACAATTGATTAGAGAAATTGACTTAGCTAAATATAAATCATAAATGAGTTAGTTAACACAATCTAATCTGATTTTTTATATTGGCTTAAACATAATTACAAATTCGTATAAAAAATATTCTTAACCCTAAAGCTAATTATTTTTCACAACTACGTGTTTTCTAAATTTTTCGTAATATTGTAACGATTTTTCTTTCTAATCTTCATTTAGGTCAATATTTACATATTATAATTACAAAAATACATATTTTTTTTTTTTTTGCTTAAAAAAATACCACCTAAATTCATAACATGAGCCTGAGAGGCTCTCATATAATATTTCATAATAATTTCTTAATAATGCAAGTTTTGACATGAAGAAATGATGTTGAAGTGACTGACGACATAGAATTCGATGATGTGCCAACTGACTCTGAAGACTTGAAGAGGATCATTTATCCGAAGCTTCAGAAGCAGAAGATGAATTAACTTATGATAATATCAGTGAAATTATAATTTCTTGCAAAAGATGGTAAAAAATGGGCTCAAAAGCGTTAACGCTTTGTCTAAATTAATATTTTGCCTGGAAACCATTTACCGCAATTGCACTACTTCTTCGAAATCAAATAACCAAAGTTATCGATCGTTTTAGGAGCGTATGGTTTTATTTTACGTTTTATTAGATTTGATGAAAAAACCACAAGTAATCGACGTAAATTTGACAAATTAGCCTCAATTCGAGACGTATTTGAAGCAATAAATAAGAATTTGGGAAAATATTATATACCTTCAGAAAATCTTACCGTAGACGAACAATTAATGCCAACATATGCAATCAAAGCCTGACAAGTATGGTATTAAAATTTGGAGGCTTTGTAACTCTCAGAAGGCGTACCTACTCAAAGGAATTCCATATACTGTTAACAAAGATAATAACAGAGCAACAGGATTTACTCAAAATGTAATGAAGAATTTGTGTACACAATAGTTTGGATTTTTGGAACTGGACGGAATATTACAATGGATAACTATTTTACAACGCTAGAACTTGCAAAAAGTTTGTTTTCTAATGGATTGACGATTGTAGGAACTTTACGTCGAAATAAAACTTATGTTCCAATTTCTTTCAAGTAAAAATAGAGATCAACATTATTTGGGCAAAAAAAAATCCAATACAAGAAATTTATTTCTAAGAGCTCTTGGTAAAAGTTTAGTAAATTCTCTTATCAAAAAGCATGTTAGTACCAAAAAACTGCAATTACCACCATTTCGTACTACAATTTCAAAAACGGTAGCGTTCATTTTGTTGATTTTGTTATTTTTAAATATCTAAAAATTAATTATTTGAAATAAAAAATTTAAAATTTATTCAAATTTATTTTTTTTTATTACATTATAAGGTGAGCCAGGCTCATGTTATGAATTTACGTGACAAAATATGTTATGAGGTTTAGGTTTTAGTCAACCGTTAAGCACATTTTTTAATTGGTTGCCTAATATTTATGTTTCTAGCAACCGTGATCAACATTGGATTTGTTTTTGTTCGTAAGTGGGTAAAAAAAATCTAAACAGAAAAACAATTAACCAAATTAATGCTATCGAGCTAATATAAAAGCGTATACCTAATTACATGACAACTGTTTGAAAATTTCTATGTATTATTTAGTGGTGATAGACCAGACTGCTAAATGAAAGTGTTCATAATCGTTTTTTCAATAATAGCCATAGATATAGCTTTAATTTTTTCATAACGGGAATTTCATCTTTTACTCATCAAAAATGGCCACAATAGTTTTAATTTCATTTAACAAAAATATAAAAAAAAAGTCCAAAAAATTAAAATACAAAAATTTGGATTACCCTAATTTCTGGTAATAAACATGCTATGAACAGAAACCAATAGTATTCCACTGATAAAAAAATTTAATACCCAAAATTTTCTACTAACAAAAATTATCAATTCAAAGACAAGATTTACCAACAGTCAATTATTTTTAGAGATACACAAGAAATTAGGGGCTTAAGTGGACTTTTGAATTCATTAGCTTAGATTAAATCCGTAAACTTATTTAAAAAATAGGTAATTGATTAGATTCATCAATAAACGTCGAATAAATCTGAATATAATTTCCCAAAAACATTATTGAAACCGATAGTTTAAACGAAGACTTATTAAAACTTTATTAACTGGTATCACCTATTCAAATCAAAAACAGCTAAAATTTATTTCGAAAAAAACTTCATCATACCCAAAAAAAAAATCCTTGAAACATTTAAAAAAAACAATCATTATTATAAATATTTTGTTGTAGGTGTGTCTTTTTTTCCTCCGTCACCTCAAATGTCAGTCAACGCTATATAACTTCTGTGTCAGTTAACAACACTTATTTAGTAAAAAAAATAATTATAAAATTTATGAAAAGTTTGAGAAATTTTTTCGTTATAATTAAGAAAAAAACCAAAAAACTATTTATTTTTTAATAACTGTTTTTATCTCGTTAAATTTCCAAATATGATTTTATTCTATTTTTTTTTTTTATTTTTATTATTTGGATAACCTCATGATAACCTGTTCGTTTTCGTTTATTAAAATTAAAAATAGCATGAACACATTTTCTTATCACCTTTATTTACCGTAATTATCATTTCAACTCTGTATGTTGTACTCTCTCACGTTTAATTCATACACCTTCATACAGGTTTTTAATGCATGAATGTATATACTATATATAAACCTAGAAAATGACAAGGGTGTGAAAAATTCCAAACAAAAAACTAAAATTTCATTCATTTCAAAAATAGGAAATAAACAAACAGTAAAAAAAAAAAACATAATTTTTCTTTTTTTTTTAATGCATTTCCCAGAAATTTAAAAAATGTTCTCTTCAAAATTTAAAATTGTTGGCATATTTACACTTTTAACCTATATATATATATATATACATAATGATACAATGTGCAAATATATACTATGTGTGTACAATTCTTGCATCAGTTTCCATAATTTAGTTATTTTAATAGAATGGAAGGGATGGAATTAGAGAGAAGAAAATTCACTAAGTTTCTCATAATAAAACACAATCTAATAAGAATAGCATGCCGACAACATATATGTATGTATATGTACACCTCATTTCCTGTTGATTTCAACATCAACGATAATATTATAAATTATTCTGGTTGCAAAAAGGGGGTCTTTAATAAATTTACTCTCTTAGTAAAAATTATAAAAGAACCTTAGAAGTTTTTGTATGTTTTTTGTTTTTTTTTTCCTTTGTAAAATAATGATGTGGAATGAATTTATTCGGACAATCTTAACCATACTGTATTATGGGGCCTAAGTCTATTAATTCCTTGCAATATGAAGGCTATTTTTGTAATTTATTTTTCTAGTCATAAATAAATATATGATATTTTAAAAACTCAATGATTATTTTAATAAAAAAATATTATGAATGTGAAAATATTAAATAAGTAGGGGGATAGAGTAAGAATGTCCGTTTTCAAAATCCCGTTGTTATAAAATTCCCACTTAATTTGGTTAATTATTATATTTTAATTCAAAAAGCAATTCTATTAACGAATATTAAAAATCCGAATTTACCGCACTGTTTCTTTTTTGGTACCCTGCTTTGATCAACGACAAGTTTTTATTAAACACAGTTTTTATTAGTCAAAATCTAAAAAAACGGAATTTTGAAAACGTGAATTTATATTATTTTTGTTTATTTACATTTATTTGTAATAGCCAACTTATTTCTATTTTAAATCATCAAAAAAATTAAGAAAATTATTCACATTATAACTAATACACTAACTCATTGAACCCATTACGATTACTCTAAGTTATTACATTACCCTTAAAATTATCATAGTATATTTTACATAATTTTTTACACGTTTTACCTCATCATCACTTTATTGAGTCAGAATTTTATTTTTAATTTTAAAAAAGAGTCGGAAGAGGTTAAAAAAAAACCGACTTTAATTTAACAAATTTTTAATAAAACCTTACAAACTACTTAAAAATTAACTTACAACTAATTAACCTTCTATTACTAAACCATAAATTTTAATTTAAAAATTACAAGTATACAATAACAATAAAAAAAAAATGTTTTTGTTGCCAATTTTCTTAGTAGCCATTTTTCTTTTGGTGAGAGGTTCATGTTATAGGTTCAAATTGCTGTTGGAGGTATTGCAGTTAACATTTGGCTCGAAAGTGATCTGTTTTTAGTTGTTACGTCTAAAAGCATGATAAATAATAGAGATATTGCTATAATTGGATTGAATATATCTATTGAGATCAAGAAAGAGAAATGCTTCTGCAGAAATGAAAACTGAGCTTAATAAGTCATCGATGTATTTATTTTCTGGATATACAAAATGTGAAACTAAGCTATTATCCATTATGTTAGTTGTTAGTTGAACATAATGTTTTCTAATTAAATGCAAAATAAAAGTATTATTTCTAAAATTATTTGTGATAATTTACCATTAGTTAAACCCTGACTGACGACAAGAATTTCGATTTAAACAATTTTATGATTATAACGAATGCCTTTTTCGCCAAATTAGTTTTATTTTTAATATGTTCAATAAAAATTAAGTTCTGTGAGTCCCTAGGATACCTAATTTTCTTACCACACTCAGAATATTCTTCAATTGTTCCAATTGTTCGAAAAACGCTGTTCCCAAGTGATTTTACGTTACGCACCACTGAAATCGATTTGGTGCAAATTTCAAATTATCTTTAGAGAAAAAAACAAGGTCTTTAGAGAAAAAACATTTAGGTACACAAATGAAAATAAATCACACAAACCAATGTCTAATGATATGGATATATATTTTCTACTCATAAATTCTTTTTGAGTTCTCTTAAACAGGTAACATCGCTTGCGTATAGTGAATGAAATATAAGTTAAAGTCTCTTTTTCTACTTAGGTCAGAGTTTTCTTCAATTCATAATGATTCACAGGTTCACAACACCGTCCAGATATAAATTATCAATGACAATATTTTACAGAATAAAAACTGAAAAATAGTAGGACAAGTAGGACAATTGAAAGCAATATTACGTTAACTGTCCGAAATTTGAGGTCGGAAGCACAAAAAAGTAAAGTAAGGTGGATTCGTATTATTTATACTGAATAATTAGGCGAATACAACATTTTAGACTGAAGAAATATGGTTCCAGGTTTAATTTATAAACTAATTTCCGTAATCCTGCTTAAACAACGTTTAGTAAACTATACACTATTATTCTATACATTTTTCAATTAATTTAACATTAATCTCGGTCGAAGCAACAACATATTCGAAAATGTCTTTCAAATCCAAACGTATCAATAAATTTAGCTATTGTAAGTATCTTCTGTCTTCATTCACAATTTAATTTTATTTCTTAATTCAATTGGTCCTACCAAATAGTCTTGTTTAGTGATTGTGATTCACACATTCTGTGTCCAATTTACATTTTTCTATTTATAACGTTTTACCATTTTAATTTTGACTTATGAAAAATAATAGAAAGAAAATTCGATTAAGGTTACTGTACACAGCATTCACACACTATAGTAATCAAAATTCCTACATACATCTGTCTGTACATATTTTGTCAAAACGGAAATAACATATTTATAATACCTACCACTCAACCATTTTAACATACGAATATTAAAAAATATAAACACAAAAAAATGTATATTCCAAAAATTATAAGAAATTTTTTTGTCGTGCATATCCGGGTGCATAAACATAAAAAAAAAAACAAAAAAAAAAATAATATAAAAAAAAAATCTAATTTTCTTTCATGCCACTCTCAAATAATGATAGGTAGAAGGAAAACAATGTTGTGATAACAACACTACACTTCTTTTCTTCTTTCTCTTTCTTTTTATTGATCTAACTGACAATTTCAATTTGAAATGTGAAACAAAACTGAAAGGATTTTATTATTATAATGTTGGAAGCAATCCTTAGGAATAGATTTTCAAACATTTGTTTTTATTATGTACAACATATTTATCCACACACATATATATATGTAACACATAATATGTAATTGTACACTACTCTTTTTACTTATTCTCTACATATATATTTACTGTTTTTTTTTTCGCAGTTTACTCTCTTAATGTCAATTTTGTTAACGATATAAAATGTGGAGTACAACATTACTTGTTCAACTTGTTATAAAAAATCCTTTATTTTTTTTTTTGTAATGTGTATAATTTTATATTTGTTTGTTTGTTTGTTTGTTTTTTTATGAAGAAATTGCAAACAATAACAAAAGTGATTATTTTGAACAGTTCGAGTTGAAGTTGAATTAATATAAAAGAAAGATGGTAGAATGGTTTTGCAAAAAAGAAAAAAAAAGAGAAAATACAAAGGTTTTTCGTTACCCTTCCTTTGATTATGATAAACAAGTTAAAAAAAAAAAAACAGTAATAAAAAATATAATAAAAAAATCAATACGTTTATTTTCAGAAATAAAAACGAAAAAAATTTTGTGATTTTGAAAATATTAACATGAAAAGCATTTTTTTTTTAAACACTCGTATAAAACGGAAGTAATACTCTTGGCTACAGTAACATCAAAAACTTATTGTTTGCATAATCAAAATTGAGTTTGAGAGTGTGTCAACATAATTTTCTATGATATAGGAACGCATGAACAATCGAACTATGTATGTTTTGTAATTGTAGAGTATTCGACTACTCGGTTTAAATTCTTATCAAATTTATTTTCAAATACAAATGGTACCTGATGTAAGAAGTCTAAGAAGTGAATGATACGATATTTTGCAAAACTGGCAGCATTGCTGGTTAAAACTGTCAAATTTTTTTTTTTTTATGTTTTGACATTTTTTGTTTTAATTTTCTGTTTGAAAAGTGAAATTAAGGTGCCTATTATGTATTTCGATCGAAATTAATCGAATCGTTCATCGATATCGTTAGAGTTATTCGATTGTAATCGTTAGTGTCATTATGTATTTCGATGAAAATTTGATCGAAAGAGTTTAAAAATGCTGCCATTGTAAAATTCAAATCTACGATGAAAATGACATATGTTTCATTCTTTAAATGTCAAATTCAAATTATTATACGAAAAAAAAACAAAATAATAGTGTTATATTTGAAATTTTTAAGTTGAAAATAAGTTGAAAGTGTTTAAATAAAATATAATTACAAAATTATAAGTTTTTATAAATAAATATATTTCAGCAGAGTTAAATTTTTACCAAATACTGATAGTGCTGAAAAACGCTATCAAATTGCAGCATTAAAAAACAAGCGAACATATATTCGGGATTATTCTAATCCACTAGATTTGGAAGATTATACGTATGTTATTTAAACATGAATTTGATGAGTTATTATCTACATTATTAAAACTATTAAATTAGGACAAAAATTGAAATAGCCAATAAGTAATATGTCGATTCCAAATATAATTAAATTGGTTAGTGTATTAAGATTCTGTGCGGTTTGTATCAAGCAAATGATTTTCATGTCGGACTAGCTAATTTTTTTTTTGTTTGTTCTTAAAGAAGTTTTATATGTATTTGAAATTTATAATTATGTGCAAAATGGATCAAATTCCATTATGCACTAGAAGAAAAAAGTCAGGCAAATATTATTTTTATGATTAAAGCAGAATTACTGAAATAGGAGCAGTAGATGGAAAGCTTATTCAAATGAAATCACCGAAGCAAAACGAACAACATTTATGTTATAGTAGAAAGGGATTTTTTAGCATTAATGCAATTCTGATAAGTTTATAATTTATTGTAATTAGTTTACATTATTATAACAGTTTTTGTTTTTAGATATGTGATCATAATCAGGTAATTGGTTTTGTGAGTTCAAGATATTCGGGTACCTCTTTGGAAAATGTATAATGGTGTCTCATTATTAACACTATAACTTTTCATATTGCAGTTTATTTGTAACAGGCGTCTCATTCCTATTAAAATTTATTTCAATAAAAAATTATTATGAAGAATAAAGTAAAATACCTACTTTCATTTCAACTTTTAAATTTATTTTTATTTAAAAAAATATCATAAATATAAAACAAAACACCAAGTGTCCAAGCGCACTCTTTTATTTTATCCTTTCAATTCAAAATTAAAATAATTTGTACAAAATCTCTCTTTCGATGTCTCTTTCGTGGTAAAATTTTACATCGTTAAGCTTTATCGATTTCGTCGACAATTTCTGAACGATATCGAAATACATAATTGCAATTTTGCATTTTGACATTTCATTCGATCAAATCGTAATCGTTATCGAAATACATAATAGGCCCCTAAGTGAATTTAAATTCAAATTTTATAGATATTAAAAAATGTTTTTGCATTTATATTACGAAACATCGTCTGATAAGAAGGAAGAGATGAATTTACTTAGAACAAAAAGATGAGAATTGAGGTATAAAGCGAATCCATTAGATTAACCTATTTTACCGTAGGTATAAGTTATAACAATTATATATGTATGAATATGATATGAAATAAAAAAAATATGATCAATTTTATTTTATTTTTTAGATTCATTAAGTATTTCAGGCTTTCGAAAGAAACCTTTGTAATGGTTCTACATAAATTAGACAATAATTTAAATCCTACAATGAGTCCACATTCAGTAAAACCCAATATTGGCTGGAGCATTGCGCTTCCTTGCTGAAGGAAGTTATTAAAAAGGCGTGAGGAACGATTTTTTGGTATGTTTAGCTACGATTAGCATTGTCAATATTTGATACGGAATTGTGTCAAGAGTATATAAAATTTCCTGAAACCAAAAATAAGCAAAATCATCCATCAAATTGGGATTTTATAATAAATTTGGATTTCCAAGAATTATTGGATGTGTTCATGGAACACATGTACAAATCATTGCACCAACAAACATTTAAACTGTCTACTATTTGTAACTTTTCTTAAAAATGTAAAATAAAATTTAATAACTATTTTTAAATACAAATATATAATTAAATAAAATTAGTTTACTTGAATTTTACTTTAATTATATATTTACTTTTTCTCATTCGCCATCTTTCACTAACTTTTTCTATAATGATATATTTATCGTTTTTTCTGACAGTGAACAAAAAAAATCGGTTCTCGTAATACCATGAAAATCGAAACGTTGCGTTAAAAACCGATCAGTATCGCTATTTCGCTTCGCAGAATACCAAAAATAAAATTTATCATATTTTTCAGTACGTACCGAAAAATTCGCTTCTCAGAATAAGACCCAATGTATGTTATTTTAAATTCTTTTTCTTTTTTCAATTGTCTGCAATAGAATATTTGTTATGTTTCAAATTAAATTTATAGAATCTAATTAGCTATGTTGAAATAATTTCATCACATCATAATGGGTGTAGCAGTGCAATTGAGCACCTTGAGCACCTGTTAATAATTCTATATCAAAGTTATCGGTTCAAAGATAGAATTTTACAGTTCGCAAATCACAGGAGTTATTCTTTCGTCATGGTTTGTTTTGAATTTTACTATAAAAGGACTAATTGCAACTGTTCTGTAATATTGAAGTGCAATTATTACTTCTTACTCTTCTTGTTTAAAGCCAACATTCTGCTTCGTTACACTGCCTCTTTATTATGGAGTTGGTGTTCAGCTTCAAAGCTTCTCCTAAGTAATATACACATTTTTCAAGCCATTTAAAAAAATAGATTTAAAAAAATCAGAACATAAACGACCATTAACCTTCGCTCCGTTTCTCTTTACTTAACTCTTTACTTAACAGAGATTTAAAATCAAATTTGAACCTTGACATAAATTTCAACATTATGTCAAATGATAATATGCTGCACTTCATAAAACCTTTTGAAGTAAAAAAAATTGATATTAACAAACATTAAATAAATATACATACTACTATAATGAATATAAGTATAAAGAACAAATAAACCATACCATATATACTGAAACATGAAGCAACAAAAAACAAACACAAAGGAAAACAAACATTAGCAAACAGATTCTGCTCTCATACAAGTAATTTGTTCATTCGTTAAAATATTGAAAACTGAATTCATTATTTTATTTTTTTTTTTTTTCAAAACTGCTTGTACTTTTCTGACTCTGATTTACTTAATATAAGATATCCTGTTTCAGAGTCCTTTACATAAAAAATTATATTATAAAAAATGAAAAAAAAAAAAAAAAAAATTATAATAAAATAAAAAAAGATAAAAGGATAAAGAAAAAAAAAGTGGGCGCATGTATGACTATATCAAAGGATAATTTTTTTTTTTTTTTTATTAAAAATATTCACAATGCCAACATCATAAGAGTATATTAGAGTCACAAAAATTTTTTTGAACAATACCTCTTTCTGCTAATATTTTCTCCTACTCTCTTAATAACTCGTTAAATATTTGTTAATTTAAAGTACTGTTATATTTTTATAATATTATGATAATCAAAAACAGTTATTTAAAAATAAAAAGAAAAAATTATGATAGAAAAATGAGATAGAAAGACATAGAAAGAGAAATAATAATAAATTTTGTAATTCAATAACGTCGCTAGCAGAACACTGTAAAATAAAGAAAAATTGGTTTTTCAATTCGAATTGATAAAATGAAAATTTTAATAAATTTTGAAAACAAAATTTAAAACAGTAGGAAATCACAAAACTATGAAAATATCATTGGAAATTTTTAAATTGTAAAAAAAATATTAAATCGTCTTTTTTTTGTTCAATATTATGAAAATCGTTTTTGAATACTCAGAAATACGACATACACAATATAACAGAGTTGTGATACATGACAACTAATGGAAAGATTATAAGGGTATGCACGATTAAGTGTAGAACTGTAGTAGGTGTAGATCTAAAATTATTTGTACAACGGTTGTAGGAATGCACCCTTGTACTTTTAATCTTGTACTCATTGTAGAATTGTGATAGCGGTTTGTTTACATAAGCATTTATAGGCGATCAAGAAGAGTAACACATTTGGATATAAGAATCTTTTTCTCAGTTTAAATATAGGATATAGGATATATCATTTTAGATGTTGGATATAAGAATCTTTTTGTTATTGTCATTTTAAATTTGTCATTTTGTATATTTAAATATTACATTTTAAATAAATATAAAAATATTAATATTATTAATATTATGTTTTTTTATTTCCCAATGTCTTATACATATTACGTCAAGTGTTAAACTGTTATATTTAACATTGTTTTTAATTAGCTTACAGTAATACTATACATAAGATAGAAAAATAAAGATATACAAGATAGAGATCTATAAGTTTTCGAGTAGAGGTAGAATGTTTCGATGTTATATGTAAAATTTTTGTTTCTCTCTTCATCATCGATCCTATATTGTTCCTCGTTGGTGTAACAAACAAGCTTCCAACAATTTTTTTTTGAGTAAAACTAATTGACAATAAAAATTCCTGGTGTGAATTTTATCTAATAATCTATCACAAAAGTTTAATTGAAGTAAGGCACCGTTTACACATCAATATATATTGACAGTATTTACTGATAAGAGAGAATATTGAAGAAATACTGATGTGTAAACACATATTGATATCAATCCTATCCTATTTCCTTCAATATATTGAGAGAGACAAAATTAAATATGGCGAATAATGAAAAACTTAGGAACATAGTGAATATATGTATAAGAAGAAACTGACAAATAGTTTGATTGATTAAAAACTGATGTGTAAACACAAATGTCTCTCTCTTCAGTCAAAAATCATCAAATATATTGAAGAATATTGATGTGTAAACGCTGCCTAAGGGAAGAATTTGCGTATCGAAAAATCAAGTCACATTAAATAATTTTAATAGATTTTTTCCATTTTATTAATTACATTCTACATCAAAAGCGTCTGATAATTACTTTAATCGCTTTTTTAATTTTTTTTCTCTTTTCACCAAAACTAAAAAAAGGCGAGTCACTCGAAGAAGAAAGTTCAATATAGTAGGCCTGTTTTTTAAACAAAATAAATGCATTCTTATGGGAAAAAATCGTGGACCACTTACAAATCGTGTCATCTTTTCAAGTTTTTACACTCATATGTTTGAATGTATTACACTAACCCATTGAAGCAATTCTGTGTCTTGGCCAAAGAATATCTTTTAAGCTCGGCCTGAATTATGTTAAGCTTGCTTTGTACACATACACGTAGTTACATTTATTCTTCAAACAAACACATAGTGACATTTATTTTACATATTGACATTACTTCATACACACACACACACACGCATAGTGACATTTGTTTTAATATCTGGGCTTAACTAAGTTGATAATAGTTGTATTGCTAGCTATTATTATATATCTGATTTGTTAACTGTTCAGAATTAGGGGAAAAAAAGTTAGAATTAAAGTGAGTTTAAAGTGGGTTCAGGTATATAGATTTATATACTAAAATCAAAACAAAAAACACATTAATTGACCTTTTTTATTTACTTACTATAATGTTTGAAATTTAAAATAAATAACAGTAAATTCGAATGTTTAAAATTTTTTTATTTTAATATTTAAAAAAAATTTTTTTTATTTATTATTATTTTTTTTATCGTTTTTACTACAAATAGGTACATATTGAAATTTGCATTGTATGGCATTAAAATTGGGCTTCTGGGCAAATAATTTTATTTGAAAATCGAATTCAATGAGTTTTTTTTTTTTTTAATTTAAAAAATAGAAACATAATAATTATTTATCTTTTGTATTTGAATTTTGATACCTATTTTAATTTTGTTTTTTTTTTATTGCAGGATTATTATACATACATACATATTAAAAATAAGCTGTACCAGATAAATTTGATTTCAATTGTTAAAAAAAGGTAAGTACTTTTTAAAATTAATTATTATTTTCAAATGTTTAGGCAAAATTTTTTTAAGTAAAATATAGGCTATTAAATGGCCCAAATCGATTAGTACTTTTTAAATATCCTTAATACAATTTATATTTACGATAAAATATAATTTAATACCAATATTTTCAGTTAATGAACCAATTAAATTTCCAATGTTTAATAACCGCGCCGCGACATTTTGTTTTGTTTTAATATTGTTGCGATAATTGCTTCAACATTATCTAAAAAAATATAATATTAAATTAAAGAAAATTAACTATTCAATTTTGTAACGATTGTGGTCAATAGGCTTTCTGTCGAACGAATGTAATTTCAACCACTTCTTGGTCAAACAAAATTGTACAGGAATCCAATTGTCATATTCAATTTGAATTTATGATATTTTAATTTGTAAATATGTAATTCATTTGAGTTATAGAATAGCTATAGATTTAAGTATATTAGAAGCTCATTAAAATATTCAATTGACTTAACATTTGTATACTACAAGGATTAGGTTAAATAAATTGGGTTAGCATAATATATGGGTGTATATACTACAAGTTCATACAGTTTTAAATATAATAATTTTATGTTATCATCCATCACAGGTTTGCTTAAAAATGTATAGAAAACATTGTGAATAGTTTTCATTAAGTTGTTTCTTTGATTAATCCATTTTGAAATTAATATTCATATATTTTATTTTTGATTCACATAATTTTATTCAAATTAAAAAAAAAAATTTTAAAATGTTTGATTGTCGTTGTTTCACTATAAAAATGTGCTATAAATTTAGTCCAGTTCTTTTTTTTTTTGTATTATGAATCAACAGTGGTCCTAGTATTGTAATTGTACAACTGTGTCTTCCACACAATTTAAATTTTATTAACTAACTTAATTTAGTAAGTTTTTTAGTCTGTCTTGCCATACCGAACTGTGCAAAAATATTTTAAAATTTTTTTATAATTATTTAATTAAATTTTCAATGCAAAACAAGTCGAGATTTAATTATCATATTTTTTTTTTTTTTTACTTCAATCAACTTCATATTTCTTCCTCAATCTGGTATAAGAAATTCATTAGCCGAATCATTTAAGTTTAAAACATATACACACGTTCATTGCCTTGTATTGTTGTTATTTTGATTCGTTTTAATTTGAAATTTTGTTTGCTTATAAGGAAATTAATTTCAAATTCAGTGTCGAAACTTTGAACTGTTTTTTTTTTTTGTTTTTTTTTTTTATGAAACTTTTCATCCAAATAGGAAAAATTAATTAAATATAACACCACATTTTAAGACATGTTGTTGCAAAAAAAAATAACAAAAACATTATATAGAAGGAGCCTATTACAAATATTACCATAACCCAAAAAAAAATAAAGTAAAAGCAAATTAAATCAAACACAGTAAGAATCAAAATTAAATCAATAAAATATAATAAAAATTAGTAGTTTAAGTTCAAATCATTTTACAATCTATAAGAAGTTAAAGTGATTTTGTTATAATTGTTCAGATACCAGTATTTTTGTTCAGAATTTGCAATTATTTTGCTTAATTTGAATTTTCATAAGTTTCCCCACCTATGAAGGTAGAATATTGATATTTTCAAGTGAGGTGGTACTCTATGAGATATTCGTTTAAATATTCCTGCTAATTTTTTGCCTTTTTTCATTTGTGAATCAGTTTGTTTCTGCCAGGTAAGGTTTGAATCTATTATGATAGGTATTTGTATTCATTTGTTTTGTGTATTATGTGGTCACTGTATTTAATGCTAAACGTTCGTTTCTATTGTTTTTGACATTTGACATCATTAGGTACATACATTTCGTTTTGCTAATATTTATTGTTAATTTGTGATTAGCCAATTATTGTGATATTTTTACAAAATCTAAATTAATAGTTTTTTCCTGCACTTTTGTGTTGTTTTGTGCATAACCTACTGCTAAAATATTTGTCCTCTTAATTCTAGTTCAGAGCTGCATTTGAATTAAATCTATTTGTTATATTATTTGAAGCCGAGTTTTTTTACTCTTAGATTAGTAGCTAGATGTTCTTTTCAAAATATTTAGTGTAAGTTTTAACAAGTCTTGAAAGTATATTTATATGTCCCGATTGATACAAGGTTTCATTTAATTTTCCCGTCTTATATAGAAAAAAAAAATCACAATTGATATGATATGAACCGAAATGTGTCATCGACAACCGAAATTATGTTCGTTATATTACGTAAAATTCTATAAATCCCAATGCAACATTCAATAACACCAAAGTTAAACTAGCGAGTCAAGTTAGTAACAGTACAAGATATTTGATAATTTAACCTACATTAAAAGACAAACATTTTCGATAATTTTTCTGTTCTATATTTATTTTTAAATTTATTAATGTGTTTTTTTTTATTTTTAATGATAATTTAAATTAAATAATTTAATTATTGTTGTCAGGTTTCCGTTCACTAATAATTTTTAATATTTGATTGCAAATATCGGTATTTCGGAAGCAACATACTTCGTTCATCAGTGCTTGTAACTAACTTGCAATCAAATATTACAAATTATTAGTGAACGATTATTAGAAACCTGACAACAATTAAATTATTTAATCTATATTTATTATTTAAGTATAAAATCCTAAATTATCTATACGCTCAAAAAATTTATATACATATACCAAAATATCAGTATTCTAGAAAATCGGTTTTGATCGCTTCGAACACAGAAATTAAATATTCGTTAAGTTCAATGTAAGCTATATACAACAATCAATAAAACCAATCAACAATCTATTCAATTAATTTTATCACATACTGTACCAAAAATATATACTATAAATAAAATTCATCTACCATACAACAATGTGTATCATGAAACCCGTGGGTGGTGATGAAATGCCAAAAAGAACAAAAAAAAATATCGGCATAAAAATAAACACACATCATTTGAAATATTATACTCGTGTATATACATATAGATGTATTAAAATTAAAAGAGCATAAATGTTGTAGCATAAGTCTATTACATTTATAATTAATTTATGTATTTTATAACTTGGGTCTGAAATATTTCAGTGTTCATAAAAACTATTTTTTTTTTTTGCATATCTTATTTCTTCTTCTTACTGTTATTACTTGAATAACATTAGTTGTTGTTGCTGTTGTACTTTTTGTTGTTTTTGCTGTAATTGTTTTATTCAGTTTCGCTAAATTATTTTTTTTTTTATTATAATACTAAAAAATTAACAAACAGCCCCATCTAACATAAGTGGAACGATATAAATTGCAAAATTGCATAATTTAATATAGAAATCTTCTCCTCTCTGCATAATATTATTAATTTTGTAGATTTACAACAACAAAAAGAAAGCCGACCGACCAACCGACCAAAAGATCTACCGAAATAAAATGTTTTAACCGCGTGCATTAAACAAAAAAAAAAAAAGAACAAATTGACGAGATTTGAAAATCATAAAAACAAAACCTACCATATTATAGTGTATATTAGACGATAAAATGGTTCGGTAAGCTAGTAGTACTACATCTCCTCCTATCACAACAAACTATACAACAATTCTTTTATTTGTTTTAAAAAGAAGTTACTGATGCATATGAAGATGATAGATAATACAGTGAAGGAAATTTAAAATGGTTGTTTTTAGAGAGGTGAGTTTTTTGAATTTCACCATGTTGATTATTTTTTGTTATACGAATATGCTTTGTGGTCAATTGAGTGGAATAATAAAGTATAATGTTTAATATATTTAAAAACGTAATTTTTATTTGGTCAAAATAATTTTAGTCAGTATTAATTTGTAAGAGTGCTTCAAATTTTATACATAACTTGCCTGCATGATTTTCGCTTTTGTCAGAACGATAAAAATAAAAATAAAATAAAAACCTGGAGAGCGAAATCAAAATCGTTAAGCTATTATTTACTTGGAGCTTGATTTTAGTTTAAATAAATTCAGCAATGAAAAAGAGGTAGATGGTTTAGAGATAGATTAGAAAGATAAAGTCGATTTAATCCATTCAGCAACGGATCGAAACATCTATCAGGACATCGTTTCCAACATCATATGGCCGCTGACATCCATCATTATGGATAGGCATCAATATGTCTTAATAGAAGTTAACGAATCTAAATAGAAGTCCAAAAATCAGGAACGTCTAAAGTAGTCAAAAATTGAAACTAAATTTAATGTTAAAAAATTTACTAAATTTTTTTTTGGAAAAATATTAAAATATTTGGGGAAACTTGCTTGAGGTTAGTTAAGACATGGTAAAGCAATAGTTTCGATAAAATGCAATAAAATTTCACTTTCAAGTCTTACTTCTCATATTTCCTTCTATTTAACACGGGTGTTGGTGGATTTGTTGAAAAGTAAAATCTCGAATTAAAAATGTTGATAAAAAGTGTTGTAGAAAAAAATGTCGAATAAGAAAAAATGTTGAATGCAAAAATTTCAAGAAAAAAAATGTTGAAATAAAAAAAATACTCGTATTTAGATTTAAAATAATTCTTGTTTTAAATTTATTTAACTACTTTCATATCACCCTAACCATTATTCATTAGGACAGTGCATATTTCAAAAATATTTCATAAAATTTTGAAAAATTATACGAAGCGACTTTCTGTTATTACTGATAGAAATTATCAAATTTCTGGATCTGAGTTAAAAGTCAAATTTTAAAATCCAACTTTCAAAATCTAAAAGTGTCAAAATATAAACTTATAACATTTTGTTCCAAATTTGGCTTATTTCAAAAATTAAAAATTAAAAAAAAAATTAAAAAACAAAATTGTTGGAGAGGTCTGGTGTTTATTAAACATGTCACACGTAATGTTAAGAGTAGCAACTTAGAGAAGTTGTCAAAGAGGTCCAAGACCCAGAATTTCAGGTTAGAGACCTTTGAAAAAAAAAATGTTTTTAAACTTGCCACACGTAAATAAGACGGTTTTACGGTCCAGTATACCATGAATTAGGTATATATTCTGGAAAAAGGAGAAATCTTTTTTTTCTATCCAACAGCGACAATGTCGACAAGAAAATATCAAATTTCAAGGTTCTTTTTCAATAACCGGTTTTTCAAAACTTTTTCCTATTCAATATTTTTTTTTGTCGATAAAAGGACCGGCTTCCATTTAACACACAGTACATGCACCTTCTGCTTAGTACCATGAAGTTTGCAAGCAACAACCATTCAAAAAGAATTGTTAAGGTTGATTGGGGCACTACTTGAAGATAAAAATAAACTTGATAAATGGTATAAAATATTATAAATGGAATAAGATATTATAAATGGTATAAGATATGATACCTTGATACTATCAAAATTATATTCATCCCAATTATCTGTAATACCCCTTTCATGTATCAAAGAGTTGAATAACAATTATGATAATTTGAGATTTAAATTAATTTTCCAATTCACTTCCTCTTCCTTTAACAAAGAACAAAAAAAAAACTCAATTTTGAAATTTCCATCACTGTACTATACAACCATAATAAAAGTAATTTAGTCTTCTTCATCAGAAAATACCGAGAACTACTTCTTCGTTGTATTCTGAGATGAACAATGAAAATGTTTGTGCTTGAAATAAAATTTTATTTCAATGGACGTTCATAGTTTCTGCTATTTTGTTATAAAATGTTCTCCTTCTTCTAGAATATCTAGAAAATATAAAGTATAAGTAGTGATTTTATAATTTAATTAAAGTGATAGGCGGAATAAATTTCTTTTTTTTTTGGTTTTTTATGCCTTATTATTAAATTACAATTGAAAAAGTGTGCAAGAGAATATACATTCATAGATTGATCGAGAAGTTAAAATAAAATTAAAAAATGAAATATTGCTAAAAAAAAAAAAAATAAACTGTGGTAGCATATTTTAATTATTAACTTGGAAATAAATTATGAAGTGAAATGCCTAAATGAAAATGAAGTTTATTATCTACTCGAAGAGATTAAAAAAAACAAATTTGTTCGTTTCTACATATTTTGTAATAATTTTGTTTCTTTTACTATTTAACACTAGAAGTGCTGCAGAAGCACATAATTAAAAAACTTAATTCAGAACATTTATGATGATGGAGATAATGAAAATGATGATAATGGACATATGGAAGAATGCTTGATTAATTTCTGTATGAAAACTAATATATGAAGAGGATATTTTGCTAAAATATTTTCATTTATCATATCCAGAGCGCATAGTGATAATATTTTTTATTTGCTTTCTATCACGTTATGCTTTTTTGTGTTGTTTACAGGTTATCTATATTGTGCTATTACAGTACCGTTGATATTGCAGCACCAAGTTGATCTATATTGTCGTTTCAGCACCCAACCATTGCATAACCGAACCGTTGCGTCGCAGGTTCGTTAAATTATGAGCTGTTCAACTATCCAACGTCTGGGGAGATCGGTTATCAGCTTTAAAATTTTCTTCAACCATTTTTTTTTACCTCTTGATCGGAGGAGATACATATCATTATTACAAATATTAAAGACCAAACCTGCTCAATCACTTTTCTCAATGTCTCATAGGTCTTTAAAAAGGGTTGACAATTCAATCAAATATAAAAACTAGACATTTTATTATACAAATTTATTAATTATGTTTGATTTAAGCCTAAGATAAGTGTTATCTATTCAAAAATTATTCAGCTAATAGAATTTGACCTCACAAAGTTATTCAAAATTTGTTTTTAATAACCTGCATTGAATGACTTTCAAGATTTGAAAGAAATAATATTAAAAGTTGCGCTAGACGATTAACTCTATTTTTTAAATACATCTGATATTCCTGAAACACAGAATTTATCAATACCAACATTACCACATTACAGTTCTGTTCTGGCTTCATGCAAAAATATACGGAAGAGATTACCAAAAATCTTTTGAAGTGGATAACTATAGTAATCATGTATTAAGTTAAACTTGACATCATTTCGATGGACAAGTTCTTCTTCTTCAGCTGCATATCCATTACTGGTTGTCTGCGATCACATTTCTAAAGCTCGTTCTATCCTGTGCTTCGTTTATTAGTTCTCCCACCATGGGAACGCCCGTTTATTGCCCATGACATTTGTTATCTGCATTCAGTTGTGAAACATGATATTTGTCATTTCGCATCATATGACTCAGGCCAGGTATTTTTCTGGACCATTTTCTGATTTGTGGTTGTTTGTTTATTGATAACAAATATACCGGGTATTCCAGAGCAAGGGTGTTTAGCTTTTTAAAAGTAAAAAGAGCCGTTATTTTAAAATTTTAAATAAAAATATATTAACTAAGTCAAGGGTGCTCTATCGATTGCTGATATTTTAAACCTCCGGGACGGACCGGAAAAGGTTTTTGTAATCTCAAAGTTCGCCGAAATTGGCCGAAATCAAGATTTTCAAACGGGAAGAGGTACTTCTTTAGGCAAATTCGGATTCTACGTTAAAAAATAAGAAACGCATACTTTGGAACACTTGGTATAGACATTATAACTGCCTCACATACCTACCTGATTAGAAGTCATTATAATTTTTACATATAAGTTGAGTTAAATGGAAAATATCGATTTGCATTAACTGAATTAAAAACTACCCAAATCTGAAAATTTTTTTAGCTAATTTAAAATATGAATTCATCCAGAAGAATGAACAAAAGAAATCAATAATTTTGACGTGTTGTGTTACAAATCATAAGTAGCCATTAAAAAATCTCTACAAAAGAAAAAAAATAAAATAAAATAAAAATAAAAACTTTCACATTGTTCAGTACAATTTGAACCCACCCTTTGCATTAGGCTATTCATTTAAATTTGAATTCTGACAAATCTTACAACCCAATAGAAAATTGCGAGGAAAGAAAGTAAATTACTAAAAAACAGTCTTTCTTATAATTCCAATTCTATATACTTAATTCATTGTAGTCATTAACAATTAAAATAAAATGAGATTTTATGGAATAGAATGAAAACCTGGGTGTAGTGAAAATGCATTTTCATAAAACCGCAAAGGATGACAGCATTTTTTTTTTATTTTTTTTATTTTTTTTTTATGTTATTTTCTTTTTTCATATCCCATTGTAATTTTTCTATTGTCATTTCTGGTTAACTGGTAACATTAAAAATGTCTCTGAATTTGTTTTGTTTTCATTTTGTTTTTACCACCACCATCTTTTTCTTCCCTTGGTTGTTTTCTATTCTATGAAATCTATTATTATTTTGATGTTGCTTTTAGCCAACTCAATTGTTAAAATAGAATTGTATTGTTGTAAGGTGCTTCTCTATAATACACAAATTTCTTATCTACTATATAGATAGATAGATGTCTTTTGTTATGTGAAAAAATCATAATACTAGAACTTTGAATTAATGCACAGTAAAGAAGTTGAGAATTTTTTTACTTCAAATTTAGAATACTGCAGTAAAGATTTTTTTTTTTCTGAAATTTGACTGAGCTTGACACATCTCAGTTTGAATAAAGAAAGCCATATAGAAATTCATTAAAGTGTAGATATACTTTTAAGCATATTATTTGAATATTTTATTAGAGTACAGAAATATTTGAAATTATATGCGCCACCATGCCTGATTTCTTTCAATTAACCTCTTGCGTCATTTCTTTATCTGTGAGTTATTCGGTTCTCTTTAATTTATCTATGAAAGTGCAAATACAGTACTCTTACTTCAAATTAAGGTGTATTTACATTTGTTTGTGACATGTCTACTTTATTTGATTTTATGCAATATTGACTAAATAACCACTGTTTTGTCATCTTGTAAAATTTCAGATTAGCTGTCCGGCTTGTGTCTTTTAATCATTTCCACTTTAAAACGTACTAAATGTATCAATTTTATTGTGAGTCGTATTTTATTTTCAATATATAGAAAATACTTCTAAGACTTGTCACAAATCATCATATGTTCACAAATCATCATATCATGTCACAAATCATCATATGTTGTCACAAATTTACTATAAAAATCTTCTTTTACTCGATTTATTCTTATAATTCGAGTTTTCACTTTCAAGTTTTAACCTTCTAGTTTGACGAAATATATCAAATACCAAACTGGTTAAAGTTCGAGTAAAATAACGGGAGTATTTAGTACAAATGATTTAAACTGCGTAATTTCACTACTTAATGGCCTAAGGTTTAACCATCAAAAGCTGTACCCCATTTTGGATCTATCCACGTTCTAAACACATATCTGATTAGTTTCTATTACCCGTCACAGTTACGTTAAATTGTAGCAAAATAAGTAGCAAGACACGTGGCAAAGTCAAAAATGTTATACTTGGGTTATTTCATTACTATTAAAAAGTTAGGTTAAATTTTGCTAGTTCTGGCAGGTATGCTCAGTTAATTCTACCTATGTCTACTCTAATATAATGACAATTTGGCTTCGCTCAATAAGATGAATCGCGCGGTTTTGTATACTCTGTAAGCAAGAAAGCTTCGAGTAATCTTTGAGACGCCCGCCCATATATGCGAATTATACTTCATCTTCGTATGTCGTATGTATAGGCTTTATAGATATTAATAAGAACTTTAGATGAAAAATATGCCTCACACCAACTTAAAAAATAAAAACATTTTGCGGCGCTTTTTGCAATATAAAAAATATGGTCATTTCAGAGCATACATGATGTACTCGCATTCCGAGATAATTTAAGTTTTCTAGTCGCTGTAAGCTTTGATCTTGAAATTTCAGAATAGGTTCGAATGGCGTAAGTAGTTTTTGCGTAAATATACAGCTTTGAATTGTTTTGGATGTATTAAGCTCAACTCTGTTTGCTTTACTCTGCCGCACATTATTGTTCTTTTTAGTATTAGATTTTTCGAAATCGTAGCACACTACAAGAGTAGGACGCTGTCATTTATACGGGCTGATAGTTTTTTGCAGGAGGTAATTAATAAATATTTGAAAGCGATTTTGAGAAAAGACAGAGTCCTGTGAAACACCAACATTAATTTGAAGTTGATTAAATGTCATTCCATCAACTAAAAATCAAATGGCCCAATTTGAAAGAAAACTTTATTGGAAATATAGACCTACAGCATGATATTTTGCTATTAGAGGATTATGCCATACTCGATCAAAAACTTTTTAAAATATCTAAGATCACAATAACCAGATTGATGTAAGATGATGTTTAGCCTTTCGCAGAGGCAATGAGTTACTTAAATCACTAGTGGAACGGTAGGTTCAAAAGCCGTAGTAACGATCATGAATAATACCATTGGTATTAAGATATTTCATTAGCTTCTTGGTGATCAAGATTTTTATTGTTTTGGAGAGAATGGAAGTGATAGCTATAAATCTATAGTTTGAAGGATTGCTTTTTTCATCTTTTTTTGGAATAGGATAAACCTGGGCAATTTTTCGTTTGGATAGCTGTGTTCCCGAAGAAAATGACAAATGAAATAAATGGCGCAAAGGCTTAGAAATGCTTAAAACTTCTTCTTCTTCTTTCATCCGGGGTCTAACCATGAAAGTCAAATAGAAAATTTCGAAATTGATTCGAAAAAAAATACAGTAAAAGTATATAATTACAAAAATGTTATTATTTTGATATTAGAATACCGCATAGCGGTGATAGGCTTATTTTGAAGACATTATACCACACATTTTTCAAATTTTCATCAAATTTTTTTATAATAAGAAATCCATTTTTGCAATTTTTATTGACTTTAGCTCACATAGAATTAGATTTCCTGTTATCCAATGGTTATGTTATAAAAATAAAAAAAAGAAGTTAATATCAACTGTCATATTGACAGATTATTTTCTTCTGTTATCTTATCTTTCATACTTATTTATTTCAACTTTTTTTGTGCCTGCAAAGAGTTATAATATCCCGTTTATATACAATATATAGCTATATCTATATATTGTCATTTAACTTCACTTTTACATATTCATCTCATGTTACAATTTCTTTGGTGATGTTGATTTCAAGCTTGTTTTGATTCCTTATAAGATCTTGAATTACCGTCAACACTACAAATTACATAACCACGCACAAATTCGAAAATAATAATTTTTGAGAACCAATATTTAAATTTGTAAAGATAATTTATATTGAAAATTTCAAATAAGTTTATCAGTTTACATAAATCAGTCTAAACAATAAACTTTAAATATACAGAACACTATTTTCTCACTCAAATTATGCTCTGCACCAACTCAAGTGCACCAAGACCGCACAATAAAATTATTTTTCATATATATAACCGTAAAAACGATAATAGAGTTTGTGGATTGACCATCATCAGCTATGTATATTAGTAATTAAAATGATGTAGATTTAATTCTGAAATTCCAGTCAAAAAACTAATTCCAAAATAGTTCTTCAGCCAAGCAAATTTTTGAGCCCACAACAGTATTATGTTGTCTTTATTATTATTGCAATGCCGAATATATTTGTAGACATGCAAATGCTTCAGATATTCAACTAAATATAATAATGGCAAATGAAAAAAGCACATACAAAATAGCTATATATTTACCTGTCAAACCGTTCCGTTGATTTCAATACACTTTGGTGCTGTAAATAAACCTTTAAGAAGACGAAAATTTTTCGTTTTTTATTTACATCTTGGAATCATGAATATTTAAAAGAATATTCATTGCGCTTATATTTGACTGCTTTAGGTATATTTAAGTTTGTTTGTATGTTAATAGTGGACTTAAAAATATTTATTCTTTTTATATAGATCCAACCACCCACCCACCACCATTACAACCATAATACTAAATATATTCGTGTAATTTCGAAAGAAAAATCTTTCATGAATAGCAAGCAAATATATGCAAAGTATATGCGATATAAAAATCAAACAAACAAACAAAAAAAAAAGCAACGCTTTCAAAGAGCACAGCGAGTGGTGTGAAAAGAATTATGATAAAAACGAATAATAGAAGACTGTAAGAGGCTTATTTAGTATCTAACAAACAAGAAAGGTAGATTTTAATATTGGATAACTTTATATATTTTATAGAATTACTTTAAGGATTTCTTCTATTGCTTATATTATATTTTAGCAGCTGAAAAATGAAATAAAAAAAGGATTGTGTAATATTTTTAAATCATTGGTAGAGCTTTTAGCTAACAACATTTTGATAATCTTAATCTCTTTTTTTTTTTTTTGCTATAATTGATAATTTATATTCTATTTTATGAATAAAAAAAAAAAAACAGTTACTAGAGAATTAACAAAGATATAATTTTGTGGATATTGTGTTGATTTTAATAAAGCATTTAAATATTTACGAGTCTCAAGTGTTCTTGATTTTTTTGTTAATTAAATGGAAACTATGATATATTTTTAAAGTAATGGGATTTTATGATAATCATGGTAGATATTAGAATTGTCTTATTTTCATTTTTACAGTTAGAGTAGCTGTAAAATCAGTTATGCCTGAATTACATCGCAGTAGGATGTTTAAAAATTCGGCATATGCTAAGTATAAGCTAAATTCTAAAACACTGCAGCAGTGTTTATTTTTGATTTCACCCGTCTTTACAATTAATTTTTGAAATTGTTTTTAAAAAACGAGCTCACTTTATTATAGACATTTTTCTTTCCCATACATCATTTTTAGTGATACAAATTTTACATCTTAAATTTAACCTATTATATATAGTAAACAGGTACCGTATTTTGGATTTTATTCATCTGCTGTTAATTTAATAAAAAACTATACATATTTTAATCGTCCTTAATTTGTTAAACGAATTAACCTCTGATCAGCATGACGTTGGATGTGCTGTCCCCCAAGGCTTCATATTAGGACCCCTACTATTTTGTGTATTTATCAAAGATATTTTAGACTATACTTAACTGAAGCTCATTGTCGTTTTTATCCTGATGATGCACATATTCGTTTTCATACATAGCTAAACTGAAGCAATTGGCACCAGCTAATCAACTAATACTAAATCCCAGTGCATCTCAAGCTATCATATATTATTATAATGTACTTATTTGTCAACAATTCACCTCAAAATTATGCAAAAAAAACTGTATTCACCAAAAATAAGAGAAAATAAAAAAAAATACTACCACCGTTCGATTTACAAAGAAGCAAGAGTGTATTTAAATGAAAAAATTTAAAAAAGAGTAAAATCAATGAAATTTATATATTGGCAATGATTTTTTATCATCCTTAAACAATATACACCGAATTTAAAATTTAGGATTTCAACAACTTTCTTGCTTCCTCCTTTCGATAAATGTGACGTAAAACTTAATTAGTAAAAATTAACGTTGGATTTTAAAGTTGAAAAGCAGTCTTTAAAAAAACAAAAATATTTTGACTTAATATAGAAAAAAGGTAGAAAAGGCCACATATTTTTTCAAACTATACCAATTCGAAAACTTTTTATTAAAACAAGAGTACTTACTCTGGTTGATAGTGAAAAGTGTATATTAGTCCATGTAAATCGTTTCTCTATTAAAAATGTACTTTAGCTTACCCTATATTAATTCAACCTACCCTAGTTTTGATATATTTTAATCTAAATATGACCCCACCTCTAATACTGAATAATAATAATATTCAATTTGTTGATCATACTAAGATCTTGATGGGTGTTGTATTTAATAAAACAATAGGTTTGTTCGATCACATTACCCATACATTACAATAGCAAGTCTATATTACGTAAGCTCCGGAAGTTTCCTACTCTTATTCAATTGAGAACTATTAAATTTCTCATCTTGCCACACTTTTTGTATTGAGATGTAGCGTACTCTTTCATAAGTGCTAACAATGTTTACTAAACTTAATACTATTTTTAATGCTTGTACCCGATATCTAGGTATGTCACAAATCGTCGTAGATATGATAGAATCTGTGAATGTATCTTAGACTGCTCATTCCATTATTATTTAAATGTAAAATATGTCTGTGTTTTTATTAATGTAATATCTACCGCGACTCCTTCTCATAATTATAACAAACTCGATTTCGGTAAAGATCCCAGAAATGCCTCTCAATAAATATCCCATGACATAAAAGCAAATTAACAACTCTATCTTCATTATACTCTCACTGTATATCAGCTTCAAAAATTAATCGCCTTAAGTCCAGAATTCAAATAGTTTGTAGCACTGATAGCCCACTAAATAATATTCACAAACAATCAATCTTTTCAGTAATTTCAGTATTCTACAGCTTCTTTCAGTACACTGCGACTCTAACAAAAATATTCTTTCAAATTTACTCAAATTAATTTAGAATAAGTTTTTTTATTAGTTAGTATAACAAATTCTATAATCATTTGGTTTTTATTCGCAAACTTTAATCTAATTTTCAAATGCTTTTTTGTCTTTTTTCCTCTCTTATATTTCCGTTTCACCAAAATAAAAACAAAAATATAAAAAACAAAAAAAAAACAAAAGAAATTATTTCGTATTAGCTTTTTGTTAAATTACGAATTCAAATTTTTTTTAAAATTACAAGAATAAACCAAAGAAAAGTCATTTAATTTTTGGTCATTTACTATTCAAAAAAAAAAAAAAAAAAAAAAAAACAAACAAAAAAATATTATTTGCATTTATAGTAGATTTCCTTTCAAAATTCTCTTTAACACCCGCCATCATTAATCAACTCATCCGTTGTCGATGTATATGTATGTAGGTGGTTATGTTTATGTTCTTTACTCCATATCCAATGAATATTTTGAAAATATTGCATCAAAAAAAAAAAAAAAAAACAAAAAAAAAGTGAAAATCTCTGGCGAATAATCAACGGTATTATATTGTTTGAAAATGATTTGATAGAATTTAAATAGAGATGGTAGAGAAAAAAAATAACCAGGTAAAATAAAACAAATATTTTTACATGCAAAATAAAAAAATAAAACTTTTGTTTTTGTATTTTTTTTTTAGGAAGGTATTTAAAACGGAAGGTATATTTGAGTTGAAGGAACATCGAAAAATTAGAGTGAATTTTTTGTTTTTTTTTTTAAATAGAGAATACAAAATTTTTCAACCGTACTACCACCATTTTCTATTATTTTCATTTTCACTTATATATTTTTCAGATACGGTCTTTATTTATTTAAACTAAATACACAAAATAAAAAAAAAATAAAAAAAAAAAACACAAAAAATTATTCAATGATAAAATTTATAAAAGTTTTCAGTTTAGATTTTCTCTTTTTAGATTAACTTTTGTTTAAATTATTATTTTTTTTTTTTTTCAAAATTTTCTCTTCCGCTTCGATTAAAAATTTGAATTTATTTTGAATATTCCATGAGAGTGTTAGGAAGTTGTAATAAATTTTTTTTTTTAAAGAATTGACTATTGTTGGCTCTATTTATATATTTTGAGAAAAATTTCATTTTCTATATTGAAAATATTTAGTCTACAGTTAAATTAATTCTAAAAAAAAAAAAAAAAAAAAACAAAAAATTCAATAAGGAAACCATTTAAATTTAATTGAAGTTAATAAATGATGAAAATGAACGTTAAATTGTAATGTTGTATATTATTTACTATAATGTTTTTATGCAATTTGAATTTTACAGTTATTACTTTGAAATTCAATTTTGAAGAGTGAACAAAACACTATGTTGCAGAATAATGTTAGAATTATGTAATATAGCAGAGCAACTAGGGGCCCCTATTGGTTAATTATAATTCAAATTAAAGCCAAATATGAAGTCTTTAAAAGAGAAGGGAAAGGTGTGAACTGATATACGTGTCTGATTATAAAGCAAGAAAAATGTTTTAATGAAAAGCCTTAAGATTTCTATGATTTCATAAAAATTTCTGTTAATTAGACTTGATTTTTAGATCCATGTTATTATGATACCAATGTTTGTAATAACACAACTCTTTCAAGTAGGAATCGGGAAAGCTGTTGAAATAATGAAATTTAATTTAATTTAATTTATTTATTTTAAGCTTAAATCAACCAGTTACATATTTACTTACATCTATAAAAATTAACATTTGAGAAAAAAAAATTGAAAATAATACAAAATGCAATTAAATTTACTTATATATATAGTTATAAACTTAAATTTGTATAACTCAACAATAATACTAAGTACTAATGAATGTTATAAATACGAGTAGCTTTATAATTAGTTCAGTTAGTGTAGTTATCTTTTAAAACAGACTTTGAGAGAGAAAAGTCGATTAAGGCCTAATATTTATTTCTCAATATTAACTACTGTTAATAGGTTCTACCATAGTTAGTTCCGTGGTGTACCAAAGTTAAAAGATTAACGGGTCGAAGTCGAGAATTGGTGTTAATAACAATTTTATCAGAAATAGGTTTGGAATTTCCCTCCTTTTCTGTAGGGTATCCAAATGAATTAGGTTTAATCGATGCTCATGAGGAGGTAATCTCAATACTGATAAGGAGACCAAATCTTAAAAATTTTCTTTGAATAGCTTCAATTCTTTGAATATGAACCATACTTGGGTGGCATATTCGAAATTAGGTCGAAACAACATTGTATAAAAGGTCTTTAAAAGATAAGGATCAAAAAATTTCTTTGTCCAACGATTTATAAATCCTAATGTCGAATTTGATTTATTTATAAAGTTATTGTAATGTAATTTAAATGTTAATTTATCATAGAATATCAAATCTAAACTTTTAATAGAATTAACTTTTAGTAATAATGCACATTTGAAAGAATAATTATAAGCGAATGGATTAGAACGGTGAATATAACATATTATTGTTTACTTTTTTTGAGAAGTAAGTTGTTATTTGTACACCAGAGAAAAAAAAATTGGTCAAAATCATTTTGAAGTAACATCTAGACGTCATTTTCGGATTTAATTTTGTTTTAATTTTTTATATCATCCACGTAAATTTGTAAAGCGCAATTTTTGATTACTGAGGCACTATATACAACATAATACACAGCATCATCAATATAAGCTATAAACAAAAAAGGTGAAGTGACTATCTTGTGGAGCACATGAGTTGACCATAAATGATATGGAATAAGATGACCTGAACAAAACACTATAAACTCTATTGACTATAAATATGAGTTGATCCATTTTAGAAATATTAACGGGAAACCTGATCCTGATATAAAAATTTTGTTTTTAATTTGAAATAGGTTTATGGGTATGCAATAAATGAAAATGATGTATATCACTTTTGTTTTGTTTTTTTTTTTTATTACAAAAAATTTATTTATGGAGATAGTGGAATAAATTTTAATTCACAAGATCTTCTAGAAAAATGGACTAACGGTAAATGAAAAATTTCATTTAAAAGTTTATTGTCATATAAAATAGTTTCAAATCCATATACGCATTACTATTTTATATAATTTCTGAACATATTTTGTATTTACCATAGATAACAGAGATAAAATTAAAATGCATGCCATTAAATGATTGTAAATCGTTTCCGTAACGCGGATAATAACTAGCATGATAGTCAAGCAAGTTGTGAATAAATAGTGGAAAATTGTTCGCATAATAATTTAAATTTAATATCTTAAAATAAGCATGATAAAATTAAACTTTGTAGGAACCCAAAACTGAGATAAAAAATATGATAACATGAAAAGCAAATTAAGGTATAAAAATGATTATCATTAATTTTAGTTTACCAAAGGAAAATATTGAGCATATTTGTTTTATTGTTATTAATTTTGAAGAAAAATACTAAGAAAACAAAAAAAAAATCATTTAACATAATTTTCTTATTTTTTTTCGTAGAATCTTTGCATTAAAAAATACCCCTTCTTATTTCAAAATCTCGATTTCGGCCAGTTTCGGCGATTTTTGGTCTTAAAAAACTGGTTTGGAGTCCTTTTCGGAAGTTGAAAGTACCACCAATCGATAGAACACCTTCGATTTAGTTAACAAACTTTTTTCTAAATTTTAAAATAACGGCTCCTTCCCCTCTTAAAAAGCTGATACGCATGGTCTGGACCACCCGGTATATAAAAAAAAGCACTTTCTCCAATTGTTGTTACAATTGTAAAAAATTGTAGAAAATAATTGTAAAAATAAATTATTTGAAAAGCTATATAAATTTTATAGAAACCGTTACTACATTACTATGGAGAACAGTCAAATATATTTTTTCAATTTTTTGTCCATTTCATAATAAAACAGTGTTTTAGTTACATATTTTATTCTCTCATCACTATCTAACTAACTCAAATAATCTGTTTTAACCCGATAAATGGGCAATGGCGTGAACTGAAGAGAACAGAAGAGTTCACTTTAACTCGTTAATGCCAAATGCACTTATGGCAATTCCAACTAAATTTAATTTAAAAAAAAACATCATTAACAGTTACGCAAAATTTTTGAATAAAAAATCAACACGGAAGTCATAATGTCAATAAAAATTCAGATAACTTTTTTATTTTGATTCAAAAAGTATTATTCAAGAAAATAAATAAATCAATTCCAACAAAGAAATAAAAATATTTAAAAAAAAAATTTACATAACAAACCAAATTACGTTCTTAAGAACTTTAAGGTATAGGTATAGGTAGTGGTAGTCTACTCTAAAACATATTGTTTGTACATAATTTTACCTTAAAATTTCTAATAAAAGCCACACGATCGATACAAATTTCTATTGAATTTTATTATAATGGAACGGAAGGTAGTTTAAATATTTAATTTGTATTCGACACAAGTAAAATATTGTGGCATATTAAATTTAAATACAATAGATGGCTAATTTTTATTATTGTTTTTTTTTAGGCGCAATACTATAAAAATACATTACCTCATCCCCAATAAATCGCGCATTTTTAATAAAAAAAAATTTAATGGTTTATTTTTTTGATGAGTTTCTTTAATTAAGCATAAGTCAATTAATTTACTTAATTATACGAAATGATAATTTTTCATCAATATTTATGTTATATAATCTAATAATTTAATTATTTATTAAAATAGTTCAATGTTATTATTAATTTGTATTTTTTAAAATAATTGAAATACTATAAATATTAATTATATTATGCTCAATAAGATAATAATAAAACAATAATTTTTAAAGTGAAGTGAGGCCCCTGTGCAATTGCCCAGTAATGAATTTATTTCAACATTTTTGGTCAAGAGCGTCGACCATTATTTATTTTTTATAGGTCAGTTATTGCCACACTACACAAGATCTATTGTAGATTCAAATTATACCAACACAAAGATTGAGTTTATATTTTTCGTTACTATTCATATCAGTAGTGTTGTTTGGTGAATGTAAAATATTAAAATGGAATGATGAAAGATGCTGTATCTTACGTCTATTTATGTCATGGAGTCAAATAGGACTAATTTTTATCATCCACATTATTTTTAGTGGTATGGCGGTAATAACAACTTCTGTAGGTTTAAATGGACTCGATGGTATCCAGCGTTGTCGTCACTCGAACGTGTAATGTACTTACATTTATTTATTTACATCTCCTACTTAGCACAAACAGTTTACAAAACAAAATTATTATATTATATTTTTGCTAAAAATGAAATTACTGAAGAACATAAAAAAAAAAAATTGAATAAACAATTACATACATTTTAATAAAACAACAAAACAAAATAAAAGAATAGCAATATCTTAAAAATGGCGGTTGTATAATTTTTGTTTTGGGAATATTTTTGATATTGTAAAATCAATGCGTTGAATTTATGTTTGTTACCAATAATAAGTATTCTGTTAATAGGTTCATATTTGCCATAACTAGTCCCATGATTACTGGTTTTGAATAAATTGAATGAGCGTTGATGGTGCATATTTCTAATAATGACATTGCTGGAAATGTACGTTGATTTTGCATTATCCTATATAATTTGTGCAATGAAAATAACATTCAGAAACCTCAATCCTAAAGTTCAATGTACATTGATCAATTAATTTTAGTCTTTGCTCATATGGTGATAAGATAATAAGATCAGACCATGACAAGTGGAGTAAAACGAATCGAAGAAAATTTTTTTGTGTACAATGACTTAAGAACATCGAGATCGGAAAATCTTTTAGACCAACGTTTAACAAAACCGAATATGGAATTACCATTTGAATAATGTAAAACTAAATTTAATTAAAACTTAAAACTGACTATAATAATATTATAATTAAATTTAATTTTTTATTTTATTTTTATTTTATTTTTAATTAAATTTAATTTTACATTAATCAAATGGTGGGTGTTTACGACTGGCACATCATAACATCTCATACCGCATGTAAGATCACAAATCGAGTAACTGAGCCAATTCAATTACCTGTGCAGTATTGTATCATCAGATGGACATGCCGAGCTGGTTACTGGAAAAAGTATTAAAATTACCTTATAACTTTGTACACACACATTTTCGTCTCTGTTAATACCTACTTCCACTCAATCAATACTGAAATTGCTTGAAAAATTTTATTATGGTAAATTTTTTGGATAATTCATGATTTACCAGGCACCAGCATATAGTTATTTTAGCATTGATTGTGGCAAATGTAGCATAAGATCTTTTATGCAGCCAGATTGATGTCACCCGTAAAATTATATGGATTAGGCTTAAAGTTGCCTGAAGAAGACCACTAATAAATGGGGCAAAGTGTTGGTAAAAAGACAGAATCTTGCCGCAACTTTAATTTGAAGTTGTTCAGATATGATTTCGCCAACTAAAAGTAGAATTGCCAAATTTTAAAGAAAACTTTCACCTGTTCATTAGTTGCCAAATAACATCCTAAATTCACTTGATCCTTCCAACAAATATTTGATCGATGCGACGACTTTAAATATATGAATTGAGTGTTTTCTAATAAAATTATAATATTTTAAGCTGCGACTTACCCAATAGGTCAAAAGAATATTGAACAACAATTTATCACGCAGAATAAAATTTCAATTTCCGAAAAGAATAATGAAAAAATTCCTTTAAATAAAATTCACCAATAATAAATAAACTTCATTCTTATAGGTATAGTACATCATATCCAATTAACAATCCTTTAATAAGATTTGTCAAAAAGAAAACAAAAACAAAACAAAAAAAATATTATCCTTAAGCATTCAAACTATGCCCAAAATGTTTATTCTCTATTAAAAATGTGTGATTTCAATTTTTGCAAAATTTAAACAACAACAATAATAAAAATAACCAACATATTCGTAAATGTCCAGTTCATATACCACATTTGCAAAACTATCCTAGATCAGTGCACTTCAAAGACTAGAATTTATTTTGTTTTTTGTTTTGTGTGTTTTATTTTAAATATCATAGTATATATAATGACTTGAAGAGAGCCTTCATGGTATTTACAAAATCCGGAAAAAAAAACTCTTTTGTTCCATTTAAACTCTAACTGCCAACAGAAAATGTCAATTTTTTCCATTATTTTTTTTTTTTTTTTTTTACATATTAAAACGCACATTTATCGGAACATATATATGTACATATAAATACGTTTGTATGTCACATAAAAACCTAATCTGTCCCACACTGAAAATCGGAAAAGCAGATTTTATGAATATATCTACTCCAACAATATTTCTCCCTTGAGGCTGTAGATAAAGTAGAAAAAGACATCAGTTATTATTATTTTTTTTCTATTTTATATTTTTATGTTTACTTTGCTAAAATGTCTATGCATTCAAAGTACATATTAATACAATTACTTACAAAAGTGTTTGATATATTATAATAATGTTAGCACTGTAGACATAATTAGGCAATCGAGATTTTAGTAAAGCTTTGGTACAGTCTTATGATTCGCAAATATGAAAAACTATTGGCCAAGTGGGTTAGGTTAGCTTGATAGAAGTAATCTGACAAAGATAAACAGGAATGTTATTGGATAGATAAAAAAATCAATAGAATAAAATTATGGCAAACTTCAGTAAAATAAGGAAATACATTTTTGCCGTTGAAGTAAAGTTAGCTAAAAGCTTTTATTAGTAGCAAAAATATTTTTGCCGAGAATCAGAAAGAGCCAACCAAATTTTTTTTTTTATTTATTTTTATTTATTCATTCATTCCTTACTCTCTAAAGTTCATAATACAATTGAATTAATTGATATTAAACTAAAGTAAAATAACATAACCAGAAATTTAATAAAAACTTTCGAATAGAAAAAACAAAAAATTAAGCTCACTTTATTATATCTTAATTTATATTATTTCTTGGTTCTTCAGCTTTTTTGTTTTTGTTTACAACTTTCCTTCATTCTGCTAGGCGAAAGCCTGAACCTAGAACTCATTAGCATTACCCATTTCGATCGTCGTATATAGAAATACTATGTATTTCTTTATCTTGCGGCCATCTCTTTCTTCATTGTTAACTGTTTATAAATGTGTATAAAATTACAGTAAAAATTTCAATGAGTCCGAAATACTGGAAATGAGTGAATTCAAGATAGCTCAAATTCATTTCTAAGGGTAACATTTTGAAATGAAATTTATCAGAAAACGAATATTATATTCTGCCGGAAAATGTATGCATCTGTCTTTAGTGTAATGAGTTTCAATACGATTTTGATATCTAACTTTCGTATATAATTCACTGTTATTTTTCATTATTATTAACATTATTATTTTCATTATTAAAAACAAAATTTGTATATATATATATATTTAAAAAAAAACTTTCATAAATTCTCGAAATCGGTACTTTTTATGATTTTTTCCATTTCACGTCGGCTTTAATTCAGCTTTTCTGTCAGTTGTTCTGTGCCATATATTTCTAGGCCTTCAATATAAATATATTGTTGCAAAATATTTTTTTTAATAACTGTATTATATTCTACTATAAATGTGTTAGTTTATATTGCATTATAATTGCCTATGCCCTCTAACATAACTTTCACATTTCATTTTACATTACTATACACACATTCTATTCAACATAAAACAAACAAAAAAAAAATACAAAAAAAATTACAATTCAGAAAAAACAGTTTCCGCTTTATTATATGATTTCATTTAGATATAGATTTTGATATAGATTTTTTATCTCTTTCTATTTGTAATCTGAAAAATAGAACATTCATTTGTACACACACACACAGACACACACCCATACAAAATATTTATTTCATATCCTTTAGCCTTACATAAAATTTTCATCTTATAATATTTTTTTTGCTATTTTCTGTTTTCCTATTGTCATGTACATTCATTTTTATTCTAACATTTTTCATTGTTGAATTTCACTTTTGAGATTTCCAAAAGGGACATAAATATTACAACTGTATATGCATAGGAAGCTTTTCTATTTTTTTTTTTTCTGCTTTTATTTCTTTATAAATAATGATAAAAGGAAGAACTACACTGTAGACACTGTAGTTTGCACATTACAATCTATACCCAAATGGCAAGCAGGCAGTTTTTATTATTATTTTTTTGTTTTTGTTTTTATAGGATACATAAAAGCCTCTAAATGATGTTAGAAACAGGAAAGAAATATGAATTTTGGAAACATAAATAATATTGATGTCTATAACCAGTTTGAAGTTCAATTTTTATGTAACCACATTATTTCAGTTGACAAAAATTTGAATTAATACGTATATATATAGATATTGATTTGAAATTTTTTGTTTATTTTGAATATTAGAATCGATTTGATTTTAAGTAAATAGATAAGTTTTCAAAGTTTTGTTTTAATTCAAAGAATGTGATGAAATAATAATAACAAAATTATGATGAAAATAAAACAAAAGAATAATGGTGTATAAATTGTGTATTATTTTACAAAAGGCCAAATTATTAGAAGAGAATATCTTTGATGTTAAATATTATTAGTAAAGTAATTAAATAGAATAGCGCAATAATTTTAATTGTAAGTCTTACAACTTCACCCCATAAAAAATGTGTTAGAAAAAAAATATTTTGAAATTAATAAATACGATACCCATTACAATATAGTCATGTTTAGGTACACCAGTTTGAATAGAGATTGTTTGATCGGTATATCAAGCAACCTGAAACACAACATAATGGAGCTATAATTACCAACACGTTCAGTTATCCAGGCAGATTTCATTGAAGACCTATATGTTTGTTGTAAAATACAAAATGAAAAAAATAAATAAAAGTGCCAGTTATATAAGCTTGTGTTTAATTTTTCCGATGCCAGTTGTTTTGAATTTCATAACCATTGTTTCAAACCTAAAATGTCAAAATTTTTTATGAACGTAAAGTGGATTAAATTATTTCTAATATTCAACAAATTTATTTTTCTTTTTCAATAATTCAAGTATAGGGTTTAATTCGTCTAACATATTATATAGTTATTTAAAAAAAAACAAAAATTATGACTTATGACTTATGAGGTTCAAATGTTTTTATATAAGCTTAGTTGTTAGTAATAAAACAAAGATTTTGCACTTTGGTAAAAGTAACCGTCCGAATGAAAACTTAATACACAATTATCATTCTCGTAGCTGCTAAAAATTTCCATTGATTCCTTCGCTGTGTGGCAACACTCTTGTCTTAAGTTCTTCCAGTAGTAAATAATGTTTTAGGATTGATAGTGTTGTATCTTTTAAATATCTTGGCTTCGTTCTTGATTCTAAATTAAACTGGTCAGAGCATACTAACATAAATATTTTAAAAAAGTATTAAGAAATGTCTTTCTTTTAAACCTATAGTGTTCTCTCTCTCTCTTGCATACTTGTATAATGGTATACTTTGTTATTTTCAACTATAAATTACAAAAACTCTTATTTCAATAAAATTCGTCACATCCTAATTGCTCAAAGATATTGTATTCGATTGATCCTGAGGAAAAATAGATTTTAGCCTAGTTTTCCGCTATTTAGAAAACTGTATATACTATACCTATTAGGCAAATATATTCATTGGAAACTCTAAAAATTTATTTTTAATTAAATCAGGTTATCTTGCCCACCGATTTAGCCCTCACTACAATCTGAGGGTCAATAATATGTGTTTAATAAATTGTCATATATAGAAGAGCATATACATCACATTTTCCCCACTATTATGACTATTTAGCTCCGAAAATATTTTCAATACCATACCTTTAAAATCGAATTGGTAATGGATTAAAAACCAAATATGTATTCAATAATTGTCTCATATTAGTTCTTTCTCTGCATTTATATGCCTGAATTAGACAAAACAAAAATTAGGATTTATAGTCAACTAATTGATAACATCAAGATCAACAAAGTATTTGTAACCAAATATACTTTACTTTTTGAATATAATTTCAAAACAATGATCGTTCAAATATTCTATTAGAAAGCAATCCCCTCTGCTCATCAATTCACATAATGTAATTTTAATTCCAACTAATTCAACTACAGCTGTAAATGAAATAAATTATTATTTAACTAAATCCCATATTTTCTATTATTTTAATTAATTTACAAAAATTAATAAAACAATTTGTATTCAATATAAGTATAGTATCAATTAATAGAGTAGTATGTATTCGATTATCGATTACTAATGAAATTGCACATTTGTCAAATACTTTGATAAAAATCTTCTTCGTGACTGAATTCCTATTATGTAAGAGTATTTTCTTTTTAAATAAATTAATTTATCAAATACAATGAAAATATAATTTATAATAATTATGAGTAGAAATTGGGGGAAGAATGAATGAAATACTACTTTACAAGTACTAGGGAAAAATAACAACAGTGCCCCAATTAATAATAATATCAAAATTATTATTTTAGTGAAATCATTTGAATTAAATGGCAAAAATATATTGTGAAAATCATTTCAAAAAGTCATGCCATTAAATAAAATACAGCATGTTTATACTAATGAAAATTTATATTTTTCTATTTTTTTTTTTTTTTAGAAGATTTACTTTTGTTTGTGTGCCTTTTGAATGTCCATAACTTATGAAATCTAATTACTTAATATTATGACAGTTCTAAAGAATATCAAAAGTCATCTTAGCAAAATGTAGACTATATTTTTTGAGTTTTAATATAATTAAATTAAAGTTAATGGTATTTATTTGGCTGGTTTTTGTTTTTATTATTTATTAATGGTTATTTAACATTTCATCGAATTAAAATAGTTCGAAAACTATTTCTTAATTGAGTTGTTCAATTAGATTTGCATATATAATTTGATTTGATGTAAAGCAAAATATATTAACGCTTTCCTGCCGGCTACCACTTCTCGTTATATAAAACGATAAATATTTTGAAGTCAGAGTAATGTTGGGCTAGATAAACCAAACATCAAATTTGATCCTTCTAACCATTGTAGATTCGAATTTATGGAGTGTATACTATAAATAGGCTAACCGATAAATATGGATCCAAAATCCAATACTTGCCGTAGCTTCTTTAATAATATTTAAAAAAATATAATATTTTGGTAACTATTTATTTTTGACACTTTACTATTATATTCCTCCTCCTTCTCCGCGTCCTATTATATAACCTCTACTATTTTTAACTTTTTGAAGAAATACATTTTAATTGGCTGTAAATGTATTTTTTAAATTGACGAGTATTTCGTGTGGAAAGCATATATTTGGAAGAAGTATGGATAAGCCAAAAGAGCTACACTCATATAAAAAAAATTGTTCCACACTTTATAGTCGGCAAATGGAAAAATCCCTGATAAATATTTCAATTCATACTGAATAAAATAAATAAAGAGTATTTCACCAACACTAGTTGAAATTGGGAAGTATACTTACTTACTTAGTTGGCCAACAGACCATGTAGGTTCTGGACCTGACTCATCAAAGTCCTCCATTTTTGTCGGCCACTACCAGATTTTCTACAGTTGAAGATTCGAAATTGTTTTAAATCCGAACGAAGGTATAATTGGTCTTCCCTGACGTCTTGTACCTTCGGATCTGGATTCGAAGATTGTCTTGGATAGAGCATTTTAGCTCATCCGCTCTAAATGTCCGAACCATTGTAGTTTCTTGACTTTAGTTTTCGTGACTACGTCCACCTCATTATATTTTATCCTCCCGGCCCCATCGTCGTTTTCAGGACCACCGGCTTAGCCACTTTACTTACCTGTACAACTAATAGTTTGATTTTGACTATAGTTTCGACATTCATATATAGATTCAAAATAAATCAATAATTGATTTATAAAAGAGTGCGTATTGATATTCCGACAAATTAAAGTTCGCTAACTAAAATTTTGCTATTTAAATCTCGTTTTTTTTACTCTGTTTTGTGTTATGGATCAGGTTCAATATATTATGCCATATTATAAATTGAGTTATGTCTCTACTATAATTCATTAGATTTGCCGATTTTCATAGTAATCCAGTGGGTGGCGTGTCATAAGTACCAAAGCCATAAGTCCCATTGAGATTTATATCCCACTAAAGTGAATCAAAGTTCTCATGGCAGTTTTGTGACAAAACAAGCGAGGCATAAGTCCCATTCGTCAAATAAAACTTTAATATTATTTATTTAATACACCTGCAGACATACAAGGTGCTTTTCATTTGATGTTTGGTTTTTTAAAATTTGACAGATCCAAAACATTTTATATATATACCATAATAGAAGAAGATCAAGAAAATATTGAACACACAATTTTCATGTAATTAACAATTATCTCAAAATTAATAAACAAAAAAAATAAATGAAAAAAATCATCAGTATTTATTAGATGGAACATTTCGTTTGGTTCCAAAATGCGGGTACACACAATCAATGATTAGTTATATTGTACAACACCATGCCATATTTCCCATGCAGAACTCTTGAATAAACTTGAAAATTAATAAGATATAGTGTGAGTACGTAGGTCAGGTGGCGTAGAACATGGGCGGCGGACGCAGCACAGTCATGTAACGCCTGTAAAGGAACGTGCGTGACTCTGGGACTTATGATATGCCACCGATCCAGTGTACCATTGTACTTATTACAAAGATTTCTGTTTTATTCGATTGTTCTTGTGAAGCAAAACGATTTTATTGTTGTACATACCATCATTTTGGAAAACATGTAGAATATTCAGTTGGAATTAATAGCAGAATTTCAATAATTTATTTCTTAATTTAATTTCACAGAACTTCCTATTCACACTCCTATTCCAGCCTTATAACATATATGCAAATTAATCTAACCAGTTGAAAAATGCAACTAATTGCATATATAACTGTAGAGATCTATGTTATATAACATGTTGCAATAAATCTATATTTTGTTGAAAATAATTTTGTTTTTATTATGCTTCATGTACAACATCAGCACACACAAATTTTTTATAATGTTGTATAATATTTACATTATGCTATCACTCAAAAATATGACATTGACTATACACTTCTTAAAATATTTTCATAATATTTAAATTATAGAAATGCCAATTATTTATGATTAACCACAGTAAAAGGAATCATTTGAAAATATTATAAAGGAATAATTATTATTTTTTGGAATTTATAATGAAAACAAAAATGTTGCCATTATCAAGATCTTTGATATTTTGCCCTATAGTATGGTGTTGTTGGAATGAAAATTTAATATTCTCCAAAATTCTAGAATTGTAAAATTATTTATTTAAATCATGACTCGACAAGTCTTTGTCATTCATTATTAGTATACTTTTTTATTTTTTTTTTTATTTTTTTGCACAATTAAATGCCAATTAGGAGTTGTTACGATGACTTTTGAATTCTTGTTTTATTTTTTATTTTTTTACTTTCTGTTTTTCACCACCATTTATTTTCCCTTGAATTGAATCCTTTATATCATAGAAATTGAATCCACCACTTGGGAATAATCATTTTGAAAAAATCATAATGATTTCAAATTTTATGTTTTGTTTTTGTTTTAATTTTTTTTATTTTTAATTATTTTTTTTTTTTATTTTTATTCTGCTATTTTCATTTTGATGTGATTTGAGGGTTGTATTTAATACTGAGATTATTCGTATTTCATTCATTCCACTTGATGGTCTTGAAATAGAGATGTGATGGACACAAATCCTCTTTATTTTCATTTTTATACTTAATTATATTTCTCTAGTTAAGAACATGTGTATATATATGTATATATACATTCGTATATAAATATATATATAGGCTATTAGAATTATGTAATAGTCTCTTATTGGTTGTAGGTTTGGAATTTTCTAATAAAAACAAGGTATGTTATTGTTCGTATATTTTTAATGTGATCGCAGAATAATAAAATAAAATGTTTTGTCTAATCCTTATATCAAAAATATAGTCTAGTTTCAAAATAATATGTTCAAATAATTAATGTAAGTAGGATTAATTTATATATTACACTAAAATTTAATGAATCTATTTGACCTTAAGTGGCTAAAAACGTTTATTTTGTTTTGTTGTATTAAATTGGAAAAGCAATGAAATACTGACCGTCAGTAAAATTAGTAAAATACTAGTATAATCCCATTGCTTATCTAGTAAAGTTTGGGTGCAGTTTAAAAATGTATGCACATTTGATATTACAAATGAAAACGTCAACAATAATGTCAAGTAAACATGAATCATCTATCATCATAATGCATTCATTAATATTATTTTTTCACACATTTTACTTCTATTTACACCTACTTGCATAATATTTTAAAAATAATTGATTTGTTATCTCGATTCTCATTCTGTCAATGAACTGTTCTGTTCTGTCTAACTGAACTGTTTTTTATTATTACTGTTGTTGTTATAAAAGGCTTTAGACAAAAATAAAATTAATATAAAACTTCTAAATTCTTCCAGGACGAACATGGTGGTAGCATGTTCCATATAATTTAAAATGTCTGATTTAGCCCAACTTGCATCGGGAATCCTTACTTAAGCCCTACATAATATATTATGCGCTTTCACATTTGTTTTAAATAAACCTCATGGTAATTGGATATGTTCACATTGAATTGCAATTGTTAATAAAATCTGTTGTAAAAGCTAGCTCCCAGGACTTAGATTATTACATCAATTGCAATTGCATCTTCATATGTATAAATGAAATAAATCCAATTTTTTCGTTGGTTCATCATCAGTTCATCATAGGTTTGAACTCTGTGCGCTTAGGACATCAAAAACAAAATAAATATATGTAAAAAAATACAAAAACAAAAAGTATTTTCTATTTTGACAAATTAAAAATTTGTTTTGAAGTGTAGCAAAACATCTAATGATTTTTTTTATTTTGCAGCCTATTTGATACTTTTTCTTAATTTTTTAAAATGAGGATAATTTTGTGTGTAACATAAACAATTTTCTAATCTGCTAAAACATTTTATGTCTGTTGTGAATAAGATAAGCTGATGAGCTACAATTTATGAGGCAGCCAAATTTTAGTTGAAAATCTCGTAACAATGTTTTCGTAGTACCAGCGTTGTAGACAGAGCGAAATGATAATATCATTATGAAATACAAATGTAAATACATAGTTTAAAAATTTGTGGTTCCTTCTAACACATAGAAAAAAATTCAGTTTCGATTTTGCATGTTCATTAAAAAAAAACAGAAACAAATAAAGTACAAAAGTAAAGTAAATTATAAAAAATAACCCTACACATAATATTATGTCCCTACCTACCTGCTAAATGAAATTTGTTTTTTTTATGAATAAAATAAAAATTCGTGTATTAAAAATAAATGAAAATAAAAAAAATTGACTGTAAAAAACAGTGTGTGTGTGTTGACAAAATAGCTCATAACTTCTCAACCACTGATCGCCGTATGGCCTTTCGAAGATTATTTCTGAAGAAAATTAAATTTTCTTTAATTATTTGAAAAAAAATTATTTTAGGACTTTCGTTATTGAATTAATTAATTAAAAATAAAAAATGGTAATGCAAAATTATTTTTTTCAATTTTGTAAATTGGTTTGCTGGTTTTCCGCGCTTTCCTGTTAGTTTCGTTTCATGAACCACCCAATGACAGAATCTCCAACTATCTATTTGGATTAAGATATGATTTACCTATCTCCATACTAACATACCGACTATTTGATTATATTAATTTAATTAAAGATCAAAAGAGACAAATTTTCAAAATGTAAAGAAAATTGAATAATTATTAACAAAGATATTAGCATTTCATTTTCAAATATGTCAGTCTCTACATACTTTAGGGTTAATTACATAATTAATTTCTTTGTATTATTATGTAGGTATGTATAATAAAAATTATTTAATTATTACCAAAAAAAAAAATATTGAAATTAATTTTTATTCTCTTTTATTACCATAAGCCTGTCGCCACATTGAGGAAAAAAATAACTTTTCTACTCCTACTCTGCAAAACAGAACCACATAATGATTATTAGACCTGTCATAATAATAGAATGAAAAAGCCATTTACATATATATATATAAATTTTGTTACACATACTTAGTTTTAGGTGGCATAATAATGTAAGTATATAAAGGTAAAACAATGTGGTGTAAATTTTTATTCCGTTATGAATCCTTGCAATTTATTCTTAAAGTCAGTTGAAAATGGTTTTAAATATGCAAATAATTATAGAACGCCATTTTTATGTTGAAAATAACTCTAATTACGATTCTTAAACAAAATGAATACATAATCTGTTTTGCCTTTTTTTTTGTTTATAAAATATGTGTGATATGTTTGTGTAATTGTGTAGTAGAATTTTATAAAAACATGTTAAATTGTCTTTAGTAGAAATATATAATTTGAATAATAATAAACTGCTGTATGAACTCAAAAAAAAAAAAAATAAAGAAATTTTATGCAATTATTAAAAAAAAAGAAATTATAGTTGGTCCGGGACACTTTTAGACACTTTTTTGTAAATGAAATCCTATGTAATATAAAAACATGTAGTACACATCAGTTACGTAATATGCAATGATAATCATCATCATTGTCCTGTAACCCTATTGGTGGGACATAGGGCAGAAATAGAATATTAGTGATATGCAATATAACATGTTAAATTCACTAATTTAGTACAACGGTGATTAAAATTTGATTAAGGTTCAATTCTGTTCAATTTATTTGGCTTATTGACTAACTTCTGGTGTTGGCTTTATCAATAAGCACAATTCTCGGATTTGAAGTAAAATTAACCCCCATACCATGAAACATGTTTAAATGTGCAAAAATAAGCACATTTCTCGCAATCGCAAAGTAAACCCACATACCATGAAACATCCTTAAATGCACGAATATTAACGGTTTATTGTAGTTTAAAGCCTAAAGGTGCAGTTGGACCATATTTTTTTGAAAATGAAAATGGCATTGAAGTTACTGTCAACTGATAATGGTAAAAAAAACATAATTACTGATTTTTTCTGATAAAAAGATTTCGACTTTCACGATAGATTGGTTAAACAAAATGATCCAACATGCGATACATCATGACACAATCAATTTATTGAGAGAAATAGATCTATATATATCACATAAAAAATCCCTATTATAAACTTAACAACAAAAAACTTATATATTTTCAATTGCACAAATTTTTAAAAAAAATGTCGAGGCATACATTTTAAGGCAACAGAAAAAAGTTGTTACTGCAATTTTAGATTTTTATCGTAAATCCTAATAATTCATTTATATTGTAATATTATACAATTTTTAAGGACTTTAAAACAAAAAAAATAAAAAATAAAATATGAAAATTGCTTAATAATCTAGAAAAGTGAAATCAAGGTGTCAGGAATTTTGATATGATTCTTGACTTGCATTATTTTGACTTGAGCTAAAAAAAAAATAAATATAAAAAATTATAAAAAAAAGCAACACTTAAAAAAGTTTCCCAACAGTCAAGGAGTTTCATTTTAATTTTTTTTTTTTTACTTTATGCATATTCGAGTCAAAACCTACAAAAAAAATTAAAATTATGTTAGCTTTTTAAAAATAGAAAATAGCAATTATTTCTTTTGAAAGATTAAAAAAAAGTTATTTATATAAAGTAATTAAAAAAATTGTGTTTTGAGATTTTGAATTATTTATAAATAGAAATTACTGTAATTTGGTTTTCTCATATAGTCATAGACCACATAAGAGAATTAGATTTAAATAATGTCATGTAATTTAATTGTTAAACCTTATCGGGTTAATTAATTTCAAGTGACTTTATTTCAGTTTTGAAATTAGATTTTTTCTATATTCTAACTACTCTTAGTTAGGTAACAGTGGCTGACAATGCGACACATTGTGTTGTGCGACACAACAGAAGCTTCAAATTTCTTCATATAGATTTACTGAATAAAAATTTGTACCACAATTATTATTTACACAACAAGTTGTACTGAAATCTAGCTACCGAATTTCAAATTAATAAAATTATGTCGATCCACCTGATTATTACAGTATTTTTCATTTCAGGTTTATACTGCTAATTACAATATATCTACTAATAAATTATTAATTTTTTCTAATAGAAATTAGTGGTGCACTCTTGCTGATGATCCTTAAATATTAGTATTCAATTAATTTAATTCGAGGTCTGTAAATAAATGGTATAAAATAAAATGATAATAAATGTATGTATAAATGCTTGCAATAGCATTTTGAGCAATCGAAAAATATAAAGTCCTAATCAGGTCTATTCTGTCATAATGCAATGTTCAAAGGTACAGGAATGGAAATGTATTCAACTAAAGTGCTAGGAAAAATAAACATAATTTGAAAAATTCGCAGAACTATCATGCCAATTGCTATTTCAATTCAAGGAAACGATATAGATATTTATTTATTTTTATTTATTTATTTCAACAATGAAATGCCTTTTAGGGTATATACAATTTTAATTAAATTTATTTAAAGTTAATAAAAATATTCATAGCAATGAAGTGAAAGTAAGTGTGTATTAAGTGCAATAAGAAAAACATAATAGAAACAAAATTATCTTAAAACTGTATTTTATTTTATAATTTAATAAATATCTAATATATTAATACGCTTATATTGTCTGTAATGACTTCCACCTCAGTCAATTAATGCAAAATGCAGTGACAAGAACCCACAAATTTACATGTGATGCTTTTTCAAAATATTACCGCAAAATATACCGATTAAGAAATAAAAAAGTTAAAAAGTACTAATTTTTGTGCCCATCTTTCAAATAAATCATTTATAGAAAAACATATCCAAATATGTTTACGCCTAATAACAAAACCTCATAAAATTAATGCAAAATATCAGGTTTTTTTCAAATTAGAAGTATTTTTGGAAGTTATCAACCCAACTGAAATTACTCCAAAAATAAAGCACCTATAAATTATTTTAAATATTTCTAGTTTGTGTCTTTGAATTAGTATCGAATTTTTTTTAATTTACCAATACAGGCACATAAAGCTTAAATGAATGTTTACTTTTCTAAGGAACTATATTGGAAAGCAAAAAAAATATTCCTGTTGTAGGCCATTGTGGTACATCTTACTTTGCCACTTTTCACACATTTACTGCCATATCATACTTATTCGAATGACAGTAATATTCTGCAGCAGGGCATGTCATTTAAACGTGTATGTTGGCAATTCAAGAAGAAAAAACAGTGTTATTTGAATATGTATGACTTTAGATAAGAATTCCAATAAAAAAAATGATTGTGTGGAACACAGGGAATACAAAAATTATAATGATTTTAGGAAATATCAGAAATGTATGGAAATAAGAAAGAAAAAGCTTGGAAAATTTGTGTTTTTTTTAATGTTTTTTAATGCTGTAAAACATTTATTGCTCCATATTAAAACAATCCAAGCACATTTGAAGAAAGCCAGGACACTGCTCACAAAAAGGTTGCATCATTTCAGCACGTTTTCTGACATGGTCTTTTTCCTTTTTTAGTTTTGCGCAACATACCACACACATTTTCTTTGTAAAAACTTTCCATTAATGTAGTGTCCATACTGTTTGCCAATTGGTATTTATTAATACTTAGTCTCTGGCTTTTCAATGTTTAATAATTCTGCTATTAGGTTTAATAATCCTGCCACCAATACCAAAAGGTCCGAATTTGATTTTTTTTATGTTACTTCTTTTTATATAATGACAGCGTTTACTACTGCTGCTCCTAACAAAAGCTCAGTTGCAAGTTTGCGGTACCACTTGATTTCCTCTCGCAAAACTATAGCGTTATTCGGTTTTTTTTTTTGTTATGTAAAAGTCCTTCACAGAATCCAATACATATAGACTTGACTAATCAGTAATCCAATTTCACATTTACCAGACTCTGATCTTACCCGCATAAGCTTTTAAAGACCTTCACTTGAGCATGATTTGAATATTTGAATAGTTTTATACCTTAACGATAACCTTTTGCAAATGTTAATGATTTTTTTAATGAACGCCGGGACTCAAAAAATGTAGTTTTTGCTTTGCCCTTTATAAACATTTTGTAAAAATTCACTTGCCAGTCAATGTGTTAAAAATTCATTACATTTACTAAAAATCCTTCCAATTGGAAAAATACCAGAAGCAAAATATTATAAAGAACACATCAAGGTCAAAATTGACTATTTCCTCAATTGGGGCTGAATTTACAAAACAAACCATCTTCTTAGTCTTCAAATGTTATTTCCGTTGTATGCAAAAGAAAATTTAAATCCAGAATGGACAGTTGTACATCGGTAAATCCTTGAAGGTGACAACTAGGATAAAAACACCTTATGTGGCAAAAATGCTATGCTTAAACAGGACCATTTGAAAAGAAAAATGAATTGTTTGCGGAAATAGAAAACTTTGTTTTGAGTTAAATATTTAAATGAAGAGGATTTAAATGACAGCTATAGTAGTAGTGTAAAGTTTATATAAATCTTAGGGTCTTAATTGAAAAAAAAACGAAATATAAAAGAGTCATTTGTTTTTAACAGAAGATTGGCCTGTCCCCAAATTATCCCAAATCCGTACATCTTTATGAATATCAGTATTACGAACGTATCTACCAATGGGTGTTAACTATATTACGCAATGCTTGATTGTGGATAATAATATGAGCATATGGAGTTATTTAAAATCATAACATTATTATTAACGCTGTATTATCACGCATTGAACAATTAATATTAGAAAAATTACAATTGCATCACATAATTTCTATATTGAATCACTATAAATGACAATTAAATTCTTGTAGCATTTCGTTTGCTACAGCAAGCTATAGAGAGAACAATAACCTCTTGCATTAAATTTTTTGTTTGCTTTTAATTTTATTATCTGCATATTAATTTTTATTATTATAATTTTTAAATTAAATTCTATATAAATTAAATGGCAGCATGCCATACAGACAGGATATCCTTCGGTAATACATGTTCATTCAAGAATAAATTTATTATATTTCTAAATATTATACTACTTCATTAAATATTATTTTTAAATGACCTTCTCAAAGAATAATTTATTGTTACGGGTCAATGATCATATAGAAAAGTAAATATTAAATTATGCGTTAAAAATAAATACGAATTGTTACTAATGATTTTAGGATATACAAAGGGATCAAATTTAAAATTATAAGAAACTTTATAATAATTTCATTCGTCTTAAAATAATTTTTTTCATTTACTTTTGTATTTTAGAACTGTTTTGCAGCAATTCAATATTTAAATATTCATTTTAAAATAATTTTTAATTTACCAAAAATATAATTGTAAGCAAAAAAAAAGTAATAAATAAATCTAATTGAAATTAATTTGACATTTTAAATGTAAAATAATATAAGCCCTGTCTACTAACTGAAATCCAATTTGCAATTACAAATAGATTTAAATGAGCTATGCTCGAGGGAGAATAAAAAATGAATCTACAAGAATCGAAATTCGGACAGTCAGGCAACACTATATTAGACCAAAAACCGCGGTTGAAGTAAATTATAAAATTTTCATGTACTGCCTTAATAATCTAAAAGAATTATCCCAGCAACTTCCATTTTTGTGGCATTATATTGTCTAGAGGTTAAATAAGTTTGATGAACTGTCTTGAAACTGAATCAAACCATCATTGACAAATCAAAAATGGGTGTTGGCAAGACAAAATACTATACCAGAACACTGGAAGAAAATGTATAACTATAGCGCAAATGAGAATGGGAAGAAAATTAGTTCAGTTTATATTGAACTTTTTGAAATCTCACTGTCAAGTGAATTTACATGCTGAACAAATCATTGAACATCCATGTACAGACTATGTAATAAAGTAGAGGAAAAATAAAAATTAAAACTCTGAATGAGTACATATGACGTCTGTTTAAGTAGGATTGGAGCAAATAAATCATGACTTAGTCAAAATTTCCCGCTGAGGTAAATCACACTGAGTTTCCAGCTTCAAAACTCGAGCTGTATAGTTACGCAAAAACTAACGCTATTCGAAGCCATTCTAAGATTTCAATATGAAACCTTACAGCAATTAGAAAACTTACATATTCGGAATATATATTTCGGAATATATCGGAACGGCTGTAAATCAAAATACCCTATGGAATGTACATATTTTGAATTGGCAAAAGCACCACAAAATGTTGTGGTTTTTTAAGTCAGTCTAACACACATTTTTCACCTAAAAATCTACTTAATATTTTTAAAGCCTACGTACTACCCAAAATGGAGTATAATTCGCGTTTATGGACCGATATTTCAAAGACTGCTGTAAGCTTTCTTGACAGAGTACAAAAATGGCGTATTCGCCTCACAGATGATGTAAATATTTCATCAACATCTGTTCCACTTGGTCATTGTGCTATCGTTGCAGCACTAACTCTATTTTATAGATATATCGTGGTAGTAGACGTACATATGCTCGGAAGAACTAAAATCACTACTTCCGCCTTCTAAAGCAATTCCATCGAGGAACATTAGAGGCCGCAAATGCCCACCCCTACACCGTTGAAATACCAAGATGGTTCAAGAATAGTTATGGAAAAATATTTTCTTTCTTCTCTCTAACTATCACTTTTATTTTCCAAAAGCCTACGGTACGAAAGTATAAAGGGTTCTTTGATCTAGATGAGTTTTGGCTAATAATAATAAAAAATAAATTAAATAAACAAATTAACATTGGGGAAAAACGCTAGCCTACTTCTTCTTACAAATGTCTCTTAGAAAAGTGCCTATAGACTAGTATTCATGAAGGTAAACATATTACAAATAGTTCATAACTACTCTGTCAAGAAAGCTTAGAGCAGTCTTTGAAATACCGGTTCATAAACGCGAATTATACTTCATTACAAATAATATGTTTAACAGCCGCAGTGACATTCCAACTATTGGACTCCCCAATATGTCGCTAATATATATGACATTAATTCTATTCTAATCCACATACTGACATAATTGTTTAAATTAAAATTGATCGGAAAATTGCCAAAGTTTTTACGATTCAACTTTTATTGAACATAACTGTATATTTTTGGTATATACCTAATCTTACGAAATTTTATAATATTACCCAAATTAATATAACAATCGTATACAAAATTTCTGAATGAACTCCTATTACCATTTTCGAACTTAACTGCAATATTATCGAAGTTTAATACCTAACAATTACAACTATAGTACGACTCTGTACACGAAATATTAAAATTAACATCATGATTGTTAGAAGAATTTCTTCTTCTGATGTTGCATCTTTTTGTATATCAATTATTTTTTTTTCTTTATTTCTCAATTATTTTTTATTATTTTATTTTTCTTTTCAGGTATGTTCACGAATGAATGCGCTTCCGGATGTGCTTAATTGGTTCTTTAATTACGCTGGTAATAATATTTTTTAATAATATTCTTTAATAAATTGTTATTATATCGAAAATTATTTGAAATGGTATATACATTTTTTTTATTTGACTGAATGAAGGCACAACTTCTCCTACAATAGCAACTAAATCTTGAGTTTCCTTATTTAAAATACAAAATCACTGACTCCTTTGTATATACACAATTTAAAACTTTCGGATTAAGACATTATAACTTGAACTAATTCGACTTAAATTATTATAGAGAATTATATGGATACGCCTTATCATTAATCGTGTTAAAATTACAGTTTAAGCAATTTTTATTTCCCAACCATAAAATGTTTTTTTTTTTTTGTATCAGAAAAAAGAACTTAATTTAACCCGTTCATTTAATTTCATTTCATTTCATTATGTTTATATACCACAAAGTAGTTAACATAAAAATAACGTTTTATGTTCTCTCTCTCTCTTACTCATTTATTTTATCATAATACTTAGAATTAAAAATTAAGCCATTAAAATGGCTAACTGACACGCTTCTACCTAAATTTATCCTTATTACCGGTATATACAAAAAAAAACAAACTATACAATCACATGAAAATCTAAGCATTTTTGGTTGCAATTTACTCCCACAATTGGAAAAGAAAAATAAATTTAAAAAAAAAAAAAACAATTTTCATTAAAAACAAAAACAACAACGATAGGGTTTCTCATTAGCCCAATTCCAAAAAAAAGAAAAAAAACAAATTATACTCTGTATGTTGTTGTTAGTTAGTTGAAAATTATTTCTTTATTCGTTTTCTGTATGTGTCTCACTTCAGCCCTTTTCAAATTATTTACTTGTTCCTTATATGTATAAATTCTCTTGTATTAACTATTTAGAAACTAAAATAAAATTAGTTGAAACACACAATAATAGGATATCTAAGTGTATCAGTTCAATCGAAATTAAATTATAAAAATTGGATTCTATAAATAAATTACAAGAGAGACGAGAGCTATAAAATGACAGTAATGTTAAGCGAATGAACAATTATTATATTTAGGTAGATAGCTATCTCCTAGTTCCCAGTTTCAAATTCAATTCGGCAATATTGAAAATTTTGCCTTTCAATTTTCGATTATAAATTATTCAAATAAAATCATTCAACAATTTCCGCCCTATGTCCCATGCGTGTGGTTACAACTTAAGATAATATCTATGAGTAAAAAATAATATCTCAATAATTTTTGACAGCAAAATTTAATACGTCATTTCATTTTTAAATAAATAGTCAAATAACTGTAAAATAAATCGTAATAGAATATAACTCATACGGTCAACAAATGACTTTCAGCTACACAAATATATATTTTTGCATTTAAATTTCGTAATTGAAGTTACATACTTCTCATTCAAAGTATTTGACTACTCTAGAACAATTCATACTAACAAATGAACTTAAAAAAATGTAATGGAACTGAAGAAAATTATTAAAATGGCATAGGTATGAATAAAGACGTTCAGAGTACGTCCTAAAAATAAAAATTATTAAATAAGTTATTATACTTATTGGTTTATATTCCACGAGTAGTTATTCAACTGACTCAGCAATCAACTTTTTTATTGGCCGTCACTAACTAACGTAATTTATCTATGTGTGTGTGTAAGAAAATTCATTTAAAAATACAAATTGAAATAAAACGGACGGATAAATATAAAACAAACAAACACAAAAAATAAAAATATTTTTCACTTCAATTTAAAAAAAATAGAATAAATCATGCAGACAATTTTTTGTATCCTTTATTCCACTTCTTTTATTTGTTATTATCTATGAATTAGTGTGACGCCGGTTCAACAGCTAAAATTTTGGTTCATTATTTCTCTTTTCGTGAGTACACAAACCGTCTCTTTAATATTTATTTACATTTGCATTTTTTTTTCTCAAGTGAGCAATATTGCTCGTATAGAGCATATAATATTATATAAGTGTGCATAATTAAGTTTGAAATTGAAATTAATATTAATTTGTGAAGAAAGGGGTATGAAACGTATATTAACCATGGTGTTAGTACCCCAGCAGTCACAGTCTGTCATAACCCATTTCGTACTATGAATTTGATTCTTTGAAATTTTTTAGCATATTGGATGTGGTTGTATAAATTTACATATAAAGTGAAGTAATGATTTTTAAACAAGAATATTGACAGCTGTTTTCATCATAATATCTAATTTGTATTTTGACAAAATCTTATATTTTGAAATTTGTCCCAAATTTATTTCAACAACAGTATTAATAGCAATTGCAAACTATATATCTTGTCAATCAAGTTGTTAGAAATATTCTGATATATTTAATTAATTTATAAGTAAAATAAAAACTTAATAGTATTAGCCCGCTCATCCGAACTCGAGGAAGTGTGATAAAAAAAATCGTATTTAATTTCATTATGAATTTTTTTCCATCATTTCAATAATTTATACTTGGCACTATATTAGATTTTTATATTGATTTATCTTAAACAAGAACCACAAACGTAACCAAATGTAATAACTTAACAAAACGTTAAACACAAAATTGAATTTAAAATTAATTCTGACGATGGCCGCAATTTGATAAATTAAAATATTTTTGATGTTAAAATGACTCCTATATACATTTGGTGAAAGTTAGAATCAAATGTTCTAATTGAAAAGAAATGATTTTAAAAAAATATTTATTTTCGCTACGTCTCTTTTTAAATATTTTATTTATTTATTTATTTCATCTACTGGGAAAGTAACTCTTAATACAAATATTGCTTAAAAACTAAACTGCATGAAATATATTTTGTGTACATTTAAATATAAATATTTAGTTATAAGTAATATATTCAATCTATTCAATCTACTAGGTATATCATTTACAGATTTTTGCTTAAACTAAGACAATAACTAAAAGCACAAAATTTAATTAATTTAAAAATAACTTTGATAGCTTTCGTTTTGAAAAATTGTCTACAATAATGAAAATCTATCACGGACGAACAAGTATTAAATAGACGCTGGGAGTTAACTATAGGCTCAGAAAGGCCATAACTATGGGTTTCAAGATAAAAAAATCTATGAGATTCTATATTGCGCATTGGAGCATTTAAATAATATACAAATTTAAAATAGATGGTTAATTTATTCAAGCTGATAAAACATCATATGAAAACAAACATTACTGAAGTAATATTACGTCTAGATTCAAGTGTTTGAATATTAATGAGTTAACATTCTGCAAAATAACTAGTGACATTAACCTGCCAGTTAAATTTACGAAAGCAAAATTTTGCTTCATTTTTTGAATTGAACTTGTCTTTCTGAACACATTGTTTGATTTTGAGAGTACCAAAATTAAGTACTTCAATCGCTTTATAAATAGCACAAAATGATTTCAATATTAAAAAACATGTGAGGAAACACTTTTCATTACATAATACCAAAATGAACAACTTTGGTCTAAGCATCCCGGTCTTAACAGTCAATCCAAACTACCTAACTAATCAAGCTTTATGTGAGAAAAAAAATTAAAATACAAAATTTATAGCGCTTACCATAAAGTGTTGAGTATTTGCAGTCCCTCAAGTTCTTAAAATTCTGAAAACATACCCAATCTCTCAATAAGAACATAATTTCTTAACAATACATACACATTTTTCACAAGATAATAATGTTCGAATAGTTCACCATAGACATCATAAACAAAATAACTCATAAACAACAACCGGTCAAGTAAATTTTCTAAAAGGTATAAAAAGTTATCTTAATAACAGTAAATTATTATCAAAATTAGAAAAATTTCTCAGTAAACTTCACAAATAACAAAAAAAAGAAAAAATGTGAAAAAAATAAAAGAAAAAAGTAGTAATTCCGTTATTTATAACATAACTAACTTACACAAATACTATACGAATACGAATATAGTAAATAAGTAGGAGACTAGTTTTTTGACATGATTCCGCCTTCAACACAAAAATAAAAATCAAAGTAGCAGAAAAAAAAAGAAGAAACCTTTCGAATGTGAAATCAAATTTCTTAACTTTAAGAGGGAAAGAAAATAAAATTTAAGAAATATAAAAGGATTTTTGGTCATTGTTTGTACTCGTATAATATAAAAGAGTAGAGTGTGTATGTGTGCGCTTCATATTAACTATACATACTATTAGGATTATCTAAGTGGAAGTCATTACTGTTATAATAGATTAAAGAAAATGGTATGTAATGTATTTTGATAAGATAATATTACCGTAAGGAAGGATTAATTTATTTGTGTAAATTGTTCAATTGGGACCTGTACAAAACATATCTTAAGATTTATTATGAATTTAAAAAAGAATTAAAATGAATGAAGAATAATATTTGAGTAGGTTTGATTTGATGTGCTGTTGGAAAAAATTAAAACGTATGTATGTAAAATATAAAATACATTTGATTAAATTAAATAGCAATATTATGCTCATAGGAATTATTTCGACGGAATATTGGTAGACTAATAACAGTTTAATTTAAATATTTGTTGAAATTAAATAAGTTAATTAAATTCAATTAGGATAATGGGTTGATTTCGAATCAATTTATTTTCAATCAATTTTTTTAAGAAATTTAATGTTGCATAACAAAATAAATCAGACACCATTGGCAATGTATGATATAATTACTATTAATAGACATTTTATTAAAGTTCTATAAATGTGTTAGAATGCTCCTACTAAAGCTCAGTGTATCCTGTTATGTTAAATACCGTGTGCCAAAATATTGTAACTTAATCTGAATAGCGATTTAGGTTAGGTAACAAACGACTGAGTACGCTTCGATTAGTCTATGCATTCCAATTTAAAAGCTATGAGACGTATTCACGACTAGCTGAGGTTTAAGAAAGTAAAAGTGTAAAAGAAAATTACAGTGGACGAGTATATTTGACACTAAATTTCTTGTAAAATTTTCAACACGGCTCTTTTCAGAGCTACAGACAATGTAAAATAAAAATTGTTACAAATTGCAATGTTCAACTATTAGATAAAGAAAAATATATATAAAAAAAAACACATGGCATGGCGTCCATTAGAAGCGAACAATCAAATTATCAAAATAAAAATGTGGCAAAAAAATGTTGTCTATACTAGAGTTAAGATGACAGACTGCAAAGAATTGACACCATCAAAATAGATATGAAAAAACATTTTCGTAGCTCTGTCTAGCAAATATGGTGAATGGGAATGTTGTAGAAAAACAAGGGAAAACGTATTACAGAAGTTACGAACAATATTAATTTTTGTAAATTAACCATCTTGTGAATTCTTAAAGTTAAATTCTATTTCACATTTGACAGGTTCACATTCTCTATTCTAATTTTCTTAGTTAGTGTGTCGAGCATTTCGGTATTTTAAATATGAACAGATAGATATTTACAATATCACTAGTTCCTCAACATAGCAATTGAACCCAAATTTACAGTATCACCCTTTATTATAACAGAATTATTCCAAACTTGATCAAAAATCTTTGAAATATGTAGTCAGTCACAAAAGCAGATTAACGTCACCAGATAACGTCTCACATACGATAACGTCTCACGTACAATCATTATGTAAGATTTAAAATGTTTTTTAACTTTTTCACATTATCTCTTGGTTTGAAGTTTTACTGTTGTGTTTTCATGTTTTAGAAATTCAAAAGTGAATTGATAAAGTTATACAGTTTCAAATGTAGTGTTATGTAAAACTAATTAGTAGGCTGAGATTTATATAATTCTGTTTAAATTACTATAATGTCCAACTTTTTGAGACATGGCCCAATGTTCCATACAAAGCGGTACGACCGAAAAAATCGTAACAGAACAATTGACCAGCCACTGGTCATTCCCGAGTATAATAAACGGATGGATACTGTTGATCTGTTTGATATTGCTATGAACAATTATCGAATTAAAGTTCGTGGTAAAAAATGGTATTAGACATTGCTCACAAATGCATTTGATGCCGCAATGGTGAATGCATGGAAGTTTCATGTTTTCTGCGCAAGATATGAAGATATGACTTCTATGGGTATATTTGATTAAATTAAATGTGGTGGAAGCACTAGTAACACTACCACAAGTAGTCAGCCGTCCATGTGGGCATGTACTTGTTAAAGCCCAACAAATGGCAAAAGCGAAATAATTTTTAAAATTTAATTTTACAATATTATTATTTAAATACCTCGGGGTATGTCGCTATTTCTACTATATCTGGAAACATTGACTTTAACAATCAACAATCAATCAAAAACATTGACATTAACAAACAAACTTTGTTTTGGAACCTTCGAATGGATTCAATATGGGTTTTAGTCGTATATCCTTATATTTGAATGTCATATACACAAACCGGCTTTAGTATTTGATTATAAATCAATATTTTATTTTGTATTCACAAGTGTGCATTTCTTCCTATAATTCAATACAATTTATGATATTTCATAAGTTTCAATGAAACGTAGTTTGTCCGTTATATAACACTAAAAATGTGTTTTTACTTTTTTTTAATAATCAACATTATGAATTCGTTGAAATACTGTTATTCAAAACTGTTCATGACACCAAAAATATTTTAAAATACTGTTCACTCTAAACATTTTTATGAATACAAAAAAAAAATATTTCTTTTTATCTTCTCAAAAGTAATTGAAATTGTTTAAATCCTGTTGCTTCTTAATATCTTTCATATATAAACTTATCTTATTACCTAAATGATATCACTTTTAAAAAAAAAATATCTTTAAAGCAAAAAAAAAAATATGAACTAAAAACCTAAAAAGCATAACTTTTAACAGAGACCCATATTTAAAGAGAAAAAAAAAATTATATTTTCTACTTCTAATAATCCAGGTGTGCCAAAATACCTTAACATAACACACAAAACACTTCAAAAATACTACCCCATTTATTCTATTTCTTTAAAATAGAGACAAGAATAAGTGGAAAAAAAGTGTTTCTGAAATTATGATTATGAATCGTTTCTCCCATCTGGCCTAAAATCTCTCTTTTTTTTTATTCCTTTTATATTCTTTGTATTGCTCTTCATAAATCAGATATGATTCTTTGCAATTCAATTGAAATGTTTTTTTGTGAAATTATAAGAAAAAAAAAAAAAAAGCAAAACAAATACGAGCTCATATTCGAAAAAGTTGAAAAATACACTACTTTGTAGATTTGAAATTTACGATTACAACTATTACTCAAAATTAAGCCTAATTATAGTGGCCTAGTGTAGTTGAGATAAAAAATACTTTTTCATAAGGGTACTTATATTAGAGTCATGAATTAAGACCGTGCGAAGAACAGCGGCGATAATTTATATTATTTTTTTGTGACCAATAAGAATAATAACTCCGGGGGTGTTATTGAGTTAATAAATTTTTGTATAACTGTAAACTTAATTCTTAATAATATTTTTCACATGTTTGATATGTGTCAGGCTAAAATCTTGCTTTTCGTAATGTCGTGTTTGATCAAATCTTGCATTTCAAAATATTGCCTTTTTTTAAAAGATGGGCTTTTCTGGGCCCATCTACTATAATGAAATAGTATAGGGTAGATAGTAAATAGTTTTCAGGTAATACTCTACCATAGCGCTTTCTATGTTTATTAATGCAAAATTCAAATGCACTTTCTCACTAATTTTATAACAAATTATAGCATAATTATAGTACCTACAGTGTAGACAAGACAGTTATTTTTATTCTTATACTTGTATACTCTTTTACTCTATTATAATATTTTATATTGAAGAAGTTTTTCGCTACCATAAAAGACTTATTACCGTTATCTATTGTCCGTTTTACATTGTTAATGAAGTTTATAAGTTACAACGTAAATAAACCTCAAGATATTTTTTTGTTCTCAAGTGGTGATGTAATACTAAATAGGCAATTTAGTACTAAATCAATTTTTTCTAATGTCTGAACTTGTTTTATCCACAGTATTTCGAAACACAATGGTTTCACATTTTTTGAAATCCAATTTTAAATAATATCCACCATACTTTGAAGTGCTATAGAATTGCAAATGATAGGTTGTTTCATATAGGATGAGATTTAGTTTACAATATTGCTTGTATTGTAAGTTATTTAATGATAGTTATTTAGATAATGAGAAATTTCGATTTCGAAAAAATAATAAAAATAAAAAACAAATATAGATTGTAATAATAGACTACTAGTGCGCTCTGGGATCACCATCGAAATTTCCCATTCGTTTCCATTTTATTTTAGATAATGAGTTATTTGCTGATAATTTAATGAAGAACTAAGATTATTTATTATGATTTATATCGAAGATTATAATTTAAATCAAATTTAATTTAATTTCGAAAATAAATAAAAATTTGAATGTAAATGGAATATTATAAATTGTTATTCGATAGTAGAATTCAGATTTTACTAACGAATTATTTTAATTTAAAGTATTAACACTGATTTAACACTGATGAATAATGTTGTTAATATTATAAAACACTTTATACGAACTGTAAGCTCTTATGAGTTTAGAAAATTACAAACAAATAAATAAATAAAATAAATAATACAATTTCGAATATTTTTTGGACTTTATACTGTATGCTGTTCTTTGTATCGTTCGCAAAGTAATACCCCTATTACACTTCAATGTTTTCATCAATATTTGTCAATATATTGATGGGAAATTAATTGATGGTAGTTCTATTCTCATCAAATTTCCATCAATTTTCTCAATGTTTTAGTGTCAAAATCAGCTAAGTTAAAAAAAATGACTTTTTTTTAAATATTCAGATAATTTTATAATGTTAATTTATGATGTAATTCTAAAAAGCACAATTTTTATATTAATTTTAATAATTAAAGCAATTATTGTAATAAAACAATTAATATATTATTAAAATGTGTAAAAAAAAAATGTGTTGTTTTTTATACACAACATTTACTTTCAAAATTTAATTTGAATTGAAGTCAAAAACAGAAATTATATTGTTATCAATATTCATATGTTTCGAAATTATTAATATATTCAGAACACTTCCACTTCAAAAACTTCAAATCACCAACTGGAAACATTCCGGTCGTGACTGAAGTTAGTGGAGGACAATTTTGCGTCAAGCCCAGGACTCTAAAGGTTTGTAGCGCCCAGCAAGTAAATAAGTAAGAACCATTTCACAATATGTCATTGTAAAATGTCAAAAAATAAATACAAACAATTATGAGTTCAACATTGATGTGTAATAGGCATCTTACATGATAATAAACTTAGCTGCCTATTATGTATTTTGATAACGATTACGATTTGATCGAACGAAATGTCAAAATGCAAAATTGCCATTCTGTATTTAGATATCGTTCAGAGATTGTCGAAAGTTTGTCGATATAAAATTTTACCACGAAAGAGACATCGAAAGAGAGATTTTGTACAAATTATTTTAACTATGAATTGAACTGATAAAATAAAAGAGTGAAGCTTGGACACTTGGTGTTTTGTTTTATATTTATGATATTTTTTGGAATAAAAATAAATTTAAAAGTTGAAATGGAAGTTACTTTATTCTTCATAATTATTTTTTATTGAAACAAATTTTAATAGAAATGAAAGGCAAGTTACAAATAAACTGCAATATGAAAAGTTAGTGAAAATAAATTATTTCAGTAATTCTACTTTAATCATAAAAATAATGTTTGTCTAACCTTTTTATTTTAGTGCGTAATGGAATTTGATCCATTTTTGGACATAAGTATAAACTGTAACTTTCATATAAAACTTCCTTAAGCACAACAGGTAAAATTAGCTGTGCTAGTCCGACATGAAAACCATTTCCTATGCTGAAAATCATTTCCTTGGTACAATCGGCAAGAAATTTAATACACTGGCCAATTTAATTATATTTGGAATCGAAGTGTTACTTATTGGCTATTTCAATTTTTGCCCTAATTTTTCTAATAAATCCATAAAAGTAATGTTGTTTATTGTACAGGCAATTTTGAACCAAAACTGTTATATAATAAAATAAAGTAACAATAATGAAGATAATAACTTATCAAATTCATGTCTAAATAACATACGTATAATCTTCCAGTGGATTTGATTAATCCCGAATATAATCAATGAATCCGTGAAATAATCAAACAATGAATGTTCGTTTGTTTTTTTATTCTGCAATTTGATAACGTTTTTCAGCAATATCATAATTTGAAAAATTTAACTCTGCTGAAATCACTTTATTTATAAAAACTTATAATTTTATAATTTGTATTTTATTTAAGCACTTCTAATTTATTTTCAACTTAAAAATTTCATTTAAATTTTATTGTTTGGTTTTTTTTTTTGTATAACGATTTAAATTTGACAGTTAGAGAACCAAACATATGTCATTTTTATCGTAGATTTGAATTTAAGAATGGCAGCATTTTTAAACACTTTCGATCAAATTATCATCGAAATACGTAATGGCACTAACGATTACAATCGAATAACTCTAACGATCGCTCGAAATACATAATAGGCACTTTAAATTATTTTCAAAAAATAATTTTCTCTCATAACCCTCTTTTTATGTTCTTGACAATAGCCTACGTTACGTTGCATTTACCTTTTCATGTATTAGGTACGGTACTGCAGTTTCTATATTATATAATGGGTCTAATGTTTTTCGAGTAACAAAAATATCTGACATATCAACTCGATAACTCATTAAATATTACATAATAGTCTAATATTCATAATATAGTCTAATAACAGTAATAACAATTCGAAAATTAACTCGTATTTTTCACAGTAACATAAATAAATTTTTCTATGCAGTTGTGTGTGTATTCTCTTCTGAATTTCTCGCATAAAGAATTTCGATTCAAAATTCGCGATAAAAAATTCATAATAAAAAATGATTTTTTTTTTTTTTTTTTTTTAATTTTTAATTTTAATATGATATATAAAAGAAAAATAAAAACAAAAACAAAAGAAAACTTCTTTTTTTTATATTGTGTGTAAGTATGTATATATATTTTTTTTTTATTTTCCATAAGGAAATCATGTTGTTGATGTTCATTCATTCATTCGTTTGTTGTTATTCTTGTTGTTATTGTTGCTTCCTAGGAGAGAAATATACAGGCTATTAAAATGTGCACGGGAGCATAATTATATTCTTATCGGGAGCATAAAATCTGACAATATTTTCTTTTCAAATGTCATTTTAGTTTTATATTCTTTTACTTGTCATCTTTTTTGTTCGTTTGAGGTTTTAAGGCATATTCACTATACCTACTTTAAATAAAAATAGACTCACACAACACTCGTACACATTAATAATCGTCGTAATAAGTTTTTGAGAAATAAAAATAATTCGCATTTTAAAAAGTCCCAAAGTGAGTTTATTTATAATTTTTTATTGTTTTTTTTTTTTGTTTTTTTGTTTTTACTTTTTGTTATCTTCGATAGTAACTAGGTACCACACACTGATCGGCACTTAAAAATATGATTTGTTATTTTTGTTGTTATTGTATTTTTGTTGTTCTTACTGTTTAGACTTTAGGTTACCAATAAAATGGGAACAATAGATTTACATTTTTGTATATTAATATGTGACCTGTGGGAAATTTATCTTGTTTTTTTTTGTTCTATTTTGTAAATTTTATCAGTGATATTGTAATGAGAGACAATTTTCTTGTTAATATCTGATGAGTTTCTTTGAAAAAAAAAAACAAAACACAGACATACCTACAAAATAATACAGATAGTTACAGTGGTGAAAATACGTGAAATTTATATTAATTCATGTGTCTTTTTGATTATTAAATTTTTAATGACAATTTGAGAGATGTACCGCCCCAGTCCAACTTCCTACCTGATATCTTTGAATTGGATCATATCCGAGTAAAAGAGTCATACCATATTAAATATTAATTTAAATATAATTAAATTTGTTTTTTTTTTTTTGTATTTTTGTATCAGTGTTTTAGAATCTAAGCTTTTCAGATTAATATTTTGTAATATTATAAAAGTCATTTTTATGATCTTGTGACGTAAGAACGAATCGTAATCAAAGCTTGCAAGAAATTGAATGAAAAAAATGTATTAACATAATAATATTATCAATTAATCCTGATTTTAAATAGATGAACATACTAGAATAGTATAATTTATTTATATTTTTATTTTTTTTATTAATTCTATTTCTCAAACAAAACTAACGAAGCTCGTATACAGTGTTTACAATTCATTTTAAAGGGCTTAGTCAAGTTTATACAAATTCAAATAATATAAATATTAATTTTAAATTATAAAAAAGCTAAAAAATATCAAAAAATTAAGAAAAAAAATATTGCATGTAATGAAAAAAAGTGATGGTTATTTGAAAAATTTAATGTGAATTAGTAAAAATATGATTGAATGAAAATGAAATTAATTACAAAGTTCAATATTGTGAAATTAGGGTTTTATTTTACATTTGCTATTAAATAAATTATTTTTTAACAATTTCATATTTAATGGAAGACTATTAAACATTTTGATAGACTAGTTTATTACTTTCTCTAATCCAAATAGATTTGTAGTAGCAGTATATAACATAGATGAGGAGAATTTCTTGTTGCATATTCGTGTATTTGAGTTTCGATCATTATTTCAGTATTTGTTTTAATATGATTATTTTTAATATTGTGTATATGGGCCATTTACGCCAATGTTATGAAATCATTGAGTTTTATATTTTCAGGTTCTTGTGCATTTTATTTGTATTACCAATATTTTACAAGTATATTACCAACATTTTTTTTCAAAAGTGTTATTCCATATTCCAATTCCGTATGTTAAGGTACTATGGAAAATACAATAAAATATTGAATTTATGTCTTTTGGGAATATATTTGCCTATTTTATAGAAAATTCCTGCTGTTTTACTGATTTTTGACTTAACTTGGAAACTACAAATTTTTATTTATTGTCACTTTTAAATATTTATATTAACTGACTTGTTCTATGTTACAGTTATTACATACTATTTTAAAGTTTTCATTTTTAGACCTAATAAGCATTGACTTAGTTTTTTTTCATGTTTACAGTTAGTTTATTTTAATTAAAATATGAACAAATTATTCGCCAACTGTCAAAATCTTGTTAAAGTTTTGCAAAAATATTTCTAAAATAATATTTCTAAAAGAATTTTGTTATTTCGTTATTAATGTAAAAGGCAATATAAATATACCTACTTTTTTATCAGTCTTCTGATGATTAGCCCAAAAAGCCATCGAGGCTAAGTGGCCTAATAAGAGACAATCTAATATCTATATTATAATATACAAGAGCACGATTAGTGAAGGCACACCTTTCGTGGTTTTTCGTGTGCTTCGGTTTTTTTTTGATTCAATAAGTTTTTTTTGTCGATTCTCCTTTGAGTCAAATTCTTTTTATTTTTTTTTTTATTTATCGCATTTGGTTTTTTGCACTTTTAGTAGGAAAAAAAATTAATTAGTAAGATAAGATTATTAATATTATTAATATCACAAATTTTTGTGAGTTCGATTCTCTTTTAATTCAGATTTTTTTTTTTATTAAACAAATATTTTTTTATTATTTTGTTATATTAAAAAAATTTTTTATAATGTAATATAATTAATAACAAAAAACAAGATTTTTTTAATAAAAAAAAAAGTAATTTTAAATTATTATTTCAACAAAATACGAACCCGATTAGTTTAAAATAAATCTAAGCATACAAATCATGTATACTTGGAATGTATTCACAGTTGACAGTTTTGACACTATGATGTATCATGTACATATTTGTATATAATATTACATATGTTACACAAGGAAGGCCATGTAGGGAATATATTATATTATAATACACAAGATGAACGACGTGGTGAGTAAAAAAGCAAGATTAATTGAATAGTAAATTATTTAGAACAAAAAAATATTAAAAATTTTGCAAGTTCTTGGTGCTGAATACTTAAAACCTTTCAAATATTTACACCAAATAGTGAGGGTTATTTCCAAGTTGAGCGGCATCTATACTCTAAAAGGAATTTCAATTACAGGAAATTTTTAAAAATGCTTCATAAAAATTCTGCCATTTAAAATAAACACATAAACTTATAGAAAAAAGTATAAAAACAAAAACAAAAACAAAAATTGAAAACCAAACCGAAAAATCAGATCAGATCATACTCTTCAAAAATTACATAATAAAAGTTAGTTCATTTGCTTCTGCTATCATTAAAAAAAAATATGCAGTAAAACACGGTTATATTCATTCGCTAAATTTCAGTAATAATCACGAAATTATCACTTGAAGATTTAAAGTTTTTTTTTATAACCATCGATACTTCATTGATATCTCCTGAAAACAACAATGTGACAAACCCCGGCGACCCAATTACGAAATTTTGAATTTAAAAATTTTACTAAATAAAATTATTGTTAAATTGATAAAAATTTCAAAATTCTATCTCTACTTAACAATCTTAAATTTGCTACAAAATCAATAAAATTTTATAAATATTTCGAATGTCACCACTGTCATAAATGAATAGGAAATCGTTAAGGTTTTTGACAAGAAAATCACAAAAAATAAAATTTCTATATCACATCAGTAAACCACAATCTTATGTTAACACAATCATTTATTACATGTTATTTTCTATTTTGTCTGTTCTCTTTATTGTGTTCATTTCATATGTATAGAGAACATATAAAAAGCCACATTTAAGGTAAATATTTTTAGATATAAAAATAAAATCTAAAATTATGGGGACTAAATTATTTTTATGCAAATTTTGATATTATTTTTTTATATTTGATTCTTTCAGAGTCGTTATTATTATTTAACTTTTATACAAACATACATATATATACACATTATGTATATGGATAAGTAGATACGATATTTACATTTGAGGGTTTATATATTTTTTTTTTTGTTTTTATTTTTTATTAAAATAATATTCGCATATTTACAATAAATTTTATTTTTATTTATTTTTATTTTAAAAATCAATTGGGAATTATTATAGAGTTCCTTCTCTGAATACATAATTGATTATCATCCAAAAACAAATATAATGTAGGAATTTATATGGTTTATCAAACAATGAATATTATCAACAATATAAAACCACATTGTTTGTTTGACGTCGCTAAATATATAAAAACATAATTTTAGAATGCATTAGATAGTATTTATGTACAGTGATAATCGAAAGTTAATACAAACGATAGAAAATGCTATAGTTTGAATTAGAAGACAAATGGACGAAAGCCTCAAAAATGTTTGAATCAATAGAAATCCGATATAAACAAGATGGTGATGGAAATTTACGGCGACATCGATGGATCAAGCTAAACAGAATTAGAACCCGACATAGGTTTTTAATAATTGTAATTTATCTATTTTACTTTAAAAATGTTTAAAGATATATTTGAGTTGTAGTAAACTCTGTAAATTTTGTGTTATTTATGTTAATGAATGTAAATTTATCTTAATTTGAGCTATATTAAAAAAAAAAAATGAATATAAATTGTTATTATGAAATTTAAAATATACTTACAACTTATTATAATCATTAAATCTCGACAACACAGCGTTTCACTATTTCCTAATTAGTTAATTATTACATCTATTATAATTAAAAATAACTTTGAATAATATAATATAATATTATTAAAATTGTTTTAGTTTTTCAGTAATAGTTAAATAATAATAAAGAAAAAAAAAAATCAATAACTAGTATTTGCTATTCATTCATTTTCGATACATACTGTATATTTTCAAAAAATTGACGAAAGACGATTGAGAGAAAAAAAAATTTATTTATAAGTTGTCAGTCAATATCACATCATCATTTCCATCACATTTGAATTTGTTAATTTTAATTTGAATATGAAAATTTTCAACGAAAAAAATCAAATGAAAAATATTTCTGATGCTCACAGCATATTAAAATTATTTCACTTTTCAGGGATTCAAATAATAATTATATATATTATCATTTTTATTATATTAAAATCCTGATATATTTTATACATAGAATATATTAATGTATTATTTAAGCTCTATATAATGGTATTGTGGTCTTTTTCACTTATTCAGTTCTACTTTGAACCGCTTCATCGAGTTTGGTATTCTTAATATTGCCAACAATGATCTGACAACAATGATTTTCACAGTATTTATTTTACTTAATAGTTCGTCATTTTACATGTGTCTAACTTTAGTTTTTAACAGCCACTTTATAGGCAATAGATACCATTTTCAAGAACACATCAAAAATCATTTTATATCTTCAGCCTAATTTTACTTCTATTGCTATCTTCTGATGGTATAACTCTGAATTTCTGCTGTTACAGACATATTTGCTCTTTATACATATACAAATGGCCTTTGATATTAATTTTAACATTGTTGGGCTTCTCTTGATCATATGTTGGGCTATATTAGATTGTTTCATTATTTTTATCTTTATTTATGATTCAGGCAAGTCTCACGATCCTTATGACTTTCCTGAAAGACTTTCACATTTTAGTCCCTTATTTTTTAATGTTGCAATCGTGGTTATCTTTTATTGCTCGAAAAATTTCTATAAAAGGTTTTTCTCCCAAACCCTACATTTTATTTTTTTTCTAAGCTTAATCTGTAATTAATGATATCGTTCAATACTACTTCCATATCAGAACGTTTGTCATTGCAGTATTAGAAATTTGCAACGAAATTCGAAATTTTTGTCCCCGACTTCTGATTGTGTGAACCCTTTTATCTATACAATTTCTCTTATTACGATCCCATTTCTAATGTTGCACAATTATAACATCCATGTATTCCAATACAACTAATCCATTCAAATACAACTAATTCAAACTACTACATCCATACTAATTCAAACTCAGCAATTTACCATTCAGAGAAATGTTGTTAGAAAACTATGGTCTTTACCCAAATTTCCCCTCAATGATAAATTAGTGTAGCTTTATTTCGTTTAATATGACCTATATAGCTTTGATAGTGTGCAGTAGTTCCTTTTCTTTTTGCATTTGGAGAACTTTAATGTTTTTTTACTCTGCCAACGCTTACGAAATTTTCAGCATTCGTCTGGTTATGTAGAAGAGTTAGTTTTAACGTGCAGTTTTAAAACTGAACAAAATAAACGTTATTTAATGCAAAAATATTGACGGTAGACTACCCAATGTCATTGAAGATGATTCAAAATATTTTTGACTTTTGACTGTCAAAATCTTTATTACAGCATGTTTGCATTGTGTTTAAACAATTAATCTTAACAATGGTTGAAAAACAGTGTTCGCATTATACTTAATCATATGGAGAAAATATATTTGAAAAGAAAAATTAATAAATTTAATTTATTGAAAAATTAAAAATGTAATAAAAAAAATGAAAAATTAATAAATTTAGAATCATTTTTTTTTTTCAACCATGTTTGGTACAAATGTATTATAAATTTTGTTTATATTTTTATTTGTTTGACTACCTCAAAAGTATCATTGTCAGAATTGCACAAAAATGAAAAAAAAAATACGATAAAAATTACGATATAACATAAAAGCAGGGTTGTAAGCATGAATTTAACATGATTTAAGTTTTATTTATTTTTAACTAGGGCTACAATATATGAAAAAAAAATAAATCAAACATAAATTATGTTAATATTAAGGTTAGGGTCTTAATCATAATTAACCCGATAAATGCGAACATAGCAGTATGTATTTTTAACTTATTATACAGAGTGTGTTTAGACAAGTTAAGAGCATACCATAAATTTTTATCGAAAAGTTAAGACAAAAAGTTATTAAAATATTAAAAGATTATGGCAATTCAATTGCCTATCAAATAAAAACATAAAATTATATCAGGAAATCAGACCAGAATAGCAAATTCAGGTACGTCAAACTTTTCTAATTTTTCATTCACCTGCCATCACTATAGGTAAATGATATGCAATGGGTTTGCAGAATAAATTTATATGAGAATGCTAAATCTAATGTCATAGAAAACTATGAAGGTTTTATTGCCAATCATTGACATAATATTTTAGCACTGCCAAATTCAATAATTTTTTTATGGCTTCAATTTTAATACCTAGTCAACATAACTAACTCGCAGTTCCAAATAAAATGACCGGAACATTTTCATTGTTCACAGTTTACTCTCTCAAACATTTTTCGTTTATTCGACCATTTTTTACATAATACCAAATCAGTTGTAATTTCTAACAACACCCAGTTATAAAATAATATTTCAAATTTCAAACAAAAATTACATCCGCAACACCTTCAATGAAAATTTCTGACTTAATAGAAAAAAATGTTCAATACTTTCAAATCGATACAATGAAATCATTCAGAATTGAATGCATTAAAAATCTGAATAAATCTTATTCATGTGAACTGATTCAATAGATTCACTAATAAGATTTTCATTCACTAAAGAATCTGAGTCCTTTAATTTGTTAAGAATTCAAACAATCTGATCCAGGTGTCAGTTTGTTGAAGCATAAGAAACCAATAAAAGTTTTCTAAGGAATATTTTGCATAATAGTTTTTTTTTTCGTCTATAATACTATTGCTTCAGACTTCTTCAGTGTTTTGTACTTTTTTTTTGTTTGTAATTTGTTTTATTTAGTTTTAAAATCTTTTTATATCCCATATTGAAATTTTTAATACAACTTTTTGTCAATGTTGTTATCATACAAAAAAAAAAGTTTAGTTTCTCTTCTTTCTGTTTTTACACATCGTTTCATTTTCTTTGAATTTTATTCGTCTTTTTTTGGTTGATAACAATAATTTTTTTTTGCTTTTCTTTTTATTAATATTAATTTAAAATTTCCATAAAATGAAGTAAAATAAAGTTGCACCTTCAGGATTAGCTCAAAAAAATAAACAAAGTTCACTTTAAGGATAAATTAAGAAAATAATTAAAAGAATAAATTTTGTTAGATAAAAAAAAGGATTAAAAATGTTAACTGCAATTTCTTAAAATCTATTAAACTTAAGTTCAATGTACAAAAATATCTCATTCAACTCCGTTTTTAAGAATTTTAATCGATCTAAGTATAAAATATTCCCTCGGTAATATATTTAATGACTTAACCCTTAAACGCACTGTTGCAGATCTGCATCATACCCTTTCATTAGCTTCAGAGACCTTCGAAAGGTTCAATTTGATTTGTTAAAAACGTTTTGGGTTTCAGCGGGTCGAAATCCATTCAAAAATATTTTTTTTAACGAAAAAGAAATAAACCGGCATTTAAAGATTAAATGTATTGGAGTTGCAGCGCCGTTCTTCATTTTTAATAGAGTCTACAATAGCAATTTTTTATTAATAAATTCTACATGTAATACAATTCTGCATAATAATTTAAGTCCTATAATTAAACTCAATTAATCAGTTTAAATTTTAGTACGATTTCATTTCTGTTCGATTTTAACGATCAGTTTTTGCACTACAGTTTAACATCCTAAATCAACAACTTAGATTGTTCAAACGATTGATTGCTGATTTTTATCTTTATGTTTTAGAGCTTGTTTCCATTAAACAATTTAAAATATATTATAAGTAAATCATAACAATTTTTGGAAATTCGGTTATTAAAAATTTCAACACTTTGATATTCGGACATTTCAAAAATTCACTTATTAAAATCACTAATTAAAATTATTTGTTAGGAACCCTGTAAATCTGGTTTTCTACTATTTTAAATATTTTACTTCGTAACAGGTTTTTTCCCAATTGAATGGTAATTGATGGAATTTTTATTAGCGAGATTTTGATATGCTGGTGTTTGTTTGTCGGAACGTCTTGACAATTTTCCGTGCAATTAAAAAAAATAAAACTATAAGAAGGTACTTCATAATTAATTTTACTGTTACATCCTATATATTACTTCAGTCATTCTGCAACTCGATATTTTTAATTATTTTAAAATATAAACAATTAATTAAAAATATTTTTTAAAAAATTCATAAAAATTATTCTGAAAAGGCTTACCACCCTTTTGAATTGAAATTTAAATATTTTTTTCTCTTCCATCTACCTCTGTTGTGTGATAGCTGTTTAATTTCACTCTAATGGTGTTTTTATTTTTTATTTTCTTATAAAACTGATCTGCGCCATGTTTCCGCGGTCTACTTATGGCTGTTTTGTCCTGCGTATTGCAATCTAAAGACAGCTTGCCTTGTTGTAGTATTTGTAGCGTTTGTGAAGTGGATATGGAGGTGGATAGGCCACACCATTTTCTCTTCTTTATTTGAGTACCCGTTTACTCTTGTTTGACCATTTTCCACAGTTTATTATATCTAATTATTCTGAGCCAGAATATTTTGCGTATTATTCCCAAGTATTTGTTAACAAAGACATGCATTTTCCTTATATAATTCTTGTTTATCAGTCATGTCTCGCTGCCAATGCAAATAAATTGATTTCACGCAGGCATCATAATGCATTCCAAGTTTAGTGTCACTTGCAATGTGAGGTAATCTCCATATAGTCTAAAGTCAAATTCGGCGATTTTCAGGCTAAAACAACCCATTTGCGGCCCTTCCCGAAGTTGAAAATATCACCAATCGATGGAGTACCCTCAATTCAGTTAATAAATTTTTTTTTTTTAATTTTAAAATAACGGCCCCTCTTAAAAATCTGATATGGATTCTCTGGCACACCCAGTATACTTGAAATTCAAAGTTTACTCAATGTTACACAATGTTATTTACTTATTTTTTCCATAATATAACAAAATTAAGTAAATGTGTGTGTGTGTGTGTAAAAAATAATGAACACTATAATTACGATCATTTTGGCTTACAAAATAATAAAATTAAATGAAAAATAATAATAGAATTGCATACCTCTGCAAATCAAGATTTTTTTAAATACAAAAGTGTGGTATAACTCTTATTATAAAGAGTAATCCTTCACATTGCTTGAATTTGTTAAACGCAACATTCTTTTGAAAACACTTCAAAATTTTAAAGTTGTATTAAAACTTCATTAATGACCATAGAAACTTTTAATAGTATTCAACTTTGTTAAAATATTCCGATATAGAATCAAAACGAAATGAAAACAACAACAACAACAATGCGTATTTTACATATATACAATTTTTAAAAATAACTAGAAAATAAACAACAACAACAACAGGAATATACCAATTTCAAAGGAATGTCCTGATAGTTAAAAAGTTTTCTTATAATTACAACAGGTCTCTTTGAGACTTTAAGAAATCTACAAAATAAACTTTGCAAAAACAAAATGAAAGAAAAAAAAAACACAAACAAAAAAAAAATAAAAACAGGTGAACGAGGCGGGAATTAATTCCAATTTATAAATAGTTTTTTTTTTTCATTTTGTTTTTGTTTTTATTTTTTTTTTCTTTGAAAACTTTTTAATTTTCTTTGAATTTTCTTATGCCATTTTCCTCTGACAACGATAACTACTAATAGTAATGTTGTTGCTGGGAAGATCATTGACTGATGGTTACGTTCCGTGCGGTTTCCATTACTATATTTCTATACATTTGTTATATAGGGTAGGTATACCAAAAAGAAGAATAATTTAAATCACTTTTTTTTTTTTGAAGAGTCATAAAATAAACAATCTGGAAGAATTTTAATTAAAGTTGTTTTTTTCGCGATTTCAATTTTTTATTTAAATGACTCTGCATCCAGTATTCTGTAAGGGGGGTTTGAATTAAAAACCACAAAAATATATAATATATAATATATATATATCAGGCACGAAGCGTCCATAAATTGAGTTGAATGAGTGCTTCCCCAAATAAAATATTATTTAATATTTTTTACAACTTAATATAAAATATATATTTAATTTAATATAAAAATTACTTAACTACAAAAATTCAAATCGAATGAAAAAAATTTCAAGCTAAAATTATATGCATAGATATTAATCACATTACGTATGTTTAGAAAATAATGCGTAGGTATATAAACATCATTATTTTTTATTATTCTTTCAATCATACAAGACAATAAGAGATATTCAACAACCACAAATTTAAAGTTTCTGAACATAATGCCTATTAAAAATCATTCTTCTCTTACCAACCAATATAGCTATAATAATTATACTTATACATTGCATAAAAATGTAATGACAAATTAAATATCATTCTCATCATTTACAATATACATACACTCAAACACACTGTCTCTGTCTCTATTTAGTTTTCTAACAACAACAACAAAATAATAAATGAAGCGACAATAAAATAATAAGGAAAAAAGGAAAAAAAATGAGTCGCTGATATTCATTCCAAATCTACCTGATATAATTAGCATATATCTGATAGAAAATAGATTATCTAGGGAAACAACAACAAAATATCGCATGACATAAAATGAATTTACAAACAAAAAAAGTAGCAAGGAATGAATTAATTTTGTGCATTATTGTGTTTGTTGACTTAAATGAGAATTAATATTTACATAAATAATGTATGTAGTTTTGGGGTTTTTCAGAGAGTAATATTGATTTGTGTTAAGTAATTCTGTTCCATAACAAAAAATGGAATGCTTCATTGTTTATTTTCATCCATAATTTTGTTTTATGCAGTTTTGAAACAATTGATTTGTAAACAAATGTACAAATTTAAAACATTTTTTTTTTTATTATTTATAAATAATTAAAATAGAAAATTGTAATTGTGTTATTGAAAGCTTAAGAAAAATCATTTTCTGCTAGAAGTTTTGAGGAAAAATTATTTATTGTTAAAGATGTAAAAACCGTTTTATTGTTGTTGTTATTAGTAAAGCAAGCATTGCCAATGCTTGCTTTACTAATAACAACAACAATAAAACGGTTACATTATATTCGTATACGAGGTATTTTCCAACATTAATATAGAAAATTCATATTCACACTTTTTTACATTATTTTCTTAAAGTTATATTTTCAGATGAAAATTTTAATAACAAAAGCAGTATTTACGAAATATTAACATTTTTAATTGAAACAGAATTAAACAACTCTTTTAATGAATAGTTTAAACTTTGTTAACTGATAATAACACTACTTCAATTGAGCGATCGTTTTTCGGCCTAAACAGAATTAAAACTACTTTGATGTGAACAATTTTCACTGTCCAATTTAGCAAAAATATTCAATAGAAAAGGAAAGCCAAAGCAAACTGATGTTTCCCTTAATAGTGCTTCCCCAGTGGAAAATTCCACGCCCCGTCACTGATATATATATATATTTTTTTTTCGTTTATTTTAATTCTTCTCCAAAATGCAATTTAATTTCAGAATAAATTTTTTTTCAAAAGAAGTTCAGTTCTTTACATAAGTATTTAGTTTCTTTAGATATTGAGAAAAGCTTCCAATTATATTTCAAATATTTGTGGGAAACACTAACGTACGCGGATGTGTCAAGGAAGTAAAATATTTCATGTACATTCCAGAAATTTTAAAATTACTCAAAATTTATAAAAATAACTCAATTGCTTTTCTTCATGGATAAAAAATGTATTTCGTCTATCATTAATACTACCAATTTATTCAATCTATGATGTTCAAAATTAGAGTTTATTTTATGATTAATATTCAAAAATCAGTTCTAAAATACTATGACAGAGTATTCATGCGTATGAATCTTTCTTGGAGGTTCTATGAATTGTTTGGAAGCATTATCGATAGACCAGTGCGTAATCAAGTCAATTTTATTTTAGTCAGCAGCCATTATAGTTCTATTTAACAACCTATATATATGAATGAAATCGACTAATTTATAAAATTTGGTCGTAAATAGTAGTAGAATATAAGTATAAAAAATAATGAATTACTTTGCATGCGAATATTAAAGGTAGAAAAGGTGCATATTTTGGACGTGTGATGCGATATGCTCAAACGAAATTATAGTAAGATTGAAAATGAAGCGCTAGTTATAATATTTTGTTTTACAAAGGTTAGGCACTTGTCAGAAAATAATTAAATTTTAAAAACTCGTCAATTTTTAGTGAAAATAAAAGTTTGCCAATTATTGCCGCTGCCATTATGGTATGCAAAGTTGGGCTTTAATTCTTTCAAGCTTCAATTATACAATTCAGCATAATTGCTACTAAACTATTAAAGGTACTTCAAATGATGCAGATGATTTATCCATAATATTCTAGATTGCATTCATTCGAGATTAGTTATATAAATTATGTAGAAAAGGAATCCATTACATTAACACTTTAAACATATAACAAAAGAGATTAAACGTGATCTGATTTTGTCAAAACTATGTGTTATACTATGTGTTATAAAACTGTTATACTATGTGTTATAAAAGTACTGCTATACAAAATGGAAAAGTACATTTTTTATGGGTACACTGAATTTAACTCATATAAAAATAAAATCAAAAAATTAACTATTGACGATTGACTATTATATACGATTGTGTTTAATCTTCAAAAGACACAATGAGCCCCGTAGCTTGACATTGCATTTGGGATTTTTACCCACTAAACCACAACCTTCCTATATTGCTATCTAGTCCTACAGGACTAATGAGCAATTTTTTCTTGGCTTTATTTTAATTTTCAATGTAGACTACATGCAGCGATGTCTATCTAACTTGACGTATTCACCCATACCCTTGAAGACCCATCGCATCAACGACGAAAAACCGACCAGCTCTTCAAACAAATTTGTAATTGTATAAGACCGTTTCGTTGGCAGTCAATATAACGAAATTCTTCACAAATCCCGGAAAAACAAATCTATCTAAACGTGGGAGCGGGTCAGCCCCGATCACCGACCCGACGAGTCCCTAAGAATGTTAGTAATTATTGCTGCACTAACTCAAACGGTTTTACTACTTTAAGTCGTCTGGCTAGATTTCTATTGTCCAGGATCAGGAGGACTATCTCGACATACACATATGATGCTGGAGCCTTTTTTCGTGACTTCTTGCAAATTTCTTTGTCGATAGATTCTATTTGCAAATATCTATGTAGCTCATAGTTTCTGATGAACCAGGGCGTACTCACAATATTTCTTAAGACCTTATTGTGGATTCTCTGAATAATATCTCTTTTACTTTTTTTGCTGCATATGCCATATGACCATACTGGTTTCAGTATTTGTTAATAGAGTAGAAGTTTGTTTTGTATTGTTAAGGTAGAATTCTTATCTGATGAAGTTTTGAATCAAATGTCATACCAAGATATAAGGCAGTATTTGAATGGCAGGATAGAAGGCAGTATTTGAATGGGGTATTTCTTGACCATTTATATATACTGGTTTATAATAAAAAATTTTATTTCTGAAATTCACATGTACTGACTAATTTGATTATGAATTGATTTGGCAATTATATATAAAAGTACAAACCAAGTTCTCGTAACTAGATATTTGCAATTCACATTGTACATAGCTCAATATTATAAGACAAATTTACATGCAAGCTAGTTTACATCGTGTTTTACCTCGTGGATACAGAGATACATTTGATCAATAATATCCACCTGAGAAAATTTTTAAGTTTGATTTGGTGGAAAGGAAAATAAAGTTTTGAGTTTTTCTAATTTTAGCTAGTATAAGCATATAATGATTTTTGCAAGAACAATGGTTCAGTAGTGATATGGTGAAGGTATAGAAAGCGACCCAAAATGTTAAATAAGTGATTAATGTTTTTTTGTCTAACACCTTTAAATGCCTAAATAGCCGTACTTAAGTCAACTTAATACTTTTCGTTAAACTTACGTCAACACTTAAAGCTAATTAAGGTTAAATGGCCAACTTAAATTACGCCTGGTGAAACTTCATTTGATTTGACACTTTGAAAGAACAACCACCATTTTGAATTTTATTTATATTGATTTTTATCCAGAAATTGAATGTCATTTCATTCAAAGGTCATTTTACTTAGTAACCTACGAACTGAATCGTATACCAATTTAAGTTGAACAAAAATTAAATTTTTGAACGAAACTGAAATTTATGTTAATAACTTAAGTACCGCTAGTTGAGTATATGCAAACCCATAAGAACATACATGAATTTGACATTTACTTAAATTAACTTAAGTACTGCTAGTTAGTCCTTAAAACAGGACTAGTGTAAGCCGTTTTTAAAAATACTTTAAATTTGATATTTGTCTATAAAGGTCCTTAAAAAAATATGTTTTTTTTTTATAATGCAAACACAAAAAAAAGTGAAAACAATAAATTTTCCAACTTTTTAATTAACTTCAAATTGGTGGACACAATTCCGATATTCACCTTTTCATCTAAATATTCACTTAAAACTTCTTCAAGGCATGAAATGGATAATTTATTAAAGTTTTCATCCGGTTTTATGAAAATTAAAACTCAAACTTTATTAATTAATTTTAAATAAGAAATTTATTTATGTATGTATAATTGTATATATATATATATGTATATATATGTGCATAAATGTATATGTATAGTATAAAAATAAATTTTTTTAATTTTATACAGATGTGATGATGATAATGATTATGATACTAACAAAATGATGATAGTGAAAAAGGATTAATGAAAATTTTATAAATTTTCAACATTTAAAAAAAAAATTATAAATAAAAAAAAATGCTAACCGTTACCTATAAGGATAAAGTTTAAATTAAAAAAAAAAAAAAAAAAATATTTTAAAATAAAGAGATTAATTAAAAAGTTATAAATAATCCTCATAATTAAGAATTAATTTATTTTTTTTATTCATTTTTTAAAATGTATATTCCCGATTTACGTACAGGATATTAGTATTTAAATAATTAAATGAGTCAATTATTGCATTTGGTTATTTTAGTGTGATGAAAATTAACTTTGTTAATAGAAACTTTTTTTTTTAAATACATTCTAGATTACTAATATTAACACCTTTAATTACACTATAGTAAAAAAGATATAGATAGTGATATTTATTCGAATAGTGGTAGAGGCCTATTTAAAAATCAAAAGTGATTATGAATAAATTTATTCAATTATGAAATTAAATTTTAAAGTGGTAACACACATCGAATGATAATGACATTTTGTAAGAATTATTGTACTGAAAAACAAGTTTTGTGACAATTTTCTTTTTTTGATCGGTTTATTAAATTTTAATCCACATTCTTGTAATGGAAGTTGATCAAAACTTACAATTAATGCATGTGTAAATAACGATTATTGATTGAATGCATATCTGTTATATCTGTTTAGTTAAGTTATATTCAGAATATAACGGCGTTAAAAATGGATCAGTAAATTAACTATAGTGTTATTTAGAATAGTTCATTGGGTCCTTAATTGTTTTCGTGCTACATTTTAGCAATTTGATTGATGTGAAACTCATTGGAAACACAAATTTATTATTTTGTTTAATTTTATTAATTTTTAATATTTTTTGTTTTTTTTTTTGTTTTTCAACATTTACATAAAAACTTTATACGAGCGATAAGGGTTATTTGAGCGAACAAATAAAATAAATAATAAAATATATATTAGATAAATTACTATAATACTCCACAGCGTTGGTCAACGGTATTTACCAATCATATATAGTTACGAATGAAACAATTAATCAAACCCTTAGTCAGAAATGGTGGGAATATTTTATGTCTACCGTATTCCAGCAAATTCAGTTTTGAAATTATTACTTAATGCACGAACAAGAAATAATGATTTGAAATCGCAACTAGTTGAAAAGATTTCGAATTGTAGAGACTTCTGCAAAAAAAAGTTTTGAAAAATCTTTACCAAATTTGACAATTAATATATGAAATAATATTTCCTAATATTATCTGAGAGCCAGCTAAAAAATATATATATATTTTTTTGATAAACAGCCAAGCGTTAGGATGTAATTTTTAGGACCGCTTCGATGGTATAGAACAGGATGGGAAGAAAGACGGAAGTTATTGGGTGCATAACTTACAGAATGAAGTTATTGATGTTTTCCTTGAATTTTTGCAAGTTATACTATACCAGCACCCAATACCTTACTATATACTATATTATATAATATGCAAGGTATTACAAAGGATATGATTCCACATTCGGACTATGCACGAACGAACGACGTATTTCCGTAACCTGTTTTATGTCATCTAGGTATTTCTACTGCTAGGTTTCTCTTGTTTGACGATGGAAATGTTTAATAGGAGGAAGTAAATTTTTATACTCTAATGAGCATGTGTCCACACCTACGAAGTATCTATGAAACAGATAAAGCGCTGCTAATATACGACGATGTCCAAGAGAAGTTAAGGATGAAGTTACAAGTGGGTCGGCGAGTAGACCAACTGTTGCGCAATTTTGAACGCGGGCAAGGTAGCCCAATCCTGAGAAAGAAGCTCCAGCCCAAATGTGTGAATTGTATTTTATCTTGGGTCACATAAATGAGTTATATGTATATTAAAAAGTTCCGAAGGTGAAAAGAGAGTTTTACATCGACTCAAGTATCCCAAACATTTTGATGCTCGTTTCGCAAAATATGATTGCTGCAGGACATTTTTTTGGTTCACGTGCCTACCTTAAATGTTTAGACTATCTGAGTTTGGTAAATTATAACACTTTGGAAAGAGAAATTTTGTTCAAATTTCAGCAGTTTGCGTGAAATTAGACCATTTTCAGTTTAAGACGAGTTAAACTGAACTCTGTTTTATTTTGTTGCCTCCGTCAGCAATTTTTATTAAATCTTTATAAATTAAAAATAAATAAATAATTTAATTGTTGGTAAACAAGCGTAGATAAAGACATCTTATATGTATATGATAAATTCAATATAAATTCCTATAAATCAATTATTATATAAATTTTAAATGGGTTTGAGTTTGTACATAGGTCGTAGCCAGATTATCATGCTGCAATAATTCAAACGTTGTTCAGATTAGATCTATAGTAAGCCATATGTTGTTTAGCTATTTCTATGCTTATATGTATTCTTATATGTATTATTTATATGTATTATTTATTTATATAAATATAAATATAAGTAGAAGATTATGAGGTCTTTATAAGTGTACACAAAATATCTTAATACCATGTATAGCTATTTATCTTATTTTTCAAAAATACACCAAATTCTTCCTTAGGTTTTTCATACTTGTATAACCAACAATATTTCCTATTCGCTTATTCATACCACTGAAGCCATATGAAGTTAAAAAATCAACAATTAAAGTAAATAAATACCACTTTAATATTAAAGGAAAATTTATTATCGTTGACCAATCAAAAATTACATCAAAACGATTCAATATTACCAATTTATTTTCACTTTTTCTGTTTTCAATATAAAAACAAATGATTATAAACCACTGTAAATATAAAAAACCGATGAAAATATAATTGAAAAAAAAAAAAATTAAATTGAAGCAAAATGAAAATTCCTGAAAATTAGTCAATTACGTATCTGTTGTTATATTGATAATTATTCAATTGTTAAAATATGTCAGTGAAGTAATCAAAATGTCAAATTATATTATCGAATTAAATTTGAAGATTTACATTTAAAAATCAAAAAAATATCAGTCGCTTATTAAAGGTTAAAATCAAAATCAGAATTCAAACAATCAATTAAACTTTTCTTTATTCATTTTTAAACCAGAAATTTCGTTATATTATACTTATTTCGCTGGCACAGTTCCACTTTACAGACCAACTCAAATGGTTTGAATCTTTTGTTGAAAATGTTGACCAAATTTATTTGCTTAGCAGTTTTGAAACTTGATCTTAATACTACAATCTGCACTTGTGGTCTGTAGCAAAACTTTTAAACTATTCTTCAAGTGTTAGCATACTCAGATTTGGATATGGACTAGTACGTAAACCAAGGTGCATTTAATATTATTCCCTGTTTAACTTTTATCCTTAAATTTATACTTAACTTTTCAATTATTTATCCTAAAATTTTTTAATCGTTTTTTTGTTGTTCTTGCTTGTAATAGCTTCACAGTATAATGCCATACGTCTCGTATTGGTGTTATTATGTTATGTGTATCAATATTTTTTTCCAGTTAATTTTTTGATTTCTTTCTCAACATCCAGTGTAACTCTTTATATTTTACTTTAATTTGTGTTCGTTTTATTATCATATGTTAATTCTCTTTTAAAACATCAGTGTCCAAAGTAATGCCTACATATTTACCCGAGTTAGCCTGTGAAATAAATACAGATTTGTGTTGTTTGCATTTATTTTTTCTGTACAATTAATATTCGGCGACTGGTCTCACTTATTTTCATGCACCATTTCTTTTTTAGCCATAAATTATTTATTAACCAAATTGCTTGATGATTCATCTGTAGCTTACCTTTACCTAAAATAGCAGTGGCATCACATCGCAGACAATTTTTGTTCTCTATACTGAATTGGAATATCCACTAAGAAAAATTGGAGGATGGTAGAACCGAATTTAGCTTTGTGGATCTCTCGCTTTAATTTATTTAAAAGTAGATTGTTCTTCAGCTTGTCTGATTTAAAAAAATCGATCTATTGTGGTTGGATTTAATTATTTTAACATATTCTTTTAGAAGAACATTTTTTCAATTCAAAGTTTAGCCTCCTTGATTCCATATACCTTATAAAAGGACTGTAATTATATGAATTTACACCTAATAATTATTTCAGTTCGCTAGCAATTTTTATATATGAGTTTTAAATTAGTTTATTAAAATACGTTATTTTAATGCTTACAAATAAATATTATGCTTCAAATTGATTGCTGAATAGCATCTGTATATTTTGTTGTTAGATTGCTATGATGATGTCAATACACGATGAATGATTGCTAAATATCAATACCCTTTAGATTTGAATTGATCTCATATATTGCATTTGATTATTTCTTCTTGTGTACTTGTATTATGTTAATGTACTCTGTCGTTTTACATTATCCTAATGTTTTTATCTTTATGTGCTTTCATATTGTATGTACACGCATGGCAATTTGGCTCTACTCTTTAAAATCATTTAATTTTAAAATTTTTATGGAGAGGTCACTAATTTTGATGATATCGAGCTCAAAAATATATTTTTTCGTCGTGTTATTCATTAGTCATTAATAATTTCGCGTGTACATATTTATTTATCAAATTTCTCCTTAAAATGGTAAACTACTAATATGGTCCAGAAAGAGGCCTGCTTAAATAGCGAGTTGCATTTCATTTAAGTTGTTACCAAAATATACTCCCAATTATTTTTGCAATTTATCCCAATGACAAAGAGTACTGAACCAGATCGAAAAACCCCTAAAGCATTTTTTTTTGCTATCGTAAGAAATCTAATTTGGGGCCTTTATATTGAAAATCAGATAAATGTTTAAATGCAGGCGCAGTCATTAAAATTGGGGTACAAGTATAGCTTTTATAAACAACTTTGAAGATTCTACTCGAATTTTGATAAATTTGGTTTTCAAAAGCATTTTTACCACAGCTGAGGGCGTTTCCGAACTCGCACTTGCACTTGATTCTCGCACTAAACCTGTCAAATCGCACTTGATATGTTATCAAAATTTTAGTGTAGTCTCAAGTACACTACATATCGCAAAATTAAATTTTTTAAATTTAGTGCGATTTGACAGGTTTAGTGCGAGTATCAAGTGCAAGTGCGAGAGATTCAGAAACGTCCTGAATTTTGTAAAATAAATAAAATCGGACTCGGTTCGCAATCTTTAAGATTGTACTACAATTATTTTCATCATTAAAATTGTTTGAAAAATTTCGACTGTAGGTATTTAAAGTTTAAAAGGGACTGGATTACATAAATTGCTCTCAAAATATCGAATGAAGTAATATTGGCTTTTATTATGTCACTATAATATTAACTGGATAACTAAATTGGTTATACTTAACATAATTTTTTTAATTTTTATTTAAATATATAGAGTAGATACTTTACATTTAGTTCCAAATTACATTGAATAAAAAAAATAATTGTTGTAAACATCTTCATACAAATTCAACAACAGTTTAAGTCACGAATTATCGTTACAATGATGTATAATTTCTAATTTCCGTTTTTCAAATTCCATTCAGGAACTAACTTTATTAAAATTTTATTCATCATTTTCGTGCATCTAATTAATGGGCAAAACTACTGCAACAATAGAAACTAAATACCAACAACAACAACAATAAAAATAAATTTATTTTAATTTACTGCAATTACATTAAATTTCCTTAAAGAAGAAAATTTTGCAATTATTATTTAAACACAGGTAGTACAAGTTTATAAATGTGTGCATGTATGTATATATATATATACATAAATTTGGTGAAAGGATTAGAATTTAATGGTGTATCTAAGAAAAGAAATTAATTTCAAATAATTGAGTTTACATAAAACCACATTATATTTACCGTCTATATAATATGTTAAGACTATATAACGCGTTATGTACAAATATACTTATGTAATAAATATGTATATGTATATATGCAAATTTGTGCATTCAAATTATAAATCACTTGGATTTGGATATTATACACACTTTATGATTATTGTTATTTTTAATGAATGCATTTCCGGTTTTTGGTTTTTATCTATTGGCACAATAAATCTGCAAAATTGTTTTTACATTGTTGTCTTATTATTCTTGTGGTCATAATATATTATCTCTATATATTCTATATACATATCATATATATATATATAATAAATAAATACAACATCAAAAATGATTGTGAATTTTTGCAATGATTGCACAAGAATCGAAAGATTAACAAGTTTAAGGGACACGATTTTAATTAAATTTTAATGTCAAATGTGCATATTTAAAAATATATTATTTACACGCATATATATATATGTGTGAAGTATGAAGTATGTGTGAAGTATATGTAAATCAGTGACGATAGGCATATAAGACAGAATATTATTCATTTTTGAATTTTTAATCTACAATTTAACTTATTACTATAGTGTAGTAGTATGGTAAAAGTAAATCAACCATAGAATGTGTGCATAGGATTAAAAGAATAAAAAACATGGCGAAAGGTCAAAATTGTGGAGCAAAAAATTTAGATAACAAGAAAAATCATTGAATACTACTTAATACGCGTATTAATAGAAATAGAGGAACACAAATATATTTCTTCCTGTCTTGAAAGATATATTTTGGATGTATTCTGTTAAACTAACACTTGTAAGTCGTGCCCTGTCATCATGTATCGTATAGTTTAACAAAGCGAAACAATTTTTTAGTTTGGGTTTCGATCCGAGTATAATGTCTTTTTCTTTTATTATCCTTGTAAAAGGATGTGCAAATTTGAATCTCGAAAAAAGTTGCAGCAAATCAAACAGTTGTCGATAAACACTTATTTTGTGTCAAATGTTAAATTTCCAAGTCAAATTCTCAAATTTTATTTTGTAACAATAAATTTACGAGTGAAATGAATCGCACCATCAACCGTTCAATACATTAAATTTGTTCAATTGTTGATAATTCTGTTGAAACTGTGTATCGAAATCTATAAGATTATGGTTATTGTCAATTCAAACAAGTCGCAACGTAGTGATTGTAGTTGGGAAGTAATCACTGGGGAAAGGGTAAGATCGAAAATATCGCTGATATAATCAAAAGTGTAGAAAAAGTTCGGAATGATAAATTTTTTGGCATTTGCAGATTTTAACATTTTTTTATGTCTACCTTTGAGCCATTTTGCACCAGAACTTGCACATATGCTCATTAAAAATTTCATTTTTACCGAAACTGAAATACAGCTATCATATAAAAGCGGAAACACTTACTTAGGTTGGGTATTAGAACATAAGAAAGTCGATGCTGATTTTTCAAATTGAATTTTTCATTATTCATATAAAATAATGAAATTTTATAAAATTAGTTGAGAGTGCATTGTGCGTTACGTAAGAAAAGTTTTTTGACAATAACTGGCATTAACAAACAAAAATTTTCTCCAATAAGGCATATTTCTATCTCTACGCATTAATTATGATCAAAAAACTTAGTCAGGCTTATAACAAATTTCTACTTGGTGTGCAAGGTGGTTAGTCAACATCACTCGACCTTATTCGTCTTCGTACGATCGGAATATAACTGTTGTGAGTTGTGATTCGAACAAGATGCGTAACTAAATACACATTATTTCACATTTTTTGACGTCAGACAAGATCATACGATTTGTAGAAGCTCGTATTTTTTTTTTTTTTTGTTTTTAAACACAATACTTTGTTGTGCTTTCAAACCACTATTCGCCATGTTATTTTTGAGATATTGATAAAGAGAGAAATTTGCAAAAAAAATCATAGAAAAGATGATGCAGCAAATCCAAAAATAGCCGTTTTACTGATGTCATCATCATCATCATCAATTTCCTGTAACCCCATCCGGGGGGGCATAGGGTGGAAATAAAATCTTACTGATATTATTTTTCATACCTAACAAAATACATATAACATTTTCGAATAATAAAAAAATATCTAACAAGTTCGAAAACTCAATTGAGTTCACACTATATAATAATTCACCTTCTTTAAAAGCAAAATTACAAATAGAATATTCTGCAGTAACAAAATAAGAAATTAATCTTAAAATATTTTCCATTTTGTGTCTTCAGATTTAATTTTTATCCACAAAACATTATAGATAATACAATCAATGTCTTGAACACTTAATGTTACTCGTCATTGATTTAAATTAATTTTAAATATATTTTAATGCAGTTAAACCCATATTTTAATTTTATTTACATAATTTACATATACATGTACACATAATATAAATGTATCTGTAGATAGTTAGGACTAGGAGATTACTTGTAAATTAATAATAAATTTTTTGAAATAATTTAGATTAAAATCAATTTATTTAGATTTCAGTAACAATGTGTAAATATTAATATTTTGAAAATTTAACTATTTTAATAAATTAAAATTAAAGTGATTGTTGTAATTACAACAACACAGTAGTGATTTAATGAGCTTATGGTGGTGGTAATTTTTTTTTTTTTATAAATTGAATAACAAAATAATTTTATAATTAAAATAATTTATTATAGTTTCTAATCAATTAATTTGAGATTATAAAAGATTTTAATAAATTTAAGAAAATAATAAAATTTAATAATAATTTAAATAGTCTTTAATTTATTTTGATTGTTGTCAACATGATGTTCTTATTAAATTTGATGGTTTTGTCTTTATTTAATATACTTCTGCTGATATAAGTATAGTTTAGAACAAACTTAATTTATTTCTGGTTTTATAAGAAAAATATTTTATATAAATATAATTAATCAAATAGTTGAAACATGCATGTGGTTGGAAATATAAATACTAACAGCATCAGGTGCAAACTTATTCGAAAAAAATGCTTAGACCAATAAATTTTAATGGGAAAAGATTTGCAAATTAATAACGAATAGATTGTTCTACTCCCGGAAATGTGAATATAGTAAACAGAGCTCCTGTTATAGCCTAATGTACTACACGCTGGGTGTTGCAATAAGTAGAGCGTTTGGAGGCAGAAAATGTTTTATGGGGTTTTCAATCTGGTTCCAGTACCCTTTATCATTGTGATAAAATAAATAATAAAAAAAAATAAGTAAGAGTTTTGGTTAGCAATCATAAAAAGAGTGGAACTATTATGAAGGCAAAGTTACTGTACAATAAATATGGATTTTCACATTTAAATTGGATATGCCATAAAAGGAAAAACTATTGTATGTAATTGTGTATGCCAAATTTCTGTGTGAAATCTGTTAGAGTATTCATCCCGTTGACTTGATACTACCTTATTGCGATAGAGTTGACCCACCTTTATCATGTGAAATTTAACTCTTAATATTAACTGATTTATTTTATTATGATGATCACAATAAAAAGTATGTTGTGTAACAAAAAAAAGGGCCAAGATGAAAACAAGTTTAAAATTCTCCTACCCCAATTATATATTTGTTGTCCGTTAACTGGGTCAGGTAGATTGGAGTATGTAAGTTGCTTCTGGCAAAAACATTAGCATTTAGTTGTACCTTTTTAATGCCAAAATTCGACTTATTTCTGGTTGTTTGTTTTTTTTAAAGAATTATTCTTACACACTTATTACTAGATTACACCAATGCAACTGCGACAAAAATGGATGTTGAAAGTGTTGGTATACATTAAAGGATTATAATATAATATAATATTACTTTGTGTGGCAACTCCCCCACTATAATTTAATGTAACACCATGATGACAACCAGAAGCCTCGCATTAAACGTCACTTAATAAACACGCATAATAAATATAAAACAACTGTATTTTATTATAAATATATATATATATATATAATATAGCCACACCGAAATATAACAGAGAGGAATGTCTTTTACCGACCAGCGACCTTAACTAATTACTATCACATTCACGGTGAAATGTATTTTTCTTTCATCAAGTTTCACAATCGATAATAGAGGATACCCTGTTAATGCACCAATACTATTTTCAATATATTTATCAGAATTCTTGTTCCCACCAGACTGCATTAGAGGAAATAATTATGTATTGACCTTTGTCGATGATATCATATTCTAATCTGCCGATATAGTTTAGTAGATTACATCAAAGGCAAAGTAGCAAATATAGCTCATAGGAGCTATGAAGCTCCTGAGCATTTTATCTTTTTCAGGTAAAAACGGTAATATTCACAATCATGTCCCTATATTTTACCATTTTAACCGACAGACTACTTGTGAAGCTATTGTTTATAGTCCGGGCAATATAAACGTCGAAAATTTAAAATTTGAAATGTCCTTACTAGATAAGGATAAATTAATTAAATTAAACAATTGGTGATTGGAAAACTCTAATTATAATTAGAAAAAAGTATAATACATTATTTTTGTTAATTAGGTTAACCAGTTTTAGTTTTAGATTAAAATATATTAAGTTAGGCTATGTTTTTAATAAGTAATTATTGGTTTTCCCTATTTTTCCAATAATATAATTCGAAGACAAAAATTTTTGCAGATTTGTACATAGTATTAAAAGATATTAAAAATAGTGTCTAAAATTAACATAAAACCGAAAAGGTTGCTTAAATGTTAATAAAATGTTAATAAAATTATAAATAAATAGGTGTTTTTGTAAATTTTTGTAAGCTAGACTAGTTTAAAAATGTAAAAATAGTGGGAAAAATTAAAATTTATATTAAAAAAAAAAGGTGTATCAAGTTTGCATTTTCTAACCTCTAGATGGCTATTGCTCTTTAGAGAACTATTTTTTTCATTTTTTTTCTTATTTATTCATTTATTTTGCTTGTAGCCATTTTTTTCAAATAATCTACAAATCCATTCACTACGTTTGGTTCTAAATAAAACTATTTTTTACATATTTAATTACATTAAACTAATTTAAATCTACTTTAATTAATTTTATTACTTATTAACTACGTAACTTCAACCCCTTATATAAAACCATATGTTTTGTTCTTTCATTTCAAAAAAATTTAATCTAAAACTAAATATAGTTCTTAAGTTATAATTATGTGTATCACCTACATAAATTAATCGATTACACAAATATTATTTTTCATTTAAACATTCATTATTATTCTTGATTTACACTTAGCCATTTTAAAGTACTTAACATTATATCTATATGTGTGAGTCTATTTACGTTAGGTATAATTCTCATCGTTTTATTTTGTAATTTTTGTAGTCTATTTTAGTTAGAACTATTTGCCATAAAAAGAATTGATGAAGTGTACTCAAAATGTGTCTATATTATGCTATTAAATTTTTTGATTGCACTTGAAAAAGTTAAATGTTTTCTGATTTTAGAAAAAAATAATTTTTTTTTTTAATTTTTTTACGTAGTCTAATATAACTCTTAAAATCTAATTTTTATCTAAAATAACACATAAACATTTAATTTCATCAACTTGCTCTATAAATTATTATCTAATATTATGTTACTACTTATCTCAATATTAATTATCCTACATTTTGTTTTGTCTATATTTAATTTTAATTTATTCATCTTAAGCCATTCACTCATCTTTTCCAAGTCAGAATTAATTTTTCTTACACATCATTCATACTATTACTTACAACATATAACAATGTGTCATCTGCAATGTGTATTCAACAAATCCTTTAAAAATATCCACATTTCATAAACAACAGTTTGTCTTAAATAAGTCCGTCCAAATGATAACAGAAATCTGATTATTAAAAAATAAAAATAACTCTAAATATAAAATTGTAAGACCCGGCAAGTTTAAAATACCTCACCCTATTCCGTATAGTTAGTTTTTAATTAAAATCACAAATAAACAGATTCAAAGTAAAATCTCCTTATTTCTTTTAATTCTCTTCGCATTTTTTTAATCATTTTCTCATTAAATTACCAATAATAATATGATCAACTTAAGATACACTTCAAATGAACACAATTTAATGAAATATTGTTAGTAACTCACTTCACCAGAATGCACACAATATTTTATAGGAATTCTTGTACAACAATAACAAAAAACAAAAACAAAAAAAATAGTAAAAAATGTTCATTAATTATTTTTAGATTTTTTACAGCTATTCCATTTTGTTATCCTTTTTGTAGTTACTGATTTAAAAAGAGTAAAGAGAAAAAAAAAACAATAAAAGAAAATATTTTCAGTCAATTTTTTTTGTTTGAAAGGATTAAATTGAAACTTTCATTGGAATTAAATTTAATTTCAGAAACGCTTATTAAGTGCAAAGTTAATACACTATAATTAAATTTAAATAAAAAAAAAAGCTTTTGGGATTTTAAAAGTTACTTTACAAAGAAAAGTAAAATAACGGATTATGGAAATTAACAGTATTGACTGTAATAGTTAAATTTAAGAATATTAATGCAAAACACTTGATAACAACAAAGGTACATATAGATGCAGTTTTTTGACGGGAGGTTTGATTTTTGTAGAAGAATCTAGTTTTATATTTATAAAAGAGAGAATTAGGTTATGAATTTTTGATATATACATTCCAATTGGCTGCAGTGTAATTTGTTGATGATTCTAAAATTAACAAGGAGTCAGATGTTCATTTTCATGAATCAAATTTGAAGTAAGATTTCAATTTAATATGCAACGAGTATTTTATCGAAATAAAAACTACGTTTAGTATTTTTATATATTTATATTATATTTGCATTAGTAATGAGTGATTTCGATTAAGAAAAGATTTTATGAAGCCAAGCATATAAATAATTTTTAAATTCAAATACTAGCTTCACGGTAAGTTTTGTATGCCTTACTAGGCTCAAATATAAATTTATCTTGGAAAAAACGAATTTTGATGGCCAGATGTACATTACATAACGCTTCTACAACAACAGTCTTTCATTTTAATTTGCTCTTTAAAACAATAATTTTGCTCTTCAAATCTTATACCAATAATCTATTTACGAATATGATATGAATATACCTAGCTACTTTTGCATGTATTGAAATAAGTATGTAGTTAAACATACAATAATAAAGTCAATGATAGAATCACAGAATCTAGAAAAATTTCTGAAAATCATAATAGTAATAAAATAATAAAATATATTAGTTATGCTTATGCATTACAAGTCGTGAACTGTCTACGGAATACCGTTTTGTTTTTGTTTTTTCAAAACTTGATTAAAAATCATATTTCTATTTCGATTTTAGTATTTTTATTTTTTGAACAAATAAAACAGTCAACAATCCATTTTTGATAGATTGTTTGTTTATTTATTTATTATACGTATTATATAAATAAATACATATATATGGGATAGATAAATAAAAACAGACAAAATTAACAAAATAAAAAAATTTCTTTGCTGAAAATTGAAAAATATTCCTACTTTTCAGTATACTCTTCAATTCAAACAAAAATCCATATAAAAAAAACAATGCACGTGAATAAATTCACTGAAAATCGTCTATTGTATTTAAACTTTTTTATATATCTTATTTTGAACCTTTGATTTGAAAAAAAATATTGAAAAATTTATTTATTTATTTTAACAGTGGATCCTACAAATAAATCTGCAGGCCAACTTTATAGGTCCTTTTCTCCTTCGAAATGTGGGCTTTTTATTAAATTATATTAATTATTTATTAATTATTTGAAAAATATTTTAATATTTTTTTTTTATATTTACACATATTTATTTCTCAAGTGAGCTAATATTTAATATTTAATTAATATTTAAACTTAAATTTGAATCATTGTTGTCTCAAGTGAACAATATTGCTCGTATAGAGTATATAGATTACAATGTATAATATTTAAGCTTAAATTACAATCATGTTGTAGAAAATTAATTAAGAATATAAACAAAAATACAGAGGTACTTACTTATTAAATCGATAAGATTCATTTGGCAAAAAAAGGCAATATAAATTAATAATAAAACTCTCATAATCAAGATTTAACATTATTTAACAAAAACTTAAGAAAATTTAATTCTATATTATAATCTAATTATAAAATTCAATTTACAAAAATTTTAAAATTTCACATTTTATATTACGTTTTATTATTATTTTTTTTTTATACTGTTTACTTCTATAAGTTGTGCATATACGTAATTTTCCGTAATTTTCGATTTCGTAATCCGTTTTTATAAACTTTTTTTAATTTTGTTCTTGATTATAACGTTTTTTAATTTAATTTTATACTTTTCCAATTATTATCTAAATTATTGTATTGCTGTACTCTTGTTTCGAAAATTGTATTAAGACCATGTAGTTGTTGCCCTGGAATAAATCTAATGGGCTCAGCATTTCTTGTGGTGTATTGGTGCACGTGATTGTGAATATGATATGTATGTTACTTTTTATATTAGAGTTCAGTATTTTGCGTATATGTAAATTGTGGAGTTCTAAGTAACCGCGACCTCTTAATATCTATTGTACTTGTGTATATGCAACAACTGATTCATATCTCTACAATCTTTCAACAGTAATTGTGATTGTTTCCATGTAATATATACGTTCGGGGCTGTTAACCAAACACTTACATCATTGATAAACTGAATGAATACTCTGTATTTATTTAATTTGTTTTTTTTTTAATAAAATTATAATTACTCGTTTTTGCTCTCTTCAATTTTTATCTTATTTTCATTTTCTTATCCGCCCTTACGTATTTAAAAAAAGTTGAATAAATTTAAAAATATCCAAATGAGACTTCTTGTTATTATATGATATTTGTTTATACTTAAATTACATAAATATTAATTTTTTTACCACTAAACTCTTTAATATCGTTATTATTGTATCAAATCTGTCACATTTTCTGTTAAAACATTTGGAACAAAACTAAACATAATCAATTGAAATTACAGTTACAATTACAATTACAACTGAGAAAATTGAATTGAGACTACAATTAAAGTTAAATAACAATTACAATCCCAATCACAATTACAATTGAAAATACATTAACAACGGAAATTACAATTATAATTACAATTGAATTGGAAAACCGTATAATTTGCTTTTACTTCAAGTACAAATGATAAAAAAAAAAAAACAAAAATTTATTCACAATTATTAGTAAAAGTTGTATTCATTAAATGAACCAATACATTACAATGTGAAAGAGGTTGAAGACTCAAATTTGTGAAACATTAATTCAAAATAAAATATTTGTATTTTTTTTTTTATTTTTCAACCATTGCCAACTCTTCAAAGAAAAAACAAAGTAAAATATATAAAATACTTTTTTTTTCTCCTTTTGTCATTCTATGACTAATATCCCCAATAAAAACAATTCAATACTATAATTTTTTAATATTATCCTTTCTAAATAATTCAATAAAATGACATTCTTTATTACAACTTAAGTTCGGACTATAAATTATTTACAAATTGAATTAAAATTCCACAACAGGAAACAAAACAAAAAGGTTTTTTGTTTTCCTTTATTTTCCTTTTTTATAATTTTAAAAAAGGAAAATATTTTACCTTAACCTCTGGGTATCTATTAATATTTATTGATAAAAAAATAAAAACAACAGAAAACAAAAATGTGTTCTAGACATCCAATTTAGGTTTCTATATAGGACAAAAAAAAATTTGTTTTATTTTTAAAGTAATATAGAAGGAACAATAAAGAAAAATTCCTTGTTTCCTTATTCAATCAAACAAAGGAATGCCTTTATTAATCAAATTACATCCCTAGAATATATCGTCCCCCCCTCCCCCTCCAAACCTTTCACTAAATTTAAACCCTTTTCTTTTGACTATTTTACTTAAATTATATACGTGTAGTTCAAAAAATATATTTTAGTAAAAGTTAAAAAACAAAAGCAAAAACAAAAATAAAAAAAAACGTTTTTCTCTTTTTGATTTATTATGAGTACAGGGTGCTTATAGAATATATTCAGCTTAATCAGTTATTATATTTATTTTCAATTTTTGGTAATAATCTTTAATAATTTATTTCAGTGAAAATGGGTTAACACTGTTCATGATTCGGGTTTACAATTTTTGACAATTCAGTATGAATAAAATTAAAAGTGATGAAGTGGGTTTGGGAGACGATTAAAATCGATTGAGTTCGACTGTTAATGCTCAAAATGTATAATACCCAAAAACTTTAAATTTTTTCTATAGTTTCGAGGTTTTGCTATTGAACAATGATTTCTTTGGCCAAATGAATGTCAAGTGTCAAATGTTTTAACAAAGTAAATCAAGCCAAAGCGGTTAAACTTCAGAAATCAAAGCGTACTAAAAATATTTGGCAAATGGAAACAATTGGTCCACCCAGCCAAAAGCCGTGCACAATTTTTCATAATAATCGAAAATCTATGATTTGCAAAACACAAAAATTCAAAGTGATGATGGCAGAATTTTCAGTAAAGAAAAAAGCAAAACAAGAAGCAATTTTTATGTGGGAGCCATTAGTGGGCAGTTCTATCCCAAATAAAGTTTTTATTAAAATTTTTTACTATGCCCCTAAATTAAAAGATTTTAAAACTTAACAAAAATATCTGAAGAAAAGAGCCAAAATTGTACTAATGATGTAGTCTTAAAGACCAATTTTAATTTTAACAAAAGGATGTGAGTTTTTAGTGCGTTAAAATCGACACAGTCCTTCACTTCGTTCTTCCCCAACACATAAAACAGAAGCTGAAGGCTCTTTTGATGATTTTCTTCTATAAAAATGTATTTAGATCACTAAAACTTACCGAGACAAATTTCAGTTTGTTTTCTCATAATTTTTTTTAACTAAATAAATTCTAATTTTGTGAAGCACTCGGCATTCGAAACAAAAATAAAAATTGTTGTGCGGATAAAATCACAAATTTTCATTTTCTATTGTTTCAATAAAGTTTTCATTTTTATTTTATTTTCGGTACCAATTTTATTTCCTTTTGAAAGTACCACACCTTAACTAAATGAAAATAAAGTTGAAAAATAAAATTAGAAAATTGCAAACATACCAAGGTATACTTACAGTGTTGGCGAAAATATTTAAAACATTTGTTGATAGTGAAAAATGTTTATTAAATTTTATCAAAATATTTTTTGAATATATACCAACCTACCACCAAGGTGAAGACATAATGACAACAAGTATTATTTGTTAATCAACACAATTAATCTTGATTTTGTAATAGGAACACAAATGTTACTTATTGGGACAAATAAAAATAAAATTAAACCACTCTTCGGTTTTATTGGCGTGGAAATTCAAATTAAGTCTTAGGATCACATTTTCAATCTTCATAGATTCTTAAAAAGTGATAGGGAATTTCATATTTTGTTTGGTCAGACCAATCAGCATTTTCATTGCTTTGTGACTAAGAAAAACCGACCGCTGCGGTATTGGATATCAATATCAACCTTAACAGAAATGTGATTGTAAAACAATTCTTTGATTATTGTATAAATCCAAAATAAACTTCATTGATTGACGATTGATTTACAATCGATGACGATATGACGATTATCATCATCATCATCATCATCAACATTGCCACAGCTCTGCTCGAGTTTTGGCCTTCATTACAATGCTTCTCCAAAAGAGTTAATCTTGCGCTGCTTATAGAATTTTTCTTCCAAATATATGTTGGTACTTCTCCTCGTCTACATTCATGGTCCATACCTCGCAACCATACATTACTATGGGTCGTATTAGATATAAATTATTATTATTATTATTATTATCATTTTATCTTTATTGCCATAATGTATTTATACAATATGTTTAATTCTAACATTTTAACTATATATTTTAAGAGATTATACTATACTAGAATATTAACACCTATTGTACTTATGTAGACTAACCTGGCCTAATTATTTAGAATATAATTTAATTTGTAAAAGAAAAAATGGCAACTAAAACTTTTAATTAATTACCTTTTATGCGTCAACATCCTTAGATTTGTTAAATTAGCGAACCGATTTGTATAAGGATTTACGAAGATATAGTGAAAGAAAGCTCGTATGATAATAATAAGAACTCGATTGAATTGAAAATTTTAATTGATTTTTCCTTCACTTTACTTTGACTGCTGACCATACTATTCTATCCGTGGCACTGGATACACTATTTCATCTCTTACCAATAGATATATATGGCAAAAAGACAGCATTCAGAACTGCAATCATGCTTAAAGCCAATTGACAGTGGAAGCCGCAATTAAATTGTCACTCTTCCATAATAATGGAATACAAAAAATTTATTCCAGAAAAACTTAGGTCAGACTCTTACAGGATACTTCTTTGAGAGATCGTCCATTCGATATTCCATTCAGGGAAAGCTGGTAGAGCAGCAGAACTCTGACTAAAAAAGCACCTTAACCTTTACTTTTACCCAGATAGTTCAATGACAGAGTGGGGGTGGTAGGAGTATGCTCGGAAAACCATATAAGTTTATCCTTCATCGTACAAAAACATTGCAGTAGTATTTCAGGCGGAGGTAATGGTAATAAAGCAAGCCACCCCCATAATTTTAGAAGGTCAGGTAGACTAGACTGCAACATCACCAAGCAAATCTGGCCTATGCTGAACCTTAAAGGCTTCCTTAATCTACTTACTCTGAAAATGTGTGACATTAGCACTATAGTATGCATTGGTCATTAAGGGTAATTGTTTTATTGGTAAATATACTAGAAGACTTCGATTTCCCTCAATCGACTTTTGCACAATGTGTAGAGAGGAGGAGGAATGTGAAATTTGCAGAGTCTTATGCGAGGAAGGTTTCCGTGGTATCACAATGGACCTTACTGGCCTAAGTGTGTTGGTGCACTGTCGGCAGCCACTACTACCTATCTACCCATCAAACTATTCTTATTTTAATATTACCACGAGATATTTGTGAAATTCATAAATTAACCATTTAACAACCACAAGAATAACTAACTTTAACTAACTAAAATTTAAAAAATAACTAAAAAACTAAAAACTGAAAATTTACTAACAAAATTTATTTATTATTAAGAGAAAGTAAATTTATTTTGAATTTGAAAAGCTAATATACATTCAGTTTTTATTAATTGCTCCCTAATAGTGATAAAAAACAAGTTACTTTTGTTATACAATTTTTATCTAAAACTATAGGAAGAACTGCTCAATTCAGGGTCTGGGCATATATACTAATAACTAAAAAAATTTGTTTGCTTTTGTTGTAACTTTTATGTTTTTATTTTTTTTATGCTTTCTATGTTTATAATTCTACGTAACTTTTTTATTAATATAGTTTTTAGGTTTTTAGGTTTAAATACTATTTTATTATCAAGTTTTAAATGCTGAAAATTAAATCTATAGTAGAATAATTTTACGTAAATACTAACATTGTTTGTTCTATTACAAATAATCAACAAATCGTATTTCTAATTAATTTCAAAAATAACTTTTTTATAATATTTATGCCAGGACCAGAACCCGAACCCTTTTCCAATTATTAATCAAATGACATAACCACTACACCATATCTGTTGTCTACTTAACTAAACATCAAACAAACCAAATTCTATGGTTGACAATCTTTCAAAATTTACTCTATTAACTTTCACACAGTTTACAATATTTTTTCACTGTCATTGGCATTACTTTATTTATTTCCTGCAATTTAATGTGAACTCAAAGAGCTCGTAAATAGTGACACATTAAATTTTCAACCTAACACAAAGGCAAATAAATATTTTTAAAAACAATCAAAATATTTATACTTTCTCTTTACATTCTCTTGTAATTTAATATCAAATTGTTTAGAGAGAGTATAATATGCATTGCATACACACATACATTCATAACCTTATTTGAATTGATTTAGAATCATAAAATTTTTGTAAACATTCAATAATGAAAACCAAAAACAAAATGTTCTCTAATAAAAAATAACTTCTATCTCTGTTTCTCTTTAAACTACATTAAATTAAATTGAATTTATTTTGGAATGGATAAAGTTGAAGTAAACGATGGGGTTTTTAAATAAAAGTTTATATTAGTCTTATGGTTTCCACAATAGGATATGTAATAGGATTGAATCTCAATTGTATTTTTGATATTCTTAATAAAAAAAAAAAAAAAAAAAAAAACGATATTCAATTGCAACAAATTTTAAAACTATTTGATTTGAGAAATTTGAAACTTTGAAAATTTATTGTTGTTGTTTTTTTTTTGTTTGTTATTCAATTCATGATTCACTGAACTCCATCTACTATCAATATATACGTATGTACATACTATACTATGTACATACTAGGTGCAATTTTCATTTTATTAACCTAATTTTTTGATTATAATATTTTCGTTTACTCTATTTAAGTTACAGAATAGCAACGGTAAATTGTTATTTAGACAAGTAGAAAATTGTGGCAAAACTAAAAGAAAACAGGTGTACTTCAATAAATTTTAACTTTTTTTTTCTCTCTCTCTTTATATTATGTACTACATGTGTATACTTTGAGATTGAAGATAAATAGTAAAAGTTTATTTTAAATTACAAAAAAAAAACAATTTTTCTTAAAAATTGGTGCTCTAAAAAAATTAACAAACAAAGGGAAAATATATGTCACTATTGAAAAAATTGAAAGTACAATCCATTGATTAGAAATTGAATAGAATAGGTTTGAAAAAAGGAAAAATACAATTCAAATTGATTGTCCTTTTAGTTATTACCTTACGGATTAGTTGAAAAATAATAGAAAGTATATTTTCACTACAATATTTACAACAAGTGGCAGGCAACAAACGTTCAAGATATACTATTAATAAGAGCATTGTACAATGTAATTGCAATTGAACTATTTTTAAAACAAAGCAAGTGATTATTTTGTTTGTAATTTTTGCATTCATTCAAACTACTTTAAATACATATACAATGTAGATGTGCTCGACCTCTTTGACATTGTATTCATTGACATAAAAAATAAATAAGTTTAAGAGAAAGAAAATTTATTTTCCTAGCCACTTTGATATTGCCTACTTATCGTACTGATCAATTCTGTGTTTCAAGTCTGTGTTTCAAGGTTCTCCTTTATTTTCCAGGTTTTTCTTTATTAGACTTAAGTCAAGGTTTTCCTTTATGTATTTTTTAATTCATTATTATTTTTCACATAATAAGTTAATGTCTACTGGCTAGTTCAATAGTGTCGTTTGTGCCCCCAAATCATGTAGTAGATTATATTTGAAATAAACGGACTGTATTTACGGCTCTCCTACGGATTAGGCTATAGATAAATTTATGTGTTGTAATTTTTTTATATGCAAAAAATGATTTTTGATTTAATTTAGAATCACCATCTATATTACTAACTATTGTTATATTTAATATATTTAATTTTTTATATAATTTATCAGTATAGCTCTAGTTTGCCTGTTCGTATATTGTTTATTTATTTATTTATGTATTCATTTAAAAATTCTCAAATGAGCCCAAAGGCTCGGACAGAGTATATGCCAATAACATCACTTTTTCCAATACAGTTTTTTGTTATTACAGTTTGCTTACAATACAGTTTTTCCAATAATATTTTCCAATATATTATTTAAAAAGTACAAGCAGTTTAGTTTTAAGTAAAAGTACTTACATAGCAGGACTCAAGAGTATTAATTTTCATTTTTGATATTTATTATTAAATTTCACATTATATACTTTTATTACAATTACAACATGCTTGCTCGAAACTACAACTTTTTGATATCTTACTTATTTTCCTATACCTACCTTACATTACTCTAACAATTTTTTTCATCTGAACATATTTTTAGTTCCGAGTATCATAATATATACCAACGGCTCCAAGAAAATTAATGGAGTAGGATCGGGAGTATATTATGGAAAAAACTTCAAGACCCATATTTATTCAAGCCTAGACTCTGCAAACACAATTTTCCAAGCCTAAGTAAGTGCATGCTATAGAACTCTGTGTGCGAGAGAATTTAAAAAGAAATTACAAAAATCGTAAAATCTACATTGACTTTGGTTAGTAAATCAGCCATACTAGCTATTAATTCATATACCCATACACATCAAAGCTATTAAAGAATTGTTTAGAAATACTTAAAAATAAAGTGACAATAATGTGGGTACCAGGGCATTCTGACATACCAGGAAACGAAGCTATAGATTATCTAACTAGAACAGCATTGAAAATAATTTTCATTTGGTCAAGACCCTTCTGTGGGATTCCTCTGACTGTGCTAAAATGCAATTAAAAACTTGGATAGAGCTAAAACCTTAGTATTTCTGGGCCAACGTTTCTGGAAATCATCAAGCAAAAATGCACATTCCTACATGCTCGCTCAAGAAAACAAAAACTTTTCTAAGTTTCAATACCCAGGTACGTATCTTGGCAGAATTAATAACAGGCCACTGCCTAATAAAGAAACATCTTTATAAAATGCGTCTAACAGAAAACAACTTATGTAGAATATGTGAAATAGAGGAAGAATTTATTGAACGTGAAAGAAAAATTAAAAAAGGAAGAAGGTAGAAGAGAAGGAGGACAATATTACGAACGAAGGTGCTAATGTTCGTCTTGAATTTATGTAGGTTATAAATACAGAATGTTTTTTGAACAAATAAGGTGGAATTTAGTTTCACATTCGGGATATTGAGATTATAAACGAATTTTCATAACTTGTCTTCTGCCATCTAAAGGGTTTCTACCGTGTAGAGTGTTGGTTCATGGGGTAAGGACTTAACTTGAACTAATACAGATTTAATTTCCGCTGAACATGTACCGTTGCATACAAGATATTTATAAAAAAACGAGAGAGCTCCAGCAATACGACGATGTACAGCAAGATAAGCGTTGACATTTGGGTAATTGATAAGTTTTCGCCACTTTAAGTACCAACCCATATGTGAGAATTGTACTCAATTTTAGGTCGTATGAAAGCTTTATAGATTTGTAAGGAGTCACAGTACCTTACAACGGCTAAGAAAAACTAATCAGCTAAATTGATGAATCAAAGTTGTGTTTGACGGTTTAGTTGTATCGATTTCACAATTATTTGATTTAAAAAAAATTTAGCATATATGGTGAATCGATTTTAGAAGAATCTTCGCAATTTTTTGTTTGTTATTTCTTCGGCAATAATTTTCCACAATAGTTTTATAGAATAATTTCATCTCATTTTGTTAAATATTATGGATAATCATACTTGTTATTCAGTTCAATTGGATTTGACCCAATTTTCCATTAATATTTTGACTAGCTTTATTTCACACAAGATTTACCATATTTTACCAACTAATTTGTAATAATAATTGTATTTGTTTATAAAACAAACCTTATAAAATTATCGGACCAATTATTTAAAACAGTTTTCTGTCCAGTTTTCTGCATATGTTCAAATTTTATTCAATTTATTTCATTTCTGATTCATCTCGTGTTACATGATTACTTCTTTATTCACTATCAAAATAAATAAAAAAAAAAAAAAACATTTTTTTTATTTATCATCACATTGGTTTTCATATATTTCTCAACTATTGCTCATGATGACCGCACTGAATAGGTTTAAAAAGAAAATAGCAAAAAAAAATATTATTGTCAACACCATGAGTATGTCAAAAGAAAATTTTCACTTTTTAAATTGTTCCCTCTATATACAGAGATTATGATTCTAAGCAGCATTAAATTTCATCTTCAAAGTGCAAATAAAATTAAAAACTAATTTTTTATTTGTGTTTGAAGTTTCATATTCTCTCTCTGTGTGATCATTGACCATCATCATCATAGATTAAAATTACCATGACGATAAAATGCTCTAAATAAATTAATTTAAAAATATACAAAGTGCCAAAGTGTTAATGTTGTCCAAAGAAAAAATAAATTTTTTGATTATTATCCTCTATACCATATAGAAAAAATGAATAGATACATTTTTATAACAAAATGCCTCTGTAGAGAAAATTATACTTGAGAGAAAAGCTTGGATCAAATTACATTGTTGAGATTAAAAAAATCTATTGGAATAACTGGATTAAAAAAGAAAAAATAAAAATTATAACAAGTAATGGGAATCCTTTATATTTGTCTCTATTGTATTTTATTCAACTTTCACTCGTGTGGGAGGTAATTTGATAATACTGTTAATGATGGGATATTTTGTTTTTTTTTTGTTGTGTTTTGTTACTCGTACGTTTTTAAAACTATACACCTTTGTTAAATATTTTGTAATGTAAATATAAAGAAAAAATTTAATAATTGTGTGAATAACATGGTGTCTGATTAAATATAATTAAAAAATTTTCACCCATTCGAATTTTTTTTTTTGTCTTAAAATCACTTATAGTATTGAATTTCCAATTAAAGATTTATACACTAATAATAAAAGTGAAAGCAAAAATTTTTATATTGTTTAATTGAATTACAAGGTCCTTTGAACTCAATAGTATCAAAAGTTTATCAATTGTTTAATGTTTTATATTTGAAATATTTTGAATTAACACCTGATTATTGCATTCAAAGTTTTTATGATTTTTGAATTGAAATTGGGTTTATTAATCGAAACATTACGATCAACACAAGTATTATATCCTACATCATACGACATATCATATTTGCCGAATCGTCAAAATTGTACCACAAGCCTTATTTTCAACTTGCAAATTGTCAAACGAAATAATATTGAAAGTAGATTTTCCATATAAAAAGATTGAAATAATGTTTAAGAGAAACTTAATATTAAAACATTCTATAATATGTGAAAAATATTGTATCAAATGGAAAATGCATTTAACAAAGCACCGTTAATAAAATAGATTTAAACTTATAAATAAAAATGTATATGAAATCTTGCAGGGAACCCACAGAACTGTGGCTCAATATATTCTTCCCCTATTTGATATAATAATCGCATATTGTTTTCGGTCAAGCTAATTCTGTATATATGTTAGACAATGACGAGACATTGATCAGTCATTATCGCCTGTCATCCACAAAATATTACTTTTGAAACCTAGTAGAATTTTAGCTTTACTGGGAAAAAATATTGGTGTGATAATTTTTACTTATCGATAATCTGGTATGTTGGCCCAGAAATCTTCAACTTTTTACCCCAGTAAATTTTGGCCAGCATTATTTATTTATTTATTTATTTATTTCATAAAATCTCATGAGAGCTTAAAGCTCATATAGAGTGTATATAAATTAAAACTTAAATATAGTCAAAATAATTAAACAAAACAATTATCAAGCTTAGTGCAAATATAAAAATATCTTCATATACACATATAAGCCAATATATTCAAAATATAATTATTATAGGAATTAAAGAAAAAAAGAAATGAAAAAAACAAATTACAAAAGATTGTTGATAAATTCAAGGTAAAATAATGATTCAACAACAATTATATATTAAAATAATTATACTCTAAAATTAATTTGAAATGCTCAATATTGTTCTATGTATAGATTTTTTAGATTTATTTTTAATTTTGAAGTACACTGATTTTTCATAGAATCTGGTAATTTGTTGAAGGCAGAAGAAGCTGTATTAATTATAGGTTCTAATCCTTTCAAATTGTGACTGGCGATAAATCTAGATGGCTGACTGATCTCGTATTATGGCTGTGTATGTCTACATTTGTAACTAGTTTTGTATTCGATTTTATGTTTATTGTTCTTATACTGTTAATGTGTAGAATCTGGATCATTTCCTTAAAGTCTTTTACTTTTACGATCTTGTAATTCTTATGTATTGTGACAGTTAGTGTTGTAGCATGAAGCATAATTAAATTTTTTATGGCTTTATTTTGAATGATTTGTAAAGCATTTAGATTTTTTGCAAACGTATTGCCCCATACGCCAATACCATATGTTATCTTGCTATGGAAAGTGAGCTTCCTTGAATTACTCCATAATCTACATTATTTTGTTTACTTGCAAGGCCTTCACATTCAGAATATTGCTGTCTATTTTTGAAATAATTTTCGAACCATTGATGTTCTCTACCTTGTACACCGCACTCAAACAGAATACGAAGTAAAATACCTATAGCTACAGAATCGAAAGCTTTCGTTAAGTCGAAAAAAACCACAGCCACCGTTTTTCCTTTACTTGCTTCGGTTTGAATATGTGATATAATGTCAAATAGAGTTGAATTTGTATTCGATTGTTTGGTAAAGGCATATTGAAATTTGCATCCTAAATTATTACCTACTATATAATAGACCAGCTGGTTGATAATATAGGTTTCGATTAGTTTACCAAATACTGACGCTATAGATATAGGCCTAAAGTTGTTTACGTCAGATTTATTTCCGGACTTTTTGTAAATTGGTATAACTTTATTAATTTTTAAGCTGTCAGGCATTTTGCATTCTTCAATTGAAGCATTAATTAAAGTTACAATAGGTTTTGCAAGTTCCGTTTTAAGTGTTTTGACAACGGACATTTTAATTCTATCTACTCCTGAACTATTACTTGTCGTTATACTTTCAATAAGTTTTATAAGCTTTACTTCATTAATTTTTTCAAAATTTAGTCTTCTGTTAGGTCGCATTTACGGTACATAGATTGATGTGAAATTTCTAGCCATATTTTTTCCTATGTTGCAATAGAAACTATTATATACGTTTAATTTATTACATTTATCCTCATGTTTATGTTCTCCTTCAAAAAACTCACTATTATTTATATTATTCACACCATCCGTGATAATTTCTTTAATTACATTCCAAGTTTTTTGTTGGTTATTTAGACAATTATCTAATCTATATTTGTCATAATTTTGACGTTTCTTTCTTTTTGTTGCTGTAAGTATATTTAGCCAATAACGATACTTTTCTTGAAAATACACATCTTTTTTTATTTATTAAAACTTTTTTGTACAAATAATTTTTTATTTTGATTATACGTATACATTCACTATCGATCCATGGGCTGATATGTTTTATTTTTCTTGTGACGGTTTTCTCAACAGTTGATACTTCTATACTTTTTTGTAATGCATTTACTACATTTTGGTAAATCACATCGGCATCACTTGATGGTATGTCGATAATGCAGTTTTGATAATGATCTTTCAATTTGCTGTCATTCGTAAATCTTTTATTATACACATATGTTGTTTTGTTTATAAATTTATTATAAGTGTCTATATGACTATGCTTAGAAGAATCCCGCAGGAGGGGCTTGACTCTTTAATTGATAATTTTTTTGTTAGGTAATCTAGGCTAAATACTTAGTTTTTTTTTTTGCAGTACTAACTCTAAATTATCGATTAGGCTCCTGGCTCCATTTGAGAATTGAATAAACATACAAACATATAAGTGGTGTAAATAATTTATTAATACTTAAAGCCATATTTTAAAGCATTCTTTTCTCTTTATTATTTAAAGCAATACCCACCACTCCAAACGATCAGTTACTTTGGAATTAAAACTAATTTGAAGTAAAATGAATTTAATCTGACTATATTTAAAAAAGAAAAAAAAATTTAATTTTTCTAAAAAAAAAAAGTCTTTTTGCCGTTTAATCGAAAAAAAATTCAAAAATTTCACATACAGAAAAGAAAGAGAAAGTCGTTCAAAATCAATTTAAAAAAATTCTGGAGCGTTCACCCGTATAAAAATGGTTCTGGTATCAAAACATATAATTTAGTCAGAATTGCCTTGTGCTTTGAAAAACTTTCTTGAATGAACCCTGTTACCCATCCTACATCACAAAACTCCCAAACTGTAATAAAATATATTTTGCAGAGTATTAAATCAGTTTATTCAAAGACTATAGCTTACTAATATATTGCCGCTCTTATCACAATAGTGTACACAAAAACAATATTTTTTTAATTTTCAGAATCTTTTATTTTATATTTTGTTTCTTTTTATATTATATCAGAATACCGTGACTATTCATAGAACTATCTATTAGTACGATTAGGTACTGATATATCTTCTTAGTCTTCTTTCAAACCTTAAATCCTAACAATAGTGTTAACTATTTTAATTTTATTCAATGTTAAACTTCTTGAATGTTGAATAAAACATTACAACATCTACATCATCCAAAAATAACAATTTTAATTTCCTTTTCAGTTCGAATATATCAATTTTTTTTACAGTTATAAATTTTTTTTTTTTTTTAAATAATCCACCATTTTTATTTTTTCTTTTTCAGAAAAATTCTGTCAGCTTTTTAACATCATAAGAATTAGACGTTTAACGAAAACCGAGAAAAACATTTTCTTTTACTCAGGTTGGATTTTGCTCTTTTAAGGATATAAACTTTTGTTGGATTATACAATATACATATAAATGTACATATCTAAAATTGAACAGTAAAGGTAAATTATTACAAAAAAAAAAAAAAACAAAAAAAGTTCTTCAATTGATTTAACAACGAGTATAACAAAAACGTAATCACCTTTAATTCATATCAATTTCCTATATTATGTTCACTTTTACTTAAAAATTTCTATTAGATATGATTGTTTTCAGTAATACAGGATGTTTCAGGAATATATCTATCTTATCTAATATATTAATATGCTAATAATGTTTGTAAAACTTTCAATCTCGGTGAATTAACTCAAAAAGCAGGAATCCAAAAATTTAAATGTGAAGGTTTTACAAAATATTACCGCAAAAATTGACCGATCAGGAAAATAATCTTTGTCAAAAGATCAAAATAGAAAAAAAATAATTTTTGTCAAATAAATCATTTATAGAAAAACATATCCAAGTTCTAAACCCATATAGAAAGACTATATATTTAATTCAAGAACCAAATAGCAAAACATCATAAAATCAATAAAATATAAAGCTTTTTCAAATTAACAGTATTTTTTGAAGACATTAAAACAGTTTAAATTACCTAAGAAATGAAGTACAAAAAAATTTAAATTTCCCTGGATTGTGTCTTTAAACTAGCCGCCTTGAAATGTTTATAATCGACCAATGCAAGCACTAGATTCGCTTAAAATACTTCTTATATCTGTGCTACTTCCATAAGCACATATATTTCTTTAATGCTTGACCGCCGAATGTTACGTCGAAAATAGCTAGTTTATTATGAATGTGGGTAGAATTGAGAATGTAATTAATGAAACAAAAAAAACATGTACGGGTTTGGTTACCTGATAAAATAAATAACTATAACATATTTGTCGGTTCTATTACCACAAGATTTAGTATAACAAATTAAAATAACTGAACGAATTACAGCAAGGAGACACAATTTTGAACAAGTTTTGCTCATTTTATACCAAAAACTTTTTATATTTGTGTTTTGCTTTTTTGTTTTAAGTACTTTTTTCCATACTTAATGCGGTTTTTTTTTAATAGTATTATATTTAAATGCTGTCCTAAATAAAATAATAAAAAGATTGAATATATAAGAAGTTTTAATCCGAAATCGTATTTTCTTTAAATTACGTTAGAATTCGAATTGCGTCTTGGTGTTCTCTTTTCATTCTAATTTACATCGTATTTTTTTTTATGTTCTTGCATAAATTAAAAAACGGTACTGCAAGTACATACCACATATGTAATGTTTTTCGAGTATTTATTTATCAAATTACTGGTTTTTGCGTCAACTTTTTTAAATGTGGAAAACTATACTATTGTCAGGAACTAGATTTTCTTTTAAGTAGGATAATTCCAAAATATTCCAAATTATGCTTTAAATTATTTTTTGTCCTTTATTTTATTTTAATGACACCGAGTCATGTCATTTATTTTATTTCAATGGACCGAGTGCAAAAACTCATAAAGTATTTTCATTGTTTTGTCGGAAATTGAACCTGGGACCGTGGTTGAAGGACAGGCGCTTTATTTACTGCGCCATTCTGCGTGGGTTACATATATATATATGCAAAGTACAAACACTTGCAAAGCACAAATACTCTAACTACACGTGCAGTATTAATACCACGGTTAAACCTTTATGATTGCAATTCGACGTTCACGAATATTTGTATCATAAAATCAACTTATAATACCCTATACAACACATAATTTTTTTTTGATGAAACACTCTGTACATAATATATTTTTATACTATGTATATACAATTTTCGTTGATCCTTGTTGATTTCTATTCTAATTTCGGTAAAAGGATTGAAAATGCGTGACTTGAAAAATAAAAAAAAAAAAATAAAAAAAAACAACCTTAAAAATTCCAGAAAGTTTTCTTAATTTCTGTTCTTCTGTATACACCCATTCACACATTCACATTGATTCCACTTTATTCGGTGAATATCCTTTAAATTTGCAAACATAAATTTTATTTTCTATTCCTTTTCATTTATTTTATACGAGTATAAATTATGTATGGGTTGTATGAAAACAAACAAAAACAAAAACGAAAGAATAATCCCGGTTTTCTCCTTTTTTTTATGTTTTCAAAAAATAAGGAACCAACAAAAAAATGTTTTTTTTTGTTTTTTTTTACGAAAATGAGAAAAAATGCAATTTCCTAAATCCATTTCAGATTCAGTCCCAACAAACATTATATAATATAAAAGAAAATCCAAATTAAGGGGTGTTGAATATGACTCCCCTATTCAAATAATTTCTAAAAAAAAAATAAATAAAATAAAGACAAAAAAATCTGCTGACCTGGATCACAACTATACGATTAAGAATTCATATATGAGCAAATATATATACATACGAAACAAACATAACAGGTATGTACACGAATACACGAATAGATTTAGATATTATATGGAAGGTCGTATTCATATTCAGTCAAGTAACACAGAAAGCCCTCATCGGTTCAGTTCTTTTTAGATTTTATGAAAATTTAATTTTGAATATTTTTTCTTATTTGTATTTTTTTTTTTGTGTGAATTTCCAAATGTTTTAAGAAAAGTTCAAAAAAAAAAAATTGATAAAAGCAAAATGGTGTCATGCAATAAAACCATAAACTTGTTAGTCACGAAACAATTATTATTATTATCAATAAGATGATTATTTTCATATTATAATAGAAGGGGGAAAATACCCACCATGTTCAAAAAATACAAATGGAAATGTAGAATAATATCTTATACGAGGCGATGCATGCCATTCATTAACCCAATTATTGGTATGAATAACAATAGTTCATATGTGGCGAAATCGTAGTTATCGTTAACTCAATATTGTGTTACAACATTTACAATTCGCATAAATAAAACTTTCAAATACACACCTACAACACAACATTTATTTATTCGCAGCATTTTATGTGTTTTAATCAACATTTCTAATTCATCTGTTCAGGTTTAATATTTAAAGTTGGAGTATCAACCAAAGGGTAAACATAACTTATATTCACTGGTATATAATTTGACGAAAGTAATAAATGCTTTCACTCTAACTGTTTCAGTACGATTAAAAATTAACGGACTTTCGCTTTAACTGTTCCAGTATCGTTAATCAGTCAGCCATATTAATTTTGTTGATATTTAAAGTACACAAATTATACTATTCTGTAATATAGTATAAAAGTATTTGGGATCGAAATCCCGTAATTAAAATTTAAAATTCTAAATTACTAAATCCAAAAAAAAAAACAAATCCAATAGGTGCAAAATCCATGTACAAAAACAAAATCAGATATGTACAATATCCTAAAATACAATAAATTTAAATGTACCTAGGAAATTAAAATAATAATTAATTAAATTAAATTATTATTTCACAATAACTATTATGAAATATTCAAAACCAAAAAAAAAAATGTTTCATAAGCATAATTTATTGTGTAATCCAAATATCTGTGTAAAAGCAGTTAGGGTATTCATCCCATACAGACTTGGAATTATATAAAAAAAACCAAAATGTATACAACAAAAAGTTGATTTTTTGATGAATTTCTGGAAAAAGTAGACATTCCGCTTTTTGTCGCCAAAACAATGTCTTAATATAAAAATTAAATATTTTAGTAACTCTGAAAAGTCCAATATATCAATCAAAGACCCAACAAAAGAATATTTTGCATGAACAGAAATAGTGTTAAGGCTTGGAATAAGTGTTTAAAATGTGATGAGTTAATACTTATTAGAAGCTTATTATCAAAATATTCACCCATATTTTCTTAAACCCATCGCTGACGAGAAGAAAAAATTGATCTCGTCTCTCTCGCTGAATATGCGTTTTTATTAGACACTGTAAGCAGCGCGATAGAACATTTTATTTGTTGGTAGTACTGATCGTTTTTTACTTTCATAAAAAAATTTTGATATATAAACAAAATATTGTTTATAAAATTTTTGGAAAGTCCTAGTAGGGTTTAGTTTTAAAATATTTTTTAAATAAAATTTTTTAATAAAATTATTACAGTTTAGTACATAAACAGTAGTACTTAACAGTAATGGTAAAGATCAGTTGTTTGCCAAAACAAAAACACAATTTTAATAATAGTTAATGCAAAAAAAATAATGAAAAATTGTTTATAAATCTTTACTTCACTATTTTATCTATTTAATTTATTTATTTAATTCAATTTTTTGTAGAAAAAAAAACACAAAATACTTTGGCCAGATACTCTATCGTTTACAATTTTTGACAAGATAAAAAAAATGGCTATGATGTCTCGTCAAAGGTCGGGGTAATTTGCTATCGCGTCTGTGGTGTCTAACAGAATGCAAAACTATCTCTGCAGAGATATTTTCACGTGATCTCGCGAGATGAGTCTAACAGAATATGGGTTAAATTTAACTTATTGTGACTATATTAAATTAATATGTACTGTTTCTTATAATTATATTTACAAGAACTGCAAGTACTTATCTATGTCTTAATTTAACAAACTATAAAGTTTGATTTGATACGCCTGCAAATTTGTGATTCAAAGCTTTAAAGGACATTCTGTTATTTTTATTATTCTAAGTATTTGAATGATATAAACAAAATTTTATACAACAGTACCTGAGAATGTCACTTATATTTCAAAGAAAACTGTTTTTTGCAACAACAAGGTCATTTATAGGTCAAATTGATCTTTTGAAAAATTTTCTAAAATCTTGTAGTATTTTATTTAAAATCTTATATTATTTTCTCTACAACAATAAAAGAAAAAGCTTCTTTACAACAACATTGTAGGGCTTTCTGTAGCCTTTATAATATGAAATTTATTTGGTTTGGATCAGTGTTACAGTTTCAGAGATATTAGAGTTTAAAATGAAAATATAAAAAATTTCGAATAAAAAAAAAATGTTCCCATAGTTTCTACAAATTATCATATTTTGAAAATTTTCAAAGACACTTGGGAAGGTTTTTTGAGACTATTTGGGATCGTTGCATAGGGTGATTAGTAGTCCTACAAAATGCAAAAATTCTAAAGTTTAATTCTAAAAAAAAAAACAATTTTAATAATAAAAGCCATTTCATACTACTTATATTTCGTACCTTATATGAAAATATATAATACATTTATTTTATTATATTTATTATATATACATATACATTTGTATACATAAATACATATAAACATATATCTATAATTATAATTGACAAGCATTTAGGGTCCTGCGCAATAGACACCTTTTCATTTTATTTCGATTCTCCTACTCCTTAATGAACTTCTAATATAATAAATAAGTTGTATATAAAACAAAAATGCGCACACAGTTGAAAATTTTGTACTCATATGATTTTATTATTCAGCAAATACATTATGTATAGTGAGTTCAGTTATTCTAATTTACATTATGTATGTACTTGCAAATGAATCTATGTACATATGCCAAATAAAAACAAAGAAACAAATTAATCTAAAAAAAAATATATAAAAACAACAAAAAAACAAATCACTTGAATTCTTCATTTTTATTTTTTTAAGTAACTATTTCTAAATTTTGGTTATTTGTAGTAATAATATAGTTTTTATTAAAATTATCTATTATGTAGGTAGGTATATACCTCTTTAATGACAAAATTTTTTATTTTTATTAATTTTATCCACTAAATGCCACTTACTATAGGGAATATGTCGGAAACGAAACAGTATATGAGGGACGTGTATTTATATGTCCTAAATAAAACTTACTAACCACAAAACTTTTTATTAAACACGAGTGGTTTCTGCTATATCGTGCGACACTGACATAAACAGTGAGTAAATTACTGTTTTTTTAAAAACTTTAAATTTGACTTCAACTTGAAATATAATTACTCAACAGGGGCCCCTAGTTTTGATTTTATTTTAATTTATTTTAATTTTCCCGAAGTTAAGAGTTTTTTTATTATTTACTTTTTATCAAATAAAATATAGGCCTTAAATCGCTTTTTCTCGGTATTCAAAATATGGTTTTAATTCTAGAATACTTACCTAAATTATTTCGATGCATAGCCGGTGTTGGATACAATTATTTTTATGGTGGGTATCTCTCTTTTTCAAAATGCTTACCTTAATTATTTTTCTGCGTAGACGCTGTACATTTCATTCGGACGAACCCCCTTTTCCCATGTTTATCCAAAAATATTATCAAATCAAATTCAAACACAAACACAGATTTAATTTACAATTTTATTTGGATCCCGTGATCAAGTTTCTCTATTTTTAACTCCACTTAGAAAAATATTCATTACATTTGGTCTTGTTTACACAGTGCCACATACAATATAAGTCAATTCATTCCTGTATATTTTTTTTCTAAGAATCTAAAAATCAGTAATTTAATTCATACACAAAATTTACATAATATTCATATCCATATAAAACGATTTTTATTGTCATAAAATTTTATACACACACCATCATTTCAATTCACCTTTCTATTCACAAATTCTATTCACCATTATTATATCCATCCATATACAATTTCTAAACTTTTATTTAAGGTTAACAAAAAAAAAACAAAAAAAAAAACAAAAAAATAAACAAAAAATAATTTTATTCAATTGGGAAAGGATCCTAGATGAATAAATTATTGAAAAGAACTTAAATACAAAGTTTTGTATAAGAATCTAAAGGTTTAAAATCTCCTCATTCTCAACTCCCTCAGTTATTCACAAATTATTTTGTTGAAAAGAAAAGAAATTTTCAAGATAAGAATTTTTTATTTTCTTAAAATTTGATTATCCTTAATTAAAAGATGTTACTCTGAGACTGAGACACATCTAAACCGAATAAGTAGAATAACAAATTGAAATCTGAATTTTTTGTTGTTTTTTTTTTTTTTTTTAATTTAATTCAAAAATTTTCTTTAGATGCATTCGGGGTTATGGGTACACACAATTAAATTTAAACTTTTCAAAATTAAATAAATTAATTTTTAGATTTTAATTATTAAATTTGAATTTTTTTTTATTTTTTTTTTAATTTAAAATTTAGTCAAAAACTAAAATTATATTTCAAGAGTTTTTGAAACTTTTGTATAAACTTATGAAAAGTTTATGAAAAGTTTTCAAACTCTTTACAAAACACTTTTGTCTTAAATTAACTTTAATCTTTAAATAAAAGTATTTTGAATAAAGAAATTATTTTAGCATAAAATCAATTTCAATATTCTGTCCTATTCCCTACTGATGGGGCAGAACAGAACAGTAATGATTAAACAATCAGAAATTCATTCACAGTTCATTGCACAAATTCTATACGAAGCCTGTACTTCACTTTATTTGTGTTTAATACAATGGAAAAAATGTATGTATATACTTAAATTTAATGTAATATTAGGCAGCATTTTAGATTAAAGTACGTAAATGCGGTTTTAAAATATTGAAAAACAAACTAAACGAATAACACCACAATTCCAAATTCTTCTCATATTAGGCAGTGTTAAATGAAATGAACTTTGAAAGTATAGCTGAAAATAAAATATTCCATACATAAACAATTCCGCCCTATGCCCGAGAACAATGATAATGAAACATTCCATTATTCCATTCTATGTCTCACTATACTCTCTGGTATTTCTAAATCATTTGAACACCTATTGTATGCACAAATGGATAAGTACCTAAGTGCTAACAATTTGCTATATAAGTTCCAATCAGGATTCCGAAAACAGCATAGCACCACTTCAGCTCTCCTAGAAATAACTGATAATATTTACTGTGAAATCGATAAGAAGCATGCTGTTGTGCTACTTCTTCTGGATTTCTCTGAAGCTTTTGACTGTGTCAATCATAGTTTGTTATGTTTTAAACTAAGATCAACTTTCAATTTTGAGTCCTCTGCTATCACTCTCATTCAAAGCTATTTAAATAATAGAAGTCAATTTGTGTACTTAAATGGTGTTAAATCTAATAACGTACCCGTTTTATGTGGTATACCTCAAGGATCCATACTGGGTCCTTTGCTTTTTAGTATCTTCATTAATGATTTGTCCTGTTGTTTGCCTAAAGCCCAGTGTAGGTTATAAGCTGATGATGCCCAAATTTATATAAGTGGTCCAGTTTCGGATCTTCACCACTTGATCGCCAAAATTAATGACGATTTTAACGGCGTAGCTTTCTGGGCTCTAAATAATGGGTTACGATTACATCCGTCCAAATCCCAGGGATTTGATTGTTTATGTTCGAAATATCGACACAACGAATTTTCCGAATGTAAAACTTAATAATTCTATAATAAAATTCGTAAATAGTGCTTAAAATTTAGGTGTTGTGTTAAATCAAACTCTTACGTGGAATGATCACCATTAATGCTATTTCTAAACATGTTTTTTTTTTAAACTACGTAAGCTCTGGAAATTTTCTTATTATATTAGTGAATGGGTGAAAAAGTAACTGGTTCTGTCGTTAATCCTTCCACATTTCACTTATTGTGATTTAGTTTATTCTGGAATGAGTGCAGGTGAGTTTTCCAGACTAAAGGTATCTTTTAATGCTTGTACACGCTTTGTCACAAACTGGCGTAAATTTGACAGTATTAGAGATGTTTCCAAAGTCATACTTGATTGGACCTTTGAAAACTATCTCAAATATAAATATACATGCTTTATCAGAAAAATTATATCTAAAAATACGCCAGAATATCTCTATGACAAAATAACCCATGGTAGGTCACTAAGAAGCTGATAGTAGGCCACTCAATGATGCAATAAATAGGTCTTTAACAAGCAGTGTTAATATACAGTTTATTGCAGCAAGAAAAATTGTTTTTTTCCTTATTTCAACCTGAACATTGAATTGAAGAACAGAAGATATTTATAATATTATAGTAAAAATATTATTAATTTAAACTTAAATATTTAATATAGTTTCTAATAGAATCTATAATTATATTTTAATAATAGTCTAATTTTTATTGAAATTAATTTCATTTATTTATTTTTTTTTTCATTTAATTTTTAAATTTATTATTTATTAATAATTTATAAATACTGACTTATTTGATTTATTTGCTTAGGTTTTGGAGCGATTTCATTATACTTGTACTAGAACCAACATTTTCTAATTCGAATAGGTTTACACAATTAAAACTAAATTTGGTATATTTGTTATTCTTTTTCGCAATTATATTTCATTAATTTAAAACTGTAAACTTGTAGGTTTTAGTCTAGGCTATTCGATTTTTTCTTTGTTCTACAATTTTTTTTTTTATTCTGATTCAAATTTCATATCTGATTGGCTCTTTTAAAATAATTTATATACTTACTTTACAGACTTGAAGATTGTCACTATATTGCACTGTACTCACTGCAGTTACTTATACTTACATAGGTCGCCAACAGACCATGTAGGTGCTGGATCTGACTCATCAACGTACTACATTTTTGTCGGTCACGAACAGATTCTGTTCAGTTGAAGATGCGAAATTGGTTTAAATTCAAACGAAGGTTTGGCCTGTCCCGACATATTGTACATTCCTGTCTGGATTCAAAGATTCACTAGGCTGAAGCATTTTTATTTATTCGCTCTAAATGCCCGAGCTATAGAAATTTTTATTAATATAGTATTCTATTCAAGATGTTTTCTCAACTCAGCACCCTCTACAGTGCTCACTAATTTAATAATTTTATCCATAACAGTATTAAATAGTTCTTTTATTTATGCTCTTGACAGTAACTTAGGTAGAATTACCTTCTCGTGCTTAATTAAGTACGGTACGGTACGGCACAATATTTCGAGCATTTATTTATCAAATTAAAAACTCCAAATAAAACAAATTAGCACAATAGACTGTGCAGTATATATAGAAATCAAAAATACGAATATGTAGTTATTTAAATGAAACACCACTTGCATTAAATTAATCTACTGCTTCTGATGAAAAAAAAACTATCTAAATAAAAAACAAATTTGGAATAGAGGTCGAATTTTTTTCAATAAAATTTTTCATGCACATAACATTTAGTTAACAAAACGAAAACTAAAAATAAATTTTTTTAATAATCTTAATTATTTAATTTCAAAAAAAAAATTCTAAAGGCTCAACAAGCCACCAACCATGAGTAAACAAAAAAAAAATAGAAAGAAAAATAAAAATAATTTTTTAAAGAAATTCTTTTATTCAACTGAATTCCTCTGAAATCCTTAAAAAAAAAACAACCGACCATATATGTACACATACAAGACTGAATTAATTTGAAAAATAGCTTCCAAATATTATGGCAAGTTATAAAAGAATTTCTGAAAGGAAATCAGAAACAACAAAAACAAAAAACAAAAATGTTTTCATTTAGTTTTCCTTTTACATGAGTAGATCCCACATATACCATTTATAAAAAACAAAATGTTTCCTAAAGTAAAGTTTTCCTGCGCTAGTTCATCTATTCATGTATTTTGAGGTTCTTTTATAAGAAAAAAACAAAATTATGAATTAATATGATCAGGTTGTTTTTCAATAGTATATGCATATGTATATATATAAATATATACCCTATTTTTAAGAAAATCAACCAGATGAAAGAATTTTGAGCTTTATTGAAAATTAAAATTAACTTTTAAATAAATTTGGAAAAAAAAAATCAAATTCAAATTTTGATGAGAAAATTAGTAACAGCAAAAAATATGGTTTTTCTGAGGTAGATTTTGTATTGGCGTACGACTTAATGACCATATCCGAAGGATAGCTGGAATTGTTAGCTTCCCAAAAATATATGTCTTTAGTGGCGAAAAGGACATTTTTTTTTATATAATTCCAAGTCTATGGGATTAACACCCTAACTGCTTTTACACAGAGTAAGTTATTTCGAATACACAATCACATGCAATAGCTTTTTCTGTAGATTTTTGTGGTATGAATTTGGAAGTATCCTGGACATTTAGAAGTTATTTTGATATTTTTGTATATAAACAGTTATATCTGTTGGTCTACTATTTATTTTAAGATAACGGTCTGCAGCACATTTTAACATTTATTTGATGATGATTGGTGCTGCCGTTATGGAGATATTGTAGTTCAAAGTACAAAATTTTGCAAAAAAAATCAATCATGAAAGGTCTCTTTTTTTCTATAACTCATAATATATATTTTTTATCTACGTCGAATAGTTTAGAAGATATAAGAATTTATTAGAAAATTTTTTTTTTTTATCCTTTGTCTATATAAATGTATACAGTTCCGAAAAGTTGATAAATATCGGAGTTCCTCACGGCTCTGTACTAGGTCCAATACTTTTTTTAATTTATGTCAATTCACTTTTTGCTCAATCGTTTAAAGGAAAAATTAGATAAAATATTTGGTTGGACGTTATGAAAGTATATTTAAATAAGTTTTAACTAATCGTTCTTAAACCATCCATCGATTTTATAGGGAAATTCTAAATCATTTAAAATTGATCTAAGTCGGATACAATTTTTAGTTTGATAACCTTTTTTAGCTAATTTGAAAAAGATTTTGGGTTGGTCCCGAATCGTAATAGATAATTTTTACACATTTTTTTTTAATGTTTATAGTTTTTTATTGTTATCTAGTTAAATAAGTAAAGCTAGATTAAAACTGTATTCATTTTCTGCTTGATCAAGTTTTGATTAGAATGACAGGGTCTACTCAACCCTTCGTTTTATTATATGTGATGAAATATCTCTCTTCATTTGCTAATATTATAATTTGAGAACTTAAATCGATATTCTCAAAATTCTCTTCATATCGTAAATTGTGATATTAAAAAAGTTCAATGTTCTTTCATAGTGTAATTAAAAAATATTATCACAGTTCATGCACTCATAATATTTAATTAATCTTGAATTGATTTGTTTCTCACTTTAATTCTCACTACACTACACATATTATTTAAATTCCAATTTTAAAAAAATAATAATTAAAGGTTGCAGTAACGATCATTAAAATGAAAATGTATTTATTAAGAAAATAAAATTGTTTTAACACTTAATCACTATAATTATTATTTTTAATTATAAATTATTAATTAAAAATGAAATTGTAAAAATTTATTAAAATATAAAATTTGTAAAAAACTGGTATAACACAATTTTCATAGTACCACAATTAATAAAATTACAAGTGAAAATTAAATGCTTTAATCATAATTTTACATTATATGTATGTGTGCCTGCATCGATTTTTGACTCATTATTATATATATTTAATAAATTAACTAATGATTTTATGCTAATTATTGTATTAATTATCTACCATACGACCTACCTAACCTACCCATTTATTAAAATCTTTCACCAAAATCCAAACCAAAACTAAAAAATAAAATCAACATTTTTGTTTTAAAAACAGTTTTTATTTTTTGTTCTTGTTGTTTTTATTTTAAATCTTTTTATCCTCAATGGTTAAAGCTCAATCGATCGGGTTGTTATTTTTACACGTTTTTTTTTTATTATTGGTTTCATTGAAAATTCAACATGTAGGTATTGAAAAATTAATGTAAAATTTATAATGTCGGACAGAATAGTTATTGTTGTTATGGACGGATCTTTAACTACATATATTTTTATTTTATATTTTTATTATCAAACTTCCAAAATTTGTTTACAATTTATATTAAATATAAATATAAGAAACAAATATTTATAAATTATTTTTTTTATTTTGACTTGTAGCAACGTTTTTCATCGAAGACCTCTAGCCTTTGGATCAATTTACAATCAGATGTCTTATAAAGCACAAGGAGTTTTTCGTTTTAGTATTTTCCTCTAACCGCCAGTTGTCATTTAGGTTGCGTACTAAATTGTTTGGATGAACTTGCAGTTTGAATCTGTAGTTGGTGCTATATTTAGCTATATTACACTGGTAGTGACGGATTCAATCTTTAAGTCGCGCTTGATTACTTCGATTTGGTAGTCGAAATTTTCGCTACCAAATCCCAAAGCTGGATTCCATATGTTCAAAAAGGTTTTATTAGGACTTTATAAATTAATATATCTTATTTGTAAATGATAACTGTGTGTCCATTATCCAATACATACTTCTAAATTTAATATCAAGCTGTTTCCTTTTACTGGCTATATGTTTACGTCAGTTTAGCAGTTTTCTAAATGCAAGTCTACGTATACTTTACATAATTTTTTTTAAATATTTTTTTTTCCTTAGTACTTTTTGACATAATGCTTTGTTGAACTATACTTTTACCCTAAAGAAATTACTAGGGGGCCCTGTTGAGTAATTATAATTCAAGTTAAAGCCAAATTTAAAATTTTTAAAAGAACAGGGATTTGCATGGACTGATATAGACTTCTCATTACAAAGCAGAAAACACTCCTGTTTTCATGAAAAGCTTTAATTAGTATGTTTTCGTTAAAAAACATAAATACCTTACTTCTCATTTTCTGTTTCGTTGCTACCTATTTCTTAATGTATTTGGTGAATAATAAAACCATATGATTAAAAAAATTTCAACTGTGTGCGCATTATTATTTTATTTACAACTTACTTATTATATATTGAGAATTCATTATGGAGAAGAGAGATAAAATGAAAAGGTATCTACTGCGCAGGTCCTTAAATGCTTGTCAATTATAATTATAGATGCTAATTGCAAGCCATAGATGCGTAATAAACACAACGATTAAAAAAACAAGAACAAAACTGTTTTGAACGTAAATTTAAGTTTTTTGTGGATATTTTTAAATTTTTTTGTTTGTTTTTACGTCCAATTTTCGTAGATTTACACATACTGTTCAAAAATTACATCTATTTATTATAGTAAATTTATATATTTTTGGTGGAACCTTCATTAAATTATATGTAAAATTCCAATTTCACGTCAGAAAAATTTAATTTTACATAAAATAGTGAATTTACTACTGAATGCTGGAAATAATCAAAAATTACTCTAATTTGGAAGTTAATTTACGTTACGATTTTCCATTTATTTTTTACAGTGTATTTATGTTAGATAAATTTTTGATGACTATATGCATGTGCATTATCTACTCCGTATTTAAAGACATCATTAATTCTGCTTAATTAATACACACCAAAGTATATTTCTGTTTTAATTACTGTCTAATGTTTCCATCCCCAATCAAGTTAATCCATTGACTTGGTTTCTTTCACAATAATTTAATACCATGTACTATAGGGTATTTCTAAAATATTTTTCTCTCATTGAATTTATTTCAGTGCCTGTCTAGATATTACGCCTATATCCAATACCACTTTATTCTCTCTATGATAATGCTTATATGTTTCTATTCAACAATTTTCGAATCACTTCTGATAATCTAAATACAAAAATATACTTGAAAATTTTAATATAAGGCTTAAAAAGTTTTCAATCAATAGTTTTAAGTATCCTAGAATTGTTCCGGTCATTAACATTTTTCTCAAATTTAAATATATATACCTATGTAAACATATATATAAATATTTAATATTATTGAAAAATACTTTTTATCCATTTAATAATTAAATTTATTAGCATTCTTAATTAAAAACAAACACAAAACAATAACAAATAATATATTATGTACAAACAATAAACGACACACAATCCATGAACGAATTCAGTAATTTAACAAATTTAAAATAATGAACTTTTTCTCGATTCATTTTCTACATAATATTAATTGATACCCTTACCCCATTCTACTTCACCTTTAATCCTAGAATCACCACACCAGAACCTTTAATAATATCAGAAGAAATATTTTTAATCGAATTCGAATATAAATTAATTTGAAAACAAAGTTACAATAAAATGAATGAATAAATAAATAAAATAAAATAAATAAAATAAAATAAATGAATTAAAAAATATAATTTTTTAAAAAGTTAATTACACGATTAACAGTTAACAAAATTTTTTGAATTTAATGTTGAAATCAAATTGAACTTAAATGTCAATGTTTTTTTTTACTTTTTTTTTTGTTTTAATTCCATTGCAAAAAAAAAACTATCTGAATTTTTGAAATTTAATTAAAATTTATTATAAATTATTTTTTCTACATTTCTCTGTCTGGCATTATTTTTCAAAAGTTTTTTTTTTTAACATTATTCAAAGTCTTAAAAAGTAAATCGAGCAGGTTCGATTGACTTCTTAACTAAGTAGGTTATCTCTATAAACGAAATTAAATGAAAAATCGTTTAAAACCAACAGCAACAACAAATGGATCATTCGGATGGTGGTATCAAAAATGTACATCCTAGTATTAATTGTTTTTGCTAAAGTGTTTGAAATAGCCACAGCCATCTACCAACCTTACATATCATTAGAAACTTATTTTTATGTTTTAGTCGTACTACTATCAGGTTTTAAGTAGCGTTTTTTTTTTTTGCATTAAGCATTAAACATTATTGAAAAAATTCATTATGACGTATCAACAAAATAATTACAACTGCTACAGTTACCTTAACCTTTACCTTCACCACGTCCCAGGTTTTGATTTCTGATGAAAGCAAAATGCTTTATAGGTTTTTCGATCTTGTCCAATGCCTTGTGTCATTGGGATAAAATAAATAGCAATAAAAAATAATATGTCCACATCTCGAAAGGTCCCAGGTTTCAACAGAAAGGTCCCAGGTTCGATTCTCGATGAAATTAAAATGCTTTATCAGTTTTTCGATCTGGTCCAGTATCTTTTGTCATTCGGATAAATTAAATAGCAATTAAAAATAATAGGCCCACATCTCTTAAAGTTTGTAAATATATAAAATTTTGATACGGAAGGAAAACAGATTTATTTTGTAAAATTCTACAATCGGAACCAAACTACTATCATCACATTATATTTGTTTAATTTGTATTGTACGGTATTAACAGTATATATATCCAAGCTTTCTGTTCTATACTTAAGCTATATTGAATCTGATTAAGTTCAATCTTCTTGCTTACTATAAAGACCACTATAGAGATTCGTATTCATCAGTAGTAAAGTTTTTTGGTTTTTTCCATTTTTTCTCATTCGCCCTTTGAAAAAACTTTAAAAGACTGTTACGTAACGCAGTGTGATGTTTTCGATCAACAAAGAAAAGTTCAAGAATGCAACACTTTATAATTTTATCTTTCTTTATTCAGTAACGATATCTCAATTACATATATGAGGAAAATATTCCCCTTCTTCTTATTTTAACGACTAAACAGTCTCTACAATAACAAAAGGAGCCACCGTCCAAATAGCAAATTATTTTTATTTTACTCTAGTGTATACAATGAACATTAGGACGACCTTTGCAACTGTGTGGTATGTTTGGTTAAAGACAACTAAAGAGAAAAAGAGAAGTAGCAGACAATAAATTTGCTCTCATTCCTTATTAGGTTGAATGAAGCTCAGATTGTCGAATTATCTGATTCCATTTTGTGTGGCCTTTTGTTTAAATTTAATTTCATCAAATGCTTATTATTTAACCATTTTATGATATTTATAACTTCAGAGTGAATGCACTTCTTTTTCATAATAATTATTATATCAGCTAGGCTTACTTTCTCTATAATATTTAAATTAGTATGTTTTAATATTGTATTTAAATTTGATAACCTTTTCCGCTATCTAATTTAAGTAAAATAAAAGTGACAATTTTAAATCGATATTGACGAAACTCCTGCTCTTTCTTGCTTGTTTCTGTTAGTTAAGTTATTAATTGTTAAACAATTTTGATTGTATTAGAGTTTGAGTACTTATCGAAGGTTTTTTGAATCAATTTAATCATCCAATTTTAGATATGGGAATGGTGATACTCCATTCTGTAAGGACTCGTTCATTTTTGTCATTAACACTTTATACATTCTATATATACAAACTATAAAAGTTTAATTGATGTATATTTTAGTATTGTGATCAAACCGTAATAGATATTTAATCCATGTAACCATGTTATTTTTATATTTTTACCCTACTATAAAAATATTAATTAATCTTACAACGCTAATCTTTTCATAAATTATAAGTTACAATCTTTTTGAATATATCCTGAAATATATTCATTTATTGAATTTTTACATTTTTTTTGTACTATTCAATTCTTATCTAATTTATTTGTAGCATATTTAATAATCGATTATTTTATAGCTTTCATCAAATCAATTTAGAAATTATGGTGTTAATTTCCAACCCAAAGGAGATTGTTTCTCTATTTCTATACTTTTCAAAACTTAACACTTTAATTCAACTTTCAGTTCTTTCATTATATATACCCTTCTTTTAAAACTTCAATAATTGAAACAAATGATCCAATAACCTTATCGATATAAATAACACTATATATATATATAATTATTCATGTATGTATATTTATAATCTATATTTTTTTTATAGCTACGCGAATAACTTGTAAAGAGTCCTTAATACCCACTCTAGATTAAATTTCCGAATGATTAAAAAAAAAAATGGAAAATATACAATATTACAAAAAAAAAATTTATTCTTCACCAAGAACTGAAAATGTATATAATAAAAAATCCAGTCCGATATATACATATATATTTATACATTATATAAATAAAGTGTACATTATTACCGACTATACTATGTATATAAATTCACTTTATGAGTATTGTTAAAAACGGAATAGCCTGCTGCTTGAATATTTATAGTTTTATTTTATAACTTCAATATAATAATAAGAACGGTAATAATAATAACTGTAATAATAATAACAATTGTGAAATACAGTCGTTAGGATTCATCAATTATTGAATTCTTACCGGTCTGATCAATTTTGTATCAATTAAAGTACTTAATTTGTTTGTATCGGAAGAGATTGTTTTATTTATTTTTTTTTTTTTTACTATTTATATATATTTATATATATATATATATTTTTTTTTATTATTTATTTTTCACCCTACGTACTTTAGAAATATTTAAAATATGGCAAAAATATAAACGGTATTAATTACTATAGAATAAATTGAAAAATTATTTTAGTTTTGATGGTTTGATTGTCCTTACAGCTAAATACAGCAAATTACAGTTAATTTTATTACAAAGAAAATGAAAATACAAAATATAATCAAATAATTTGCTGCATATTGTGGTTAATCATTTGCAACAGAGTATTGTGAAATGTGAAATAGAAATTTGTTCAAGATAATATGTTAGACATATTCTTACTAAGTCTGCGACAATTACGAAACAATATACACCATCGGATTCTTAGAGTACCATTAGAAGGCAAAGAAAAACTTGGAGAACAACAGTTTTAGCCGAGATGCCAACGATGGTGATAATACAAATAAGTTTTGATGTTGTCTTGCTTATTATCATATCAAAATTGTCTGCAATCGTTATAAATCTTAAATACACACGTTCTGACAAAATATTGATTATTACAGAATGCCTTTGTTATATTTTTCAAACATTCTAATAGAAAATCATTTCAATATAGCATGATTTTAGCGAAAAATGTGAAATGGCTACCTGTGCAATAAAAATAAATAAGATTACTTTAGATTTAAAATTTAGTAACATTAAAAGAAAAATATTCGACTATTTTCAACAATTAAGCATAATTTTGTTAACCGATGATTTCAAAATGAACAAGTGAGTGTGGGAATAGCATTCTTTCAATTCGCTTTACTATACTTACTTTTGTTATTAGAAACATTTTCTTCTTATAAACTTAAATTAAGTATACCTGAAAAATTAACATTAACTCAATTCTCAAAGTCTCAAAAGTATTGAGATTACATTGAGTTACTTTTTAGGTTGAATTCAATCGATACAAGCACCAATATAATTCTGATGAATATGCTGAAATGTAGATATTTCCATTTTGTCCGATAGTTAAGTTTAAATTTTATTAATCTCATATTCAATGGCGGTGTCTAGACGGTCAGTTATTCAGTCAGTTTTCACTGTCAGTTAAAACTGAGAAGTGTCTACACGTTTAGTTTTGAATGAAAAAAATTACAAATGGCGAAAACTGAGAATTATCATTAATGTAACAAGTGGAAGTGAGACAATAGCAATAAAAATTAATTATTAGAATTTCCAACTGACAAATTATTCAAATCTTTCTTCTCTGAAAAGGTTTTTGCTGCGTGTTTTCGGTGTTACGGTTAAGATTAGAAAACTAGGCTATGAAATTCGAAACGATTGAAATCGAAAAACTGACGGCAAGTTAAAAGTATTTCAACTTTTTTTTATTTTTTTCAAACAACAAATTTTTCAAACAACAACAAAATACATGTATTTCAGTGAAAACTGACAGTATTCACTGATCGTCTAGACACCGCCAATGACATATTATAAATTATTCTCAATACTTTGAACTTCTGTAATTCGAAATAAAATACTGTGGAAGAAATGAGAAAAAGGACATATGTATGTAAATATTCGCTTAATATCAACAACTTTAACATTTTCAAACTTACCTCTTATATATAAGTAAAGAACTAATGATAGCTTCTACAATGCATTTTTACCGCGTATTTTCAATTTGGCTAATTTTTTTCTTTATTTTAAAAGCGATATTCTGCAAACATAACTAGACAACTACCTACTCTATACTTTTTTGGTAACCCTACCGATACAGCTATAAACTTTAATATATTTTCTCTTTTAACTGTCAATAATCGGAATATAGTTAGGTATTGTTAGCACTGCAAATTAAGTATTTCGAATTAAACAAAGAAAATATTAGTCTACATTAAAGAATATATATGCAGGAGGAGAACCCAAGAGAGTATCGTGGGTCTCAGCTTATATTTACTCTATATTTGCATAATCCCAGTACTAGAAAAAGCAATGATAGCAATTTTTGCAGATGATATGACTGTATTAGTAGTGCATAACTTATTAAATAACAATTAATCTGACCTCTAGCATTACCTCAGCACCACTTATAAAAGTTAACTAGGTCGTATTAAATCGCCAATTTATTAATTACTATAATAATTCCATTGTGTTAAACTTACTTCAAATTAAATTCGAATTTCAATCATCTTTACGAATTTAATTCGAAAATCGACAAAATTTAACCAAAAGTCAATTAACAAAAATTCTAAAGACACAACACAATTTTTTTATTTTGTTAATTTTTATATATTTTTTTTTTATTTGTTGTTATGGTTTTTTGTTAATAAAATTACAGGAAAATAATTTTAATTGGAGTCCATTCTTTATTAAATTGTAATGGCTTGAAATATTCAGAGGTAGGCGACATCATAGAACGTAAAAATAATTTTTGCTATTGAATAATAAAAAGTTTTGTGAAACGATGAGATTCATTGGTCTATGTACCTAGGTATACGATATACTGCTATAATTTTACTAGGTACTTACTTTTATTTATAAATATATAAATTCTACTTTGATTCATACCGATGCGATAACACTACCCTAACACTTAAGGGTGGCAAAAGAATGATATAATTATTATAGAACAATATAATAAAAATACAGTATTGCCAATGTTACCTATATATATAGAAAATATATATATATGTAAATAGAAAAATAACTGTAAATTTCTGTTTACAAAAACTTCAGACAGAAAAAGGAGCAAAAAAATATAAAAAAAAAAAAGAGAAAATGAGACTGAGATAAATATAGAATTTGTTGGAATGAAATGACAGGAAATACTGTTTTTGATGACAATGTTTTATTTATATAATGTAATTAACGGAAGTTAATAAGAGTCGTGTAGCTTTGATGTCTTTTTTTATTTTTAATTTTTTTTCTGTTCATTTTTTTAAACTAAAAGAGATTTTTATTAACTTGATACTATCAGGTAAAAATACACGTGTATATATATAAATACATATATATTACTGATTTTTAATTATTTTAATTCTATTGTGTAACTATTTTTAAATTTAAATTTGATACGAATTTTTAAAAAACAAAAAGAAACAAAATCAATGGTAGGTACCTACCTATTTATAAATTGTAAAAAAAATATCATTCGATCATTCGGTCGACTTTGAATTTAATTAAAATTTAATTTAATTATCATTTTTGTTTTAAAATTACAATTAATTATTATTTCTTTAATTCGAGATAATTTCCATTCAAAATTATTAAATAATATTTTAATTTATACATAAAATATAATTAATTAATTTCCTTTATACAAAAAAGCAAAAATAAAAACATTAAAAAATTGTAGGCGATGAAAATATTGTGAATCAGTGATGAATATATAAAATGATTGATGATTTCCGAAAATGTCAAAAACTTAACATTGTGATGTGGTTACAAAAAAAAAAAAATTGTAATAATACAATATCAAATGTCATAAACATACAATCCTTAAAACAAATACAAATATTTTTCGGAAATTAGTTCCGAAAACTCTGCCAGCTGATTTATTTATTTATTTATTTTTAACAGTTAATCTTACAGATAAATCTGTAGGCCAACTTTATAGGTCCTTTTCCCTTTCGAAATGTGGGCCTTTTTATCAAACTATATTAATTATTTCGTATATATTTTGTATATTATTATACATATATTTGTATTATTTTTTTATTATGCCAGCTAATTTTTTTATTAAATTTATTGCAAGGAAATGAAAATGCTGTAAAACTGAAAAATCTACAATATTTGTCTACATTCAACCATTGGCAGAATTATTTACAATTTGTAAATTTTTGGATAATAAGATTTGTTGTTGTAATTAATAAATTAAATTTTAAATTAAAAGTCAAATTTCCTTTCACTTATAAATTCTTTTTTATTTTGAAAATATCGATATTTCCTAATTAATTTATTTTCTTTTTGAGTGTTTGCGACTTCAATCCTGGCCCATCGTTCAAAAATGGCATTCAATATTATTTTGTAAAAATAATTAATTTTGCGTATTTTTATTAGAAATTAGTAAAAGAAATGGATAGTTTTTGAATGAAATTTTTAAGAACGCTGTCATTAGTGTTTTTAATTGAAAAAGTTGACTCTTTAATTATTTAAAAAAATTAAAAAAATCGGAAGATGTTATTGTTAATTTACCTTAAAAGATTTTAAAAAAAACTGTGATAGCTAAAGAACTACTGAATTATATAAAAACTATAAACTTAATGCGAAATCATAATTATTTTCCAAATTTTTCCAAAATGGAAAAAAATTAGTAATTTATTATTATTTTTTAATGATGTAATAGTTCATTATTATATTTATTATATTAAAAATTTGACAAATAACTTTTCTGCCCTATGCCCTACGGATTGCAACCCCATCATGAATGACAATGATGAAAAGCTTTTAAATATCAGAATATCATTTTGTTTACACAATCCGGCATTAATTTTAAATTTGTAAAACTAAAAATTCTGCAGGTTTAAATTATATGTTTTACTTTTCGAACATATTGCCAATACTGCTTTTGCAGTTAACGCGCAGCCTAAAAAAACGGTGTGTTAAAAATGAATTTCCGAAAAAACCCATCGTGGTCTCGAAAGATGTAAAATTTGGAAAGAAAAAAAATCTAACGTGGTAGCTTTTCAGAACTGTTTCCAATTCTTAATAATATACAATTTAGAGAAAATGTTAAATATTTTTTAAATCAAATGGTTTTAAATATTAAATTATTTGTATGAAATGGCTTTTTAAAGTAAAAAGATGCCAATTTATATTTTATTTAAATGATTTAAAAAGGGCAGATCTTTTAATTAATTTGAAATAAAGACAATTTAAAAGAAAATATTTTCAAACAATAAAAAAAATAATATATGATTGTATTTAAATACAATCTCGCACAATTTAACTGCAATTGAGGCGAATACAACTAGCAAGACTAAAACAAATTTATTTTAAAATAGTAGTACAAAATTAAAACTTCCTGACAAACATAAACATTCACACATTTTCTTTTTCTCATTTTTCAAGATCTAAAGCTTTTTTATATTTGCCGTTTTTTTATAGCGAGTTCTATATAAAGACGAGGCTTCAGATCTTTTGAAATTCTCCGTTTGTTATTAATTATTATGTATACATTTGGTGATATTTTCTTCATTTCTCTAACGAAAGTTATTCTGGATTTCAAATCGAAAATTTTGATAACTGGGATTTTTTCATCCATCAGATAAACCTCATATCATCAAATAGAAAGCATAAAACTATCCAGTCGAGCTAAGTTTATCCCGAAATTAATAAATACCATTGTTGTATACAGCTTTCACTTCATTCCATTTGTGTCTTGTACTCCCTAAGCAAATTGAAAAATATTCTTGAAAAGCAGAAAAATTTGATATCCTTTACACGATGTAAAATTACTTTTTACAGCCTATTTAAAGTAGAAACATACTCACTAGACCAAAAATGAATAAGTCATAGCATCGCATTTAAATTCTAGTAATAACGACCAAATTTAATAGTAAATAAAAATAATACTCGTATAAATAAAAACATTGACGTATCAACCATGCTTGTATTTAAACTAATGTTGCATATTTACTGGCGTGATGTTATAATAATCAAAATATCTATAATTATAATTGACAAGCATTTAAGTACCTGCGCAGTAGACACCTCTTCATTTTATTTCGCTTCTATCTGATGAACTCCTAAGATATAAATAAGTTGTATATAAAACAATAATGCGCACACAGTTGAAAAATTTATACTCATATGGTTTTATTATTCAGCAAATATATTATGCATATGTGAGTTCTTATTAAAATAAAAAACAAAAACAAACAAATCAGTTATTATAATTACTTTCAGTGAACATTATGTACATTGTACATATGTCAAATAAAAATAAAAAAAACAAATTCATCTGAAATTATGTACATCTATAAAATAAAACAACAAAAACAAATAATTAAATCTAAAATAAAAAATATAAAAACAAATCACTTGAGTTCTTAATTTTTTATCTTTTTAAGTAACTGTTTCTAAATTTTGGTTATTTGTAGTAATAATATAGTTTTTATTAAAATTATCTATTATGTAGGTATATACCTCTTTAATGACAAAATTTTCTATTTTAGTAATTTTATCCACTAAATGCCACTTATGTCATATAGGGAATATATCGGAAACGAAACAGTATATGAGGGACGTGTATTTATATGTCCTAAATAAAACTCACTAGCCACAAAACTTTTTATTAAACACGAGTGGTGTCTGCTATATCGTCTATGTCAGTACGTAAATTACTGTTTTTTTTTTAAACTTTAAATTTGACCAACTTGAATTATAACTACTCAACAGGGGCCCCTAGTGTATTTTAGTTATTTAATAAGGGGTTCCCTGTAATATTATAATGTTGTATTACAAATCATAGACCTAACGGTCCATTGTAAATTTCTGTTGGAAGTAATTTTTAGCTTTTAATCATTGTCAAACTATTTTTGCATCTTTATCAGAAATCAAGAAAATTTTTTATGTTTAAACTCGAACTTTTTTCTCCAAATATGTAAATGATAAATAAATAAATTAAAAAAATGTTTGGACCACCGGAGCCCATTCAAAAATTTTCCCTCACATTTCAATTTCTGTTATACCTGGTGAACTCTTAGTGTTTTAAAATCTAGATCTCTATCTAGATTGCCAATGTGTCATCAACTTTAATCAACTTTAATAACGGTTTATTAAAGCAGTGTTAAAGATTGCTTTGCAAATGTGTAAATGTTGAAAAGATGCCAATTAAGGAGTCTAAAATGAAAAACTAAAAAAAGAAAAAAACAAAACGTTATTTTTTTTTAATTGATTTGTTTATAAAACTAAGTATGATTTTTTTTTATTCAAAATATTTTTTTTACAATTTTACATAATTATTTTCTTTTCTTCTAATCTTAAGATTATTTTAATATTTTTTTACTTTGGTATTTTTTTGTTTTTGTTTCACGATATAAGAGCACATTTGTTGATTTTTTTGTTTATATGTAATTATTAAAATTTTTTATTTCTGGTATAAAGCACATTAAAGTCATTATTACAACATGTATATTATGTATAAGCAAAATATTTAAGTATGTATATAATATATTATGTAGATAAAAATATGTATATAAATATTATACTAAATCAATTTTATTATTTCTACCAATTTATTTTTTTTTTTTTGTTTTTATCCCATCACCAAAAAAACCTATTCAAATTAATTTTTAAAAGTGATTATTATTTTCAATTATTATCAAATAAACATATGGACATCAACAATGCATGTTCGGTCATCTTCTATTCATCTAATTTAACAATTCCATACTTAATTCGTTACCTATGTGTTTTTTTCTATATTAATAAATTGTTCAATTTATTTCATATAATATATAGTGAATATATATTGTATGTATATAATAAATTTTGGTCGGATTTAGAATTAGGTACTTAAGACACTTTTTTCGATTTTAAAATTGGTTTGTTTATTGAAGTAAAGTAATTGAAAATTTCTACTATGGTCTGAATTTCTAATTTTTTATTTGATTTGTTCGAGTAAAAATTATTTCAAATTTAAACAGGATTGAGTAAAAGTGTTAAAATAACAAATATTTTTTTTATGAAATAAAAATTTAATTTAATTTGAATTTTATTAGGAGATCGGAATGAATCCTGCCTATAATATTTGAGATCAGCTGCATTGGGTATTTGGGCCAAATTCAAATAAAAATTATAAAAACGGTTATCCTCAAAAAAATTTTAAAGGTTGAAAAATTTGTATTAGAAAACACTAACCTTTGACATTTAAAAACAACAAAAAATAATGTCTTTAATATTTTAACAAATAAAACTTTTATTTGCAAAAATTTCGAATGTAAGATCTGTATATTTCACTCATTTACTAACTAAAAAGCACTCAAAATAGAACTTAAACTTCCAGAAAAATTAGAAGAATTTCTAAAAGTTTTATAAAATTTCTCGTACCCGAAAAATCTTTTAATCTAATAAAAACTTTTGAATTGAATCAAATTAAATAATTTTGTATGTTAAAAAGTTGTTTTTACATGACCAAATAAATAATAAGGAATAGGCATAATATACTAACTACTCTATTGCAGAACAGGTAGCCCACCTTTACACTTATCATCACAATAAAAAATGTTGCATAGGTAATCACATCTACTGAACCTTTATGGGAAAATTTAGCAAAAAAATAGAAATCATTATGCCAGTTCTGAAACAGAATTAAAAATACAAACAAGGTATGGGCCAATTTTTTTGCAATAGAGTAGTACAATATGACAATAACGACATTATGTTACTTGTTAACATTTATTTGGAAACAAAAAGAAAATGCTTTGGATTTATGGTTGTTTTCAGTTGTAACTACCAGCCGTATGTTCCATATTTTTGATTTATGAGTTGGAAAGACCAGACCAGACCCAGGTTTGAGAGTACAACTTTACATATTTAAAATCATCTTACAGTGATATAAATAATATATTGGTGAGATAAATGGACTTTTTTAGTTAATACTTGTTTTTTTAAAAACTTCACAACTCATTTTACTCCACAAATCATTTTGTTTATACAACAAAAAATTATCCGGCCAACCATTACGGTTATAGATGTCTTCTGTCTGATTTTCGTGTAAACCGAAATTGATCACAATATAAATTATCTAAATTTAGTGTACCATAATTTTGTTATTTAAAAATGTATACCTAGAGCCTTCCGCCTACCTTGATAAAACTATAATATGATAACAATATTGTTGCTTTTTATAAAAATTACATCTATTTAATATTATTTACTTGGTCGGATAAAAATAACTTCAGTTAATCCAATTTTTATTAATTCTTTCTCATACTGTATTTATGTACTAAAGTTAGAGTTCAGAAAAATAATGTTGAAATATCTAAAGGTATTTTAAACTTAAAAATATAAAGTAATAGAAATATCGTAAGTAAATTTTTAAATTATATTTAGAGTTAAGATAAAATTAAATTAGATATTAACTCTCTAATAACTATGTATCTATATATGCACACAAACATTTATTTAGTCTTCTGTTATACAAAGAAAAATATTTTCAATTCCTATTTCATCTATGTATAAAATCTTTGGTTAAAAATAAAGAAAAAAATGTTTTTTTTATTAATTAAGATGTCATAATAAAGGCATTAAAGGGTTAAATAATTTATCAATAATTATTTTTTTGTAATTGGAATCAATTTATCAATTTCGATACTTGAAAACAATTTTACCTCATGGAATAGGATATTTATAAAATCCATAACTATATAATTATAAACAAATCATTTAACTAAAAAGTATAGAACCTGTAGAAAATGGTTGTATTCTAGGGAGTGCTAACAAAACAAAAACTTTTATATTATTTTTTATTAATGTGAAATACTACCTACAAATTCCTAATTTTATTTTTATTACAATTCATAATTCATTAATTCAAATCATCACTTTTCTTTACAAAAAAAATAACTCTTCCTAATTATATTTAATTAACAATTTCATTTTATTTAATAATTTTCTTTTTAATTACATAATATTAAAAATATTTTTATTTATTTTTTTTTGCAATTGTGCTTTAATTCTGATTCTTTTTTTTCTCTTTATTTGATTTATTTAACAAGTAAAACTTTTAAAAATGTTTTTTTTTTTAATAATATAAAATTACACAGATTTTTTATTAATATTTTTTTATAAAAATCTTTAATTATTTTTATAAATTTAAATTTTTTTCACATTGTTTCCAATTTACATGAGCAAAGTTTTCAAAATTACTTAAATGAACTTTGTTCAAGTAAATAAATTGGAATTAATTTAATATATTGAAAATTTGAAAATATTTTATTTTTTAATTATAATAATTTTAAAACCGAAGAATCAAATAATTAAAGTAGATTTTCATCATCGGTTTCATTATCGGGCACATTCTGTAATAATAAATTTGCGGCATCCTCATGACGTACCTTAAAACAAATAAAATAAAAAATAATTAAAAAAAATATATTTTAATTGTAAAATAATATTATTTTTTCAAAAATAAATTAAAATTGAGTTAAAAAAATAAATATAATTAAGTGAATATTTGATAAAACAAAAAAATGTTACCTCCCATCTTTTTGAAGCAAAAAAAAATTAGTATTATGCAATATAACTTTTATTTTTGTTTTTTTAACTATGGTCAGACATTATTTTGGAATACATTTTAAAGATAGGTTTTTTTTTAATTTACAAATCACCAATAAATTTAACATCGTTTTTCAAAAAAAAAAAAATGTTTCTAATGTTAACAATTTCATTACTTAATCTAATATGTTTTGTAATTTTTTGAACGTATTACTGTCAAAAAACATATTTCAATATTCGAATCACTAGCTATAATTGTCCAATTTTTGATGTTTTTATATTTTTGTAGTTGAAAATTTATATTTTTCTACTTATCTTTTGTTATTTCTTGCAACTATTCAAACTTGATTCTGTTAAAAGGAAGATAGGAAGTGGAAAGGTTTAATCTGTCTAAATTTTATTGTTTTTTTTTTTAATATTATTACAAATTAATTTTTTTCAGAAAAATTTTTTGACTCCACAAAAAAGTACAAAATTTTGTTGACAATGGGCTTGTTTCCACGAGAATTGCCACTAACCACACGTTTTATACTCTCCTACCAACAAACACATATTGTTGAGGGAATTTTCTGTGATTCTCGAAAAAGTTTAAAAAATATTTTTGTAGATTTTAGATAATTTTGCTTATAGGTGGTGAACAGACCATGTAGGTCCTGAACCAAACATAGATAATACCAAATAAAATTTTTTCGAGTACGCTTAAAATTTTATATATTCGCTATATTTATTCTTATTTAGAAATGAATGAAATTTTTACATACACATAGACAAATACAATCATTGCATAGAATACAAGTATAAACATGAAATGTAGTTAAAGAATATTTGTGGAAACACACACAATTAGCATACTGCAACATGAAAAGTAATTTGTTGAATTTTGCAGCCATATTAATAATAAAATGAAATTTGCAATGAGTTAAGCAAAGCTCGAAGTTAATTGATTTTTTTTTTAGTTTATCAATGGGAATTACTTCATTTTTTTTAAAATTAGCTTGTTGTAGTTTATAAGAAAATGTTGCTGAAGTAAAACAATTGACAATGTTGAAATTTACAATTAACCCGAATTAATAGAAATTAAAGTAAAAACAAAGTTAATAACAAATCGATTCAATGTTATTAAAAATTATTTAATATGACATTTATTAGACAAATCAAAACCGGTCAGATTGATTATTAATATAAAAAATATAAAGTATAATTTTAAGAGGAAGTAAACTTTATAAAACTAATACTCGGAATAAAAATTAAAAAAAAAAAAAAAAAAAACAAATCCCACAAGATAAACTGAACGAGACAATTCCGATCTATAATTAAATAATTATATTAAATTCTAATTTGCATTCAAAAGTAATCAATTTCAATTCAGAGTGATGACGTGCGATATGTATCGAATTCAGGATATAATCGATATTTTGCTTACATTATATCGATTTTTAAACTCGATACTTTTCTTAACGATATTTTAGTACTAATCGATATTATTTAACTGCACCGATCTTTTTATATGGGAAATTTTTTTTGCCCTTCAAAAAATTTTTAACACTTTGACAGCAAAATAAATGTACATTGTGATGTAGTTAGTATGGTACTTTTACATCATATGTTGTTTATTTTTAAACGGTTTTATTTTTAAAAAAATTAAGTTTATTTCACTATTGGCTTTTTCAAGAAATCGCAAATCTATATTTCAATCCTCAAATCAATAATTTTTATTTTCCCAATTTGATTCGATATCTCCATATATTGTGTTCTAATTTTTGTATGTATCGATATATTTTATTTTGATAAGTATCGATAGATATATAGATTTGTTTTTGGGATATCGTACATCACTAATTCAAAGTAGTCATTTTGTAAAAGAAAATACAAAAAAAGTCTATTTTGTGAATAAAAATCTGGTATTTTGACGTTCGTGAATGATTGAAATTTGACAGATGCCAATCTTGATCGGAAGAGAAAACAAAGTATAACTATACAAAATTGTAATGTAATCAAAATGATAAAATCACAACGAATTTACAATTCATAAATTTTCAGCAAACTATTTTGCCAAGACCAGAACTTGTTTTTTTTTTTATTATTATACATGCAATAGAGTGGTATATAGTTTTTAGTTTGACCCTTTTCATTTTATATTACATATATGTTTATGATTGGTTAACAAAAGTTCAATATAAACGTAACCTTCGACTGCAAAGTCCATTTCATTTCCATTTTTGTATTTGACATTTTAGATTACTGTTACAATATTATGTTATTAAAATGTCAATTTAAAAATATTAATACATATACGAATTTTCAATCTGAATCCAATTATCAAATATTCACCACCTCCCATATTAGTATTAATTATTCAATTTAAAAAAAAGCGATTCAATTTCAAATTCTGATAATGAAAAGAATATATACAAGGATTTAGATACTAGTAAACTAAAAACAAAAGAAAAAAAAGAACCCAAAAGAAAAAAAATGTTATTTAAAGTGCATAATAATCTAAAAATTAAAATAAACATGCATCATAACTTCATATATATTATTAGTTACAAAACAATTATTATTTAAGTGCTAATATATAGTAAATATAAATATATAAAATATAATTAAAAATAATAAAATCTATGTTAGTCTATTAAAATCCAAATAATTAAAAAATAATTTTGCTATTCATTTCTAATTAAAATGAAATTCTAATAATTTTTATATTTTGTTTTTGTTATTTAATTTTTATATTTTTTTTTTTTTGTCTAGTTTTAATTTTTGTGCAGTTTTGTTTATTAAAAATATACTAAATAACTATTACTATTATTACATTTTGCATAAACACATTTATAAAAATTTATAATTAAATTTATATTTATTTACTTTAAAAAATTGCATACCCACAATATATGTATATATATATATTTTTTTATTTTGTTTGTCTTTATATTAATATTAAATTTTTTTCTATTTTCTTTCACATATGAAATTCCAATTCCTAAAAATGTTGGATTTGAAAAAAAAACAAAAAAAAGGATTAAAATTCCATTTTAATTTCGACTTACTAAAAAATTATAATATGTAAAAAAAAAATAATAACATTACATTTCTATGTAAACGACGCATAATTTTATTTGCTATATAGGAAAGTATAATGAATTATTTTTGTTGCCTAGGAATAAAATGTGATAAGTCATTAATATATGATTTTTGTAAAAATAATATTAAAAAAAAAACAAGTATACGAATTTAAATGAAAGGAGTGTGTCTTGTTCACCAACACTATCGGAACTCATTAGTATATAGGTACGTTCAATACGACTGGATTATCTAAATAACTTCTAGTTTAATTGTGATTAGTTTACACTAATCATTGTATAGGTTCAAAATAAATCAATATGTGAGTTATATACAGAATACACAGAATAATATCTGTTCTCATATACAAAATATGCAGAATAATATCTGTACTCATTCGAATAACTGTTAAATATAGGTAAATTCATTCAATTAATGGTTCAGAAGATGGTCACTGTTTAAGAGAAAATTAATTTTTTTTAAAAGTAGTTACACCCCAATATTTTATTCAAACATTTTTCGAATGCAAGTCAAGTTCACCAAAGACTATATAAATGTTTTCTCCATTTATATGTAAAACTCAAATTTATTGTATGTGGAACAATACTGCGCAAACAGCTATCATCCGATTGTCAATTTTATCCAATTCATACCCATTTTTTTCAATTATTCGAATGTCAGATTTTCACTGTCAAAACTATAGGCTGTGTATAACATTTGAATAAGACATTGAAGTTATTTCTCTGTTTTTATCAAATATTTTATTGGATAAGCGATGATATTTGTGTTCTTTTTTTATGTTTTTGCCAGAAATTAAGACACAATTACCTTTTCGTAAATTAAGTAAGGGACCGCAAGAAACATAACGTAGAACGTGGAATGTAGAAAATGTGGAAAAACCATTACTGCTCAGAACTGGACCTAATAATTATAAAGTATATATTTTAATTCAATAATATATTTCAGAATGTAAGGCTTGTAAGGCTAACGAGAGCGGGTGAATGCGAACACTTGGCGCAATATCTAAGTAAATCGATTTGGTTAGCACGTGCGCGGACGCGATCTATGGTAATTGAAATTGTGAGTGCCGGCACAAAAAAAAAAAAAAAAAAAAAAAAAAAAAAAAAAAAAAAAAAATCCAGAAGCGTTTGACCTAAAATAGGCGGCTCCCTGGTCTGCGGCTGATCCCAGAGGGGCGGCAGTTAAAATCACCTGGCAGGAGGTATAAAATGCAACATAAAAACAAATAATAATGTATAGTCTAAATAACAAAATAAACTCGGTAGGGATATCTACCAAAGTGTCGGCAGAGACCACGGCTGCCGGCGAGGGCTTGGCTGAATGTACTAGACTTTCAGATGAGTCGCCAGTGGGGAACAACAATTTAGACAAGCTGATTAACCCTTTTAAAAAGAGTGCGAGGGTTCCAAGGTCGCCATCAAGGATGACCGAGCCAATAATTGATATACGGAGTCAAAATAATAAAGAACCAAACGAAAACCATATACTCCAAAAGAGGCTAAGCGAAATAGAGGCATTATGTATGTCACTAAAAAAAGAAATTTCGGCATTAAGAGCAGAAAACGAAGCTTTGAAAAAAAGAGAAAAACGTAATGCACCAAATGAAATCATCGAGCAAAAAGAATATTTCACGGATGAAGATGAATTGAGCAGAGAAACTGACTGGCTGCTCAAAAAAAACAAAAGATCAAATAAAAAAAGAAAAGCTACTTCTTCACCTGAAGTTGAATCGTCACCATCTGGTTTAACAAAAACCTATCAAGAAAAAAACTCCAAAACAACTGAATTTGTGAGCAAAAGGAAAACCAAAATTCCACCTCTAATCATAAGTAACATAAATGATTTCAAACCATTAAATAAAATGATGCAAGCTAAAAATATAAAATATGAAATAAAATTGCTAAACAATAAGCAGCTGAAAATAAATCTGGAGACGGAAATGGATTATAGAAATCTAGCTAAAGATCTCAATGATACCAAATACGAATGGCATACTTATGAAAGCAAAATAAATAGACCAATAAAAGTCATGGCACGCGGCTTGCACCAATCTTGCATGCCAGAAGATATAATAAGTGAGCTTCATAATAGGCAATTCAATATCATCAATGCAGTAAATATGATAAAGAAAGTCAAGGAAAATGATAAACAGGTAACTGTTAAACTCCCAATTTTCATGCTTATCTTTGATAGTAAGGAAGACATGAAAAAAATTTACGAAATCAATCATATTCAAAACATGATAGTTTATATTGAACCTCTGAGAAAAAGCAAAGATATTCCTCAGTGCAAAAGATGTCAGCGTTATAATCATACGCAAAAATTTTGTAATAGGGAGCCTATATGTGTGAAATGTGCTGGTAAACATTTAACAGCAGAATGCGATAAGCTGAAAACTTCACAGCCAAAATGCTCCAACTGCCAAGAGTCTCATCCAGCAAATTACAGAGGATGTCTTATTGCCAAAGAACTTCAGAAAAGGAGAAACTCTGTTTACCCAAAATTAGTTCAAAGGCAACAACCAAGAAAATTTATATCAAAGAAAGTAATAAAGGGAGTAACTTATTCTGCCATAGCAAAAGGCAAACTCAATGAAGATGTCTACCAAAGCAATAAAAATATGAAAAAAAATCGAGATTTCACTGCTGATGAAACACCTAGAATAGCTTATTCATCAAATGCAAATAATCAAACGCCGAGAAGAACTCGTTCGTCAAAAAATCAAATTCCGAGAAGAGCTCGTTCAACAAATACGAAATTGATTGCAGAAAAAGAACAGAACGGAACTATATTAAAAACAATGGAAAAACTAATGAGTCTGGTAGATAGAATCTCACTAAGATTAGATAACTTGGAAAGTAGGTATACTGTTAAGTATCCTGATATGCCACATAACTCAATTAGATAATGAATAAGGACAAAATCACTATATGTACTTGGAATGCGAATGGCATTAACAACAAAAAACAAGAATTGGAAATGTTCCTAAACTTACGAAACATAGATGTCTGTCTCGTGTCAGAAACCCATCTAACAAAGGGGCACAATTTAGTAATTCGTGGATACAAAGTATATCATACAATGCACCCTGACAATCTACCAAAAGGAGGTAGTGCGGTCATAGTAAATGATCTTATTACCCATCATGAACATTGTAACATACAAAGTACAGAAATGCAACTCACAGCCGTACAAATAAGGTGCACAAAGCAAAATATCAACGTAGGAGCGCTGTACTGCCCGCCCAATCACGCTATTAAAAAACATATGTTCAAGAGCTTATTAATGAAATTAGGTGAAAGATTTATTCTTGGAGGTGACTACAATGCTAAACATCTAGAATGGGGCTCCAGGATGACCCTTACTCGAGGTAAAGAACTGAGAGAGGCGCTGAGAGAAACAGGTTGTTTATTTCTTTCAACAGGAAAACCAACATATTGGCCTGCAGATATAAACAAAACTCCTGATGTGTTAGACTTTTTTATAATGAAAAAAGTATCAACTAATTTCACATCTATAGAAGATAACTATGACCTCAATTCCGACCATTCTGCTGTCGTCCTAAAATTAAATACAACAATAGTGAAAAAATCTTGTAAACCATTTTTAACCAACTCATCTACAGATTGGTTAAGCTTCAAAAAGATTCTGCTAGAAAAAATTAACTTAAGAGTAACATTAGACAATGAGGAACAACTAGAAATTGCTACTGAAAAACTTATGCAAGCTGTCCAGTTTGCAGCTTGGAGTAGTACTAAGACAAAAAAAATCAAAAAAAATCAGCCCTAGATATCCGGTGTATATCCTTAACATGGTAAAGGAGAAACGAAAAGCGAGAAGGAGGTGGCAACAAACGCGTGACCCATCCAGCAAAACGGATCTTAATAATAAAAGTCAGGAGCTAAAGAGAGAAATAAAGAAATTAAATGATAGATCTCTGAATTATTACCTACAAAATTTAACAGCTACTAAAGAAACAAATTATTCTTTATGGAAAGCTACGAGTAAAATGAAGAAGTCTATTGTGCATTCTGCACCACTGAGGAAAAATGATGGCTCATGGGCAAGAAGCGATAAAGAAAAAGCTGACACTTTTGCAGATCATCTCGCTGAAATTTTTAAGCCCAATGAAATGAACACTGTTATTGATCTAACTGAAATATATAACCATGAAGATATAAATATTCCCTTAATAAGTCGAAAAGAAGTAATTAAGGAAATAAAAAACCTAAAATTAAATAAAGCCCCAGGTTTTGATTTAATAACTTCAAATGTGCTAAAAAATATACCCAACAAAGTTCTCACACTCTTGGTATATATAATGAATGCCTGTATTAAGCTTAAACACGTACCTAGTATATGGAAAGTTGCCGAGATAATAATGATCCAAAAACCAGGAAAGCCTGCTATCGACACCAAATCCTACAGGCCGATATCTTTGCTTCCTACAATATCGAAGTTGTTTGAAAAGTTACTATTGAGAAGGATTCAACCCCTCATAGAAAACAGGAATATAATACCTAATCACCAATTTGGGTTTAGGCAAAAACACTCAACAATAGATCAAGTACATCGAATAACAGACATTATAGAAAGGGCACTGGAAAATAAACAAATTTGTTCTTCAGTATTTCTAGATGTAGCCCAAGCTTTTGATAAAGTTTGGCATGAAGGACTCATCAAAAAGCTAAGTTGTTTGCTCCCTAAAAATTATGTTCAATTATTTTCATCATATCTCTCAAATAGAGTTTTTCGAGTTAAAAATGAGAATGAATACTCCTCTCTAAGAGATATAAAAGCTGGAGTACCGCAAGGTAGTATACTGGGTCCAATTTTATATTTGTTATACACCTGTGATATACCCGATGTAGAAAATATAAAAATAGCAACCTTTGCAGATGACACAGCGTTGATGGCAGTTGGTTCTACTATAGAAGAAGCTACAAACAAACTGCAAAAAGCTAATGACGAAATTTCCAACTGGTGCAAAAAATGGAAAATTAAATTAAATGAAGCCAAATCTAGTCATGTAAACTTCACCTATAAAAACATAGTAACTCCTCTCTCAGTTAAAATTAATGATGTCGTGATTCCATACGAGAATAAAGCCAAATATCTTGGCATGACCTTGGATGCAAAACTGAAATGGAAAGAGCATGTAAAAATCAAAAAACAAGAACTCCAGTTCAAATATAGAGAAATATACTGGCTGATTGGGCGGAATTCTACGGTCTCGACCTATAACAAAGTTTTGATGTATAATCAAATATTGAAGCCAGTCTGGGCATACGGTATTCAAATATGGGGATGTGCTAAACAAATCCATATTCAAACTATCCAAACATTCCAAAATAAGGTACTGCGCAACATAGTCAATGCTCCATGGTATGTTCGCAATGCCGATATTCATCGAGATCTGAAGATCTCATCTATAAAAGACGAAATAATTAAATGCGCTGCACGGCATAAAACTCGTCTGATCCAACATGTCAATACCGAAGCTTCTAGCTTAATTGACAATCAAAACTTTGTGAAGCGACTAAAACGAACAAGACCACTTGAGTTAGGTTAAAACCTTTTATCTATTAAAACCCTATTGGATTTTGGTAGATCAAAGGTATCTATGTTTCTTTGAGTTAAATGTAAATTAATGGTTAGTCTATAAGACTAGTTTTAATGTTGCAATAATGATAGGAGTTTTTAGTGGGTTAAAGTCCCACAGTCCTTCAAACTGCCTTCCCCGGTAATAGGTAGTCCCTGAAGCCTCTTTCGATGATTTACTACTATCTGAAAAAAAAAAAAAAAAAAAAAAAAAAAAAATATTTCAGAATTTTAATAGTCTAGGAGATATTCACATTTAATTGACTTTTTTTTTAATTTCAAAGATACATCTTAAAATCTAAGTAAATTTCAAATGTGCTCACTAGAATCATATAACCACAGAATTTTTGTGTGTAAAATTTCTAGGTAATAGCTTTGCAAAATTCCACTTTTATTCCACTTTTATTATTGTATTAAATAAAATTTAAATTTCCTTTCAGAATTAAAATTTCTACTTCCTTTATCATCAGTTCTTGTAACTAACTTCCTGAATTTATATTAAATTTAATTTCAGAAAATATCTAAACCTTTATCTATTTATAAAGAACAGTCAAAGGCCATATAGTTATCATAAAATGTATAATCAGCTCAGGAAACCGTTAAACAAACCGTGTGCTCAGAACCGTATTTATTTCTCGAAAACAATTCAGTAGTTCTCCTTTCAATCTAATAATTTTTATTTAGTTCATTACAAATTTAAAAATAACAAATGAAAATCTCTACTTAACTAATCAAAATTCTTCTTAAATAAAATAAAATATGGAATAAGAAAAAAGGTAAAATAAAGAAAAAAATGTTCAACTTACCCGACTATACTGTATACCACCGGTTGAATTCCTAGTTAAGGCACCACGTATTTTATTTCTTATATTCTCATTACGCAAAACTATCAATACACAACCAACAAATAAGGCAAGACTGAATAACACTGTTACAACTATTCCTGTTAAATATACAATAAAAAAAAAACAATCAAAACACATTAGTATATAAAATAACAATAACAACAATAAAAATATGTAAATGTTGTAATTTTTCAGGATGCAAGCGTTAACATACTATAAGGCTATAATAATGCCTCATATAAACATCATATAAAATAATAATAATAATAATAATAATAATAATATGGAAACAACAACAATAATAATAACATAAAAAAAATATTTAATTATATTTTCTATTCATCAACATCACTTCCTATTTTGTTAAACATAAAATGTAGAAAATTATATCAAACAGACAGGTAGACAGACTAAAAGGATGCTCTTATTTTTGTAATATTTGTTAAAATCCGTGCAGGGGTAAATTCTGTTGTTTGATACTTCATATATATATACATGATTTTTTTTACATTTTAATTTAACCCTTAATTGAACACAGTCATATTTAGATACACTTTTGTTCTTATTCATTTTATCCCTTTTAAATTAAATTAAATTTTCGTTTATTTTTATGTTTTTTATTTTTATTTTAGTCAATGTAAAAGCTTAAATTATCAAACAATTTTTTTTCTATATTTTCAGGTGAGCTAAGATCTCCGCTTTCGAATATTGTGTATGAAATCTACTTAACTATACAGCAAAAAATGATATCATAGTAAGTTACGAGTATTGTTGTAAAACAATGCAAATTTAATAAAAGTAAATAAATATTTTTTTTAGATATTAAAAGAGAACCTTATTAATGCACCTATCCTATAAACCTAATGCCTAATGCTAATGCCTAACCAAAACAATTATGCATTAATGTTCAGAATGGGGCCATTCCTATAACTGATGAAATTAGAAATTTCTCCAATTAAATAAATTTCGTAAGCTACAAGCTTAATGAAATTGATTATAGTGACCATTTTTATGAAGTGAATTTGATTGACACACAAAATCATTTCCTTTTAAAAAAAGCAAATTTTTTTTAATCAATCAACCCCATATTTGTAAAACACTTAAAAAAAATTTTTAACTGTTCTTATTAAAAAAACTAATTTTTTTTTAATTCCGCTCCAGTAACGCTTTAATTTTTTTTTTTTTCAAAATCTGTCAGATCAAGTTGACATAATTACTGTTACAATTTACAATATATATAATATAATTTTCAAAAATAGTTTATATAATTTTTAAAAATGGATAAAAATTTCAAAGCTGTATAATGTTGAAATACATATTTCTATAGTTTAATCACAAGCATGGGTTCAAATCCCGTGGGTGATAAAAAATTGTCTCTTCTACCAAACTATTAGGTAGAGTAAGATATACTAGTATAGTACTACACACTAGACTAATAAACTATTTTGGAAAAATAAGGACTATGGAAAGTGAAGCACAATTTCAAAGCTACAATATTTGAGCCCCAAAGGGAGTGAAAAGGATAAATGATAACTCTCTGAAAGAACTGCAAATCGATTCTGGATCCATCTGTGAAATGTTTTGATTGTGGCCAAATTCTACATACACTCTACTTCCATACGTTATTTTAGGTATATCTGTATAATAATTAATTAGATAAGTATATTTTCCAATTTTCTTTTATTTTACATTAGGGTTAATTACACTGCTCAAACCCTCAAAAATTTATTCGAAGAAATATTTATCCAACATAAAATTTTATGTTTTGAAATTTAATGGAAAATAGAATAATGATTTTTTTTGTTTTGTTTTTGTTTTACCTGCAGCTGACATGGATGATCCAGATGATGAATTACCACTAGTACCATCTGTTGTTGTTGTTGTTTTATTAGTTAGTGGTGCAGTTGTTGATTCTGATGTTTTTGGTGTTGTTACATTTTCTATACTCTTTGATGTTGTAGCTAATGTTGTTGGTTTTATTGTTGTTGCTTTTGTTGTTACTTCTGCTTTGGCTGTTGTTGTTGTAGTTGTTGTTGATGTTGTTGTCGTTGTGGATTTAATTGTTGGTGTTGGAATTACAGTTTTATCATCTGATGTTGGTACACCCAAAAATGGGCATATATCTGGTACATTTTGGTTTATTACTAAAGAACAATTATTACCCTGCAAAAAAAAAAAAAGAAAAAAAATTATATCAATTATATTCAATTTATCATTTTAAATTGTAATAAAGTTAGTATAAAAAATAAACAACGTAATTAAACTTCATTTTATTTGATTTATAAGTGAGCATAACTGCCAGGTTAAATTTTTTTAGAATTGTTCCACAGCGGATGTGGGTGATCTTCTAAATAAGGTATTAAATACTATACACTCTGTAATAGCTTATAAGCTCACTTGAGAGGAACTAATAAATAAATAAATAAATTAAAAAATAATTGCATATCTCTAGGTGGTAGTCCAGGTGACTGCTTCACGTTGTACATAAATTAAAGATAAGTTTGTATTTTCAAATTCTACTGAAATTAAGCTTCCACTTTATCGCATTAACAGTATAAACAAAATTTATTTAATTCGTTTATAAAACAGCAGCCAAGATTTTTCTTTTCATTTCAAATAGAATATAAAATAATTGAATACAATGTGCGCTCAAAACAGATTATTATTGATTAATAGTTTCATGTACAGTAAAAAACTATACAGTCAATAGGGATTTACATAAACAAATACTGCAAAAACGAAATATGGCAGAAAATTTTTTTTTGACAGATCTATTAAAATTGCATTTTGAAGTTATAAATATAAACAGCAGCACAACTGATTATCATGCTCTATCTACTACAACCTCGCAGTTTTCCTGCTAAGTTAAAAATGTTCATACCTACATAAATTAGCATTTTCGTTGTATACGATTATCCTTAATTATTTTCTGAATAAGTCTTAGATCTTGTAGGTCCGAACGCAATATTATACTTCGTTGATTTTAATTACGAGAGAATTGAAATCGACAAAGACGCATACATCCCAATTTGAAGATTTTCATAATCGTAATACCATCCGTCTGCTCTATACGGTACTTTTAGTGAAAATGTCTCAATTTGATTTGTTTTAACTATACGTCCATGTATTTATCCAACTCATATGCGTATATTCAACGTTGTTTCTTCTTTTTCAAATACTTTTTTCAAATACACGTAGAAGGGTGGGACATTTTTCTTTTGCAAATTTTTTTTTGCTTTAGGTAAGTAACTTAGACCATCACAAATATACTGAAAAATTCCGCCTTAGTGTTCCGAAATATTTATTAATTTCAAACTTTAATTATTCAAATAAACTTAAGTATACCAGTTTGCAAAACTACCATATTTCACTATTTACAACACATATTATTATTTAAGACCACATTTCCTTTGTCCTATTCTCCAATTTAAATGACAAATTCAAAATTAAATTGGAGAATATTTAAATAAGAATAAATTTAAAAAAAAAAAATATGTTTGATTGAAACAAAACAAAAAAACAGCATAAAATAAAATATAATAAAAATTTTAATCCTTTTTAATTACGTTTTCTTTTTGCTTCAACAAATAAAAATTTTTATTTTAGTTTTTCTTTTTTGTACTATTTTTTGTAAATAATCTTCTTAATCCTTCAAACATAAATGAAAAAAAAAAAAATATTTTATTTATTTTTTTTTTTTTTGTTCTTATTTTTCATCAAATAAAAAAATTAACTTTATCTATTACAAAGGATTTATTTTATGTAACAATAGAAATTGTTATAATCATTATTTAATCGTTAAATTATTTTTAATCTTTTTTTCGTTTATTATTTCACTCATACATTCATACATTTTATAATAGTCATAAAGAATTTTTTATTATTTAATTTGGAATTCATCATGTTACATATTGAAATTAAAAAGTAAAAATTAATTAAAAAAAAAACATGATGTTAAGTTGAGATTTTGTTTACTTAATTAATTATTTATTATCGTAATTATTTTACGATCAAAGAAAATCAGTTTTTTCAATCTTTATTTCTGGAAAACGAAATGTTTCATTTTGCAAAATTCAATTTACTTAAAAAAAAATTTTTAAATAATATTTACAGCAATAAGGTTTAGGGGTTGTTTCGTTCATTACAACACTACTTGAACGCATCAGTATGTATTTGTACTGTTAGACTACCTATACAACTCCTGATTTGTGCTTTGATTGATTTTATAATTTATTTCTAGATGTTATTAATACATCTGTGAGTTATAAAAATCGACCAAAATCTTAAAGTAAAATCTTTTTAAATAATATCTATAGAATTAAAGTTAATGGAAGAAAACCTGTTCGTGCTAGTTTTATCATCACAATACTAAAATTTTCTTATCGTTTCAATAATTTGATAAATAGTATAGTCTGATGAGTGCTCATGTGTTTTTTTTGTTTTGCAAAAAAATCATTATATTTAATCTGTAAATTGATAAAAATACGGTACGAATATCTGGACCATTTCACAACAGATTTTAATTACTATTCTTTTTTAAATAAGTGAACGCAAGCTCATTAGCAATCAAAGAAGAACTGCCTCCCCTTAAGCAGTTCAATGTTAAATAAGAGGAGACGCAGTTGCCCATCCCTACACAATAGAAATACATAGATATAGATATCATACGATACATATAGGTTGCGAAAATTCGCTCATAGTCCGTATTTCACGAATGTGGAATCATATCATATTCCAAAAACAACAACAGTATAAAACTTGAATTCAAGAAAAATTCATTCTGCAAATTATTATCAATTCTTTCAATAACTTTCTTCTTTCTTTGTATTCTGTTTTACCCTATCCAAGCTGTACCTAAGTACTCAAGGTTACATCCTGACGCTTGGTTGCATAGAAAAATAAAATAAGAATGATAATAAATATTTAAAAGGAGACGTAGCAAGGCTATTTATTTTTAAAAAATTTTTTCATTTTCAATTGAAAATTTCAATTTTAAATTTCACGCCATGTATAAGTCATCTTAACATACAAAAATTTTACTTTATGAAATTGTCGTAACCCATCGCCAAAATTAAATTTTAATTTCAATTTTTTTTTTAAATTATTGCGTATGCGGTTGTTGTCTTGGATAAATAACTGAAAATAAAAAACAAATTTAGTATGTACCAAGGATAAAATTGAAATGATGGGAAACAATTAATAATGACATAACATAATGAACAGTGAGTGAATAGAAAACGTAGTGAATAATGAGTACGTTTTTGTTTTATCAAGATTCGAATTTCGAGAAGCGGACGAATACTAGTAATTTGAAATTTTAAATTTAAAGTGAAAAATATTGATATTTAATATTTGATATTTTTGTTTTTTCAATATTTAACATTGGCGTTTTTTTAGATTTTTCAAAATTTGAATTTTTCGATTTCAGCTCTTTAATTTCAGTTTAATATTAAAGAGAGTTAAAAAAAAAAAACAAATTTAAATATAATGTTTTTGTAAAGTTTCCTTATCAATTTCGTAAATATACAGAACCAAATTAAAATGTAAAAAAAATAAATAATTAAATACTACAGTTGTGTAGATGTCACCGTGCACAACAAATCTACGACAGAATAGAAAATGGTAAGAAGCAAATATCTTAGTTGTACAAAATTATGCTCTTGTCAGATTTATTAAATATGTATGAATCCGATTTTAACATTTGAAATTATAATAAATTAATTTATTGAAATAAATAAATAAATTAATAACAATGTATTACAATAAACATAAAATTTTGTATAACATAACATTCAGAGCATATTACCACCAAAATATCTCTTTTACTATAGTAGATTGTGCATCGTAAAAAAATAGACATTTTCATATTTGAATTTGCTTAAGCCCATGTTTATTCGAGGCCGAAATCTACCGCAGATTTGCTGCAAAAATCTACCTTCATGTTAATGCGTTAAAAAAATGGTAGATTTTTGCCATTGTTGCTGTCAGATTATTGAAATATTAAGATGGCCGAAAATGAAATTATTGGCAAACAAATAAATAAACAAATTTTCATTATTATTTTAATGTCAATCCAACAATATTATTTGTATAATTTATTTTTTATTTTATTTTATTAATATTCGATCGCAAAATTACATTGTCAACAATAATAATTTCCTTACACTTTGTGTAAAAAAATAATAAAAACATTTTGATACTGACATAATGTAAATAAAAAAAAAATCAAACTTCAAAAATGTACCAGAAATTTTAAGTTTTTGGTAGACTTGCTTATTCTTTACCGAAATTACCCCCCTCACCAATAAATTTTGGTGGATTTTTAACACTTTTCTACCCGTATGAACATGCAAAAAAGAAATGGAAAATAAAGAAAATTTTCTGTATAATAAAAAACCCAAGATATTCCATAATTTGGTCTTCTCTATATAATAGATACACTCAGAAAAAACTATTAATAAATATATTTTGTATGTACTGTGTAAAGAAAAATTTGAGCCCACATTTAAAATAAAAACGAAGACAATAATAATTGTCGTTGACATTTTAATTATTAAAAAATTATTTTTTTTCCGTTAAAAATTAAAACAAGTGAAAATTTTATTTTAAAATTTCAAAGGTTGAACAAAACAAATGACACCACCACAAAATTTTTACTGCATTAAAATTTTCTCATAAATTAAAAAGTAAATGTCATGATTATTTTTAATTATATCCTCTACTGCGTTTATACCAAAGCTCTACTTACAATAACAATAACAATAATAATAATAACAATAATGTACCATATAAGACAGAAGTGTTTCAGAAGTACAACACACGTAACTAGAAATGCAACCAAAAGTGTTTTTATTTTTTTTTTTTTTTTATTATTTTCGAATTTGAATAGCATTCCCATTATGCATTCCATTATGGATTCTTTAATATTTTCTTTTCTGTTTCCTTTTAGATCCTCTTAAAAAAAAAATTCTATTGTAACTTTATATTTTATTTATTCTCTTTTTCTTTTTCACTCAGTTCAGTTTGTTTTGTCTCTTTTATACTTATATCTCATTTTAGTATAGGACATTTCTGTTTTGTTTACTTTAATGTTCTATTCAACCGACAACAACACAACCAACCAGCGTCATAATTATAATTTTTTTTTTTGTATTTTCTTATGTATAGGCAACGAATATATACTCTACTCGTATAAAAATGGGTAAAGTTCTTCTTAAAAAGTGTGAACGCCAAATAGGTGAAACCGCAATGAACCTAAAGTGTTGATACAATGCAAGTAGGATTTCTGTATATGCTGCACATTTTATATTTTAATATAAATGTATTTTTGTTTTTATTTTCCTTTTTTAATTCATACCATAAAATAGTCTTTTGTTGTTTTTGAAGACAGTTGAATTGCTTTTATATGAAAAATACTCTCTAATGTTATGAACAAAAATTCTGTTTGGCTTTTATAATAATACCTACGAAGAATAATTAGCAAAATTTATGAGTTCATATGCCTATAGGTAATATGAATGTGTGAATATCTGTGTAGTCTGCAATATTTAAAAAAAAAAAATTTATTTCTTTTAAGGACATATTATATATCTGTATCCTTGAGTATAATATGATGTGGTGTTTTATGAGGTTTTTAAAAAGTTCTTATAATATTCAGTAATTATATGCAAGGGACCTCTTAACTGACAAATATTAATTTTTTTTTGTTTTTGTATACATTATAACATTTTAAAGGAATTAAGAAGTTATTTTGAGAATTGATTGAGCCTAGATATTTACATATAGATAGATAGGTAGAAAAGTTGAAGTGAGTATTAATGTATTGTTCTAAAAAACAAATTACGATGGGACTTACTCTAATAATCGGTTCTATGTAATTGGTTGGTGTTTAGGAGATTAAAGGTATTCTAGAGTCATAATGCAAGTTGAAGTAAAAAAAAATATTTCATTAGGTTCAGAAATTATTTGTTAACGCATAGCCGAAAAATAACTTACAAAATTTGAATCAGTTGGGTTTTCAGAATCTAACAAATTTATTAAAATCAAAAATCATCAATTTATATCGTAGATTCAATAAAAGAATAATTATATATTTTATTATAACTATTTACTATAACTATTATTACATTAGTTTAAAAAATATCTTTCATTAAAATACATATTTTTTTTTTATTTGCTAGTATATGAAAATTTTGATAGCAATTTACTTAATCAGTGCTTGTGATTTAATATAGTTATATAATATTAAGTGTAAATTATAGCAAAACAGTCGAATTATATATTTTCCACTTTATATTTTTTTTCAAACCAATATCGCATTTGAATACTAAACCTGTTATTGTATACATATTGAATACTGAACATTCAAGTTATATCATTGTACAGATATTGGTTCAACACAGTTCGATTAATTTATTGTAAAAGCCATGTTTACAAATTTAATAAACAAAATATGTAAAAAGCTTGAAAATATCCTAAAACAACGAAAAAGATTATGCACAAAAATAAAGGACTTTAAATTTAAAAAAAAAATTATTTCACTTTCTTTTCAATTTAATTATGTATACCAAATTTATCAGGTGGGTTATAAAATCCGAATAGAAACAAGGATTCCACTATAAATTTATAATCTACAGAAATTCAAAACAAATATTTACGGTTTTTTAATTACACTATACTTTCTTTTAGTTCAAATTTCTTCTTTCTTCTTTTGCCTATCTTAGACAAACAACGGCACATAATTATTAAAGATCCTATGTCCCATGTCAGTATTTAATGTTATAATGTTTATGCATAAAACAAATATTTACCGAAAATTAAAAGTACTTTTGACAATTTTTGAACTTGAAAAATTGTCTTATAAAATTAGTGTCGATCATTCACATCATTATCATTGTCTTGATGTAACCTCATCCGGGAGGCATAAGGGTCGATCATTACATTACGAAAACATAAAAAACAAAAATAAAGAAAGTAATTTAATTTTCTGTTTCATTTACCTTTTCTTACGACCTTTTCTCTCGTCGAAAAAACTTAAAAGAATTCTTTAAAAAAAAATTTAATTATAATTATAATCCAATGATCATAAGAATAAATATTTATTTGACTTTATATTAATTAATTCAGTCTGTAGATATCCTATCACTCTTCTGTTTGCTATTTCACTCACAATGTTATAAATTACGTGTAATCGATGTCAGTAAATTTCTGAATTTATTATAACACTTCTGCCATAAAATAAAATATTTATTTCAATAATATAAAAAAAAAAAACAGTAAAAATAAAATCTATTAAGAGTGAGAAATTTGGTTTTTTTTTATTTCTGAAAATGTTACATCCTATCATCAACAATATTTATTTTTTTTTTTTTACATAATATTGCAATATTCATCAAAATTTGTTATTTCACTTCCTGAGCATCAATATATTTCACTCATATCTCTCTCTCTCTCTCAACCTCAAACATGAATGATTAAGAATCCATTTTGTTGTTTTTTGTGTGCTTTTTTCAACTTTATTTATTTTCGACCCATTCATTATAATATATTGGTGTTCATTATTTGTGTGTACTCAACTTTAAAATCAACAAAAGCAACAACAATAAAAGAAAAACAAATTTTTCTTTTTTCAAAATTATTTTCTTTTACATTAATGTGTGTATGTATGTATGTTTTTTTTTTTGCTTATATCCTTGTGTTTCTCTGATGATATTATTTTTCAATTGTTATCCTTAAGCATTTTCGCGTAATTAAATGTAGTCAGAAATAAAATGTCATTGCAGCAGCAATTATCTCGATCAAATGAAGCGTTAATTAAATAAACATAAATTTCACGGCTACATTTTATATATTGTACATACATATATGTACATTGGTTATTGTTGTTATTGTTACTTCTGGTGGCATTGTAATTACAGTTACATTATTTTAATAATGGTTAAAAATGTAAAAAAAAAAAAAATAATAATATTTTTACTTTATTCAAATAACCATTGCCTATAATTTTAATATGGTATGATATTTACAAAGCTGTCAGTTAATGAATTTTCAATGTAAGTAGTTGAATAATTGTACTGGGTAGGTTTTTTTGTTGTTAATATATTTTTTTTTTCTTTTAATTAATTCTATTGTTTGCAATTTTAAAATGTTGCGAATTTTTTGCCAAACTGAATTTGAAAATTAAAGTAAATTAATTTGAAGTGAGAAAATGTTGTGTGAAATTCATTAAAATAGTAATAAATTATGAAAATAATATTTGTACGTGACAAATAAGCTCAAAGACAAATAATTAATGAATAATAAGAATTATAGGAACTATTTATTCAGCATTTAACACTTTAGCATTTCTTACAACTATAATAGTTATATAAAAAACAAAAAATTCTTCACAGGAAATATCTAATGGCTTTTAACATTTACACAAAATTGCATAGGTATTGGTAGCTAATTTGTTATCTGTGGCAATAATATATAATCGCTTAAGTTGACATAAAGCCAAAAATGAAATATCATTACCACCGCATTCTACGCACAAAAATCTATCTTTCACAAAAATCCCGAAATTTTTATGAATTTTCAAAGTTGAAAAAATTGCATTAATTTATTTGTCTAAAACAACTAGATTGTATATTACACATAATATAATAACTGAGACTAACTTATGTCGTTACAATATAATAAATTATTATCTACAATGTCAAATATTGTACAGAAAAATATAACAGTAGATTTAGCGGTTATATTAATCTTTGTGCCTGATGTACCCCTTTTCTAAAAAAAATTTACTTAAGCGACTATATCCAAATTTATTTTGTGATTTTATTTTATTTGAAAATGAATAAGCGTTTACAATTTCATTATAGCATATATGTTAATTTTCAACTATAATTTATAAATATTACTTATTCAACTAAATATATTTAAAACTTTAAGTTCAATAAAAATTACGAACATACGCTGGACTTTTTATGTCTTCCTAATTTTTTCAAAGAGTAATAATTGTAAAGTAATAATTTCAAAATGGTCATACTGAAAAGTTTTGAATTTTGACTTAAGCGGTTAAATGTTATTGCCAAGAAATATTTAAATATTGAATGAACAAAAATATTGGCTGTTTTTTTTGGAATTGAGTTTAAATTTTTGGTTTAAAACCCAAATTATCAATCCCCGTCTCAAATTTTAAAATAAAACTGATAAAACTACTATAATTTGAGATAATTGATATATTTTACATTACTGATCCAACAAGCGTGGTCTGTGATCAAATGAAAATATACAATAACTATAAAGCTTAATCCAAATTCAAATCCAAAAACAAGGATGGAATTGGAATTTTTATTATTGTATTATTATTATTATTATTTTTTATTAAATATAATTTAAATTACACACAATAGTTATTTACAAGCAAAGATAGCTGCCAGAGCTATCGGCTTTTATTCATCGGTTTATTTATTCATTATTATTTTATTTACTAGTTATTATTCTAAATTCAAAGCCGATTCGGATTTGTTAAAAAAGTGAAGCAAAATACATTAAAATTTTTTTTAAACGTTTTAAAGTCATTATAGTTGATTCTCTTATATTAAAACTAAAATATATGTATATGAGGTAAGAAGAACCACTATCAAATTATTAACTCAACAGCTGAAATTATGATCAGACAACATTAAAAATCATAATCAATTCATTAAATCAAAATATTATCTACTTTTTGATATGAGGATAAAATTATTATATTAAAATCGAATATCGAAGAAAGGGATAGAAAAAATAATTATGATCGATCTGACATCATCCACATTGAATTATCAGAAAAAAGTCAGTAGACAGAATCCCAGAAACAAAGAAAAACCCACAAAGTTCAAAATACGAAATTACGAAATTCAAAATTTCAAAATTTCAAAAATTTAAAATATTAAATAACAAAATATCAATTTCAAAAATGCTAAAATTCAGATGACTATTAAAACCGTGATAACACTTTTTTCAGCAAAATTATCCCTTTATTGCATATATTTTACTTTTCAGACGAAATAATGTAATAATCAAACAATTCATTTTTTCTGGCACTGCAACCCTGCGTATAGTTTTATTTAATTATACATCAGTTTCGAATATATTGAAATCCCTTGTGCCTCGACCTTTTTCTATTGATGTTTTTTGTTGTTGTTTTTTTTTGTAATTTATTTTATTCCAATGACAAACTAGTACTAGACCAGGTCGAAAAATCCATAAAGAACTTCCCTTTTATCGGGAATAGAACATGTGACCTGTATGTGTTCAAAGACATGAGCACTCAGTTTGTGATAAATGTTTACGATATAATTTTACGATATATTTTTACGATATAATTTTACACCTTTTTTACGATATAATTTTTTATATTAGTTATAAGTTTTCTATATTATATAAGTTTTTCTAAAACTTTTTATTTTGAACTTTAAATTTGAAATTTTAGCTTTTCGAAATTTCGACACTATACCCTACATAACCAATTGAATTGAACTGTCAGCACTGTTAATAGAATAAGATTATAAAATAGCTAAATTTATTAACTTTTTAGAAGTTTTTAAAATCAATCTTATAAAGACTTTATTAGAAAACCAAACAATGAAATAACAACAAGGGGACTAGTGAAATTATATTTTACTCAAATTTTTGCAAATCGATTAAAAACTGAGATAATTTCATTCTTTTATGACCATCATAAATTTTTATTATTATTGAAGAAATTTCACAACTTGGAAAACAGAGTTGCCAACTTTTTAATTGACAATTACGATTTAATTTAAACGGTTACATTTTGCTCTTCATACATATAAAACTAATATTCTCATATGGTCTCATATCTAATATAAATTTTATTTCCTAAACTAAATTTTGGACAAGGTGGTAGATAAAAATTTAGTTATATAGAAAAAAAGAATATATAAAAATAATGACGGTTTATTTTATACATTTTCTTCTTTAAACACCAGATCATCGAAATTGATATTATATTTCAGGTCTATTACTATTTTTAAATTAAATAAGTTGGCAATATCTACATTTTGTTTCTTTTTTTCTTTTATTAAATTTTCTTTGGTTTTTCTTTTTTGTTTTTTCCATCTCTCTCATTTTCTTCTTTGGTAACTTATCTTAAATTTAGTTATCACTTCGAAATCTATGTGGGATATCATCACATAATAATTTTATATTTTGTACTAAACAAAGAAATTTATTTGCTTTCTGCGCATAATATGATTGTTTTTATTTATTTTTTTTTTTTTTTGTTTTTTTTATATTATTTTTTTTTTAATATTTATTCTCGCAACATCAACATGATATTATTGAATCCTTTTATGTCCTTAAATGCTATTATTATGATTCATGATCATTGTATTATTTGAAGTTGAGTCTCTTATATTGATGTTGGGTAGTTTGGATATTATCGTATAGTTGGTGCGGTTTTAAGTTCATCTGCATAATTTTTTTTAGTACTTTTTTCCGCTTTGTTAATTTTTTTTTAATGTTTGTTCATTTCTTATGTTTTGTAGCCCCAAAAATTTTTTTTAATGTTTTTTATTTTTATTATTTTCTTTTGGCAACATGGATTTAGTAATGTATGTGTGTTATAAATTAATATAGGCAAATAATAGGTTACATATTATATTGATGTATGTATATAGAAAAGTGACTGAAGAAGAATACTGTATATTATATATATATATATATATATATACATAGTGCAGACATACTGTGTTAAAATATTCCTAAAAAATGACATTTCTCTTGGACACCAATTTTATTATTTACAAATACAACAGATTTCGATATTAATATAAACATATGTATATATACATATATATTTTAAATTTATGTACAATTTTTAGCCACAACTTCTATTTCTAAAATGGAAAACTAATGGTTAGATTGGCTGCTTTTTTACTATAGCGTTCACTTTTTTGTTTTTTAATGGTTGGACATAAATTTTTCAACTAAATGAAATTTATTAACATTGTTGAAAAGAATTACAAACATACATTCATTTAATATATCTATAGATCTGTGTATACACAATGGTTCGTCTGTTTGCTAACTATTTAAATATATATGTATATACTTATGTATTTTTTATGTTACAACTTTATATTATGGATTACCATTCTAAATGTTCTGTATTATATTTTTAAGAGGACACTCTCAGAAAAAACTAAAACTCATTGGAAAAAAAATTGGTGCTTGAGTTCGAAATTTATTTGTTGTTTTCATATTCATATATTCAATTCTTGTAACCTGACTGAATATGCAAAATACTCGCATTTTTAAATTTACTAAACTTTTTACTAAATTTAGTAAAAATAAAACAAATATTTCTTCTAATTTAGTTGGACGTCAAATTTTATGATCAGTACATATTACGAATGTGAATTAATTTCCGATAGCCATCATAGTTTGTTTTGACCTTTTGACACAACGAACATATTTCAAAAGCTCACTCAGTACGATTTAATAACTACTAAGTCAATTTACTCAATATTGTACTTTATTATGGGATTTTTAATTAATAATGTACATGGGGCCATTCTCAATAAGTCTAACTTCATAATTAGTATGCTGATATCATCCGCATTCCACATCAACATCAATTGCTTGAAAAGTTTGTTTTACTTACACCTAAGGCAGCAAATAAGATTCAAATATCTAATAACAACCACTAGCCACAAATAAGAATTGATTTAGAAATTACAAAAGATTAAATTCACATTACAAATTTACATTAAAAACAAAAAATTGATTAGATTAAAACTGATACAAAAAAAACTAGTTTCTGTAACCCCTAATAATAAAGTAAAATTTGTATCTTTACATTTTATTGAATAACACAACGTTATATATACTTCAAGCTATAATTTTATACATTTTCTTGGTACATATAAGTGTAAACATCAAACCAGACTTTGACCATACAAAATTTAAACTCTCTGCCTTACAAATTAATGTGAAATGTAATATTTATTATCAAAATTTCTAAACTGATATTTAACTGAACGCTTTAAGGACACTCGTCTCTAAACAAGTAACATTCTAAGTTAATAATTTTCATTGTCCTATTTTAAATTCTTTCTTTACAATATTCACATATCAATTCATTCCTTTTGCATACTCCATAAATTTTTGGATGCCCATCTAAACTATAATAGACTTGACAATGGATTATAAATAAGAACAAACCATTTCATGGGGTGATTTAAATTCCTTAACACATACATATGTACATTCAAATGACAAAAATATTACAGTTATATTTTCTATCTATATATACAACTGTATATTAGAAAAATGAAAATAATATTTAGGAAGGACCCAGCATTTTAGAATTTTTTTTTTGTCTCTTTTTTATTGATATAGAGTTTCGTTTATGTCTGGTTATTGAATTAATGAATTTTCGGAAGTCGTTCATTTAAAGGATATTTTATTAAATTATCCTTGAATAAAATAGAAAAATGACAATATAGTCCTAGTCCTTTTTATCCTTATTTTAGTTCTATTGTTTTTTCTGTTTTTTTTTGAATAAATAATGATCTAATAAAGATAAGAGGAATTGAAAAAATAAAAATGATTTGACATTTTTTTGTTTTGTTTTTGTTTTTATTTCTAGGTCTATTTAAAAAATTATATGGACATTGTAAAAATTCACGGTAGAATATTGTAAGATGAATTTAAAAGAAAATAAAAGGTTCCATCAAATCATTTAAAGTGGTAATAGTAAAGGGAGAATGAAGAAGAAATAAATTATTAATCTAAATTAAATAAACAAAAAATAATAATAATAATAAAACCAATCGTAATTAAGGATTAAAATAAAAACCAAAAAATTTAAATTGATTGCAAATGGTTAGAATTTGTTCTATTATACTAGAAATCTTATTGAATTTAAACTTCTTCAAAGCTAGGATTTGATAAAAATTAAATTAACAAATGGTTTTTATATAAATCGTGAATCCACCTTTTTATCTAGACATTTATATAGATTATGGGGAATTTATAAATCCCCATTTGACAGTGTCATTATGTCAAATCTATATATGCAATTAGATAATCTATACAGAAAACAATATACAGTTATATAGACTTATAATTATGATGGTATACCTCGTAACCAAGATGTAGGTAGTGGATTCTCACCATTATTTAGATTACTTTAAATATAAAAATCAGGTTCAGGTAGAATTAAGATCATAAATACTAGCATAAGGGTTATTACGTAATTAATTATAGACTAGTTTAAATTTAAAAAATAATAATTATACAAAAAAAAAAAAAAAAAAAAAAAAAAAACATTGTAGATATTGTAGATTAGGTAGCACTGTTAAGGAATTACTATTGTCAATAAGGATTCAAATTATATAAATATATGTAAGTATTAGTGTAAATATTAATTAGTCGCAAGCACTGATGAAGGAAGTAAGTTGCTTCCGAAATATCGATATTTGAACAATACAAATGATTAGTGAAAGGAAACTCGACTTTTCTGATTATCAAAAACAATAAATAGTTTACTAACACACTTAAAGTTAAATAACATCCTTTAAAATGCTCTAGTTATTTTACACGGGTTCTATCTTTTGTTTTTTTTTTTTGTTTTTTTTAATATTCATTTATTTAGTATTAAATACTATTTAATTATAATTCAAAAATTTTAAATTAAAGCTTATGTTTAAATTCGGTAAAAAAAAAAAAAAAATGAAAATGAATTTGAAAATTTATTTAAGAAAAAATGAGCAAAATAATTACATCGGAAATTTTACGTTTGAGCTGACAAAATATATTGTGTAACTTTAAATTTGAATTTATTGTAGTTCCTTTCCAGTTTCAGATCTGTGGGTAATTCATTAAACATCTTTAGACCACCATACATTAATTGATTATTCGCAATTTCACTTCTAAAGAAATCTAGTCTGAAGTTGAATATATTTCTTAATCTATAATGCTGAACATCTTGAACATATATGAGTTTGGAACTAAGATAATTCGGTACCAATCTATTTTTCATCTTAAATACAAAAAGTAGTACATGTAGACGAAGTCTTTGCCTTATGTTGAGCCATTTTAACGTTTTTAGCATAAAATCAATTGAGGTATACCTATTGCATTTGAGTATGGTTCTCATTCCCCGGTTTTGTAGTTTTTGTAATCTTTCTATTATTTCATTATTTACAAATGCTGTAATAGTTGCACAATACTCAAAATGGGGCTTAATCATGGTACTGAAGATCCTTATAGTACTTATAGTAGACAACTTATTTCTTATTCGACTTAAAAACCCAAGTTTTTTTGAAATTTTCTTGCACATAAATTCGCCGTGTTCTTTGAAATTTAATTTATTGTCTATTACTAGACCCAAATATTTGATATGCTCAACTATTTCAATAATATTTTGATCAATTATGATATCATAATTACATTCACCATTTATAACCATGGCTTTAGTTTTGGTAATGTTAAGGCTCAGTTTGTTGTTTTTGAACCATTCAGCTAATTTTTTAAGGTCCGAGTTGATTTTCCGAACACATTCTTCTACAGAATCATCCATTACAAAGATTAACGTATCATCTGCAAACAAGGATATTTGCACAAAATCTACAACCTTCTCAATATCATTTATGTATAACAAAAAAAGTAAAACACCCAGCACTGAACCTTGTGGTACCCCAATTGAAATATCTTTATAGTTTGAGAACTGATTGTTGACCTTAGTTCTTTGATATCTGTTTTGAGCAAATATGATTGAAACCACTTATTTTCATTTCCCCTTATGCCATAACTTTCCATTTTTTGTAATAAAATTTGGTGATCGACTGTTTCAAATGCTCGTCTTAGGTCAAGAAATACCGCAACTACTACTTTTTTATCATTTTTTGCTAATTTCCAGTTTGATATGACTAAATTTAATGATGACTCACAACTATTTTTTTTCCGAAAACCAGATAGATTTTCTGATATTAGATTATTTTTTTCCAAATAATCTTCTAGCTGTTTGTTGACTGATTTCTCAATAATTTTAGCTTCAGTTAGAATCATATTTATTGGTCGGAATTCATTGCATTTAATTGTGCCTTTTACCTTTGGAACTGGTATGACTGTTGATTTTTTCCATTTATCAGGGAAAACTGCGGTTTCTAACAATTGATTTATTAAATCGATTAGATACGGCCCAACTAAATCAAGATTATCTAAAAATACTTTTTTATTAACTAAATTTATGTCTTTTTTATTGTTCATGGATTTTATGATAGTTTTGAGTTCATGAATATTAATATTTTTAAAATTAAATCTTGTGCTAGAATATTCAATTAAATTATGAAATTGGCTTTGAGGTATGCTTTCGTTAATTTCTATAATGCTTTTAATAAAATATTCATTAAATTTGTTGGCGGTTTTTCTTTCATCATCTATTATTTCATGGTCAAAAAAGATTTGCTTGATATTATTGTGTTTGTTGGTTTTTAAAACATGCGACTTTATGACATTCCACATACTTTTCTGGTCAAAAGCACTTTCTACCTTGTATTTTAAATAATTGTTTTTCCCTTCTTTAAGACGATTACTATATTGGTTTCTTAGTTCTTTATATTGTTGCCACTCAATTTGAGTATTTGTCCATAACGCCTTTTTGTATTGCAGAACTTTAGCTTTTTTTAAAGTATGTAGTTCCTCAGAAAACCATCCACTAATATCATTGCCTTTAATATTCTGTTCTGTAATAAACTATTTAAACTGTCACTAAATATATCAGCCTTTTGGTTACATGAACAATAAAATGTTGTTAATAATTGACTATTAAGAATGTGGTTTCTCACAGATTCTTTGTTATATTTGAGAATTTTATTTGTTCTACATTTTACTCCTATATTTGGTAGATTATCGATACGAATGTGAATGGTTTCATGGTCACTAATTTTTAGGTCGTGATCTATTTTTGCAAAAATTTTATTTGTTGTTTTATTAATAATTACATAATCTATGAATGTTCTACTATTAACTGTTATTCGGGTTGACTCAGTAACAATTTGTTTATACCCAGCATCATTGATTATTTGCGCTATTTTTGATTTATTTGTACTAAATTTAAACCAATCTATATTAAAGTCTCCAGTAATAATAACATCATCAACTACTTCGCTTAAGTCATCCATCATTTTTTCAAAGTCTACAGAGAATTCATTAAAGGTATATGACTGATTTGGAGACTTATACAGTACTGCAAGCAAAAAAGATAATTTTTTATAACGTACTCTTATGATTAGGTACCATAGATTCAAACTAATTTCTTTACTATTAATGATGGTACAAGACCATTTGTCTTTAACATAGATTAATACTCCCCCAGTATGCCGTGAAATTGTATTAACTCTGAAGATATTATAACCATTTATTTGAACCAAACTGTCATCATCATTATCAGTAAGATGAGTTTCAGAAAGACAAACAAAGTCAAATTTTTTTGATGAGAGTGTTTGTTCAAGTTCATCATAATTATTAATTACACCTTGTATATTTAAATATAAGCAATTCAACTCTTGATTTTCATGATTATTAAAAAAAGTTGACTGCTAATACAACTTCTTTTTTTCAGCTTCAACTTTTTTCATAAAAACACTACAATGGCTATCAAATGCACTATGACTCGTATCAATGTTTAGGTTTTGTTCTCTATTAATTCTAATACAATTACAACATTTCCTTTGATTATTTGCACAATTATGTTGTTCATTGTCATTAATATCTTCAGCACAGTATGCGCATGTGCTTTTTTCTTTATTACAATTGATGCGACTGTGACCAAATCCAAGACACTTAGTACATCTTCTAACATATGTTCCATCAACAACTTTACACATATCAAATCCAACCTTGACTTTACCAATTTTAATTATTATATTATAGAGAACCACATCAAGTTCAATTACAGCTACATATGGATTATATTTAAGTCTTCTTTTAAAAATAGCTTTAACATTTAAATCGCTATCCGCCAAAGATTCGTTTTGGTGTCTAATTTTATTTATTAGGTCGATTTCATTAATTTCCTCAGAAATTCCTAGTACTCGTATTCGAGGTTTTCTTTTACCAACTTCTTCCATTTCATAGTTATCTTTGCATTTCATAGTTATCTTTGCATCTCATGCCTGTATTTCATTTGATTGTGTGTCATTTGCCTGTATTTATATGTACAATTTTTGCGTTGGCCACGAAATTCCAAATAGCAAATACAAAACCCCGAAATACCAAAATTCCAAATCCCAAAATACCAAAATTCCAAAATCTGACTTAATCCATTTATTTTTTGGAATTCAATCTTTTTGATTGTATCCAACTGCGGCTATGTATACTTTGAATTTGAATCCAAATCTAAAATCTCTGCTAACTCAGATTCTCACATATGTATATGTATATTATTTATCATATTCCTTATCCAGTATATCTAGTTAAATTAAATACAGACAAGTGAAATACAGGCAAATAACATTCAGGTAAATAAAATTCAGGCAAATTGCATGAAATACAGGCAAATGATAGATATCAAAGGTAATTGAAATACACGCATACGACACGCTTCCATTTTACCCTACCTTCTTGGTAATTTACTCTTCATAATTTCTACTAATGATATATAGTCCCTTCTGTCAAACATTCTGTAATTTCTTAAAAAACATTAACTCAACTCGATTCACATCTGTTTTAGTAAGACTTAAAACCTTTCCAAATTTGTTCAATTATAACAACACTTTCTTTAGTAACTATGCTCATGTAAGACAAGCCAAAATATAAGGTAATAAACTACCGATTTTAAAAAAAAATCAATTTATCCATGTAGTATTAATACAACTCATGAAAACCCTCCAATACCATTAATATTGTCCACGTAGAATATATATTTCCTTTAAGATAATATTCGATAAATCCAGCACCAATATAATAACAGTACAAACTTCCAAAATTAATTTCTTCATACAAATTTTTAATTTAATTTTTTTTTAATTAAATTCTCAATCAATTACGCAATAATTTTTGTAAATTAGTAAATTAATTATAGGCGTTTCATATAATTAACAAATAAAAAACAATAAACATTATGTCCTTGAAAAACAATATAAAGTTCAAAAAAATTAATTAAATCCTTGATACAAAGCTACTTTAAATCTCATCATTTATATGTATATATGTGTATGTACCATACATAATGGTATGTTAATTCATTTTAATGATAATTTCTAAAATGGTAATGTATATTTTTAATTCTAATAATTATTTAAATTTTAAATTGTAACTCAAAATATGGACTAAATAAATAAATGAAGTTTACAGGCGGAATAATAATAACAACTAAAACAACAATAAGAAAAATAACACAAAAAATAATTGAATAATTTATTTTCCGATTTTAATCCAAATATTTCATTTTAATTTTGAAAATCCTCTAATTTTATTTAATTAAACACATTATACGATTATATATAACAGAGTGCTTCATTTATATGTAGTACTTAATTTAGACTGATAGAAATGTTCATGGTTTAATTATGAAAACTAGAATTCGAATTTATATGAAATTGAATTATGTTGACCTTTTGATAAATGAAAAATAAAAATTTATCAATATTAGATATAAGAATTTTTAGATTTTAGTTTTTCCAAATCATTAAATTTGTTGTTTTTCTAACTAGAGTCATTGGCACCACCGTTCTTCTAGTAGAATTTTATCTACCACGAAGTTCTAACCAATGCTGGCTGAATTTGTGGATTGCATTTTTTTTGTATTAATACTAAACTGTATTAAAAACTATGGTTTGCCAAAATATATCAAACATATTTCATCATCTCTAAGATTTCGTATTATTTCGTTTGACCCGATTCAATTAATTTAGTATTAATATATTAAAATCCTATATGTTCCCGTCGTAACATTCGCCGCTCCACCTTAAAAAAAATATTTATTTCCTGTTCATTTAAATATTTAACTCAAAACAAAGCTTTCTATTTATCTGCAAAACAATTGATTTGTCCATATCGTCTAATTTAATATCGTATAATTGTTACCTTACCTCATTGTATTAAATATATATATATAGTTTTCTTATATGGATTTAGAACTTCAAAATGTTTTTCTATAAATAATTTATTTTAAAGATGGGCACAAAAATTAGTACTTTTTAATTTTTTTCTTAACCGGTAATTTTTTGCGGTAATATTTTGAAAAAGCTTCACATTTAAATTTTTGAATTTCTGTCACTGCTGTAACTGTTAAATTTTACAGACATTATTAACGTATTAATATATTAGATTTGCGTTATTTAAATTAAAATAGACACTCTGTATAAATGAATATGTGTATTATTTACTTCTATTTAATTATGAAAATGCAGTTGAAATTTTTATTGTTATTTCTATAATAAATTCATAACACTGCATCTAAAATTATTGTTCTTTTTTTTTGTAGATATTTTGAATAAAGTATAGTTATACTAACCAAAATATTTTAATACGTAAATTAAATTTAAGTAAAGTTCAATTCACATCAAAGGTTTCAAAAATAGAAATAATTTTCAATTTAGAATTGAAGAATAATAAACCGTGGTCAGAAAGAACTGGCAGTTTTGATCTACGCAATATACTTCAACAATTGAATTAAAGCTCCATGAAGATTAACAAAAGTAAATGAGGATTAACAAAAGCTTAAATTTATTAAATACATACCACCGTTAAGTTCGTTATGACAAATTCATTTCTCGTTTATATTGAAGGGAATTATAATTTTTCTACTGTCATTATTTCAGCGTATATAATACAATTACTACTAATATATTCCATAGCTCTTATATAGTACCTAAACATAGTTTCGCGATTCAGTACGACCTCGTGCTTTAATCATCATCTATTATCTAGGTATATAAAACTTGGACTATGCATATCCAACAAAAATATAATATGTTGAATTAAAGGCATACTATATACCCTGTCGTATATACATACATTCTACATTCTGTCGTATATCCGTCCGTTCTACACTTTATGAAGCAATGATATTTTTATAACCCCCAACTTGGTAAAAATTTTAATTTATAGCAGGAATACAGCCAGAGTTGTAAATTAATTTTGAATAAATTTTTCTTATGTGTCTGCATAAATAATAGGACTTTTCATAAACACATACAGCAGAGTTATTAAATTTTCTACATTTGCAGTACGTAATGAAAAAAAACAACACAACTGATTGTCAAGGTGTATTTACTGTAATTTTGTAGTTTTTATGCTAAGTTAGAAATGTTTATGAACAAACTTCATTTGCCACATTTTGTTTATGAATAAAATATACTTGTCACAATATAGGCAATATTGCCAATATTGCTGGTTTATGAAAACCACTAATACATATAGTGATCGCGTTGTGATAACACACACATTAAATTAACTCATTAAATTGTTAAATTATATAACCATCATAAGTGTTCGACCACTCAGCTATCAAAGCCATAAGCGGTTGTTTTATTTATTTTATTACAAAGAAAATTGAAAATATAATACTAAAGATTTAAATAATAAAATAATTAGAATAAAATTAACTATAAATTTACTTAATACATAATAATCAATCACAATTATTATAACTAACCTAATGATACCTATTTCACACTTCCCCATTTTTTTTTTTTTTTAAGTGTTCATCCTGGTAATTTGACACTCCCCATTACCATAAATCTAAATACTTCATTTATAATTATGAAACTAATTAACTACATGCAATTATCATAAAATTATATTTTTTTTTTTTAGATAAACCATAAAAATTAATAATCACAGTCATACAGTATTAATAAATATTTAATAAGGACTTTTTTTTTTTTATTAAATTACCAAATTTTTAAATTAGATTTTAATACGTACATCATATTTATATATTATATATATATACATATTTATGTATATAAATATTAAACATAGATTGTAAAATTATTGAAATTTTATCGATCGTAAAATTAATAAAGTGTTATTTATAAAGTTATTCAAGTTAATTTATTACATCGTCCATTATTTATAAATTTCTGACATTTGTCATATGAAATTAAAATTAAGTTTTTGTTTTTTTTTTTTTTAAATCTTTTTTAATTAGAAAATCATAATTGTTTAATAGTAGACATTTATTTAAAATTTTAATTTGTAATTTAATGGACTTCAAATGGACTTCGTAAATAAAGAGGTCCTTTGGGAATTTAGCGTTTATTATAATAAAATTATTTCCAATCAAGGTCAAGTATAGTGACTCACACCATTACAGTAAAGTGGCACAGAGCTTACATTGGTATTTTTAATAACAGTTACACCAAAGAATATCCATAACAACATTATAGATATTCTTTGGTTACACCCCTATTACACATTAATATTCTCATCAATACTTGTCAATATATTACTTAGAAAAAAATTGATGGTTATTCTCTTCTCATCAATATTTGTGTCAAAATCAGCTGAGGTAAAAAAATCACTTTTTTGGGAATGTTCAGATAATGTGATAATGTTATAATGTAATTTAAAAAAAAAAAAAACAATTTTGATATTAATTTTAATATTTTTAGCAATTATTGTAATAAAATAATTGATATTTTATTAAAATAATTTCTTAGTTTTTATACACAATTTCAAAATTCAATTTAAATTGATGTCAAAAACATTCGTTCAGAAATTATATTTTCAATATTATATGTTTCAAAATTATTAGTATGTACAGAAAATAGCATGTCATTGCAAAATGTCAAAATATGGATACAAAAATTGATGAATTCAACATAATGTGTTATTATAGCTCATAAATTTATATTGTCAATATATGGAAAATAATATTAATTATATTATTTCCAAAATGCCTTATGTTTATAAATCGAAGGGTTTGTGAAGGAAAGAATGAGAAAAGATAACAATCAGGAAAAATACATATGTACAGAGGCCCAATAATATTTAGTTATTAACAAAGAGCAATAGAAATATGGAACAAAAGAGAACAGCATAAGTATATAGCTAAATTTGAGGTACTCTTTATTCATGGTATATCCATATTCGATTTCTGTCATTTTGAATAAATTTTTTCCAAAATCGAGTTCAACTTTTACAAAATTCATTGCAAAATTCATTGCAATTCATTTTCAAAATTCATATAAAATCTTAACTGATATAAGAGATTCACTTAAGAGATAAAATTTAATAGAAAGATGAGATATAAGAGCAAAAATATAAAAAATATATATATAATAACGTAAAAACATAATGTGATTTGATTTTATATCGGATTTGAATATAAAACAATAAATTTTAATAATATATTATTTTAAAATCAAATTAGATACCCTAATATAAAGACTTGCATCTTCCTTCATTATATTAATAATGAATTATATTATATTTAATTATTTAAAATAAAATTTATTTTTGAACAAATTTGAACAAATGTTCAAATTAAACCAAAGAAAAGAGAATTAAGTTTTAAAAATAAAAATAAACATATCCTATTATCTCATATTATTTTCTTCCACTAAATACAAATGTTGTTGTCAAGTATTTGAAATAATTTTGTATTTAAATATTAAAAATTTTTAATTTATATAATATATACATATATGTAAATATATCACAATTCACAATTTTGAAAACAAGAAGTCAAATATACAAAAATACAGGTGATATTTCTTTAAAATGTGAGAATTTAATCCAATCGAATAAAAATACAGTATGTATCAAAAATTATATAATAGTTTTAAACAATATTTTGAAACAAATAATATGAAACAAAGTGAATTTAACCGGTAACTGAAATGACATGTTTGTAACAAATATATAGTAAGCGAGAGCCTAAGAGACCAAGTATCTACGGATTGAGAATATAAGAAAAACTAGATACAAAAGTGAATATAGTTCAATGGGTAAAAGTACGAAAAAAGGTCCGAGAGACAATGTAAATATAATTTATGCAAAAATCGTGTGCCAAACTTCAAACTCTACCAAGTGGTTGGTTCCAACCTCAATTCTAGGAGAGGTTTGACTCCACTCTCTTGTATAAACACTATAAAACAATCAAACCTAATTCTACAATACAAAAAAATTTAAAACTTCTAGTTACTTCTAATAACTTCTAATTTCCTAAACCTATCAAAATAACCACTTTTAATTTCTTCTACTTTTAAATAAACATACTAAAAAAAATGAATTCAATTATTTTATCTAGATGGGCTCTGTTTATATGATTTAATATTCTGAAATTTATATAAAATTCATTCATTACCATTTCTATGCCCTCACCCAAAATATTTTAACATGCATGTATATGTATGTTATGCATTCCAAAAAAGGATAATAAATATTTTCTGATTTCAAATGTTTTTGAAATGATTTACTATTTATAATATTATACATACATATGTAAATACATACATGTGAACTTATATCAATTTAATTTTTAAAAAGAAAATTTAAAAAAATATTTAAAATTTACCATCATAAATAATAAATATGTATATACATGTATGTATGCACCAATATATTATGTATGTACAAGAGACTATATAAATAAATAAAATTTTAATATTTATAGTTATACTTGTTTGTATTTGAAATTTATATATTACTCGATTGTTATTGGGAATATAAATATATATATATATATATGTATGTTAAAGTTTTGGAAACCGATGTTATTGAGTTGCATAACAGGATATAAAAATTTAATTTTAAATTTCACATTAACATAACAATTATCATCATCATCATCATCATCATCATTATCATCACCACCATCGTCATCATCATAATTATTATTGTTGTGACCAGTGAAGGGTTAAGGAATTTTCTTTCTTATGAATTATTCTGAAATTAGGATTATTTTATTTAATTTATTCGTGATATTTTAAATTAAATGTACATAAGTGCGGCTTTGAGTAGTTCCGTATTTTAAAGCCTTAATTTATGCAATATTTGCATTGACCTTCTATTAACTTAGTTTCCTAATTTTGTTTTAGTTCTAAAATATTTGATTATTTCAAACATTATTTCTTATACGTTTAAATTATTTTGTTTTGGGAGAGAAACAAAGAAATTTGGATTAAAACAAAATTTGGATTTTTACACAACATCATAAATGTATATCTAACTTACTGACTTAACTATGATTAAACTAATAACTAAATTACGATTAGATTTCCTACTATTGTAGTGATTCGGTATTAGTGTAATAGTGAATTTGAGTTTACATTTTTCTTATAAAAATATGCTTTTCTTTATATAGTTTCAAACTGATGCATGATGTTATATTTAATAAGTTTTAAAATTGATTATTTTTAGTACATTTAAGTATAATATTTTCACTAATATTTGGAAAATATGTTTAATACAAAATAAACTGTACACTGGCGATGCTCATGATATCACCATATCATGATAATGCTGATGAAAAATCTAATATCAAAACTTTCATCTGCTCAATTTTTTTTTTAAATATGGATATATTGACAAATATACATATAAAATATATAAATATCCGATATATATATAATTTCTATCAAAAACTTTAATTTTGACCAAGTCTAAAAAAAAAATTATGCTTTTAATATTGAAACCGACTCTGATTATATTGTTATCATCATTATTATCAAAATAAAAATCATAGTATAGTTTCTCAAGTATTCGTATATGAATAATTTACATATACAAATGTATCTAATTGTATATGTATCGAACTATAAATTGTACAAGTAAAGTTAATTTTAATATAAATACAAAATTAGACCACAAAATTTAGAATTTTTAATTTTAAACAATTATTATACTGATAAAATGGCATAAAAATAAAATCTATAAGTGCAAATCTCTATCAACGATACATTCATGCAAGCATACGTATTTATGTACATACATATGTATATATATGTATAGATATTGAAAAATAAATAATAAATACTTAATATAATGTATTTATTTCAGTACAGGGTAATTTAACGTAAAAAAAGTTTATAAGAAGCGATCTGATAACTTACTTATATGCACTACGTAATCTTAATTGACTCTAGACCCATTCAACTAAAATATTTCAATTAATACAACTCAATTCGATCGAGACAATTCATCTAATGACAAACTTGCTAAAAAACTTCAATGTTTGTAAATTAACCTACTTGAATGTAATTTTTAAAGTTGGGGCTTTGTTAAATGGCCTGGTAACTCACAGTCCTTTTATTTGCAATCTCACATTCAATTTTCATTTTTTCAAATTTAACAAACAAATTTAGACACTAGCTTATGCTTCAATTCTATCAATTGGTTTTATTACTTAATTATTTCAAAATTTTTTTTCCTATTAGTTATATATACTATACATATACAATTATTTTGTTCTGAATAAAAGGAAATAGAACTTCTCGGTTGAATAGAATTTTTATATGTAGGTATATAACATTTCAATTAAATGGCTAACTTAACCGCTTTTAAGCTACACGAATCAATTTGAAAAAATATTTATAAAATTGAAAATCTTCATATAACAAAATTATAAAAAAAAAAGTACATATAAATAACTTAAATGAAGTACTTTGATTCATGCACGACCTTAAATTCATTATGTATGTATTATGTAATTCTATTCAGGCCATTTAAGCGTTCCGTGAGCAAATTTCGCCAACCCATCTGATGACATTAAAACGAAACGATTATAATGTTAATCATCCTTTAAAACTGATAATCACATCTACGCAATGGCCGCCGCCACAAAACCGGCATAATAAAGTACAAATTGGCCGATTGTGATATAACAGGATCAAAACATATTTTCTCGCATGAATCCTATTTATTAAAATCATTTTGAGTTTCAAAGAAATTGTGATACTTAATTTTGGTACCTGCTTATGATTTTGATTTGGTTATTAGGTACCACAACAAAATTGTAAGCAGGTACATATCAAAATCATAAGATGATAATGTTGGTGCACAATGATTCAGCGTCCATTTCTACCGATATCTTAATAATAAAATAAATATGTACATATATTAAACGGGAGTTTATATTAGAAAGGAAGGGTATAAATAATTAAATCAATGTTTGCATTAAACTGTACCACCACCCTGTAACTTACTGAATATAGTAGTAATATTAAAATAAATTAAAAATCTGGTTGGATGGTGCTTTCAGATTTAATATTAATAAATATTTTATTGTTATTACTGTTATTATTATTATTATTTTGATTATTATTATTATTAATTTGCAATAGAATGCAATTGAAATGAATTGACACTCAATTTAAAGGAATAAAATAAATTATAGTTAGTAGTTACAGTTTCAATTCTAATAATAATAATAATAATAGATAATAATAAAAAAAATATTTAGTAACTTCATATTGAATTCTCAATATTTAGAGACAGTAATAGCAAAAAGTTTTTGAACACAATGATAATTTTTTTTTATTATTAATAACTTTCGATGTTCAAGTTTTTATTTTATTTTGCTATTTTTTATACTATTGTCAGTAATTAGAAATATTATATACGGTATATTGTAATCAAATTTGTATCTCGTAATTTTTCAAAAACTATTTTGTTGCAGACTTCTGTTTGACATTTTTTTTAAGTGCATCAAACTGTCAGTAATAAATAACTTATAAAAAATATATTTTCTTACTTTTTCGATTTAAATATTTACTATTTTTACTTAATTTGTTTTTCTGTTATTTTTTTCCTTTTTTGCAAGATACAAATTAGCCCAGCAATATTGATAGCAATTTATATCATTTTTGCTACAAGTAATTTTAATGGGAAAATCAAATATTTTCAGTAATTAAGACTTATTTAATATCATAATTGTTGTAGTTTATACTCTCACATTATTTTGCAACAAATTTGAGATAGTCGGAAAGATTGAATACTCCTATCCTAATATAGGTAATGACAAAATAGCATAATACAAACAAGAATACATATAGAACAGTTCTAGAAGAACTGTAATATAAAAATAAACAATCTGATCATTTTAATGTGCTTGTAACCTATCATAGTATATTATTTATCCCATATTTTTTTACTTCCTTAGTGATAAAATTAAATTTAGTTATACTTTTGTACTACCTATGTATCACAGAGCGTAATATTCAATTCAGTAACAATTCACTTTTAAATATTTGACAACCCCATGATTGAATGACGTAAAATATACAATTTTATATCAATTATTACTTCTATTTTTTATTTTTGGTTTGTTGGTATTTAATTTTAAATGTTACCACTATTCGCCACAATAGTGTATACTTTATTTTTTTTGGCTTAAGAACTTGTTAAAATTTCAATATTTTTTTGTGGTGTAATTTACTATTTATATATTCTTACTTTTATACTCCCCACGTCGTCAATTTTATGTATTATACATATAAGAATAATTATAATTTATCATCTTTTTTACTATAATTGTATAATCTTATTTAAAAAATATTTCTCATCACTGTATACTGAATTTATTAATAATTAAAATATAATTTGAAATTTATTAGCAACATTTTATATATAAATATAGTATTCTATAATAATTTATTATATTTTTAACTAAATTTACACATGTACGATACTAACATTTAGATGTACAAAAAGGATATCTCAGCTAAACAAAAATTTCATAATTCATCATCATGTCACAGTGTTATTTGAATGTAGGTTACCTCTAAATTAAGGGAATTTATTTTAAAAATTATAATAAACAGTAAAAATGTATACAATTTAAAAATTATTTTAAATAAAGTTATAAATTATTCAAAATTACATACATAATGGCAAAAGTACACAACAAGATAATTAATTGAAAAACTATTAAAATTCAATGTGAATTTGAATTTAAAATTATCCTGTATGCTTTGAATATTTAAATATATATATAACCAAATTTTATTACATGTAATATTAATGGTGAGCACAGTAATAATAATAATAATAATAGTTATAAAGAAAAATAATTTTATATTTTATAGAGGCTTAATATCTTATCGATATTATTTCACAACTGAAATTTCAAATTTGATCAAATCCATTTGAATTAACTCAGTTTGATTGAATATCTGTAATAATAAAAAATTTTCATGTAATTTAAGGTGTGCTACAGTAACGTCACCACGTGAAAGCAAAATATCATTAATATTCAAACTTTGATACTTTTACCACTGCGATAGTCTTTATTTAATTAATATTATACTAGTAATTGAATTATTTTAGTAAGTAAGTGGAAAGGCGTATATACAACTGATTGTCAGAAATCTAAATTATTTTAGAATAATACTGTCATTTTTGGTATCTATATCGTCCAGACTCCAGAGGATGATAAAAACATGTAGATATATATATATATATGTTTAATAGTGTTGGCAGAAACCAAATTATAATGGTAAATAAATATATTTTAAACATCCGTAAATTTTTATATACTAAAGGTATTTTCACAGACGCATAATGCAATACATTATCCTCGCCATGTGTTCATAAATGATTTCTACATTTGTTTACAGTTCATAAGCTGCATTGCAACAATCATATGACACAAAATTCATTAGCAAAACAAAGCCAGCTACGGATTATGAAATTTCATAATGTGCAAAAATTTTTCTCTTGTCAGTTTTGTTATTTAGAGCTTTTTTTTAGAGATAGATTTGTTCAAATTTTTAAAATGGCTGAGGCTGAATGACAAGGTATTATCAAAATAAATTGCTTCATTTTTATTGTAAGTATTATTTATTTATTTTAAATTTGCAACAAAATTAATTTGAAATTGTAAACAAAATTAAAACCAATGAAAACTAAATTTTAAAATGTGTGTTCATAAACGTCAATAAATTATTGTAGTGTGACCGTCATTATCTATAATCAAATGATTATAAGTTAGCCATGTATAATGCAATTGTTCCGTCATTTGTTTTTATTTATTTATTATTTTTACTATATATCCTTCTTTTTTCGATATATTAAATGGCTTGAATTCTGAGATGGAAATTAGAGTGCTTTAATAGGTTATCGCATTATTGATTTCAAATAAAAAAATATATATTTTTTTAGTATATTCCTTTCAGTTTTCGGTCCTAGCTATATCGTCTTGAGTATAAAAATATTTCGTCTACTATTTGCAGACTCCTTTGATATTTTATATTCGAAATATAAGTATTTCTAGTACTCAACTGTTTATTAATCATTTCTAATACAATTTAAAGGGAAATATTCGACTTTTCCCAACATCTAAATATCTATTTGTATATTAAAATTTTATTCTGTACTGACAACACTATTAAGTCAATGTAACTACTCTAGGTTTCCAAATTTGATTGTATTGTTTCCAATATTGAATTAAATAAATGTAGAATTACATTTACATGTATACAAATATAATATTATACACAGTAATAAATATTTATTAACAAATAATAATATAATAATTGAATAGCAGAGTGATGTATTATATTGACTTTTGTATACAAATTTGCATAATATTTTATAATAATAAAATCGTGAGCTGAAACTACTTTATTCGCAAATTTAAATTTTTATTTACATTCACACATAAGTACGTACATAAATACAAATACATATATTTAGCTGCGATTTGGTGTGATTTACAAAAAAATATAACTAAAAATAATAATATGAAGTGACATGGATAACCCAATTAATAGATATGAATGAATTTAAAATAATTTTATTTATTTAAGAAATAAAATTAAATTTATTTATTATTTTGTTTCTGTTCATATTTTAATTTCATAACTTAAGTTTTCAAATTTTTTATATTTTATTCATATTTCTTATTATTTTATTATTATTACTGTTATTATTATTATTATTATTAGTATTACCAAACAAGATGAAACATGACAGTATTTCTATTTCAAATTGTGACAGCTTTCATAAAATAAAATTTTTTTTTTTTTTTTTTGCTTTTTGTTTTATTTGTTTATATTTCTGATTAAATTTAGGTTTTTATAACTTGAAAGAAATAACAATAATTTGATTAGAATGACTTTTCATAAAAGTTTTCTTTATTTTTCTTCCTTCACTTATTTTACTTTTTACTACTTTGGTTTGGCTTACTTTATTATATTATATCCTGTATTTGTATATATATAATATATGTTACATATATATATTTATATCCTATAGGTCTTTTACGAATTATTTGGTCTTATTTTTATTATTATTATTTTTTTTTTTTTACTTTCTTTTCTTCTTTTTTTTTAAATCAAATAAAATTAATGAGAAATTCTTGAAGTCATCTTGTTGTCCTTGTCTTCAAACTGGACATTAAAACTTTTTTTTTTGTCAGAATAAAAAAGAGAAATATATAGAAAAAGAAGTATAGAAAAAGTAAAATAAGTAAAAGAATAGAAAAACATCAAAATATCAGTAAATGAAATGAAAAGTCAAAAACACAAGAGAAAGTTTGACAAAACAGAAATTTTACGATATAATAAAAAAAAACAAATAATAGAGTATTAACATAATTTTTGTCCTACTGTTCCGATTATTTATTTCGTTCTTTATTTTTTTGTAAATTATACTTTTTTTGTTGGTCTTTAATTATGTCACAAGATTTGTTCATTATATTGGAATACACGTCCAGTATACTAATACTATTGACATGGAACTCGGAATTCAGATTATCAAATATAATATGTATATTGGAGTGTAAAGATATTTCGACGAAGAAAAAATAGCGCTATTCAACATCTTGCTGATTGGAATTTCTTTCATTTCCAACTTGTACTTTCCGTCATTAACAAACCTGTGATAAAAAGAGTGAGATTTTCGGGATTTTAAATGCCAAAATTTTGATAAAAAATACCAACATTTTATTGGCAGGCTTATTTGATGGGATATCGTATGTTTGAAAAATGGTGTTAACTATGTAAGTAATTCAATGTAGTAATTCAAATAGTAATTCAATGCTGTCACCAAATAAGGATATATGTGGGGTTCTATAGCGAACCTCTTCACCACATTTAAATAGAAAAATAATACATATGATACATACTATTTTTTTATATATTACTTGATTTAATTTATATGTACTTGATTTCATCCCATCAAACACAAAATGTTGATTGAGTTTGATGAATAATTTTTAAATTGACTTTTGAATTTAAACCGTATGCGCATGCCTATAACAATAAAAAGTCAAAATATAAATAAAAAAAAATTGAACTATAATAAGTATTTCTTTATTAACTCAGAGTTTCACAGTTTGTATAAAACTTGGCTCTGCTGAGATTGAATGTGAGCGATTGGGGTCTTCAGCTCAGAGTTTATTAGAAAAACAAAAATTACCTTTAGTGACATATCAAATTGACTTATTTTTAACCCTCTCTGTGGCGTCATACACAAATAATATTAATAAATACATTAAACAACATATAATAGTTAAATCTTAGACTATAAAGTCTTCATTTAAAATATTTTAATTTCGAAGCTCAATACTTTTATATTACAGTTTAATCCGTTTAAATAAGTCATTTCAGGTAATTAGCATTGAGATAACATTTTGTATCAAATTTTTATTTTAACAAAAATTGGTAAAATGTAATAAGTGAAAATTTTTGTTATCCTTAAAAATTAAATGGAAGTAATAAACAAAAGAAGAAAATAAATTTTAAAAAATTAGAAAGTGAAAAAGTGAAAAGCTATGAATAACAAAATCAGCTTCTTGTTCACAATCTACAACTAAATAAAAAAAAAGAAATTATTAAATTTATTTTGAAAAAAAGTAGAGAGATTCAGTGAATTTCAGAATTAACAAAAAAAAATATTTAAATTTCTTTGATAAAAACAATATTAAATTAAGTAATCTGGAATGAAATTCAAATTGAAAATTAATATGCTTACCTTACGTTTAGTTCGAGTGGATCGAATTAAATATAAAAAAATATTTATACTTATACAATTTATTAAGATTGATGAGTTGACCTAAAATTTTATTTTAAAATTGAAATCATGGTTTCAATATTATAAAATAAATTAAAACTTTTGATTTAATTGTGTTTTAGGTCTCAGTGTTCCTAATTGGAACCCAGTATTACTTATACCAACCTCGTTTCTAATTTTGGAAGACAGTAACTTAATAGACATATGTCAAACAATATATTCGTCAATGTATATACATAAATTATTTCGATCAAAAAATAAAACAACTTCCTTTCAACAAACTAGAAAAGAAATTGAATAAAGAACATAAAAATAAAAAACATATTGATAAACATGAAGTTGAGGATTATTTAAAAATTGTTCGTAGAAAAACAAGACAAAAAATTTAGGTCGATTTCAGAAAATTTACTATACTTAAAATAAGAGGAATATTTTTTTTTAAATTTATATAAAATTAATAGAATTAGAAAATTCATTAGATAAATATTTAATAAATAAATTTATAAAATTCCTATTATTTTACCAAAAATTGAGAACAACATCCTTCAATTCATCATTGAAATTTCAATTCTATATTAAAAATTTATTTTTAACAAAAATTTCCAATAATTAAAAAACACACAAAATTATAATTAAAATAAACTTTGATATTTTTGAAAAATATCACGATTATAAACCTTGGAAACTTCCACCAGTAATATTTGCCAATCTCTGAGAATTCAATTTTATTTTCATTAAAAAAATAATAATAATAATACCAAATTTTCTTTATTGAAAAACAGAAAAATTTTATTTTCTCGCTTTTAATCTCTACCCAATAACACTAACATTATTTTCATAGTATGTATATTATAATATATATAAGGACTACGATATATTATATACATAATTATTCTATATAAATATAATAATATAAAATAAGATGTCGGTTGGTATCTCTTTGTTTTTTACCCGATACAAAATAAATAATTATGTGTACTCAAAAAAACATAAAATAGGACGATTCTTCAATATTAAAGCATAGAATTTCAGATCCCGCCAAATAATCACAGTTAAAACAAACAATTTGTACAAGTTTAATACATATACTTAAATATATGAGCGTATAAAATTATTATTACTGTGTCTGTACATATATATAAAAATGAGAAAATATATAGTTGGTCTGGTCAATACTCAGAGTCAAGATCTGAATCAAATTAATTGTTAGCAATCTACAGAAACATTTCACTTGCTGAAACTAACGAAATTTGAATTAAAAAATTGCTGTATTGTAGAAATAATAACCCTATTTGATTTTTATAAAAATTATAATACCATCAATATAATTCAATTTCACTATACTCTCCTATAATTCCTTAGGTAAGGTTTCCTTATGTAAACCTGATTCTTTGATCGAAAATGTTCTAAAATTGGCTTTGTTATTTCTAATTTCTTCAATATTAATCAATGAGTGATGTTAACATTGTCTGTTGTTTTGATAGGTTTTCACAGTTAAAATCGATCGCTCTAACTTATGGCTGATTTTATTGGTAGGTTGATAACTACATTTGTGTGTCTCTGAAATTTAGATCGTACTGTTCATTGTACTCTCTCTCTGTGGGTATTTAGATTACGATATAGATTTAGATTTAGATCACTAGATTTAGATTGAAATCATATTTAAAGTTATATTAGTTATGATATAAGATATGTAATAGAGAGATATGGCCTAAATTTCCTAAATAGGGTTCTAAATTTTGAATGTACATTTATATGCAGTTAAAATAATAAAATTTGATTAAATTAAATTAAATTAAATTAAACTTTCTCTTTGCGCTATTTTTTTATTTTTATTATTTATTTATTTATATAAATTATACATAAGACGATTATAGACTATTTAACTTCTACCTCCCAACATCACTGAATTACCAACCTGACTAATATCCTTGAAAAACTGAAGCATCTCTACGGTATAATGTAGTTCCACACCCCAGAATATTATTATTAGCGATAGCAAATGTCAATATTTTGCATTCCTACTAAAAAAATGGGTTTTGACAGATTTCAATTTTAAGCTTGAGTCAAAAACAAATAGATCAAAAAAATAACATTCATCTGTGCTCAAATAAATTGGAAAAACAAAATATAACTGTAAATGAATACAATCAAATTAATTCATCTTTTGTCATCTGTTTTTCGCTTTTAACTCAAAAATAACTGACACTTAAAATAAATTTTGAAAGTATTACAAATAGAAAATCAATTAAGTCATACCTATTTTACATGTTTAAATTCACCATAAGAATGTAATAAAATGCGAATGTCCTGTAAACTATATCAAAAAAAAAAAAATAAAAAAAAAGACAATAATAATGTTGGCTTGTATACAACCAAAAATTGCTAAATAAATGACAAAGCTACAAATATTTTGTTTATGTACAAATAAAATTACAGCGTTTTTTTTTCCTTATTTTTTGGAAAAATAAAGAAATCAATGGTGGTGTGGTGTTGAAAGAAGAAAATAAGAATTAAAAATGGTGTGGGTTGGAAAGTATAAGGACGAGAAGAGAACATAGTAATAATAACAAAAGCTTAATTAATATTGTCGAGACAAAGTTTTGTCCTTTGTGTAACGTTTTGATTAATTATTTGAATGTTTTTGTATTTATCGTTTAACATTGTTGTTGTTGTTGGGTTGGTTATTATTTCGTTCCTTTAAAGAATTTCAATATTTATTTTTTCCTTTTTTTTTTTTTTTTTTGTTGTTTGTTTTTCTTATTTTAGGACAAAGTTTTATTACTTTATTTTGATACTCTTTTAATAGAATTTAATTATTATTAATTTTAATTTAAGCAACAGTAGGGTATGGTTTCTTTTGAAAACAAAGTTCTTTTGTCAAGGCAACCACTTTTATTAAATTTTGTCCATATTATATGCATACTTTAATGTTGTTTGTTTGCATATACATATATATATATAAATAATGTTACGATGTGATACGAATATAATTTACAGTAAATTGTCTCTATAATTAAATGATAGAATTTACTCTAATATCGTATATTAATTTAGATTTAACTGTACCGACTGAATAAGATTTTTTTTCAGATTGGATTCTGGTTTCAAAATTCAAAAAATTAAGGTAAAAAGTTAGATCTCAAAAATGGTCAAAAGATTTATGCACATTATTTGAACATTTTTGCAACTTTTTAAAAATTAGTGTTTCTAAACTGAGAGCTTACTATATTTATAAAATTATATATACGTACTATTGAATATAATAATAATTATATTTAATAAACAAATTCTTCTAATATCCTTTTTAATGATATTTGATTAATATTGCATCTTCTATTAAAGGATATTTAAACAATTACATCACAAACAATGGCTTCTCTAAAAATTATATTTGATTTATTTCTTATCATATTATTATAAGTATGTATATATATATATATTTGTATTCATATGTGTTTTCATTTATGCAACAGGAAATTCCTCAAAAATTATTTACATAAAGTATAGAGAAATCATCAATTTAGATGCTGATGATGAAAATATTCAAATAATAAAATCTCTATATGTATGTATATATGTTTGGGTGTAATTATAGTAGAGTACTACATATTGATAAAATGTAAATTATTTCAAAACAAGATTTAAAAATTATTATTTTCATTTTGTGGTTAATATAATGTTTATAAGATGCTTAAGATAATAAATAATATGCAAATGAAGAAATATTGAAAAAATTTTTTTGAAGATATTTTACAAAAAATTTAAAATCAATAAATTTTCAAGAATTTTTCTAAAAATTTTTAATTTTATTATAATTGTAGTAAATTGTAGTCAACTTTTATTCCAAAAATATGTTTTATGGGTTTTAAGTTTAAAAACCTGTCGACAGGGTACAAGTGGTAGAACTTAAGTTTATGCCGGTAGGGTTTAATTTTTGACGGGTGACAATTCGTTTTTTCTAAAATGTATTTTTGAAACTGAAAGGTTAGATTATCAAAGTAAAACTAAAATGAAATTAAAAGAAAAATTAAACTAAAATAAATTAAATTGTAAAAAATAAATTAAACTATAAAAAAAAATTTTGATTCTATCTTAGAATTTATTTGCAATTAACTTCGTATTCAGTTTTCAACAAAATATATAAATTGAATTCATTTTATTCACAATTTTTACTGGTTAGATTTTATTAATATAAAAAATAAATAATTCAGTTTTAAATTCAGGATATCTGGTCAAATTTTTCCTTCTCTCCACTTAAGTAATCAATAAAATTATTTTGTAATTGGAAGTCAACACTTAAGTAAAAATTGTTCTAATGACATTTTTTACAATTTTTATTGACATCAAATTTTAATAATCATTAGTATTTTTTCAATGATTGAAATTTTAATTCAAATTCAGTTGCCTCCTTACAGAAAATGAGACAATAAGTAGGTTGAGAGAGAGATTTGTTAACTTGGGTTACAAAAAAAATGTTTCAAACGCCATTCGAAAAGAAGACCTTTGTCTTTAGTATTCTAATGAAATGAACAGTATATTATGACTGTTGGAAAATTTAATTGTTTTAAGATAGTTTAAGCAAAGATCAGGTACCCACACGATTCAATAAAATTAATAGAAAGGATCACAGATTAGTAATTAAAAATAATTCAATATGAATTTAAAACTTCACTGTAATTCCAACAGTTTGAATTGATTGTAAAATACGTTATTAACAACCTTATATATTTATATAGCCATATGATTCATGTAATATGTATATATATATACAATATTATACATACACTTTTTATAGATTTATACGAAAATAATTTTGAATACAAAAGAATTCTTGACTTGATTTCAATTTTATACCTTTATTGTTATATGTAATAATTATACATAAGCTTTATTGTGGTTAATTTACTGAGATAGGAAGTGCATTTATAATACAATACATTGAACACATTCCATTATAAAGTACTCGTGCATCATCAACATCATAATATTATCATTCATCATCAATATTACCATTATCATTATTATAAACGAATACGAACCACAATTATAATATTTGAATATGTAACCAAAGGAATGCATAGGTGTTTGTGTAATATTTGTATAAATGTATATATTCAAAATATTGTCTATTATGATGGGATCTATTAAATTTTCTATAGTTTTAAATTATGTAGTTTTCAAGAGTTTATTATTTTTGATTTGAATAAATATTTAAAAAAAAAAAATTTAATAAATTATTACTAATAATTGATATTGCTAATTTATAAGTTAATTATATAGCTATATATTGTTAAATATTAATTATGATTGTATGTTTACTGATTAGTATATTTGAGAAAAAATTACTCATATAGTTAAGAATAATATACATTTGTACAATACAATTGCATGAGTTAAATTTTTTAATTTGAACTTGCAATAACAAATTATCATTTATAATCTTACAATTGATTTTATAAATTCATAGATACATAAGTAGGTGCAAGTAGCTGCCTAAATCGCCACATTTAAACCAAGAGGAGATAGATTATGATATCACAGAATGTCGATTCTCTGCGCAGACCCTACTTGTGAAAATTAATTTCAACTTTTTTCATCAATTTTAAAATCAATTTTAACTCTTCCAACGCTATGATGCGATAGCACTAAATTTTCATGCCAACAAGAACACCCAAGATTTAGTTTTTAGATCGATATCAGTTATTAGTGATTAGCAATTAGTTACTCTTAACCCTTTCACTACCAAATTATATTAAAAATAAAAATAAGAATTGTAGGTTACTTACTAGTTTTGAGAAGTAAAAATAATAAAATGCTATAGAAAAAAATTAGTCCACTATAATACACGTATGCAGTTAAAGGGTTAACAAATTATTTATTACAACTCAGACCATACTACATCAAATAACTGTATACGAAAATAAATAATTAACATGAATGAAGAATAAAGTATAAAAATGTACATCCCAAAACTGGAGATGCCCCAACTGTTACTCTGAGCATTACGGTTACTGAAAACATATTACTTAGATATATTTGCAATTTTGTAATTTGAATCTATAATTATTTGCATTTTAAATACATTGGCACCGACACACTATTTTATAAAGAGACAATCACCTGAAAGCCACAATTAAAGAACAAGCAAACAAATCCTCCCTAATCTTTGGGTAGTAAGCAAGGTCTATAAAAGACCAATTTTAGCATATGATATAGAGTATATGATTAACACGGCGCTGCAAAGCAAACTATCGGAATGAAATTTTCCAAAAATTTATTTCCAAAAATTCATTAGAGATCATGTTAGAAACGCGAACATCAGAAATATTTACGATGTCTAAGATATAGTTCAATGGACAAGAAAAATATAACATAACATGACTGCAAGAGATTTTATAAAAAAAAAATTTAATCCCATAGGAATGCAAAGATAGTATACAAGGACAGCAACAGAAAGAATGAAGTATAAAGAGGAGCAGAAAGAATTCTTCATGCCAACAGACGAAACTATTACATGCGTATCACTAAAGAAGAGGTACGAAGTAGAAAATGCCGACAAAGGAGACTCGTGTGATCCTCCTCGCGGAGACCTTCACACGTTGTTAGAGAGTGTCTACCTTTTTCAAGGCTGAAACTAAGCGTGTTGGAAACGCACCAAATAACCTCAGAAAACTTCTGCAGAATAATCAAAAGGTTCAACTTAGTTGAAGAGGGGCATAAAGAACTAAAAGTCCACATGCCAACTCTAACATATTTGGGTCACCTTCGTACGAAAAAAAAAAACAAGTGCAACCCGAATGCCAAAGAGTTGAAAATAAAGTTGGATTTCCAAGTCACAAGAAGCCGCAAATCATTACTAAGAAACAAAATACAATCCTAGAAGAATAAGAAATAGTCTTTTAGTGTGTACAGAATTTTTGTAAACAAAGAGCAATATTTTATAGTGTAGATATTTTTAATATATTTCAGTGATAGCATTGTCTGTAAATTTTATAGAAAATTTTTACCGTTTAAGGATTCAACTTCACTTAAGCTAAAATAATTTAATTATTAATTCAAAAAATGTTTCACACTATGAAGGCAAATATCAAAATGATTAGCATAATATCAAAGAAATAAAATCAATTTTTATTAATTTTATAATATAATAAAATATAATAGCGCCATCATTATTTTTTATTAAAAATTTAACACACAACTCTGTTGTCTCATTTAAATTTTTTACCTTATTTTAAACTTAAAGAGCTTATACATTTTTATTACTCGTCCATTATCATAAGAATTTTAAACAATGATGTGTGTGTTGTTTTTGTTGTTCTTTTCTTTCATATCCTGTTCTTTTCTACACACCATGAAACTTCATATTTTCTATATACGAATACCTAGGCACACACATAATACATTTTCTTATAATGTATCATCTCAAATAATGTATCAATTTCCATTAATTTCATCTTCATCTATTTAGTAAACTTTATACCAATTCAAATTCCAAGTAATAAAAAAAATGTGTGAATATAAAACCACGAATATTCATTCAATATGATGTGTGATAGTAAAATTATCCGACCACAAAAACTTACCATAGGTATTTCTATTGGAAGAGGTAAAAATTGAAATATTTCTTTTTTTTTCTATATAATATATTTTTATATTTAAGTAAGTATTCGGTATACGTACAGAACTGTAAGAACAATTTAAATCTACTGATGTATATATATAAAAAAATAGTATGTACTTAAAAGATGAAATGAATAAAATCCTTGCAAATAATATATCCATTTTGAATGAAAAAAAACTATATTGCTGATTGATAGAAATGATTCTATTTTTTTTTTTAAATTCTCTTTCTACAATTCAATTTTCTAGATGTTTGCGTGATTCTAAGTTCAAATATGGTTCCGTTTTTTCTATGCAATGTAATTCATGTTATATGATAATACTATTCAAAGCTGTGTATACCAGTTCGCAAATTGAACCTATTCCCACCCAATTTCTTATATTTGCAAACCAGAAAAGCTATTTTTTTTGTAAAATTTTGTCATCCTTAGACTTTCTTCTCGATAATTTCAAATCGATACTCACCATCTTTTTATAGATTTTAAATGTGTCTATGACAGCATATATCGATCTGTGCTTTGCGAAGCAATGTCTGAGTTTGGTTTCCCAACCAAGCTTATCTGTTTGTTAAAAATGACTTTGGAAAACACCCGGTGTACTGCAGCGATTGGGATGCACTTTATGATTTATTTCGAACATGCTCCGAATTTCGATAAGGCAATGTATTGTTATGTATTTGTCTTACTTTAGTGTTGAAGCATATAACGCAACGTTCCGGTGTGAACACACAAGGCATTATATTTTACAAGTCGGTGCAGGTCCCGGGTTTCGCTGATGATGTCGATATTATCAGAATATCACGACGAGCAGTCATCGAAGCCTTTACACAGATTGAAGAGAAAGCAGATAAAGCGTGTCTTCTCATAAATGAGAATAAAACAAAATATATGCTGTCGACAAATAAAATGTTCTTATTACATCATTTAGGACAAAACATCACTGTCGGCTCATATAATTTTGAGCTAGACAATTTTCTTTTTAACTTCAACACGGAAATTATTATTTTCTGTTTGATTTCCAATATGATGCAATGAATATTCTCTTCTTATATAACCTGTTTTGCCAGCACATTTCCATCAATTTATCATTTTATTATTGCTTTATTTAATGTCTTTAATAGGATATTTGAATAACAGTTATATTGGCACAGAACATGTAAAATAGATTCTGAATACAAGCCTTGACCATTATTAAATGGTATAGTCATATATTTATTGTTATTAAACAAATTAATCAAAAAAAAATAACATATTTACTTTTCTGACGTACTAGTAAACTTTTTTTGAATACTTATTATGTTAACTTCAAAAACCTAGAACTAAGAAATTTGAAAGAAATGAAATAAATTGACGTTGGAATAAATAACAACAGCATGTTTTTAATTATTTAAAAAAAAATGATCATTATAAATTGGTGCAGTACGATAATTTGATATAGAATAGAGACAATTATCAATCTTCATCGTTATAACTGCTTGCATTCTGTTAAGCATGGTTGATATTTGTTTATTTATTTTTTTATTTATTTATTTATTATGCTCCATATATTGTACAATTAATTCTTTTAAAAACTATTTACTTAGATACAGATATATAATTATCTTTACTACAGTTGATTTGTATTTTTTTATTTTTATTTAGAAGTTTTCGAGTTTATTTGTTTATTATATTCATCCGGAGTAATGAAATCCCATATTTTGCTAATATTTTGATTTAAAGTTCTGATTGTTGGTTGTGGATCATTTATCAGACGGCGTTTAATGATTACCCATAATGATTTGATAGGAAAACATAATTCTGAGAAATCATATGGTAAAATTTAGAAAGATCTGAAGTTAGCTACATCAACAATAGCAAAAAATACATATAAAAGTATCTATACATACTTTGAAATTTTGTAACATAACAAACAATCGAATATAAAATTCAAATTTAAAACAAATTTTGGAATTGGAAATGAATTTCAAAATCAGTTATTATTTGTTTGTGAAACAAAAGACGACAATCACTTTTGTTTTGGTATCACCATCCTGTTTAACCATACTTTCTTTTCTTGAATAACGAATACCAAAATTGGGCTTTCGCACAAAATCACATTAATACATCCAAGACAATACATAATATAATATGTATATGGAAATATGTATAAATATATTTTTAAAACACCTTGCATTTTAACACACACATATTCAAATACATGCACATTAGACACGTTAATTATCTTTTCTTTTTTGTGTTTTGTGAAATTTAATCGTTAGGATAATTCTAAAATGATTGAAAGTTTGATGACCACAATTTTCAAAGATAAAAAATAGTTTTATCTATTTCATTTGTTCTAAGAGAAGAATATAATGTATATATATATAAACGACATATATGTATATTAAATTTGTATAGAACAATAACATTTTTCAGGTATAGTGTTGATAGCTGCTGTTTTATATAAAATACTTACATATGTTTTTACGTAGTGAATTAAAATCTCTTATCATCAACATATTTTTAATGTTATAACAGTTCAGTTTATCTCTCAGTTGTTAGTAGTAATATTAGTATTATTGCAAATTATATTCTCTAACATAATCATCATCATTATTATTATTATCACTATCATCATCATTATCATCAACACACCATCAATATCATCTTCATTATTATTTAAAGTATTAAAATTGAAAAGAACATAAAACTGAATTGAATGGAACCGAACTGAGTTGAAATTGAGATGTGGTTGTTGTTGTTGTTGTTGTTGCTGATGCTGTTATATTATTGCATCCTCGTCTCGTCGTCATTTAAAACAAGAACATTGCTCTCAATTATATTTTTTTTTTTTTTTGTTCTTCTTAGTTTTATTGTATTATTTTCTTCTATTCAATGAAACCTCATCCAATGAATTGACTAATATGAGTGTAGTTGATTATAGTAGATACTAAGTAAGTATGTAGAAGTTTGTTATAATTTAATGGTGATTTCTTTAGTTGTTGTCATTATCATGAATAATGATTGGTGTACGTACATTTTGCATATATTATATTTTAGATATAAGTATAATATGCTTAGTGAAAGGGTCCGGAACAGGAAAACATTTTTTCTTTTGTTTTTGATTTTAGTTTTTGTTATTATTATTTAATGTTTTTATCATGAATTTAGATAGATAGATAAGGTTTATTCTTATGAAAGGTATAATTTTATGAAATTTCCCTTTAAATAAAGAATATTTCAATTGGATTATAGAAAATATTTTAAAGATTTTCAATTATCACACACTACTAATACGTACGTACCTACTCGAAACTAATTCTAAATATTTGAAATTGAATACAAAGCTTTCTGTATTGTGAATTTAGGATCCCAATTAAAATTTAAAATAAAAAGTCAATGTAGTGTGGTGGTCTTTAAGAATAAATGTTCATAAAATGTATTTAAAACTTTAAATAAGAAGTACATATTATGTATGTATGTATATCTAAATTTAAAAATGTACATAATATATTGATTTTTTAATTAAATCATTAATATTTTGTATTTAAATGAAAAGTGACTACTGATGTAAATTTGAATTGAAGAACGGAAGTATATATAGGATTTTATGTACATCTGAATTGAATGAATTCAACTAGCATTTTGTTGAAAAAATGCATTTAGGTATTAAGTAATTTTGTTTTAATTTTTAATCTTAAGGGTAAATAAACGGTTCAATTTTATTGGGAGTAATATTAGAGTTATTTATTATCAAAATACATACTTGATCCTTGATAGCTGTTAGTAGGGAGCAAGTAGAGTGGTTGAATAATAATTTAAAATATATTAGATATTATTTTTGATTTGTACTGCCGTAAGGATAAGTAATTAGGGTGTGTGCAATCTCAATTGTACTTTTAGTGGAACTGTGATTCTTCTGACATTAAAATCTATACAAACCGATACAGTTTTGTATGTCTTGGAAATTAGATTTTCTGTAATAATTTGTCCCACAAAAATTAAAATTTATATATCAAATATGTTACATTGAAATTATACGTTTTATCAGTTCTTCAAATAAACCCCAATATCCGTATGTAACATGGGGAAAAAACTCTATGTAGTTAATTATAATTTTCCAATTGTGAATTACAGATTTTCAATACAGAATTTGTAATACAGAATGGTGAAAAGTGAATTCAAATGTAATAATCTTCAAATCATTAACCAGTGCTTTACTGGCTATATACACTATGGGTTAATGTCAAGCATATAAGACAATAATAGCAGAAGATAATACGGCCAAATGTGCAAACAACAATCTCATTATTGATTTGCATCTCGGAGTGAGAATATTTCATCTAAATTTGTAAAAGAAAAGTTAAAAGGATATCTCGGTTTGGTCAAATAAATGGCCTGTTACCTTCACATTAAAATTAAATACATTCACTATTCAGTATTTTTAAATAGCAATACTGTTTCCCAAACAGGAGATATGTTAAATATTTTTGGATGTATTTTGATCACTCATTGACATGGCAAAAATAATATTTATATAAAAAAATTCAAACTTGAGGCAAATGTATTAGCTCTTCGGTAAAAAATCTATATTAGAAAATAAAATAATGCTGAATTAAATTGTACTATACCTTTCTTATGTTAGAAATAATTAATTAAAACCAATTTGTACACAATTATGGACTAAATAACAGCTACAAAGTCAAATATTGAAACACTACAACATTTTTCAAACAAAGTTCAGTATGTCTTTATTAAAAATTATAACAATCTAAAATTAAGAATTATATTTTTTAAAGATATCCACTTTGGTTTGTACCAAATTATGTAATTCCAAATGATTTGGTAACTATTCAAGATAAGAGTCAAAGATATCGATAAAGATAAGGTACTCATCCAAACACAATTGCTACACCATTTATAACAAATGTGATACAAAAATATACTAAAGACAAGTATTTCCGGAAATTTACATTGCATGTAAATTTATATAAAGTAAAACAAGTACCTTTTTACGGGTATCTAATATTTATCAATAAATTTATTGTTATATCAATTAAATAAATTTAAAAAATTACAAATATTATTGAAAAGTATAAACTGTCTCACCACTTCTATTCACACTTGCAATAGATGAAATAATTCCAGAAACGGGTTCTTCCGGAAGAGGTGGGATAAGCTGAGATCTCTCAAGGACACTTAATGACCTTGACTATGCGGATGGTATATGCCTGTAAACGTATATATTTTGCGACATCCAATACACCTCAGATCTACTTCAACAAGCGGCGCATATAGATTCGGGATAGAAATTAACATAGATAAAACCAAGGCCGTGAGAATTAATAACACCAATACAAAAACCATCAAAATAGAAGGTCGAATCAGTCGAAAATGTGGAAAGCTTCTCTTAACTAGGTAACATTCTAAGAACAAATGAAGCTATATAGAAGCAGATGTCAATCACAGACTTTGTAAGTCCAAAGCTGCCTTTGGTGAATTAAGTCCAATATTGAAGAATGGCTAAATAACTAGGAAAACAAAGATTAGAATATTCAAAGCATATGTCAACACTTATGGCAGCGAAACTGGGATGACGACAAATAACATCAGTCAAAACTTCAAGTATTTGCGAACAAATATCAAAGAAGAATATGCAGAATATTCTGGCCGAACACCATCAGAAATAAAGGCTTATGGCACCTAACAGGTGAAGAACCGATAATGTATCAAATTAAGTGTAGAAAATGGAGATGGATAGGACACAATCTAAGAAAGCAATTAAATAATATAACCAGAATGGCCCTAGAATGAAATACCAAGGTAGCAAAAGGTCAGAAAGGCCTAACAACATCTGGCGTCGAACTTCTGAACTAACGAAATATAGCCGAATTTGGGAGAAAATAAAGATCACTGAAAACAACAGAGAACAATGGAGGAGGCAAGTTGATGCCCTATCCTCCCACGAGCAGTAACAGGGCAAAAATAGACTTTCTTAAATTAACATAGTTTCACTTTATTTAAGTTAGTACCAAATTATATACTCTAAACAAGTTTTTTGTTTTAAATTTTATTATTTTCGAATCGAATGAAAACATTGAAAAAAATCTTAATTAAACATTCATGCACTGAGTGAGATTCATAACCATCAGAACCTTCTAATTAACAATCAGATGACATAACCATTATACCATATTCTTCGGTTCTGTTTGTTTAATTCTCACTTTCATTACTTTATTCATGTGCAGAATCATGTGTCAAAATCTATTAAAAATACTATTCAACAAATTTTCAATATAAAATTACTTTTTTTTTTTTTACTAGAATACAAATTTTCTAAATATTCCTTCTTTATTTTTTTTTTATTTTTATTTTTTTTAAATCCACATTACCAATTGCTGAGTAGTACACAATTTAAAAAAAAAAATTTTCTTAGTTACATAAAAATTTAAATTTTTAATTTACTTTTTTATCTCAAATTTTAACGTTACCAAATTAAATTGAAAACTACATGACAAACTTAAATTGTTAAAGTCAATTTTAATTTAGGAAAGAAAAAAAAAATAATAATAATAAACTTTACAGATTCACAATAATCACGTAATGCAATTTCTGTAAAGGTTTGAAAAACAAAAAATACAATTGAAATTCTTCTATGAAACTTTCTATATAGTAACCAACATTTCTGTAGGACATAAACATCCTGTTATTTTAAATTTACTACAAATAAAACTAAAAAAACAAAAAAAAAATTCATTTCAAAAGTAAAGAATCGTTTTGTAAAAGAAATTAAATAAAAAAAAAAACAAAAATATAAAATTTAGTTTTCACAACTGCATTAATAAAAGCTCTTTTGACCTTACACATACAAATATTTGAGTTAAGTGCACATCTTGACTTGAATATAATTTTCCATTAAGATGAAGAAAAAGAAAAAGAAATAAAAAAAAAAATAGAAAGAGAAAATAAAGAAAAACCCTTTTAAAACTTACAATATTCATAGTAGAAAAGTTTTTCATTAAAATGAATAAAGAATTTATAAAGAAAAACTTTTTTACGATATTAATGTCTATATATGCATACATAATAAAATTATATTATAGAAATGTATATGCGTATATAAATAAATATAATATAATATAATATATTATATAAAAATTTTAAAGATGTCAATAGTAACTCTTTTACAGCTATCAAAAAAACATTTACTTATTCCATTAATGGAAAAATGGAAATGAAATGTTGAAATTATTTTACTTTTTTTACTCAAGATCCTTTCATTAGATTTGTAGCCTTGTTTTTCTTTTTTTGTTTATTCTTTTTAATTTCATATATTATATATAATATATTATTGAGTTCTATAAAATAGAACAACAAAAAAAAAATGTTTCAAATAGAAAAAAAATTACTAAGATGTTTTTTAAAAGCATATTATGTGTAAGAGTACGTGTATACTAATTTGAAAATACAAAGCCAGATACTGTCTATGCTAAATAAGCAAGAAAATAAATTTTACGGTATATAATTATAATCCATTATAGTTAATGGAGTGAAACTACATTGAGAGAATTGGTTAGACATAAATGTCCAACAATGCTTGTGAGTACGAAAAACAAAATTTTGCTAGGACAAAAATAAATTAAATTTGTATTGAAATTATTATTATTGTTATTTGAAGCTAAAAAATATAGGGATAAGCTTTCGCAGAATTTAAGTCATTTAAGGAATTAAAAGCAAAAAAAAGAGTATAATAATAAGCAAAATTAGAAAAGAATACAGAACAATAGAATAGGATAGAAGAGTGTGGTATATAAAATTTACCGACAGTTTAATAAACATTTATATATTAATTTACTTATTAAGCTCAACAACATCCATAATAAAATAACGTTCACAATAGAAAAAGAAGAAAATGGTGAAATCCCGTTCCTACATATCTAAAAGTTATATCATAAATTATTAATTTTATACATCATAAATATTGAAATACCTCATGAATTATATCTACTCATAAGATCATACCTAGACAGTCGTAAATTTGTAATAAAACAACAACAAGAACACACATTAGAAAAAATAATAAAATCACGAGTCCCTGCTATACAAGGCCATCTTGAAACCCATCTGGTACAATGGTATAGAACTGTGGGGAATCACAAGTACTTCCAACGTTGAAAAACTGGAAAGGTTTCTATGCAAAGTACTCCGATCAATAATAAATGCACCATGGTTTGTGAGAAATGAGGAAATTAGAAAGGACTTAAAATTCGAATCGGTTAAAGAAGCCATAGCAACAAGAAGCTCAAAATACTTTGCGAGATTGGAAATACATCCCAATGATCTCGCATTACAATTACAGTGTACAGACCAACATGTGCGAAGGCTGAAAAGGTTTCATCCAATAGATCTAAGCAGCAGATTTATAAATAGTCAAACTAGAAATCCCCAATAGCTTGACCAGAAATATAAAACTTCGGAGCCAACTGTTACATAAAAGAAGCCAAAACAAATTACTTAATATCGTCTAATAGTGACTAACTATTATTAGATAAAATAAAATAGATTGTAAAGTTAAATAAATAAACTAAAAAAAAAAATAAATATCATAAATTAGTTAGAAGGGAAATAAATTTTTATATCTATATAGGAAAAATAAACAAAAGAACTATCACTTCCTATTTAAACCACCCCATGGACAAAATAGACCAAATACAATGATTAATAGACCAAATTGACTACACCTTTATCAGAATAAAATTTCATAAAGGAGAAATTATATATTGAGGAGCAGCAGAAATAAATGGATTTGCGAAAGAAAGTGTAAGGCAAATAATAAAGAAGAAGATCCATAAAAGTGAACTGGAAAATCTATTAACTTTATTCGAACAAAATAAGTCAGTGGCAGCGCAGCATATATAGTTGAAGACGAACATCATATATAAACAAGAATAATTTAAAATTATAAAGTTCAATAAAAATAATAAATTAGACATGTATGAAAGTTTGGCGATATTAAGAGAGCACATTAACACCAGACTTACTCATTATTTAGGTATAGTGAATTTTCACAATTATTTAGATTAATTCAAAATTAAAATTAAGTTCAAGTAGAGTTAATATAATAAATACTAGCAGAACGGTTATTACGTAACTAATTATAGGCTAGTTTAAATTTAATAAACGCTGGGTGTTCGAGTCTCGTTGAAGTAAAAAAAATGCTTTATCGGGTTTTCGACCTGGTCCAGTACCCTTTCTTATTGAGATAAAATAAATGACAAAAAATAATTAGACAAAAGATTATAAAGTATAAGACAAAAGAGTATAATCTGGTAACCACTTAAATAAAATAAAGCTTTTCTATTTAAGAAGGCTTTTTTCTTGACAATAGTAGTAATTTCCCACATTTAATGACTTGATAAGCCAGTAATTTGATAAATAAATGCTCGAAGAACATTGTAAATATCTTAGTATAAACTCACTGTAGCGTAAAGACATGAAAAGGTGATTCTACCTAAGTTACTGTCAAGAACATAAAAAAAAAAAAAAAAATAATAATTTATATAATAAATATAAAAAAAAAACATTGTAACACCCGGGTAGCACTATTAAAAGTTCAAATTTATTTTTGAACAAAATTAACATATTAATGGTTCAAATTATATAAATATAAGTATGTATTATTGTAAACATCTTGATTAATCTAAAGCACTGCGATGACGGAAGTAAGTTGCTTCCGGAATTTCGATATTTATAAAATAAAAATAAATGACTATTGAAAGCAATTTTGACTTTTATTCCACACATTAAATATATCACTAAAAACAAATCTGTTTATCAAAAATAATTATTCATTTACATTTTAATTTAAAATTGTAAATTTTAGTTTCCTACGTAATTAAAGATGATAAGATATTAATGTCAAAATACATATTACTGTCAATTAATTAAAATAAATAGAAGAACAGCAACTGCATTTTCATTTTTTTTTGTTCTTTTTTTTTTCAATTAAACTAAATTAAATAAATAATTAGTCACATACCTTCATTACATTTGAAATATGTAAATATAATAAAAGAGGTATGCTTGTTGCTCGCGAAATGTTAATAATATGCAAAATATACAATTAAAAGTTAATGAAAGACAAAAATAACGTTTATAAAACAAATTATTAAATGTATCACTAAAAATAAGATCCGATTATTAATTATCGATTAGAAATTAAATTTAAAAATAAAATTTTTAAAATATACTTTTATCAAAACTAAATTAGACCCCTCCAGAAAGGAGAAAATAAAATAGATGGTGGTAAATGATGATATTCCACAAATTATAAGATAAATTAAACTTGCAGGAACATTGTTGATGGAAATTTGGAATATTTGAGGCTTAAAAAATCACGAACATTAAAAGAACAATGCTAAGCTTTTGAGATTCTGTATTTTGGTCTCATTAAAATTTTACTTATATAAAAAACAATATTGTATTGAAACAGCGACTGTAATGTTGTAACTTTTGTTTATTTGAAAATCATTGCAAAATATTTATTCTATAGAGGTCTTGAAACATTAAGAAAAATGAGGGAATTAACTAACACAATATAATCTGGATTTTTTGTATTGGCTTAAATACATTTACAAATTCATATAAAAAATGTTGCTTAATTTTTATTTTTCTATAGCAACTCTCATCAACATTTGGTTTGTTTTTGTTCGTAAGTGGGAAAAAAATATATACAAAAAAACAACAAACCCAATAGATTTCCAATATTGTAATTCAGAGTCTAACACAATAGAAAAGTATCGCTTCAGCGATATTTTCACTTGTCTAAGAGAACATTAGTGATTATTTAACCTCACTCTTCTATAAACATATTTCAATATTTCTATATAACTATAAATAATCTTTATAGTTTTAAAACTAAAAGCATTCAAATAACATACTAAACAAAAAAGATATTTCAGCCTATGAATCCTATCAAACGACTAACAAAAAGGTTACAATTTAATTAAAAGAAAACTTCAAAATATTATTTTAAAAATACCCAACCGTCAATCCGTATTCAAAATATTATCCAATCGTTATTATTATTATTATTATTATTATTACTCACTTATATAACAAATTGTAACAAAATTTCTACTTTAATTAATTTTAACGTAAATCATTTAAAGTTTTCCTTTTCTTAAATTTTCATTTCAGAATTATTAAAATCAACCACAAAAGTAACCCTCTTAAATTTGATACTACACAAATTATCAAAAACAAAAAAACAAAAAAAAAAATAAAAAGTAAGTACATTTTATTATTATTATTTATAATTTCATTATTAATTAAAAAATTATGACTCCATTATTCAATTGATTATTTTAATTTACTCACATTAAAAATTCAACTTAACTCCAATCTCTTCCTTCACAAAATATTAGAATTATGTGAAAATTTTCTTTAACTTGTTTTTTGTTTTTTTTTGTTTTGTATACACACAAATTTTATCTGCCATAGGCAAAATATATTTTTTGTTTTGGTTTCTTTTTTCAATAAAATTCTAACATTAAAACTTTTTTTTAGCGATTCTTATCCTTACCTTTGTAATATTAAGTACTTTAGTTTTTGTATTTTATTATTGTTGTTGTTGTTGTTGTTGTTGTTGTTTTTGAATCCATTAAATAAACATCGAAACAAATACTAAAGGTGCTTAAAAGTAATAAAACACGAACTTTTACTTTTCCTGATTTTTTTTTTCTTTCTATTTTTATTCTACTTTTCTTAGAATCAATTTTATGAGAGAAGCCCATGATTGAATATTTTTCAATTTCAAATTATTATTATTATTATTATTATAATGATTGAATAATAGAGAGGTCCTTTGAAAACCTTGAAATATTTTTAAAGGTGTTATAAAGTAAATTATTATTTTGTGATGGTGAAAATTTAACTGAACTTAAACACAAAATCTTCATTAACTAAAAAATTGAAATCATAGTCAAAGAAAAAGTTGACACTCAAATTCAATTTTTTTTTTTTAATTCTTAGAGGACTCTCAAACCACAAGAACTAATTTTTTCGATCAAATCCATGTTACTGTTCATAATAGAATTTATTTTTTGTTATATATTTAAATTTTAATTTTCCAAAAACAAAAATAATTGGATGAAAACAATTAGTTAGTTTGTTGGGAGAGTCTTGACACATTAAAAACAAACACAATCACAATTCAAAGTTTTAATGTATTATAATTAATTTCTATACCCTCTACTATTATTTACACTCTCCTAAAAATTCGAGGAAGTTTGATAAAAAATCGTACTCAATTTTAGTATGAATTGTTTTCCATAATTTTAATTTATCTTTAGTATCTACTATATCATTTCTTTTTATTTGATTTATCTTAGACAACAACCACATACGTAATAATTATTAAAATTAAATTTAAATTTCATTCTAGCGATGAAAAGAAGAAAATTTGTACTTTGGTGAATTTGATAAATGTATTTAATATTTGTATATACATGGAATGAAAATTAAAAAGAGTTGAAACAATATTTAATTTCGCTACGTCTCCTTTCAAATGTGTATTATTTAAAAGGAAATAATAGAATTCGGTTGGTTGGGAAATAGTTCAGATATTTGGACCGTACTTTTTTCAATTTACAAATTTTTTATAATAATTGCAGAGTAATCTCGCTTTCATAAAAACAACATTATTTTTCAACAATGCCTCCGTTACATTGGGTGTAGAGAAGTGTAGAACATTTCATAATGCTCTAGTCTAATTTTTCCAAATAATTTACTTTTCTCAAAACAATTAATTTGTTTATTTTCCCTTTTCTATTTAGTCATCGATGGTCTTGAAAAAATATTGTTTTTTATATCCCACGAGATATGAACCCATGCTTTCTATTGTGATCAGTTTTTGATTACATTTTGATAATACTCATACCATTCAGATGACACAAAGACATATACACGCTTTGCATTATTGCAGTTATACAAAAGCGGAAATTGCATTTTCTACATAAAAGTACACATATACAGTGTGATTATAAATATGGCTACATGTCATGCATTGAGACAAGATTAGATTTTTAATTCATTTATTCATATTATAGTAAAATACAATACTTAAAAATATACATTTACTAAATAAAAATAATAAGAATAAATATAGGATCATTCGGATATTCATTAGAATATGTGATGAAAGAAAATCAGAAAAATTAAGAACAAAATTGAAAATGGCACTGAATTCTAAAAAAAAAACCTTTGTATTAGTAATTTTGGTAATGCGAGATATGCAAATAATATTGTTATTGCTATTTTAGGATCGCGAACATCTGAAAATTATATTAGCAGTATTGTGTACTAAGTATTTGAAAATTTTGCATTCCGTTATCTTCAATAACGCAGAACCACATAATAAAATTTATATTTCATGGTTTATATTTCATTTCACGGTATCTAGAATTTAGTATGACACCTTAAATAAATTAACAATTTAACTTAATAACTTGTAATTTTAAATTTAACTTGTAATTTTAAACTATATATACTAGCGATAGCGATATTTTTATGCTAAATATGAAAGTATATAGAGTATGAAGTAAAATTGAATTTTTAAAGTAAGTAATTGTTTCACTCTTTATACTGCACCTAAACCTTATCTTTTCCCTTCCTTTTGCTATGTTAAGAGCCCAAAATGACAGACAGTACTTTACAGAATATTTCCATTTGTTCCATTATTTGCCGAGCATGTTTATTTCAAAGCTGCTTATATTTTGTACTTTCATATTTGTACTTTTACAACAGTGGTTTTGAACTCACCACTTGAACTTATTAAATTCTATGAATCATCAAAATATAAACTGTACCTATATAATACGGATCAATAATCAATAAATATATTGTAATGATATCCTAATGAGACTCAGGATAAAATAAATTTTGTTATATTCATTTTTATTTTTATTTGGTTTTCTTCCTTCCCTCACACATTGGATTGGAAGCTATTATTAATTTATTATGATTTTTCTCTCTTTGATTTTTTTTTTTTTGTTTTTCTCTTTTTTTAAAGGAAAAATGGAAGATGAATATTTTAGAATTTAATTAAATTTTTTTTTGCAATTTTTTGTAAATTTCATTTTTTTTTTTTCGTTGCGATCTCAATAAATAATAAATTAAAAATTAAGTACAGGTCTTCTTGAATAAATTATTATTTCAAGCAGACATACATACACACACAGTAATTTTACAGTAAATAAATTTGAATTGATTTTTTTTTTGTATAAAAATGGAAAAGAAAATTAAATATTTTATTTTCGAATAATTCGAAATTTCAATTATTTTTATACCATAGTATTCAATTTATACTGAATCGCAATTACTTGTTATAATTTTTGAATTTTTTTTTTTCGTTTTATGATGTAAACTGGATTATGTTCAGTTTATAAAGTGTCTAGAGAGTATGTAATTGAAAAGCCAGAGGTAATTACGGTTGTAAAAATAATCTAAAATTTGTACGGAAGAAATGGGGTTTTTCTTAACTGTTTGAATATTACCCGGATGCGATGCGAGGACATTTGTGATATTACCTGAATACGATTTAATAGGCAAAAAACTAAACTAAGATTATACCCGCAGAAAACAAGCTCCATTTGTTATGCTGGTATTATCGAATTATAGAGCCAGGTCATAGATCAATAGTTTTGAATTATTATTTTAATAAATTTTTCTTTAAATATTGGAACAAACTGGATACATCTAAAATAGATGCTTATATATACAATTCTAGAGACTAATCGTTTCATGTATATTAAATTTGAATAAATTGAAATGTATGTATGCGTGTAAAGTATATTCAAAATAAGAATAGAAGAATAGAATAATCATTGGTATGAAATAAAGAATTAAGATAAATTTCATTAAATAGATGAGTCAAGAGGTCAAACAAACAAAAAAATGTATAAAGAGAATAGTCTATTTTCAACCATTCAAGAGTTATAAGATAATAAAGATTTGTTCACCTGGCTCTATGATTCGATGTCCCCAACATAAAATATAGGGTTTTATGAATTCATTTAAATGTTTGTTTTAACCTCTATTCGATTTCTTGAATACGTCCTTAAAAAATTATATTTCATCATCAGTCTCAATAATCTAATTCAATACGACACTGATGATTCAAAAGAAAAAGATGATAGATTAAATGGCAACTGATTAGAATTTACTAACGGAAAAAACTACAACTAATTAAAATTTATTGAAATCCACAATTACTCTTTTCCAACACTTGAACTGAAATTGTTTTCTACATTTTTGGCGAACTGTTATAAACATTTTGGTTGATTTTTATAATTCACAGATGTATTAATAACATCTATAAATAAGTTATAAAATCAATCAAAGCAAAAATCAGGAGTTGTATAGGTAGTCTAACATTATAAATGCCTACTCATGATTTGAAGTATAGTGTTGTGATGAACGAAATAACTCCTAAAACTTATTATTACTATATACAGTTGTATTTTTACGTTTAATAATCGGGATTGAGCTAATTATAAATTTTTAAGTCTAAATTTGTTTCAATAGGTTGCAGACACGTAAAACTTATGTTATAAAAGTTTGGATATTCATGAACTTTTTATTTCTTGAATAAATTAATTTTTTTATTCTTCTTTATCTTTTATTTTAAAACGATGGGATTTTTAAGATAAACATTTCATAAACTAATTATTAATTTTGATAATTTTAAAACTATGTCAAAATTTTCACCTTAATCAATATTTGTTCCAGACGATTATTGGTGTTTTCATAAATGCTGCAAACTGACAACAAGTTTGACACACAAACACATAGGATATAAACACATAGGACACATAGGGTACTTTGCAATAATGAAAACAAACTCTACCTATATCTACATTATATAATTACCGATATTCTACATTTATGCATACTAAAAATTTATTCTGTCAAGTTGACGGCCAGTAGACTTTGAATTTGCATTTATGAACAGCGTTTAGAAAATCTGACTAGTGTTTTCATAAATTCTGAATATGCAGATTGACTGCAGGTATGCATTTATGAAATGATGCTATGTATTCTTCTAACAATATCTATTCTAGTGTGTATTGATTAACAATATTAATACCGTCGAATTGAATATGACCACTGTCTATATTCTATAACATGGAAGTTGCATAAATAAAAAAAATTTAATAAAAACAAAAATTTTAGGAAAAATTCCTATATATTTGATTTTTCCATTAAATTTTTTTTTATCAACTCAATATTGAAATTTGTTTAAAATGCGCTATCCATTATTTATATACTATGTGTGTGTGTGTGTGTGTATATATATGATATTATAATGTATTCGATTACCTTAAATTCTATTTAGAATAAAAATTGTTTTATTTGAAATTTTTGAAATCTAAAAGACAACAAAAAGCAAACTTCATTCAATCTTATTTAAAAATGTTGACAATCCTTGATCCTTTGATAAATAAAAATAGAAATAAAAAAAAAAAAAATGTTTTGAAAACGGAAATTCCATCTATCTGTCAAATTGAAAACTTCTATTTAACATTTTGTAGTACTCTAAATATCAACATCAGGATTGAAATTTAAAAAAATAAATTCCTGTTTGATTTTCTTCCTGTTTTTCATTCGTATATATGTATAAAAAAATTAGATAAGGATTTGATTGAAAAAAAAAACAAAAACAAAATATTTTGTTTTTATCTTATTTTCAATTTCAAATTAATTTTATAAATTTTTTTAGAATCCCTCTGTTGTACATTCTATATTCATTGTGCATTATAGATCAGTATTCTATTAATTTAAAAATTCTATATGCAAAATTTAATATGTATCATAACGAAAATTCGAAATTCACTTAAGTATATGCGAAATTAATGCAGGTTATTAAATTCTTGCATTCCAATTTTCACATCAAAATATTGGGTATTAAAAAAAATTAAATTTTTTTTTGATCAAAATTGAATTAAAATTAAAGCAAATATTCTGTATAAAATTTTAATTCTAAACACACTAAACATATTTATTTGAACCTAAGGAAAAATTGAAAGAAATAAAAAAAATGGCTCATCTTATATACACAATTTCGGATATAAAATGAAAATTTTAATTTTCCACCTAATTTACCTAATTTAATGTACAAAAAGAGCTGAGCTTGTTTTAAAATAATATAAATTATTCATTAAATTATATTATACACTGCCTATCGAATGCAATTCTCGTATTTAACCTCAAAAACAATTTTTTTATTCTGAATTTCTCCGAAGTAATTTAAAAAACAAAATATCAAATCTTCAAACTCATTCGTGTCTTAATAATGATAACTGGTTGAATTTAAACTAAACTGGGTCAACTAAAAACAAAAATATAATATTCATTGTAATTTTTTAAGCTTCCAATTCAAGTGCGACCTCCAGCATAAAATTATCATTAAAGTTGATAATGTTAAAGTAGCACCATTGCGGAATTTTTTGCTGATAACGCAAATCAATTTGTCTAGCATCATTTAACTTTAGCACGAACAGTTGTTTCTGAATCTAATTTGAATGCGCAACCGAGTCAAAATTTAGTAGCGTTTGAACCAAAATTCCATGACAATTGAGCACCACAATCTAATTGATGAGAACATTTTTGGAAAATAGAGCCGCCGAACTCTTGACCATCATTTGCAACTGTATGTAGAACTTAGTTATGTATTCCAAGTAATTTCCATTGTAATTTTAGATTTTTGTATATCAAAAGCAGTTTGATAACCAGCTAACCAACCTTAATAACCGAATACACCACAAGCGCTTACTAATGGGCCAGCTAAAACAGCATTAATATCGGAATTAATTTTAACATTTTCTTGATCATAGTTAGCTTTGAATTTTCCATTTTTTTTCTAGATTGTGGAGCAAATAAAATTTCGAAAGACAGTTTAAGTCCTTCTAAAAACTTATCAGCAACAGTAACTTTAGTAAATAATGTATTGTCTGTATTGCATTTTTCAGTGAATGTTAGACCATAATCTTTAACTTTATATTTAGTTTTCAATGAACCAAAAAGTTTGCTATTGTTTTGATTAGAATGTTCAGAAGTTGTGAATTCAATATTTGAAGGAATATTTATTTTTGTTAATTAGTTTCAATTACACTATATATGTATTAATTAAAAGATATAAAAACAATTAAAACTAATTTTTATCTCTAATTCGTTTTACAATCAAGTTTCAATAATTCATAAAAATGCCTTAAAATTTAATTAGGTTCATAAGACTTTATTCAATTTAATTCAATCCATTTCCTTCGTCTAAAAAATACATTGAAAAATCCGATTGTTTAACAAAAATAGGTAAACCTTTTTTAATCGTAAAATAAAGAAAATGTTACTCAATTGAAGAATTTAGGATTTAATTGGAAACATAAATTATTTTTGTTAATTAGTTTCAATTACACTATATATGTATTAATTAAAAGATATAAAAACAATTAAAACTAATTTTTATCTCTAATTCGTTTGAAGCAATACTTAATACTGCCCATCTGTTCAAGATTACTAAATCGAACACAGATAGATGCAGATTTCGCTTCGAAGAAGAAGTATCATCCCCTCATATTCTATTTGTTTACGAAGTTATAATTCGCATAAATATTTCCAGGAACATCACCTAATTCTGAAATTTACAACAAAGCAATAATAGCGTTCATCAAGAACATAATATAGATCTACAATTCTAAGATAAAAACGCGGACTAAGTCCCCATTAAAAAAATTGATTTTTTGTCATTTCGAAGTTATACTCTAATTTTTTTTAAATAATTAACTTTTCTCAAAATAGTAAATCTGCCAATTTTTATAATTCTACTTATAGTGTCTTTTTGGTCATCTATGTTCTAGAAAAAAATATTATTTTTGTCTCTCACGACATATGAGCCCACGCTTGCTATTGCAAACATTATTTGATTACATTTTCATAACGCTCCTACGATTCACGACATACACGTTTTGCATTATTGCAGTTATGCAAAAGCAGAAATTATGTTTTTTGCATAAAAGTCCACATTTACAGTGTGATTATAAATACTTTTACGTATTGTCATTTATTGAGACAATCACAAAAATTAGAATAAAATAGAAAATGCAGAATTCAGAAAAAAAAACATTTCTGTAAGTGATTTTGGTAATACCAGATATGCAAATAATATTGATATATCAGCAGTATGTGTGCCAAATATTTGGCAATTTTACATTAACTGCAATAACAGAAAGCCACATAATAAAGTTGATACTTCTGGTAAGCTACCACGGTATCTAGAATTTAGTATGCCACTTAAATAAATTGTCGCAGTCATATCATATATATATATATATATATACAGACTAGAGAAAAAAATACTGCACATTATTTTGTTGTTCTGAACGTAGCTCAATTTATTTTATAGCTAAGCTTAAAATATTTTCTATATGACAGTAATAATTCTATTTTTCTTACTAGAGTGATTATGATAAGAGTGAGTTTTTATATATGTATATTTATATCTTCTTAATAAAGATTTACCTACTTATCATTGGATTGTAAAATGAAAAAAATATATATATATATATATTTTAATGACCATAAGCTTAACTGTTTGGACTCATTGAAAACTTCTTTAACATTTTATAGATCTGTTCTGTAAACCACCATAACATATAATATCCATGAATTATATTGTTTAGTAAAATATGAATTTTCTTTAATAACAAGTTCGATTATTTCTTCTATTAAAAAATTCTATTTTCAAAACTTATTTTGATTATTTGTAATATCAAATTAATTTTTTAATAACTCCTCCTCTTAACTCAAGAGATTCAACAAAATGATTCATTCTTATATTGAAAAATTGACAAACATCTCAAAAGAACAAACTTTATTTTCATTTCAGAAAAATCAATAATAAAAAAAAAACAAAAAAAAATAATCCGATTACTTACTACTATAAAAAAAAAATCAAATTATGTTACAACATTTAATATAAATACGATATGGACATAGTTTTTCTTTTACTACTTTATTCCTTCCCTATATGTATATGTATAATACCAATACTTGACCTGTTTATTACAAGTTAATAAATAATTGATTTTTCACCTCAACCCCAACGAAATATTGGAAAAAAATATATATATAAAAAAATATTTAAAAAAACAAAAATGTCCTTGTATTGAAAATAAATCTCTAATAATTGCACAATAAAAATAAAAATAATAAAAGAAACAGAACAGGTTTTCCTATGTATAACAGAATAATATCAACAGTCAACTTTCTTAATAGGAAAATCTTCTTTTAATGATGAAAACATTTAAAATAAATTTTCCATAATGACATTTTAATTTAGTTTCCAATTTAGAATCTATATATACATACATATAAACACACAAATAATATATATTTGTATAGATGTAAGTATATATATATTTAGTATATACTTAATAATAATGTGAACAGATCCTTTTAATTTGAACTTTTCAACAAATTTTGAAATTTTTTTATTTACCACACTATATTGTTTACCACACAAATTATAACCCTAAACACTCTTAAGAATCAGGGACGTATAATTTAATTAAGCAAAGAAAATATATTATCACATTTCTAATAATTTATTTCATTAATGACACCTGCTAAAAAAATTTAACAAAAAAATGTAAGCTTTGTGTGAGTGAAATAGATATATTTTAGAAAGAAAATGAAATTCTTTTATTTCTTTAATTTCGGTCCTAAGAAACATATACCAGTCATTTCAAATATTTAAATAAATGAATATTGCTGCTGTTAAATTTTCAAAAAATTCATGTTCATTTTATTTAAAACGTCATTAACACAAAATACAAATGGCACCAAATATAAATCTTTTGAAACAAAAAAACTGAGATGTAAAAAAAAAATACAAAACAAATCCAAACTTTTAAAATATTTTTTTTTACCGTATTGGATTTTTCGACACAACAAGTGTCTAGAAACGTAACAAAAATCGCAGTTTTTTGATGTTTACGATTTTTTTTCAAAGTAGTGGCAAAGTAACTTCGAAATTTAGAAAGAAATTTTTCTCACTGTAAAAAGTTTTTGTTTTTGTCATACAGATATAAATAATATAAGTAACTAATAATTTATCTCATTCTTTCTATAATGAATCATTCTATCACGAGAGAAAAGCGAATTAACAAAAGCGAATTAAGAGCGTTTCCGAACCTCTCGCATTTGCACTTGATAGTCACACTCCACATGTCAAATTCTGTTAAATTTATTCCTAAATTTTTTTAGTGTGTGCAAAGGTATTCGTACTAAGCCCGTCATATAGCATTTTACCTGTCAAAATTTAATGTTGTTTTAACCACACTAATTTATATAACATCGCACTAAAAGATTAAAATATAAGAAAGATAAAAATTTGAATTTGTAAAAGAAACTAAAATTAATATTCAAAGACTATTTATTATAAAATATGGTAAATACAAAAGTGTAAAGATTATCTAAAATGTAAAATAAATATAATTTAAGAACATAATTTTTATTATTTTTTTCTAACATTTAATTTTTAATAACATATGCATAAAATTTAAAATTTATCTAATATTGCCATAGTCATAAATTTATAAACATTGCTAAATAACGCTGGAAGAAAACACTTTTCTGCTGCTTTCAAAATAAATTTGGCATAAAAATACTAAAAAGATATGTCTTAAAGTAATGTGGTTCTACTCCTAAAAATATAGTATGTACTGTCATAAATTTTAATTCCGGATAAAAATTTAGTACGAAAAATAAAGAGATAAATAAGTATTTTCAGAAAGTTCAAGTGTGAAATGCGAGTATGAAGTGAAAGTGCGAGAGGTCCAAAAACGCCATAAAAGATAATTTTGAGAAAAACTTGCCTAAATTCAACATATTCACGATTATTAATATTTGTATCTAAACATAGAAAAAAAATGATTATTTTAAATAATTTTTTACGGTTTACATGTTTTATATAAAAATATTAAATATCAAATTATTTTGTTACATTTTGTTAAATACAAAATATATAATAATTTTTTCATCTGTCTTCAAATTATACTATACAACAGCAATTTTCTTAGAGTAACTGTAAATTACTTTGCACCATACCATATAGAATGTTTTGCTGAATATGCTAAGCTGATCATTGAAAATATTTTATTTTCTATTAGTATTGAATCGAATCAATCAAAGTAAATTTTTTCCAAACTGTTTGAAGATAACCTTGTTGCCAATTTCTATAATAACACTTTGTATATTAAACAAACAACTTTTAAAAATGTAAAATTTTAAAATATCTTTAATTACAGTTTTAGATTATGAATAAATAATATTGTTTTATGTTAATATATAGAATTTACATATTATACACTTGCATTTTCCATACTAATTCATTCTTAAAATCTTATAAAACAAAATTATTTTTCTATAAAGATCTGTTATTCTAACAGCATCTAGGCTATTAGATAGATACAAAACTAATTTTGTGAAATGCGGATAAATCATGATCCTGAATATAGGAAAATATTAATGTAAAATTGCATGTACTACCTTCCAAGCTTATTACAGCTATTTTATTTTTAATTTTAAATTTATTTTATATTTTTAACCATAACTCATAATTCTTGCGAACTTTTTAAAAATTCATTACAAGAACAATTAAAAAATTCATGATAAAACAAAATATTAGGTTGGTATAGCTGATAATAGAAACAGAACAAAAAGGTTTGTTGCTAAATACTATAATTTTGTGAAAATTCATTCTTAACAATTTTATATCAATAAATTAGTTTTGTTTTTTATTTTTAATACTTTTAATGTTATAATTTCCATATCCTTAAATTTAATAATAAACTCCAAGTGTGCAATGTTTAATTATAATTAAGCCACAACACTGGTATATATTATTTTCTTGAAGAATCAAAAGTTAGAGAGCTTATCAAAAACTGAGTAATAAATAGAGTGACATATTGACATGATATTGAAAAATATCCGATAAAAATTATTATGCTCTCATTCTCATGCTGCTTCAATTCTGTTGTACTTTACGTAAAATAATAGTGATTTTATTGTGTTGACTTGTGTTGTGAATTATTTAGAGTCTTTATATAAAAAAAAAGACAAATAAAAAAATTATTCTCCTTAACTCAACTACAACAAATTACAAATTTACAATAGCTCAGTGTACTCAACTAAGTCTAATGTATTTGTATTTTTATTTATTTATTTATATTTTTTTTCTCAACTGTTTGTGTCGGACATTTTAGAGGAGAAAATATTAGAATTCAACGATAAGACAAGATGAAAGGTATTAAAGTTTTATTTGAAAAGAAAAAAAAATAAATAAATAAATAAATTTATAAATAATAAAAATTATTTACAACTTGTTTTGTAAATAAATAATATTAAGAAAGGCCAAAATTTAAGTTAACAGAATAAATTCATATAAAATAAAAAGAAAAATAAAAATTTATATTAAAATGTAAGTATTATTTTGTTTCTTTATTATTTATTTGTATTTCAATTCTAATTTTTGTTATCCTTAAAATAAAAACAAAAAAAAAAGGAACGTTTATCTTTTTGAAATATTATATCATGACATACATACATACATACATTTATAGATATGTTGAACTTATATCCCTTTATATACTCATACATTAGACAATTTATTTCTTGTTTTCTAACATACATTTTGTACATATGAATTTAAATAATATGTAGGTAATGTGTACGTAATACAGTAAGTGACAACCAAAATAGTACACTTTTCTTTCTTCTTTATCCAAATATCATTCTTTTCTGTATAAATTTCATAACCAATATTATTATTGTTGTTTTAAATGATAAAGATATTTAAAACACGACACGTAGCCCAAATAAATATTTTTTAAAAATTTTATAATTTTCATTTATTGATGATTTGAAATTACTATAGTTCATTACACTTAGAAGTAATTTCGTTTTCATACATCACGGTGTGAGCCTAATGAGTTGACTAATTCTAATTGCGAGATATTTTCAATAAATTTGAATTAGAATTGGCTAATTTGAAATTTCCCTGGTTTGTGTCTTTGATTTACTGTAATTTATTTTTCCCTTTTTCATCTAGCCCTAAGGGTGTGTTCCTAATGAGTTGACTAATTCAATAATTGACTAACTTTAAATATCCATGGTTTGTGTTTATGATTAGCCACCTCGAAATGTTTTTAAATGTTTCACCAACAACAGACAGCAATTCGATATGACGTTAATTTTATATGACGGGACTTACTTTGATATGTGGGCTTTATTTTAGCCGGGATATCGTATATCACCATATTTTTCATTAGTAACCATTCGAAAATGCTAAACAAAGGTATAAAAATTTGTTTTATGAATTTGATGTAAATAACAAATTAATTATCGTGCTACTTTAACGTAATTACTTTTCATGTTTCAAATACATAACATTATTAAATTCATTTCAAGTTTATAAGATTCTAATTAATGATAAAAATAAGTATTTTATATTTAAAAAATTTTAGTACAACTAGATGTAAATAGAATCAAATTAAAGAATAAAATTTGCTAGCAAGAGAAAATAACTCGAAAAAGTTAAGTGCATTGATTAAGCATCAACAGATTTAATGTTCTAAGTATGAAAACATCTTCTTTATGGACAAATCATAAAAGAAAAAACTTAGAAAATAGAAAAACTTTTAGATAAGCTAATTATCAATACAATACAGCTATACAAATGTTTTGGTTATAAAGAGTTGATAGTATTTGCATCTGGTACCTATAATTTTCAATCAAAGAAACCTAGAATGTAAATTATAAACGTTAGTAAATTATAGGCATTAGAATTAAACTTGAAAAATTCATTTTTATTCTATTTTATACTGGTTATAATTCTCTTGACATTAAAATTACCTAGACAATGCTTTTCAGGCATTTCAAACCTAGACAGGCATTTCAAATGTAATTAAAATTTCGAAGATTATCAATTCATAAAGCACTGAGAATATACTCTATAAATATTTTGGTTAATTTGCTAAATCCTGAAAGTAAAAAAAAAATATTACGGTATTGAAAAAACACGCTATGCTTATTTTTTTTAAAAAATGCTACCTTCGAACATTATAATGAAAAATGTCAATTTTCAAATGAAGTAATGGTGCACATTAAATGAAAAAATTTTTTAATAGACATTGAAACTATAGAATAGAATTTCTTGCATTCGACAATGAAACAAAATCGCTTAAGTGGATTAGCTATATTGTCAATCGAATATGATTTGCTTGAAGAAACAAATTTTGAAGGCAATCAATTAATTTGCAAACATTAAAGTAAGAAGAATTAAATTAAATTAAAAAATTTGCTAAGCAAACAATATTTGTTGAAATATTGGTTAAAAATCAACCATAAATGCAATAATTTCAAGCTAAATAGTTATTTTGAATTTATAAAGAATTGATGTTATCATTTTTTCTTTAACATTTGAATAATATCAAAATTAAAAATTCCAAGTTAGGTTATATTTTGTATGATTTATTTAGTTGTAACAGTGGGTGCCGCAAACACTAGATGCGGCTCTGATACAATATGGTATAATTTTGAAATTTTTCATATTATTGATTTTTGGCTAAACAACTCCTTTGGGTATATTAATTTAATGATTTTATTTAAATTATCAATATAGATTGAATCTGTATTGAATCATCTATTATAGATTTACAAAAAAATAATTAAAAAAAATATTAAGAAATTGCCACTGATTTTTAATTTCTTCTGTACACATTTCAAGTTATGGCCACTGTATAGTTACACGTGATATTACGTATAAAAATGTAAATAAATTTTTATTCTTGATATTTCAAATATGAATAAAATTTTAGTTTTTTTTTTTTTTTTTTTTTATTTAAAATGATATTCGAAAGGATAATGGAGCCACAAAGAAAATTTCAAATGGGAAAAAAAAAATTTTCAAATGTATTAAAACAAAAATATAAACGAAAATTTATGAGATTCACCTTGAAACTTTGATCCTAGCTAAATTTTTGCAATATCTTATTTTAAACACACACTCGCATGTACACATAAATCCAATTATAATATTCGAGAATATATACATACATATATATACATATATATGAATATATATATTTTTGTTTTGCAGCGGATTTAGATGAAATTTATTATTGATGAAATTTTAGATCCTATGTAGATAGATAGTAATGGATTCAACATTTAAATAAGATCTATAAGTGATGATATTAGAAAATTTGGATTGCAAAAATATAAAAGATAAAAACATAAAAACAAACTTTTAAAAGTTTTTGTTCAATTTTTTTAATTCAAAAGTTTCAAATTTATTTATCATACATTTTTCAATTGTTGGGAAACATTCCAACAAAACATTTCTATTTCACTTTGCTGTGAATTATTCATTTATATACGCCCATCAAATACAGTTGTTTCAAAAAATATTTGTGTATAGAATAATTTCATAGATAAAATAAACAAAATTAGCTGGTAGATAGGTAGTAGGTAGGTAGAAGTGGCCATTTCAATTGCTTCTGGCAAACCAATTAGCAGTCATTTGTGCATTTTTGATACCATGACACGAGTGACCTATTTGTTGTTATTGATTGTTATAGAGGATCATTCTTTTATTAATTACAATAAATATTGTATTGAATTTGTTTTTTTTTTTTTTTAATTTGATGAATAGTTTAATAATTATTGTATAAGATTTTCTAATTTATATTAGTAGTACAAGAATTATTAATAGAATTGTAAATATTGTTGCACTGATGAAATATGTAAAACTATACGAGCTTGTTAGCTCTTTTGAGTACTGTATAAATGAATAAATGAAATGAACAATTTTCTATATAAAACAAACAAAATATAACTCACTAAATAGTAAAAAAGTTAGTTTATAAAAATAATAAATACAAAAACTAAATTATTTAAAAAAAAAAAATTATTTTGATTGCTTGAAGAAATATCGAAAACAAAAATTATCACAGGTTGGTGAAAGAAAAATCACAGAAATTATTGGTGAATTATTTGGACATGTATTTATATACTTAATTACAAATGAATAGCGCATTATAATTTTCAAATTAATAATTGACAAAAATTGATTTAATTTCTAAAACCCAAGTTTGCAACTGTTTTTGGTTCATTATTAGTTCCATGCAAGGTGCCGGAATAAACCAAAAAATGCTATTGTAACCAACAGTTTTTAAAACTTTTTTTTGCTTTGAAGTTCTATGTAAACACAACCTTTTCAGATCTATTTTATTTTCCTGTTTATTATCTTAGAATTGCAAGTCTATGTTCTCGATGAACGCTATCATTGCTTTGATTTTCAAGAGTACTTTGCGTATACAAATAAACCTAAAACTTATCATAAGTACAGCTGTTCTCTACGTATTTCTATATGTAAAATCATAGTAATTTAAATTGATTAAGTATTATTTTTAATGTAAAATGGCTCTCATTATAGTAGACTATCATATAACCATCATAATAGACTAAACTTGGTAATGAAAATTGCTCAAACAACAAATATACTCTTCCAAATGTTCTCCCTGAACAGTGATATTGCTACTTCTGACTTACAAAATTTGAGACAAAATATCAATCTGTTTTTCAGCTCATCTCTGTAGGTATCACAAGGTAAAATTAACTGTATCAGAAGGATTTTAAAATAACCTGAAAAATTATCCTATAACATTTTACACACCAATAACGAAATAAATATAAGAATATTTGTAATTTTGTTTTAATTATTATGATTATTAAAAGTGAGTCAAAAATGAAAATAAAAAAAAATAAAAATCTCTTATCAAAATTATTTTCTTATCATTTGGAACGTAAGATCTGTGTTCTCTCAGGAAATTACAATAAATAAATTATATTATAATTTAAAACGTCGCGTAAATTACTTGATTCTGGTTGTAATTCCAAGAAAAAAATATACTGATAAATAATTTTCATGACAATGTTTTAATTTATAGTTAATATATTCACTGATATATATATATGTATTTTTTGTTAAACAGCAACGATTACAAGTAGAAGCTGCAAACATTATTATTTAATCTACCAATTTCACCCAATTTTACATTAAGCACTATTGTATATCGTATAAGTACATATAGAAAGTTTGTCTGGAAATATTACATTTATTTAAATTTTTGTTGGAATTTATTTATTTCAAACAAATAAAATACATATAAATAATATACACCCATTAGGTATCAACCAGCCATGGAAAATTCTTTAATTTTATTTTTTATCACTATATTCTGTTATTATTTTTATTTCTGGATGCATCAGGCAATTCTTATCAATATTGGTCATCGATTTAATTATATTTATAAACTGGAATTGGTTACATCTTACATGTAATCTATATTTATAAAATAGTAATAGAATGTGTCCGTCTTTACTTTTGTTTCAGACTCGGTAATGCATGTTCCATCATACAGAATGTTTACGCAATTTTTAGAGTTATATTGTCAAAAATTTTACAAACTATGTAATTAATCCATTGTTATATTTTCTCATCAGATTCATTGATTTCAATTTCGATTGAGTTTAATTTTGGCTTTCTACAATTGAAAAAAAAATTAAGTTTTCAGTGGTTTCATAGCTAAAAATAAATCTCATTTTGAAACAATTTTTATGTAGTTTCATTTTGTTTAAGTCAAAAATAAAATGGAACTATGATGCTTAAAAAGCCTTAGTGTTTGATAACAGAAATAGTCTTCCATATTTAAATAACCAATATAAAAGAAAATTAATAAATAAATACTTGAAAAATATTACTTATTGTCTTTAACCAATGACTATATAATATACATATACATGGATTGGAATGTTAGTATATGTACTTCCGTATATACATTTTTTTTATGCATTAAAATGTTAACTATAGAAAATATTTAGTCCCACATGAATATGTCATATATTATGTAACTACATTTATAACATATGTTGCGATATTATATGCAGTAATATACGGAATCATAAAGCATGTGTTTGTGTTTATAACAGTTATACTTATAAGAATTATTTTAAATATAAACGTTTTTGTTATAACACTTTTTAATTTCTTAATAATATTTTTTATCAATAGATGTCGACTCGGTATTTAACAAAGCCTAATATTTTTACTTTTATTATAAAAACTTTTACTCTGGATTGGATGTCTTATGTATGTATAGTCATTGCTTTAGCATAGTAAAAATTGCTATAACAACCTAAAAATATAATATATAAAAAGTACATCTGTTAAAATCTATTATATACTATTATATCTCAAAATATTAAAATCATTTCGAATAAAACAGTTTTTTAAATTCTTGTCAGATACAGATTTACCACTCAATTCCATTACCATTTAACAAATATCCATAATAGAATATTTTGTAATATAGTTAACAATACTCACTAAAATTATAATTTTCCATTTAGTAGGCCGAATTTTTATTCTTAATTTTTTTTTTTGTTTGTGTACGTATATTCTATAATATGTTTGAATATACAAAACAACACAAATTGAATATTTGGAAAAGATTATTTTTATCTTGTCAAAGACATTACATTCTTATTTCTCTAAAAAAAAATTTTAATATTCTAAAGCAAAACTATGCAAATATACAAATTGAAATATTCAGTTTAATTCTACTTCACTTCAACGTTAATAAAAATTTAGAATCCTTGGTAAAAAAAAAAAAAAATTTCCACGGCATCAATCAAATGTTTTTCTTAATAATTAATTATAATGTTTTTTATATGTAAATTTTTTCTTCAATTCTTATCTTTAACTTCAAACCCTCTTCAATCAATATTCAAAAATAAAATTAAATTATTTTTATTCATAGTTTAAAGAAATTGAATATAAAAAAAAAATCGAATAAATTTTTTTTTTTTTTAATTTCCTTGAAAATTTCATCCTTTTTCCTCAGATTTTATACAAAAAAAAAAATAATAAAAAAAAAAATTCAAGTGGCATGCGATTTTTAAAAATAAAAAAAAAAAATCACCTTTCATCATTCAATCAAATTTAATAGAAGTTGATTTTTGATTATAACACTTTCAAATACCACTTTTTTTTTTTTTTTTAGAATAAGAAAAAACGGTATTCCGACGACTTTTTGTTCGTATTCACTCTGTTCTATTTCTATTTTTTGCCAAACCGTATTTTTGCTATCATAATTTTCTTCTTTTGAATATTTTGTTGTCAGTCACCAGCACACTTTCAATAAAGACACTTTAATTTTTTTTTTGTGTTTTGTTTTTGTTAGATTTTTTTTTCTTTTTTTTTTTTTAAATTAACCGCACAACGTCTTCTTCCTTATTTTTAAAATTTTTATTAAAAAGGATATCTCATCCTATTCTATTATGTCGGAAAATTGAAAACGGAACAAAAAAAGAAAATAAACAAAGAAAGCAAAAAGAAAAACAACCTTTCATTTTTTTATTTTTAAATTATTTATCAACTTTTAAAACCAAACCTTCAATCTATCCATTTATCTTCTGGAATTAAAAGCAGAAAAAAAAACTCAAATCTACTCTTTTTCATTATTTGAACTTTTATAATCAGGGCAATCTAAATATGTTTGGAATTAATAAGTAAAATGTTGGTCTATTAATATAGTGGAAGTAACATCATGAAAATGAGAGAGGGATGACAGGTTGTATAATATGAACTGAATCGGGTATTGAATTTGAATGTGGGGTGAATATTGATGAATATTGGATGCGTCTAAAGTTTTTGGTGTAAATATCGTTCGGAATCTCGTACATTAACCAATTTAAATGTAAAAAAATACATTTATTTTGGAGTAAATTCGTCTTTATAATGGCATTTTATGGTTACAAAAATGTATTCCTAAAAAATGTTAGGTAATAAAGGAAAAAAAAGATTCTTACAATAATGAGGCTACAATTCTACTAGATTCAACTAGAAAAGTGGTATATTTTGAAAATAATTAATTCCCGAAAAAATGTTATTCAAATATATCCTGAATCAGATCTAAATACAAGACTTTTCGATTAATAGTCATATGATATACCAGATGATGCACCATATCGACCAGTTCAAATTTGTGGTCAAACCAAACAAAACCAATTCTTTTACGTAATCTCGTTCAACATTTTTTATTTTATTTTCATCTTAGGTAATTGCCCAACACACACACAAACCTGTACAATCATTTATAAATCTGCTCACGATTTTAGATTTTCATATATTTTAATATTTTTTAGTTTTAATTGAGCTCATCCGTATCTTTTGTCAAAACTTAGTTTGCCCATGTAAATTTAATATTATCTTGTATATAAGTTCAGAATTAGAATAGAATAGTTTGATATTAAAACTTTACAATTGTAGAATTATTTATGATAATTTAAATATTTATTTATCCTGTAACCCCGTCCGTGGGGCATATTTCGGATTATTTATCTAATTTGCTTTGTACTTCTTGTAATTGTAGGTTATATTTTAAACCTTCATTAAATTGATATATCTCAATCCTCTACCATTGTTTTCTAATTTCTATATTTATATTCTAATTTTATTTTTGTCTGAAGCCTTTTACAACAACAGCTCATTATCAATGAAAGTATGCAAATTGAGAGAATACATCAATTTTTGTTTTAATGTATATTTAGGTGTAGGTAGAAGTAAAATGTAGTGAGAAAATAATATTAATGCATTATGATGATGAGACATGATTTCCTTTATATTGTTGTTGTTGCTTTGAGTTTTACTGTGCATACTTTTTTAACTGCATCCAAACTTCACTGGATTATCAATGGCATTATATTAGTAATTTTCTAATATTTTTTTTCGATCTTCATTTCGTTGAGCTCAAAAGTAATGGTCTATGATGATGAGTCATAATTATTACATTTCAATCAAACAGAAAATATAAGTGAAATTAATTGAAGATTTTTAAATAAAAAATTTATTAATAAAGAGTACCCAAATCTTACAATGTTCTAAATACTTTTTTAAAAATTAACAAAATAAATAAAATATTTTCCAATATACAAATTTATTGTTACAATTCCAAAATCAAACAAATTGATTTCTATACATCAGTGTGATCAGTAATCAGTGATTCAACATAATTATTTCATTTGGTTCTGGGGTTTTTTTTTTTTTGTCTTATTTTCCCTAAGAAAAGATTATAAACTCATATAGAGTAATTCTTAGCTGATTAATACCTTTTGGATTATAATATCAATTCAATAAACACACAATATATAAAATAATTCCAGAATTTAAATCAGTCTTGAAATAAACCATCTAGTCTCTATGTGAAGATAAAACAAATAAAATAATATCCAAATTCTGATTAGAAACAGTCTTTAATTGGGATCACCCTTACAGCATGAACGTATTGAAAATTTACTTGAATGATAATACGCAAAAAAAAAAAATATTACATTTCCAATTTCTACACAGTTTAAAAAGTAATATGGGATCGTCATGGAGAAAAAGAAGAAGGTTAATAAGTTACTTGTTAAAAATTAAAAACAAAATTAAAAATATCCTCCCAATGAACATTGTATTCTCTCCCAATAGATTTGATTTGGTAGATTTTAAAGGCGATCATAGAAACAAAAAAATAGAACCAAGGACTATTCTATTGGTGGAAAATAAAACCCAACGAACCCAGCACAACGAGCTCATAATGATTGATGAACATTTTTTTTTTTTTTTTTACTTTATTTTTGCCAATTTTTCAAAGACGGGAAAGTAAATAACTTTTCATTTATTGGAAAATTTATTTGCTGTTGTTATTCTATACGTTTTTTTTTTTTGTTTTGTTTTCGTAATACTCTAGCTCAACATTTTTATTAATTTAAAAATAAAAAAATAGAAAAAAAAATTAGAAAAAATAATAACAAATAATAAGAAAAATTGAGAGAATCATCTTTATCTTATTATTATTATTTTTATTATTATTATTATTATATATAAAAGTACAATATAGGATTATCTAAAGATTTATCTTAAGATTTACTATGTAAGATAACAAAAAAGAAAAAATATTTTTATTTATTTTTTTTGTTTTTCTTAGTTTTCCATTTTTTGTATTTCCTTTTTTTTTTATTATTAGCAATAAAAATAAAATACAATTTTTTATTATACTTTAATGCTTATTTATAGCTAACAACTAATTATATAATATATGTATATATACAACAACAATTTCACATATTTTCACAAATTCTAATATATAATATGCATGTGTGTAAATTTATCTTATGAATTTATATGAATTTTCCTATATGTACTTATGTAAAATAAAATATCAATACTTATTATAGTATGTAGAAAACTGATTATGGTGTACTCTTAAAGAAAGTGAAAGCAATAATTTAAATTGCGGAAGTAAAAAAAATAAATTATTAATATTCATAAATATCTTATAGATAATAAAAATATTGTATATTAAAAAATTATTTTTCATAATCTTTCAAAATATTTTTGAAACAAGCGATTTAAAAAAAAAAAACAACAATAGAAAAAAATCACTACCAAAAAAATAAATTTTGTAAGTTCAGTTCATATATGAAGTATCCCCACTCATCAAATCGTTAAAACCATTTTTGGTATTGTTATTATAGATATTGTTAGAATAGATAAGTAAGTTTGAATAAAATGTACACAGAATTTTTTATACTCTAATGTGCATTCAAGCATGTAATCAAGTTCCAACGTTTTACCTACTAAAATATTTGCTATTTGAACCTGCAAAACAGCGGCATATAGCAGTGCACTAATGCCAAATAGTAAGCTTTATCGCCTCTTATAATTACCATCATTGACTTAATTTTATGTCGGTGTTTTGTAATCACCCTAAGCATGCCACACTCACTTGCTTCGTTAAAAATATACGGCATAATATTATTTTAAGTCAATTAGGCATTCTTTTCTCTGTGAATTCCATTCAAGATAACCAATCTTTTCAAAATTCTTTCAGTATTACCAAACATGTTGCTAAAACAGTTCTATTTTCGATACTTAACAACTCTACCAATTTCTTTAATTATTTTGAATTCCCCAAATTTTTGGTTGCAAATTTGGCCAGAATACACATCGAATTCATTGCAAACACTTGCTGATAAATATCATTTAAGTTTTTGAAACTTGTGTTGAATCTCTTATTAGTTTAGGGCTTCTTACATCTATCAGCAGTATTTAACCCGCGTATTTAATTACTGATATAAGGCTATTTTTCATATGAGATTTGATGTGAGTAAGCAAACATCAGATATGTTACAAATAAAAAATCAAAATTGAAACAAGATTACTGGTTACTTAGCATATATGTACAATAAAATTACAATTAAAACTATAAACATTAAGTATAAATATCTGGGGGAAAAAATATAAACGACATTAATTGCGATTCCAAAACTATGTTATAATTTTCAACTACTCGAGATCTTTAAAATTTAAAATTTAAAAACATATTTGATTAGTCTATTGTTGATATTCAACTTTTATGCTACATCGGCACCTGCAATACCAGTAGAAAAACACATATCTGTCAAATTTTGGATTTCATTTCTTTTACTATACGATTAAACAAGCTACAGAGAGACATTCTCAACAAATAAAAGACTTTAACTTGACTATGTAAAACATTAAAAAGGCTACATTTTCTTCTTTTATTGCCTATTCATGATTGGACGTCACCGGTTATATGATATTGGCAACGATGTCATGTCCTGATAGATATTTCGATCCGTTAATGAATGGATTTAATCGCCAATGTTTCTGATGCCTGTCCAGTTTCTTATGTTGCACAACCATGTTAATTGTTTTCTTCCAATACCTTTTTCTTTCAATTTGTTCTTGAACTATTACCCAAAGTAGCTCGTATTAATTTTCACATAATATTCCCAAAGTAGAAGGTTTCTTGTTCCTATAGCTTTAGAAGTAGATAATTCTCTTTTTGTGTTTGTTCTACGCAGAGCTTCTTCGTTTGTAATGTGATTTGTTCACGATATTTTTAGCATTTATCGGTAGATCCACATTTCGCAGAACCTTGTGTTCTTTTACTTTTAAGCTCCATCTTTCTACACCATATAGAAGTATAAACCAAACATAGCATCTAACGAATCGTAAGCAAAAGTTTAAGTTCATTTCACGACAGTAAAAAAAAATTTTGTGCTTCAGAAATACATTTCTTGCTGCTTCATTTCGACATCTAATTTCTTTTTCACAACTTCAATCGTCGTGTAACCAGCATCCGAGATATTTGTTATTTATTTTTATTTGCCTTAATTTGTCTAATTATTACATAAAAATAGAGTTTTATGTATAGTGTTACAGGAAATCCTTTTCATCTACAATATTTATATTAGGTCAGAAATTAAGCTTTGTTATTTAAGATCCACAAAACATAACAAAACATCTTTATAATAATCACGACAATTTTGTCCTAGTAATTGAATAGCTTCTCCAGTTCCAATTCCCTGCTTGAACCTAAATTGCGTTCTGCACATGTCATTGTGTTCTGCACAGCTCACAATTTGTGTATATACGTTTATTTAGCACTATCAGGAAGATTTTGAGATTAAATAAATTAATTACATTTAAGTAGAAGTATGAATAGATGACTTTCTAGTCCAAATCAAAACTATCAAATTTATACTACAGATAAGAAAAATTAACTAATATTGGTTGGGTAACAAAAACTTCAATAAATTCAATTCGAATTCAAAAATAATTTCTATGGAACACATAACAATTTTTTTAATGATGAAAGTCGTCTTTCCTTGACTATAATTGTATAGAATAAATATTCTGAAACGTAAAGCCTTTCTACAGACTTTTTGAAACAAAACAAAAATAAAACTAAAAAAATTTTGAAATTTAAAATAATAATTAAGAATAACTTTAAATTATTTTCGTATTACAATCACCCTAGATGGAATTGTTTTGGTTCTGGATTTTTTTAATAACTAATCTTAATTGTTGATGTACACAATTTCAAATGTATAAAATAAAACAACAACAACAAATTAAAATAATACATACTAGTTTTTTTTTTATGTAGCAATACATAAAAGTCAAAAATAACAACAACAAATTAACTAGTATTCTCATGTAATGATTTTCTACATGTCTAGAAACAAGTAACTTGATTCTCTATATTTTGTTTTCACTAACTTTTTTTTACATTTTAGTCTTCAAATTTCATCCTCTTCTTATTCTTCAAGTAATCAAAAGTTATTGCCGTTGTTATGCAATAAAAGTAAAACAAAAAAAAAAAAATTAAAAACATTGTGTAATACTGAAAAGCAAGTCTATAAGAAGTAAAAGTGATTGAAACGTAATAAAAAATTATTGTACACAAAATACGAATGGTGCATGGGATAGTTTGTTATAATGCACTTGAATCATACTTGTGTCATATGTGAACTTTTTCAATACAAGTGTTGTCATCCCATGTTGTACATTCTATTGCAATTTCATCAATACATAACATATATGACTTTATTACAACTCTTATCAGTTCATTAATTTTTTTTTAAGATACATGACAACTCTAACTTTTTTATTTATTGTAGCTGCCAACATAAACTGTTGTAATTCACAATTTGGACATAACTCAAAAATTAGGTGGTTGTGTAAATTTTACAGATACTTTGATATTGTAAATATCTCAACACAAGTTGAATGCCACGTTTGCATTATATAAAATATCAACAAATGCTCTCAAAAACTTGAGACATTGTCTCATGATCAAAATTGTTATCGATAATGTTTTCGCGGCGACTGGTTTGACAGGTATTTGGGTATGTAAAAACTTTGAAAAATCCAATGTTTTTTTTATAATAGTAAAAATTTTTTTTAAGTTTTTGTCAGCTACATTGCGATTAAAACCAAATTAAAATAAACAATAAAAAATATTTCCGAAGCATTTAAAATAATGCAAGCCATGATTATATATTAGGCAAGTTTAATATTCTGAAGATCTACATGGTATAAAATGCTAGTTTTTTTGTTTTAGAAGACCAAAAGCTTGTTCTATATGTATGGTGGCTATCAGAATGGTATTCTGATTCGAAGCCATTATTTTTGTAGCACATGTATTAGATAATTTTCAAGGGGGTAAGCTGTAACCTATTGTAGATAAGCATAGGGATATGAGTATGTATAACATATCGCTTTCTTCTGTTTTTTTTATAATTTAAATAATTTATTTGGCAGCTCAGTTTTTCGACATTGCATTAGGTTTAAGTTTTTTTTCAGATATTTATACGATGTACCCGATAATTATGTTGTGTTGTGAATAATAATAGTATTCTCTACTGCCTCTGTACATTAGTATTTTCACTGCCTACAACAAATCTAATAACAATCAAAGCTTGATATGTTTAAATATGTACATATGAATTTACATTTATTTTCAAGAGATAAACATAATGAGCCATAATATACCGTGACATCGGAAATGTTGAAAAAATATTGCAACCCGAAACAATGTAGAAATAACATAAATGCCAAATTTATGAGATCAAAACCACATTGTATCGAAAACACTAAGTGTTTTGTTTACAATTCTGATCACTTTTAACACAATGTATCTGAAATAATTGTCGAATCATATGTTATTTGACATTTGAAATATGATCATATATTTTTTGTTGTGTTGTTAATCATAATAATACCCTAAAGTTGAAAATGGTCTAATCATAATCTTTTATCTGCTCACATCAAATTCACTTCAATCCACAGGAAAAGTTTTCCATTTGAATTGGCAAAAGTACATTTGAAACTAAAAAAAATTTTTGAAGAGTGCAACAATTTATAACAAGTTAATACAAACTGTAACATAATATGTTTAAGGTACAACATTATATATATATCTACATTCGTATATACAATAACATACTGAGTAGTTTGTTGTTACATTTTACTCTTAACAATTTTAACGTTGTATCTATTTTTGGTTGTTTCTGTTTTTCTTTTTGCTCATTTCTCGTTGTTTCTTTAATCAACTTAAAACTAGCATCGATAACAGATGCAAAAAGTTGAATACAATTCAGTTGCATAGTTGTACAATACTAACACAAAACAAAAAAAAAATACAAAAACAAAAACAAAAAAAAAAGATGTAATCACAAAAGATACGACATCTTGTATGCAACAATATCAAATTGTCGACTTGTTGTTGAATTGAAGTTGATTGTAACAAAATAAATAGAAAAAACTATTCACTGCCATTCTTTGAATCTTCCGTGCCTCTGAATTTGTTTTTTTTTTCTTCTTCTTCTGCTATTGTACATTCACCATTCGTTCATTATTCTGTTAAGTCGCGTACATTTTTTTTATATTTGTTTTGTTGTTTTTAAAAGGAAAACTATAAGGAAACCCTTAACCCGATAATGGATATAAAAAGGAAATAGTTGCTCATTTTTTATGACTTGGATTGGTTTATTATTATTATTTTTTTTTTTTCTGAATTTCCGATTTGTTTTAGAGAATTTCAAGAGAAAAGAATAAAAAAAAAGAGGCAAAAAAAAATAATTGCATGAATTTCAACTTTGGATTTTGAATTAATCTGTAATTTCCTTTCAGATATCAATAATGATATTGAAGATATTTCTATTTAACTTAACATTTAACTATATAGAGATAATAATCAGAGTAGATGAAAGGTTGAGTATTATGTACTGTACATCATATACCCAAAATGGAAAGTGCAAGTAGATTTTCTCGTTTCGCTGAGTCTTCTTTGTTCTTTTTAGACATATTTTCAATTAAAAAGAATATTTTGAATAGAGTAAAATCAATTTAAGTAGATCGTATAAATATAATTTAGATAACGATAAAAAAAAAAAAAAAAAAAAAAAAAAAAAAAAAAAAAACGAAATAAAAATTCGCAATGACTTTGGAATCTAATCAATAGATTAAAGTAAAAATAATTGCAAGAAATTGAATTACATGAAAAATCGTTGTGATGTGAGTTGAATCAATATCGATAAGACATTAAAGAATCTGTTGTGAACCCCAAGCAAATTGTCTATTTAAATTTTAAGACAAAGCACTCAGAATCAACCTTTTTCATATATACTCTATCAATCTGTTTCAGTTTTCACTCTCCACCGTGTGTACTATGAATATGGTCAATCAAAAAATTCTTTATTCTAGGTTTCAACAGAAACCCAGGTACAAATCATAACAGTGATGACAATTACTTAGTCAAGAAATATTAACATATAATCGACTTGACCGAAACCAAATTGTGTAGAATAAGTGAAGTAAAGGTACTTCAAATTTGCTCCATGAATCTAAATAGAAGTTGCGCAACATACCATTAAAGAATGCTCTGAGGCCAATCAATTAATCATATCGCATATTTGAATCTAGTACCAGTCTACACTACCTAGAGGTACAAAAGCGAGCCATTAAAATTACCAATGATAGAGATATTAAACACAACACCTACCATCATTAAGACATCGACGTAATGTAGTAGCCATTATATTTGATAAATTTCTGTTGGGTAATTGTTCTGATAAAAAGTATTATATCCAAAATACAACTGTGTAATACTCGCAGGGTAGCCGTCGCTCACAGATTTGTAGTAGAGCCTCTTCGAACCAGAACTATGAAATATAAAAATTCTGTCATCAACCGAACCTCTAACCTATATATAACACCTTACCATCTTTTGTGTTCCCACAAACATATAACTTAGAAGTTCTCAAGACATGAGTAAATAAATATCTTTTAACCTGGTCGTAAATTTTTGTACTAACTTTTCTATTCTATTCTATTCTGTCCTAATCATTTTACATTCCTTTCTAATTTGGTTTATTAGTCTTTACTATCTTTCCTTTTCTTTCCTTCATTTTTATATGACTTATACTCTACGAAGGCAGTAAGAGTGCTTATCCCATTACTTTGGCCTAATATAAAAAAACAATCCGGTATTTTTAGGGATTTAGATGTATGATTGCATTGCTACCATTGTGATTACCTAATAAGACCATTTGCGGCTACGGTTATAATGGGCAAAAACCCTAACCATAACTAAAATTTAGTCTAATTTAATCATTCTACAAAATTCATTAATTCCTTCCCCATTTAGTCAATAGCCGCAAACGCAAAGAAAAAAATTAAAATTTTAATGTTAAATGATAAAAAATGAAGTATTAAAAATTTGTAGAAAACAGACAAAGTCGAAACAAAATTACAGAATTATTAAAAAATATTATTCTATAATTTTCAAACGAAAAGCTTAGGGTATAATTATTAATATAAGGATTGTGAGCTCGAATCCTAATTGTGATTCTAAAAAATTATTTTCAAAGTTGAATAATATCCCTGCTTTCGGTAACGGTGAATTTACGATCAATTTATTAACTGTCAAGTAGACCTATGCATTTTTTAGACATCGTGTCTTCGATATTCTACGGAACATAAATTGTTGATTTGTAAATTGAGATTTATTTTGTGTATTTTTGGTTTGTTATTTATTTTTATTTTTTTAATTTTATTTTTCGAAAGATATTTAATAAAAATTAACATGTTACAAAAAGGACAAATTACAGACTTTAAAGTTTTTAAAATAAAAATTGAACTATTATAAAGGTAAACATAGCAAAAATTCAAACAAAAACAGATTATAATTGTTCCGACAGTCAGAATTCTTCCTTAATGCTCATACGAAAAAAAAACTGATAGATTTCTGCAATTATTGTTGTCAGATTATTGAAATATCAAGATAAATATATAAGTTTTTAATATTATTCTAATGTAAATTCCACAATATTATTAGTATTAATAAATTATTTGTATTATAAATATTTTTTTTTATTTGCCCAATATTTGATCTGAAAATTACGTTGTTAACAACAATTTTCTTGCACTTTGTGTACAAAAAAAATTAAATATATTTTGACACTGACATATATTGCCAGAAAACAAAATTCAAACGTCAGAAATCTACCAGTAATTTTAAATTTTGGTATATTTGTTCACCCCCTTACCCAAAACAACCTCTCACAGCAATTACTACAACTTTTCTACCCATATGAACATGCATATAGACAACAACTTGTAACCAAATTTGTATTTGTAAGATATTCACCTCATACAACAAATTATTCAATCTCCACTCCAGTACAAAACCTGTTTTTATGTATAAATTTCTAAAATATTTTTTATCCAACTCATTTCGATTCTCAATTTTGCCAAAATTATTATTCTTTGGTTTTGCAGTATCACCCTTTCATAAACTGTAATCTTAAAACATGATCTACTTACAAAATACTCAATCCTTTCACAAATATTCAATTTTCACTATGCTTACAGAAAATCACCTGTCTGTGGTAAATTAATTATGACATAACAATATACATATACATAATGTTATGCATTATCTCTCTCTCTTTTGTTTTCTCTCTCCTGTTTTTTTTTTTGTGAGTGATTGCATACATTGTTTGCATCCATTAAAAATTTTCCTCATAATTTTTAAATGACAATTATGAGCAAAAACCTGAATATTTTTAAAATTTTAATACTTTAAAATGAAAGTTTTATTATTTAAATAAATATTGAAACTTTTAAAAATACATGTATATGTTTTCAAAAGTCCTTAAATGAATTTTAAATAAATGAAATTTTCTTTTAAAAACAAAAAAAAAACAATTTTTTTTTATTATTTTTTTTTTTTTTTTTTTTTTTTTGTATAAAATAACTAGTTTGAAAAAATAATTGTTTTTTTTTTTTTGCTATATAAAAAAATTCAAATTAAAAAAGTTCAAATTAGAGTTCAAAAGTTACAAAATTTCAAAATAAAGTGATGACTTGACTCACGTTTGTAACCTTTATATTTTGCTTCCATAACATTTTTTTGCTATTTTTTTTCTTTTTTTTTGTTAAAATGAAATGAAAAGAAATTTGCAAGTTGTTATAAATTTTGCACATTATAAAAGTACTAAAATATATGTGTAAGTACATGTGAATTATTTGAAATAAAAACAAAAACTAAAATTTCAATTCTATATAGGTACGTATAGGTGGGTACTTCAATTTATGAAACAAAAAAAAAACAAAAAAAAATCAAATAAAAAATCAAAATATTCTCCACATATCATTCAGTAAATTTTTGAAATTCTAATATTATGGCAACACCAATTAATGTTCACTAGTGAAAATATAAAAACTGGATAGAGTAGCAGGCTAAATTTATTAAATATTCTACTCGAACTTCCCATGTACACGAAATATAATACTCGAACTTCCTATGTTCACGCACGCGGTGATTTTCGGACGAACGCGGATCACGGACGCGGATAAAGTTTATCACAAAATTATATTTTAACTTATCTAACCCAACTCTCTTTCATAAAAGAAATAATAGAATTATCATAGAGAATAAAGAGATCGCGCCGTAGTTGAATATGGGTTCACATTGAATTGCAATTGTAGTTAACAAAATCTGTTGTAAGAACCAGCTCTCAGCGTTTATATTATGTTATCAATTGCAGTTGCATATTCATATGTGTGCATAAATATTATAATTCCAATTTTTTCATCGGTTCATTATGGGTTTGAACAGAGAACGTCGTCATCTAGGCGCACAGGGAACGTTAAACATAAAATAAATATATGTATGTAAATAAATACAAAAACAATAAACTAAAAAAACAATCAAATAAAAAAAATATTTTCTATTTTGGCAATTTAAAAAATTTATTTTAAAGTGTAGCAAAAAAATTAAAAATTTGTATATAAATATTATAGTTTTACTCCCTCGACCCTAATACATATTACGGTATACTAAATACTTCTCTCTTTCTAAACTGCAATTTATTTAGGAGCATATACCGGTTTCTTTTGAAATTATAAAACAACTAAAATATGAAAATTATCATCTTTTTGATACAAATTGATCTTCATTGGTACTTCTCCAACATTATTCAAAGTTTTTTTTAAATGCAAGGTTTTTTTAAACTGGTAATTTTCCAACATAAACTGATACTTCTCCAACAAAGCTTTTTCTTGTCAGTAACAGAAGTAGAATACTTTTACATAAATTAAGTACGGTACTGTAATTTATTACATAATGTAGAAATACGAGTATTTATTTATCAATTTTCTGGTGTTAACTAAGTAAGTCAAAAATGTAAGTACTACTGCTATTATCAGCATCAAGGCCCGTTCTATTTTATTTTAAATTTTTAAAATTTGTCATTTTTATCAATAATTAAGCAATAGTTTATTTGAGCTCTAAAACTAAATTAAATTTTATAAAACTTCAATTGTAATATTTGGTGGTGTATTATCGAATTGGATCCTGTGGTATTTTAAGTAAAGACATCAACCATATTTCGTAATTCACAATTTATTACGATATAATTAAAAAAAAAAAATCAATTGAACATCCATGCGTTAAGCGAAATTGGAATCGAGGATCATTTTTAATAGCTAGAATAGACTAAAATAATATAAATTTTAATCGAAATTTATGTTTTAGATTTCAAAATTTGTAATTTTCAGTTTAAGGTTTTAATTTTTAAATTACTATCTCAACTCATACTTATTTAAATTTTACCTGAACTCGACAAATTTAAATCTCATTTAGATAATGTTAACACAACACAATATCACTATATAATTTAAATAACAAAAATTTCCTCGACAATTAACACCATTAACTTGCATACATCATGGGGTACGTATAAGTGTATAAGTGTTAGTAATAAAATTATTTCATATAATTTTTCTCACTTTTTTTTTATTTTATGTTTTCCATTTTTTTTTTTGTCATAATCAAATTGTTACAATTTTGAAAAAAATATTTTCTCATTTCAATGTTAATTTCAAATGAATTTTCTATGGAATGATAGTTAGGAGGGTCGACCGTCATCGACATAACAATAATTCGTGTTTTGTATAAGAATTAAAAAATTTTACCATGTGCATAGGCAGTGTTTAAAAAAACGTTTTTGTTTTTTTTTTTTAACTTTCAATTCGCAAACTCATAACTATAGGTTTTTTTTAGTGTTTAGTGTAGCGGAATTTTTAAAGATGGTTGAAATTTTTTTATAAAGTTTCAATATGAGGTGCACTTGAAACATATAAATATATGCATACGGAATGAAGTAGTTGTGTGTGTGTTTTTGTATAGTATTCAAATAAAATTGTAAAAATAATAGAAGTAATGGAATTATTTTTATTTATTTTTGCTTTCTCGCTATCTCTTTCTCTCTTTGAAATAACAATATGAAATGTATTTTAGTGGTCTAAAAAATTTAGGTATTCTGATTAAAAATATTTTTTTTTAAATTATCACAGTAAGATTGGAATAATAATTCTGGTATTTTTTGTAACAGACTGAAAGGGGTTGTAAAAATACAAATATGTAAAAAAATTTATATACTCGTAGTATATGGAAAATAATATATTTTTTACAAATTAATGAATATTTTCTGACTTGTTTGTAGGTTTTATAATTTATTAGTTTTTTAGTGTAAATAGTAATTTTCAACAAATTGGTATTAACGAATGGTAATTTCGTTTAGTTTTTATAACTCACATAGGGCTTTATTTTGAAGTCGGCTATATATGAGTTGTAAAATTAATCAAAATTAAATAAGAAGTTTTCTAGGTAGTCCAAAATAGTTACATCTAATGATGAGTTCCAGTAACGTTGGACTGTTATAAGATATTTAATGAATTTTATTTCTATTAAGTTAAATATTAGAGATGCTGAACTTGGCTCATTAATATAACTCTTTTAACTGTTAAAAACTAATACAGACATACAATATCGAATTTCACCAAATCATTTATAAATAAACTGTAAATAAATAAACATAATTTAATGTTGGTTTAGTATATCAAAAACAAAAATACCTACACAACTTTTAATTTTTATACTCTGATTGATTACTTTTACTTATCACAAAATATTATAAATACATCTGTGAGTTAAAAAAATCGATCAAAATTTAATCGTAAAATCTGTTATAACTAGATAAAAATAATGAAATTATTTAAATACATTATACTAATTTCCTTACTGTGTTAATGTGTTGAATTAATTTTTCGAAAAAATAAGCAATACTGAAACAATGTTTAAATAAGTTTCAAAAAACCAATCTATTTTCGAAAAAACATCCAACAAGAGCCAAATATTCTCTCATCATAATTTTGATTCAATATTAAATTTTTATTTTGTTTATGTTATAAATAAAGCAAATTCGTAGAACATAAAAATAAATTTTGGATCATTACTTTATGGATCCATCAACAATTCAGATTGGATACTTAACAAATTATTATTAATTAAAGGCAATAAGTTGGGTCGCCTTTGTTATTACTTTTGTTTTCCTTTCTTTTTTTTTTGTTTTCTTGATAAAGTTTCCTTTTTTTTTCTTATTTAATTTGTTTTCCACTCACCGTCATCTCTTCTTTTTTTTTTTACTATATTTTTGGAATATGGAAAGCGGTGAAAAGAGAATTTAGTTAATTGTTGGTATGCCTGATATTTCTTTACTGTTCCTTCTCAACTCACATTATTTTTGTTTTATAATATTTTATTGGCATAACAAAACACTGAACTGTGGAGTCACTAATAATTATTTATTTTTATAGTTATGATGAAGCATTAATTTTAATAAAAACCTTCATAAAGATTGAAACGTGATGTCGAATGAGAAATAAGAAAAATTAAAGAGAAGGGGGGAAGAGAAAAGGGGGTAGATACATAGATGGGTAGAAAATTATCTTTTATTTTGGTTGCGTATTGTTTTTTTTTTAAATACCATTAAAAATTTTAAATTGAAAGGGAGAGGCTTTATAACTTTAACAAGAAAAACAAAATGCAAACAAAAAACTGAATGAGAATCAATTGAAGCAACAAACAACTATAAGCTATTTGAGAAAATCTGGCAAATTTTCTGTTGAGACTAAAATGAAAGTTTAAAGTGATATACAAACGAAATATGTTTGTAAATTTTTTAACTTTTAATCTACAAGAATACTTACTTTAAGTCCTGCGCCTGACGAATTTACAAGAATACTTTTATATTTTAATCGTTTACTTTAGTACTAATAATCAAGTACAAATAATTTGGATATGTAAATTATCTAAATAATAATTAGATCATTTTATGATAATCACAAAACCAATTAGTTTTCCGCTCACATTTTTAAAAATAATTATTATTTTTTGAAAGAGTTATGGTAGATAAACTTGACAGTACAAACATTATCAAAATATTATTTAACAACAGGTATTTTATCGTTTTTCTTTAGTGTTGATCAATATTTGAAACTCTATAATATATCAACTACTACTACAGTACTACTACACTGTTGCAAAAAAATTGGCTCACCTTTATACTTGTCACAATAATAAAAAATGTTGTGTAGGCAATTACTATCTATAAAAAAAATTCCCAGCACTATTATTCCAGTACTGAAACGGATTAAAATACAAACAAAATATGGGCCAACTTTTCTGAAATAGAGTAGTATTATAAAATATCTTCAATCCATCAATTTCGTTATTCATCATAAGTCATTACAATAGTTATTTGTATCAGCTGACACAAATTGCAATAGTTATTCATATTAGGCAGTGCCAAATATTTCAAAATTTTTTCTAATAAATAATGTTCGACTGATCATTCCAAACTTATTTGGGAAAATTTATTCTCTATTAATACTAATCAGAAAATTAATAAAAATATTTTTAGAAAATTAATTAAGTTTAATATTTTTGTTATTATGTTTACCGACTACGTATTATAAACTAACAAAACAGATAAATAAAATTTAAGCTTGTAATTTTTTTTTCTAAGTATAATAAACGAAATATAAAACCTATTATCAAATTCAGCGAGTACGATTCAATAAAAATGAAAATGCGAGAAAAATTAACCCTCTTATTCCTTGTTAAGGGTTGAATACTTTATATCTTAATTAAGAAAAAAATAAATTCTTTTTGTTTTTGGTTTTAATTGTTAATGAATGAAGGTCCATATTAAGAGCCAGTAAGCTTAATAAATTTTTTATATTTATAATTATATATACGTATATGTGTACGTATATAAATATTGTTGAACGCTTTTTTTAACCTTTTTTAAAATAAAATTTTTAATTAAAATATGATCTTTTGATGTAGAAAGAGATAGATATATGGAAGGGTACCACCAACCAAATTAAAAATTATGAAATTAATTAGAGATCCCTCGTTTAAATTTACAAAAAGAATAAAAAAAACAATAACATAAAAATTATTGACGATAAGGTGAGAAAATAATAATGATTTATTTTAATAAAATTTACAATAATAATAAATTATTGATTACAATGGTTAATACAATGACTTTAAATTAAATGTTGTTATCAGCTTATGACTTGAATGTATTTAATAACATCTTAACTATATATAATTATTATTATTGTATTGTGTTGAATTAATCGGTTTGAATGATGCAAATAGTAAAAACAATCATTAAAATGAAAAATTAATCGTAAAGACTTAAATTAAAATTAAAAATTAAAATAAAAAAAAAATCTGTGATTTCTAAGAGATACAATTACTACTTGTTGTTCATTTAATATTATTTCCGTCATGTATCCATTAAATATTTCGCACTATGCCCCACGGATTGGGTTACAGGACAATGATGAAGTTCATTTAATATTGTTAATATACTTTAACGACCACTCTTGAGTTATAGATATACGTCATTTATTGTACAGATAACAATGGACATATACACAATAAATGACGTTTTACTATGTATATATATATAAATATATACAAATTATATATTCAATATTCATCATTTAAGTTAATCTAGTATAAATTATCACCTTTCAATAGAATCAATTAATTTATATTAGCCTCACATTAATGGCTTTTGGACATCTTGAAGGTAATAATTATATAGTTAATTTTAACACTCTTATTACACATCAATGTTTTAGTTAATGCTTGTCAAAGATATTGTCAATAAATTAATTAGAAAATATTAATGGTGGTTCTATTCTCATCAATTTCTCATCAATATTTGTGATAAAATCAGCTGAGGTTAAAAAATGACTTCTTTTGGGAATGTTCAGATAATGTTATAATGTTAATTTATAATGTAATTCTAAAAAGGACAACTTTTATAATAATTTTATTCATTATAGTAATTATTGTAATAAAACAATTAATATGTGCATTATTAAAATATGTAAGAAAATAATTTGTTTATACCAATTTTTTACCCAACATTTGCTTTCAAAATTCAATTTAAATTGAAGTAAAAAACATTGTACAGCAATTATATTTTCAATATTCATATTATGTTTCAAAATTATTAATATATTCAGAATACTTCCACAATATGACATTTTAAAATGTCAAAATATGGATACAAAAATTGATGAGTTCAACATTGATAGCTCATTAACTTATATGGACAATAAAATTGATGAGAACATTGATGTGTAATTGTATTATTATTCACACATTCTTCATTAGAGTATTTTTTATTTACTTACAGGACTACAAACTAAATTTATACACATTTTCTATACCTTTCAACAATTGCTACTATTGTCAAAGCAACTGCCTTCGTATAAATTACATTAATTTTTTAATATAGAAAAAGATTATTTACAGCTTTTATTTTATGGTTTAGTAATTTTTCTAAGATTTTTTTTTTCTTTCCAAAAATCTGCTCTAATAAAACTTATAGTAATTTAAACTTGTATTTATGGTTTTCAAACCCATCTTAATTCGCCTGGTTTACTCACTTTGAATGAATATTTTTCTTTCAAAATTTTATTTTACACGATTATGGTTAAAAAAAAAACAGCGAAGAAAAAAATACACCACCCGAGACATAAATGTTCCTGTAAAAATATTAGGTTATGTACATCAACATAAAAATCTATAAATTATATTTAAATAATATAAATAAATGAAAATGTAAACTACTCTACCCTAGAATATTTAGACATAATAAAATATCATGCTAACACTATTATATTCTTTTTTCTTCCTTTCCTGAATCCGGGAATCATCTGAACTCAACCATTGAATTAACAAGCTGGTGGGTAGTTAATGTATTCACTTTAAAAAATATGTTTTGGGGAAATTTTTTTTTAACTAACACAAACATACAAAAACTCTTACATATTCCAGGGATTTTTTTTTTTATTTTTTTTTTTTTTTTGATATATGGGGAAATCACTCTTTATAACAACATCATTTTACAAAATATGCAAGTTCCGGTTTGCAACAAAAATAAAAAAAAAAAAAAAAAACAAGACTAAATACAAAAAAAAAATAGAAAATTTTTACTCATATATCCTCTTTGGACTTATCCTGTAATCGAAACTTAACTATATGAAAAAAATGCATTTCATTTTTGTTTTTTATTGTTGTTTTTGTTTTTATGAAAAATATAAAATTTTTAAAGTTCATTGCTGTGCTCTATGTTATTTATTCTATACGCGTTATTATTATTTTTTTTTATTATTATTATTTATTATCCTTATTGTTATTTTCATCGTCCTTACAGTAAAAAAAAAAAAAAACGAAAAAAAAAAACTAAATATAACTTACCACAAACAACCATTATAGTAGTTAGTTGAATTGAATTGACTTGACACATAACCATAATTATATAAAATATATAAAATTCTAAATGACAAAATTTCGAAAATAGCTGAATCGCGATTTAAGCAAAATACTTTCTAGAATTTGTAAGTTATGTTGCTGGTAACAAAATTTATTTATATTTTTTATTTATTCAGTATATGTCAAAATGAGCTTAGCAGCTCGTGTATAGTTATAGATTAAATATCTCCATAATATTTCCAAAAGCTTGAAATAGTTTAACGAGTGGAATTTATCATTTAAAATTCCATTTCGGGTACTACAATAAACCTCCTCTTTTGTTATAAGTGTCCAGAATTGGAAACAACTACTGTTACCAATTAAATTTATCTAATCAAAGCAATACAATCCTTTCAGTTTTATTTGTTTTAACTATTTTAACTCACATCATAAAACTCTTCATAGAATTCAATCAAATCAACCCTAAATGAATTACAAGATCATAACGTCCTGAAACAGTTGTTTTTATCGGAAAGAACAAGCTTACAATCATATTTAAGGAACACGAAGCACAAAAAATTAAAAATTTCAATTGGATCTTAACAAATTATGAACATATTTTATTTTCTTACTTTTATTTGTTATCCCAATTCATAGAATTAGTTGCAAAGATTATTAAAACCGTCCTCATCAATGTTCAACAACTTTTTCATCGTGATAAAATTTTCAACGATTGTTTGATAGTATAACACAATTTTTTTTTAGTTCACAGACAATTTTGTATTTGTCTTGGTTTCTAACTGGGTCCAAAATCTTTCTTAACTCTAACTAAATAATCTATCTACTCTTGTTTTGTTAAATAATTTACAAATAGCTTATCTGAACTCGTAATCCAAATTAATTCCATAGAATAATTGAAAAAAAAATATTTATCCATGCCCTGAACAGGATTCGAACCCATGGCTATTTGATTGGTAGTCAGACGGTTAGCAATATATCTATTTATTCTTTTCAATGGCTTTCAAATTTTACAAATCAAACAAAATAATAAATCTGATTAACGTAAGTTATTTTCTATCACCTGGTTGTTTTAAAGTATACTTCAAACCACAAGATCAGCATAAATCTTAAAATGCTCACTATTCCCTGAATACGAATATTTAATGTTTCACATTCGAAATTTAAATATTTGAAAATTAAACCACTACCAACTAAATTATTTCGCAAATTCATACACAGAAAAGTTCATTGAAATTTATTTTTATGGCAGAAAACTCTGTAAAACTTTCGCAGGAAAAAAAAAATTAAAATTTTATAAAATATATAAGCAACAACAAACAAAAAAAAAGAAGGGAAAACTCTTAAATTATTCAAACATGTATGTGTTATATTATAAAAATAAAAAATCCAGAAAACACTTATCCAGAAATATATTTAAATTGTTCTTCAAACGCCATTAATCTCAGATTAAATAAAAAAAAAAAAAACAAAGATAATAAAAAATTTAATATTCCGGAAAAAAAAAATATTTTTGTTTTTCCATTTAATTTAACTGTTAAAATGGGTGTAACTTTTTTAGTAAATGACCAAAAATTGATCAAAATTTCCATATTGTACAAAATTGGGAAAGTTGAGAATATTATGAAAATGGGAAAAACGGAAATATTTTGAAGTTTAACAATAATTTAGAAACAAATATTTTGGAGTTTATGAAATTTTAAATTATATTTCAAAATTTTAAAAACTTGATACATTTCGGAAATTAACTAACTGTCACGTTCTTAAAGAGAAAAATTTACGATTAAAAAATAAAAATTACAGACATTATGTGTAAACTAAATATAATTAGTACTAATACTAAACCAACATCTCTATATAAAGATAAACTAAGCTAGTAAGAAATAATTTGGAGTTTTCCAATCACCGATCATCCTTATTTTTTGCTAAAGAAAAAGTTTAAAAGAGATTGCTACCTTTATCATTACTACCCATTCTCGAATCGAACGTATAAGTAGGCGAATTCGCTGACACGCATCCATGACCAACGAAGCGAACACAACTTGTCAAATGAAAAATTTAAGTGACAACATTTTAAAAAAAATATTTTAATTTTTTTGATCAAGTACATTCAAAACAAAATTTAAGAATATTATTTATAAAATTTATGAATAATATAATATGATATTAGTTGTAGCATTAAAAAACAAAACAGTTTGATAAACTGGTGCAATTGATGTAAGAGAATCATGATTTGGCTTGATTTTGACTTGAGGTACATACAGCAAAACTCTGTTGCAATAAAAGTGCATTAAAAGTGTTGTTAGATCGATTTTCAACCGAGTTAAATGCATTAGGACCTCCAACATGAGAGGTCCAAGTTTGGAATAAAGTATTCTTTATTTATTTATTCATCTACGAACATCAATACAATTAAATTTCATACTTTCATCACAGGTCTATGGAATCAAAATTGAATCATTGGAACTGTTACATATTTTATTTATTATTAGAGAATTTAAAAAAATTATCCTTTTCTGTTTAAATGTAGATGCTTGATGTCTTTCTTAGGTGCAACTATTACAATATGTATTCCATCGACACCGATGACACCTGATGGAAAACCAGTTCTAACAAAAAAATTAAATTGAAACTGTAATTTTTCTTTTTCAGTCATTTCTAATTTGATCCTTTAAAGGCATACACCCACATTCTGTTAGATCCACCTCGCGAGATCGCGTCAAAATATTTCTGAAGAGATAGTTTTGTATTCTGTTAGACACCACAGACGCGATATCAAATTGTAGCGATGGAAAATGTCAAAACAGTCTCGTGAGTAATTTCTGTTAGACTTTTGACGAGACGCGATAGCCATTTTTTACCTCGTCAAAATTTGTAAACGATAGAGTATCTCGTCAAAGTATTTTTTGTTTTTTTATCAAAAAACTGAATTAAATAAATAAATTGAATAGATAAAATAGTTAAGTAAAGATTAATAAGCAATTTTTCATAACTTTTTTTTTGCGTTATTATTAAAATTATGTTTTTGTTTTAAAAAAAAAAACCATCTTTACTTTTACTGTTTTACTACTGTTTATGTACTAATCTAAAAGATATTTAAAACATAAATATATTTATATTTATATTTTTTTTTACAGTAAAAAACTTATCAATACTGTGTCTAACAGAAATGCATATTCAGCGAGACAAGATAAATTTTTTCTTCTCGTCAACGATGGGTTATAATATTTTCTTCTATAACATTTATAATTTTTTCGGTGTCACTAGCATTTTTATCCCATCAATCACCATAATAAAAATCCCAGCTTGTACTCATTTTTATTTGTTTATTAATTTGTATTTTGCTTGTTTATTTTAATTTGTATATTAATAAAATATTTAATTTTCGAGTATGGAAAACTTCGAATGAAATCAACACTATTATTGAGTTGATTTCAGATAGCGCAAGCTTTTCGGAAAAGTAATTCTCCAGAACCTCAAGAAGTTAGTGCAACTCCTATTTCATCTGAAGAGTCTACTAAGTTAGCAATTACTTTTCCTCCAACGAATAAATTTATTCGTGAATCGAATCACATTTACGCGAACGTTCGACTGGCATATTCGTTTCGACTCATATTCAAAAATCATGTTAAGGACATACATACACACATACTAGCCAAAATTTATTATAACGAGCTACTATATACGATGATATTTTATTATGTATAATAAACAGTTACGTAATAGAATAACAAAGTATAATCAGATATCTTAATGAATGTTGGACATAATAATGTCTTTTAAACTATATAAATCCTAGTAAATGACAATTTTAAATTATTTTTAATAATTTAGCAAAATAGAAACAAAACAATAAATCCCCATTCCCAAGTGGTGCGAAAATTCTCAATAAGGAAACATAAATTATGGAAATAATGTCACGAATATGAAGTTGAATTCAATATTCAAGACACTTTCCTTTTTTTTTGGCATTTTAAGATAAAAAAAATTAATATTCCATAATACAAAAAAAAAACTATTCTTAAAATAGTCTCCATGTCAAAATTCCAATTTTGATTAAAAACTGACACAAAACAAAATTTCCATAAAATGATTTTTCTTTCTTTGTGTTCCGTTGTTCACTCTTAAACTATATTTTCATGAGAGTTTTTCAAAGGTAACTATGTAAACTGTTGTATACCTAAGTTTATATCCATTACAATTACAAATTTAATCCAACTGATGTCTTGTGTGTCACCTGTCAACCTAAACGAATGATATATTTAAAAGAAGCAAAATTATAACTAAAAATATTCACATTGGAATGAAGTTCAATTTGAATGTAAATTCATACGAAAAATAAAATAAAAACAACAGAAAGAATACAAAAATATAAATGAATATATTACGCATACATTATAATTTTTTACGAAACGACTAAAAAAAAAAACAAAACTTATGAATATATTTTTAAATTAAAAATACAAAAAAAAAATAGAAGAAAAACGACACATTTTCAAAAGGACGAATTTTGAATTGAAAACCCAACTGTTGTTGTTTCTATTGGTCCTCATATATTTGAATTTTTTGAATATTTTTTTTTTGAAGAAAGCTTTTATGTTTTTTCTTTTTTCGTTGTCCTTTTAAATAATAAAAGAAAAAAATAACGGTCCAGATGTTTTACAGGTAACCCTTTTTTTAGATACCTATTTTTTTTTTATGAAAACAAAGATCTTAAATAACATCGTTATGAAGTTTCTATGTTTAAAAAGTGTTCTTATTTTACAATAAAAAAAATCTGATTAATCTTTACTAAAATAATTACCGAATATCTCTTCAAGAGAATCTTGTCTAAATAAATTTAAAAAAAAAAAGAATTGCAACTTAACATAATGTAGCGCTATTTTTACTTTATATTCATCTTTCATCAAATTCCATGTTTGCTATCTTAACCGGATTTGGATAGAGCAAATTTAATTGGAGATTTTTGTTGTAGAAATATTTCATCGGTAGTAGATCTATTTGGTCTAAATCCACTTTGATATTCTCCTAGAATACTTTCGGCTATACGTCTTAATCTGTTATTTATAATATTGGAGAGAGTCTTGTACGCTGTCTTTAATAATGTGATACCTCTATAGTTTGCGCAGTCAAGTTTATTTCCCTTTTTGTGAATGGGGACAATAATGCCTTTTTTCCATTTGCTTGGCAGAGTTTCTGTATCCCATATTGTACATATTAAAATATGTAGCTTGGAGATGAATATTTCACCTGCAGTTTGCGAAATATACTGTATACAATGGAAGAAACTAGTATTATTTTGAATCAATGCAGTTGAATTTGAGTATTAATTTTGTACTTCAAATACTATAAAGAGATATATTTAGAACAAATATAGATTCTAAAAACTATATATTCACATTTAAACAATTAATCAACCTTTTTCTAATTTTCAAAAAATTCATCAAATTAAATATTTTGCTATAAATCTACTTGAAACTAAATTTTACAGTTGTGGTTTGCTTATTGTGATAGCATTTTACCTAAAATCGATTTTTCTTTTTACATTTACAAAATTTTTAAAGTTTTACATGTCAAGACAATTTGATCATCCCTAGAAAACTAATTTTCGAACAAAGTAAATGGAAAAAACTAATTTTAAACCAATTTGTCTTTACAATTGTCTTTATAGTTCGTTCCACTGATGAAATATTCCACCTACAATAACCTAACATACGCACATCATACATAAACAATTTTTAAATAAAAATATGTTTTCATCTCCTACAAAAACATAGAAAAAATAAAAATGGAAAATAAAAATTTAAATGAAATTCATTCAGGTATGTAAAGTTAACCTTTTTTATAGGATCAAAAAATAAAAGGATGAACAGAAAAAAATTAAATTCAGAAACAAAACAAAAAAAAAATTATTTTTTGAAAGAATCTTTTGATTTTCTTTCTCATTTCACTTGTTGGTAAAAAAAAAAAAAAAAATTTTTTGGACAACAAATTCGTGTGTCATTTGAGTTAAATTTGAAAATTTTGTAATATTTGTTTTTTGTTTTTTTTTTGCTTAGATCTTTACATCCTTTTTGATGAATTGTTGCGCTCTCTTTCCATTTCCTTTTTTTTTCATAACATATTCAAATATGGATATTTTATATTTAAATTTTTTTTGACTAAAAGGTTATTTGTTTTAAGGATTTCATTTATTTTTTTCTTTTGTACTTTTGGTTAAAATAAAAAGGTAAAAGTCATATAGAATTTTTTTATATCCTGTAAATACGGTAATTTTCATAGATAAAAATTTAAGTCTGTCTTTTTTTAGAAAATAAAATTTAGAAAAGTAAGTAATTTTTTATGAATGTTGAAAATTATTTTTAATAGAATTTTGGATAGGTTAAGTTGGATTAAAATTTCTTATAATTTGGATTGATTTTTATAAATATCTGAATCTGTGTGTGTAATTTAAGAAATTGCGTTAAATAGTTTTACAACTTGATTTCGACTCAATTTTTATCGAACCAGTTTCTGAATTCATTGTTTGCTATATTGATTATTGTAAAAATATATTTATTATCTTTGTCCTATCTGGAATTCTATAAAATTCATTCTCCACCTGCTTAATATATCAATTTAATTTTTACTTAATATATCCATTTAACAAGGGTATCAAAATAGTTAGCTGCTTTAATGATCTCTGATTAAATAACATTTCAACATTATCACCAATAAAGTAAATTCAATACTAAGGCTTCTTTAAAAGACGGTCAGAAGAACCTTATGTAATTAAATCTTCATTTACTTCTTTAGTTCGTTCAAATCTAGAATGTCCTCTCCCAGTATGGTCACCTAACTATGTCGACCTATCAATATAGGTTTGAAGCTATTCAAAATTGAAGATATTCCTTAGATTTGCTTTACGAAACATTCTTCGGTCTGATCCTATACGTTTACCATCTTACACAGACAGACTAAAGCTTTTACATTAAAACACACTTGAATACAAAAGTAACGGGCAACCATCAGAAAGTGACTCATTTAAATTTAGTGGATAATCAAAATCAAATTATAATAGATCGAATAAAGAAACAACAAATTTGAGAAGATTATATAAAAGAATTATTTTTTGATAACACCATCAGATCAACATTTCAACATTTAAGTGAAATTGAATTAATAGGACCGCGGATTAAAAAAAAGAAATTAAAAATGCCATAAAACAGCTAAATACAAAAAAATCTACTGGATCAGATGAAGTACCAATAGAAATAATTAAACTTAATAATTTATTGGAATGTATGTATGTATGACACCGGAGTGTATCCTTGAGATTGGTTCAAATCTACATTCATAGCCATACCGCAAAAAAAACAATGCTAATAAATGTAATAACCATAGGCCAATTAGTTTAATGGAAAATACTCTTAATATTTTTCTCAAGATTATTCATAACAGAATTTATCAAATTCGGATTCAAAAATGGGTAATTCAAATATTGGTTCAAAACTGTTAAAATGTACAGAAAGATGTGTTTCTAGGTTTCTATAGATTACGAAAAAAATTTTTTACCGCGTTGAACACGACAAATTAATCGCAATTCTAAAAACAATAGTTTTTTGATGGAAACGATATTCGATGTATTCAAAATCTATATTCGAATCAAAAATCTGAAGTCTGTGTTGGAGTTAATTGTCATCAATTTTGTGTTAACGTCTACTCTGAGTTCATATTTCGCGAATCCATCAATGATTTAAATTAACGGATAAAAGTAAATGGTACTGTCATCAATAACATCAAATACGCCGATGATAAAACCCTATTGACTGATGGTATAACAAAGTTTACAAAAATTATTTCAAGAAGTCAACCAATATAGTCGACAATTTGATTTGAACATTAACAGTAATAAAACCAAATTCATGATTATAAGTAGGAGACATTTCTATGACAACAACATCACCACCTCAATTAATAAACAATAAATAGAACGTGTCATCAGTTATAAGTATCTTGGTCATTTCATTGTTTTCATAACGAATGGGACTCATCAAAAGAAATAAAATGTAGAATTGAAAATATCTTGGTCATTGGTTACATAAGGAATGGTACTCGTCAAAAGAGATAAGATGTAAAGTGCCTTTATGAAGTACAAAAGGATATTCACGAATAGAGATTTTGACATCAAATTAAGGCTAAGGTTTGCTAAATGTTATGTATGGTAAAATGTAAGGTTTGCTGATGTATGTTATGTATGTTATGTATACGGCATGGAAACTTGGACTTTGAAGGTGTTAGATATGAACAAAATTGAACCTTTTGAAATATGGGTGTACCGAAGAATCTTAAAAATGTCTTGGATCTATAGGCTAAGAAACACGGAAGTACTGCCAAATTCACAAATAAATCGTGAACTATTTTGCAATATCGTAAATTAGCATACTTTGGCCAGATAACGAGAAAAATATGAAATGCTTCAATTAACAGTCTTAGGAAAAATTTAAGGCAGGTGAGGAATTGGAAAGAAGCAATTATCATGACTAAGAAACATCAGAAATTGGACTGGCTTAAGAATTATAAGTGAACTATATTCAGAACAACTCAAAATAGAGAAAAATTCACAAGCATCTAACAACAAATTTACAATAACATGTGATCGCTATCACCCATAAAGAATAGGCAGTAAAAAAAGAAAGAGAAGAATCTAGCAGAATAGTTGCTGACGTCATATTTATTTTAATGATTAATTCTGATGAAGTTGATTCACTAATAATTATCAATGATAAAATCAATTATTATCGTAATATTAGTACCCGTTTTCGTTCTGAAAATTATATTAAATGTTGCTCATCATGGTTAGTTCAAGCCTATTATCATAATGTTTAGTTAGTGTATAGTTAGATAACATCAATCTTTTTAGTAATAAGGAACAACTTAAAATTAACATTACCATAACCGCTTTTTTTCATCATAAATAAGTAAAAATTATTGTAATCCATATTAAAAAAAATTATGATAGTAGTAATTTATTTTTATATTTAAATTAAAAATTATGTTTGCTATTCTAGAATATAAATTTTTATTCTAATTTTAAGAAATAATGTTTGTAAAAATGTTGGTTAGGCACATCAAAATATTTTCTATATATTATATTTTACCGCATCCACAATCTTAATATAAATATTTATTTTGGTATATTGTATTTTATTAAATAAATTAATTTTGTTTTTTAATTAAACTAAAAGCATTTTTAATTTGATAATTAAAATAAAATTCAAAATATCTTTTTCGTTTAAGAAAAAAAAAATTTTTTTTGAATTAGTAATTTTGGAATTTTTCCATTTTAAAAGTAAGTAATAGACTTAGGGAATTTCATCCCAAAATAATTTCAGACCAAAATGAAGAAAATAATTACAATCAAACACAAAACTTTATGTCACGAAATGTAAATTTTAATCTATTAGAAACTCATAAACTATTTTAAATTCATTTCAATTTGAAACAAGAAGAAACAAAGTCGTATTTCGATAGTATTATTTGTTTATTTATATTTAAAATTATATTTATAGTAAATAATTTTGAAAATCGAAATTATCTGATCCAAAATGAATTTAGTAATTGTTAATACCAATTAAAATAGACTGTGACCACGGAGGACAAAACAAAAATAAAAATTAGTAGAATAAACCAAGTTAAAATAAATACAAAAATATACTAAAAACTGGTATGTACAAGAACACATAAGTTATTTTGATCACTATATATAGTCTAATGTATACTCTATATTCATTTTGATCATCTAAGGATACTTTGAAACTGAAACATTCAACAAAATTCAATTCAGAAAATGAAATTTTCATTGATTTTATATTTTGATAGTTAAGCGTTTCCATATGTAATTTGAAAAATCTTCGTTCTCTTCTTTTATATTAATTAAATTTTGATTAATTTATCTTCCAGAATCTGTCTTCATGATGTAATCAATCATCAACATTTTTACATTTTTATTTGATGTACCTAGACCAACTCTTTTTAAGTTATTTTGTTTGAACTTTACCTATCTTAGGGTCTTCTCCTTTAAATTTCTACAAACATATTAAAAATTAAATAATTTAATTGTTGGCAGGTTTCCGTTAACTAATAATTTTTAATAATTATTCATTCCAAAGAACGATACTTCGAAAGCAAACATATACTTCCTTCATCAGTGTTTTTGACTAACTATATAAAAAAAGTTGATTTTAAACCAAATTAAAATGTTTTTGACTACAGTTTTGTTTTTTTGTCAATTTACAAAAAAAAATGTTGGATAGAAATTCCATGCTACATTAAACGTATTCCTTGATGTATATAATTTTAACACTTATTTTGTTTTCTTCTTTATTATTTAAAAAAAAAAAAAAACAAACAAAATCAAATTTAGTGCTTGATAAAAACGTCTTTTCTTGATAATCTTTTTCGAAACAATGTCACAAGACAAGGATAACAAAATAAAAACAAAGTAAAAAAAAAAAAAAGAAAAAACTTTAATTTACAACCCTCTTATCTTAATTTTTGATTTTTTAATACACATTTTTGTCCTCTTATTATTCTTCTCAAATTCCTTGCTCCACCGATTCTCTCAAGTTCAAGCTGTCCTTTAATTTACCATTGTCATTCATTTTATGTTTGTATAAGAGTTGTTGTTGTTGTTGTTAGTGTATTTTCCAAGATTTCCAATTGTATTTTTACAAGACTTAATCCTACCCATCTATTTCCACTCAAATATTTTTTGCTTTTACTTAATTTTTTTTTTAAATAAAACGACTTTTTCATGTCCTTAAAATAATAATGAATATCCTTTTTATAGGCATAATATACAAAATTGTTTTTGTTTGTTTTTTTTATTTTTATTTTTTTTGCAAGAGGGCAATGTTTTACATTAATATCCTTATTTACATTATTTTAGCGTCTTGATAACAAAACTGAATAAAAAAAAAATGACAGATACGAACGGAAAGAAAATTGAGTGGAAATATTTTAAAAACGAGCACAAACAGTTTATTTTTATAATCGTTTACACAATATCAGTAATTCATTTTATGTTCTGATGATACACAAACAGAAAAATAAAAAAATGTATATAATCAGTTTTAAAACAAGGTTAAGAGAATACGCAATCGAAACTAAATTACATAAAATAGGGTTGAGGTAAATTCGATTCGAAACAGAAACAATTTTTCAGTTTGAAATTAAAATTTAACTTCCTTTTACTATTTTGAAGAAAAAAAAAATATGATGATCATGGTCATGGATAATAATTGAAATTGTAATACATAATACATTGTATTATGTAAATTTGATCTCTTACATTTATATATATATATATATATAAACAATTTTTTCTATATTTTGATGAATATCTATTATAACAAATCAGAGGGTTATTTTGAATGACTCGTTTAAATTAATTTTTACATCGCTTATGTATGTAAGTTAAATTTGTCTCACACTTCAAGCATATTCAATGAATCCAGAATACTTTCTCAAAATATATGCATACTATAAATAATAGATTTTTAAATTGATTTAAGTATGCTATAAATAATAATAAAATAATAATAATAATAAAATAGTCTTGATTTCAACGGAATTACAAAGCTATTAACAAATTTTGAATACATATACAAATTAATTAATTTTTTGTACAAATGTATGCTTAATCTAATTCGTAATTAATTTAAATAAAAATTCAGATTACATTTTTAACTTATACTAAATAACATTTAAATTATATACTAATAAAAAACATTAATTGAATTATGAATGTACCAAACTAAGCCAAAATTAACTATCATTTTACGTTTTGTCAAATTGAAAATTTCAAATTTTATTCCTGTATTGGGAAATATTTTTCTATTAAAAACTGTTTCACTAACCAGATTACAGTATTTTGTCGAGCGTAGTCAGTCATTTGTAATATATTTTTCGACATAAAATTGCTTTTATAATTATATCTATTTCTAATAAACTAACCAAAGTGACCACAAATGATTTTGAAAATTGAAATTGAAAAAGTTAATTGGCGTAAATTTACCTGTGGCTTTTTTTTATCATAATATCAGTATTTTATTAGTAACAATTACCTTTTCACACATTCAATATACGCGATACTTCAATTTATTACATATAAAATGGAAACGAGTGAATATTGTTTTGTATATATAGCAGTTTTTTATTACGTCAACTATAATCAAATGTAGAAAACTACAAATAACATCAGGACTCAGACTTTTTCAAGTAGCACAGTTCCATTTTATTTAAGTTATTATCAAATTATAGTATTAACAACTTTTTATTATCTATAAAATTTGATTATTATTTAAGAAAAATATTATTTAATAAAAAATAACCACTACTACATGCCTGTCGGCCTATCATAGCTTTAATACTAACTTATACAAAAATATTTCTGTTCAGTTTCAAATTAAAAGTTATTTTAGTTCTATCCATCTTAATTCAAATCGTACATTATAATATCACCAAGAAACTTTGATCCCAATCTGTTTCAATAGCCATCCCCATACCCATTTTAATTAATTCTACAAAAATACTACATGATATGCCAAATAAATACATTCCCAATAACCTACGATAATTATTAATATAAAAAAATTTAAATGACAGATAGACCTAGAATATCTAAATAAAAATAAGAACTTTTTTTTTTGTGTTATACTCATAGAAAAGGAGTTATTTTGTATGATATTTGGCCCCTGAAAATTTTCATCTTAATAATTTTATTATTTTTATACTGTCACAAAAAATAAATGAAAAAAAAAATTACCAAAAATTGAGATTTACTTATTTTAAAAGCATCCACCATAAATATACATACATAATACGTATACATACATTGATATCTATAAATAATCAAGTCAGAATAAAAAAAATAAAAAAAAACAAAACAAAAAAAACAACAAAAAAAATGCAAAATATATGCCTGTTGTTAATTTGTTTTCTTTCTAAATCTAAAAAACGAAGAAAACGAAAGTAAAAGGCGTTTAAAAACTGTTTTTAATGGATTTTCAAAGTGTTAAATGAGGCAAAAATTTAAAAGAATTACCGTTATCTTTTCACCACCCAAAAACAAAATTATATACACAATGAATACTATAAAAACCACTTTTAAAGAATACCTTATCAAAATTAGAGTTATAAAATTAATCCCATGGTAGTCTAGTGGTAAACGAACCCAACTTCAACGTTTGTTGGCTCGGGTATTCTAAAATCATTTGAAAAAAAAAAACGAATTGAAGAAACTTGTGTGAAAATTTTAAATAAACAAAAAAATAACCATATAGATTGGTGGTAAATAAATTTTGTTATTACTTACAATATAAAATATTTTTTTTATATTATGAATCCCATTCAACTATATACAGAACCACCAATGATTGAAGTCAAGTTGATGACTTTAAACTCTGAAGTGTTATGTAAAAACCAATTCAATCTAATCAACTAATTTTCTAATTATAAATGGGCTTGATTGACTTTAATTGCAATCTAGTACCAATCTCGGTTCAGTAATTTTTGAGATTATGTGCAACCAAATGTTATGAAGAACATAAAAACAAAATAATTATATGTTAAAGGTTCTCGGGGGTCTCTTCATTTCCAAAGATGTGAAAATCAAAACTCTAATTTTGTTTATTTATTTTTTTTTTTTTTTTGTAATCCAAAAGGAGGTATATAACTCAGTGATAGACTATCAAGTAATTCAGGATTATATGTATTGTATAATTAAATTTTGTACTTTATTCAAAAGATATTTGTATATAAATGTTTATATGTAATCGGTATACACAACACCCTTTTATAAATATTTAAAGATACGTTATCACAAATCTCAAAGTTTCATTATAGAATTTTTGATTTTTCCTTGAAAAACAGTATTTTTTTTCCTTCATTTTTATGATCTTTTTCGTTTTTACTTTTCACTTTTTCTTTTTTGCATTAATTTAACAGACGAATTCTTTCATCGCTTGTTGTTTGTTTTCTTATTTCTGTTTTTTTTTTTTTTTTTTTTACCTATATACACGTTTTTATTATTAGTAAAATTATTTCCTTTTTTAACTCTTATGTGGTTTCTTATCAAAACCAGTGAAGAAAAATATTTGGTTTTCTTTTACGTTTGTACGTGAGATTCACTTAATAAATTTACATTAAAGGTATGTTTACAATGTCCTTGATATGCGTTATGGAGTCATAAGAAAAGTTAAGATTTTAATAAGAGATTTTAAAATAGTTTGGACAAGAAGCAAGAAAATGTGTAGATAACTTTAACTTTTTTTTAGAAAATTATAATTACAAAATTAAAAAATACACTTTTTTAAATTGAAAAACTTTTTGAATTGAAAGACATTAGACCTCAATCGTTTTAAGAAAACAAATTAATATTCGTCAACAGGTATGATTGTGTATTGGACTTAATTACCAATTTTTAAATTAAATCGAAATTTGATTCAAATCTATGAGATAACAATTTTGGAATTAAAAATGAATTATAAGATACAATTTAAACATACAGTTGCTTGCTAGATTGTAGTACTTAATTGCTAGATTCTAGTACTCAATATTATAAAGTGAACAGTCAAAATAAATACAAAAACTAATTTAGATGATAAACTTATTAAAATGATCAACAAATATTTTCGAAAATCTTGAACCATTCGAATTTTCATAAACAATGCTTCACTTTTATTAATTACGATAAAATAAATTAAAAATTCAATAAACATATACAATACTTATATTCTTATGAATTACGACATAATAAATTACAAGTTCAAAAACATATACAATACATACCGTTTTATGAGTTACGATAAAATGAATTACAAATTCAAAAATGATATACAATACACATCGTTTTATGAATTACGATCAAATAAATTACAAATTTAAAAAAACACGCAATCCCTACCTTCTTATAAATTACGATAAAATTAATTACAAGGTCAATGAACATATACAATACATATACTCTTATGAATTACGATATAATAAATTACAAGTTCAAAAACCATATACAATAAATACCTTCTTATGAAATTTATCGTAATTTTATCGTAAAAATAAATTACAAATTCAATAAACATATATAGTACATAATTAATTATGAATTTAATGTAATGTAATACAATGTAATGTAAATGTAAAATTGAATGTAATTTAATGTAATGTAATGTAATGTAATGAAATGTATTGAAATGTAATGAAATGTAATGTAATGTAATGAAATGTAATGTAATGAAATGTAATGTAATGTAATGAAATGTAATTATTCGAAATCGAAGATTTGATAACAAAACATAAAAATGACAGTTTCTGAATAGCTATACAAAATTATTATAAAGTGTATATGTAAATAATACTTTTTGGATAATTCCAAAATAACATAAAATAAATTTCCCAATAAAAATCGAAAATTTTAAATTATATTTTCTTTATGCTGTAAATGAATCTTAAATTATTTGTATTAAATAAATATGTGTACTCAAACCACAATATACATAATTTAAGGACACGCTTATCAAAAATGAAGAGAACTGGAAACAATTTTCCTTAGAAAAATCTTCATTTCTTTTTTTTTCCTTTTATTTATTTATAAGGAAAATGATGATGATGATGATGATGATTATGATGAAATGATGACTATGATATTGATGAAAGGAAGTTGTGTGACTGAAGCGATTTGACATTTGTATTCTCGCTGTTGTTGTTGTTATTCTTGTTGCTACTGTTATTGCTGTTATGTAAAAAAGTAAAAGCTTTTCCGTCTTTTTAAATCGCTAAGTTGTAAATGATTTCATGCTTTGACGATTTTCCTTTAAAAATAAAAGAAAAGAAGGAAAAAAAAATATTCTTTCTTTTTCCATTTTCATTTTCATGTTTTGTTTTTGTTTTTTTTTTTCATTTTTATTTTCTTGTTTTCTCGGTTCTATGAATATTTTAAATGGATTTGGTTTATAAGGGCGGTTTTTTTTTCGTTTTTTTTTTTTGCTTGTTGTGTTATGCAAACATGTCTAAACACCTTCCTTTATAATACTTTTTCATATAATGATGTTGATATTAATGATGTTGATATTGATAATGATTTTTTATTATAATATTATGTACAAGTATGTGCAAGTTATTTTTTTTTTCATTGTGTATTATATATATATATATATATATCGTATATAATACAAATGTACTTAATATGGGATTATATTAAAGTGAAAATACTGTACTTTAGTATGACAATAATAGCAACAACAAATATTTTCGTATGCGTCTCATATGTCAATATTTAATTTAAAATTGAAATTGAATATTTCAAAGTGTTGGTTTAAATTTTAAGAATTTTATTTATTTATTTTTATTATTTCTATTTATTTAATAAATTTTATTGGTGTTCAAAGTATTTAAAAAAAAAAAAAACAAAAACGGAACAACGTACATTATATAAATTGAAGGATTCGAATTTCATTCTTTATTAAGTTGGATTGAATTAAATTAAATTAAATTTAAAAAAAAAAAACAAGTCTTCTTAAGAAGTATTTTAATCACACTTAAAAAGACTAGACATAAAAGAAAATAAAATATTCAAAATATCGAATCTTTAAAAATTCTACCATAACATAATAGTCATCATCATTAAAAATTATCAACACCACCCATATTTCTATTTTTAAAAATAATAAATGGAAACAGAAATGTCAAGTTTGATTAAAGTATCCTTCCTAAGTGAATCTAAAAAAAAAGGATCGAATTTGTTTTAATTTAATGTGACAGATTTTTGTTTATATTTTGATAAAAAAAAAAAGATTTCAAGAAACAGAAGAAGTCTAAATACTCCTGAATATGTAGGGTGACTAATGAAAAAACGAAATTATTAAAAATGTCAGTATATAAAAATCATTCTTAACTGTTTCTAAAATACGAGTATAATAGTACTTAGAAAAAAAAGTCAACAAACGGTTGTAAATGTCTTAAAAGAAACTTTAACGTGATATAATGTAAAAAAAAACTAAGTTGTCAATGTTATCCATAAAATAAGTTGGCAACATTGTGTAATGGGACCTTTCTGAAACATTGTGTTTTAATTCATTTGTGATCAAGCAAAACGAATGGAAAGGTTTTATTAACACACTGTACAACATTGGGGTTTTAAAAATGTTTGTAAACCCAAATACCTGTCAAACTGGTCACAAAGATATCGTCAACAACAATTTTGATCAAGGAGTTATTGTTTCAAGCTTTTGTGAGCTTTTGGAGACATTTGAAATCATGTTGACGTTGTATTCAATTTTGTGTTGAGACATTTACGATGTCAAGCAAAGTTAGTTGTTAGCAAATTTTTTTAAATTTATTCAGTTTAATGAATATTATTTTTATATTAATTTGGTTTGATTTACTTAATGGTAATGAATTTATATTAAACTTTAATTCGTCTATTATTATAGTATAAAATAAATGTCACTTGAAAATAATACTTTATTACTAGATATGTAATATTAAATTAAAAGATCCTTACGCTTAATCTAGCAAGCTACAAATAATCATTTTAGAGAGATTTAATTCACTATTTTTCTAAAATGTTCCCAACTCTGTTGAAATTATCAATTTATATTTCAAATTGAATATGTATACGAGTACAAATATTCCATTTCATTTACTGTTATATACTACTCTATTGTCAACTTATGAGCACAATAAAAAATGTTGTGTAGTTAATGACTATCTATAAAATATTTGAATTTATATCGCATCTACTGAAAGTTTATAGAATAAATTTAAAAAAATTAGCAATCATTATGTCAGTACTGAAACGGAATGAAGATACAAACAAGGTATATGGACCAATTTTTTTGATATTAAATTTCTAACACTGTACATAAAATAATGCATTTACCATCAAGTATAGTTAAATCTCGATTTTAAATATATTTTATATGGCATAACAACATACCACATGAATATAAATATATGAAAATTAAATACATCAGAAATATCCGTAATACTAAAATGGTGACACGGCCTGATAATTTAATAGTTTTTTAAGGATATAGATAAATACATAGAAATCGATTAGGCTTTTATTTTCATAAATTTAAGGTGAATTTTTTTCTTGTCTTTTTTTTATATATAAAATATTTACCCATCAATCATTTTTTGTTTTCATTTTGTTACACTAGAGATAAGATAAAAATTACCTACATTAGAACAAATGATATCCTTAATGATGATTACATCAAAAGCATTTTACATAAAACAAAATGTCCGTTTTCTTTATTTTCACTCTCTTTTTGTTTAAACTTACATTTTTTAAAGAATAAATTTAATTTTAAAGTAAATTCTATTAAAAACAAGTTATAAGTTTTGTATCTTGATTCAAAACAAAATATTTCTTTAGCTAATGAAATTGTGCAGCTTTTGAAATGGAAAATGTATGACGTTAACAGCATTATTATTTTCCACTTAATTTATTTTGCACATAATATTAAAAATTATTTGATCGATGTTCAGAGTCAAAAATATAGTATAAAATATGTATTACTTTTTCCATTCCTAACTTATACGATATTAAATGCATCTAACAGTATTAAAGTATACTTTTAGATCGTACTTTCTTCAGAAATTATTTTAGTAAAATCAATGCAAAACTTTGAATTCGCATTCAAATATTACAAATTATTATATCATATCTTACTTTAACCAAATAAAATATAGTAAAATTCTACTTTACAAATCTATATCAAAGCCGATATGATTTAATGGTATATACCGAAATATAGAGTTCCACAATTGATTTGAATATTGAAATTGGAAAAAGTGTTCAAGATACTTAGAGAAAATTTAATTTCACCATGTTATGTTCGGAATTCAATAACTATAGTAATAATTTGCACGTACATTCAGTAAAACAAAATTTTCATATCATCAATCAAAAAAATATAGAGCTAGATTAGAAAACTAATCGAATATATTGGTAAAAAATTTGTTAAGTAAAAATAATCGAAATTATAAGACTAATATAGATTTATCAACAGCACACTTTATATCAAAGTTTCTGTATTTAATGTACAGATATCAATCCAATGTAAATTTTCATATAGAGTTAAGCTGTATTGGACATTTAACTTTTTTATTCATTTATTTATATCAAAATATATAAATAATATATAAATAATTTTAGTCTAACCGATAAGCGCACAGAAAAAACTACAACCTATAGCAATGTGGTGTATAAATGTTCAAATTATATTGTATATAAAATGATACTAAGTACGTAATTTATAATATTAATTCGATACTAGATACTAATTATACTATTAATACAAATCAATAAATTTATAAAAATAATTTGAAGAAATTCAAGCATACAATTCCGAACTTCCAATAAATCCAAACTATACTCAAGCTCTATGTTACCCTAAAATACAGCAAAAAAAAAATCAGATCAGTTGACAAATAAAAAAACACCATATTTACTTTACAATTTGCATTAGATTGCATTTCGGACCAATGAATTTGGTTTTGAATTTTTATTTTTTTTTGTATTCAACAATGATTTTATTACCTTTAATACTTATTCACTACATTTTTATTCCTATCATTAATTAATTATTAATACTATAGATTACTTTTTTTTCCAAAAACAGAATGTTTTAGTAACGATGAAAAGAACGATACACTATTGTCTTCCGTTTTAAAAAATTTATATTTTTGGTTTTGATTTTTTTTTTTTTTTTTGTAAAAAAAAACACTTATTTTCAAAATAAACCTTAAAATTCCAATTAAATTACTTAAATAAATTTTATTTTCAATATTAATTACATTAGCTAATTTTATAAAATAAATTTTCTTTTCTCAACTTAAACAAAATACTTTCTATACATTTTTCTATATTTTTCATCCCATATCAGTGAGTTTTCTTCAAAAAGTTTTAAAAAACAAAAACAAATATTTAAATTCATTTCAAGGAACTTTAAAGTAAGTCTTATAGAATAGTAATAAGATAGCTAGTAACAATTTAAATAGCAAAAAAAAATAATAACATGGTCCATTTATTTTTTTTCAACAAAAAAAAAAAAAAAAAAAAAGGAAGAAGGAAAAAATTTTCTATTTTTATATTTCCTTTTTGAAAATTTTCATTTTTGTTCATTCTGTCTCCCTCTTTCATTCTTTATTATATCAAAAATAATTTTCTTCAATTTAAATATTCAAAAAGTGTCTGTAAAGTCTAATAATTGTAAAAAAACGAAAAAAAAATATAAAAAAAAATTAAGTGATACAAAAAACCTTGTAACTTTCTGAGAACCACCATAAAAAGATAACTTTTGTACACCATTCATTGTCCTGTTATATAAAACAATATAGAAAAAAAAATCTGTTAGCAATTTAGGACAAATAAAAATGTCAAATTAAAGTTGACATTTCCTTAGTTTTATATACATATACATTTTATATGGATTAATATTTTTTTTTTGTTTTTATAAAAAATTTGTAAATTTTTAGTACCAACTTTAAATATGCAAATTACTTCAAGTCAAAATAATTTTTATTAACCTTTAACAACTACAAATTGTGAATAAAAATATTCTATACTAGTTACATTTTTACAATTTGAATTTAGGAAATCACAATCATGTCAATTATGTTTTTGAATATATAGTTAAAAAATTTAATAATAACTAGTGGATCCCCTGTGCAGTTGCATAGAAATAGTTTTATTTAAAAATGTATTTGTTAACGCAATTATGATTTGAATACATCAGGCGAATATGATAGTTTAAAGAGTGTTTGATTTTTATAAAAATCAACATTATTCATTACTAAAAAATATAGAACAGAATTAATAAATATTTAATTTGATAATGCTGTTGCTCTGTGAATATGATTTCATGCAATAATTCTCTACTTTATAATAAAACCAATTGATACTAATTTTGTTATACCTTCTTCTACATATAATTGCGAATGAAATTTCGATGTAAAACTAATTTTTTTTTTTTTTTTTTTTATATTATAGCCAAAACTTAGGTTTTGAACCTTTAAGTACTTGCGTACCGTTGACTATTGGAAAAAGGAAAGGATAGTTAGAGGAAAGGAAAGAAAAAGGAAGAAGAAAAGTTTTGTGGGAAAGAGCGAACAATGTTGTTAATATTCGTCTTAAACCTCTGTAAGTCATAAATAAAAAATCCTTCTCTCATTGGGAATGCTTCGATTCGGACGCGGTTCCACAATCGGGATGTTCTTACTATAAAAGAATTTCCATAGCCGGACTTAAACCATCTCGGAATTTCCACTGTGAAAGGGTGGGCACTTGATGCCTCTCGTGTTGTGCGATTGAATTGCTTAAGAGGAGGAAGAAGTGATTTTAATTCCTCGGAACAAGTGCCAACACCAAGCAGATATCTATAAAATAGAGTAAGTGCTCCAACAATACGACGATGACCAAGTGGTATAAGGGATGAGGTCACATTTATGTCGCCTATAAGACGAATGGCGCGGTTTTGAACTTTGTCCAAAAAATTTAAAGCGGTTTTTGGTGCACCTGCCCATAAATGTGAGTTATACTCGAGCTTGGGTCGTATATATGCTTTATAGATTTTTAAAAGGTCTCGAGATGAAAAATAAGTTTTGCAGCGGCTCAAAAATCCTAAACATTTTGCGGCGCTTTTCGCAATATCGAAAATATGCTCATTCCAGTGCATATTTTGATTCACTCGCATTCCGAGAATGTTCAGATCTTTGAGTCGCTGGATACCTTCATTTTGAAGCCGGAGAATTGGTTCGAATGTTGTTAGCTTGTTACTAACAAAACAGCTTTGAGTTTTTGAAGTGTTAAACTCGACTCTGTTAGCTTTACCCCAGTCGACAATTTTGGCAAGGTCGTGATTGAGCGCGCCGGCCATCATTGTTCTTTTGGAGGTGACTGCGGAAGCTGTAGCATTAGTTTGTTTTAGAAAATCATATGATGCTACTAGAGTGCTTTCATCAGCAAAACTATGGATTGGATTGAAAGTTAATTTGAGAAGGTCATTAATGAAAATGAGAAATAGGGTGGGGGAAAGGACAGAGCCTTGTGGAACACCAGCATTGATTTGAAGTTGGTCGGAAAAAGAACCGTCAACTGAAACTATGATAGATCGATTTAAAAGAAAACTTTCAATCCATTTAGAAAAGGTTGAACCAAGGCCTATAGCGTTGCATTTTGCTATAAGAGCAGAATGCCAAACTCGATCAAAAGCCTTAGATATATCCAGAGCTACAACAGTAGGTTCACCAGATTGATGCAGGCTGGTGTTGAGCTTCTCGCAGAGGCATGTCATGAGATCACCGGTGGAACGTTGGGCTCGAAAGCCGTATTGGCTATCATGAATTATACCTCTACTGTCAAGATATTTCTTCAGCTTATGATTAATTAAGATTTCCATCGTTTTTGAAATAATGGAAGTAATAGCTATGGGCCTATAGTTTGAAGGATTGCTTTTGTCACCTTTTTTAGGAATAGGATAAACTTGGGCAACTTTCCAATAGGAGGGGTAAGTTCCTGACGAAAAGGACAAATGGAATAAGTTGCGCAGAGGTTTAGAAATAGCGAAGGCAATGTGTCGCAGCACAATTGCAGGTATACCATCAGGACCGGTAGATTTTTTTATATCGAGATTCTTCAAGACTTTTGCTACAGCTCTTGTTCTAAAGTAGATCCTTCCGAAGGAATAATTTAGAACAGGGATTGATGAAGGATTTTGGGCTGTAGGAGGGAGTGTGGAATTAGCTGCAAATAATTTTGCGAAGAGATTAGCCTTTCCAACAGAATCTGATATAATAGTACTATTATTATCAATCATAGGTGGAAACGAAGATTTGCAAAAATTTTGCCTAACATTTTTAGCAAATGTCCAGAAAGACCTGCTGTTGTTGGGGAGATCAAAGATTTCTCGTCTCAATCTTTGGTTATGCAGGAATTTTTGCTGATTGATAATTTTTTTACATTTATTCCTAACCACTTTATAACTCTTATACGTATTGACTGTTTTATTGTTCTTGTATTTTTTGTAAGCTTCTTCTTTGGATTTCAGAGCTTTGCTGCAGAGGTCGTTGAACCAACCTGAGGGATTTCGTTTTATAATAAATAATTTTGTTTTAAAAAATGTCAAAGGAACGAACGTCATCTCTTGCTTCTTGAGATGGCTCTTGCTTCTTGATATACTATAATATAATAGCTATTTAATAATTGTATTTAAGGAATTATAACTAGAATTACTGGTTGATTAGGCACACACACCAAATAAGATAAGACAGATTAAAACAAAGATGAAAAATGCAGTGGTATTCAAAAAGCAATTAATAACTTCTAAAGCACCTTTAAGTTGATACTTCCGACTCCAGCACTTTATTCATTGGAAATAAAATTTTCTTTGATTGTATATGCTAGTATCACAATGGACCAAAATGGTCCAAGTGTGTTAACGTACTGTCGATAGCCACTACTATCTACCCTACCTACCTACCATGCAAAAAAAAAGGATATTTCAAAAGCTGTAATTCTTGATATTTGAATTAATTTTTAAATATTTAATAATTTTCAATATTTTTATGTTCTTGAGTAGTTTCGATAGAATTTTCGTGCTTAATTAAGTACGGTACAGCAAGGTTTTACTATATATTTTACTACAATGTTTTCCGTGTTAAATAGCGTAGGTCCATTTTATTTAAGTTGTTACCAGATTATACTCTAAATTATTTTTTGTCATTTATTTTATTCCAAAGCTGAAAACCAGACCAAAAAAACCAATAAAGCATTTTTTTTGTTGTCCTAGCTTAAGATCGAAGTTGGGACCCTTCTATTGAGAGCTAAACGATTTATCTACCGAGTGTGTTGAATTTACTTGTAAGTTCACGGAATATCAAAATTATTAAATAAATCGATTAAAAAACAATTTGATCCTAAATATATGCAATTTAATATTTTCATTGGAAACATTTGTAATTTTTTCTATACAATTTATGATATTTTGGTGGTATTATTTTCATATACACATTATTTTCGTATACATATATAATGAGCTTGCTAAAAGTAAAAGCAGGAGTATCAATTCTTATTATTGTTTAAAATATTAGCATACATTTTTAATTTCCTTGCTTTTAACGTAAACAAGTTAGTTTATTTCATTTTTACGTTCAAACAGTTTAGCTACCATTCTTTACTGCTGCCTCAAATGTTATTACATATTACATATAGAAGTTTTAAAAGAGCCACAACTTGACTAAATTTTTTACTCATTTTGATGCATTTAATATTGCTACAAAAATTATAACCTAACCTAATATATTACTCAATCAATAATTATTAACAATTTAAGAATGAAATAATAAACGAAATTATCATAGTATTATCGTTAGTATTTTGAATAGCAAAATCACTTTTTATAGTTTTTTTTTTTAAAATACGTCCTATCAATCAGTACAAGGAATAACATTACTACTATAAAAAAAATTATAAATAAGAGTAGAAGTTAATTATAAAGTTGAAAGGTAATCCCATCAAGTATCCTGGTGAAGCAACTACATTACTTAAGGTCATTTAAAATTCGATTAACTTTAAATCAAATCAAATTCATATTCATAAATTTATTTTTAAAGCAAATTTAAATTTAAAACTAATATTTAAAAATGTTCAAATTGATCTAAGGCATACTATAATCATTGTAGATTAGTTTTTTTCTTCTTTTTTGTATATTCAATGCAAATTTTCAATAACACAAAATAAATTGAATTGTTAACTTAAAGAATTCTTAAAAAAAAATAACAAAAAAAAAACCAATTTTCATTTTTTGACAAAAACAAAAAAAAAAAAAAATAAAAAAAATTTTATACGCACAAAAACTTTGTTAACAAAGCCATATTTAAAATACTTTAAATTTTTATAGCAAATAAAATAATTTCGAATAATCTAAACTCTAGGATATTCGAACAGAAAATTTGAATTTAAACAAAATTGAACCATTCAATCATCCAAAAATAATCAATTTTGTTTTTGTTACGCCTCGTGTAATCAGTATAACCACACATAATTGGATTTTTCAGAAACAAATAAGTACTGCAAAAGCCAAATACTGCAAAAGTTTTTTTATTTTTGACAGAGTTATTCAAATTTGAAATTTCTTTGTCAGTTTTGCAGTTATTTCAATTTTTGTGTTACAAATAAAAACAGCAACACAACTGATTGTCATGTGCTATCTACTATAATTTTGCAGTTTTCTTCGCTGATTTAGAAATGTTTATGAACAAAATACTTGTCAATATGGCCAATATTGCGTCAATTGCGTGTTTATGAAAACCACTAACATGTTTACTACCTTCTTGTGTATCAACATAATACCCTCCCAAGTTCAACAATTATGAGTAGTTATATCATTCAAACACTTTGTATGGTTTATTCAGCATTCAGCTTTATAAGTGACCTATTATAGTGACAACTTGTAACTCTGTAGGATCGTAATTTAAACCTATATTTTGGTAAATTAAAACACGTCACAACCTCCTTCTTGTCATCTTAAAAATAATAAAATCGAATTAATTCGAGAACGGAATTATCAGAGAGATATTGAAGAGAAAAGATAACATAATCAATATTACGTCAACTCCTAAATTTCACACTTAAGATTGTATAGTTTAAATAAAAGCAAAAAAAAACATAGCTATACATTTTATTTTGCCCTCCTAGGTCCACTAGGATCTTGAATTATAAATTGTATTGGGAACTATTTTGAAAATTTCCATTCAAAGTTAATTTAAGTTAATCGATGAATATTAATAATACACTTTAAACGACCTAATATCTAACCTTAATAGAATTTGAGTTACTCTTCAGCTCGGCTACTTTAAAAATTTAATCCTTGTGTCATTTGAAATATCCATATTTCAATGATTTGCAGAGTAAATTTAACTAAATGAAAGAAGGGTTTATTTTTATTCGATTAAAATTAACCAAAGGAACGTGACTAAAATTAAGAGTAGCCTCATAATACCCAATGTATTTTTTGTTAGATTGTCATTTTCTTTTGAGAGTGGAGTTCGATTATCAAAAGGATTTTATGAAATATTTCTCCCAAATTTTTTTTTTTTTTTTTTTTTTTTTTTGTTTTTACTATTGATTTCTCTTGTCAACCCTACAACAATTTTATTTTTTCTTTATATTTATATATATATATAAATTTAATCACCAACATTTACATAAGGAATTTTCATCTTTTTGTCAATCAAAAGAAAAAAAATATATATAAAAAAGAAAAAAGCTAAAATGCAAATAAAAAGACAAAACAAAAAAAAAGGGATTTCCAACATTTTAGGACTTTTGTTGTTTGATTGATGCGGAAATGAGTTATCTTTTATGATGGCATTGGCACAACATCATCGTTTAAAATGTTTCCGCCACTTTACATGAAAAAAAAACTAAAAAAAAAATCTGATGTTCAAAAGAATAATGATACAAAAATTTATTGAAAGGGTTAGGTAACTTTTATATAGTATAATGAGAAGAGAATACAAGGATACTGAAAGGATAACTTTTGATAAGACTTTTGCTTAACTGGTGTACTTTGATTGTATAGAGGAATAATTTTATTGAATTTTATTTTGTTATTTGAAATTTTTTAAATCTTTTTAAAGTTTTTTTTTTCAACCATTATTGAATAATAACGGTTGTATATGATCCTAAAGAATGAAAAATAAATAAAATCATGACACTCTTACTGATTTTCAGTGGTTTTTCTGTCATCATAAAATTTTTTATATCTTTTTTAATTTGTGTTGTAGTAAAATTGTAATAAGGTTGAAGAAAATTTCTTGAAAATAATTTAAAAAAAAAGTTTTACAGTTGATATCAAAATTGAATGAATGTCACAACAACTCTTTTAGATGATATTGTTTGGGGTATTAGAATGCGTGGCTGAACACCATTTCAGAAACATAAGATTTTTAAATTTTGAAGCTAAACAACACATTTTCATCAAAAACAATTTTTTAAGCAACAACCGTATTGCTATCGCCAATTTATTTTGACTTGAGCACCAAAAAGTAGCATTTTCAACAATTCGTGATACGGAAAATAAACGAAATAAAAATAAAAGAAAAATATTTCAAATTTCCATGCTGCCATTTTTGGTAATCAACGAAACAACATGTTCGAAACAAATTTTAAGCTTCCATCCCTGAGTTTTCTGTACAAAAACGAATATTTAAAAACCACAAAAAGTGTTTATGTGTCTTAAGTGAAGATGTGTCTTTTCTTCTCTAGACCATTCAATTTCATGTTAATTGTTAAGAGAGATAGGGAATAGGTGAATGTTCTTTTATATTTTAATTCTAAAATAATATTATCTTGAATAGTTTATTCAATCAATCAATATTTCTTTCAATAAATTTACTTTTCTATGTCACATCAGTTCTATATCGATTATTTAACTTCTCAACAAGTAATCCCCTCTACATTATTTCATTTCACACATTTGCTTTCAATTTCGTTTTTAGTTGTTGAACCCATTTAAATTGACTGTCTAAATTGTCGAAAGTTTTTATAAAACTTATCAAATTTTTAATATAGTTAAATAAATAGGTATATATATATATATATATATATATATATATATATATATATATATATATATATTAATAGGTTCTGTTACTATTTTATACAATACCTGAATTTTAATTTTTTATATATAAGGTACTCTAAAATGTAGTAAAATTTTATATTATTATTAATGTAGGTAGAAATTTATAAATCTAAAGAAACTTAAACAAATTTGTTTTTGATAATCAGATTTGTTTTTAGTGATATGTTTAGATTTATGGAATAAAAGTCGAGTTTCCTTTCACTAATCATTTGTATTTATTTTGCAAATATCGATATTTCGGAAGCAACTTAATTCCTTCATCAGTGCTTTGTGTCACTTTTATTCCATAAATTTAAACAAATTTTTTTAAAATTCTGATTTAAAAATTTTCTTTTTATTCTTTTTTTTCAGAAATCAATGATTTGAAGCGTACCAAATATTGTTGTATACAACAAAAACAAAATATAAAAAAAAAACTAATTCAAAAATCTACTTAACTTCTAGAACGTAATTTAAACAACATTAAATCAATAAAATTCATCATGGATTTCAAATTAATTTTATTTACAATATTAATTATTTCAATTCAAAATATTGAATGTCAATCATTCAATAATTATGTTACAAGCACAGAATGCCTAATTAATAATGGAATAAAAGGTGTAGAAGAAATTGAATGTCCGTATGGTAGACCTGTTATTCAACTTGGTATAAATGATTACACTAATACATATTCAATAACAAGTAGTTCACGTAATCGTAAAATTAAACTTCAAATACAATGTTTTAATAATATGAAACCGGCAAATTATTCATTATTACCAAGTTTAAATGTTGGTGATATTTATGAAGTTGATTTTAAAAGATGCCCACTACCATTGGGTACACCAATTGTTAATATTATAAAACGTATTGGTAATCCAAATATTGTTAGTTTTCAATTTTCAGCTATAGAAGGTGAAACAATATTACCAATACATTTAAAAGATTTAAATGAAATACAACGTATACGATTGAAAGATGTTGTATTTTCGGGTTCATCTGAAGATCTATTTGCTAATTCAACAAAATTACAATGGATGGATTTACGTTATTCAATAGCAAATGATATACCAAAAGATATATTTAAACCATTAATTAATTTATCAACATTAGAATTGGGTTGTTCTACATTAAAAAATTTATCACCTGGAATATTTTCAAATCAAAAAAATTTAAATAAATTGTACTTGTGGGGTAATGGTTTGACAACTTTACCCGGTTCTGTATTTGAAGGTTTAATAAATTTAAGTCAGTTAGATTTAATGTCAAATCAATTTGAAACATTTTATTCAGATTCATTTTCAATGTTAAAAAATTTAACAAATATTAATTTGAGTAGTAATAATTTGACATCATTACCAGTTAATTTATTTTCGCATAATCGTTTATTGGAAGTAATTAAAATTCATGATAATCGTGCTGAATTAAAAGAACTACCAAATGGTCTATTTTCAAATTTACCACATTTAACAAATGTAACATTAACTAAAGATCATATACGTACATTGCCAGGTGATTTATTTAAAGGTTCACCAAATGTGGAATTTTTGGAAATGTTTGGAAACTTAATTGAAATGTTACCAAAAGAGATATTTGAAGATCAAATCAATTTGAAAGAATTAAATTTACAAAATAATAAATTGAAAACATTAAATGATTATTTATTTGCAAATAATCAAAAATTAATGATTTTGGACATCTCTAACAATGAATTGGAAGCTTTGCCATTGTAAGTAAAAATTTTATTATATTCTATTAATTAGACAATATATCTATCTACCTTTTTCTAGTTCAAAAATTAAAATAAATATTTTCTTTGCTTTTGATTATTATTTTGAATATTATCGAATATCTTGATTAATTTTAATTGTTATACCATATCAGTAAGACCATTACGGTGGCATTAAAAATGCACTGAAAGCGTCAAATTTACAATGTACTGTGATCAAAACTGTTTTGAAAAAAATTTACAATGTTTTCAGATCAGAAATGTTTGATATCGGTTTTAACACCGCAGTGAAACAACAGAGTACACAGCGACAATTTTGAGTATGCATTTTTTAAAATCTACTTCAATCGGTACTTCCCATATAATGTCAAAATTATACTCTGTATTTTTTTAGCATTGTCAGTGGTTATGTATCTAAAAAATGTCTCGCTACAGATGATATATTCCATTACGGGTATTCATATTTTCATATTTAACTGCATATATTGTAATTTAAATTTTGTACAATCACATTTCAAAAAAGTGATTAATTTAATTTTGTTTGTCATTAAATTGACATTTGTCAAAAAAAAAACTAAATAAATGTAAACAATAACGTAAATATTAGTTTGACATTCAATTCGATAACATTACACGTAGAAAAAGAATGATTGAAGCATGTTTTACAAATACGAAAATATCAAATTGCTGTCAAAATACCCAAATACTAAGAAACCATGATTTTTCTTATCGACGTAACAGCCCTTAAATAATAAAAAATATATCTAGATAGTTCCATTTCCAAGAAAAAAAAAGAGTTTGCAGTTATTGCTAGTTGGTGCAAACATTTGTTTATTGTAAGATTCGTAAGCACATAAATTATTTTGAATTAATGTACAGCATTACAAAGTATTAGCACCACTTCTACATACTTTCTAAATTATAATTAATTTCCATTCTAAACGTTTAATATTAAATATAAAAAGAAAATTCTTTCTATTTTTTACAGATTTGCATTTAATGGACTTCATCAATTGGAAAAACTTGAATTATATAATAATAAATTAGTTAATTTTGAACCAGAAGTAATGGCACCATTAAAAAATCTAAAAGAAATTTATCTACAAAATAATTTACTTGATTTTAATTTTGATATATATGGTGTTGGTTCACCTTTAAATAAATTAATGAATATTGAATTAATTAATTTACAAAATAATAGTATAACAAGAATGTATCCAGATTGGTCAATAACTTTAACACAATTAAATTATTTTGATTTAAGTTATAATAAAATAACAATGTTAAAAAAAGAAGATTTACAATTTACCAGACCTCATTTAATTTTAAATTTAACACATAATAATATATCAACAATAATATTAGATAAAATTAATGAACAATATGAAATATATGATATATCAGATTCAATAATTGAAATTGATGTAAATAATAATCCATTAAATTGTAATTGTGATATTGCAACATTTAGTAATTTAATAAAAAATTTCAATTCATATGAATCAATTGGTAAACATTTAAAATTTAAATATGATAATTTATATTGTAATAATGTTACAAATGATTGGCCATATAATTTAAGTGGAAAAAATATTATTGAAATAAATTCACATGAATTTGTATGTCCACAAACAACACCATGTCCAAATAATTGTACATGTTGGTTTCGTAGTTTTGATCGTAGTGTTATTGTTAATTGTTCTAATTCTGAATTAACTGAAGTACCATCATTATTTAATGCAACTTCAAAATCAATTCAATGGATTGAATTACATATTGAAAATAATAATATAAAAAATTTACCAACATTAAGAAATATTGGTTATAGTACAGTACAAGAATTATATGCACAAAATAATAGTATTGTTGAATTAAAACCAGAAAATATACCAAGATCATTAAGAATATTAAATTTAGCTGAAAATAATTTACAATTTTTAAATACAACAACATTGGCTGCAATTAATAGAACAAGATCAATAAATAATATAACATTAGGTGATAATCCATGGCAATGTAATTGTGATACAGCTAAATTTGTATTTTTTGTTCAATCAAAACATAAAATCATAAATGATATAAATCAAGTTAAATGTGAAAATGGTAAACGTATTGCAACAGTAACATCAGTCGATTATTGTTCAACTGATAATACATTAATTATAGCTATGTGTATTGTATTAGTATTATTAGCTATATTTATTGGTGCCATTATTGCATTATATTATAAATATCAATTAGAATTTAAATTATGGTTATTTGAACATGATTTCTGTTTAAGGTTCATAACTGAAGAAGAATTAGATAAAAATAAAAAATATGATGCATTTATATCATATTCACATGTTGATGAAAGTTTTGTTACAGATGAATTGGTACCAAATCTTGAAAATTGTCCACATCCATTTAAATTATGTTTACATATGCGTGATTGGATACCAGGTGATTGGATACAAAATCAAATACAAAGTTCTGTTGAAAATTCACGTCGTACAATTGTTGTATTATCAAAAAATTTCTTAGAATCAATATGGGGTCAAATGGAATTTAGAACAGCACATACAGCTGCAATAACTGAAGGTAGAGCACGTTTAATTATAATTATATATGGTGATATTGGTGATATTGAAAAATTAGATCCAATATTAAAAGCATATTTAAAAATGAATACATATGTTAAATGGGGTGATCCATGGTTTTGGAATAAATTACGTTATGCAATGCCACATCCACAAAATTTAAAATTATTAAAAAATAAAACAAAAGGTTTATGCAAAACAACAATCAAAAATTCAACAGATGATAAATTAGAATTAATAAAACCAATATCAGTAACACCACCATTAACATCAACACCACCAGCAAATTCAGCATGTGTTAATCCATTATTAGCAAAATTAACATCAACAAAAACACCAACAACAAATGAATCACAAAATGGTAATTTACCAAATAATGGACAAATAATAATACCACAATATCAAAAATTAAATGGCACTATAAATGGTATTAATACTAATTTACTACAACATCCTCAACAACAAAAACAACAACAACAACTAAATCAAAATGGACATATAAATGGTGCCTTTGTTATAAATACAAATTCAAAACAAAGTGATGTATAGAATTACGCAAATATATCACCTAAATATTTAAGTGATAATAATATAAAAAAAAAAAAAATATTATTTAAAAAACGTAATATTTTTCCATTTTTAAATTTTAATTTACCAATATCAACAACAACAACAACAACAACACAATTACCAGAAGAATTAACATCAGCATTAATTAATACACCGAAAATAATCAAAACAACAAATAGTAATAATTTAATAAATAAAAAATTATTTAGTACATCAGATGATATTAGTAATAATAATAACAATAATAATAAGTATAATAATATTATTAAATTAAAAAGAAAAAATTTTATATTTTATTATTTAGTGTTACCGTTTCGACGTAAATCAAAATTGAATCAATATGAACTGATGTGAAAATAAATTGTGAAATTTGAAAAAAAAAACATTGAACAAAACAAAATTTACAATAATTCAAAAAATTTAAAATAAATTGTATTAAAAGAAAAATGTAATAAATTAAGGAAAACACTAAATAGAAAAAACTTTTTTGATTAAATTAATTTTGTTTAAAAACAAAAAAAATATAATTCTACATAAAAATAAATTTTTCTAAGATAATTGTAAACTTTTTTTTTATGATATCATCAAAATATTTTGTACAAACAATTTATGTATTTTTTTTTATACTTATTTTTTAATTTGATTTAATTTAAATTTAATTTTAATATTTAAAAAACAATAATTATGTAATTAAAATCAACAAGCGAATTCCATTTTTCATTTAATTTAATTGATATTTTTTTTTTTTAAATTAGGTAGTAGTGACTGTCGGTATACACCGACACAGATATACTAAAAATATAGAGCTCCTTTGAGGTTTTTGTTTTTTAATTATTTTGGTCCTTTTTCTCTAATGATTACCAATTTTCATTTTTATAATTTTTGAAATAAATTATTGAAAATTATTACATACATTACATATCATGGTTTAATTAATTTAATTTTCAAATGGTATTCGCTTATATTTTTACTTTTAAAAAAATCTACATTAAATGTAAAACACTTCAAAGATTTAAACAAAAACAAACTGTTATTTTAAGTAAAATATAGTAATTTTTCTTTCAATGAATCTCTTCTTATTGTTATCACATAATAAATTAGTTTTAATAAAATACAATTAATTGTTTAAAATAGGTTTTTTTTTATTTTTTTTTTTTAAATTTAATTACTTAAATATTTTAATAAAATATTTTATTTTTTAATTTAATTGCTTCAATATTTTAATAAAATATTTTAATTTATATATATATTTTTTTTGTACTAGAAAATCAAATACATATATAATTTATTATTATAATTCAAAATGTAAAATGACTCTAGAAATTAAGAATAAAAAAATATATTATTATGTACATAAATATATAAAATAATTTTTTTTTTTATATATTTTCAAAAAATAGTAAAAATTTAAAACGACTTGGAATGAATGAACTTAATTAGGCAATATAATTATTAATAAATAAATTTTAATTTAATGTTCATTTATATTTAATACTATTAAAATACTTTTCAATAAATATTTAACTTCTGAAATGTTAAAATAATAATGATTGTAATGCAATCTAAAATAATATTTGAACGCAAAATTTATAAGGTAGATTATATTATATTTTAAACTAAGATCCTATAGTAGTCTCAACTTCATCTTGATCAAAACGTCTATTGTAAAATATATATTGTGATATTGAATTACCTAGACAATTCCTGATTTTGAATTTTGGTTGACATTATAACTTATATCTAGATGGTTGAGGATTTAATCCGATAATAAGAAAACACGTCTTTATTGAATGAAGTCATATTTATGAAAGAGGACTTAAATAAGCTAGGTTATAATAATATGACAGTTGTCCAAAGTGAATTGTATAGTTGTAGATTATACAATTGATTCCATTTATAAGTACCTACATTAATTCAATTAAATTTTTTCAATTACATTTCATTATTTTAACATGATCTCTGTTAAACAACAATCAAAATTGAAATAAAATTCAAAATCAGAAATTGTGTGTAACATGTAATACTAACAGTAAAATACCACTCTTTCAAATTAAACTTTATAATTCAAACAAAATTTATTTCAGCTTACAATCATTTAATGTTTTTTTTTTATTTTAATTAATACTGAACGACTGATTAAGTTTGAAAACAATATTAAAATATCAATAAAAATAAATATTAAAAAAGAAAGTATAAATGCAGTAGTTTAAATATTTAAATGTATGTATACTTTATATATGTGTAAAAATATATTTTAAATAAAATAAAAAGAAAAATTTAAAAAAAAATATAAATAAAATAATAATTATGATATTTTAAGATTAGATAGGATTATAAATAAAATATTGTAAATTAAAAAAAAAAAAAAATTAATTATATTATAATATAATATACATATAATTATGAGAATAAAAAATTTCATTAAAAAAAAAAAATATACAGTGATAGAATTTTTGCATACCAATGAATTTGCTCGAAAATAAAAAAAAAAATAAAAAAAAATAATAAAAATAAAAAACAACTTAATTTTCTTACATAATAAATATATATATTAATATTATCACCATCACCATTATCATTAATAATAATAATTATTCAATGTGTTTTCAATCAATAAAAAATTGCAATAAATTTAAATTTAAATTAAAATTCCAAAGAAATAATTAAAAAAAAGAAATTATTATTATCTATATAAAAGTAAATTTGTAGATGTTTTGTCAAAATATATAAATAAAATTATTGGAAGAACTAACTTTACATTATTTAATTATACAGAACAGATAACTTAAAAACAACTTTATATTCATATCGAACAAAAAAAACATATTTCGAAACAACATTTTATATTTTCCTTAATTAGAACTGTTTTATATTCATAACTGAGCAAATATAATTAAATATATATATAGTATTTGCCAATCTGGAATCCATACACAAAAAAAAATTTCATTATGATACACAGAATCTCTGTATAATCCTATTCTTTAAGACATTTGGGAAAATAAAATAATGCATATACAAAAGATCCGAATAACTCTTTGCTAATAATATCTGTATTCGAATAGTTTTAAAGAATTTTATAGGAAAAACGATTAAATACAAAAGAGAAGAATTTATTGATGATGACTGCACTGCGTACTGTGAACACAGTAAGAAAATATCATCATCATTATCACTTTTCTTGTAACCACATCATTTTGGTGCATTGGGTGGAACTAATAATAATAACAATAATAATATCTTTAATTTGTTTAATTATATTTTCAAATTTTAATATGAAATGAAAAACTACAATTTATAAGTGTAAAGGTGTATTCATAAACGCTGCAAGCTGACAACAAGTTTGCCACCAGTTGACGTACTTTGCAATAATGAATACAAATTCTATCTATATTTTACCTCCACTTGACAATTCTGCAAAGTTTCTGTTCATTAATACTGACATTTTGAAAATAACATTTTTTTTTAAATAACAAAACAAAACCTAAAATACTCAAAACAACAAAGCAAACTACTTCAAAAAATTTTATGCATACTAAAAATTTATTCTGCCAAGTTGACGCCCAGTAGACTTTCAGTCTGCATTTATCAACAGCATTCAAAAAATCTGACAAGTGTGTTGACTGCAGGTTTGCATTTATGAAAACAAGGTAACTCTCACAATTAGAAAAGTAAATCTGTGACGATAATGTTTGTGTTCCGTTTTACAAAATAAATTATTTTTTTCTAATTTCTACTACTTCACTCTCCTCAATTTAGTTGGTATTACTTTGGTGTTACTGTATGGTATTATTTTCTAATAAGTTGAATGTCACGCAAGAATTTTTATTTTGATTTTACACAAAAATTTACATTTTTTTCAAAATTTGGTAAATCAGAATTATGTTACACTTCTATTACACATCAATGTTTTCATCAATACTTCTCAATATATTGTCAATATATTGTCAATATATTGATGATAAATGAATTGGAAATTAATTGATGGTAATTCTATTCTCATCAATTTTCCATAAATTAATAAGAACATTTATGTGTAATATACACAGAACTTCACAATTCAGAATTACTTACCCGACCCAAAGGATTTCATTGCAACAAAAATTCAAATTAAGTTAATTCAAAATCGATTTAATTAATATTGAAATATATACAGTTTGAATTTTTATTTTTACTACAAATTATCAATTAAAACAAAATTCTATAAAAACACGCATAGCGTTACCGACCTTATATTTTGAAATTAAATTTTTAAAAGTTTAAACAGCTTCCAATACATTTTATATATAAACACATCCGGCTTACAGAACATAAATAATTTTCCAAAATTTACTCTACAAATTCAATCTTAAGTTTTTAACATATCTTTTAAGCAACATGTTATTGAAAAATTAGCAAAAAAAAAAATACAAAAATATTCTACCGTAAGTAAAAATGCAAAAAAAAATATGTTTTCAACTTTGTTTTAAGTACAATTCCTATTTTTTTTTTTTTGATTTATTATTATAACAATTTTTCTAAAATAAATAAATATTTTTTAAATTTAATGTTATTTTATATTTAATAAATATATTTAATTTAAATTAAAAAAAATAAAATTATTTATAAACAAAAAAAATAGATAATAAAACATTTAAATGTATTTTAAATTAATTAAAAATGTTAAATTTTATAATGAATACATTTAGTTAACAAGTTCACAAGAAAATTTATTTTTAAGTAAAAGTTGTAATAGTTAAGAAAATAATTTTTTTATATTATTTTTATCCTACCTAAGTATATGTTATTTTTAAATGTTATAAAAATATTTTTTTAATAAAACTAAATTATAAATTAAATTGAAATAATTTGCTGTCCTAAAATTTATTAAAAAATAAATATTATTGTAATAAATAAATTTGATAAATTTAATAAGGTATGATGCAAACATTCTTTTTTATAATTAAATAAAAATTTATTTAAAAAAAAAAAAACAATAATTTGTGTTATATTTTTTAATATTCAAAAATTATAGTACTAGCTCTTCAACATATACACGAACAGGAACAAAATTATGAAGAAATTAAAACTTTATTCACAATAATTTAGCTCAAAAAGTTAAATATAAAAATAAAATTCGTAAAAAGTGTTTAAAACATTCAATAAATAATAGGCCTTCGACATATTATAATAAATTATGTAAAGTATTAAAAACTAAGGTTGTTAATTACCGTGATAAATATTATAGCAGTCAATTAACCGTGACATTGTAAATGCATCAACAACGTCACCAACACATTGACGTATGATCTTAAATGTAAAAAAAATAGATGTTTATAGTGGGAAATACATGTGCAGAATTCTCATGCATCGCTGCATGCAGATATGCATGCATAGCTGCGTGTCAGACACATGTGCATATTTTATCTGTCAAAAATTGTTTTGTCTTGAAATAATGTAGATAATTGCTGCCATTGATACACATACAATTTGTTTGAAAAGTAATAAAATACAAAATAAAATAATTTTTGAAAAATTTTAAAGTTAAAAGTTATTAAAAGTGTTTAATAAAAGTTTTAATTTAATAATTTTTGAAAAAAATTTAATCACATATTTTGTTATCTGTTGACTGTTACTATCATGATTGTAACAAAATATAATTATATGAATAAATTAATAGTAGTTTGTTGTGCATATATTTTGTAATATCTAAATAATTTAACAATTTATGATGATTATTGCAACAAAAAAGAAAGAAAATCTAGACTAGGGAAATTTTCGTTCATTTCAAATTAATTATTTTTTCTTCCATTAGCCAATTTAAAATAAATTTTTACAACATTGGTTATAACCAATTTATCACAAAAAACAATAATAAATATGTAAATATTAAATAATTTTTATGACATTTGTCATTATTTTTGTATTAGCATGAGTAAAATGACAATTTTTAGAATCTTTCGTGTTGATAGCTCTGCCGTTGCGCAGCAAAAATTAGAAATAGAGATATTTTGCATCAAAATTCACTGCGTGCAGAATTACATTTAATTGGTTCCATATAAAACCATACATTCTAATTTATTTTTGCTGCAATGCATGCATAGTTCTGCACATGTATTTCAGGCATATATTGTCTCATGATCGAATTAATTTGACAGTGTATCCGCGACTTATTTACACGCCACGGATTCTTAAATTTTGTATCCCAAAATTTGTTGTATATACACAGTATAGTTTGGTACAGTTGTGTTGAGTTTTTTGTATTAAGCAAGCAATAAATAAAAAATATGGAGGAAGAAAAAGTTTTAAAATTAAGGAAAAATAAATATCAATTTTATTTCGTGTTTTAAAAATAAATTCAAAAATGTTTTTTTTTTATTTTAATTTACTTTAATTTTATTAGATTATAGAAATGGACTCATGGAAGAAAGATACTCTTATTAACCATAAGGCACGAAGAAGATTTTTCTTCAAAAAAAAGAAAAAAAAATTTACGAAATTGTTCATATTAGGCAGCCTTTACACATCAATATGTATGTATATATTGACAGTATTTATTGATGAGAGAAAATATTGAAGAAATACTGATGTGTAAACCTAAACACATATTGATATCAATATATATTAAAGAAAAAAATAGAATTTATCCAATTTTCTTCAATATTTATTGAGAGAGACAAAATTAAATATGGCGAATAATGAAGAACTTAGAAACATTCATATGTTAATTTTTTTATTTTTTTTTTTTTTTATTTAACATTTGCTTTGTATTCACAGGGTACTTGATTACAAAATTATTATTTTTATATTAGTTTTGGTGAATATATAAGAACAAACTAACAAAAAGTTTAATTGTTTAAAAACTGATGTGTAAACACAAATGTCTCTCTCTTCAATATAAAATCATCAATAAATAAGTTTTTCTTTTACAAAAATATTTCACAAATTCAAATCAAATATTTAAAAAATTTATCCACAAAATAGATATCCATAAATGAGTACAATATTTTGACATTAGATTTGACGTTTATTTCAGAGACAATGTTTTTAGAGTAATCAGAATTGTTAAATAAAGTACATTATGTTGCCAACACAATGTTGTCAGTTCACAAAATTTTATATATTGCTGCAGTTTACATTATTGATACATTTCCGAATGGTGATTTTAAAAAAATATGGGAAGGTGCAAATAGTGTCATGAATAATTCCAATGAAAAATTCAAAATCTGGAATTGTCAGTCAATAATAAAATTATCAATGATCCTCTTGCTATTGTCAATGCTTTTATTAATAGTTTTTCAATTTTAGGAGACAATTTAAGTACTGAAAATTACAATTTCAATAGTAATGTTCAATTTGAAAATATAATTTCAGAATTTTTCAATCAAATAGTTTTATATTTACTTCTTAATGTAATTAAACCACTTAAAAATTCTAATGCTCCCATAATAATCCCATAAAAATTGCATACCATAAAAACAAAAAAATTCTTTAAAACAATTTTTTAAAAAAAATTTAAAATGACATTAATTAACCCTACAGTGTTAACAACAGTTATGACTTTAAGAAGATAGCGATTCATCATAATAAAGTTTAAAATTAAGAAATACATTAATTTATAGGGCTTGTTATAACTATACTTACATTTCAAAGTTTTTTTTTTTACTTTTTTCTGTTTTTTCTTGTGTTTCTTGACAATTACAAAAGAATAGCATCCATAGAAAAACTGAAATAAATTACATACGCTCATCGTTAAAAAAATAAGGAAATTGCAAAACTTTTAACGTTATTTTCAAGTTCCGTTTCCTCCCATTGAAGTTTTTTATTTTTTGTTTTTTTGTTTATCTTGTTTTTTTTTTTTTTTTAAATTTCCTACTTACATATTTTGAATGCTATAAAGAATTTTTTTTTTAAGTCTTAAATTGGTTGTACTTGTTAGTTAGAATGAATATAGACGAAAGAGTTTTCCACTTTAGAATAATAATAAAAAAAAAAAAAAACTTTTTTTTGGCATCAGTTTTCATATCGTACTATACTTAAAAGAGCATGCATCCTACAGGAATATTACTAACTATTAGCTACAAGTATTCTACTACTTTTAAAATTACTTTGTACTCTACTAAAATAACGGAAGAAGACTCCTTGTTATATTTTATTTTTTGGTTGTTGTTGTTGTTGTTATTGTTCTTGTTCTTGTTTTGCAATCTCATTCTTACATTTTACAATTTAAGAAAAGAAAAAAAATAAAAAGAAAAATTTTAAGAAGCATTTAATGGATTTTTATCCAAACCTTCAATATACAGTTATATACATATATAGATAATGCAATGAGCAATATGAAAAGCAGATATGTATTTAAGTTGAAATTAAATTTTTATATAATTTAAAAATTCAAAAAATTAAAAATAACAAAATTGAAATTTGAAATTATTTTGACTATAGAGAATAGTCAGCATAGTAAAAAATGAACTAAATTTGATTGAATAAAAATGTTTAAAAAATAAGAGGAAAAATTGTAAATCCTTTCATCATTTTGTTTTGCTTTTAGTAATGCAAATGGACGTGGAAAGGAATGTAACTGTAACAACATTTAATATTGATAAATATTATTTGTTGTCTTGTTGAAACATAAAAAATACTTTATTTACTAATTTATTTATTTCATATATATATAGTCTACGTCAAATCTTCTTAATTTCAAATATCCTAATGTTAAAACTTCTAAGGGTTTGTTTTTATGTTAGGAGTATTTAATCAATGACAAATGACCTAATTTTTAGAAATGACAAAACTTCTAACAAAAATGAAAAAATTACTAACAAAAATGGCAAAACACCTAACAATATTTATAACACATATTATGACAAAACTCCTTGTATTATGCATACGTTATAATAATGTAATATATTCTGAAAAAAGCGTATAGCACTGATTTAGCATTTGTACAAATATAGTAAAATGTTCTTTCAAATTTTTTATCACGCCCAATTGCATTGCTGAATTTTGTATTCAATGTGGTCCAGAGCACTTGCACGGGTACGGAGATAACTCCATTCGGTAAAAATACCCATGCGTCATAAAACCACATGCAACGGATATTTCCCAACTTACCGTTTCAAAATATTCTATATAAATATTATTAATAGTTGATTAAAGCAACTAAACCGTTTAACCTTATAAAAGTCATTCACAAAAGTTTCAAAAATTACAAAGTTTTTAATTTTTTATAAATGACAAAACTTTTACACCTCTATTACACATCAATATATGAACAATATATAATATTGTCAATAAATTGTTTATATATTGCCCGTATATTGAAAATAATATTGATGAAAACAATGATGTGTAATAGGTACCTTAACATAACAAATTAAAATTTTAAGAGAAACGACAAAGCTACTAACAATTGTGACATATCACCTAACATTTGGAAATGACGTCACAATTTTATAATTCCTGAATTTGAATATAAAAATTGTTAGGACTTTGGACATTTTGTTTTTTGGAGAATTGACATTTAGACATAACATAATATCATATTGGCAGCACGGGTGTATAACATGTCATCGCGCTCGGATAACATGTTATAGAAATTGGTATTCAGGGGTGGCATTATGTAACTTTGTTTCAAACATTTCGCTCGAAACAAAATTTGGATGACATTACGTAATTTGAAACGTTAATTTATTTTGAAACGCTCGCAAAAACAGTTAAACAGTTTACATTCCATTTTTGATTTGTTTCGTTAAAATTTGAACAATTACTGCTAGAAAATAATAATGAAATAAAAAAAATGGAGCTAAAAGAAATTGCAACTAGATACAAGTAAAAAAAGCTAATAATAATACCAACATTTTTTTTTTTTTTATTCTGAAAATTTTTTTTCTTGAAAGAAAATCATTATAAATTTGCTTAATTTTTCATTTTATTGGAATTTTTATTTCTGTGCGTTTCTAAAATAAATATTCCAATAAAATTCATGTATTAATTTATTATTTTTTTTTAAAATTTACCTAAAAACGTCAACTATTTTTCAATCGCCAAAATTTGGTCGTATCAAATGTGAAAAAAGTAGCGTTCCAAAATATGTCGTACCAATTTTGAAAAGATTGAAACAAAATAAAAATGGTCGAAACAAAATTACGCAATGCCACTTTTTGAAAATAGTCGAAACAAAACGACATTTCAAATTACACAGTGCTATCCCAGATTCACACTATATGTATAATTAGTTTTCATATGACGTTTAAATTATTTTTAGAAACAATAAACCTAATAAAAAAATAAAAAGTTCAAAAATATATTTAAAAAATGAATTATTCATCTCTTTTATGTAAATAAGCGAAATTATTTAATTAATCAAATTAAACACATTGATACTTCAATAATTAACAAATATAAAATTAGATAGAAAGAAGTTATTGAAAAGAAAAATAATAATAAAATTTTTAATTTTATGCTGTCATCAAAAATGTTTGTATACATATCTAGATAGATTTATTAGATATATTGAAAATACTATACCGTCTTATATTTTTTATTTAATTTCTTTCTTTTATTTCTGTAAACAAAATATTTGAAATGAATATGACTTTGACAATATCTTGTTATTTTTTCTGCTAGAGAAGAGTTAAAATATAGCAATATAATCAAATAAATCGAACTAATTTTCATCAGTGGCAACCCTGTTTATCAGAAAGCATGTAATACTTGACAGCTTAATTTTCATACAAAAATAGCACCTTGCATAAATAAACATGTTATAGAGCGTATTTTGAATTAATTAATAAACAAAATATTTCAAAGCAAATTTATTTATTGTATAATTAATTATTATTACATCCAGACCCTCCTGTGCAAAGAAGCATTTTCGTTTACTTTCTAGGATTAAATTGTTCTATTAAAATTTTTTCAGATATAATAACACAAAAATGTGACAGTTTAACTAACGGTCTGTCACTATTTAATTAATATCAGAGAAATTTACATATTGATCCAGACTGTCATTGAATACTGCTTCGTACGAAAAAAATTATTCCGTATTGGCTTTATATAATTGGAATATTTAAAATATTGTACCCAGAATAATATTTAAACAATTCGTTTCAATTTATTCAGAATCCTATATTTTATACTAGATCAACATTTTAACAAAATTTTCTAATTATAATAACATCCACGGTTTCAACTTTCTTTCAATCCCGATTTAAATATTTTTATGAAATATTTTGAATTACTAAAAACAATAAAAACATATAAATTATTTTTAATATTTCTTTAATTTATAAATTACAATTAAAACTTCCATTTTATATACACAATCACTTATCCAAATAACCCAAATGTCCAAATAAAATAATAACCAAACAATATAAATTATATGAATGCTTATGTATATAGTCCAGAATTTCAAATTTCAAATTTTTTTTCTCTTCCTTTATCTCTTCAACAAGGATTTATAATCTATTTTCGAATATGAATGCACGTGCCCAAATTTAAATCCAATTTAAGTTCTACATAAAACAAAAAAAAAATTAAAAAGTTTTTTTGTTTCCTTTTTAATCTACCATGGCCTAGGTCTAGTTGAAATAAGAAAATAGTTTCTTCAAAAATATTCATTTCACGTACCCATATTATCCCTGTAAGCATTTATACCAAATCTACTCGTATATAAATGAATATATTCTCATATAAAATATTGCGAAATTTGAATCTCAACTATGTAAATAATTAATTGTATGTGTGTGCGTACAGTGTCTATCAAAATGTAATGAACAAGACCTAAATTTTGATAAATTATGAAATGGATTTCAATCAATTTGTAAAAAGATTCATCGTCTTAATATGTTTACTCGTATTAGCATTAGGATATAAATAAATAAATAAATGTGTATAAAGTTACATGTATTGTTCTGAAAGTAAAATTTTTCTGTCCAAGAGTAATAACATAATTTAGGTAAGACTCTGAAAAATTACCGAGCAAAAATCTGTTAACGCTGACCAAAAAGGTAGAAGTAGATAGCGTACAATGTAAAAAACGATGTCCAGAGAGGCATTTAAATGAAAACCATAAACAAAAAAGCAACTCTGAAAGAAGCCAAATCAATGGATATCTCACTAAAGATTAAGGAATTATTCCAGATGAAAGACAAATAAAAGGGATTAGTCTAGGTACGTTAAGTTTGTGAATTATTTGTTTAAGCTATAAGAAAAAATAAAATAACAAAAATCCTACCGAAATTTTATTGTTATAAAAACAATATTAGTGCTATAAGAATCCTATATGACTCCCGATAAGCACTAAAGTTGTTAAAATGATGTTTTTATGGAAATTATGTGATTCATATTGCTATAAGAATGTTCTTATAGCAATTGCGGAAGCTGTTATAACGGGATTTTAAGCAGGTGCTACAGCAATGTTGTTATAAGTCTAAAAGTGCGAAATCCTATAACAATAGTTAAAGTGTTATTATAAGAATAGAATTGCTAGCATAGCAGCAGTAGAGTTATTATCTTAGTGTATTCCTATAATGTTACTAATAAACTAACTGTAGGTTTTAAATAAATATTTAGAATTTTGCGACGGCCATTATTTTCTGCAAACATGGTAAAAAAAAAATTTAAATTAAATAAACGAAAACTGAATACAACATTGACTGCTTCTTCAATTTGGTGCTGAAATTACAAAACTACCATCTTCTTTGCATGGTAGCTCCGTTGTGAAAAAAAATGTAATACCAAAATAAATAAAATATAATAATCAAATGATCTTATATATCTACTTTTGTGACTTACTGTATATTTTAATTTGACACACAGAATTGCATTCGATTCGAATTAAGTATGGAAAATTGCTTTTAAGTGTAAAATACTTGAAACAAAAACAAAAAACAAAAAAAAACGGATTATTTTGAAAATAAATTCTATATTTTTAATTTGTTCAAACTCACATGTATCCATAAAAACATAACATACGTACGTACATACACTTATAATATATAAAATATTTTTTATATATATACTAAAAGTTATTATTTAAATGAATCCAATGAAATTGAAGTTATTTTATTGAACAAATACTTACTATTGTATATGTATCTACATTCATTCACATATGAAGTTAATATACCGTAAATGTTAAAACTTAAAAAGGATATTATATTTATTATTTTTGCCATTATTTTTGCTCCTGGTTAAATATAGAACAATCTGGTCTCACTTTATTACATAAATTTATTTATTTTTATGCTCATTCATTGTTTAAGATATTGAGGAATAGATTGAGAGAGAGAAAGAGAGAGAGATAGAAAGAGAGAGGGTAGAAGGTGGCAGTAGATACAATATGAAAACCCAAGATCAAAATATCAAATATAATATATCAAGATGTCTAATTACAAAATGGTCTAATTGACAAAAATTTTACATCAACATATTCAATTAATTTTTCTATTTGTATACCACGACATTTTATCGACACCTTCGCAAACGTTTATATTACTTTATAGCTTATAATATACTTACAAAGGCTAGTTTAATGAATTTTAACTAGTTTAAGCCAACTTAACGAAATACACAATGCCATTTAATTGCATTGCAATCCTATAATGGGAATATCAGAGAGTTTTATCAAGTTTCGTTAAGTCGGCAAAATCCAATTTTATTCGCACATTCTGAATATCAACTTGACATTTCATAGAATTTTCAATTTCAAATTAAAAGTTGTTTTCAAAAAGTTTAGTTGTAAATGTTTGCAATTTAAACGGATTTAAAAAAATGTAATTGTATTTCGAGTATTTAACGATTATTTTTTATAGAATTTATATTTTTATTTTCATTTTCGGTAACTCAGATATCTTTATTGGTTGAAAATATTTAAAAAATTAGGATAGACAACATTAAAGCAGACAGTTTAACTATAACAAGACCTGTCCGTCAATTATATATTTTGTTACCAGTTTTGCTAATCTGTACTTTGAACAAATATTTCAACAAGCGACCAGTTTTGTGATAGCATAAACAGAATCAAACAATCAATAATATCAGATATATGATGATAACATTACAGCTTTTGAACCGACAATATGAAAAATTCAATATGTCTTTGACCAACCAATAACTAACAAACACTTCAGTCTTAACATAAATATCTAGAAACAAAAATTTAATCATTTTTTCAATCCAGATCGGTTATATTAGACAACAAACATATCGAAGCATATCTACCTACAAGTCAAATATTTGGGATGCTGGATGAAGGAATATTAGAATCCTGATATAGAATTTTCTAAAAAAAATTAAATATTAAAATCAGTATTCATTAATTCATCCATTAATACAATTAGGGTATCGTGAATAAAAACCCCTATGCAATAAAAGCTGCGATGTGTTATTTAATATTGTTAATTGAAAAATACGCCATTGATTAATTTGTCACAGCATTCTACGACTTATTCAGAATGAAAGTATGGATAAAATGTAATTGGGTTTGTGTAAAGAATAAACCCCAGAGAAGTCATGGCTCCTACCTCCTACAGTTATATTTTTGATTGTATATTTATTGTATCTATAATTGGGATAATATTGTCTCTCTCTGTCTATCTCAAATTTACCCAAAAATGGAAATAGAGAATTTTTATATTTGATATACTTTAATTATGAAATTTCATAATAAAAATAATAAATGTAAAAATGTATACACACTACACACTTACAAAGAATATCCAATTGAGAAAAATAGCATCATATGCTCCATTTATCAAATTGAAGCAGGATTACAAAAACATTTAAAAAATAAGAAAAAAATAAAGCAGCATCCACAATAACTTAAGTTGATTTTATGTTAATGATTTAATTGCAAGCAATTAAAGTTTTTACTAGAAAATTAAATTATTAAAAAACAAAAACAACAAAAGAAATGTAAAATTTGATTATTTTTCAATTATTATTTGGAATTTTTAAATTTAGAACAATTGAAATAAAATATTTTTGTATTTTAATTTTAATACACAGATGGCTCTACTGAATCTATAAATAATCCTAAAACAAATAAGGAAGCAAATGAATTTTAAAATATTTTTTTGATTGCATTTTTTTTGTTTTTTTTTTTAAATACAAATGTATTTGAAAAATTATTTAAAAATTGTTATACCAGTTTTTATTTTGTTGGCATTTTACTAAAAAAATTTCCTAAAACTGCAGTTTCATTCTTGAATTTTCGATATTTTAGAAATTTATCAAAATAAAAACCGATTCCCTTTGTTTATTTTGCCTATATATATTTTAAATATTTATAGGATTGAACTTTTGAACATCACTTTTGAAAGCATTCGACCAGAGTGTATGTGAACGATGGGTTAGATATGATGAACGAACAACAAATGCAACCATGGTTAATAAAATATGCATCCATCCATATAAATAATACATTTATCCTCACCAAATAATAAACATTATTCAGAATCTGAGTACATAAAGTAAATAAAAGATTAACGAAATAGACAAAAGATGTCTCCGTACAAAACTGTAGGGTGCTTATTCCCATATTCACAACAGTATTTAGTTGAGTTGTCTCTACACAACTCGACCCAATAGACAACACAACCGAATTTTGCTATTCTGAATGACAACTTTTACCTGTTGTAAAGAGGTTGTATGTCATAACAATGTTGCCATTAAAAATAATAAAATATTACTACATACCTCTCCTTTTCAATATTTTTTTTTAAATTTTTTTCTTTACGAATTCTAAAATCAACTATACCTACAGTCTACAGAATATTATTAGCAAAACTAAAATTTTTAAATAATAAAATATTAATACTATTTCTTGACCTCTCGTCGCACAATTTTATACAACAAAATCATAAAAGTTGAATATCGACTACAGAAATCGTCAAAATCCAACCCATAAAGCTTCAGATATTTCGTTGTTTAAATAACTACATTTACAACGATTTGAAAGCTGTAACATAAGTGCAAAGAAATAAAAGCTCACTAGTCATTAATTGCTTAGATCCTAATAATAATATGAACCATGTACATGACATGTGACAGAGTGACAGACACATAAGTTACTTCTATACTCCTTTGAGCCACAATAAATGTTTATAAAATAAATGTGAATGAAATATCAGTTTCCGTACAGGGTGATCTACAAATTATTGCACTGTCAAATGCATGACTTGATCTGTGTCTGAGATATCAGAGCTCAAATAAAATTTTGTATTTATTAAAAAACAATTTATAAATTGAAACAAAATTTAAAATTACAGGTGTAATAAGGAAGATAATTGTAATACTTATGAGTACTTTATCGACACTGAGTCTTATACCGGGTGTTCCAGACCATATTTCGTATCAGCTTTTTCAGAGGAGAAGTAGAATCTGAATTTGCATTAAAAAGTACCCCTTCCCATTTGAAAATCTAAATCGATTTCGGCCAGTTTCGGCGATTTTTGGTCTTAAAAAACCGATTTTCGATCCTTTTCGGAAGTTAAAAATACCACCAATCGATAAAGCACCATCGATTTAGTTAACAAACTTTTTTTTAAATTTTAAAATAACGGCTCCTTCCCTTCTTAAAAAGCTGATACGCATGCTCTGGACCACCCGGTATAATATCATACAATATCGTATGTTCATATTATTTAAAACTAACAGTATATTAATAATATAATTTTGTATGGAGTGTATAAGATTATTAATACTAATCATTTTAACAGGTTTATGTCTATTTTGAAAACACTAAATAAATTCAATAAATTCGTTTCTAATTCAATTTTTTTATTATTTAAATTAAGTTGAAATTTCACGTAGCGAAAAAATAATTATAGGTACGTTATAAAACAAAATCCATAACGTTTTAATGCAATAACTGTTATGTCATATAACAGCTCAATATTGTTTTCTATTACTTGAGGCCATAAAATAATTCCTTAAAGAAATAAAAAAAATTGAACATAAAAATTTCAAGATTAATAAATTTCAAATCAAACACTCTCACCTCCACCCCCCAAATAACTAATACACATTATTTCTAATTCATTTCAGTTTCCGTAAAAAAAAAATAAATAAATTTAATAACTGTAAATTTAATTTTCCAATTATTGGATATAGTATTTTTAAAATTAAATTAAATCATGGCTTTTTGGTACACACACATTCAATTTAAAAAAAAATTATAACTTTTAAATGAATGATGGTGAATTTTCAATTTCCTAGAAAAATTAATCAAAACAAAAACAAACATACATACACATGTGAGCCCATTCTAACCTATACAGATACCGTATAGATTTTAATAATATTATCGAATCAAAATTAAATTTTTTTCCCAAAAAATCCATTAAGTAAATCACATTCAATTTAGATTAAAGACACATCCCAGATACATCCAAATAAAATTCATAAATTATATATATATATATATATATATATATATATATATATGTAGATAGTATATACTTAGATTTGGTAGTCTGTTGTACGTGATTAGAAATTTCATTAATTTTCATAAACCATTTTTGAAATTAAATAAATAAAACTATTTTCATTATACGACTACCAATTTGATTCATTTAATATAATACCAGGATACTAAAGATATTAAGGATAAATAATTTTTTATCTGAAACACATTCTCATAAGATAATTTACTAGAAATGTTATGTAGGAGGTTGAAGAGGTGCGTGTGTTTTTTTGGTTAATATGAAATTTAATTTTGATCTCAAAAATTTTTGATTAAAATAAATTGAAAATCATATTTTAATGTACTTCTTCAATAAATACCTATGATACGAGTATGTATTTTAAATAAAAAAAAATATTTGTGAATATTTTAAGTTCAAAAATTTAAAAAATTTTTAAAAATGTTAATTTTACGAAATGAAAAAAAAATTAAGGACAAAAAATAAAGGGTTTACCAGGATATGCAGAAAATCAAAATTCAGACAATTCAAAATGTGGACAATTCAAAATTTGGACAATTCAAAATTCAGACAATTCAAAATTCAGACAAAAATTCAGAAAAAATTCATATTTTAATTTTTCGCGAAGTTTTTTTTGTTTTTTTTTTTTCAAATATATTTATTAATTTGCAAAATTTAAATATTAATCCATTTTCATGTTTTTGTCGGGGGTTTGCCCCCAAACCCCCGCCCCATATTATTGAAACCCTGATTTTGCTGACAACAGAAAGATATAGACGGCAGGAAAAAACAAAATTTGAATACTATTCCATTGTTTGGTTATTGTTGGGCCTACCGCCCCAAAACCCTGCACGAAAAATTAAAATCTGAATTTTTTCTGAATATTTATATGAATCAATTTTTCTAAGGTTTAAATGTTGCTAAATGTTGAACATGTTGCTACAAATTTTTATTTATTTTTAAATATTGCATGCAATGTCGCTACAGTGAATTCTAAATATCATTTGTTGTTATTTAATTTAGTTTACGGGGACCTTTTCAAATGCAAGTATAATTTTAATTAGGAAGAAATTGTCAGTTGTAGTGAAATCAATTTTATTTTTTCAAATATTTAAATATATCTGGTAATATAATGGATAAAATTAGAATCACAAGTACTAACAAAGGAGGTCATAAATTAGAATTAAATGGCTATCATTATTATATAGATAAGCAACAAAAACACAGTTTTAATTTGTCATGCCAGGATAGGATTTCGAAACAATGCAAATCACGAATAACAACCATTTTAACTGAAAATAGTCATTCACATCAAATCAAAAAGTGGCCAGGCGAACACACACATGAACCGGATGCAACTAATTTTCATATTTATGAAGCATGTAAAGAGCTTAAAAATCAAGCCAGTACTTCATATAAAAGCCCTTCGATAATAATTAATGATGTCAATTTTATTTGTGAGACGTAAATAGCCGTAAATATTTATCTACAAAATTAGCCATGAAACAAAGAATAAATCGGAAACGAAAAAAAGTAACTAATACAGAACCACGGAAAATAAAAGACATTAATATTCCCTTAAATTTGCAAGATATTGAAAACCAACAGCTTTTATTAGCAGAAAAGAAATTTGTCAACGATTGTATAGTTTTGCTTGGTACATCAGCAAATATTAAATTACTATCAAAAACAAATTCTGACTTGTTGATTGTACTTTTAAAGTTGTATGTGATTCATGCACTGATTGATAATGAAGAGATAACTCCACTGATCTACTACCTTATGACATCAAAATCGTTGTTATGTTATACAGAAATGATTTACGAACTTTTATACAAAGCATGTAGTTTAAACATCGAATTGAAGCCTGAAATAATATTTTGTGATTTTGAATTAACAAGTATTTCAGCTTTCAAGCAATTTTTCCCGGATGTTAAATTTCAAGGCTGTTTTTTCACTTCGGAAAAATTTTTCGGCGCAGATTACAAAAAGAACACCTTCACCATAAATACGGCCACAACAATTGTATTAGAAATTAAAAGATTAAAATCACTTGCGTATTTAGCTTTAACTTTGCGTATAAGATATACCTATATATTTCGAGAAATGCAGATCAAATAAACCTGATGTTCAAAAAATTAAAAAATTTTTAGAAGAAAATTATATATACGGAAAAAAATGGATCAAGAGCAAAGCTAAATTTCCCACCGGCATTTTGGTCGGTAAACAAAAATTTAAAATTCAATCTTCCATGTACCTAAAACAAAGTTGAAGCGTGGCACAGAAGGCTCAACAATTTATTACAGGCGCATAGTGGTGTATATAAATTAATATCAGAATTACAAAAAGAAGTTTTATATATCGAAAATATACATACTAAAATAGCCTCAAATACATTATACAAACCTGGTAGTAGAAAAGATATAGTTCAAAAACAAGAAAGATTGACAACATTTTTGAATAAGAAAAATGAAATAACAAAGCAGGAGCTATTAGAAGGGTTAGCAAATAGCTCATACCTTTTTTAATTAGTTTGCTTAAAAATATATATACCTATATACCTATATAGATTAATTTATATTAATTTAAAAATTTATAAAATCATTGAAAAATGAATTTTCTTTAATTTCCTTGAACTTCCTATGAATAAATAATAATTTCAAAATAAAATTATACTTAGTTTTAATTTCATTAAGTACCCTAATTTTTCGAGCAAAGTTAAACAATTTGTTGCTTGTATATGTACCTGCAAAAACTAATTAATAAATTGTTGTTATAAACAAGGTATTAAAACCCAAACTAACCAATTTTATTATATACATACTTAAAAAGAGGGAGCCATCGCCCAAACAATCGATAAATAGGTAAATTATTGAAACCCTGATTTTATAACCAAAATGTCAAAAAAATAAGAATTCTAAATTACTGAATTCTGATACCCTGAATTTTATGTTTTCCGAATTTAGAAATGCCTGAATCTTAAATTGTATGAATTTTAATTTTTCTGAATAATTCAAATTTGTCTGAATTTTAAATCATCTGAATTATAAAAATCGGAATTTTGTTATGAACCCAAAATAAAACCAAAAAACAGTCCGCTGTTGAAGTACATTCCGCTTTAAAAATTATTATATTTGGCTTAATTAACTAAACTATGACTGTCAATGTATTAAATTATTAATTACCAAAGACAATTATTTTGCACAAGAAGTTCGTTATTTAACAACATTTGGTAGAGGATGAATTAACTATAAATTTGGTTAAAAATTAATTTCAGGTTTTATTATTAATTTAATTGAAAATTTTTCTTGACCCGATGGACATTGATTATTTTCATCCAATTACGCTAATCAAAAATTTTTAAATACCGCTCCCGGCATGGAAAAGAAACTTTTTTCTGTATTATTAATTGTTTTGAAAGTATGATTTGTATAATTTGTCTAATTGGTTAATTACAAATAAAAAAAAATTTAATTTAATGCTCTTAAAGGATAAAATGCTAGTTACAGAAAATATTTTTACAATTTACACATTCAAAAAATTGGATAATATACGATTTCAGTTTTTTGCAATTATCCAGCTAAATACTGGATATTAAATTATACAAAAAAGGACGAATTGTGAAATTAATAACTAATGAAGATTAGTGTAAGGAGTTATCGTATATAAAATTTTATTTTTACTACTACTACGATACTGATTTTCATATTTCATTCAATTGCGAAGACTATGGAATTAACAATCTTTTACAGTTTTTAAGCTTTGACGTATACTAACAATCATACAACAATTTGTTTTTCTTTGAAATTTTTTGCCATGAATTTAAATGTGGAAAACTACATCACAATAAACAGAGTAACTACATCTTCATAACAGCAAAGTTCCAATTAAGTGACAGCGTAGCAATGTTTTCTCAAATTTTCCATACAATGAGTGGGATTCGAACCGGGTTAATAGTTTCAAGATATAACCAATAAACCAGATTGATTTGCCAATCAGTTGAGCTACAGATATTTTAACTTCAAGTGTTTGTGAATGTTAACACACAGGTTATTCTACTGTTTTAACACTATAACAAGCAAATTAAATAATTTGATTTTTGACAGGTCTCCGTTCACTAAAGTTTTTAATATTTGCCCAAGCACTGATGAGTTAAATATGATGCTTCGATATTTCCAATTAAATATTAAAAATTTTTAATGAACGGAATGAGCTGACAACAATAAAATTATTTAATTTAAATTATCACTAAAAATAAAAATCCGATTAATAAATTAAAAATGAACAACCAAGTTTGTATCGAATGAAGCCATACGTACTCTTATTTGTTATTTTCTAAATTTGCTAAATTTTTGTGAGGAGAACAATAAAACAGACTAATGTTGAAATAGATTAAAATTACGCTTTGAAATTTATTTATATTTGTCTGAATTAGCTAGATAGTGACTGTCAATGTATAATTTTGTTAATATTCAGCATAATGAAATTTTTTATTTTTCATTACAAAATTTGACTTTAGTTTTGTAATACAAAAACAGATATAAAATTTTTGATCAGATTCTACAATCATAGTTATTGGTTCTTACACCAACATATATTTTGAAATTTTGTCACTCAGTTTCTATTGATTATATTAATCTGAATATTATTTGAACTCGTATCACTACAAGCGTCATCGGATGTATTGACCATAATTTTCAAACTATTAAACAGAAGTATGCAATATAAAATGTTTACTAATAAATATTCAAGGTTTACATTTTAACAGTAATTTTTTGTTTAATTTAGTCAATAATTTTAGTGTTAACATAAATAATGTTCACATCCTTTCAAATATCCTTTTTTATTGTTTTGTTTTGTTTTGTTTTTTTTTGTTTTGTTTTATAACAAATTTGTTGCATAACATTAAATTTAAGATATGAAAAGTGATATTGTAAATTCAGAAGAAAATGTTTTTCTTTTTATTTTTTATTTTTGTTTTTTTTTTTTTTTGCTTGTTTTCAAGAGTTTAGAGTTTTTGAAAGTTGGTGTCAAGATGTTCACACATAACCTTATTAGATTTTCGCGTGAATTTTAAAAACTTTTATTCATACAAAAATGTTTGTATTTTTTTTTTTTTCATGTTTTTCACATTTTATGTAACGCAATCAGTTCAAATCGATTTGACTTAAACTTAATTTTCTTCATTACAACAAACAATTGAGAAAGAACAAAATAACAAGAAAATAAAATAAAAGAACTTTTAAAACTTTTTAAAGTGATGGTTTTGAATCATATGAGACAACGGTAACAAAAATAAAGAAAAGTTACGTTACATAAGAAAATAAAAAATTAAAAAAAATAAAAAAACAAAAAACTTTTCATGGAAGTTTTTTACGTCAACGATACTTACTTAAAAGTTTTCCGAATGTTTTAACAAGAAAACGACGTTCAATTTAGCAATCTGTGTGATTTTATGTGCGAGAATTTTTATTTCCGCGATTTTTTTCTTATTGTTTTTTTTTTTACTTTGTTTTACTTTTGAATATATTACGGTGTCATCAGTTTAAAACCTTCAGCACATCATTGAACTTTTTTTTTATACTTATTATTTTTCTTTTCCTTCGAATATCAATAAAAAAAAAATTATTCTAATTTATTTTTTTTATTTTATTAAAAGTTTTTTTTCCGAAATATTTTGACTTTCAATGCGCTCTATTGATTTTTATACAGACAAAATGTATCAAATTTTCTTATTTCGTTATGAACACTTATCAAATGCATCCCAAAAATTGCATTTCATTTTTTTTCTCTCTCATAATCTTAAAAAATTTGTAAAAATAAAACTTTCATTCGATATGAGTTAATTCTGTAATGTCAACATTTATGTATGGAAGCAAAACTTAAATGACGCAAATAACATCAGTCAAAAACTTCAAATATTTGGGAACAAGTGCCAAAAAAGAATATGCAGATTATTCTGGCCCAACAAAATCAGCAATAAGGACTTAGCCAGCTACAGGTGAAGAACCTATCAAATTCAACGTAGAAAATGGAGACGGATAGGCCACACTCTAATAAAAAAAAATCAAATAATATTACCAGAATGGTCCTAGAATAGAACCCCCAAAGTAGCAGAAGGCGTGAGAACCCAACAACACCTGGCGTCGAACTACGACTTCTGAGCTAACGAGATATAAATGAACTTTGGAGAAAATAAAGATCGCTGCGCACAATAGATGAGGCAAGTTGATACCCTATGCTCCCACGAGGAGTAACAGAAAAACAAAATAAGTTAATTCAAGGTTCATTTTACGAAGACATCAGTAAAGATATTTATTCTTTAATTATCGCCCAAATGCTTTCACTTCACTTCAGTAGTATCAAAAGGTGATGTAAACGATAATTAACTTTCAACATAAAAAAATGTCTAGAAAGCAAAAGTTTTTTAAATGATTGTCAATATGGCTTTAGGTCGAAAAAGTTAACTGGGGATCTGTTTAACGGTCACCCATATAGAAAATATGGTAAAATCAAAACTGTAGATCTAGATATATCCAAAAATTTTGATCACGTCTGACATGCTTCATTACTGAAAAAACTCGAAGCAATTGCATTTGGAATACGTGAATTGAAAATTTTCCTTTCAAACCGCTCAACGCAAGTTTTATTGGATAACTTTATATCACAAAAAATCTACATCATTGCTGTACATCAATGCAATGGTGTCTCTTAAGGCTCAGTTATTTCTCTCCAATATTATTTATCATCATCCTATAATTTATATAGATCTCCAAATCTGATTCACAGCTTTGTTTATTATAGTACCCTTGATTTCTTGTATTTCCTTGAAAAAATTTTATGAGTTTAAAAATTTAATGAGTAGAGCCAGTAATTTGTTAAATAAATACTCGAAATATTGTAGATATTATAGCGTAAAATTGCAGTACCGTACTTAATTAGGCACGAAAAGGCGATTCTACCTAAGTTACTGCCAAGAGTGTAAAAAAAAAAACACCTTCTGAATTGAGCCTGACTTCAGTTCATAGAGAACGAAATAACATATCTTGTTCTCTAAACTGCGACCTTAAAAAATTATAAGACTATGGGAAAGTGTAAATAGAATAAAATTTAATGCTTCAAAAGTCCAGAATTCACTCATATCAACAAATCAATATCGATTAATCGCAAATTATCTATTCGAAAATGTTAATATCGAAAACTTCGAAACTCTAAGAATTGTAATTGTAACTGTCGTGAACAATACAGCGAAATATTTATGATTCTTAAACAGAAGCATAGAAAATACTTTTCATCTCAACTTCAATATAACTCGCATATTTGTGGTACCCAGTAATAGCTTACAGTATTTATATAGGGTACAAAAGCGAACAACCAAAACTATCTATGATAGAGATATTAAACACAACACTTAACCTCATGTTATCGTCGTAATGTAGAAGCAGTCACCCTGTTTAATAAATATCAGTTGGGATTGCTCAGCCGAAAAAAAAGTATTATGTCAAAAATATCCATTGGTAGATAATAAAGTTTGAAGTGAAGCATTTGTAGTAGAGTCTCTTTTTAAATGGCTTAAATTTTGCAAAGGCAATTCAGGTGCTTATATTTTGGCTTCAATTAAAAAAAAAGTTTAAGTAAAAGAACTTGAAGATCAATATTTGAATAAAAATTTAAAATTTTGAATAAAACCAAACTTTCTATAAAAACAATGTACAAGCATAAATTAAAGGGAAAAGGCTATTGTTTTTTCTATTACACAACTAAATCATTAATCTGAGTTCGGCTCACATAAAATATACGTAAAAATGTCAAGTAAAGAAAATATAAAAAATTTTAAAAATATTTTTTCAAAAATTCAAATTTTCTAGTTGGTAAATTTTGTTTGAAAAGCAACTCGTTTTATATTTATTTATTTTACTAGAATCTTCATCCTTTCAGAACATATCAACGAAATAAATTTTAAGAACATAATCTTCTATATATGACAACTCGGGCCTATAACTCGAATTTATTCATATAAGTCGATTTTAAGTTCCAAGACTCTACTCCATATGATTAATAATGGCGTAGAGTCATATATACCGAGTGTTCCAGAACAATTGTATCAGTTTTTGAAGAGGGGAAAGAGCCGTTATTTTAAAATTTAAAAAAAATTAACTGAATCGAGGGTGCTCTATCGATTGGGGATATTTTCGACTTCCGAAAAAGTTCGGATATAGGTTGTTAAACCTCTTAAAAAGTTAATACGCATGCTCAGAATATATATATATATATATATATATATATATATATATATATATCACACATAAACAAAAATTCATATACTAGAACTTACTATAATTTAAAAATATGTAATCCTTGACAAAAATAACCACATCCTATATGCAGAATCCCAAACTCTCGTTTTAATTCGAAAATCACTTCCTGCTTGTTTTTTACTTTTTTTGTTTTTTTACATAATTGGTTGGAAATTACAACTTTTTAGAAAACATAAGACATCGTTTTGTCTCGATTTCAATAAAATGAAACTCAAAGCAAAAACAACAAAAAAAAACGAACACACACATGCATACAAGAAGCGAAAATTTTTTAACAAAATATAATAAGAAAAAAAAAGTTTGTCAAAACAAGTTAAAAAATTGTCATAAAAGTTTTCATTCAAATGTCATTATTTTTATTACATAAGCGAAATTAAACTTTTTAGAGTTAAATTTATTTTTTTATGAGAGAATTATGGAAAAATTCAATTTTTTAACAACAAAAAAAAAACAACCATTTTCAATTATGAAAACTCAAATGTTTTTATTAGATATAAAAATAGTCGTGTGGTATTTTTTTCGATGGCATGTTTTTTTCCTTAAGTGAATTCGCGCTCGTTGACAAATTAATATTTAGTTAGTCACTTTAACTTTAGTTTTATCAATTTGATATTTCCTTTCTATCATAAGTTATTATTTCAGTTGGATTATATATAAATTAAACTGATGCATTATTTTTGAAATACAGTTAGGTAACAGTAGTAGACAATATGGAATATACAATAATCATGTATTAAGTTATGAAATGTACAATATATAAATACTATTTTTAAAAAAATATTAACCTCAAGAACATGACCGAAAACGTATAGACTATTTGTGTGCGATTTGTATCGAGTTTGATATTTTGCTTGCATTATATCGATTTTTACAGTCGATATTTTTGTTAGCGATATTTGAGTACATCGATATTTGCTGGCTGCATTAATCTTTTAATACAGAAATTTTTTTACGCTTTAAAAAATTTTGAACACTTTGATAACAAAATAAGTGTAGTTTGAATTGTACTTTTAAGTCATAAATTGATAATTTTTGAACCATTTTTATGAAATTTTATTTTAGATGGTAGTACTGAAAACTGCTATACAAACGTCGATCATTCGTTTTGTATCTTTGTTATATTAACTAGTGTATAAAAATAAGTTTAAATAAAATTAGATTGATAAAAAGTGGGATAATCCCTATTTAATATTTTCTAGTATTTATGATAAAAAGTAATAAAATTAATTTTAAAATTTATATATAAAAATCAATTTAAGTTTTATTTCACTATTGACTTTTTCAGGAAATCGCATATATCAATCCTCAACTTATAATATAGAATTTTTCTTTTCCGATTTAAATCGATATATTTGGTTTCAATTTGTAAATGCATCGATATATTTTCTTTTGATACGTATCGATCGATATATCGATTTGTTTTTTGGATATCGCACATCACTAGTACAGATGCATAATTTTTTTTAGCAAATAAGCATAAACCACTGGGATTGAAACGAACAGAAAATAATATAGACTAGAATAGAAACCAGAATAATTTAGTAAATTTGGTTATTAGTGAGAGCTCTAATAGTAAACTTAATGGCTTTTTTCATACATATTGTGACAAGTGACAATTCTGTAAATTACAATTTTGTAAATAATTATAAATTGTCAATTCCTGTTTCATAATCAAATGTAAAATGAACAAAATTTATTAAGGTTTGCCCACAGTAAATTATATGGCAATTTTGTTATGAAACCAAAAACAAATTGTATTTTACAAAATTGTTATAATTTTTAATTTTTTAAAGATATTCAACTATGGCTACAAAAATGGAACGTAAAAGTAAATAAGTCGAAGTCAACACGTCATATCAGTTTGACTTTAAAGAAAAAACAGGTACTCAAGTCATTTTAAATAGTAAAATCATCCAACAAAAAAATTATGTAAGCTGACGTGAACATATTGCCAGTAAAAGAAAACTACTTTAATATCAAATTTAGAATGTGCTGAGAAAGAACACACAGTTATCATTAACATTAATTTATAACATTAATTTATAAAGTCATATACAATTTATTTTGACATATGAAATCCAGCTTTGGGGTTAGGTAGCGAAAACTCAACATCATATAAAGATTCCAAAATAAGGTGTTAAGATCTTGTAATAAATTACATTTAAAATTTTGGAATTAAAAAAAAAAAATTATTGCTATATTTATTTTTGATAATAAATAAGTACATATCGCTTGATGACTTTACACTATGGCAAAATTAACAGGAAAAATTATAATTTCCAAAACCGTCATGACAGACAGACAATCGCAACAATTTTGTCAAATTAATAGGCCACAATACATCATTGACATTATATGTACTTCCACTTATATCGGATCAAAATCTAGATAAAAATATAATTTACGGGATAACGCCAAAATTCTGGATATCAATTCAACCGCTGGTTAAATTTTTTTGTTCCAAGTAGTCTTCAAGCTGACTTGTTGACATTAAATTGTAATACCCAGGTGGTTGAAAACAAAATTCAGTTCTTTTTTTTTTTTTTTTTTTTTTCTCCTATTACTCCGCGTGGTAGCATAGGGCTTCGATAGTGAACCTCCATTCCTCTCTGTTGAGTACTACTTCCTTAATATCGTCCCAGGTATAATTGTTGACTGTTAATTCTTGATCGATTGTGCGTCTCCATGTGTTGTATGGTCTGCCGGGTCTCCTTTGTCCTTGTGGATTCCACTCTAGAGCTCTTCTTGCTATATCACTTTCTGATTTCCTTAGTGTATGACCTATCCATTTCCATTTTTTCCTATTTATCTGTCTGTTGATAGGTTCTTCTCCAGTTATCATCCATAAATCTTCGTTGCTAATTCTTGCCGGCCAGAATATTCTGCATATAATTCTCAAGCACTTGTTGATGAATACTTGTAGCTTCTGTTTGATTCTGACCGAAGTGAGCCATGTTTCACTGCCATATATTAATGTTGACTTAACACATGCTCTGAATATTGTTAGCTTTGTTGTTCTCGATATTTGGTTGCTCCGCCATATCTTCATTAGGCTCCCAAATGTTCTTCTTGCCTTATTTATACGGCTGTTGACATCTTCTGTTGCACCTCCTCTTGATGTTATAATGCACCCCAGGTAGTTGAATTCTTCTACGTATTCTATCTGTTGTCCACTCACTGTTATTGGCTCACTGTAACTATTGTTTGTCCTCATTGCTTTGGTTTTCTCGATATTTAATTCCAGTCCCGATTTCTTTGCTTCTTCCTGTAATCTGTTGACTTTGTTCTGTAGGTCCCTTTGATTTTTTGATATGAGGCATACATCATCTGCGTAATCTAAGTCTTCTAAGTTTCCGAAGAGATCCCATTCTATTCCGTTTATTCCAGTGCAAACTTCTCTTAGAATGTCGTCTAGTATTGTGTTGAAGAGAAGTGGAGATAGTGGACATCCTTGTCTAACTCCTATATTGGTGTAGAATGGATCACTGATCTTACCTCTGTGTTGAACTGTTGTCTCTGCATCTTCATACATCGCTTTGATGATGTTGATGATTTTTTCAGGAACTCCTTTCTTTGTAAGTGTTCTCCATATTGCGCATCTCTTGACTGTGTCGAATGCTTTCTTAAAATCTATGAATAGTAGATATAGTGGGGCATTCCATTCCACTGATTGTTCAACTATGACCCGTAAAGTATTTGCCTGGTCTACACAGCTTCGGTTTGGTCTGAAACCTGCCTGCTCTTTCCGTAGTATTGGTTCTAGTACTTCTTCTAATCTTTTCTTTATAATAATTGCTATTATCTTATGAATAGTATTTAGAACCGTGATTCCTCTCCAGTTGCTGCAATTTGCCAAGTCTCCTTTCTTAGGTATCTTGACAATCATTCCTTTCTTCCATGATGGTGGTATATTCTCTTCTATCCATGCTTTCCTGATGTGGGGTTCAATTGTTTTTGCGAATAAGTCAGGGTCCAGTTTGGCTATTTCTGCTGGAATTCCATCTTCACCTGTTGCTTTGTTGTGCTTCAGGATATTGATTGTAGCTTTGATTTCTTCTATATTTGGAGCTTGAGTAGATATTGACAGTCCCTCAGTTGGGTAGATATTTGCATTGTCTCTGTTTCTTATGTCTGCTTCATTATTTGTACTTTCTTCGTTGCTCAGTTCTTGGAAATGTTCTCTCCATCTCTTTAATTGATCCTCTAAGTTTGTGATGAGCGCACCATTTTTATCTTTAATTGGTTTGTTTTGTTGTTCCGACTGGTTAGTTAAGTTCTTGATTATGCGATGCAATTCTCTCAGGTTATGTTGCTGTGCTGCTTTTTCTGCTTCTCCGGCTAAATTTTGTAGAAATTTCCTTTTATCTCTTCTTGCTGCTCTTTTTACTGTTTTCGCTATTTCTTCATATTCTCTTCTTGATGCCATCCTGTTGTTTATCATTTTCTTCATTTCACCTCTTCTTTTAATCAAGGCCCATGTGTTATCGGTTATCCAGATTTTTCTTTGTGGTTGTGAAATTCCAAGATTTTGTTCGCTTGTTTGGTTGTAAATTTCCAGAATCTCTTCCCAAGTGTATTCTCTATTATTTCTAATATTTTCTCGTAACGCCGTAACTATGTCAGCTCTTACTTGCGGATTTTTTAAGTTGTTTATATTTATTTTCTTCTTTCTATATCTTCTGCCTCTTCCTTGTTGGCTTAGTTTCATTCTGAAGTCCCCAGTTAGTAATTCATGATCGCTGTGTATATCTGCTCCCCTTCTATTTCTCACATCTAACATTGATTGTTTCCACTTCTTGCTGATGCATATGTGATCTATCTGATTTCTTGAGATCCCGTTTGGTGTTGTCCATGTGTATTTGTGGATATCTTTGTGTGGAAATAGACTCCCTCCGATTGCTAGGTCGAAAGTCTGACACAACTCTATCAATCTTTCCCCGTTGTTGTTTCTTTCTCTTCCTAACCCGTGTTTGCCCATTATCTCCTCAAGTCCATTGTTGTTAGATCCTATTTTCGCATTCCAGTCACCCATTAATATTATGATATCTCCCCTATTTATGAGTGCTAGCGTTGTTTCTATTTGTTCGTAGAAGTCATCCTTAATATGGTCTTCAGCGACATCTGTTGGTGCATAGCATTGAATTATTGTTACATGTCTTGTCATATTTCGAAATCGCCCTATAACAATTCTATCCGAGACTGCCTTCCACGAAACCAATGTTTGTCTCAATTTCTTTGATATTAGTATTCCGACTCCACTTTCACCCCCTGTTTCCCTTCCACTGTAAATTACCATGTTTCCATTCTCCGTGTTGATTTCTCCGGTGTTGTTCCATCGCATTTCACTTATACCTAGGATGTCTATGTTGTAAGTAGCCATTTGAGCTTCCAATTGCGAGAGTCTTGAAGCTTCTCTAAGTGTTCTTACATTCCATTGTGCAATTCGGGTCCTTTTTTGAGTGCCAAAGGTCGTTATCAAGTAGTCATTCGTGTATCCGAGGCTTCTTCTTCTATTATTTCGAATCCATTGATTTACCGATTATGCGGGTGATTGGCCTACAGTAACCGGTCCTAGGAGATGGAGTAACCATCCACCGCTGCCTAGAAACAACGTGGCGCTACCTTATTACCGGTTCGATCTCAATTAATGATTTTCATTCGATTAATCTCGAAATTTCAATTAACAAATTTAATGATGGATTTTTTTTTTTTTTTTTTTTTTTTTTTTTTATAAATCGCCACCAACCAGGTTCGAACCGGGGTCCCCTCGGTCATGGATCCTGTTACATAACCACTGCGCCACCGAGGGAATTCAGTTCTTAATCAACTAAAAAAACCAATAACAATGTTAACTTTAATTTTATCTAAAAATATACTACAGAGTAATTAAATTAAATTTAAATTTAGGACATGCAAATAGTAAGATTAAATAATAAAAGGGCATTACAAATAGAAAAAAATTAACATAATGTCCTTTCGACAAATCATGAAAACAATTACACAAAAAATTACAAACATTTTCAGAGACAACAAAATTTTTTCAAATTTCATATGAATAAAAATTTTCTTATTATCAACATATGAAACTAAAAAAAAAAAAAAGTATCATAAATATCAAATATTTTTCATAAAAAAATAACAAAATTGAAAAAAAAAAAATCCTAGTGAAAAATGACTCAAAATTATATTTAATACTTCTCTGTTTTTCAGTTTTTCGTTATGTTTGATCCACCTTACCCTTATAGAAAATTTAAATTCTATGTTAGTTGTGTTGAAATAATAATTTTTTTTTCATTCGCTAAATGGAATTAAGTAAAACTTTGGAAAAAAAAAACAATAAGAAAATAAAAAACAATATTAAAACGTTATTGTTATCCTTTCGAAAACATTTTTTTGAGCAGCCATAATCTAATTTCTTTCGTTTTTTTTACTTTTGAAGCTAAAAAAAACAAGATCGCGCGATGCATTATTTCAAAATAGAAAATAAAAGAAACCAACCTCCTTTGTGGTATCCTTAATATTATTCAGCATGTAACATGCTCATATTTCTCAAAATAAACTCAAACATTTGCACACATGTACATACACTTATATGTACATTAATCTATGCATATTGCAATAGATGTATTTTTATTAGGGTGTCCTTTATTCGGAAGAAAATAGTATTTGTACATATATATATATATATATATATATATATATATGTATATATTTTTATGTACATATATTATGTAAATTTATATTATTAAATAAAAATTTCATACAATTTGCATACCCAAAAGATATGAAATGCAAATACTAAAAATGAAAAAACTATTTTTTGTTGTTGTTGTTGTTTTTGTTTTCTGTTTCGGATAATATTTAGTTAGTTATAAAATAAAAATTAATTTTATGAATAAGAATAAAATTCTAAAAAATTCTCAGGAATGCTTTTAATCCATAATCCGTAATTTTTTTTTTTCTTATTTTTGTCACTTTCTATCTTTTTGTTTCTCTCTCTCTCTCTCTTGGGCATAAAAATAGTATGTGTACCATTTAAATATTATAATATCATGTTATTTTAAATAATTAAATAAAGAAAAATTAAATTGAAATTTAATTTAAAAATATAATGAAAAAAAAATAACCTCAGTTGATCTAACTAAGTGAACGGATAGGAGTTTGAAACTTTGAAAGTTTTTGGATATATTAAAATAGATACCTACATTTTGCGGTGACGTAATTATAAGTTTAATTAATTTTGACGTTATTAATAATATCATATCGTTGTCGACAATTTTATGTCTGATAACCATATAATATTTCTACTCTTTTCTTGATTTTTATTAACGGCTTACTTTCTTCAATCCTCAATTCAATTGATAGTTTTGCTGATGACATCAACTTGGTTCTATTCTATGACTGTTTAAGGAAATCTAACTCAACTTCTATCACAATCAGATTGACGAGAAACACGAATGAACCATAATCTAGTATGAAATAACGGATTAAGGTAAAGCAAACAGAGTTGAGTTTAACAAGTCTAAAACTGTTTGATCTCTTGTAAAAGAGGAGATTAATCCATCCCAACTTCGCGATTTTACGAAGAAAATCTACAACGGTTTGAAAGTTTAAATATTGTAGACATGCAGCTAAACCAAAAAATTCAATGGAATGAGCATATTTTTGATATTGCTAAGAATACTGTCAAACATTTGAGTTTTCTTTCAAGATTTAAAGCCTACTTTTCTCTAAGAGATGTGTTTAATATCTACAAAGCTAATATATCCGACATAAGATGAAGTACAATTCTCACATATGAACTGGCGCACCCCAAAATTTACTAGGTTTCTTAGACAAAATCCAAAATCACGTTCTACGCTTTGGTTATTTCACCGTTCAGGTAAACCACATGTCGAAACGTTGGAGCTCTCTCTCTCTCTTTTATGGATATCTTGTTGCAAATCAACATTGTTTTATTGAAATCAAATCAATAACGCCTCTCTCAAACAATTTCAGTGTAACACTAGTGAAGTGCCAAGTGCTCATTTCTACACCGTGAAAAAATCCAGGTGATTCAAAACTGGCTAAAATGTTGAACATGCTTTCACCTTATGTGTTCCCCTCTGATAAAAACATTCATATTATACAATTTGCAAACTTACCTACCGATTCTCCTTTATCATCCTATTTCCCTCCTAATCCCTTTTATGCGTACCGTTAATGAAATGTTTTCTATAATAAAGAAAGCTTTGGATAATTTTTTTTTAAATATTTTGAAAATTGAAATGGTAATACTGTCAAATCTTTTTCCATGTCAAGTGCTAGAATTTCAATTGAATTATTCAAACTAAGGACTTCTTTCATAAATTTGGATACCCAGCTTATTTGCTGAGCTGTGATCAAAATCTTAGCAATTTAAAATAAAAAAATTATTGTAGAAATTCTCAAAATAAAAATATGTAATTAGGAGAAGCTTCGCATTATACCCGACGGATGGGTTGCAGTACAGGGACGATGAAATAGAAAATGCGATAAGCAAACAACTCAATGTGGCACTCCTACTTTGCATATAGTTAACAGAAAATTTATACGACTCTTGTTTTATCATTCTTGACAGTTTTTGACAATTTACTTGACAATTTTTCTTGTAATGGGTCAAATTTGAAAGAAAATTTATTGTGTAATTATTCTGAAATTACTTTGTCAAGAAAATCGATATGGTTTAGTGGTCATTTCATCTGACTAGTCCGAGTCCTAAGTACATACACAATGTCTTAGATACACATCCCGCTCAGATGTTTTAAAAATTTGCTTATAACCTTAGTTTTTTTTTACTTTGAGTACTCAAAATTTTAATTACGTATTATTTGCCGATTGACTGCTCTGCTGGATAGTGAAGAGAGAGTGAGTTAACAATTCTGAATTGTGAAGAGAGTTAACAAATTCTGAATTGTGAAATACATGAATCATTATAGGATTTTGCGACACCAGTATAAATTAACGTCAAGAAAGTATCTGAATTTAAAACTCGTGTAGAAAAACAATATATATAAAACCTTCATTCTTAATCGAAATTAATCGTCACTAAAGAAGACATATAATAAAAATATAATTATATTTCCATTTCTAGAATTTGTAATTTATTATATAAAAAAAACTGGTATAGTTTTTTTATTGCACCACAATCAAAAAGTTTTCCATTTGTTCCAATGTTACAACATAATAAATTTACAATTTCTTTCATATCCAACTTAAAAAATTTTCTGCAACAAAAATGAAAAACATTCTTAGTATATTAATTGTTAATTTTTATTGAGCGTATAATTGTGAAATTTTTTTCCTTGATACTTGACAATAAAACATTTTTTTGATAATCTTGCTGCATAAAAAGTATGGTGGAATAAGCCTTTATAATTAAATCTACTCCATCTAAATCAACTCGTAATTATTTTTTATGCAAACTAAATTATTTTTGCACCTTATTTCTGCACCTTTGCACCGTTGCAACTTATTTATATATATTATAAAAAATTATGCAAAATGAAACCGTTTAAAAGTATTATTTGGCGGTCAAAATTATCAAAAGACAACATTTGAAATTTTGATAGTTTGGCAAAATATAAATAAAAAAAAAAACAGAACAGAAAGAGGAAAAAACATAGATACTTGTACTGAAAACAAATGAATTAAGAAAACTTATTTAATTTTATTAAATTGATTATTTATAAACATAAAACTTCTAAATTATCACCATTGGTCTATAAGTATTATAATGCCCTTTGCATTCTGAGAAAACATTTTCATATTGCAATTAAATTTGAAATTAAGAAATATTCAGAAAGTTTCATTGAACGGCAAAACTAAGAAGAAGATAAATAAAATGAAAATGTTTGGAATTTTTTTTTTTATTATTTGATTTTTTTTTTTTTATTTTTATTAATGGAATAATTTATTCTACTCGTATACTGCAGGAAATGGTTACATAATTAAATAACTTCCAAAATTAGAAAATTTGGTTTGACCTCACTACTATACAATTGGGATTATAACTTTTATTTTAAAATGTATCAGTTGAAAAAAAAATCCCAGAAAATTCATTTGTTTTTGGGCCCTTTTTCTATCCCCTTTGGAAACATAATTTGATTCCGTTGCAATTTCAAAACAGTACATCAGCTTTTTGAAATCTTTAGTTTTTTTTATTTGTCTACAGTTGCTATTCAACCTAGTGTCGTTGTTCGTGTCATCTATTTTTTTACACTACAGAGAAGACTTAAGCTTTACTCTAAACAACACGCTAAATAACAAATTTTCGGAATTTTTGTTTAATTATATTTTTATAATTGGAAGTTATTTCATAAAACTTCTAATATTGCTTTAGAATAAATTAAATTTTTATGACAATTTTATTCAAAATTTTTAATTTTTATTTTTTTATTTTTTAATTATGAAAAATTTAATTATGAGAAATATGTGTTCAAAAGAAAATTAATTGCATGTGGAAACTTTATTATTGGGTTTAGGTTCTTAATTCTTATGCTTAGTTTATTTTAAAGTTCTGACTATGATAAATATTTTTTTTTTTTTAATTAATTTGAAGGTAATATTTTTTTTGTAATTATACTATAATTCATTAATGATCTAGCAATGATACGCACTCAAGATATGAATAATTCGAAAATGTTTACCCTATAATATATCCTATAATATATCCTAACAACCCGTTTCTGGAAGCCCACTAAAGAATTCAATTTAATACGGTACTGGATACCATTGCTCTCTTTTACACCCACAGTAGTAATCATTATGTCATACATTACTTCTAAAAACAATTTGAGTGGCAAAATACATTCTTGCCTTACTCTCTGACACACCTCGAAGCAATTTGTCTGCTGTTCTCGATGTACGACGCAATATTTTGCATCTTTGTAGGATTCTTTAATTATGGGTATATTTTTTTCTGGAATGCCTCTCCTACTAAGAGATTCTAAAATATACTCGCGGTTTACTCTATCAAAGGCTTTCTTAAAATCTACAAACATGAGATTTAGCGGTGCTTTAAATTTAGTGGGTTGTTCAATGGTTATTGGTAATATATTTTGATGTGATACATACATGAATGACCACTGTCAACACCGATTTGGTGTCTTTTGAGCGTTGATTCTATTCTGCCTTTAATCCTTTCGAGTATTGTTATAGCCATATTAATTTCAGGGCTTCAGTAATAACATTTTTTTCTTCATAAAAATATCAGTTAACAAATTCTGAAGTGTGAAACACATGAATCATTATAGGATTCGAAATGTGATTCAAAACATTTGTAAGTATAAAATTTCTAAGACTATAGCATTAAACATTTTTTAATATAATATGGTCATTCAGCATATCACAGGCTTTGATAATATCTACAAAGAGCAATGCACATGATTTTTTATTGTCTATTTAAACATATTTGAACAAAAATTTAACATTCAGTTTTTTCACCTTTCCTAAACCCAAAATTTTTCTTCCAAAAAAGTTTACCTTTTCCAAGTATTTCATTCTACACTTTTCAAAATTGCTTTTTAAAAGATTTTCTTCAAGAAAGCAGAGAAATAGACCTAAATTTTACTAGGTAGTTCATTCAAAAAGATTCCAACATTACCATGGTGATCCATTGTATAAGTACCATTGAAAATGAAACATTGTATAAGCATTAAAAAGTAAATACTGTTAACAATACAATTGGTTTTTATAAAAACTTGTTTATTCACTGTTATAATACAATTGATTTTGAAATGTCCAATGAAGTTAAATTGTAGCAAAAAAGCTGATAAAATCAAGTACTTTCGTACTCACACCCCACCAGCTGAATAAGACAGACTCAGTGGATTATAATTTCCTAGTTTTGTGCTCGAAATCAAATATTTCCGCTGAAATTATTCTGTTTGGCTACTTTTTCTTCCCGTACCCGTACTTTGTAACTCATATGCAATTTAACACGAATTATGCTTCCTGGTGTTGAAAAAATATTAACTTTGTACAAAGAACAATAATTAACAACATCACTATCATCTACTTTTGCACCAAGAGCATCACGAACGACAGAAAGCCACTTTGATCTTAACATTTACTTAATCAACATTGGGAATACAAAAAATATTCACGTATTTACTTTTAATAATTTTTTTTTGCCAACCAATTCCAAAAATTCTACTTGCCATTAAAGAAATAAATTTGTTCAGTATATAAACCAATTCCCCAATCAATTCTAATGCCAGTCCAAACACTTTTTTAATTAAAACATTTTTAGCCAAAAAAAAAAAACTATGAACCATTACGTTACTCTGAATAGTTACACAATCGGTGATATTTTCCTTTATGAATCATAAAAGCAAAGAACAATACTTTTCTACTTTTTATGTGTGCCATCATTTCGATTATATTTTGTCGATTTAAGTTTAAGTAAAGTTTTATCCATACAAAGCAATTTAGATAACTTTTTTAAATGGTGCACAGATAATAATTTTCTTTTAAATGTGATTAAATGTGTACTTATGTGTTACACACTTCGACTTAATCCGGTTTGTTTTAATTATTCTTTAAATGGTTAATTAGCCTCTCCAAAACGAGCTCAATCAAACACTTAGGGGTTTACTTAGATGACAAGCTTAACTTTAAATCACATTTTTGAGATATTATCAATAAAGCTGATTCTATGCTAGGTTTTGCTAAATGTTGGTAAAAAGAATTTAACGATCTCTATGTTCTCAAACATTTGTATTCTAGTCTCGTTAGACCAAATTTGGAGTATACTAGTTAAGTTTGATCACCTTTCTATGATGTTTATATCAATAGGATTGAGACAATGCAAAGAAATTTGATTTAATTTTAAGATTTGCTTTGCGTAACTTCCAATGAGTTCAAATCCATTAATTTTATCTCCATATGAACATAGTTTGAACTTAATTCATTTGAAAAGTTCGAAATTAAACGAAAAGTGGCGGATGTTATTTTTCTTACTGAAATTTTTAAAAGAAACATTACTTCTCCACTGATTTTGAATAACATCAACATTAAGTCACGCCTATGAAATACAAACTTTTTAAAATTTTAAGTTTCCATAGGACCAATTATGGCAATTATGAGTCAATTCATAGAATGTTACTAATTGGTAATGAACACATAAACTATATTGATTTCAAACTTTCGACTCAAAACCTTAAATTGTACAAGTAATCTGTAGTAATTAAAAACTTTTTTTAATTTGATTTAATTTGTAAACTGAATGTGTTGTATTGTATAAAAATAAAAAAAAATAATTGTAATGAAATTTGAGCTAAACTAGATTAGATTTAGATTTTTAATTCATTTATTTATATTATAGTAAAATAGAATACTTAAAAATATACATTTACTAAATAATAAGAATAAATATAGGATCATTGGGATATTCATTAGAATATGTGATGAATGAAACTGCAAGCAAAAATAAAAACAGGTATAAAAATAAAATATTGTTGGGTACATACATAGTAAAGAAGAAAATTAAAGCTAAATATGGGATAAAAATAGCTTAAAATTAAAATTATATAATGAAAAAATAAAATATGAAATAACTAATAAATAAATAAATAAATAAACATCTACACATTTTGCCATTCTTGTCATTTACTCTTTATTTCTATATTTAGAGTTTAATACAAAATACATTTAATACAAAAAATTATGGAAATGGGAAAATGAAAGTCCTCGCATGGATGATGATACACAACTTCGACTTTATATTAAAATTTTTATTATTTAAAACATTTTTATATATCGCACTGATTAAGTTCTTTTCTCAAACCCAATTTTTCACTACAAGATATTTGAAATTGAATACACGCTGAATATGTTTATTACCTACTTTTATTTTTGTTGTTTTTGTTAATGTTTTCTGTTATAATTTTTAAATTATAAAAACAAAATCCTAAAATATTATACATATAAAAACAATACGACTAAACTAACTAAAGAAAATAGGAGCAATAGCCATCTACAAGTCACTATAGTAACACTTATATTCTCATACAATAATGGCGTCACATAATATAGCCTAGATCTTATTTTAAACTTTATACACGCCTTAAACTAAAAACATTTTTGTGTATCTTTAAATAAAGATAAAAATTTGATTTCTTACAATTCCGCATGGCTATCTTAACATTATAGTTGCAGACAAATAAATTTTCAAAGAGAAAAAAAAAATAAAAAAATAAAAATCACTTGACTGTAAAATTTACTTTTAAACTCCATAATATTATATCTCCTTTATCTCCATATATCCTTTTGCAATATCATCATAAAATAAAAAAAAAAATTTTTTTTTAAATTACATAAGATTTACTTTTCAGCTAAAAATAATAAAAGAGACATTTTGGAACGCTATACAAAATATTTTGTTTTTCTTGGCAGACGATATTTTACTAGAAAAAAAAAATTTGTCATTTTTCAATTCTTAAAAAAAAAAATTAATAAAAAAAAACCAAAAACTCGACACAATTTAAACACCATTATTTAATTTACCAAGATTTAAAATTCAAATTTTCTAAAATTTACTCTGTTGGCTTAAACCAAACTCTTCTTTATTGATAAGATCTACACTATATACTTACAAAACTGTTTCAAGGAATTTTAGAAAAGAATAGAAGAAAATACCTAACTAAGAAGGATTTTTGTATTGGTAATAGAAAAAAATAAACTGCAATATAAAAACAGAGAAAAATTTCCGAGATGGAAGAAAAAATAAAAAAAACAGGAACTAAAAATATAACACAACAATTTGAGTTGTTGAAATAAAAAATTTTCTTCTTCAAATACAAAAGAAAAAAAAGTTATAACATCCTTGGTGGTGAATCCTTAGGCAAAATATTGAAAAATTCATTTTAAATTTGTATTCATATCAATATGATCTGTACAGTCCGGATTCTTTGTTTTATATCTGGTAGACGTGAACACAATATGTTCAGTAGAATCCAAGCACTGTTTCCTCTTCACAACACAATGAGAGCTATTCATTGAAGAATATCCTGAGTGTGATCACAAAATCAAGTATCCTTAAGAACTCAGTGACTAACTAACGAACACGGGTAATCACAATAATCCCATTTGCGGCTGCGGTGATATAAGAGACGGATAACTTCCCGAAATTATACAATATATCTATCCATCTTCCTCTTCAATAAACTATCTTCCTTGGCACTAAACAAATTACGAAAATTTGTTCATAATGTGGAATTATATTCCTTCCGCTGTGTTTCCACAATTAAACAAAATTACAACATATTTTAACCTATAGAAATTCAACCAAAATATAACTTAAGTCTCTCTTGAATTTATACGATATATGTTTCGTATTCCCAATCTTGTTCAATACCAGTCAAACAGTGCATAGTCCAATACCAGTCAAGCATCCGTACATAAGTACAAAATGGCAAGGGGCGATAAGTTCACATAACATTACCTCTACATGGGAATTTATTCCACACCCAGTGAGAAATAAATCCATCAATATTGAATTGGATTCTCATTATAGTGTGGAAAACACTCACTTTAATTTTGATATGAACTTATTTCCCATTGATCATAGAAAAAGTAGAATAAATTCCCTGAAAACTTACATTAAAATATTTTAACTTTAGTACAATTTGTTTCACTTAAATATTTTGGAAAAGGAAATTTATTTTATTTTTTATTTATTATACTCTTTAGGAAGGCCCTGCAATAATATCAGTATGTCCAATTAAATTTGTGCAATTAATTCATGCGCTCTTAATCCACAACGCCTATTACAATATACGATAAATTACGACAGTACGAACAAAGAAATTATTGAGGAGGTTTAGGATGTCATAATGTCCATTTTCCAAAAAGCTTAAGTAAAACAAATTGTAATAAAGCCAAAATAGTTTAGTGGAGGCTTCTAGAAAAGGGGATATAAATCCTTCTTTTGGAATTAGTTCATTCTGGCGTTACTCACAGCACCAATGGTATATATTCACAACATAAAATCAAACCAAAAGTGCAAAGAGAGAAATTTATCAAAAAAATTACAGATATGGACCTTATATACCTTATATATACCATTATAATTTTTTTCGAAATGTGGACATTATGACCACATGTTAATGAATATGTAAAAGAAAAAACAAAACAGAACTCTTATATATACTCTATACTATAGGTCCTGACCTCTTTAAAATATACATTGACGATCTTTTGCATCTTAATCTCAATGGTTGTGCTTCGCTTTTTGCAGATGATGCAGCCATAAAGTACTCTTTAAGCAGTGAATAAGATTTGAAGATTGCGATGTTAGAAGACCTGGTATTAATCGAACACTTTCTTTCTAAAAATAGACTACTATTAAACATAAAAAAAAAACAAAAATTCTGTTATTTTAAAATAAATTATTTTCTGATTCAACATTTCTACACAACAACTCACGTATTGATGTGGTGAAAAGTAACTATACATAACTATCTAGGTCTCGTAGGAGATTCCAAAATTAAATGGGAAGATCATATTGATCTTGTCTGTAAAAAAAATTCTCCTTATGTTTTTATTCTACGCAGACTAAACAAATTTCTCGATAAAAAAACGCACTTTATTATATAGTAGCTAACTTTATTATATAGTATAAACTAGTTTAAAAAAAATCGAAATACTAATGAAAAAATCTATTAAAATAATTCATAATTACCCAATATTGCACCCAACGAGTATATGATTTATTCTGATAAGTACCATAGTTTCAATAATATATGTAAGCGTGAATTGTAAATTCTGGGCTTTAAAATTATAAATAATGATATCTAGATGTGCATAATTATAACACCCGAAACAAATGCAATTTTTATCTATCACTGTTCAAAACAAACTTTCAAAAGGCAAGGTGTCTCTACAATTGTTTAAAAATATTTTATGATTTACCTGATAATATTAAGTCAATTGATAATTTCTGTCAATACAAAAAAAAATCGTCGAACATCTTAATGTTTAAATGTGCAATTTTTAAATATATTTGAATTAATGTAAATTTTTAACGAATTTCTAACTGACCATATTTATTTTATATTAAAAGAAAAAAGCTATTGTCAAACAATTGAGTTTTTATATTATTAATAAATTATAAGACCAGACAGCTTCGGCTACGGTCATAAAACTCTTTATGTACAATGTGTGTCAAAATCACAACTTTAAAATGGTTTTGCAATTATATTGAATTAATTTGTAACTATTTTTGAATTATTAAAATTGTAAGTGAACACAGATAAATAAAGCAAAAAAAAAAAAGATTGAAAAAAATGTTGTAATGAGAAGAACTAATATAGGTGAAGGCAAAAATGACAACTGATATAAAAATTAGTATGTTCGGACTTGCTTCGTACAAAGATCATAACGTTTTCTTTATTTTTTTTTTTTTCAATGTTCTCGCAAATTTTGAAAATATTAATAATTATATTAATTATCTACTATACATTCTTAGAGAGCTTTAACGAATTACATATACACGTAAAAGTTATCTAATTTATTAAATCACAATAAAAATTTAACACTGTTAACCCTAACATTACTTTTAATCCGTTCAAACGTTCTTTCACTTGCAATTACAATAAAAAAAAATAATTATTTAAAAATGATAGGCGATCGACTTTTATGAAACATTTTAATCTAACACCGATTGATATTCAATTAGTCGTGGAATAGACCATTTATAGACGATTGTCCGACATTTTTTTATACATAAATTCACAGGTGACAAAATTGTCACGACAAATTTATAAATTACAAAATTTTTCATTATAATTTTCTAAATTATTTTTTTTTTAAATATTTATATGTTAAAAACAAAGCCTAAGTACCTATTATCAAAATAAGTTCCATTGAAATAACTTCGATATTAAAATTAACAATATTTTGTCGAAGTTATGTCATTTTTAATTTTAATAAATTTCTCGAACTTATTTCATTATGAAATTAAAATAAATAAATTAAAAATGAAATAAAGTCGAAAAAAAATTAAATTTTATCGAAGCTATTTCAATCGATAAAATTTGTAGCGCCTTTATAATGCAATGAAAAATTAAATTTACAATTTTACATATTTGAAATCGTGTGTCATGAATTGTGCGACAATTATAACAATTTTGTAAAATACAATTATATTTTTGGTTTCATAACAAAATTGACATAAAAATTACTGTGGACAAACGTTGACAAATTTTGTAGATTTTACATTTGTTTATGAAACAGGAATTGACAATTTACAATTTTGTCAATTTTATTTTGAAGCAAAAATTTGACAATTGTCGACCTGTAATTTACAAATTTGTAATTTACAATATTGTCACATGTCAATTTTTATGAAATAGGCCACTGGCTATATTTCTATAGCGGCGAATAAACAAGTAAATTTCTTTGATTTAGCATTTTCTTCAGAGATTGATCTTTTACAAGGCATAAATTTTAGTTAAAATTTTTAAAAAAAACTAACAATCTAAATACATAATTTTTTAAATTAGATTAATTCTAAATAGTATCCAATAAACTGAAGTAATCCCTTAGCTTATACTGAAAAAATAAAATCAAAACAATCAATAATCAAAATTTTAATGAAATTTTTTTGACTTGAAATTAAAAATTTAACTGTTCAAACAATTTATTATTTTTATTCGTATCAACTCTCTTTGAGGGTACTCGGCCATAGTTTGGGTTCATTACAACTTCAAACCTGCTCATCAACTGTGTTTTTCATAAATAAATTTTCACCCCAAGCAGTAGAACTCTTATAATACAAAATCTGTTGAAAATCTTTAAGCTACCAAGTACAGCTATTTCTGAGATTACCCTCAATATTTTATAATTAAATATAGTACGTATTCAGTTTATTTTAAGATTTTCATTCCATGTAGTAAAACAAAAAAAAAAAACAAAAAACCCCAACAAATTTTAATATTTCAAAATTCCGGAAACAATTCAAGACCATTTTAAATATTTATTTAAAGCAACAACATAATATTAATGTTGGATGCAATTTAAAACATTTTCTATTTTTTAATATGCAAATACAAAAAATTAAGATTGTATGATTGGTAGAAGAGATTATTTAGAAAAATAAAAAAAATATATATATATTTTTTTAGCCTAGAAAATAATAATTCAGTTTACGTTTATAATGAAAATTTCAATTTAAAATCACATAAAAAATGTTGATTTAAACCAAACATACCTTATCACGACAGACCAAATACATTTAAAACTATCCCGCCTTATTAAACGATAATTTATAGAAACTGATTGGGATAAAACTGAATCATGGGTTGGATTCCGGCAAAAAACAACTTTAACTTCAGAATATTTTATTCAATTATTCTGCTTAGAACAGGTATAAAGACTTTATGGCTCAGTAAAGAGGTTGCAGAACAATAATGATAATGATGATGATGAAGATGAAGTATAAAGATCTGAATATATCATTATATTTTTAATCTGTAAATTGAAAAATGTATGGTACAAATATCTGAACCATTTCACAACCGATTTTTATTATTATTCTTTTAAATGACAGATATTTAAAAGGAGACGTAACGAAATTGAATATTTTTTCAAATTTTTTTATTTCGTGTTATTTAAGTTTTCTTTTGTATAAATTAACCATTCATTTTTCAAGCTTCTTCTGCATGCGTTAATAGGATAAAAAACGGGTGAAGAAAATTTTACTCCACTATCTGGTGTTTTCGAGCGTTAAATATTTTTTATCACGATGATAGCCGAAATTCAATGATGGTGAAAATTAATAAATTCATCTTGTATTGCTGATTGTTTGAAATTTGAAATGTTTTTAGTATCCCGAAAAATCTCTCACCTTTATTTTCTTGAGGATCCTTCACATTTACAGAATATTCCCATTTCCACAACAGACTCAAAGTCGGGATTAAGTTATACGAGCTTTGATAATGATTAGAATTTCCCCCACATGTTGCATTCTTTTTCGCTTCGTTAATATCATATTTGTGTAATCCATTTTGTGTTTGAAATAGACAATATAAAATATTTTCTATAGATAGATTTTAGCTAATCTTTATATGCATACGGATATTTTTTATGTTTTATAATATTTTCTACTAGGGGCCCCTGTTAAATAATTATAATTCAAGTTGAAATCAAATTTAAAGCTTTTAAAAAAACAGTAATTTACGTACTGACATAGATTTCGCACGATATAGCTCGTGTTTAATAAAAAGTTTTGTGGTTAGTAAGTTTTATTTAGGACATATAAATACACGTCCCTCATATACTGCTTCGTTTCCGATATATTCCCTATAGTAAGTGGCATTTAGTGGATAAAATTACTAAAAATAAAAAATTTTGTCATTAGAGAGGTATGTATATATACATATACCTACATAATACATAATTCTAATAAAAACTATATTATTACTACAAATAACTAAAATTTAGAAACAGTTACATAAAAAGATAAAAATGAAGAATTCAAGTGATTTGTTTTTATGTTGTTTTTATATTTTTTATTTTAGATGAATTTGTTTTTTTGTTTTTTTTTTTGGCATGTGTACATAGATTCATTTGCAAGTACATATGTAAATTATAATAACTGATGCTTTTGTTTATTATTTTAATAAGATCTCACATATGCATAATGTATTTGTTGAATAATAAGATCATATGAGTACAAAATTTTCAACTGGGGGCAATTTTTTTTTATATACAACTTGTATATTATATTAGAAGTTCATTAAGGAGTAGGAGAATCGAAATGAAATGAAAAGGTCTACTGCGCAGGTCCTTAAATGCTTGTCAATTATAATAATATATAACAGGTGACTATCATTTGGTTGGTAATAATAATTTTATAAATCTAAGGTCTTATCAAACACTCACGTGTAATCACAATAAGCCCATATGCGGCTGCGGTGATATAATGGACAGATTCCCTCTCGACATTACACAATCTAATCTAATCTAGTCTTCTCTGGATATATTTCTTGAATAACAGTATTTTGTATTAATGTTTGAAATGCAAGATACTTGGTATTTGACTGCTTTTTCTGTTCGACCAATTCGATATTCTGCGGAAAGATGTTGGGTTAATACCCATTACAATTAAATTTTTGTGTAGTATGGCACTTTTGAAATAAAGATAAATTCGAATATCCTAAGGTAAGAAAGAATCATACAAACAAATCTATAATGTACCCATTATTTAAAATAGATTTCTTGAAGAAAACAGATTTGTATTTTTTTTTTTTTAAATTATCCTGAAAATAACAATTGAAAAAATTTCTTAACACAAAAGAAAATATTTGCTCAGTTATTGAAATATTAGCCATGAGATTTCTTATAAAAAAAACTAATTCTTAGCTTAAATTTTAATAAAAAAAAATAATTATATACTTAGATACTAAATTGTATAATAGGCTGAAAAACTTAAAATGGGTGAATTGTGTTTTGTACTGAAAACTTATTAAACTAAATAATTTTTTTTTTTAACTACAATAAAATATTATAATTATTTCCGAAGAGTCTAGTCTTAAATGTGATAACAATAACAACTGCAACGTAAGAAATTTATTTGCAGGGCATAATTATTAAATGCTTTTTTTATTTTACACTCTATTCATTTTCTTAAAATATTAAATAAGAGATTGAATAATCACATTAAAACAGTATTGTAAAATTTCTCGTTAGATTGACAATTTTATTTGATTATTGTTATCTTATTATAAGTATCTTCATCATTTACCACAGTGGTTGTTCCGGTTAGAAGTCATTGTTGGTCTTTCTAGCAAATAAGATTGAATAATTGTTTTCAGGAGTCTGCATTTTACAACCAAATCGTTTCAAATATTAAACGATCTAAATGTGAAATTATCAATGACACTCTCATTATACTTCTATTCCGTCCATAGCTTGCAAATTTAATTTTTTTATTACTTTGCCTATATCTTACAACTTATATACAGCATAGATGGTTATTAAAGGTAAAACAGTCTAGTCTACCTAGTCTTATTTTTGTACTTTTACAGTTTTACTAACATACTTTTTGTTAGCATATCAGGCGAGTTACTGCAAGTGGGTATACAGACTATAGTTCAACTACTACAGCCCCATATATATTTGGTCTGGAATGAAGGAAGAATTCCACCTTCATGAAAACCGGCAGCCTGACTTACTGCGATAATTGGAGGGGCATTACATTGCTCAACATAGCATATAAGATAAGATCATAGCAGCTGGAGAAAACCTGATGGAGAAAACCAAAGCTATGAGAATAAAAACAATAACAACAATATAGAGCATCTAAGATTGAAACGAAAACAAATAGAATTTGTAAATAACTTCTACTACTTGCGAAGCATAATGGCAACTAATGATGTGGATGTGGCTCTAGAAAATGTAGAAAATAGATTAAAGAAAGCAAGAGCAACATTTGGAAGATTGCAAGCGGTATGGAGCAACTAAAGAGTTAATTCTAAAGATAGAGAGATAGAGTTAATTCTATAAATTCATGATTTTATTTTCTTTTGTACAGTATTAGTTAGTAAGATTAAATTGTTTTGTTGCATATGTTATTGAATTACTTATTGAATTATGATTTAAAATACTATGAATTATTAAGCTCTGTACGAGCTTTATAAGCTCATTGAGTAGAGAAATAAATAAATAAATATGCAGAATATTCTGGCCAAACACAATAAGCAACAAAGACCTCTGGATACTAACCGGCGAAGAACCCATATCGAAATAAGTCAGACGAAGGAAATGGAGATGAAGGATAGGCCACACACTCAGAAAGCCATCAAACAACATCGCGCGAAATAAACTTTAGAATGGAACCAACAAAGTACAAGAAGACCCGGTCGTCCAAAGAACACCTGGCGAAGGATTAAAAACCAAGAACTAGAAAAAAAACAAACATAACGTATGAACAAGTGAAAGCAGCAACTGGCCATCGAATACGATAGAAATGTTAACTGGAAGCCCTATACTCCCGAGAAGAGTAAAGACAAAACAATAACATTTTTACCTATTCCTATTTTTGTTAGTTAGCACTTTTTATACTATTGTCGTTGTCAATGTTATTTTGATTTCATTTGTGGTTAGCTCTAAGTAATTATAATTTTGTACTGTTTCATAGCAAACCTCTTGCTCGCATATTAATTCTAAGCTCAAAAATGTTCATGTTGGATCACAAAAACGTTACAACTGTCGACAGAATGAAGTTAATAGATGGAGGACAGTTGCACAAGTGATGAATGGAGGAAAGTTGTAAACGTGATTAAGGCTCACCCAGAGCTATAGAACAAATAGATGGTCAGCTTTCGTTCCACTAGATATAACTAAAATTGTTTAAACAATTAGAATTTTGGAAAAACGTGAAAAATATATTTGATTATTTTTTAGAAAATACTTAAATATACTAATTTTTAAGTCTGTAAGACCTTTGTTTTATTTCTCATGAGTGATAGTAGTTCGATGGCAGTTACAATATATAATTTGATAGAACTGTTAAGTGTTACAGTTAGCTCTCTTTTTTGATCATAAATAACTAATGAATGTTGTAATAAATAATAAATGTTGAGAGACATTTAAAATAATCTCACTCAAAAAACATTTCCAAGTTACAATATTTTCTTTTGACGCTATAGAATGAATGAATACATTTTGAAAAAATCATTTAGTACACATGAAGAAGAGAAACAAATCCACTGGAAATTCTCACATTGAAGAAGAATAATGAAAACATTTTCACATAACAATATTACAATTACAATACAAATTGATACTGGTAAGCAACGAGGATAATTCTAATCAATTTTTGTTCTGAAATTGGGGCGAAATTAATAATCGATAAACATATTGATTGAATATAGAAATTCAGATACAATTTAATGGTGGAGAGATTAAATTGCAATAGAAGCTCGTTGAATAAATTTTCAACAATATTTTGATTACATACAAGTATACTGCACAATAATTTAAATAGAAAATTAGTAAAATTTGAAATATTACGTCTAAGAATATATTCTCTTATTTTATATTAAAAATAAATTAAATTAATTATTTTATACCTAAATGCTAAATTGAAGCATTATTTACAACAGCAATTAGCTGCTGTATATTTAAAAACCTTTTAAGAAAATATGATTTAAATTTTATTTAAATCATCTGTTGTAAATGCTGCTAATTACGAAGATATTTAATATTTCAATAAAAATATTTGATTTACTTACCACATACAATACAGTTCGATTCAAAATTGCACCACAAACAAGATTCAACTGAATTAAAATTTCACTAGAATCTGAAATTAAATTTAAAAAAAAAATTAATTGAAATTAAATAATAAAATTAATAAAAAAATAAAGACTAAAATTTTTTTAATTTATTAACTGAATTTTTGTTTTAATTAATTTCAGATTTATACGAATCGGGTTTCGCTAGCGCGGGTCTTTTTAGTTGATTCATTTTTTTCTTTCGCAGACTTTTAAAGTCAAAGAAAAAAAGTAATAATAAAATATACTTTCAGAAAAATATTTAGCAACAAAACACAGTTAGAAAAACTGTGTGTCTTTAATGGAAAAAATTAAGAGAAACCCCCGGTAGCGTGACTATTTTTTTTTTAAAGTCACAATGACTAAAGTCACGGTGACTCCCGCGGTTGACACCGTAATTTAATTATTGTCAAGTTTTCTTTCACCAATAATTTTATATTTGGTTGCAAATATCGATAATTCGATAGAAGTATCATATACTTCTTTCATCAGTGCTTGATTTAACAAATTTTTCTTTTATTATTCCTCTTTTTATATCCTAATTACTATATTAATTATCTATTTCACCCATACTTTTGCGAATTAATTTATATTAATTTAAATAGCGGTGATTTTGCATTTCCTAATTGGTAAAAATCTGTTCCAGTTGTTCAACGATAATAACGCCATAATTGAATAAACTTTGGAAAAAGAGGCGCATCAGGTCTTACAAGGTTGTCCCTTACAAATTCACATGTATTTCAAAGAAAAGAATTTCAAAGAATTTTTAGCAACAAGGTCATTTAAAGGTCAAATTGATCTTTTGAAAAATTTTCTACTGTAATTTCTGGAAGAAAATACAGACATTGCAATAGGTTTTACTAAAAGGTATACATTTACAATTGAATTCTTGTGGCACAAGTTAATGAACGACTTAAATACTGAAGACGTACCCGGGTAGAAGAAAATTTATAACAAATTTCTTATTTTAAATAATTAAAATAGGTATATTTACACTTTGAAATTTTTTTTGAATTGGAAGGCACAAGTAAAAACAAAACTGCGACATAATAAAAACGAAACAAAAAAAAAGGCGGTGGTCAACATACTTCCAATTAGTGATGTTGAAAATGAGTTTGCTGTATTATCTGAACTTTTTACAATTGCAAATGGTATCGAAGAAACTGAAAGTTTTGGAGTAGAAATATAAATGCAAACAACGAATGCTAATTCTCTCCAGCTTCCACCTTAACTTCGACAAATATAAGTGATTCAACGTTAGCTTTAACAAGTGTAAATGTTACAACTCTAGTTTCAACAACTGCAAATATTATTAGGTCCTTTTCTCGGCACGTACTAAACAATACACTTCGAGAAATCGTAGATGTTTAAAAATATTTCGATGCACAGAAAGAGTCAATAAAAGAAATTTCAGGTACACCTAATTTAAAAGAACTTGTTGAAGTGTCTAAGGAAAACCATGCTTATTTAAAACGAATATATCGAGCAATATAAAGACTACATGACACTTTTAAAGAGATAAATGAAGAAAAAAGAGCGTCATAATCTACAATTGAAAAAAATGATTGCCGAAAAAATTGTGATTAAAAAAAAATTAATAAACAAAATAAAAATGTCTGAAAAATACAAAACTTCTTTTATTTTAACATTAACTTTGAGAAAACTGAATTGCAAAAACATTATTATGTACATATGTATCTAAATATACAAAAATATGTAAATCAAAAATAAAAATAGACCAGATTCGAAAATTTTTCAAATTGAACGAAATTCAGAACAGATTCGGATTTCAGAATATGGCAAAATAATTTTATTTCAAATTTGTAAATTTATTTTTATTTTAACCTGTATAATATAAGCAAAATATACTTGACAAAACGTCTTGTTGATTGTTTTGTAAAATCATAATAAAGTGATTACAAAATTTTTCATCTGCAATAAAGAAAAAAAAATACTAATATTTATAGGAGATGATAGCACTGTAATTGACGATTTCAGACTTCAGCCAATTAATCGCTCAGCAAAGTGAAGGACTTCAAATCAATATTTCTGAACAAAGTTAAAATAACTGTTCTAGTTGTTTTTGAAATACAAATTAGAATTAAGTTGTGGTTTTTGATTTCTGAATCCTAAACCCAAATTAATTTTACCAATAAAAATCATTTTAAACCCTTTAAATACACTTAGTTATGGTTCTCTTAATATTTATGTCAAACAATTTAAGTTTAATTTTTGAAATCAAAAAATTCCATCCAACTTTACAAAAAAAAAAAACAAAAATCAATATGAATTTAAAAATGAATAATCCAGATGATGAAAATGACAAAATATTTAAATAATCCAATCACAAAAAAAAAAAAAAGTCGGTCAATAAATTTTCAAACACATTCAAACTAAAAAAAAAAAGATTCAAAATTTATTATCAGTAGAAAAGAGCTTAAAAAAAGTTAAAAAATATCTACCTGTAAAAAAACACAGGTAAATTAGCCATTTAACAAATTAAATAAAATTTTATATCAACCCAAAAGTATATCTCTAAATCTATGTCCTTCCATTAAACTATATATACACATTGCAATTTAAGTTAAATAACAAAATTTCCTATTTTCAATTTCAATGTGCATTTCATTAACTAATGGTTGTTATTATTGGTGTTGTTATTATATTCCTTATGCCACGTTCATCCTATTATTTATCATAGTTTTAACAAAAAAAAAAAAAAAAAACCAAATAGAAAATCAGATTACATCAAAACATTAAAACCAATCACAATTTCTTGCAGACCTGCATCAGAATACATCTGGATACCAATTTTATTCTATTTCATTCTAAAATGTAATTTTTAAACATTTATTATTCATACATACTAGCATTCTATTCAACATATGTATTTGCTTCTTGCTCATACCTCATACTCAAACACACATTCTATTCAGAAAACATAAGTTAAAAAAAAAAAAAAATCACTTTACTATTTAAATTCAGTTGTATTTGCCAACTGAAATGAATAGAATTTTGTTGTATGTATTGTTGGTAATTGAAAGCATCAATTAAGCAGTAGTACCGGCTACTAATTGCATCAAAAAAAACACAACAACATAAAAATACAAAAAAATAAAGCAATAAAACAAAATTGCACAAAGTTAGGTAATTTCAGAAATTATTTATGATATCTAAAAATTTAATTGCTTTAAGCTTAATAGGTGTATCAGATTTAAAAAATTGTTTCAAATGCCAAGGCATGATAAATTTTCAATTTTTTTTTTTTTTATTAAAGTGTCCTAGTGAAATTCTCATATGATTAATGTTTAACCTGATGTTAATCGCTAATTTTTCAAATTTATTAGAATCTTAACAACTTTACATTACACATTCGATTGAAGTTTAGATCCCCAGTTGCTCAACATTTTTTTAAAAAGCTTTAGTACGTTAAGACAACCTCTGGTTCGATAATTCAACTGAAACAATAATTTCTTTTGATCGGTATTATCCAAATGAAAATGGTTTGATACATAATGAAGGTAAGACATGATAGGATGATTATAATATTTAGTCTTGTAATGATAAATATTTGGTGCAAGTCCTTTGTACGGGCACATTTTCCCTTAGATCAAAATACAATACGCGTGTATGCAGACAAAACAATTTACAGAAGCATTGCAATAATTCGTTTTATGAAAGAAATTTCCAAGTGAAGTTTTGTCCTAAATTTAGCAAGGTGTTATCAAAATGAAGTTAAAAAAATATTTAATTAAAATAAAATTGTTGCAATTAACCTTCTATAATTTGTATCTGTAAACATACATTTACTTAGTAAACGATCAGTAAAGGTACATTGTAAAGATACGTTGTACATTACAAAAACCTACTACACATATTGTAGTAATACAATTACTTAGAGTAGTAATATACAGTTACTTAGTAAACGCTCAGCAAAGTTACATTGTAGCTATAAGTTTACATAAACGTAAACATTTTGTCTCTGTAATATTGTTGTATCTGTATAGAGTCATAACGTATACATACTATAAAATGCATATTAGTAAAATTACAACTGTAATCATGAGTTTACGTTTACAATTTATCTTTACCGTATGCATTCTCTAACATCATTTTGTTTAAGTATATACATTTACAATTTTTGTCTACAGTAAACGATTTATAAATGTACAACAAAAATTTGTCAAAATGAGTTATATAAAATGTTCCTTGGGAGCTACAGTATTATTAAAATGATGAGTAAATGACATTGGATTTTTTTTAAAGCAATTTAAAATTATTATGATATTGATATGCCTACAAATGTACCAATAGAAAGCGTTATGACACGATGCCACTGACAATATATGTATGTATTAATGTATTATAAAAACGATCTATTTAGGTGCTAGTTCATATATTCAGAAGTTTTTAATTAGTTTCAATCAAAGAAAGATATGGAATGAAATGGTAAGATATATCAAAACTAATATTCAGAGCACAAGCACATTCCTGGATTATTTGAAATTATATTTTCACAATGAACGTTAGCTCTGAATTAAGTAAAATGTAATTTAAGTTTTTAGAGTATTTCTTTGCTTGCAAACTCAACAGCATATTCAAGACAAGTAATTTTCTTGAATAGAAGAAATTTCCTCAAAGCTATTCTACTGTACCCATTCTACTAAGTATAGTTGGCAACAGCTATCATCTCACAAAAAAGATGAATTTAATCTCTCACGCGGTATTTGAACTCATGCCTGTCACATCAATAAATTAATATTTTTTCCTGCGCTCGCACAGATTTGGTTATAGAAAAATGTCTGTCAAAGTCTATGACTTCAAAAAAAAATTTAATTTCATTATTTTTTGTGTTTATTTAATTTAACAATAAGTTTTAGAAGTTGTAACGTTCATCACAACACTACTTGAATTCATCGTAGGTATTTATAATGTTAGACTACATATGCAATTCCTGATTTTCTAGTTGATTGATTTTATAACTTATTTATAGATGTTATTAATACATCTGTGAGTTATAAAAATCTACACAAAACCTTTATTTAACTTTTTTCTATTTCATTCACTACAGTTCTTTTGCATGTGTATTCAGACATAAATTCAATAATCTGTTGTCTCTGGGTACATCTTAAGGATCTCTCAAAGATTGAAGAGTTAATTTCGTACAATATTAACGATTGAAGAATTCATATTTACTGATATTCGTTTCACTCATTGATTGTTTACATATAAATTTCGAATAAATTTGCATTTTTTTGCAGGAGTATGCATTTTAATCAAAACCTTAAATGTTAGCTTAGGTAATTATGTACAAAAATTCCATTTAAACAATTTAGAAAAGGACAGGAATTCATTTTGTTCAACCAGGAGGAAAATAGAAATGACCAAAATCACATCATAATAATCTACTTATATTCCGTTACATTCTTATGTTATTTCAGGTTTATTTAATTGGTTTATGCCGAACTCAGATCATTTTTATTCAATTGAAATTCAACTTGAGCCCTGCAAGCCATTACATTTTTTATAACTACATTTTATTATTCTGCCTAACAAAAAAAAAACATAATTTTCAACGGATTCACAAGGTCCTATCCTTCAAATCCACTAAATTTGTCTATCCATTAATTCGTAATGCGGCCTCGATAACTGAAATAACTAACTCGTACCTTATAAGATAGCACTAAGCCTTAACAAAATTTTTTTGATTGTTCCACATATTGAAAAATCGTTTTCAAATTTATACTATAAAATTTGTAATTAAATTTCACACATATATCAACAATGCAAACATATCAAAATATTTTTTATGGTTAATAACGAATTACTAGACTTTTTAATTCAACAGATTTAATTATGTAATGTGACTTCAACTAAATTTAACAAAATTCAATCGATACCAAAATTAAATCTCTTAAAAATAACTTTTAAATTCTTTAAGCTACATCTAAAATACTACTCTAAGACTACAAAAGATTAAAACTAAAAAAAAAAACTATTACAAATAACATGTCTAAAATTTGAATACCATTAACATATTATGTAATCATGTTTTCGTTCATATATCTAAAAAAAAATTCCCACCACATTATTTTCGTTCAGAACAGAGGCATGAACAAATCATAAACATATGATTCTAAAATGTATGAATGCAATGAAATTTTAAATTCCATATGGATTCAAATATACGATTTATAGGAACATAACTGCACTGATGCATGATTTAGAACATATTTGTGTATATGGATGTATAGGTTTATGTAAAATATATTCTAGTGAAATAGTATAGACACGGAACATATCGTTTTAGAGCATATTGAGTCAGTCAATTGAAAGAGAAATTATACGATACTGAAATGAAATGAAAATTTAATCATTTTCCACCATACACTCCCACTCCTCCATTTAGCTTATAAAAAGTGAATTTATAGATGAATATATTCAATACATTAAAAAAAAAAAAATAAAAAAAATAAAAAGAACCATGTCCAGACTTTTGTTCGACAAGAAATTATTTCTGAAATGTACAAAATTTATTTCCAATACAAGAAAAAAACCATTTAACACAATATACATTTAATAAGGCTGCCAGTTGTACAATATTCTGTTATAGGGAAATAATACTATTTTAATTGATGCACATAACGCAATGAAATGCAGTTCATGAGTTGAAAGATGTATTGAAAAGATGTGAAGGAAGTATTAGTTCTCTTCAGACAGTAGTATTTATAACGAAAGACATGTCAAACTGTAGATATACTTTTATTATTAAAATAGAAAATTTGCTGCAAAATATTGTTGAATTCGAATTTTTTTTTGTAAATCGGCAAACATTTTGTTCGGTTCAGATGATTCAAAATAATTAGGAAACGATATTAAAATTAATAAAAGAAATTAAAAAAAAAAACAAATTATTGAACTGTTAAAACAAGAAATTATAATATGCCAAAGTGCATTAATTAAACCAGCAGGACCCTCATACTTAGAAACAAACTAAAAGTTATAAATTGATACTAAAGTTCAACTATCAATCCTGATTTTCTTTCCAAATTTACACAAAAGAAAAACTGTTTTACGCAATATAATAAAACCTGTTAAGGTTCTACTGAGCGCATTTGACAATTAAGTGATTAAAGCCCCCTCTAAAATAAAAATAACATTTATATTTGAATGTAAATAAATCCTATATTATTTAAGTTGCGGAAAACATTATTAATATAAAAATAAAAAATATCTTTTAAATGAATAAGTGCGCATATAATGATTGCAGAGTATTCTATTTATATTTATACGAGGTAGAAATCTACCGCAGATCTGCCGCAGAAATCTACCATCGTATTCATACGTAAAAAAAAACTGGTAGATTTCTGCCATTGTTAAAATGGCGGAAAATGAAATTATTGGAAAAAACTAAATAAACAATTTTATATTATTATTTTAATTGATGTCAATCCAACAAAATATTATTTGTATTATTTTTATTTATAATTTTTTTATTTTATCAATATTCGATTAGTAAATTACGTTGTCAACAACAATTTCCTTGCATATAAAAAAAAAATTAAAAATATTTTGAGACTGACATGTATTGCCAGAAAAAAAATTCAAACGTCAAAAATCTACCAGAAATTTTAAATTATATCTATATATCTAATAGATTTCTACCAAAATGCAATTTAAGGGCATTTCCGAACCTTCCGCACTTGCACTTGATACTCGCACTAAAGCTGTCAGATCGCACTAAATTTAATTTTGCGGTATTTAGTGTATTTGAGACTATACTAAAATTTTGACAACAAATCAATTGCGATTTGACAGGTTTAGTGCGAGTATCAAGTGCAAGTGCGAGACGTTCGGAAACGCCCTAAGTACAGTGTTATTTAAAAAGGCTAAAAATTGTTTTATTTTTTGTATGAGATTTATTATTTCATGACCTATTTATTCATATTAATTTGAACATTATTTCAATGGAGCATTTTAACTCCTAAAAACCGAATTGACTTTTACCAGATGTTTACCAGATGACAGTTTATTTGTGCAATATTTAAAAAAAAATTAGATTTAGACCATTTCGAACCATTGTCAACTAAACTTCTTAAAATTGAAAAGCAATATAATAAAACCTGTTAAGGTTCTACTGAGCGCATTTGACAATTAAGTGATTAAAGCCCCCTCTAAAATAAAAATAACATTTATATTTGAATGTAAATAAATCCTATATTATTTAAGTTGCGGAAAACATTATTCATATAAAAATAAAAAATATCTTTTAAATGAATAAGTGCGCATATAATGATTGCAGATAATTCTATTTATATTTATACGAGGTAGAAATCTACCGCAGATCTGCCGCAGAAATCTACCATCGTGTTCATACGTAAAAAAAAACTGGTAGATTTCTGCCATTGTTAAAATGGCGGAAAATGAAATTATTGGAAAAAACTAAATAAACAATTTTATATTATTATTTTAATTGATGTCAATCCAACAAAATATTATTTGTATTATTTTTATTTATAATTTTTTTATTTTATCAATATTCGATTAGTAAATTACGTTGTCAACAACAATTTCCTTGCATATAAAAAAAAAATTAAAAATATTTTGAGACTGACATGTATTGCCAGAAAAAAAATTCAAACGTCAAAAATCTACCAGAAATTTTAAATTATATCTATATATCTAATAGATTTCTACCAAAATACAATTTAAGGGCATTTCCGAACCTTCCGCACTTGCACTTGATACTCGCACTAAAGCTGTCAGATCGCACTAAATTTAATTTTGCGGTATTTAGTGTATTTGAGACTATACTAAAATTTTGACAACAAATCAATTGCGATTTGACAGGTTTAGTGCGAGTATCAAGTGCAAGTGCGAGACGTTCGGAAACGCCCTAAGTACAGTGTTATTTAAAAAGGCTAAAAATTGTTTTATTTTTTGTATGAGATTTATTATTTCATGACCTATTTATTCATATTAATTTGAACATTATTTCAATGGAGCATTTTAACTCCTAAAAACCGAATTGACTTTTACCAGATGTTTACCAGATGACAGTTTATTTGTGCAATATTTAAAAAAAAATTAGATTTAGACCATTTCGAACCATTGTCAACTAAACTTCTTAAAATTGAAAAGCTGGATCTGAGCCTGAAGACATGCTTATATTTTTCGAACATAATTGCTTTATGATTCCGTGATGATTACTTTGTTATTACTCAAATTACAAGTTTAAGCTCAATGTTTCAAGGTCAATGTTTTATTGTTTATATTATTTAAAGTTGTAAAATCCAATTTTTACTACAGTAAAAAAAAATTTATTCTATTTAGTAATTTCAACATTGTGGCAAAATATGTATATTTTTTGGGTCTATAATTTATTTATTTTATACTAAAAAATTTTTATTAATTCTAAAAATGTTTCAAAGCTCCACATGGAATGAATTTTCCACATTTGGATCTTAAAATTTTAAATTTAATTCTAAAATATAGATAAGAATGATTTTATGCACTATTACAGTCAACAAAGTTAGCACTATAGAAAAAAAATTATTCAATTTAAAAGCATATGTGTACTAAGCGGGGTCCCCAATTTGTAGTAATTTATTTAATTTAAAATTAAAGACCTTTCTTTTTGATAGTTTAAAACAAAGTGCGTTAAATTCATTCATTATTATATGTGTCACAAACGGTAAAAATATTAAATACGAACAATACAATAATAATAATTAGTGTTGCCAACTCCGAGGGAAAATAATCTAGAATTGTTAATCTGTTACACATATACATATATCAAAACATACAAACTTCGAGACAAGTGAAAATAAGGAAAACACTATATACACACATACATATATATATAAATTTAAACTGCATTTTGTGAACAATTTAAAAAAAACATACAATTTACTCTTATTTACTTTAACCTGAGTTAATATTTTTAGTTTACTCGATGTACGAACAAAAATGTTAACTCAGGTTAAAGGAAAATATTTTGAACTAATCTTGAATTAAAAATAAAAAAGACTGAATGTTTTAGATTATTGTGTACATCTCAACAGCTTAAAAACGCTTAAAATCGAAATAAAATTTATCATCATAAAATATTTTCAACATTTAAATGAACACTAAACATAACGAAAAAAAAATAATCAACAAATTGGCAACCCTTAGGTAAAAAAAAAATGTCATCAATTAAAACAAAAAATCCTGAAATAAAAAAATGTGTTTCAAATTAAAAGATTGGCAACCCTTACTTACATCTACACATGTATGTGACGCGTATTAAAAAACTCTCATTTATAATTGTTAGGACTATTATAAATTGGATCTCTTTTCCATTTATTTTTTATTTTTCTTTCCTTTTCTTTTTTTTTTTTTTAATAAATTCAGTTCGCAAATTGGTTGGTAATTTGGAAAAAAAAATTTGTTTTTTTTTTTTTTTAATTCTAATTTTTATTAAAAAAATACTTAGTAATAACAAAAAGAAAATAGAACAGTTTTATTAAATCTGAATCCTAGAATTTTCATATTAAAGCTAATGGCTTTCAATTTTAATTTCAATGTTTTTTTTTTCTCAATTTATGACTTTTATATGCCAATTGAAAAGTTCTAAAAAACGATTGATGGATTCACAAAGCAATGTACATACATACATACATGAAATTTAAAACTAAATATATTAAAAATAATTTTTTGTTTGTCAAACGAAAATTTAAAAATAAATTAATATTTTAGCAATAAAAAAACACCATCGTTATACAAAAGGAAAAAAAAAACACTTGTATAGTTAAAAAAAAAAAAAAAAAAAATAAATTTTCAAATTAATGAAATTTCTTATACGATATAACGATGTAGCCTAGAAAAACATGAAATGAAATATTGCATGGTATTGTTTTTTAAAAAATCTGGTTGAGGTCTTGATAATTAAGTTTTGTCGCATTATTGAAGCAAAAATAATCAATCATTGATTTCTCGTTTGGCTAAAACTTCAGATAATAAATTTATTTGCTGAACAAATTTAATAAATTAAAGTTAATAAATTAAAGAGTTACATTTCAACTTCCTACTAACAAAAAGAATGTGTTCCGAAAGTCCGGAAAAAACTTATACAACAATAATGAAGAAATAAAATAAAAGTATACAAATAAAAAAATAATTCCAAAAACCAAAAATTACCCGTGACAAGGTCAATTGTCCAGACGTTCCAGAAATTATAATGTTAAGAGTCTAAAATGAGTGCTTAAAAATTTACATATTTTATTAGAGAAATTAACGTTTTTGAACGTCCTTTAAAAAACATACACGTTTATGTAATATTCGATAAATTTTAAATTTAATATATACAATATTCAATTCTGGACAGTTAGAAATGATGCGAACAACACTAGGTCCAATAGCAACAGTAAACTGACTAACACAATTTTCAAAAACTTTTTAATTTAAAAAAAACTCATAATCAAAGCCTAGCCTCCGCAAATATAAAAAGATCCAAAAAATTAGCTATAAAATTTGGTTAACTAAGCCTTCATTTAATTATATTACTGGTTAATGAAATCTTTTAATTAGATCCAAGGCATCAGATTTTTTTAATCTGCAGTTTCATAGCTCTTGCAGGATGCTTTGTATCCAGGTTAATTGTATAATCTGCTAATATATTTTAGTACTTCAGTTTTAAATCTCAGTTTCTAACCGTTATAATGTCTACATCTCTGGTACAAGAAGGAGGTGGGCGCATACTTAGAAGCTCCTATTATTGCCATGAGCATTGTTTTTAGAATTTTTGTATTATTTCTATATTTGAATCGGCGGTTAAGCCACAGAAATAACATCCATATGTCAAAACTGGTGTAATTATAATACAATAATATTTTATTTTTTAGTGAAAGGTCATAGATTTATGCCCAATTATCAAATAAATGTCTTTCAGTTTCAGCTATTTTTTCCAGTTTAATTTCTTATCCAAATGCATTTATCAAGTAATTAAAAGATAGCATCACCTGCGGAATACTTATATTGTTTACTTTCATAAGTAAACTTGGACACGTTTTCTAATTAATATAATAAATGTGATATGCACCATTTTCGTTTCAGTTATTTTGATTTACCACTTTTCAAACTAATTTCATTCAGATTTAATTTTGAATTTTGTGGAGATTATTTTGGGATTGATATAATGAGATCCCAACACAGCTGTGCAGTCGGCAAGGCTGGCACCCAATTTTTAACTTGATGTTGAAGTTCATCTCCCTAACTTAAGGTACGTCCGAATTTATTGAATATAAGTTGGAAATAATATTTTGACATTTTATCTCAAATTTTTGATTATAAGTATAGGTATAAACATTAAGATTAAGAATACTATTATTAAAAGTATCGAATAGTATTATTAATCAATGGTATAACTCTAATAGTTTAGTAATGAATATGGAACGATTCAATCAATTTTGTAGATTAGTCTGTTAAGACATACCTTACCGAAAGCCTGCAACATATTCAGAAACACTGACGAGCAGTATTTCATTTTTTCGACGGTACTAAGCTTGAAATTATTATGTGTATTTGTTTGATGGTTGAGTGCTTATTTTTAAAACTAAGCTGATATAGAGGTATAGATTTATGATGTATTAATATTTTATATTATATCTAGAACCGTATAGCTTTCCAAATATATATCAAAATATCGTGAAATAAAAAGATATACAAACAATGATGCAACAAATCATGAAATATATATAGGACATGTATATAATCTAATACACTAATAATTAATCATCATAATATAAAAAATGTGCCACAAATTTTTTAAAATACCAATTAATTGATTTTCTGACGAACTTAATTGATTATAATTTCCACAATCTTTAACTATATTTTTGTATAATTCTCTATCATCACACCTTTGACACGAATCCGACCCAAACAATGTTTTGGGTTTTATATATCACATTTATATAATCACAAAAATAATTTTATCCTTGATTTTATAAAAAACCCAATGAAAAATTTAAAAACATTTTTTTAATCTTTAATAAAAAAAACAAAAAATACAAATAAATACCTTGTCCAGCACACTTCTTATTGGAATTGAAAAACATTGTAACCACTGAATGAGAGTAATCAACTGAAGCTGTTACATTATTATGACTACAAAGATCAATAGTTTCATCAACACCATCTTTACCATTCTTTACCTTTCAATAATAAAAAAAAAAAAAAAAAATATTCATTACAAAAACAAAACAACAACGAAATTAAATTAATTAAATTAATTTATTCTGATTCACATTTTTTTGGTTTATATCCCAGATTATAAAAGCTTATAAAATTCAATTAAATAAAAACTAATTAACTTAATTTTAAATAAATATTATTTAAAAATTTATTTTCCCCTCTCTCAACAAATATATATATATATAGGAAATTAAAATATTCAACTTTAATCGTATAAATAAATAAAAAAAAATTACTAATTTCCGGTATGCAAATATTTAATTGAAAATTTCAAAAAAAAAAAAAACTAAAACAAAAAAAAATTACTATATTTACTACAAACCTCCTTTTGTTAACTGTTAATTATAAACACATATATTTACCGTTATTTTTCCATTTCCACCCGTAAATTTGGCATCCTTTAAATTAAATTTAACATTAGTGACATCATTATTTATTTCACAAGTGTCAACACCAAATTTAACTGAATGTCCTGGACAAATCACATTGGTTGGCCAATCGAATTTATAATAACATTTTTCGATTATTGATTGAAGTATTGGTAAACCCTATATTAAATAATAATATGTATATGTATATTTACGTACATATTTGTATATATATATATATATATATATTTAAAAAAATATTTAAATTGAATTAAATTTATGTCCAATTTATTGAAAATTTGCACCATTGTATGAATGTAAATCAATTATTGTTATTTTCATCTTTGATTTAGAAATTCATTTCCAGATAACTCAATAATTTTTTTATTTTTTTTTTTTTTTTAAATACAATGGCGATAATATTGGTAGATTGACAACATTGATTATTACTATAAGTGAGGAGATTTAATAAATAAAATTTAGAAATTTAATTGAAATATATTGTTCGCATTTGAATGGAATTTGAATGTGTGTCATAATTTTTTTTATTTTCATTCACTTTGGAAGTATATGACTTCGGTATAGCTTAGATATTGTGGTTCTGAGACTATTGTGTGTTCTGGGACTCTATTTATTATAATCAAGATTTGTTATTCTACTTTGTATATTTTGCGACATCTATATCGTATAGATGATACGAACTTTAACCTCCAGGGGATTAATCCTGTGCTTCCTACATTTTTATTTATATTTTTCTGTCATGTTACCGATTAGGCTATGGAGACATTTGAATATTATTACTTCGTTAAAAACAAAACGAAAAACAAAATTACAATTGAGAATAGGAATATTGAGAACAGGAGCATCAAGTGAAGTTGAAGTAAATGAAAAAACAATATCGTGTAAATGATGGTTTACGTGCGACAAGAGCTACTATCGCCGAAGGTATTTGGAGATGATACTGTTCTTTTAAGATGCATTCCATTACTTGAAAAATTGAAAGGAAGCAATGAAGATCAAAATATTGGTATTGAAATTGTGCGTAAAGCATTAAGAATAGCATGTTTAACTATTGCCAAAAATGCTGGAGTTGATGAAGCTATATATGGTTGTCGCTAAAGTAAACAATTTGGAAGGTGACATTGGTTATGATGCCATGAGCTCTAAATATGTAAATTTAATTGAAAAAGATCCAACAAAAAGAGTAAAAACTGCCTTAGTTGATCAATGTATCATTATTAACAACAACAGAAGCCATAGTAACAGAAATTCCTAAAAAAATGCTGGTGGTATGGGTGGCATGGGAGGAATGGAAGGTATGTGTGGTATGATGTAAGCTCCTTGGATCGTTAAAAGTTCATGTTAAATTTTGCTTTGTCTCTTCGTAGCATTTAGCTTTGTAGTATTTCTGTTTTTATTATTATTTTTATTATTTTGGTAGGAAATTTATTAATTTGTATATTATTCATAATTATTCATTAGTCAGTAATTTTTTCTAAAATTTTATTTTGTGAAATGAATTTTCACATTTTTATATAAAACATAGATCCAAATAGATAAATTTACAAAGGCTTGGATTTCTGCTTAAATTTTGTATTAGTGTGACAAAAACGTTCCATTTTCAAAACATAATACAGGAGAAAAATAAATGCTAAAACTTGTTTCGCATTAACCTGACATTAAATAATATTCAATTTTGAAATTGGAGTACATATACATCCTTTCAATTCAAAAATTAGGGGTTGGGTGTGAAAACCAACTTATACGTATAGGCTTTTCTCCAAAATTTTATTTATCCAGTGAATTGGAAAAAGTAGATAATTTTTTATTAAATGTACTTCATAATTATTTTTTGTCCCTATTGGCTCAACGCAATACGCAATACCCATTTTTGTCAAATGGAAAATTCAAGGCATGTTTCAGATATTTTCCCCAAAATTTATTTTTTCTATTTCTTCAAATTTTTAAATCATGTCTAAAACAAATTGGAACGATATAATTTAACCACATGTTTTTGGAACGAATAATTTAAACCCATTTTAAAGAATTCGATAAAATTAATTTATTTAACTGTTCCATGTTTAAATTGCTATAATTCAATTTTCAAAATCGATTAACAAAAAGTAGTTATTAAGGGCAGCAAAGTTAGTTTAAAAAATTTAAAAATCAAATTATTTCGATAGATTTCTCTGTTCAAAAAATAAAGACTTACATTTTAACTGATCGTTTAGTTTGGTAATATCCATAATTTTGAAAAAATTTATTTATTCATCCTGTTTATAAAAACGGTGCTAAAAATGTAGTCTCAAATTACCGGGCAATAGCATAACTTTTATGTATACCTAAACTTTTCGAATTAATAGTTTTCGATCCAATTTATGATATTTGTTTTAAATCCATATATCAATTAACCATTATGGATTTGTAAAGAAAAAATCTACTGTTACGAATTTGGTTGAGTTTTCTTAATACATCCTGAACACTATTCAGACTGGATTTCAGACTTATGTTTTGCATACCTTATATTATTCGTAGGGCAATTGTATTAGTATCCAAAACATCAGGGTGGATGGTAATAATAGAAACAAGTGACGAATTTTGTTCAATTTCAGTAAAATTAATCCAGTCTGACGAGAATATAAGATCAAACTGTTTGCCTTGAAAGTTTTTTTTCTTCGAAACTTGTTGAAGACCGTTAACATTAAATCCATCATTATAAAACATTATTTATATTATTTATCCTATTATCTTAATAATATAAATCCTATTATCTATATTATTACTATAGATAACAGGATTTATATTATTATGATTTAGTGTTTTAATGTGTTAAGATGCAGCTGTAACGAGTCATAATCCCCAATTCAATAAATTTTTATGAGTCTAAAACACTTACTATTTCTTAAGGTGTGGTGACCCAATACTGATGAGACATATTACCAAAATACATTTAAGGGGTTATGCCCCACTAGACTAAGGGCGCCCATACTGCTTATGATAAAACAAAATAAAACTAAAAAATCATTCATAGTAGCTTTATATAAATAGTAACTTTTTATAAGTTATACAGATCGAATTAAGTTTACAATTGATGTAAAGTGAGTACTTATATTTTGTTCTTGTATAATCTTTTCTATTTTCAATGATTCAGTAATCGAAGTACATATATTTTATCGCACAAATACATTGTAAAATTACAATATTTACATTTTTTTAATATTTCTAAGCTGATTTATATGATTTCATCTCACCATTTCTGGTAATGTTCAAAGAGTAAATATTTTCAATTGGCCACCGGAAAACAATTTATTTGTTTCATAAACATTGTATTTTTATCAAAAATTAATTTTTAATTAATTCTAAAATTTATTTCTATTTCAATTTTTCGAAATTTTTCGAATTTTGAAAATCGTTCAAAATTTTTTTTAAATATTTAACGTCTCTGAAAACTTATTGTAAATTACAAATTTAATATATTAATATACCTTTCCTGCTTTGTGATCACAGTAAAATTGAATTGATGATGATAAATTTTCATTTTTTCCATCTTGACAAGGGCTACCATTAAAATATTTCAATTCAGCTTTAGAATCACCAGTTTTCGTCAACGAAACTGTAGGATGCCCAAGACTCTGAAAATAATAATAATTTTTTTTATTTAAATTAATTTAAAATAATTTAGTAGAATGCCAGACTGAATTTGTATAACTTCAACAATTATTTGATAAAAGTTAAAAAATTAATGCGAATATAAATATTTTTTTAAGAACGATTCAGTTGTATTGTAATAAATATTATACAGTTTGAAAACAAATGGTTCATATCTATCTATCATTATGATAAAAATTATTAAATGTCTGATTGAGTATTGCATGAGTGCAAGCCTAATAGTGTTAATGGACATTTTTATTTTGTATATGGAACATTTTATGGGTTAGTGAGTCCACAAACCGAAATCCACAAAAAAATCCATAACATTGTGGAAAATTAATTAACGATCGTTTTTTGTGGCAAAAGCCATTATGGATTTTATTTTTTCTGGATTTAGGGACTAACCTACATTTTATATTATTGTTTTTAGTGGCCTTTTTGAATTATTATTTAATTTTTGTATAGATTATTAGCAATTATTTACTTAATTAAATTCAAAATTATATTAGATAAATTCGATTAAGATCAAAATCGTTAAATCAATCAGCTCATATTATGTAAGTTTAAAAATGAAAGTGATGTATAGATTATAGTAGCGTCCAGAATCTCATTTCAGTCAGCAAATGTCATTTAAAATTATGATGTAATGGGTTAAATGATGAAATGTCAATTAAAATGATGAAATATTAAATATTTTTGATGTTAACTGACATTCATGATAATAAATGGCATTTACAATAATAGTATATGTATGAATTTCATCATTTATCATTCTTCAAGTTGAATTTCATTATTTGTCATTTTACAAACTAATATTTTTTTTGTTTACAGTTCGAACTTTCAAATTTGTATTACATTCTCTTCAAAATGACACTTTTCCTTTATAGTTAGTGTTAGTTTAACTGACAGTGGTGCAAATGATAAGAAAAATCGGGTTAGTCCCTAAATCCACAAAAAACTAATTCCATAATGGCTTTTGGCACAAAAAAAATGCACAAAAAACGATCCTTATTATTATTTTCACGCATTTCATTTATTATGTACGAGTACGGCACTTCGAGGGAAATTTGAGGCAGGAGAGATTTTACATTTGGATTCAAAATCAAAGTTCTACGCCTTTTACACAATATTTATATAAAATATTTTTATGCAAACCCGCTCTTAGATACAGTGAGGATATCTCCTTTTTCCAGGATTAATTTACAACAAAATGGATGTTTTTTGTGAATTTCAGTTTGTGGATTTCGTCAACACCTCAAAAAATCAAATGATACATGAAATGATAGTCTGCTTACTAATTATATCGCAAAACATTTTAATTTTGAAATAATACGAAATAGAACGATATTTAGCTGTGAGTACATTTGTAACGGAAAAATTGCACACTCTGTAATTTACCGATTTAATTCTTGAAACTGGATAAATAATACATTTTTTATTTCATACCAATTATCTTTTGTTATTTCTTGCTTCCCCCTAATCAACATATAAATAATGTATAGATATACAAAATATAAAAATTATTATATTCAACTTTAAAATCAAATTTCATAATTTAATATTATGATATCGAAAATAAAATGTCACAAACAACTCACTAAAATATTCAACATAAATACAAAATAAAAGCTAATCCAACACCCCAAAGAAACAATTGGGCAATAAAATACAAAATCGGATGTAAAAATGACATTAGTAAGAACGAAAAATGAAATTAACATTTGTATTTATAGCTAAATTTAAGAAACCCAAAAAAAAAAAACAAAAAGAAAAAATCGACCTTCGCATCCTTTTTTGTAAAGTAACTATCCTTATTTTAGTTAAAAAAAAAGACAAAAAAAAACACAAAGTAAAGCAAGAAAAATAAAACGAATCCCTACTAGGCATTCTCTAAAATAAAATAAAATAAAAAAAAAAATCATTTTTTATCTTCATTTTTTATTCATTTACAAATAAATAAAAACAAACACACAAACGAATTCTTTTACACTCTATATTCAAATCATATCAGCCACGCAGGAATTGTCTAAAAAAAAAAATGCTTTTTTTTTTTAATATATACTTCAGCACAACACACTCATATGAGAAGGATAATAATATACAAAATTTTTAGTAGATATTCAAAACACTTTATACATATTATAGTTGGTACAGTGAGTGTCAAAACTAATTACATAATTTGTAAAAGAAAACTTGTACTTTTGTTATCTTTATTTTTATTTGACATCGTAAATGTCTCAACATAAAGTTGAATACAACGTCCACCACATGATCTTAAATGTCTACAAAAGCTGACAAAAGCTTGAGGCATTGACTGATGATCACAATTGTTGTTGACGATGTCTTCGCGACCAGTTTCACAGGTATTTGAGTTTACAAAAACTTTTTAAAACCTAATGTTGTGCAGTGTTAATAAAAGCTTTCTGTTCATTTTACTTGATAACAAATGAATTAAAACACAATGTTTCAGAAAGCTCTCTTTACACAATGTTGCCAATTTATTTTACTCATAACAATGACAACTTCATTTCTTTGTAATACATCAGGTTGAAGTTTTTTTAAGACATTTACGATGTAACCCCACCTTGGGTTCAGTTGCAATTGTAGATTAATTGCACTATATAACCTCACCAAATCAATTGTGCCTTCTCTATCTATACCTATAATGTATCTGGAAAACGTTTCAGTTTAATTTATTTCTGTCTACTTTATAGTAAATAAATTGAGTTGTTAAAAAAAAACTATCTTTTTTCATTAAATTGATAAGTGATCATATTCTAGTTAATCTGTGCTATTTTAAAGTGAACTTTTTTGAATGTGACCCACTATATTTGGAATTGATAAAATAAAAAATAGCAAAAAACCGTTATTTACTGTTTTAATGTCAGTAAAACAGTGCCCCAGCGTGAGAGTTACTAGGAAAATAATAACTACACATATAAATTGTCACACACATAAATTACCATCTGTGATGTCATATGACATTACTATAATGTCATAATGATAGTCAGATCAGTAAGATCAAAACAGAAATAAATATTGACAAACTTCAAAGTTTGAGATTGAATAGAACTACTATGTATCGCATTCAAAAATAGTGCTGTCATTGTAAATTTTTAAATTTAAGTTTTTGACATTTCATTTCATTGTCAAATTTTGTTTTACTTTTAAACAAATTTTTTTGAGTAAAAAGTACAGTTTAATATTAATATTAGATCTAAAAATAAAATTAAAAGAAGAAAATAGGGTGAATGCACTTCAAAGAAGAATACTGAGGGATAGATCCAATGTGCTAGAAATGTCAAATAAAAGGTACGTTAATTATTTCTATTTTTGAAGGTTATTTAGATTTCATGATTTTTTATTTAGATTCATAAAAAGTTTCTGGCTATCAAAAGAAGCCTAAATAGAGGAAATTAAACACGACCTAAAAACACCTTTAGAAGTTTTTATAAAAACTTGTTTTCCAGCGTTAGAGTAAAATTCTGGTATAATAGTGAAAATAATCGAATATTTTCCTTTTAATTTTACTGATGTGCTTACTGCTTATCATACAGACACACGTACTTCGTCTACTACTTGCACACTTCTTCGAGTACAAGACACTGAAGAAGTCTGCAAGTAGTACACGAAATACGCGTATCTGTATGATAAGCATATCAGTAAAATTAAAAGGAAAATATTCGATTATTTTCACTATTATACCTTTAAAAAGTACTTCTATACCCCCTATGATTGGCGAAAGTAGCAATACACAATAAGGGCCTAGGTTACATATATATAACAACTGCACCATATCAGTTCGCATTTATTTTTTTACAATAATGTAACAAAAATTTTGATACTCAGTGTACATCATATCCACATTTGGTATATGAGTATTCCCTTTCTTTATACCCAATTCGCATTGGCATATACATACTTGTAAATAAACAAAGAAGAAAAATAAACAGAAACATAATAAAAAGAAAAGGTTCTAATCAGATATTCCAGTATTCTTTGGATATGTAAAGAGAATAAAAATAAAAACATATCAAAAACAGAAAGGATTTTGCTTAATCTTTATCCTTTTTCAAAATATCCTTTGTACTTCTAAAATATCCTCTGTAATTTTTATTTCTTCTCCACTCAATTCCTTTTTCTTTATTTTACTCTCCAAACGCACCCCATCTCACCCGCTTTTTTCCTGTCTTTCGTTGATTTTCTTAAATGTTCTTGTTTTTCACATAAATTCTTCCGTTATTATTTTTTTTATGATTTTCTTTTTTTTTTTTTAAGAATATGGGTACCACACATAGCAATACAAAAAGGACATTCTGATTGTAACCAAATAAAATAATGTCCTTTATACGTACATATACCATGTGTGTTGTATACCATATATGAATTTTGTGATTACATTACAAATTATTTCTGTTCTTCTTCTGTTATTTTTCACAAAAACGAAAATGGGAATAAAACTTAAATCTATTAATACATTATTTGCGTAAATGGAACTAGGGGTAAAGACAGGGAACCTGATTTTGAGTATATACTAGAAAATAACAATATATAGATATGTATATATGTACATATATATATTCTTAATTTTATTTTTATTTACTTTTGCTATCTGAATGAAGGTGGGTCCATACACAACAGCTAACTCATGTTACGGAAATAAATTACAATAAAACAAACAAAAATAATAATAAAAAATTATTCCTCAGGATTTGGCAGGCGATTAAAGAATCAGCACTTCTAAGAATTTATGATTTTTACAGCTTCATTTGTCAGAAACTTTAATAGAATTAAAAACTTTACTAGAAAACAGTATTAATAAAAAAAAAAAAAACAACAACAATAAATAATGTATAATATATTTAGAATGTTATCGATATAACTAATTTGAAAAGTAATTTAAGATAAGCTCTTAAATATTTTTCTTCTCAAAACAACCATGCTGGTAACAATACATAAATTACCATTTAAATATTTTGATATACGAAATTTGTATTAAAAATATTTTATTTCTGTGAATTTGTATATAGAATAGAAATTAAGTATATGTATTTTGGCAATAAATAAAAAACATTAAATTCAATTAGAAAAATTTATTTACCGCGTTCAAGAGAATTTTTATCTGGAAAAAGATAAGTTTTACAAGCAATTTAAAAAATACGATCATTGTAATACAAAACAAAATGATAAGGGTGTTCACGATTAAGTGTAGAAGTGTAGTAGGTGTAAATCTACAATGATTTGTACAACGATTTTGTGAACGCACTCTTGTACTTTTGAGGTTCGATGTAGAATTGTGAAAGCGGTTGAATATTTCTTCATATAAAAATTTTAATACACTTCTGCAAGACTACACTATACTTTCAATCTACACCTAATCATGAATACCCTTAATATAAATTTTCCTTAAATACAATAAATCTGAAAAGATATTGTCTATATAGAATTTTCCATCGTGAATATCAATTTAATGCAAGATTTTTAAAATAAAGTATACTACGAAATTATGTCGGTAGATACCTCACTACACATATAGGCTCACAGTAATAGTACAATTATACAATCTGCATAATATTGATTTTAAACCTTTATTTAAAATACCCTCTGAGCAGATATCCTAAGTTTCTTGTATAAATCATTTAGAGTAGATTTGCTTTGATTGACGATTACTGTTCCTTGAAGCAAGTCCTGAACGCATACACAATAATTTGCATTTTCTTTGTGGCTGTTTTTTTCTTATTTGCAGCAATTTAGGTATAGAAATATTTTCGTATTTTATAAAATCTCATAATTTTATGAATAGGTTATGAAAAAAAAACTTCAAATAAATATTCATACCACTGGGCCGAATTCAAACTCTGGATCTTCTGAATAGTAAACAGATGATATAATCACTAAACCATGTAGGTCGGTTTACTAATAATAGTTTAGCATTAATTAAAACTATGTTAACAGATTTGTTAACATAGTTTTTAACAGAATTATATTGAATATTATCGACATTTTGTTTTTTAAATCTATGAATAGAATGATAAATTGAATCGAATTTCCATAAAGCTTAAGCCATCAATATATTAAGCCATCAACACAATATATTTTCAATATGACTTAGATCAAAACTCTTTGCTGTCAAATTCATTAATTCGATTGGTATAGGTATTATACTATGTATTTATAGTTATTACTATTAACATTAAGAAAACCTGATAATACTGAATTGAAGTAATATAGTATAGACATGTATGTAGTATTAAAATAAATAAATAAATTTTAATTTTTAGACGATATTAAGTTGTTGACCTATAAAGAGTATTAAATAAAATACCGGAATTATTAAATACAACACATGGTTTTAATTAATATTAAAAAAAAACATTTTTAAATACTTAAATATAAAAGCAGAACTCGCTTGTAACCCATCAACTGTTATTTTTTTTGGTTTTTTTTTTGCAGATCAATGCTTTAATAAAACTTCATTGAAAAGTATCATATATAGTTAAAAGATTAGAGAGAATATATAAATCATCTCCGTCCTATATCCCACGGATAGGGTTACAGGACAATGATGATGATATAAATCGTCTTACAAAGTTAAAATTCTATTCAAATTGGAGAGCAAAAATAAATGTTTACTCTTTTTTGGTATCATAATATGGTCACAGACAGCGATAATAAATATTGAAGTCATAACCAGTACAAAAGCCAAGTTAGAATGTATATCAAATAAATGCAAAAAATAATAAAAAAAACATTATAAATGTATCCAATTATAACAGATTTACTGTTTATTATGCAAATGAAAAATATTTTAATTAAAAAATTCCAAAATTTCATCCTGCCATCTTTAAGGAAAATTAATTGAAAGTTCAAGAATAAAACCAACCAATTTTCTTTTTCAAATGTTAAATTTTTTTGTTTTAGATTTAATTTCCAAATTAAGTGTTTGCCTTGAAATAAAAAGTTGTATTTATAATTCTTCTTCTCATGATATGCCAGTCTTCCTATTTGAATTTTGCAGTATTTAATAATTACTTGTTTGGCATATACATACACACACATTACACTACACTCTATATGAACGATAACGCTCTGTTTGAGAATACTGCATATGAATATGTACATTGAGCCAAGTTGTCAAATTACCCAAACAAGACGTTTTCCTTCCTCTTCTACTTTTTTCACCAACTATTTTTAATTACCTAATTAATTTTTAATAAATTCTATATTTTTTGTTTTTAATTAACTCGGTAAGATCTTATCAAATCTTCTTAAAATTAACAAAATAAATTAAAAATATAATAATGTGGCACTTGGCTTCTTTCAATTTTCAAATATTAAACGTAAGAAAAGCTTGTCAAAATCATCGCACACCCACTATAAGTAGAAGCATTTTGTTTAGAAGATTCTTTGTCCCGCAAGGATCAATAGAAATTAATATTAATTTATTTATTTATTTATTATATACTTTTATATATTAACTTACCACTGTCTGTTTATTTATTTATATATTTGGTAGGTAGGTAGGTACCTAGGTAGGTAGTTTCGTGGACTTAATGTCCTGGACTTGAATATTAAAACCAAATGCAAAAAGAAAAAAAATAATTTTGTTTAAAACATTTAAAGATAGCTATAGCTCTGAAATTTTGAACAGTTATTCATGATCAAAAAAAAAACCCGGACACGGTACTTTACAAAGCTATCAAATATTTGGGTAGCTGTCATACAAGTCGTAGAACCTTTCAGGAATATTTCAAAAACCAATTGTGTTACAAACATTTATAATTTACGTGTATATATATATATATATATATATATATATATATATATATATATGTTTATATATATTTATATATATTTACATTTACATATTCTTTCGCAAATAAAGTGATACGACTGTTACCGATTTCAAAAATTTGGACTGGTTCGGTTATAAAAATTGTGTAGGAATTAAAAAAAAATAGTTTTGAATTTTGTTATGTAAGTTGTATATTTAAAATAAAGAATAAAGAGAAGTATATAATGATTTAAATGTATAAGGATCAGCAAAGTTTAGAAAATTCGTTTAACAAAACCTTGCATAGAGAAAGCTTTTCCTGTTATGAAATCTATATGAGGATTAAATGTTAATTTGCTGTTAAGAATTACTCCCAAATCTTTACCCTTACTAGCATATTCTATAACAGAATCATGCAATTTATAATTATATTGAATGAAATTTTTGTTTCTATAAAAGAACATACACTTACAGTTTTTGATGTTTAAATCAAAACCTATTTCATTGCACCAGGAATGAAATGTATCTAAATCTTGTTGTAAGGCTAGACTAATCATCATTTGATCTAATGATAGAAAATAATTTGGTGTCATCAACATATGATAGATTTGACTTTTTAATTTTACAATTAGCATAATTCATGTAAAGCAAAAATAACACTGGACTCCAATATGAGGAGGCAATATCATATACCAAATTATTTATTTTACTGTATTTGAGAATGACTACGGAACTATGTATTTGCCTTAATTATTATTATATATACAAAATTATTTTACAAAATATGAAACTTAGCACAGGAATTCCTAACCCTTTCAAACTAGAAAAACAATAGAAGTAAAACTTATTTAATGTACCTGATTACCTGATTAATCATAATTATGTTCAATATACAATGATTTATTCTTGAACAAGCAATTACACTAATTTTTTATAAATACTTAAACAGATTTTTCAATTATTGCCTATACTTAATTTTCAGATTAAGTTGTTTTAATTTCCTTTTTAATATATTTATACACAGCTTTAAGATCTCAAAATATATTAATATTAATATCAAATAAAAATTATCCTACATTCACCGAAAATAAAAATTAAAAAATCAAAAAATAATAAAAAATAAATTGAATCAATCACCCCCCTTTATTGAGTTTGACTTTTTTTTAGAAAAAATAAATAATTTGATTTATTAAATTAAAATTCAATTTATTTTATTATTATTGCATTTGTATTTTTTTCTCTTCTTTTGTTATCGTTCTTGTTGTAATAAAATTAAATTTAATCAAGTTAACATTTAAGTCAATAAGCAATACAAGCAAATCATTTCCATCAAATCAGTTTTTATACAAAAAAAAAAACAAAAATAACAAATCTACTCTCAAAATTATACCGATTTATTGGTATGAAACTCAAATATCCTAAAAAAATACATCCTGCAAAAACATAACAAAAAAAAATAATATAAAAACAACAAAAAAAAATATTTTCTTTCTTTACAAAACCAAATTGAATATTAAATGATAAGAACCTAGGACTATAAATTTTAAAAATAAATTATAAAAAAAAAACAAAAATTCTATGCCTTCCACATTTCTAAAAAAAATTATTCTTTGTGTATCCTTGTAGTAAAATTGCCAAAAAAAAAAAAATAAAATAAAATGTGAATAAAAGAAAATTAAATATAACAATAAATTCATTTTCATAATTATATTCGGAAAAAATAACATTTACGATATCCTACTGTATAATTTACGAGAAAAAAAGGGATCTACGGTAAACAATAATAGAATAACTTTAAAATATTTTAAATGTGTAGTAATTTAACTACAAAATAAAATTTAGCAGAATAATGAAAATAAATGAATTTGTAACAAATTTAAAAAGATTTGAACAAACTGATAGATTTATTGTTATTATCGAAAATAATAAAAGTTAAGGTGTACAAATATGAAGGTACCTTTAAACTTTTAAATAAATATTCTTGATTCTTTAAACTTGCAAAAATGGTAGATCTTTAAAATTTTGGTTTTTATTTTATTTTTTATTTTATTTTTTCACAGTCTTAAAGCGGAGAGATAAAAATATATTTTTTATCAAACAACCGTTTCACGTTTAGAAATACATAAATACATACATATATGTATAACGTCATGTATAGTATGTTTACAAGAGTTTATAATAATAGGAGGATTCATGAATATACCGTAAAATGGGTATTTACAGTTGGCCTAAATTCACATTGCAAAAATCATATTGCAAGAAATCACTTGACAAAAAAATTCCTTTCGCAAAAACGTATTTGTCAAAAAGGGTATAGTTATCAAATTTTTACTTTGCAAAACATCTATATGGGAAATTTTAAAATAACCGGTGTTTATTTTAGAATGACAAAACTTTAAATTGAAATAAAACAAAATTAAGATTGAAGCCAATTTTTTTTATTTGATTTCAATAAACTTTTAACGCAACAACGTTTACAAATTGCTAAATTATATTTTCTAAAACAGTGTTCTATTCGCCAAATTCATAGATTATTGGCATATTGAAATTTATGTTTTACACAATAATCGTCCATGAAACTAGATTATTCATCGAACATTATTTTCTTTACTTTTTATTTTCTGACTGGATTACACAATAAAAACAAGATAAATAACTGTACGTACAGAAGAAAATATCGGTGCTGTAAGAGCTAGTGCTGATCCAAATTTGTCTATTCGTCAACGTTCACAACAAGTTGTACTGTACATGCAACCACCACATGGGAAATATCTTACGTAAAGGTCTACACCCATATAAGATTCATTTGTTTCAAGAACTAAAGCCATTTGATCATAATAAGCGTCGTTTGTTTGCTAATTGGCTTAAAGTTGATCTACTTTTTTATCGAAAAATTTAGTTTAGTAATGAAAATCATTTTCGGTTGAACATGCTACGTAAACAAACAAAATTGTCGTATATGGAACGATAAATCGTATAATTGTCGTATATGAAACAATCCTCACTAAATTCAGCAGATTTCATTGCATCGTGTAAAATACACCATGGTATGCTTTACACGTTGTAGACATCATCAGTTACATATAAAACGATGCTGGAGCTAAGTTACAGTGAAAGATGCTCGTTAAAGATCAATGATTTGTTTTTTTCAAAATTTGAATGGTACAGACCCGGAAGTATTTTCCTTCCAACACGCTGGTGCTACACCTCAAACTTCCACCGCAACAATTGATTTATTGAAAGGTAGATTTGGTGATAAATAACATTATTTCGAGAAATGGTCCAATTAATTAATAGCATCCAAGATCATGCTACATAACGTCACGCCACTGGATTATTTTATTTGAAGTTATGACAAGTCATTGGTTTATGCTGATAAACTAGAAACAATAGACGCTTTGGAAGCCAATATTACCCGATAAGGCCTGAATTACTAGAAAAAGTAGTCTAAATTTAATCTATTCAAATGCAGTTGCTTAGAGTTACTTATGGTAAACTAATGCAGAATTTGTATTTAAAACCTAAATATCTTTAAATTATCTTTCAACTCAAAAAAACATTTGGGCTTTAATTTTAATTTAAATATGTATTATTTCAATTTAAAGTTCAATCGGGTTACATATATAAATATTCTGTAAAAGGCGTAGATACTACCATATACATAAATATGCAGTAAAAAACTCTCTCAAGAGTATTAACACATTAATTTACGAAGCTTTTGCTAAAGACATATTTTTTTTTATTTTTTGTAAAACAGATATTCGCAAATTGCAAATTTGTTAACTGAGAAATTTGCTAATCGATTTTTTGCATTGTTAGTTCTTTGATAATTGGTTTTATGCGAAATAGAATAGATCTGAGTTTTGCTAAATGTTGATACCTCCCCATACAATTTGTTCGTATATACAATTGTCATACTAGTTATGTTGTTATTCATACCTAATTCGCTCATATTTGCGAACTTTAATATCTTCCATGACCACAACTATGAATACGACAATGCCTACGATTCTACTAAACTTTGAAACGATTAACTAACTTTTCAAAATCAATACAAACCAAATGACTTTTTAATAGAATATTTAATATTTAAGCTTAGATTTTCTTTCTACGTACAAATTTGTTTGACTCGATGTGATTCGATATAAGTGCGATGATAAAATATAATTTCATTTTGATAGTTTGGAAAGTTAACTAATTAAGAAAGAAAAAATTAACATTTGTGTTAATCGAACTATGAAACTACAAATCCATACTAATAGCACGAATGTTATACAAGAATCCTGTGTTAATGTTACACATTAGCTTTATACCACTTACAATTTTTTTTTACTTCCAAGTGTGCATATAATAAACGAAAATTATTCATTGTTACATCCTTGGACCTAGATTTATTTTCTTAAAGGATATCTCCTTTAGCTTTAATGTATACGAACATGGAAACTAAACGTAAAAAAAATTTAATCGAGAAGACACATTTATTGATGACAAAAAGAAAAAATTCAACGATACAAAAAAACGCAGAGATTGATTCAGAAATTTTACTATCAAACATTAATGTACATTGGGAATGTTACAAATATTCGTATTCGTATTAGCGAATATTCGCTAAATTTCAATATTCGTATTCGTATTCGTCAAAAAGCACACGAATACATACTCGAATAATTTTTTTCGGAAAAATTTAAAACAGCGAAAAAATCTGAAAACGAAAAAATAATTTTAAAAAAAATTATTCTACTCACAAGAAAATTGTTTTTACAAGAACATTTTTAAAAGTAAATTGACTGAAATATTTTGCTTAGTAATTTGACACATTCATTTAATAAGCTCCATTCATTGTACGTATTCTGATTAATTGATTGATTTAGTAATTCTTAATAATTATTAAAATATAAAGAGCGTTGTATTTCACCTGGTTGTATATTCTTGAATGACTTTAAGTACTGGTTGCTCTAATCGTTCTTGGATTCTTTTTACTTCGTCTATTACCATTATTCAATGATAGAAATTACTTGCGATATCTTCACATTTTTTCAATAAAGTGATAATAGATTCATTTGCTTTCAAACCAGCTCTAATAACAAATTGTAAAGAATGGGCAGTTCAATCAATATCCTTTCAATTTGCCACATATACATGGCCCGCTTCATATTTGAATCTCTCAGAAAGTAATGCACTTTACTCTTTGGAATATTCCAAAAATTTATCATTTCGTTAAATTTATTTGAAATATAATACCCAGTATGACATTCTTCAACAAATTCAGTCCGAAGTATTGAACATATAAAATCTGTATTCATACCGTACTCATTAGACTCAACAGACACACACCTGTACCGTACAGAAATATAAATTTTGTTCAAACATTGTATATAAAAAATTATTGTTATCACATGAAAAAGGTATTACTATTCGTATTCGTATTCGCAAATATTCGAACTCATTATTCGTATTCGGATTCGTATTCGCGAATACCAATTTTCCTATATTCGGCACATCCCTAATGTACATATATCCTGTGGAAGAACTTTATTGAATGAGATGTCTTTATTCGATCAGATTATGCATTTATAATTGGAGTTATTATTTGATTAGAAGGCCTTAACCTTTCATAGCAATCGAAATGCAGCATTTGCATTCAATAATAATGTATTTTTCAAATATATGTTTTTTCATTAATAAACATTTAATCATACTTTCACTATTTAGATTTTAATCATGGCTAAAGATAAATTTATTCATAACTCTTTTACTATCGTAGTGGACATAAGTTCAGTACACTCCTGTCAAGAGTATTTTAAACGTTCAAACAAAAAAAAAATCCCTTAGTTGACTATACGTTGTGTTTAAAGCCGACTAAATCTTTATTTCAATATGTGAATATTTATGTGCATTCATGTAAATATACAATATATATATATATAAACATATACATACCATTAAAGCTTTCCAAATATATTATACATTTAAATTTAAGACAAGATATTTAGAAAGATTTGTTATTTTTTCTTTATTATTATTATTATTATTATTATTATTATTATTATTATTATTATTATTATTATTATTATTATTGTTATTATATTTTTGCCACCCTATTTACCTTTAAATATTTACCAAAACCGCTCACTATACCATGTTTAAAATCGACATAAAGGAAATATTTTTAAGGATATTCTTTCCTTTATTGAATGAACAAGTCTAAGAGTATACTAGAATGAATATTTTGAAAATCTATTATGACATCGCGAATTGTATTCTTTACATAAAATGTTATCATGTTATTTTATAATCAGTGACGTAAATTTCATTGACAGCAAAAAATAGCTTTATTTTAGAAACTTTAGGTAATTCACGATTGTAGTATCTTAATTTATTAGTTATTGTTTTATTATTTTTGTTTTTGTTTTTTTTTTTAACAATAGAATTAGTAGAGGAAGTAGGGATTTTTTTCCATTACTCATCTTGACTTTTCCATCTGTAAATAGATTATACTGAGAAGTGCGTTTGCTTCTCAGTTTTATGATATTTGATCAATTTATGAAGTATCCTCCAATCACAACTGTATTGATTTTTCATCTACCACATCTTTTTGATCATTGAAGATACAAACGAAACGAGAGAGTATATATGTACGACTAATATTTGATTGATGATCATTCAAATTAAAATGTTTTAAAAAATAGTAATTATAACTTGAACACTCGGATAACTTAAACCTTTCAATAGCTTGAGTACCGCAGTTTTAATTTTATATATTGTTAAAATACCGTTACAAGTCTCTATTTTCATGTATTATAATCTAAGGATGTGTCCCTAATGAGATGATTAATTCTAATTACGACAGATATTCATATATGTATGTAGAATTAGAATTTACCAGAAAATTTTTAAATTTTACTGGTTTGTGTCTTGGAATTAACCAACTCAAAATGTTTGTAATTGAGGACAGCTCAATTCTAATTGAAAAATATAATATAAATCAAAAATAAAAATTGACAATGTAAATTGTTCAAAAATTTTCCATGTGCTGGTGTCTAGGAAATTAGAATTAGTTTTTCATTAGACACACATCCTAGTCTAGTCTTCGTATGTTTGTAATTCTACGTCAATGTTTATCTTTATAAATCGTCTAGTTACGTCACTGCTCGACCAATATTTACAATTTACACAACAAACAAAGTAACTTTAAAGATATGTATTTTAATATGAAATGAAGACAAAACTCAATTTAATAAAATTGATTGATCAAGGTGAGAGAAATTTATTTTATATATTTATATATATAAAAGTATGTATACGTACGTGTATTCTTTATTAGGACAAAAATAAATTGAAAATCATATAAAAACTTTATTACACCATTAGGAATAATATAAATGGGGGATGATTTTAGTCATGATCAGAAGTAATTGTAAATACAATATAAAAATTTTTTAGGTAAATATAAACGTGAATATTTATTTCTTTTATATAAATAAGTATGTATATATGTATATATATGTATACATAGTAGGAACGTAAAATAAATATTTGCAAAAAATTTAAAAATTTAATTTTCTGTTAATTTTAAAAAAATTTATTTTATTTAGAATTATTCTAGCTTCTAGATTTGACTATCTATATATAAATTATACTTAATCATATTCAGTTAAAGTAAAATTATCGGTTACATTAAAGTGCTCATTTCCGTTGAATGTGTTTTTATATCAAATATTAATTGAAATGAACTTCTAATATGTACCCTCTAATTAATATTGTGCTTTTCGCTTTCGCCACCTTCAGTTTTATTTTAATAATCTATATTCTATACAATTCAGTATTGTAAGCGAACATCTAGCTAGTTTTCGAGATAAATATAATGTAATTTTAAAATAGTTCCTGATGTTAATTCAATCCACAAAAGGCAATCGCAAAATTTGTTTTTGCGATTGCCTTTTGTGAGTAAATGATAAAAATTGAATTTACCATCAATAAAAAAGTTATTCAATGGAACATATTTATTCACAAAAACACCTAGTTTAATAAAAAAAATACAAAAAAATATTGTTTGTATATTATTATTACTATTCAAACAATGCTAGTTAAAATTAGGTCTTCATACATATTTAAAAAATTTAAATTTATCTTCTTTTTTAGTAATTTTTCAATAAGAAATTTTTTATATATATTTTTTTAAGTAATTTTCTAAAATGTTCTTTCAATTTTAACACTAAATTCAACAGTTGAAGTCACTATTCAAATTTTCATGTAAAACAGATTGGAACGAACAGTAATGAATAATGATTAATTAATAAAGCATTAAAAAGTTTATTTAAACTAAACCCCAGAACTACTACTAAGGAGTTATACAAATCAAATAATGTACTGGATATAAACCAACTAATTTACTTCGAACAATGCAAATATATATATACATATACATACAATATTCTAAATATGTAATAAGTTTAAATCAAAATTAATTCTTAAAAATAGGGAAAATATACATAACTACTTTACTTTACTAGAAATAGAAAACATATTCAAATATCTAAAGCTATATATTGAACATCCAAAAAACAAACAATCTTAAAATGTAGTGTTATAAAACTTTGCAATGCCTTAAAAATTAAAAATAGTAAAAATTTGGAAATATTTAAAAAGAAACTTCAAAAGCATACATACATAATATTAGAAATAGTTACAAAAAAAAACAATAAAAAATTATAATTATAATATTTTGGAAACAAGTATAATATGTAGGTCATAAATTAATGTTTAAATTTAATATTAAGTTTTCTTTCTTTTTTAATTTGACCCAACAGAATGATTTGTCAAATATCTAGAAACCATTCGACCAGTTGATGCACTAAACTGAAATTTTTATTTTATAACTAATACCTATCAGAAAAATTTTAAAATTGGTTTATTCATTTTAAACTTAGTTTTACATTTTAGTACATATAGACCTATAATCATAACACTCTAACTTTTTGGTTTATAATACTATACAATTACAACTAATGCATGATTTAAATACAATACATCATACTTCATATTACCGCGATTATTTAATAATTATTATTATTTAATTTTTTAATTTCAAATTATGCAAATTATAAAATAAAATCATTATGTAACATACCTGTTCAGTTTTAATTTTATTATCGTCACCTAATGAAGCAATGCATGCTCCAGAGCCATCATAGCATTGATCCATTTTAGTTTGTTTAATTGGACGGCAAACATTTACAATAAACTGAAAGAAAAGTAAAATTATAAAATTTTTAGCCATTTTTAATTCATTTTAATATTTTTTCATACCTGTTTGGATTTAACCACATCCTTAAGAGAATCATTAACTTTTGCAATATAATAACCTGTTGAATTAATTAACGAAGTCAAATCAATTGAATAGTCTGGAATTTTACATGATACATCATAGGGACAAGCTAATTTTGTTTCAAAATTAATTCGTAATATACAATCAGTGTCATTTTTAACTTTTATTTTATATTCGCTGTCTCTACTTTCAGGACAAATGAAATAAATTTCTGTTTTCCATTTCATTGAATCAGAACAACGAACATCAGAATCATATGCCAAATATGGTATACCAATTTTGTTACGTAATAGAATTGAAGAAATTCGACCACGACTTTCTTTTTTGTCACCATTCAATAGATATGCACCTTAAAATAAAAATGAATTAGAATGTTATTAAATTAATATTTTGTTATGTTAGGTAAGATGGTTTTGGTTAAAATAATTTATACGTGAATCAAGCACCACCCAGGCAGCTTTGTTCGATTTTGTCTCAGAAATTCAATTAGGCATAAATAACAAAAAAACAAAAGTAGCAGCGGTTTTATTTGATGTTAGGAAAGCATTTGACTCTGTTGATAGAAACTAGGTATGTACTTGTTGAGAATTTTGTATGAGTGTGGAGTCAAAGGCATGGAGCATAAATGGTTTAAGAGTTATTTATTAGAGAGACTTCAATATACTGAATGTGGACGCGTTAAAAGTAAAAGTGAATTAATCAACTTTGTTGTGATCCAGGGTAGTTCATTGGGTCCTACGTTGTTCTCGTGCTACATAAGCATTTTGTTGGATTTGGAACTAATTGCAATACCTTGTCTATAAGTAGTAATAATAATAATAGTAATAATAACACAGTTAAGGGTGTTGAAGCTGCTGTTAATTATCAGACCTGTTGTTAATCAATAAATGGATAAAGTATCAATACAAAGACATGATATAAAGTACAAAACAAAATATATGCTATTTAAAACAGTCGCGGATGAAAATATCAACATCAATTTTAATGAACATAAGCTGCTGAGGGAAGAAAAGTTTAAATATTTAGGCGTAGTTATAGATGAAAACTTAAAATGGCGTATATTTTAACATTTCCAATAGTACTATTATGTATGTGCAATTCAAATCTGGTGTAATTCTTTTAATAAAGATTTGGATTGGATAGAGAGGATACAAAATAAAGCAATAAAAAACTTCTTTGGATACGATCAAAGAACACCAACCACTGAAATCCATAAGAAGAAAAACATATTACCAATTAGTTGTATATTACACTATATAATTAACACTACAAATATTACAATGAGCTGCCCACCTTATTCTTAAGAACTTATTTCACTTTAAAGATAAATTAAGATAATATTTAGTAAACAATATTTAAAAGCTAAAATTTGTGGTATGTTTAGGTTATTAATTTGTATTATAGTTTTATTAGTAGTGTAATTGTGATTAATTAGTATGTAAGTAGTGTGAATGATTAGTGTTCATTAATATTTTTACTTTATAGGTTTATTATAATATAGGTAAATTAAGTGTTGTTGAAATATTGAATTTTTTGTCTTTTATTACTGATATTATTATGCTGGAATTATTTTGTTGAGTTATAATGGATTAGTCTTCTTTGGTATGGTCTTATATTAATTTCGTACAATTATTATTTTTTTTGTTTGTGTGTTTAAGTATTATACTCTGTACAAACGATTAGGGTCAATTGAGAAAATAATCAAATAAATAAAAAATAAAAATAAATGAATTAAGCACAAAATAAATAATTCTAAATGAAACAAATCTAATATATTTTAACTGTTATATATTCAGTTAAATATATTTGAATAATAAAAATATAGATTTTCTTAACTCGAATATCTTTCAATAAAAATAAAATAATATACCGATTGCATATATGTAATGTATGTATATGTTCAAAACATTAATCTCACTTAAGCATTGGAAAAAAAAATATAAATATAAAATGATTACAATTTACTTCTTTTATTACCATTAATCATTATTCATTACAGTTCTAATGATTAAATGTCTTCAGATAATCTCTAGTGATAATAGGCAAATAATATAATCTAGAAAATTACTTACTAGGGTAGTTTAACAAAATTTTGACAAGATAAAAAAAAAACAAGTTATTTCGCACCAATAGAAAACCAGTTCATGAAAGACGAAAAAAGAATTTCTATAAAATTTAACTTTTTATTATAATACTGTCAGATATTGCTTAGAGCAAGCAAATCAGACGGCTGTTATAGACGAAAGCTTGCATCATGTTACTAAGCCAATACTCACACAGTATCCATCACCGTACTTAACTAATATTAGTAAAAAGTATAAATAAATAGCTATCATACTAAAGTTAGTCGAATGTTAAAAAGATAAATTCAAATACAAAAGACCAAATATCAATTATACAATAACAATTTATCGATTACACAGTTTTAATTTCAAGCTTCTTTTACTAAGGTTAGTATCAAAACAAGCTGCTCTCGAGTTAGATTCACATTCACATAACATTCTAGAGACAGGCTTAAAATTACCGTAGCCATATGAATATGGTTAGCAATAAAAGTTGACTGGCTATGGAACTTCGTTTGTAGTCAAATTTTCTCGAATGTGGAACCATATTCCAACAAATGTGTTTCCCCAATGCAAAAATATACCTACGTACAATCTACAAAAGTTCCAGAGTAATATTAACAAATTTATTCAAAATGTCCCTACTGATCAAAGGGATATTTTTCTTTCTACAATCCTCAATTAGTCCAAGCTATATATTCGTGTATAAAGGTATCGTTTGAAACCTAGTGCTTGGCTTAACTTAAAAAAAAAAAAAACAGTTCCACGGAACGGAACGTAAATTACGTGGATTCTCTCTAAAAGGTATTTAATCCCCAATTTTAGATGCCAGGATATTCCCAGCAATAATTTGATGGATAAACGTAATATCAGCCACCAATCGACGTTGTTGGAGATATTTCAGGTCTATCAAAAGCAACCTATTTTCGTAAGAAGAAAGTTGAAAAGGGTCATGAAAAAGCGTAAAAATTTACGATAAACTGCTTTAATACGTGAAATATCAACATTACGATATGGAGACCAAACTTGCAAAGCAGATCCAAGTGTCAGTCTAACATATATGATGCATAAATGTTTTGTAATGTAGTAGGGATCTGTAAGCTCTTTGGCCCAGCGCATTATATAAATTAAGCTTTTTAATGGAATTGAAATGTGCTTTGAATTACAATATGGAGTTCAAGGAATACAAAATTCAAGAACACGAAGCATGTTTTGTAAAACTTTCTTCTTCGGTTCATAAATTTACAAACATTTCTTAGAATAAAGAAGGACGGATCAGGTACCTATGAAATATTAAATCATTATAATTGGTGAAACGAGAACGGATCTGTCATCGATGAAATATATTAAACAATCAAATAGTTAACAAAAAAAATCTTGAAGCTAAAATTTATCAAATTTAATAGATTACTTGATGGAAAAAACTTTCCAATACAATATCATGAATTATATAAAATGCTCGAATTTCCTGATCTATGCTTTCACATAACCCAAACAAACAAAAACTATTTATTCATCTTATACACTTACCATTATTTTCATCGTCAATTTTACAAATAGCAAATGAATATTTTTTTCCATTGAAAACATCTTCATAATATTTATTCGTCAATGAACTCATATTAAATCTAAAAAAAAGAAAACAAAAAAAATTTACATCTTCGGAAAAGTTTTAAATTTGAAAAAAAAAATATATTTTTCAAATTAATTCACATACACAAATTGATTTGTTGGATCACGTAAATAACATGGAATATCTTCTTCTTTTTCATTTTTTCTACATGCAGTTAATGTTCGCCAAACAAAATGATAAGTACAATCTGCAAAATGATTAAATTCTGGATTCCCATATTCATTTGCCTAACAATAAAAAAGGTTAAATCGAAGTTTTAGTCAAATCAATTCCAAAAGAGAAAAAAACAAGTATATTTTAACTCACCCAATCACAGAAGAAATAAATTTTTGACTTAAAATTATGCGTTGAATTACATTTCGTATCAGTTTCATAAATTATCACAGGATTATTGTCTTCCATAATAGGATTTGTTTTTTTTGTGCCATAATTTACAAATCTTCAAAATAAAATATAAAATTTAAATAATTATAAGTAAAAACAAAATATTATTCACCTTTTATTTAATTCATCACTACCAGTATAATAACAAACACTACTGCCAGATGGACATGTTGCATTAAAATCATATGAAACTGGTTGACATGGATTTAATATAAATTCAGAATTATTACGATCTGAAACTCTAAAAAAAAAAAAAATACACAATATTAATTTATTAAGTTATTTATGTTTATCTACTCAACTCACCTATAATTAAATTCACCTAATGGTGATAAATCAAATGTATAATCCTTGTCAGTTACTTTACAATCATCAAATTTTACATCTTTAGAAATTTGTAAACAAGCACGACTATCTTCATATTTGATATGATATAAACATGGATCATTTGAATTATCAATACCATATAAAACAGAATCCATGGTGTAATCACATCCTAAATCAACTATTAATTGATAATTTTTACCATCTTGGCAATTTTCACCACCATCAAACTTAAAACTGATTCGTCCATTATTATATGTGACTTTTTGACTTGTTGCTGTGAAAATAAAAAAACAAAATTAAATTAATTAAATTAAATTGATTAAATTTGTCTTTATGAATTCATTAGCTGGAAAATAAATGTATTCATTGTGGGAACAAACAAAAGAGTAGTACAGTAAGTAGTACGTAATGTTAATATTCAAACAATATCAAAAAAAAATTCGATTCATCTATGAAATATTACATTATAGCCATAGGATCTATTTATAATACAAAAGTGATTATGCTTTTGATTTTTTAGTTCTATTGTGCAAATAGATTTGTATTCACTGATGTTGACTTTCTCAACATTTTTCCACCAAATTTTCCAAAATGTCAATGTTTTGTGAACTATTTGCAAAACATCCAAAGTCCTTCAAAACACCACTATTCATAGATTTTTTGTTTCGGTTAAACGTGTTACTAGATTTTTTATTTCTGTAATACCTGTTACATGTTTTTTTTGTGTTACTATTAATAGTGTAAGTTTTAAATTTCACTCTGCTAAAGGTGGATTTTAACTGCTAAACATTTTTAGTGTGAAAATATTTTGTTGGCTCTAAAAAGGAAGATAACATGAATTGACTTTATTTTCTATGAGAATTCAATGTATATGACAAAAACAGTACATTTATTGGTGATATTTATCAATAACATGCGATATTTTCACACCACATTAGGATTATTTTCACACTATACTTTGGGATATTTTCACACTAGTTTCGTGTATTTTCTCATTAGACTGGGATATTTCGAATTTACTATACTTCCGCGAAGTATATATTTTTCAAATATCAGAGATAGATTTTTATACAGGCAAACACTTTTTTAACAAATTTTTGAATAAATGTAAAAATAAAAAAACAATGTCAACAGATAATTTTGACAATTTGACAATGTTCCCATGTGAAATAAATAAATTTCTCAAATAAGAGTTCCGGAAGTTCTTTACAGTGATCTATTTTTTTCGTATGTAAAAATACAATAAGCTACCTTCCTTTTTAGAGTCAACAAAATATTTCCACACTGTTTAAATGTTTACCAGGTAAAACCCATCTTAAGCGGAAGTATACTAAAAAGTTGAAGTGTATACAAAATAACAAAATCCCAAAAATACCAAAAATCCCAATTCAAAATTTCAAATACAAAATTAAAATCTTCAAGTTTAGGAGTTTTATGATTGATTACAAAATCAGGGTAATAATCTTTTTCCAAAATTTACTTTTATACAGAATTAACACTATTGTACATTTTTTTGTATTATTAGCCAAAACTTAGGTCAGAGTAACCTTTATGCTGTTGGAAAAGAAAAGGGATAGTTAGTTCTGACTATAAACGAATTTCCATAATCAGTCTTGAACCATCTTGGTATTTCCACGGTGTAGGGTGAGCATTTGCAGCCTATCGCATTCTTCGACCGAATTGCTTAAGAGGCGAAAGTAGTGATTTTAGTTCTTCCGATTAGTGCCTACTCCCACAAGATATTTATAAAATAGAGTTAGTGCTCCAACAAGACGACGGCGAATAGAGCGTTCTTGTACTCTATCAAAAAAGCTTAGAGCAGTCTTTGAGGCGTCCGCCCATAAATTCGAATTATACTCCATCTTGGGTCATATGTAAGCTTTCTAGATATTAAGCAGGTGTTTTTAGGTGAAAAATATGCCTTACACCAACTTAAAAAAAACCCCAAACAGTTTGCGGCGCTTTTCCAATATCGAAAATATGGTCATTCCAGAGCATATTTTGATTTACTCGCATTCCGAGAATATTTCAGTTTTCTAGTCACTGTAACCTTTCATCTTGAAATTTTAGAATAGGTTCGAATAACGTTGGTCTTTGCGTAACTACACAGATTTGAGTTTTGGAGGTGTTAAACTCAATTCAGTTTGCTTTACCCCAATCGGAAATTTGGACTAAGCCATGATTTACCATGTCCATGCCCATTATTGTTCTTTTTATCATTAGATTTTTTAAGGAAATCGGAGGACATTACAAGGTTACTGTCATCTGCAAAACTATAGATCGGATTGAAAGTTGTTTGGATGAGATCATTAATAAATATTAAAAAGAGAGTTAGAAAAGGAGCTCTGTGCATTACAATGAATTTGTAGTTGATCCGATATTATTTCATCAATTGAAAACCAAATGGTCCGATTCGAAAGAAAACTTTCAACCCATTTAGTAAAAATTGGACTTACACCTACAGCATGACATTTTGCTATTAGAGCTAAAAAGCTTTGGAAATATCTAAGACCACAACAGCATCCTCACCGAATTGATGTAAGCTAATGTTTAGCCTTTCGCAGAGGCAAGTCCTAAGATCACCAGTTAAATTCGGTGCGCTCGAAAGTCATATTGACGATCATGAATAATACCATAGCTATTGAGTTATTTCTTTAGCTTTTTGTTGATCAAGATTTCCATTGTATTTCACTAACGAAAACTTCAGAATGAAGCGTACAAATACGAATCTACTTGCACTTACAAAAAGAAGTGACCTTCCTTAATTCAGAATGCGTCAACCCGGACCCATGTAGCGGTATTTTCTGACACATAACCACAATTTATACGGAAATGCGACGACATATGTTGGACTTTTGTGTGGCGACTGAACGGGCGCGAGCGGTCGCATTTACGGGCACAAATTGAAAATTATTTGTTGGGTTAGCAAAGAAAATATTTAAGGGCAAGGCCGAAGGTATAATCTATAATATAGATAGATTCTATATACACCGTACAAAGTATTATTTGAAATGTTCTAAATTTGATTTCATCATTGCTGTGAATTTTACTGGACGTTACATTATTATTTATCAAATCTACATTATCAAAAATAAAAAAAAGCAATTTGTCATATGAATAATATTCCTTATGCCATTAATGAAACATTATGAAGTTTTTTTTTCAAATTATTAAATTGCAGAGATAACAAATTTTTCAGTTGCATCAAAACTTCCTGAGTTGTGAAAACCACTTTGACTAGTTGTGTCTGAGTGTAATACTAATAAATATTTCAAATTTAATAAAATTCTTCAAATTGATCTGATCGGTTTTATTTTCTTTTTTAAATCTTATTAAAATACAGTCGAAAGAAAATGAAGCTATTTATTTATTTTATTTCCGTATCTCCAAAGAGTTCAATCGCTCGTACAAAGTATTTTATTATAACCAATAATATTAAGATTAAATAAATTTATACTTTGATTTAAAACATAGATTATAAATTAGAAAATATTTAGATAGGTGAATCTATTTCCAGAACTTTGGGAAAAGTTAGTGATTTTTTAAATAATCACAAAATTTATTTTTTTTTTCTCTAAACTTACAACCGTACTCATACTCGTATAAGATGGAACACAAATAAATCTACAGTTTTAAAGTTTATTTTATAGTAAGCCTTTGAATCTAAAATATATTTTAGGCTCTATATAAATCATAATGAACTGAAAAAACAACCTCGATTCGACACAATCGATATCAGATACTTGAAGAACCGTAACTGATTTAATAATTCAATTCTTAGTCGATACTCTAATATGTCTCTTTCTACTGCTGATTGAAATGATTTGCATATCAATTTACATATTAACGAAAATAAAAAAAAATACACTAACAAAATAAATTAAACAAAGCTTTTTAGAAATGACGTAATTCTGGAAACTAATTAAATTAATTTTGTTTTGTAGATGCACAAGAAAATCTCTTGACTAATATATGAATGAATACACACGTAAGAAATATCTGAATCATAGCGTCACTTTCAAATGTTAAATATTTTTTTTTTCTATTTCTCTTTGAAAATATAAAATCTGACTCTAAAGGAGACATTCAGTAGTTAGTTGTTATAGTTGGTATATAATATATGGTATGTTTGTGTTTTTACATGTATGTAAAGTAAGGTCATATCGGCTTTCTGATAGCTTTAAAAATTCATAATTTGTTATCTATAGTGTAATATGGGAGAATTGTATTTAATGAGTTAATAAAATTTACTTAACGTCAAGGTTAATTGTTTTCTTTTACTCTGGATATGATTTTTCCACATAGGACGACTAACCAAGTAAATTTCCCCATGTTCTTTACAATTTATTTCTCCAGAGCTGCTTTGTTATTTATCACAAAAATTGGATAATTTTCTCTCTTCAAGTTAAATTTCTTCACTTGGCTTTATTAAAAAAAAAACATTTTCTAAAAAGTTATAAGGAAAGACATTAAATCGTTTGTTTTTTTGCTCTACTCTACTATTTTTAAACTCACTTATGAGCAAAAAATTAAATTTCGAATTTATTTTCTTCAAATTAAAATACGAAACTGTCAAAATTTCTACCAATCAAATCCTTTTCTAATATAATTTATAGTCTCAGTCTTCTGATGATGGTGTATTAACCGAAATTGATTAAGATATTTAATAAAATTGTGAAACAGACCCAGAATTTTAATATTTATTTAATTTTAACCGTTTTCTACTTCAAACATTTTTTTAAAAAATACACTCCAAGTCTATTCTGTGCATAGAAGCTATCAAATATTTAGTTAATATTATATTTGATCATTAGATCTAGAACAGAATAGGACAAAACAGTTTTGGACAATGACAATTAACTGTCAAACACTTTAGAACCACTTAGAGCAGAATAATCTACTGAATACCCTTTTTGATCTTTTTTAACTTTTTTAACTTTTGGAAAATTAAACCACGAACCTGTCAAATTCTGATTGATTGCAATTTTAACAACTCCCTATTTAGATACGCAAAAAATAAATTTGAAAAACCAACATAAATGTTAACAAAGCAAAACGATAGACTGAACATGTGGAATTTGTAATCCACTAGGGTCGGAATATGTAACAATTATTACCTATCGAAGAAACTGATATACATATAGTTATAAATACCTATACATCACTGTTAATGTAAATTTTCATTTGAATTTTTAATATAAATATATACACATTAACAAATAAGTATGCTTAGAAATTTTTAATGTAAAATTTCCAGTATCACTCCTACTACTAAAACGTTAACAATAATATAATAGCTTAAACTAAAACCACAAATTGTAAATATAGCCAATTATCACAATGACAAAAAAAGGTACTGGAGACTAGGTCGAAAACACCATAAAGCATTTCTTTTTTGTGTTTGCTCCATCGAGAATCGAACCTGGGACCTCTCGGTTGAAATACTCTATACTTATTGCCAGTGTGTGGTAGCTCTATACATCTGTGGTGGGTGATCCAGCGTGTAATCAATAAATATATTAAAGGTTTAAATTTTTCGCTTATCGCTTAATTGACTCAATCAATAAATATATTAAAGGTACAGGCTTTCAGTAAAAAATTAGTAATATAACAGAGAAATCACATTTAACGTTGAGGCGCTAAAAATTGACAAAAATCTTTAGATTTTTTTCATTTCTTCATCAATTCATCAATTCTTAAAAATGGTTCAGTTTATCAAACTTCATATAAACATCAACGTATGTACATACATGTGTATATATATTTTAATTACTTAAATATCAATTTTTGTTTAATATTTAACGCTGTCTGATGATTACCTCCAAAACTATATGTGAGTTAATTAACAAAATAAGCAGTTAAATTTAGTTGGCACAAATTTTTTTAATGAAAATATGAAAGTTAATATAAATTTAAAATAATTATATTATTTTTTTTTCATCATAATTTTAATAATATATAACATAATTAAATTATTTAATTTAAATTACCTAAAACATATTTTTTATCGTTTTTAACTAAACAAGCATGAACATTTTGTTTATCACCACATTGGAAATCAAAGGCCGAACAAAAATTAAATTTAATCCTTCCACTAGATAAAACAACATCACGTCCCAATTCTGATTTTAAATCCAATAGATTAAAAGTATAATTATAATAAGGCTCCTCTAATGAACATGTTGTAACATCAAAAATCTATTTGAAAAAAAAAAATATAACAAAAAAAACATAGAGAAAGAAAGAAAAATTTAAATTTAATTTTATGTGAAATAAAAATAACATTTTAATACACATCATTGAATACACTAAAATCAATCTTTAAACCGCATTAAAAACAAACAAAATTAACATAATTTGAAATTAAATTAACACAAAATAAATTAATTATTTATTCAGAACTTACCTTTATTTGCCATCATTTTTTTAAATATCCAACCGCATTTACATTTACAAAATGTACAAAATTCTCACTAAAATCTACACTTTACCAATAAAAGCACAAAAAAAAAGTTTTATTTTCACAATTATTTAGAAGCTGCATAACTAAGTATATCTAAAATTTGAGTCTAAAAGCAAAAAATAAAATAATAATGAGAAATAGAAGTCAGGTACTTACGTCACAAATTTAATGTACATACATACATACATATATCAATAATGAAGTTTTTTTTTACTACAAATAATTCAAATTTTATTTCTTTTAATTTTCCTAAATCAAAGTCGATCATAGCATAATATTAAATGGATCTTAGATAGTACCAGTGCAAATGCAATTCACTATCAAAGTAAATGTATTTTTGTTCGCTATATAGGATAGATACCTTTAATACTTACGTAGTGCTGATGGGCTGACAACAGAGAATTAAGAAGAAAAGTATTGTATTATATAAATTTAATAAAAGTATGAGAGTAGCAAAAGAAATTTACAAGTTATGAGATGACTTTCAGAACAATAATAATCTTAATAAAAGCAGTTTTAGTCTAAGATTTAAGCAATTTTACAAAGCTGTTTATTAACATGCATAGCCTTAAGTTACTAAATAAAAATAGTCAAAAATAAGTAAACTTCGTTCTTTTAATGCCAAAGATAATAGAATATTTGTAAAATAAGTGAGTTTACACTAACACCATATTTTACCAAAATGGTAACATGAATTATTTAGTCTGGTAAATTCAAGTACATACTGTAAATCTATGATTTCTCATTTTAGCCGTGAAATCCACAACTTATACATACAAATTTTCACAATTATTTCATTGAACTGTAATAATTTATTACTAGTATTCCCTATAATAATTGGGATTTAGTGGATAAAATTAGTAAAAATAAAAAATTTTGTCATTAAATAGGTATGTATATATATACCTACATAATACATAATTTTAATAAAAACTATATTATTACTACAAATAATCAAAATTTAGAAACAGTTACTTAAAAAGGTAAAAATGAAGAATTCAAGTGATTTGTTTTTTTGTTGTTTTTATATTTTTTATTTTAGATGAATTTGTCTTTTTGTTTTTTTTTGGAATATGTACATAGTGCATAATGTAAATTATAATAACTGATTTTAATGAGTACAAAATTTTCAACTGTGTGCGCATTTTTCTTTTATATATACATCTTATATTATTATATCACATCTCAGAAGTTCATTAAGTAGTAGAAGAATCGAAATAAAATGAAAAGGTGTCTACTGCGCAGGACCTTAAATGCTTGTCAATTATAATTATAGATAATAAATGCCATTATTCCGAATTTTATAAACAGCATGACTTTTTGGTTCTTCTGATATGTTTATCTATCCTGCTATCCAATATCTATCTACCTTAATTGGATATATAAAGAACCAAAATTTTAAATATTAATTAGCTGTTGAATATAAATTGTGAAGTGTAATACCAAAAATCTTCTAATTTACCTAATTACAATTAAAATAATAATAACTAGATAAAATACGTAATTAGTTAAACAATAATATGATTGGGTTATCAAGGGAAAATTTATCAACAATGCATATTGCTGAAGGATTGTGTTGCTCTAAAAGTCTAAAGACTTATATTTTTATTTTTTTATTTATTCTTAGTTAGTTCAAGTGTTTGCAAATTACAATATTAAAATTTACAATAAAATCATTTTATAATAATAAAATATAAAACGAATACAATTAGTAATTTAAAATAGAGATCGCAAAAATTATACAATTACACAAAATTCCTAATGAAATTAGGAAATTACATTAAATAAGGATTTTGTTACATCTTTACTTATATCAAAATTTATTGCTGTGTTGTATTGGTTTGTGTTTATCAGCATTCTGTTAATAGGCTCATATTTTCCGTAGTTAGTCCTGTGAAATGTAATAGAAAATATGTTTTCATGCCTAAATCGTGCTCTTCTGTTAATTGTATTTCTTAAAATGTTATCAATATAACGTGCATCAATGTATTTATTCAGTACTTGGGTTATAAAAACAATACCTAACACAGTTCTCCTACCTTCTAAAGTATACATATTAAGCTGCTTAAGACGTTCAATGTAGGGGGGGGGGACAATATTAAGGGATTATTCCAATTCAAAGCTCTTAATGCAAACCTAAGAAATTTTTTTTGAATACTTTCTATTCTATCAATGTGTTGGCGATAAAAAGGGGACCAAACTTGGTTAGCATATTCAAGAATTGGTCTGACTAATGTCATAAATAACGATTTAAAAACATAAGGATCATCAATTTCCTTAGACCATCTTTTTATAAAACCAAGCATTGAGTTTGCTTTGTTAATGATCTTATTAATATATATGTATGTTAAATGTAAGTTTGGAATCAAAAGTCACGCCAAGATCATTAAATTCGATGACTCGTCTAATTATAGAACCGTCAAAGGTATAATTATTACACATAGGATTTGTAGAGCGAGTAAACGATATGATGGCGCATTTATCAACGTTTTTTTTTTTATGATCTTGACAGTTACTTAGGTAGAATACCCCTTTTCGTGCTTAATGAAGTACGGTACTGCAATTTTACTCTACAATATCTACAATAATTTGAGTATTTATTTAAACAAATTACTGGCTCATCTACTCATTAAATGTGGAAAACTACTACTATTGTCAGGAACTAAGCCTTCTTAAATAGAATAGTTTCATTTTATTTAATTTGTTACCAGATTATATATACTCTCAATTGTTTTTGTCATTTATTATATCCCAATGACAAAGGGTACTAGACCAGCTCGAAAAACCAATGAAGCATTTTTTTTTGCTTCATCGGGAATCGAACCCGGGACCTTTCGGTTGAAAGGCAGGCCTACTGCGCCACCCAGCGTGTCAATTTGCTTTTTTAAAAATAAACCATTATAATTACACCATTTCATAAAATTGTTTAAGTCTTTTTGAAGAGAAAAAGAGTTGTTATTTGAACTAAAATCTTTAAAAATTTTCATGTCGTCGGCGTAAATTTTTATACCACTGCTCTGGATAATTTTAGTGACATCATTTATAGAAATAATAAAAAACAGTGGTCCGAGGTGACTTCCTTGTGGCACTCCAGAATTAGCAAAGAAAGACGTAGAAGTTGCTGTTCTGAAAAGAACACTAGCATCTATTACTAAGGTAAGAGTCAATCCATTTAATTAGAAAATACGGAAAACCATATTTTTTAAGTTTGAAGAGAATCACACTATGTAGTAAGAGATCAAAAGCCTTACTAAGGTCAGTGTAAACTACATCTGTTTGCTTACCTGCTTCCATAGTTTTCAAAAAAGTTGAAGCTGATTCTATAAGATTTGTTACAGTTGATCGCTTTTTTACAAAGCCATGTTGTTTATTTACTATAAATGAGGAACAGTAATTATAGATCGTATCAAATACCATAAATTCAAACACTTTAGGTAAACTCGATAGTTTGGCAATAGGTCTATAATTTGAAACATTAATCTTTAAATCCTTTTTGTGATCTGGTCTTATGAAGGACTTTTTCCAAAAAATTGGGAATACCCCAGAAGTTAAAGATTTATTGAATAGAAACGGAATAGGTGAAGATAAAGAATCTGCGCAGTTTTTTAATATGATTTCTGGCAGACCGTCCGGGCCTGGAACTGTATTATTAGCAAGTTTACTCAAGTAAATCTGAGCATTGCTTCGTGTAAAGCAAATTGATTCAAGTGGTATGTTTGGAAAGGTTTCTAAATGAGTGAAATTTGTTTCATTAACTGTAAAGGTTGAAGAAGAATAATTACTTTCAAAAAATTCTCTAAAGTAGTTAGATATTTCATTTGCATCATTAGATGTTTGGTTTTTAAATGTCATATAATTGGGATATTGATCTGTTTTTTTTTTAGAATTAACAAGTCGCCAAAACGACTTAGAATTCGTCCTTATTTCGAAAGCTATTTTACTTATGTAGGCATTGTGTTTAAAATTTAATAAAGATTGAAAAGCGTTATACAAATTTACGAAATTCAAATAAGAAATGCCATCTTTATTTTGTAAATGTACATTCCAGGCTCTATTCTTTTTATTTCTTAGCTTTTTAAGTTCAATATCGTACCATGGAGAACTCGAATTAATATTTCTGATAAGTTTTCTGGGAACAAACATGTTAAACCCCTGATACACAACTTCATAGAATCTATCTATGGCGTTATTAATGTCCATGTTTAGTAGAAAGTCGAAATCAATTGAGAGAAAGTAATTATTAATCAATAAGAAATTTGTTTTATTGAAGTTATATGTATATGAAACATTCTCAGAAGATTTTTGGGAAATAAACAAAATATCATGAAATCGTGGGTATTCCTAGGACTAAAATCTGAACAATCAGAACAATCTTGTAAGATAACGCAGATCGAGGAAAACTCCATAAAAATTTACAGTTTGAGAAACTGTTTCAAGCGACAGATTATCTAAGCGCTGTGTATAAATAAAGCAAGTGGAACGACGATTTTATTCAGTCTGGTATGCTAATAATAATTTAAAATATATTATTAATTGTACTTTTGCAATCACATTTTTTATATCAGTATAAAACGTTAAATACAGCCGTTTCATAGATAAATCAAATAATATCAAAATAAATCAAAAATGTGGCCTCGGTAGCCGAGTGGTAAAGCACTCGAGTATAGGAATATAACGACTGGAGGAGCACGGTAAATGGTAATGGTAAATTACTGAAAAAATGTAATTTTCAATACAACCACATTGGTTCAAATATAATTTAAGAATTAATAAAGATATAATATAACTATAATAAAAAAATAATATGAATATATAATATACAAAAATATACAGGAATATCTCCTACTTCAGGAAAAGAAAAATAATTCTTGTTACAAACAAATTTTCGGTTTTTACCCTTTATTATCAAAACATAAACCAAAATCGTATAGCAATTAGTTTTTTTGTGTCTATTAGTTTTCCATTAGCAATTCTAGAGTAAAGATGATATTTGGATAATAAGATTTTAATTACATACTTATTTGAAAAAATTGAGCAAATGGCGCAAATGCACACTTTAGAACAACAGTTTTAGTCTTATTAAACTTCATGAAGAATGTGCTTATTTTGCTAAAATAGGAAGAGAAAAAGGAATGAATGAGGCGTCAGTTCGACAAATTGTAAAAAACAAAGATCAATACAAATCACAAGGTATAGTTACAGTGTCTTATTTATAAAAAGTAGTGACCAAAATTAGAAGCGCTAGAATGGTAAACATGGAGCAGCTATTATCTATATTGATAAAAGATTTTAATCTAAAACGTATTCCACTTAGTCAAATAGGAATTCAAGCAAAAACACTAAATCTTTACAAAGACTTGGAGACTATCATTTTAAATTAACTTACTTTTTTTGTTCAGTTATTTTTAATAATTTTAAAATGAATTGATTTTGTTTGTTTAGTTATTTTTAATAAATATATTATGTACATTTGAATATATTACTCTTGTTTTATTCATTTATTACTCTCATATAGGTTAAACTTAAGTAATTAAATATACACCCATATTCTGTTAGACCCATTGTTGACGAGAAGAAAAAATTCAGCTCGTCTCGTCTTGCTGAATATGCCTTTCTGTTAGACACTGTAAGCGGCGCGATAGAACAGAGATAGACGCGAGATAGTTGGTAGTACTGATCATTTTTTACTATCAAAAATAATTATTGGTATATAAACGAAATATGATTTATAAAATTTTTGGAAAGTGTTAGTGGGGTTTTAGTATTAGTTTTAAAATATTTTTTAAATGAAAAATAAATATAAATATAGTATTAAATATTTTTTAGTTTAGTACATAAACAGTAGTAAAACAGTAATAGTAAAGATGGCTTTTTTTAAAAAAAAAAAAAACAATTTTAATAATAATGCAGAAACAATAATGAAAAATTACTATTTTATCTATTCAATTTATTTATTTAATTAAATTTTTTGATAAAAAAACACAAAATACTTTGACGAGATACTCTATCGCTTACAATTTTTGACGAGATAAAAAATGGCTATCTCGTCTCGTCAAAGGTCTAACAGAATACAAAACTATCTCGTCAGAGATATTCTCACGCGATCTCGCGAGATGGGTCTAACAGAATATGGGTGATAATAATAAAACATATTCTGGACCCGACAAAACCCAGGAGGTTGATGGGCCCATCATTAAACTTTATAGAATAATAAATAAATATATAAGATACCCTAAAATATAGCTTAAAAAATATTAATATAAAAAGTCTTACTTTATTAATATAAAAAGTCAATTAAATTTCAAAAGATGTTTTAAATTTTAATTCAAAACTACATATATATATATAATTTTTTCATAATATAGATCTTTAATTTTGTTAAAAAACACTTTTTGAAAATCAAGTTGATGTAATATGTAAGAAAAAGATTTTACCAAGTAATTTAACTAAATAATGAGGGCTGTATATTTCAACCCCTTTCAAATATTTATCAATAATTATTGAATGAACACAAACAAAATTTTGAATTAAGGAACGAACTGAATATTTTTGACAAATCTTACTAATATTTTCATTATTTTGAAGAAAGTACTTTATTGTCGCGCAATTTACCTGATTTTTATTGTGCAGGAAACGCTCCAAAGTGTAACAGTTTTCAGATAAAATAAATCTTTAGTTAGTTGATGAGTGAGTATTTTATATAAAGCGCTGGATATATCATTTGCTGATCTACCGCTGGTATAGCCTCACTCCATATTACGCAATATGTAAGTTTAGTTTTATCACACATTACAGCAGTTGCGGTAAGATTGAACGTATTTGACTTTCTTTTGTAAAAAAAAAATTAAAGCTGCTCCTTTCGGCAAATTAAAATCGCTCTGCAAACCATATGATAATGCACAATGTCTAATGTCAGTATTTGAAGAATCTATATCTCATTCCACTTTTTATGTGTCCTTTTCTCGTGTAGTGTATATTCTAAAAACTGTGTTCTATATGGCTTTTTATTTATATTAAATAAATAACATTTATTGCACTGGTCTTTTTTTGCCTCGAATAAATCTGTTATTGAATACTCCACTGTATATTTTTACTTGTTCATTTACTTTTTCTTTGTACAGATTAAACATTTTTGTTATACTTAATTTAGTTTCTAGATATTTTTTTTGTGAACTGGCCCTACAATGATACGAATCGAAATTTCATCCAGCTTTACTGTAGGTGTAACTTATTTAGCGTGTTTAACTGTTTACCTTATTCTATTGGAAGAGGATCATTTAAATGATGCTTCGAGCAATAATGTATCAGAGTTTGTATAATTGATAAAGTGTTAAGGAAAAAATTTGCGACAAACTCTATGTATTACGCTATCAGTTTTCAAGTAAAATTCAACATTGTTTTGTTTTACCTCCATATATTTGAACATTTTATGGACATGAGATAAAATAATATTAATTTTTACTTTTTCAATCATTTTAACCTATTTGATAGATTGATAAATATGAGTCAAAATAATAATAAAATACAAATTTTGTGATATAATAAGATATTAATAATGATGAAGTTAAAAAGATAATAATAATGAGACAATAAGATAAAAATATCAAAACGATGATTAATGGGACAAAATGTGAGAAAAAAGAGTAAAAAATGTGGATATGAGACAAATTGCATGCTCATTATCTATTGAACCAAAAGAGATAGAGCAAAATGGATTACAGATTCTGAAAGGGTGTCATCAAAAACCTTAATCTCTTCTATTGATTTAAATTTGGTAAAAATGGCGTATGGGATAAAATAATTCTCAGCCGATGTTATTTATAAAATATACCATATACAATTTTTAGTTCAACTGAAACGCTTATTTCCCCATATAAAATAAACTCTTGGATGACAGTACATGTCATATTTCAAACAACTCTACAAAAATTTGGATGCTTGTTATCAAATCATAATTTTGAACAAAATAAAAATTGTTTTACGAATGGAATTATCCTGATTTATAACAGTGACAAAACTGACAAAACTTAATAAAATTGTAAACGATATTTATGTGATAAATAAATTAAAAGGAAAATTAAAAACAAAAAGTAATTAAACACTTTTGTAATTGAATACTTGTTAACTATAGAGAAGAAATAAAATTTTTGCAATGTCAAACTTTGTTTTAATTCGTTCGTTATTATTTATTTAAACAGCTTTTTGGATATATACTTACTTATATTTTTATCAACGCATATTTGTATTACTTTTTATTTATTCTTATGTAGTTCATTCGCTTCGCTTACCTTCTCCTGTTATTTATATATCTGAATAGGTACGATTTTGGAATGTTGAAATTTGAAAATATGAATTTATACAACAATACATACCAATTACTAACTTTAATTTGGTTGTCATTTTGAATCGCAAAAAACAAAAACAGAATATTTCGAAATCCATAAACCAAAACCAATAAAAAAAAAAATAACGCAAACACGAGCAGTAAACAAATAAATTTTCAACATTAAGCATTTAGATACAAACTTTTTAAAGTGAATTATTTCCTGGAAGAAAAAAAATATGCTAGTTAAGCAATTAAATCTTAAATTTGTTATAAGAATTCTACGATTCTACCTATTCTGTTAATTTAATAAATTGCTTTCTTAATTCAATTTAAATTGAAAATAATTTAATGAAATTGAGTTGAATTTAAACAAATCAGTTCTACAAAAAAAAAATGTGTATGTACTCGGTTATACTTGAAATATACAGCAAGTAGAAATATATAAAGATTTTAATTGTTTGACCAAAATGCCGGCACTTTTTAAAATATAGGTTCAATTTAATATTAATATCTAATATTTAACTATAAAAGACTCTCTTTTTGTCATAGATTCAAAACAAAAAAATATTTTGGACTTGATGAAACATTATTTTTATTGTTTTTGATAATCAGGTTTGTTTTTGGTGATATATTTAAATTATGGAATAAAAGTCGAGTTTTCTTTCACTAATCATTTATATTTATTTTGCCAATATCGATTATGAAGGAAGTAAGTTGCTTCCGAAATATCGATTATATCGATGATGAAGGAAGTAAGTTGCTTCCGAAATATCGATATTTGCAAAATAAATATAAATGATTAGTGAAAGGAAATTCGACTTTTATTTACTCGACTGCTGAAGTCTGAATTATTTTTATACACAGGATATTCCGGAATCATCGAGTTATAGATAGCTGATGATTGGAGATATTTTTAACAGTTACTACAATTCGAGCTGCACAATATTTCATCATTCAGACCTGTGATTAGCAATTTAGCGCGATATTTATTTTATATTTGTATTTTATTCGAATTGCTCCTTAAATACCAACCAACAGATTTAAGTGGTTCAAATACATTCCATTTACAATTTTATTGCTGTTCCAAAGTTGAACTATATATTTCTGATTAAGTCATTTATAAATTTTATCAAAAATTATTAAAAACTTATTAAAGTATATAATTTAGGGGCAAAAAGTACAACTTTAGCTTTAGCAAAGGTCAAAGCTACATTTGAAATGTTATGTAACAGATACAATCCGTGGTAGTAATAATGCAAACATATCTATATCTATTCTATTTTAAAAACAAAATTACATTACATTACAACTAACAAACCCACTGGAACATTTTTACATGTATCAGAGCTGGATAAAATACAAAATAAATACTATACTACTCATTGAGTAAAAGTATTTGATTTTAAGTATTTGAATAAAATTACTATTTTCAAGTACTTTTTAAATGAATAAAAGTATTTGACTTGATTTCTTCAAATACAAGTAATTAAGTATTTCAAAATTATCCTAATTTCTATATTAAACTACCCAAATACTTAGATATTGCTCAGTTACTCAAATACTAAAGTATTTTAATAGCTTAATAAAGAAATTAAAATAATTTTCAAATATGTACTTTACTTGTAAATATTTGAATAAATCAAGTAAAATAGTTTTACTCAAAAATAGTATTTGAAATACTTTTTTCAAATACTCTATTTGTACTTGGCAACGCAAAGTAAATACTTTACTCAAAAAAAGATATTTTTTATAGTATTTTAAATACTTTTACTCGAAGACCAAGCTCTGAGTTCTGACGTGTAAAATGAAAATGTTCATCGAACTCGTGCCGTGCGTCTATTGTGATCTAGTTTTTTTCTTTTCTAATAAATTTCACTCCCAAATTTTATTAAAAAAATGAGTCCACTTCCACTAACCCAAAGAGAAACTGGTCACGCACGACAACAACTTTTACAGAAAACAAAACAAATTGTCGTTGTCTTGTCGTCGAATTAAATTAAATTTTTATTTTTTTAACATTTTTGTTGTCGTTGTATTGTGCGCCAGTGTCATTGACATTGTCGTTCTCATTGTTCGTGAGCAGAAAATCAAATTTTGATGAACTTTTAGAATATTTTTTTGTGTATTAGTGACTTAGCGGTTTTTTTTTTAATTTTCATTTTCTTATAATAACAAATTGTCTATTCCAAAAATTATTTCTCTCGTATTTTTATCATTTTACAAAGGCGCCTAGTGGCTACATTATATATACATACTTTAAAAATTATAATTTTATTTTCAAATAACACACTTATAAAAAATAACGACTCTTAATGCTGAAGTCTGACTGAACCATGTGGAATAAAATGATTTCTGCAAAAAAAAATGAAAACGAAGGAAGAAAGGACTCGTCTATATTCGTTTTGTTAACTCATTTGCAAGTTTTTGCAAGAAAACTTCGCGAACAGATCTAATATATAAAAGTCAATTAGTTGATTGTCAATTGTCATTTGCCAATGACGTTTATTAAAATGAATGTGATTTAAAACCTTTTTGTTTACTAAATTTGCATTTGTAAAATGTAAACAAACAAATTCTTTGTAAAAACAACAAAATTTCGTCAATTCATATTCAGTCATTACAATATTACACAAATTAAAAAAATACAACTTTAAATAACAGTTTAATTCCTTTAAACATTAATAAAACATAAGCTTCTAACCTTTCCAACAGACTAATACATATATTCTGTATACTAAATAAAAGTTGGTAAATAAATCAAAAATTTAAAGCTACTTGATAATTAATTTTTATTAAATTTAAATCTTATATCAATTTTAAAAATATATATTCTATGAAAACTTTTTATATCCTTAATAATTCAACACATGTAGCCTTGAAATATATTGTATATATAACTTTATACTATACACCACACGCAATTTACATAAAATTTTCACCCACATAAATCTACTATAAAAAAGTATTAATATAGAATAATACATATAGATTAATATATAGATTAATACATAGATTAATAAACATTTTGCAAAATATAAAGTATAAAACAAAATATATACATATAAACAGGCAAATCAAAATGAAAAATAAATTTAAATTCAGAACAAAAGCAGTTTTGTTTTATTCATTGTTTACAAAATTTTGGTGCCGATGTCAAAAACATATGATCAATTTTTAAGTCCACATGTGTTGTGGGTATGGGTACGGCGGCTTTTCCGTCTGTATAAATCACCACACCACCCACACTGAATGCACTTAAAATGATTATATGTACTTATATAATGTATAGCTATACACAAATTCTATATTTACTTATAAATAAATAAAATATGCAAACAAATTCATATTTAACATTGAAAGTAAAGTAAACAAATTAAAAAAAATTTAGCAACAAACATAAAATAGAACGCATATTATTATTAAAATTTGAATCCTTTAGAATTTCAAGTGTGTCTTGATATTACATACAAAGAAACATAGATATGTACATTGTGAATAATTTTTATATCATCATTTTGCTTACCAAGTTTTTAGGATTATCGGCGCCTACAATTGCATTCTTATATTGAATAATATTAAAAATGGTCAATAAAGCCACCATCGCATAATAATAAAAATTCTTCGAAAACATCGATAACGCTGATGTCATCATTTTATAATTTTCTTTACTTTGTTTTTTCTTTACCTCAACAATTAATATTATATTTAATATTACCTTGATGATATATTATTTCATTAATTAATTTTATTCTAATAATTTGATCTTTTTTTGATAATTTCTTTTTGATTTTCTTAAATAATTACAATAATTTTTAATAATTTCAATTTAGGTGCACAATATTTCACATTATTTGTTTATCTAAAAAAAAAAAAAAAAAACAAAATTTTGACCGATAATCGAAAAAGATAACGTATATTATTTGCTGAACCGTAAATATATAAAATTTATTCCTTTCTTATTCTATTAATTAGATTAAAGTAAAATTTTCAATATCAAAAATGAAATATGTAGTAATCAAATTTCTTTGTTTTGACCCGGCTATAGTTCGTGATTGACTAAGCTTTTTTCTCTCCTCAATTTAAATATTTCAGCTGATTTTAAATAATAAGTGCGAAACGAATGTACAACATTATATACTGTGCTTATATGCATATATGTATATATTTAAATTATTTGTTGTCAAAACAAAATAAAAAAAATGTAAGTGTTGCCATAAACTTATGAATATTTTCAAGGTCGTTTCCTTACAACAATTACCGTTACATTCATAATATTGCACAATATATTATAACAAAAATAGTAAAAGCTTACTAAAATATAAGTTGAATTGCAAAAAAATTATATGACTTTTGAAAACCATTGAACAATTTTTCGAGATTTTAAAATTTATATTAGCTATCCAAATGTCCATCCTCTTTTGTCGTTTGTTTTCTGTTTAAAATCCAATTCTTTAATTGATACATATACATTTATGGATATTTCATATACGTATCTATTGAATATTTGAATTACATCAACATTTTGTTCATTCAGTAATGGATGCAAATATGCTCTAGTTAACTGATACAGACCTTGATTGAAAAACTGTTATTTGATAAAACTTTTATCTAAATAACACGGTTTTCATATCCAGTGAGAATAATTAAAATTCATATAAAATAACTTTTATAACACTTTGTTTGAACTACAAAGCTAAAAACAAAAAGTCTATAATTTAAATAGAAAAGTACAATACGATGGGAACTTTGTTTTAATCATTTGTGGTTAACCAATGAAACAAAAATTTCAAAAAAAAAAATTATTCTATATGTACAATATATTCAGTGATTTTATTGTCCATAAATTAATATTTTATAATAAAGTCTTTCTTTAATCAAAACATGAAAATTTACCACTAAAATTATTTTTAAAAAAATTAAAATTCAATAAATCATTTTTTTAAATCTTAAAATATCTCAAAAACTACAATTTAAATTTTTTGATTAAAACAAAAGTTTTTAATAAAAAACACATGTCTTCAAACAAAAAATCAAACAAACAGACAATTTTAAATAATTAATTAGTTATTGTCTAAAATATAATTGTTTAAAAAAATAATAATAAATGCTTCTATCAAAAATGATTCATATTTCAGTTAAAACTCATTTAGCACTTCTAGTTCTCGGAGATGTTGAAGATAAATTTTTATTTTCAGAATTAGGTGTTCTGACTCGTCTCATATTAACCTTTGGTTGTGGAGTTTTTTTATTTTCCTCATTCATTTTATTTGCCTTCTTTCTTTTCACATTTATAATAACGTTAGCATCCATACTAACATCTAGCTCAAAATTAAATTCATACGTTTTATTACTTTTTGGATTTGGTGTTAAATTATCATTTATAACAGTTTTTCCCGGTTTTTTTGTTGAAGATGATGCATGTATGTGTTTACGTATATTAATAGGAGTAGATAAATTTGGTGTATTCCTTTTTTGCGAAGTCGAATTTAAATTTGGAGATTTTGATATTGGTGTTTGCTTTTGCTTTTTTGGAGATGGACTTATTGATGTAGATTTCTTTCGTTTGATAGGACTTCTTGCCATAATATTTTTCCTAATAGGTGTACGTTTTTGTATTAATTTTGGTGATGGAGAAATCTCTTCATCTTCATTATCATCGGAATTATCATCAATACTAATGGGTGAATCAATTGGCGTTCTTATTCTAGATGTAATACTTTTATTGTTAGTTTTCACAGTTGATTTTGTAAAGTTTAATTCTAAATCTCCTGAATTTGATTTATTCAATGATTTTAATCCATTTAAGAAAATTTTACGACATTTTTCATAATCAGGGTTATCATTATATTGAAGTGTTACAATATATTTGAAAAACTGTTTAATAGGATCTAAAACAAAAAAGAAATTAATCAATAACTAATATTGTAAACAAATAGCTTGAAATACCTGGAATATTTTTACCATAAACCTCTCCCAAACTTTTTTCAACATTGTCCATAAAAATTTCTTTTGCTTTCTGTACTTGATTTGCATTAGATAGCAATTTTTTTAATTCCCATGGTAAAGACACACCAGACCAATGAATCAAATTATATCCTAAAATTTCGAAATCACCACGCATTGTTGGTACTCCCAAATGAGCATCTCGAGATGTGTACTCTATTGTACCGTTATGCATTTTTTTGGGATCAGGTTTAAAATCTTTTGTAGTGTAATGACTTGCTAGGCCAAAGTCTACTAAATAAGCTTGTTGCGCTCCATTTTTTCCGAAGCCTAATAAAATATTTGCTCCTTTCAAATCGGCATGAACGTAAGTACATTTGTGAATATATTCATACACATCCAGCATTTGTAACGCCAAACGATATGATGTATGTTCTGGTAATTTTTTGCCATTTTCTAAAAAAAAATGCCAAATATCTTTACCATATCGTGGCATAATAATAAACCTATGCTTTTGTCCATTTACATCGTGAGATCCACTACCAATTAAATAAGGCATTCCGAGGCCTTTTAATTTCTTTTGATTAATGAAATTTTTAACTGTAAATAAAATAAATTTTGATAAACATTTTAAATATAACAAATAATAATACTTACTATCATCTTCTTTAGCATTTCTCATATAAAAATGCATTTCAACAAACAGCGGTCCATTTCCATGAGGTTCCTCAAAAATTCAATAAAAAATTTTACAATTTCCATAAAACAATTATGCTTCAAATATTTTTTAAGCTTACAATTTTAACAACATATTCATAATCATCAAAACTCTTCGAAGGTTTGTCTAATCTACATGCTGTATATATCTCTCCAAAGCCACCTTTTCCAATCGATCGACCAATTTTCCATTGTTTCTTAGACAAATCAGTTAAGACCTCTCCTAAAGGAATTGATTCTGGCATTGCATACCCATTTTTCTTCTTGGGTTGTTTTTTCGCAATAGTAGCTTTAGCTACCCGTGGCATAGTATTATTTTATAAGCAGTTGTGATCAAAATACGAATAAAATTATTTCCGCACAAAAACTTTTATTTAATTCACAACTATAACGATTTAAAAATTAAAAACGAAAACAAACCGCCAGATTTTTATTAAAAAGAAGGTCTTCGTTTAATTTAAAACCATATGTCAAAATCACTCAAAATTAGTGTAATCGTCCTTCGTTCAAAAAAAAGAATCACCATCATGAGTGTTACCGTTCTATGTTGCTTTTTTGATAGATTTGTAAAAAAAAATGTTGATTATCTTATAAAATATTGAACAAATTTTAATTTTCATATCAATAAAATGACCATAATGAAAGTAATATCCACAAAACTTTAATATAAATTGTCTAACATATTTTGTAACATAAATTTAATGGGGTCTATCGAAAGTTTTCACAAATTAATAAAATTTAAAATATAATTACGATAGATGGCAGCACAAAGTGAACGAAGTTTTAATAGTTGTCATAAACGGTAGTACCTTTTCGCAAAAGGCGTCTCTCTCCTCGTTCACTTTTCGATTTTATTTTAACTTCATTTGTAAAAACAATTTAGTTGAGTACGTTTGCTGTTCATAATTCGGAGAAAGTTTTGTTGATTTATAATATTTTAGTAAATTTTGTTTAATATACATACAAAAATGGTAATAATTTAGTGAGAACAAATTAATTATAATTAATATTATTAATATAAATTTTTAAAAAGTGTAGTGTATCAATTTCAATATAAAAAACTAACCTAAAATTGATTATAATTTATCCGGTCAATTGATATTATTTTTTTAAATTTTTATTTAAAGGCTGGAGGAAAAGCTGGAAAAGATTCTGGAAAAGCAAAAGCTAAAGCGGTTTCAAGATCAGCTAGAGCAGGTCTACAGGTAAATATTAAGGAATATTTAATTTGTAAATTTCGCGCCTTTTTAATAATTCATTGAGGTTGGGATTGTTTGGCATTATACTACTTTAATAAAAATCAATTTTATTCATTTTCAGTTCCCTGTAGGAAGAATTCATAGACATTTAAAAAGTCGAACAACTAGCCATGGTAGAGTTGGAGCTACAGCTGCAGTATATTCAGCGGCAATTTTAGAATACTTAACAGCAGAAGTAAGTTATTGATTTAACTATTTGGGGCTCTGTAGGGCTCCGCTAAAATAAAATTTTACATTTATATGTATTTACATTTGACTTCTGTCATTTTGAAATGTTTTGAAATATGGCGTTTGATGATGTATATGTTTCGTGTATTGTTTATATGCATTGCATGAAGTTTGAGCGTTTGTTTGGCGTCATAACGCGCCATTTTTAAAGAGACGTTTATTTAAATTTAGAATGATTTTGAATTAAAAATGATTTATTTACAATTATATTTCTAGTATATTCTAAATAAGTTAAAACTTAAAACAATTATTTTTTTTGTAATATTTAAAGACAAACACTTAATTAAAGAACAATGATTGAAATTGATTTTTTTTTATTTTGATCTTAAACTTCGAATAACGTTTTGCAAAACAAACAAATACATAAATGTAAATAAAAAACTACTAAATTTTGTTAACATTAAATATTTAATGAAATTAATAAATAAATATTTATTGTTTGAAATTATTAGTAAGTTTGTCTATATTTGTTGTAATGAAAATGCCAACGAATATATTTAACAAGAAATAATTCAAATGTTTGTCTTCAGGTTCTTGAATTGGCTGGAAATGCATCAAAAGACTTAAAAGTTAAACGTATCACACCTCGGCATTTGCAATTAGCAATTCGCGGTGATGAAGAATTGGACAGTTTAATTAAAGCTACTATTGCTGGTGGTGGTGTCATTCCACATATTCATAAATCTTTGATTGGCAAAAAGGTAATGTTGGGAAATTCGTTATTATTAGATATTTGAATTAAGAGTTGTCTTTTATTTTGTTTCAGGAGGATATCGCCAGAGCTAATGAATGAGAATTGGTATAATAATAAGTCAGCAAGTTATCCAAAAGTTTAATGCATTTTAATTCCATAAAATCTTTGTCAATTTTACTGTAAATAAAAATAATTTTGTAGAAAATAATATGCACCCTGTTTAAATATAATTCAGTTTTGCTAAAATAATAATTTCAAAATTAATGTTGAAATTAATGTTTAGTTGATATTTTTTTTTACAATTTCAAAATGTAACTGCATATAAAAGTACATACTAACATTAATCTCAAAATATTGATAAATTTTTATTAATTAAAGGAAAGTCTATTTTAAAAGTCGGATATTTCTAGAAATTAATCGGAAGAGAAGTATCCAAATTGATAGAGCAAGTTTTTTCTAATTTAACACAGAAATATGGAATTTTTAATGTCAAAATAATATAAGGAAGTAGGATAAGTCAAAAATTTAATAAGTTAATAGATAAGTCAAAAAATTAATTTGAAAAGCAAAATTTAAAAGTTGTTAATTCTGAGCTGATAAATTTAAATTTATATTATTAAAAAAATGTATCTGTAAAATAAAAATAAAACGAATGGTTTTTAATAATGCCAAAATAAAACAAGTATGTATTATTTTTGTGTTGCTTTGAAATGTATCATTTTGATGTTCGATGACAAATACTTAAAAAACGTTTAGCACTGAAATATGCCCATCAATGTAATGTAGAGGGCTAGAGGTATGTCATTTGGCTATTATGTCCCGGGCTCGAATGTCGTTCAGGGTGCTGTGAAAAAATGTTCAATTATTAAAAGGGCTGTTTACTCTATGTACAAAAGATGCAATTTTCTAGATTTAAATTAGCCGGTAAATAAAAAAGCATTTTATGAGATTCTGTCTGCGAAAAAGAATTGTGTAAAGTAACTTTGCTGTATACTAGTTATAAAAAAAAAGTTAAATTGAATAGAATTTATATTTTGTTGTGATTGGTCCTGATAAAATCCATTTCCATTCATACTACAGCAGTCATTGATGTAATGAAGAAACTAGGTATTCGTCAAACCAAAACAAACGTTAATTTTGGGTTTGCAAATATTTTCATTCACTATTGTGGATATTTTCAATGTGGAATCTTTAGACACGCTAAGAATCTAAGATGTTTATCAGTTTTATTGTACGTTCATTGCAAGTTTTTTTTTTTATAATTTGGCCGAAAAAAAAATGTAAGTCGTAAGTGTATTATTTTAATTCAAATCTATAAGTCCTAAAAGACTGCTTAATCAAAATTTGCTGATTTTTTTTAGTTAAATTTTTATTTCGATATTTTTATAAAATTGTTTTTTGGCACTCGTTTACATATCAAAAATTTAAAGATTGTATAAGATTGATAGAAATATTTAAAAACATCTTAAATGTAATTTACTTAAAAAGTACATAATTTTATTTATTTTTTGTATTTATTTAACCCAAATTTGGATGAACTTCTTTCAGATGATAACATTTTTCAACCATTTCATCCTAAAAATAAAATTGAATGATAATTTAATTTTTTTATCATAAATCAAAAAATGTGTACCTCATCAAGTTGTAAGCAGTGTCCCCATTCACTCAAAGTAATCCTATGATCATTATTTTGATCACATGTTTCCAAAAATGGTGAAATACAATGCTCTAAGCTAATTAAAGGTGCACGAATTGGGAAAAGTTCATGTATTGATACTGAACGATCAGAATCATGATCTAGATCACACCATTTCCAAACTGCTGCATTTGACCAACGTCTTGTTAAATTTGTTTCAGCTTCTAATTCCATTTTCATATAATATTCATTTAGTTCATCACGTTCAGCTAAATCACGCATAACATTGAATAACCAATCACGCATTCTACGTGGGAAATCAGACATTTCTTCCTCAGTGCATTTCTAAAATAAAATAGAAAGTAAAATATGAATAAACCAAAATTACGATAAAAATTATGTTTTTAATTTGTTGAATCCATTTTATGAAATCAGGAATTCTGTAAATAATTAGGAAGGAGAAAGAAATTAAAAAATGGTTTTATTTATGACATTGAAATAAAAATTTTAAATCTAATGCCGAAACCAATAATGTTTCTGCACAAATTATTTAAAAGATTATTGGTTTGATATTACAAACGTTGTTGATCATGTCTAAAGAATATAATACAATTGAGTAATAAATTTAGTTGATTTTGGAAATTTAACTCAAATCAATGTATAAATTAATGTTGGAGTTGATTAAAGTAATGCTATTAAAAATATTTCAGGAATAGTATATTTTATAACTAGTATTATAACTGAAGAGTGTGTGTGCGATGAAATTAATCCCAGTTTCTACACAAATATTTTCCAATGATGTATTACAATAAATGCTTATAATTTTTGTTTACCATATTGTATGTATAATATAAACTTAACTTAATTTAAGAATACAATAAATTAATTTAATATAACTTACTGGTACATTTCTGCAAGCACCATAATAATCAATATGAATATGACGATAATCAGCGCTTTTACATGAAGGGCTGTTGGTATCACAAAGACATTTTTCACGGTAAACAGCACAATCTGAATGCCAACTAAAAAAAATGTAATTTTCTTGAATCAATATTAACTTAAATTATTTTTATTTTTTTTTTTTTAAATATAAGATTGAACATACGTTTCATTTTTATTTGTACAAACATAACGTCGTACATCAATTTCTGGTGGACAATCTGGAATACATATACATTCAGCGGTAGCACCTTTAGAATGACAAATTCTTCCAGCACCACAATGCATTTTTTCACATGGATCAAATTCATAGACAGGGCTACGAATTTCATTCATACCATCTTGAGCTAATCTAGCTGCTAATTCATTTTCTCGTTGAAGATCAGCTTCCTGAAAATTAATAAATCTTAAAATTTACAATTTAAATTTATTTAAAAATAAAAACCTTTTAAACAAAATTGTAATTACTTCCTTAAATAGAAGAATGGCGTATGTATGTACATGTACATACACATATAAAAATTTATTTAAAATTATTTAAAACCAAAAAACTCTTTCAAAAACAGAAACTAATAAGCAATCCATCAGTACTAATCTTTAGAAAATATAATAAGCATCCTATGTTCAGACCTATGATGTCTACCACTTCCATTCTCTTCAAAATAATGAAAATCTTAATCAACAAAAACCTAACGTACATCTGATCAAATCAAACAAATTTCAATACAATCCATGGTTTTATAATAGATGACAGTACTCTGATAGTATCTTGCGATTTCCTTAAAAGACAATATTATACTCCTACACCGTTGAAATTGCAAGACACATCATCTTGGTGCCAGTCAGGACATCTAGAATTTGAAATCAGATTCACTTTCATAGATTTTGAAACACAAAAATGTCAACACAACAAACAACACCTACTCCTACACCGTTGAAATTGCAAGACACATCATCTTGGAATCAGTCAGGATTCTAGAATTTGAATTCAGACTCAATTTCAGACATTTTGAAATACAAAAATGTCAAATGAACCTTAACCACATAGTTTGCAATTCCCTGCCGAATCTTCTTCCTACTAATTTCCCCTTTTCCATCTCCTTTTCCTAGATAACGGTACGGTACTAAATTATTTTAAAAAATTTGTTCGGTCAAAGGTGGCCAAACTGTGATTAAAATTTATATTTTTAAATTAGAATCGTTAAATATGTAACACTAAAAGAAGAACTTAAGATATACTTAGTTGAAAAATTTAATAAATTTTTGGACCCATTTTTTATATTACTATTACATTACATTTAATTATATTACTTTTTTCAACTTTCTTATTTTTAATTATTTTATTGATTCTATGAATGAATTCTTTAATTATGATTATCAAATCAAATAATAAAATTTTAGCAACGATTAAAATCAACAGTGAACGAGTTGATGAAAATGGAAAGTTCATATTACGTCAAAAATATCTATTAATTCACTCCTCGTATATTAAAGAATATAGAAAATTAGATTTAAAAAGGTATAGTCATTTAAATGTTCATATCGACCTTAACTCTTTTGTTAATATGTTGTTTCTTGATTTATTCATCTCTTTGTTAATGTTCAAATGAGTTTAGTACAAATGAACTAAAATAATTTACTAAATCGTTCAAATTCATTGTTCACAAATTTATAAATTTACAAATGATTCCGAGATGAAAATAGGAATTGAATATAATATAATTTACCGTTATCAGTTGATGTGTTATTTAAATTTTAAAAATTAATTAAACAATTACAATTAATTTATTGTAAATCACTTTGAAATATTTTATAAATACAATGTACATAAATACAATGTAGATACGGATATGTACTTATTTGCAATTAAAAAATTTTACTTACCACGTGTTCCAATTCCATTGCTCGCAATAAAGCTTCAGTAGCTTGATTTTGAGATGCATTTACTTCCTAAAAAATTATTAATACAATATTATGATAAATTAATTAAAAATAAATTATGTAATTACAAAAAACAAAAAAATAATCTTACCATAGAAATAAATACTATGGCAAATAAGCCAAAATATTTCAATGATTTCAACATCATTGTTAAATCTGAAAATGAATATTTTTTAATTTTAATTTTTTTTTTTTTTTTATTTAGTTTTTTAATTAATATTATGTCGACTTCAATAAAATAAATGTACTGAAAATAAAACACTCAAATTGAAGAATGATTTAAATTGTAGAGTTTATTTCAATAAAGTTTCAGCTATTAAGCATCTATACTATGAAAAGATAAAGTTAGTAACAATTTTGCTGAATATGACCTCTAACATCCTGCTATGATAATTTAAAATAATTTTTTTTTATTTTGTTTTTTGGGTTATCAAGAATTTAAAACAAAAATATAAGAAAAAAAAAACGAAATAATAACCTAATTTGTATATTTGACTCAGAATTTAAAACTTTATGAAATATAGGAAAAGAAATTTAACAAAATAAAAAAAAAAAAAAACAAATTTATTTTAAGCTTAGAGTTTCTTTTTGAAACGAGAAATTCACATGGGTTTTCAGATTATTTTAGAATTATTATATTTTTTTAACTTTTTATAAATATTTAATAAGAATTATTGTACTACTCAATAGCAAAATAATTAATTTAAAACTATAAGAATTTAATCAACAGCATTTTGTTTTCTTATTTTTTTTTTTATATACCAGGGCTGGATTTCATAAAATATAAATGGAAACAATCGACAGATTAGAAATTGTAAGGAAAAAAATACATTTGTAACAATAATTGTGGCGCTGTAATAATAAAAAAAATTTTTTACAACAATGATTAGCAGGTCGATTTTGTGTAACGATTTCATGACATCGAAAATGTAGTTCGAAAATGTAGTTTTTCTACGTAGTTGAAGCAGTATGCAAACATTTTAAAACTATATATATATATGTATATTGTCTATAGTTCATTTTTTTTTATATTACAGCCATAACTTAGGTTTTGAACCTTTAAGTACTTGTTGACTATTTGAAAAAGGAAAGGATAGTTAGAGGAGAGGAAAGAAAAAGGAAGAAGAAAAGTTTTGTGGGAAAGAGCGAACAATGTTGTTAATATTCGTCTTAAACCGCTTAAGTCATAAATAAAAAATCCTTCTCTCATTGGGAATGCTTCGATTGGAACGCGGTTCCACAATCGGGATGTTCTTACATTATAAAATCATTTCCATAACCGGACTTAAACCATCTCGGAATTTTCACTGTGAAAGGGTCGGCACTTGATGCCTCTCGTGTTGTGCGATGGAATTGCTTAAGAGGAGGAAGAAGTGATTTTATTTCCTCGGAACAAGTGCCAACACCAAGCAGATATCTATAAAATAGAGTAAGTGCTCCAATTCATTATGGAACATACTAGATTGTAGTTGATAATCTAATACATACTGTATTTTCGATGTCACCCAACCATATATCATCTATAACTACCAAGGTTCGAATTGTAAACAGTTATTTCAAATCTCTGAAATTATATTTAATAACGTATAGCAAAAATTTTGTCTAAAAATGCATTCTAACCCAACTTGTGCTTGCCACTAATATTTTTTATTCTTATTTTAATTTTTTATTTAAATTGATTTGGATAACAATGATTATAATTCAAAAATAAAATTGAACTTTGCTATTACATATAAAAGTTTTTTACATAAAAAATAATAGTTTTTGTATAATACGCTTTTGAAACAAGGCATATTGTAAATTGCTTCCAAAAAATCTAACCAAACTATTGAAAAAAAAAACTTTGTAACATTCTGGATTTTGAAGTATTAAAAGTAAGAAAGGACTAAAAGTAAAATTTAGAAATGTAAATTAAATTTATAGATAAAATTTACAAAATAAGTACATTGAAAGAAAATTTACCAAAAGACAAAAAAAAAATTATAAACTAAACATTAGAATGAAATTTAAATGAAATGAAAAAAAGCAAAAATGAAGCAATAACGAAATTTTCGTAAGAAAAGAATAAACAAAATTTCAAAATATAGATATAATATCAGCAACAGGATACTAATATATATATATATATATATATATATATATATACTGATATATATATATATAATGACTCTAATTAGATCTTTAACTTCATGCCAACTAATATTCCTAAGCCAATTTTTAGTTTTAGTTAAAAATTCGGAAATAACTCTGATATTTCTGATATCAATAGGTATAGCTTATTTAAAATTCTCGGTGTAATAATTTTAAAGAAATGACAAATATGAAACTTATTAAAACAGGGTATACATTAACTAAATTTCTGATATTAATTTTTAGATTATTGATAACGGTATGTCTCACATCAAGAATCCTTATTTAATAAAAAATAATTTCAGAGTTTTACAGAAGTAAAAATTTCTAATAGGAAGAATACCTAAACTATTGAATAAGTTTGCAGTGGGTGTAAGACGGCTACCCTTACAAAATAATAAAATAGCATGCTTTTGACATATTAGAAGTGGCTGATGTAGCTTTTGAGTAAAGTGAGTACCACCCCAACAAACTATACCATACTGAAATTTAAAATGAAATATCGCAAAATACACCATTGAACTATCATATTCGAAAACACAGTCATTTTTACGAACATTTTGTATTCAATTTTTGTATTTACATCAAAAATCGTTACATTTATACTTCCTTATATAAAATTAATAAATAATTATATACACATATTAATAAATTATATTTACTATCTTCATATAAAAAACCTCTGCGCGTCCAAAATAATGCTATTTGCCAAAGAATGACAATGCTAAAGCATCGAAGAAATTATTACGTTTCGAAATACAAAAAAATACTTTTTATTTGTATTGCAATGGTTTAAAATTTTAAATTTATGTTCGGTTAAAAGCGGTTTTTTTACAACATAAAACCCAAAATAATTTTAATATTAATTTAATCAATTTTATTTTTCTTTTGTCTTTTTCATTTAACTTAACTTTGTTCTGCTAATTTTGAACCGTTAATCTTACTTTTTTCTTGTATATTTTTTGTTACCTTAATTTTTGTTTCTTGTAAATGTTTTTTAACATTCAATTAATTTTTAACAATTATTAAATTAATTAATATAAATAAATAAAAAAGTAATCTTGTTAATAATTTAGAATACATCAGGCCTATATTAGACCCCGTAATACATCTCTGATTTATATGAATGTCTAGTTTCTTGATTTGATTTAACCTTCTTCAATAAATTTACTACCCTATACACATATGTAGATGTTTTGAATTTAATAATTTTCTAATCTTATTTATGAATTTTACAAGGTTTTTTGTATTTCAAATTTTGAAATTAAATTATTTTGATAATAATTTCTTGACTTTTGATGATAATTTTATTTTTGACTATAATAATTAATCCTTTCTACTTAAGTTTGCTAAAAAAAAAGAGACATTTTACTATGCTGTCTGTAAAGACTTACAGAACGAACAGCAAGTAATTTTTTTTTATTTATTTTGTTATTTATATTTACATTTATTACAATTAAAATTACAATAAATTTATTTGTAAACTCTAGCTACTTGGGCTTCAATTCAATTCAATTATACTTTTGAGTCACTGAGCGTTAGGTTTTATTTTTGGGTTCATATACAATGTTCAAAGCAATTATTATAAAAATCTTAACTCTGAACCGAAATGGGATTTAAATTTAAATTTAAAAAATATGAATTTTTGATTCGTTTAGGTTATATTGTGATTTCAGCTTCATAATCAATTTCCAATTACTTGTTTATGAAACTATTTTTTATTCAAATGAAAATTTAAAATCTATTTAATTATTTATATATTTACTATTTTTGGGTTTAAGTGATGGTTGAATACATATTCAGATTCCAGATATATAATTAGATGGCATAGCGACTATTCCTTACATCATATCGGTTGGAAATTATGATTAATGAATATGATCTTAAAAATATCATAAATTAGCTCTAGCTTGAATTTCATTAATCCGCTGTATTTATCATCATCATCAATGTGTTGCAACTCCATCTGTGGGGCATAGGGCAGAATATTTCGTGCTATATTTATAACAAGACTGAATTTATTTCTATATAAGTACATCACAGGTAATGTCAGTTACATTCTACATAGGTATTGTGTTGTGTATTGTAATATCGACTTTAAGTACAATAGAGCGTAAGAGATCGTGCTAACATAGAACTTTCCATTATATATCGACTTCCAAAATAAATGAGAATTGATTTTTGAGTTGGTTTGTGATCATTTGATTTATTATTTAAACTGTAAGGCCGGTATGTAGATTTTCTGAAATTTTTTATATTTTCGTATCTACTTATTTCTATACAGAAAATATGACATTGGAAACAAATGTAGAACCTGGTAGAACAGTAGAATTATGTCAAAAAGCTGAAATAATTTGTCATTTAGTAACAAGTAAATATTTAAAAAAAACCTAAATGGAACCAATATGTGTGATACAGGTGAGTTTTTGGATGATGTGATTATAGCAAGCGCTAGTACATTTTTATTAACAATTTTATGTATAGAAGGAATTACTGTAAGAGTATTTATTTTATTTTATTTTTTAAATGTTTTTCTGGTAATTAAATATATAAAACCATTTCACTATTACTAAAAGTTGATCCTATATGCAATTCAAATATTATGTATACATATTATATACTCCAATTAATAGTATTATAAATCCAACTTCTTTTAATGACTGCATCAATCATAATTTGTCGCAGATTCAATTATGCATAGTCAACTAGAGATATTTTAATTTAAATTTAGGTTTACTATTTCTATAATTGTGATCTGCAAAAAATTACCTTGAATTGATAATTGAATTGCACTTAGACGTAGACAGTTTTCAAACATAATAATTTTGAATTATAGGAGGTAGGTACGTAGATAGAAGTTGCCATTCTAGTTGCTTCTGGAAAATCAATATGGACTTAATTGTGCCTTTTTGATACCACGACTCGAGTGACATATTTGTTGTTATTGGTTGTTATATAGAGGGAATCATTCTCTCAATTTCAATCTCTCTTCTCGACTCAGTGCTATTGAGAAGGTTGATCAGATCTACGACTTTGCTTTCCGCGATAAAACCTATTTTGCTGAGGAAAGTCTCACATAAGTGCGGAGTTTGACTCTAGCTAAATGCTGAGCAACTGCAAAGAAAGTGTTCAAGAGTTTCTGTTTCATTCTCATCTTTACAGCTGCGACAATGGGGGCACTGAACGAAATACCTAGCTTGACATCGTGGCTTCCTAACGGCCAATAACTCGTATTGATGCTTACTACTCTTTAAATATCAACATGGGATCTGGCTAAGAGTTGTTTGGTTTTATTGATGTTATACGAGGGTCAATTTTTAATCGAGGTCGAACCGGTATTTAGTCTATACCACCTTTAATTCGCTCTGGCCAGAAAGTATGAATGGGTGCACTTCTTGAGGACTTTCATTGGAGAGTGAATGTGCTTCTCAAGGAGCCTGTCAATATTGAAACCATGCCTGGCCAGTTTATCAGCTCTCTCATTCCCATCTATGTTACTGTGACCAGGAACCCAGAGTATAGAGAGATCGAAAACGGCTATCTACACTTTCAATTTCGTTTCGACATTGCTCTATCAGTTTAGGGCAAATGGTGTCCGACATCAAGAATTTTCTGCAGCTACTTCGCAGTTCATTTTCAATCCATCAGTGAAAATTACTATATTCGCCCTCTTTCTGTTACACTCTAAACGTGAGTTGATTCTCCGCAGAGAGTATTTGTGTTTCTGTTAAACCCATCGCCATATTGAGGCGAGCCAAACTGTCAAAGTAGTCGCTTGTGTGTTTCTGTTAAACTCTTCATTTTAAATCACTTGAAAATTTGAAGAGAAAAGGAACTCGCGCCAAAAAATTTTCGGTTTTTTTTTATTTTTTGAAAATTTCAAATATTTATTTAAAAAAAAATGGAAAATTAAGTACAAAAAATATTCTTTTTTAATTTAATTATTTTTATAAAAAAAATTCTGAATGCTAATACATTTTTTTTAAGGACAAAAAACAAAAAGACTAATCAGAAGCAAATTGAAATGTTCTGATGAATCCAACATAAATGCGCTCATATTTTTATTTTCTTTTTTTTCAATAGATATCTATTCAAATTTATTTAATTTTTAAATTTTTTTCCCGCTTGTTCACAACTTCACACAAAATAAACAAAAAATTCATATATTTTTTATTTTGACATTTAAAAAATTTTAAGTGCTACCAGTGCATTCAAAAATTTTGTCGCGGGTTTAACAGAAACACAAATTCAATTTGAGGAGAGGAGAATAATTTTTCATTCTCTTCAGAGAGGCGAGTAACAGAAAGTGGGTGATTATTTTCCCTTTTCTTCAAACCACGCTTCCAATCGGCCCTAGCAGGAAAACCTACCACCGCGGGCTTTTTGTTAAAGTTTAGTTTAGGAGTGATATAATCGCCAATCGATTGTGTCTTGCAGCAGTTAATTTGGTAATTGGTCTATATGTTATTACCGTGTCCATATGGTCTGGAACTCGAATACCAGACGCCAGTTTTCTTTAGTCAGGCTGCACTGCATTAAGGCTTATTTTTTTTACATTCGTACATATTTTATGGTACAAATCGGGAGAAAAGAGATTCAGGATCACATTTAGATCGTCAGTAAGGCAGGAATTTAGAGGTATAGTGTTATAGGTTGTTTAATAATTTAACTTGGTAGGTTGATTGGTCTACAGCGTATATCCTACGCACTTAGGCCTTACAGCCCGTTGTATACCCACTCAGCGATTTCACTTCTGCCTGTCAGCAGACTTTATCGCCCAGAGTCAACTAATACCTTTAATGAACCTAAATGATTCATTTTTTTTCTTTTTTACGTCTGAGGAGTTTTCCCAGTAATAATGTTCTAAGATGGTCGCTCTTTTCGTTCTTTGTTATATAATAAAATATTATAATCATAATTAATATTAAAAATTTATCTTAATAAGGATTTTAGAAATACTAAAGTATATTAAGTATGAATAAAATATTATAAAAAAATATCAAATATTTATGTACAAACAGACAAACCTTGACCTAAGGACAAAAATAATTTAGTATATTAGCATTTAATCCATTAAAAAAAATGTTTTTTATAATTATAACATTAACACAAAAATCAATAACGTATAAATATTTTGTACCATTGTTAAATAAGCCAAATTTTCATTTACAAAATCATTAGGTATGTTATAAAAAAAAAATCCTTCATTAATGTGGGTCCGCCTGTATTAAATTACAAAGTTTTCAAATTATTTTATTTAAAATATACACAAAATATTTGTATATTATGAAATGTAGTCACTGTTGTGTATAAACCAATAATTATATTATATATTTGCAGATTTTTTTTTGTCTGTTGTTTTTCTTTTATTTTTAAATATTGTTGAAACCACCTTAACACAATAACAATGATAAGGTATTGGTCAGTATCTCCCCTCTTATTTTGATATTCAATGTAACAAAAAAAAAAAATAAAAAATCATTCAATAAAAAAAAGCAGAAAAACAATTTTTATAGGATCTCTTTTTGTACATCTTGTTACTTGTACGTCATCTTCTGAGATTTATTTAAGGAATTAAATAAGAATAAGGAACATGTACGAGTATCTCCTATCAAAAAATCAACTTCAACCTTTTTCTCATTCTCTTAATGTAAAAAACAAAAAATTCTCATTAATTTACCTCTTCTTCTACATCATCTACCTTTATACCCGATCACCTAAACCAAAATCAAAGCAAAATTTTAACACGTTAAGGAACGACACCAGAAAATGTTTCAACGAATTCATACAAAAACAAAAAAAGAAAAACAAACAAACAAAAAACCTGCTGAAATCTATATGTTCTATGTCTTAGCTGGGTTGGTTGGGTCTTGTTGAATTGTTTTTTTATTTTATTTTTTTTTATTATATTGGTAGAGGGATAATAATTTGTTAGTTGTGAAAAACTGTTGGTTGGTGTCCATTGGTGTACAATAAATTTAATTGCTTTTCTGCTGTAAAAATTGGTTACATCATTACCAGTATAAAAATTAAAAAAAAAATTTCCTCATTACCTATATTTACTTTATAAAAAAACAAAAAACAAAAAACGAACGTTTTATAGGTAAAACACGACCAACATTATTTTAAAGAAGAACAGTTCCGAGAGGACCAACAAAATTTTTCATTTAGAAGAGAAAAAAATAAAAATAAAAAAAAAATGTATCTACTCATATAAGAAATAAGTTTGTATTGTAAAGAAACAAAATAAAAAACAATAAACAAAACAAAAAACAAATTTTTTTTTTGCCAAGTTCGTTACCATTATTGTAATGGTCAAATTATGGTACCAAAATGTGTATTTTAGTTAGTTAGTTTTTTTATTTAATTATTATAATGACAGAATCTTCTTATACTTAAGTTAGTGTTTAGATTATTATTATCTTATCAGCTCTGAGTTTTATTTTATTCTATTTTTATTTTGCATTACATTTGTTGTTTTATTTACAACTAGTATTCGCCTGCTCCTCGAGATTCAAGGAAGTTTAATAAAAAAAACTTGTATTGAATTTCATTATGAATTTATGGTTTTTCATCTTTTCAATTTAAAAAAAATTGGTATTTTTTTTTATTGATTTATCTTAGACAACAACCGCATACATAAAATTAAAAAGTATGGGGAACGGGTAAACCAAGATTGGAAAACTTATTTAACAAACTGATATTAGTTTTAAAGCAGCGCAAATTTATCAAATATTCTTCTAACAAAAAAAAAATTAACAAAATACAATTCATACTAATGGGAGACGACTTTTTAGCAAAACTTATAAAGAATATTCACGATTAGGTGTTGTCTTGTACTAGGTGTAAAAGTGTGTTGTCATTGTAAAATTTTTATATGAAAAAATATTCTACAAGACTTGTAGATTTTTACAAGATTCAAACCTATTGTACTTTAGTTGTCGTTGTGCTTTTTAAGTTTGACATTTAAAGTCAATACATATTAAAATCAATACATATATTTGTAAAATGGCCGAGATAAAAACAGAGGTGATTTTTGAAATAAAAAATTAAAATTGAAACAAAATTTTAAGTATGTTGTGTGTATTTTATGAATGTAGTTACAAGTGAAAAAAAAAACTTCTACACTTAATAGTGAATATCCTTATTATCTAATAAGACTTTTGACAAAAAATATTAATTATAAACAATTTTTTTTTTTTTATTTTTTTTTTTTTTATTAACGGCAAAATAATGGGATAAACACCCTAGCTGCTTTCGCAGAATTTATTTATAAGGCCCATTTTGACAGCCTTGCCTACAAGCCTACATTTTCCTGACGTTAAGAAAATCAGGATTTAAATAAACTGAAACGAAAATTTAACTCGGAACGAATTAGAGCAATTCGTTAAATTTCAAATTACGTAATTGATTATCTTCAACACATCCTTTTTTCTAAAAATAATTATATTAAAAACGTGTCCTTTGTCAAAAATATTTTTTTCATATTGTCTTTTTTTATAAAATGACATTTTCTTTTTAATTGGGTCAACTGATTAGATTAGGCTAATGAGATTAGGCTAACTGCCATAGACCCATGAACAGTCTTCCATAGAAAATCCATTCAAATCAGATAAAAAAAACCTTGTTTATACCAAATGAAGCTTTTTATTAACTATTTTTTTTTAATTAAAAAATGTTTTAAGTTATATCATTGAGTAAATATAATATTTACTTAATGATTATACATAATATGTATATGGGGGGAAAAATGAGATCCATAAAATAAATAGGCTTATACCTGTATAAGAAAATTTATCAAAAGTTTAAACCATTTGAAAATGAGATGAAAAAATCATCTGAATGTTTTGTAGTTCTTCTATATGAAAACCTCAATCTTAACAGGTTTACCTTATAAATTAATAATTTTATTCAATTATGATGTTCTATCTATTTATATTTATTGGTATTTAATCTATGTTATAATTTACAAGATTTTAACCCAAATTAATAAAACGTCTAAAGTTAAAACCTTATAAAAATAAAAACAAAAAATAAAAATCAAATTCTTCAAAGTGATTTAATATTAAATTTTTTCTCTATTAATTTCAATAATAAGATAAGGAATATTAATTAAGTCCTAAGGAATATTAACAAAATTAATTGTAAAACATAAGTACATATCTAACATATAAGACCGTTAGGTGTATTAATTTAATTTAATTTAATTTAATTAAATTTTATTATTTCAACTGCACATAAATGTACAATCAAAATTTAGAACCCTTTTGCAGGTAGGATGTAATGGGTTACTCTATCACAAATCTTATAATTATTTTTAATACTAATAGAAAAAAATGTAAATCTAATCTAAATCTAATTATATTTATTTATATATATACTATAATGAAATATAATAATATATATATGTATTTACTAAATTTTTATTTGTTATTTGGGATTAGTATAAGTTAGGACTATACAAATTGATATGTATGCTATATTTCTTGTGTTTGTTCTTTGATTCTGTAATGTAAGACCTTTTCACAAACGCATAATGCAATATGTACATTAATATAGTGATCTAGTCATATGTTATACTTGTTTACAGTTCTTAAACTACATATCTGATATTTTTAGCCATTCCTAGAAGTTATGATTTATTTATTTTTTATACATATTGCCAAAGAAATGTTTACTAATACTTTTCCGTTTAGTCGCACAAGGCTCCTATTTAAAAATAAAAAATTAATCATTTATGTTTTTAGTTATGATTAGCTAAATATATTTTTTACACACTATACCCAAAGCACAAAATTATTGTAAGATAAGGAGGATAATTATTGTAAAATAAGGAGGATAGGATTGAAAAATAGAATATTAGGCGGGATTTAAAAGAACATTATGAATTGTAATGCTACAAAAATTGTATTGTTTAAAACCGGGTTTAACCTAGCGATAACATATGGTATCAAAAATAAAAGTTCATAAATTCAGTTATCTCAGTTGTTTATATTATTTTCAAAATATGCAACTTGCACTAAGTGAAAGAAAAAATATAGAAATCACATTGAGCATGCCCATAATGAGGTTTATTTGAACTTATGTGTTTATTTTTGCAAAATTTTTATAACGTGAAAAAAATGGAATCTCAGAGTTTCTCAGCCACATTGTTTAACAGAGTATAACAAATTTATGTGTGGTACTGATAAAATGGATTGGAATTGAACAACACAGAGACGACGATGTGCAGGTATAAATTGTACAGCAAGAATACGAACAGAATGTTCAAATGTGATATTGGTTTGTGCATTCCTGGGTTTAAGCAATTCCATTCTCAACAAATAATTATTTTCATAAATATTTTCCATTTCTTTTTATTTTATTCACTTAGTGATCTAGCGGTACCATATGGTACCAGGATATCTTTCACATCCTGCGACATTGATTTAAAAATAAAAATATTTGTAGGCTCTTTAGGCTATACACTTATTCAATTTATAATTTGGCTTTACCGGATTTTCAAAAATTTAATTTTCGACTTAATTCGGTTAATTTAATTTAAAATTATTATAGCAAAAAAATTACAAAGGCTCATCAAAATTCTACTTTCACTAAAATTCTGATAAAATGAGAACTCAATAGAATTATCAACATAGTATTTACAAGGCTTCAATTTAACAAAAAAAAATAAAGCCAAAAAGTTGGGAAATCAATTGGCCATACCATTATCGAAATCATATCGAATTCTTTAGACAATCAGTTAATTGAAACTCACATAACACACGTAAGTGAAGTCGTTAAAAGAACTCAGCGAATTCGAATATTGCCAAGATTGGTAAAAACTTGAGACAAAACAAAAATCGCAGCATATAGAATCGCATTGAATGGAAATTGGAAATATTTCGCTTGTATATAATTTTTTATCAAAATGATGAATGAGATTAGGTAGGAAATAAATATATATAAAAATATACATATCATGTTGAAAGATCACAATAAAATCCTAATAATGATAAATGCAACGTCTTATAAAACAAAAAAGAATTTAACAAATTAACGCGATTATTTTTATTTATTTTATTTATTTCTTCTTTTCAGATATGGTGACGATTTAATGGAATTAGATTCATTCAATATAATGAATTTTTTCAATATAAGAAATTTATCTATCTGATAAATATTGGCTTAGTTTGGCTTCATTAGCTGATCTCAGAACAAATACATTAGAATCAGCAGAGTATACTCTAGTCTCACAATATTCTGGTTTTTAGTCATTAGAACAACCGGATCATCAATCTGGTGAATGCATCATGTTCAGCATTTCGCACCAAATTATATACCCTTTTTATTTTTTTTTGTTATTAAAAAATGTCCTTTTTGATTGTAGTCAGATCGGATCCTAATCACTATCACACATTCATCAGTCCCCATCAGCTTCTTACTATCATTTTAATAACTTTAAATACAACCTAACGCATAATAATTTTTATTGATTGATTTATAAATTTATTTATATAGGGCTTTTCACCACATTAGGGTTTATCAAGCCCGTAACAATCATAATATTTAATTGAATAGCCAGTAGGAGCCCTAAATTTGATTTTTTTTTGTAACTCTAATCTTAATAAGTTTTATTCGATTTTTTGTTTTTTATAATTTTGCCACGTCTGAAAATTTTTATTGTTTTTTTTTTCTTTTTTGCATTTTTACCTGTTTTGTTTTTCTTTTTTTTTAGTTTTGTTATATCTTTTTTTTTTTTTAATATTTATTTTTTAATGTTGTTCGTTATTGATGATGGGCATCATTATTATTATAATGAATATAAAAGAGAATTTCTAAATACTTAAGCTTTTAGTTGATGGTTAGCGTTAGCTTTAAATTGAGCTTAAAAAGGTTTTTTTTTTTGTTAGAATCATTTTCGAATTTATTCAGTTTATGTTAAGAATTCAGTTTACCTGGATGAAAGTAAAAGTTAAAATTCTTTAAAAAAAAAAATAATAATAATAATTTAAAAAATAGAAAATCTAAAAAAAAAAATAATAATAAAATAACAAATAAAAAAAAGTTAGAAATAATAAAATTTTTGCAATGTTTAAATTTACCGTTATAAGTATCTTAATTTTGTGTGTTTTTTATTCATATGGTAGGTTTCTTAAGAAGAATCATTTTTTTTTCTTTATTATTTTTTTTTATTCTCTTTTCAAAAAATTAAATTTCTATGCAAAATTTCTTTTCTTTTTTTTTTTTAAATAGTGCCATTAAGATTAGCTTAAGAATAGATTTTTTTATAAATAAAAAAAAAAACGACATAAGGAAAAAAATACAAACAAATAAATTGCAAATTTATAGAAACAGGTTTCCAAGGTACAATGCACGATTTATTCAATTACAAATTGGATTTACTTAATTGATAGTTTCAATGGATATAAGTTCCAGTTGAAATTATAATAATTTTGAATTTTTAATTTTCATTAACGTAATTTCTAATTATTTACATATTATGTACATTCATATACATATAACTAAAATGTTTTTATATTTAAAAAAACAAAATAAATAAATTTGTTAATTAATCATATATCATTAAATTTATATATGATGATTAATTAGTTGAGTTTGTTTTTGCTCATATGAGTAGTTAATTTTAAAATAATTAACAAGAAAAGGATAAAGGTCAAATGAATTCTAATGGAGGTTAAATTAAAAAACAAAAAAAAAATAATTAAAATAATATAATTTGTAAGAATTATGAAAACATTAATCATTAATATATTACCACAGATAGTGTAATTACTTATCTGTGATACTACATAAGATATACATACTAGTGAATACCCTGTGCAATTGCACAGAGATAGTTCTTTCGGAAACGATTTTATATAAAAAAAAATATTTGTTTTGGTATAATTGTTGTTGTTTTCTAAATTGCTTGATTCTTGAATATATATACTTTATAACGAAATCACTACTAAATTAAGATAGTGTAGTGGTTATGCTGTCCACTATGTTATGTAATAGTAAAAGGACAATTTCGAGCTCGAATCCCATTTATGTCATGAATGTATGAACATACAAAGTTTTACAATTATTCTTTGATATTACTTTGGAATACATGTTCGTTGTCATTTATAATAAAATGGAACTTTGCTATTATGAAGACAAAATTTTACTTATAATAGATGTAGTTTTCTACATTAAAATTGGTTGATATACCAAATAATAAAAAAAAACAAATTGATAAGTAGCCCATGTTATTGTCTATGCCATATCTTATAGATATTTTTGTAAATACCAAGCCGTCAAGTTAGGATGTTAATCGTTCAGTCTCGAAATTATTAAAATAAACAATCTGATAATTTTAATGTGCTTATAAGCTACTATAATATTTTATTTATCCCATATTTTTTTACTTCTTTGGTGAGCAAATTAATTTTTGTACTTTTGTACTACCTATGTACCACACAGCGTTAACAATTCATTTTTAAATATTTGACAACCCGATGATTGAATGCTGTAAAATATACATTTCTTTACTTCTATTTTTATTTTTGGTGCGTTGGTATTTAATTTTAAATGTTTCCAGTATATGCAACCGTTTTGTATACTTTTTATTTTTGGTTTGTGGAATGTGTAACTATTTTAAATATTTTAAGTATCCCCCATCAGCATATTTTAATTTTTGGCTTAAGAACTTGCTAAAATTTTGATATTTTTTGTGGTGTAATTTAATTTTTTTGTGGGTAAATTTAATTTAAGTTTTTTTTTTTTCAATATAACTTGTTATCTCTAACAAGTTATAGTTGTGTGTTGTAACATTATATGCTTCCATATATAATAATTTACAAGACATGTTATAGTAGATTCATTGAACAAAAAAAAAATACTACATATACAACATATTTTAAACAACATCAGATTAACAAAATAATTGAAAACAGTATGTAAGGTCAAGCGCCCACTAAAAAACTTTTAATCACTTGCGATTAAAAATCACTTAAAAATACTTTCAGTATATAAACTGTTGGATTTAGTTGTCAGTTGAAACAACTTATGTTATTATTATATTGTTAATCTATTTTTTTTCTTATTACAACTAATTAACTAAAATAAAAAAACATAACTAGTAATTGACTATTATTAAACTATTTAACTCTTTTCTTATTATTTTTGTTTTACTACTTTCACATAACATTGCAGAAATTTTAACAAACTTCACTTATAGATATTTAGTAAATAATTTTTAAACCACTGGGGTGGCATTGTGTAACTTTGTTTCAAACATTTCGGTCGAAACAAAATGTTGTCGAAACAAAATTTGGATGACATTACGTAATTTGAAACGTTAATTTATTTTGAAACGCGCGAAAAAACAGTGAAACACTTTACATAATTCCATTTTTGATTTGTTTGGTTAAAATTTCAACAATTACTGCTAGAAAATAATATTAAAATAAAAAAAATGGAACTAAAAGAAATTGCAACTGGATACAAGTAAAAGAAGCTAATAATAATACCAAAATTTTTTTTTTTTTTTATTCTGAAAATTTTTTTTCTTTACAGAAAATCATTATAAATTTACTTAATTTTTCATTTTATTGGAATTTTTATTTCTGTGCGTTTCTAAAATAAATATTCCAATAAAAATCATGTATTAATTTATTATTTTTTTTAAAATTTACCTAAAAGCGTCAACTATTTTTCAATCGCCAAAATTTGGTCGTATCAAATGTAAAAAAAGTAGCGTTTCAACCTTACGCAATACCAAAATATGTCGTACCAATTTTGAAAAGATTGAAACAAAATAAAAATGGTCGAAACAAAATTATGCAATGCCACTTTTTGAAAATAGTCGAAACAAAACGACGTTTCAAATTACACAATGCCACCCCTGCTTCAGCAATATCCTGTAGTGTTCTATCCTGCATGCAGTTCAATAATTCCCGATATTCCCGAGATTTCGTGATTTTTTAATTGATTCGAGTTTTTAAATTTATGTGATTAACTCTATTTTTTAGCATAGGGTTTTCCAATAGCGATGATACAATTTAAAAATTTAAAAAAAAAATACATAAATTATTCAGTGAGACACAAAATTTTTTATTTCAAAGATTACAGTATGCCATTATGTATGGAAAATAACATCATTCAAATGACCACCACGAGTTCTCCGTATACGTATACTGCATTCTATCAAACCAAATTTTCCATCACTTTTTCACATAAATTTGGCTGTATTTCATCAATAGCACACCGTTCAATGTTGGATTTTTAATTGCTCAATTGTTGTTGGATTATCAGCATAAGTTTGTGACATAACATATCCCCAAAGAAAGAAATCACAAGATATTAAATCATATAACTACCACCTGATGGAAGGATAATTAATTCAACCATTTCTTAAGATAATTTCATCATCAAAATTTTCTTTTCAATAAATCGCTTGTTAAGGTGGCTGTGTGGCAGATGGCACCGTCTTGTTGAAACTACATTCTCAACAATAGCAAGAAAAAAAATTCATTTACATTGTTCTATATCGTTTTCCATCAGTGACTGTTACTCTTCGACCATTTTCTTCAAAGAAATATGAACCAATCACTCCACCAGAGTTAGTGACTTCATCTGGATGTGACTTTATCTGCAATTATGTTTGTTTACATAACTAAATTTTGTTTACAAATTTTGTTTGTTTACATTAACAAGAATTAGGCAATTATGTTTGTTTACATAACCATTTAAAAAAAAAATAGCTTAATCAGTGAATCAGAAATTTTTTGATAAAAATGTTAATTTTTTTATTTTTTAAAATATTGGACAATTTAATAATTTGTCCAATATTGTATCATTATCATATCTTTTTTGAGCGTATCCGAAATATTATTCAAGGTGGTATTCTTTTATACATGTTGATACATGCAAGGTGGCAATATCATTTATACATATGGATCGATTGGATTAACAATAATTGCAGAGCCAAAATTTTTCTTCATCCCCAAGGTATTCCTTGAATTCTTTATTATCCACGATCGGTGGTTGTGGGCTGTCTTTCAACCTAAGGTTCGATTCCCGACGAAGGAAAAAAATGTTTCATGGCTTTTTCGACCTGATTCGATACTCTTAATTGTCATTGGGATAAAATAAATGATAAAAAATAGTTTAGAGTTTTGATGGTTATGAGTGCTATCACTAAAAATAAAATAGTGATGATATAAAAGCGAAGTTACTCTACACTTTTCCAGATTTAAATTTAGTAGATATATATCATAAGAACTCTAAAGAAAAAACTATTGTATGTAACTTGTTTTTGGCAAGTTTCTGTGTAAAAGCAGTTAGGGTGCTAATCACATAAACTTAAAATTACATACAAAAACAAAAACATCTATTTTTAAAACGATGCCAAAACTTTGACGCATTAATATTGTTAACTCGCATTTAAATACTGGAGGCACCAAAAAAATTTGACACAAAGCCAGTGATGACAATTCCTTTTGATTCTGGTTTATAGTGTAACATGAGTACGTTTTCTACTTTACGCACTTTGTTTTTAGATGTCTTTGAACTTATCGTTAAATTGATTTTTAAATCATTATTAAAAATGATGTCATCAAATTTATTAAATTTATTTCATTATTTATATATTGTCATCAATATAACTGTTTTATCTAAAAAAATGTATCCTATTGAGAACCTATTATCAAATAAACAGTAGAGAATTTTCAAAAATTTGTCAATATCAATTTTATTTCTTTGTTGTAAAATGCTAATTTGAGATAATTCAATTCATATTAGTTTAAAGCACAATACATACAGTATATTGTATCATATTGTATATATGTATATATAAAAAAAAATTAGTTATTGTCTAAAATTTGTCTAAATGTTGTCTTTTTTTCGGTGATGATTAAATCTTCATGATTTAATTATTTGTCTTAAACTCATCATCAGTGCTTCTTTTTTTCTATAAAATCGTGATTATTATTGATTATTTTTTTTGTTCTTATTTTTTCTTTATTATTATTATTATTATTGATTTCAATTAACAATTTTTATTTATATTAAAACTTAAAAGTTATATCATCAATAAATTAATTAATTTTTACAATAAAAAAAAAAAAAATTTAAAATATACACTAACTTAGAATATAAAAAGTTTATCCTTCTGAACTGTTAAAAAAAAGTATAAATATCCATCAGATATGCACATGTGTGTGTGTATTTATTACAATAATAATTTTATAGTAATAACTCTTCTATATTTTTATTTACTTTGGAATCAAAAATAAATAGAAATTATGTATGAAATTGATTTATTTTTTTAAATTAATTCCAAGTCTATGGGATGAATACCCTAACTGTATTTACACAGAGATTTGGAATACACAATCACATACTAAGCTTTTCAATAGAATTTTTATGGTATATCAACTAATTTAAATGTGGAAAACTACTTCATATAAGCAGATCCGCTCTTTTTGAAAACTAAAATAAATATGTAAATAAATAATTGAGTTACAAAATCTGTGCAACAAAATTCTAAATTTCAAAATTTTGTATTACAAAATTCAAAATTACGATGTCCTATAGATTTTTAATTTCTTAAACAAAGGCAAAATAGTTTTTAACAATTTCAGAATTTTGTAACGCACAGAGTTATGCAAAATCAGAATTAAGTAATTTCAAAATTTTATAATACTAAATTTTTATAAGATCTGATTTATTTTATAAATACTATATACTCGTACCTATCACAATCATAAATATTGTTTCAAGTGCCTATCGCATAGCATAAATCAATTTTTGAGTCACTATTTTTTTTTTATAATAGATAAAAAATTGTATATGGAAATGTACTTAAAAACAAATTTGATGGTCTGCAGTTACAATTAAATTTTAAAATCAACACGGTCATTTCAACAAACATCTGTTCAAGATTGTCATGTCCAATACAGACAGATTCAGAATTTTGAGGCTCATACAAAGAAGAATTCTTCTATCATCTTCTATTTCAATACAATACCATAACTCACAAAAAATATAAATATTTTCAAATATGTACATCACTTTTTTGTTTTTATGTTCTTGACAGTAACTTAGGTAGAATCACCATTTCGTGCTTAATTAAGTAAGTCCAGTTTATACTACAATATTTTACTACAATCTTTTTCGAGTATTGATTTATCAAAATTACTGGTTTATCTCAATAAATGTGAAAAGTGTACTACTATTGTCAGAAACTAAGCCTTCGTAAATAAAACATAGACTCATTTTAGTTAAGTTGTTACAAGATTATATGCCTTAAGTTATATTTTGTCCTTTATTTGATCCAAAACGACAAAGGGTACTGGGTCAGATCGATAAAATGCATATTTTTTTGGTTGAAATGTACGCGCTCTTCCTAAATACTACAACACCCAGCTTTTATTCAAAAATTGACATTACGGCGAGGAAGTACAATTGATCTGAAAAGAACACGTTTACATTAAACTGAAAATCGTGAAAAAATAAAAATGTCTATCTGATTAGTAGTCAAATGACATAATCACTGCACATCATATCGCTTTATTGTACCTTAAGGATAGTAAAGTAGCTAAACTAGCTATTAATTCATTTATCATCAAATCAAAGCTGGTATGGGATAGTTTAGAAATACTTAAATCCATGACAAAAGCAAATAAAGTCCCAATAATGTGGGTAACATGGCATTCTGGCATAGCGTGAAACGAAACTGCAGATTATCTAACTAGAATAAAGCAAGTCCGTTCCGCGAGATTCCCTTGAGCACAGCTAAGATGAATTTAAAAGCTTGGGTAAAGCAAAAAGCTAAGGATTTCTGGGTCAACGTTCCTGGAAATCGTCAAGCTTATGCTCATGCCTAAACACTAGCTTAAAAAAACCAAAACTCTTCTTACTCTAAATAGGAAACAGGGGATAATAACAGACCACTGCCTAATAAAGAACCACCTTGATAAAATCGGTGTAACCGAAAACGACTTATGTAGAATATGTGAAATAGAGGAAGAATCTATTGAATATCTGTTCTGTGAGTGCAAAACGCTCAGTCGTAGCACACTTCGCCACTTGGGAACAGCGTTCCCCGAAAAATGGGAGCTATTCTGAGTTTGATCACAAAATCAGGTATCCTTAAGGACCCAGAGACCAACTTACAAACACACACAATAAGCCCATTTGCGGCTGCGGTGATGTAGGGGACATATTCCCTCCCGAAATTACACAATCCAATCTAATCTTAAAGTTATATCTCAAAATTGCTCAGTTGCAAACTATAGCTTCTTAATCATGAAATATATTTCTATACCAGCATTCCATTGTACTGCTGTTTAAAGGTTTTATATATTTAAATTCGTAAGTCCATTTCTCTCATACTGAAAATCGTGAAAAAATAAAAATGTCTATCTGATTAGTAGTCAAATGACATAATCACTGCACATCATATCGCTTTATTGTACCTTAAGGATAGTAAAGTAGCTAAACTAGCTATTAATTCATTTATCATCAAATCAAAGCTGGTATGGGATAGTTTAGAAATACTTAAATCCATGACAAAAGCAAATAAAGTCCCAATAATGTGGGTAACATGGCATTCTGGCATAGCGTGAAACGAAACTGCAGATTATCTAACTAGAATAAAGCAAGTCCGTTCCGCGAGATTCCCTTGAGCACAGCTAAGATGAATTTAAAAGCTTGGGTAAAGCAAAAAGCTAAGGATTTCTGGGTCAACGTTCCTGGAAATCGTCAAGCTTATGCTCATGCCTAAACACTAGCTTAAAAAAACCAAAACTCTTCTTACTCTAAATAGGAAACAGGGGATAATAACAGACCACTGCCTAATAAAGAACCACCTTGATAAAATCGGTGTAACCGAAAACGACTTATGTAGAATATGTGAAATAGAGGAAGAATCTATTGAATATCTGTTCTGTGAGTGCAAAACGCTCAGTCGTAGCACACTTCGCCACTTGGGAACAGCGTTCCCCGAAAAATGGGAGCTATTCTGAGTTTGATCACAAAATCAGGTATCCTTAAGGACCCAGAGACCAACTTACAAACACACACAATAAGCCCATTTGCGGCTGCGGTGATGTAGGGGACATATTCCCTCCCGAAATTACACAATCCAATCTAATCTTAAAGTTATATCTCAAAATTGCTCAGTTGCAAACTATAGCTTCTTAATCATGAAATATATTTCTATACCAGCATTCCATTGTACTGCTGTTTAAAGGTTTTATATATTTAAATTCGTAAGTCCATTTCTCTCATACTGTATATTAAATTTGAAAAATTAACGGGTAAAAAAATTATTTCTATCTATTTAAAATCTGTGTATTTTATGAGTACATTGATTCAAAAAGTAAACACGAAATTTTTTTTTAAGACATAATTATTTTAGTTATAAAAAACATAAAAAAAAATAAAATAAATATTTCTGGTATAAAATAATCTTTAATTAGAAAAAAAAAAAGAGTTATTAATTTTAATTTGGAAGAAGTTAATTAAAAATACAATATGGTTAATACTAAAAATGTCCATTCTCACCTTAAAACATTTTTATTATACCTTACAATTTAATTATTGTAATTATATTTATTTGATATTTTATAAAATAATATTTAAAAAAAAACAGAACAGTTGACCTTGTAAACTCTAAAATTAATTTCCAATCTTAAATAGATGGTAAATGTGAAAAATGGATTATAAATTAAAATAGATGGTTAATGTGAAAAATATGCAAACTGAACTGAAGATGATGCATTGAAACATCGAAATGCATTTTCAATAATAATTCGACATTATTTTTTTGTAATCTATAATTTAGCAAGCAATGTAGTAATATGTAAAAAAAAATTTAAATTGTAGTTCATAAGATTATTTAATCTAAGCTCTAAATTAATATATGTAAGTCGATAATGTCAGTACTCGTATATGAAAACTACATTGTGGAATGAATAAATATTAAATTAAATTATTCGGCATACAATCATTTAACATAAGTTAACAAAAATTTAAAGTAGGAAGTAAAACTACTATAAGTATAAGTTGAAATCAGAACCCATATAACAACCAATTTACCCTTAAGTGTACCTAAACCTATCTCTATCTGGATCATGAAAAAAGTGAATAGGAGAAATTAATTTTTTGTTTTGATTTAATTATTTTTTTTGCATTTTTTTTTTATTAATGATAGAACTCCATGAAAGCGCGACCTCTTAAGATATATTGTATTTCCCCATTTATTATCTTAGAATTGTAGAATTATGTCCTTAATGAACACTATTATTGCTTTGGTGTCAATTTCAGAATCAGGCAATTTGCATTCCATTTTAATGTTAATATAACTGTTAAAAAAGGAAATTTATAAATTTCTCATCTGTATAGAGATTAAAAATTTGTATACAAAGCTGTATTACGATTTGTATGAAAATTCAAAAAGCTCTGTTGTGATCATGACCTACTTATATAGATTATTAAAAAATTCAACTTTAGATTAATTGCAATACTTTTAAATTTTAAGACTTATTACAAAAACAAATTCCAGAATTGAATTTACAGCTGTTTGCAAATAATTAATCATAGTTTTGAGAACTTTTTTTTAATTCAACTGTAATGTAGGTGCAAATATCATTTTCAATATTTTTAGGAAATATTTTCAATTGTATTGCATATTTTGAAATTATTCACATATATGCTTTTTTAATCTTTCCCACGAAAACTTCTGTTCAATAAACAATATTGTTTATTTAAAAAAAACACTTTTAAATTCTTTAATTAACATTATAAACTAAAGACATAAATTCTATATACCTTCACTACCAACACATCAGAATAATAATAAACGTTTTACGAGTATGTAAAAAAAAACATAAAAAGAGATTTCTAATTAAATGTTTTATCATTTTTAGCAAAGACGAGAAAAAATGTTTATCTTAAACTTGGAATCTTACTAATTTTTATTCCATTTTTTGTTTTTTTTTTTTTTGTCTTATTTTTAAACTCATGTAGTTAAAATTAAATAATAATAATAATAAGTGGAAATGCTTTTATGATAATATACTGACATTTAAAGAAAAAAACAACATTTTTTTTTGCTAAATTGGTTAAATTTTTATTTATATAGAATAATAAAGCAACAACAACAAACATAATTATACAATTAATCAAAAAAATATATATATTTTTATAGCTTTAAGGTAAAATTGATCAGATGTCTGATATTAGTCACGGATCTATCAATTTGTATAAAATTAAGAACAATAATTCAATATTTTCATTTATCAACAAATCGATTCTACAATGATTCTACAAATGGATTAAAGATTTTAAGATTAACCTACCTATATTATTATGTATGTACATACATATTTTATTGTAGATTTTACAATAAAGTGCGGAAGAAATAATAAAATAGATAAGAGAAGAGACTAAAATAATAATATGTAGTTTTAAATGTTTATTAAAACAATGAATGAATTGTATATCTGGTATATCAGAGGCTCTCAACCTTTTTTATGATTTTTTTTTTTACTGTGTTCAATGCGGTCTCACCATTCTGAGCTGAATAACATTGTAGATAATTATCAGTTAAATATTATTGTTTACTTATTTTAAAAAATATATATGTATACTTAAATTTCGAGACGAAAGACATAGAAAAAAACAAAATAAATCAAACAACAATTTCTTATTGTCAGGTCTTTTTATTTGACCAGAATTAAACATAAATTACTTTCGTTATTTTTCTAAACAATTTTTATATACAGAATTTTACAAAAAATAATTAAAATTAAAAATGTTTACGTTATCAAAAATTCTTAATATTATAAATTATTACGAAATCTAAAAAAACACTGAATAAATATTTTTTATAGATAAATTAATGCACCTGTCAAGTTCAACTTAGGGTTTAGAATTTCAATATTCGAAACGAGCATTTGAATTTAATCAAGGTAAATAATGTCGAAAAGTCGAGAGTTATTAAAAAAATTTATTTTTAAATTTAAAAATTTTAAATTATTTAAATGGAGAAGGAGATCAATAATTATAGTGTTATTTAGTGTTGTTGATCAATCTTGATTCGATGAGAAATCGACTAGTGATAATGTGATATAACAATATACTATTTTTGTTTTTATGTCTGAGGCCTTAGTTACCGTTTACATGTTACATTTTAGATGCCTGATTTCGAAAATAAAAGTGAGCAATTATTGACGGTGATATGGACCTCTAAACATATTTATTGCACGTAAAGAATTCAATAGTTCAGGACAAGTAATACGACTTGGAAATACGTCAAATATACAAACATAATACAAGCAATGTTATGTCTATTTACTAATATGCTTCAAAGCTTACATCTAACATTGTATGAGATTTGTGAATGAAATATAAATTCAGTTTGTACAAAACGAACTTTGGGAAATATCGTTTGACTCTCTCAATCAAGTTGATGTAAGAATAATAATCAGATTAGGATCTAAAATAACACAATAGTTTGCTAAAATTTAGGTGAAAAGAAATTTAGCAACATTTAAATACAAATTATTAGAATTAGACTAGTTTACAACATTATCTAGATCACGTTGAAGTTCACTGATAAAAATTGTATACAAGTAGAGAAAATTATTTACAGAGTGTTCGATTTAGAGTATAAATATTTTAAGCGGTGATTCCTTGAAGTATTTTAGGAAAAAAATTGCTTGTCTATCTAACATAATTAACATTCTATTTAGACATCATTTTTCTAATCCCATTTTCTTTAGCCCTCTGTAGCCCAGTGTTAATTTTCTAAAAAATTTCGGTTTTTGGGAACCCTCTACTGCCAATTTAAATAAAAATATTTTTTTTAAGCATTTCAAAATATGTTATGAATAATAATAAAATTTTTAATATATTAGTATTTAACTGGACAAGCTCTAATAATTAATGCTTTTAATTTTAATTAGTAATTCAAATTATAATTAAATATATTATTGAAACAAACGTATATAATAATAAAATTTGTCTATTATTTCTTTAATTTTAAATTGTTTCTAAATTTTAAATTAAATATTTAAAATTAATAATGGGCGTGTATTTATTTAACAATTATTTTCTAAAAATTTTTACTAAAGCCAAAAAAATTAAACTATTTTAAATTACTTTTGAATTAAGTCGCTTTTTCTGAAATCCATATCTATATGCAAACTGTGATGTGTCGCAACTCAAGGCTCTTTGTCTTTATTATTTGCGATCTAGAGTTAAACATTTTTATAAACTGATCTCTTAATTTGGCCCTGTTTCAATTTCAAATTGTTTCAAAAATACTGAGCATTACCTTTCATACTTAACAATGACCAGACCACTTTTATGTTAACCAAAGCCCCAAAGGTCAATTATTGAAGGTCAAGATTAAAATATTGATATGTCATAAGTTTTAATTCTGAATACAAAACGTTCTCGAACGCGACTACGCGTTCTCGAACCACATTGAAAATAACTGATATAGCAATATAAAATATAAATTTAACAAATTTAAATCAAGTTATTAGTCTTCTTAGTTCTAAATAGAACGAACTCGTATTCTGGAGGTAAAGAAAATTATGTGCCAAAAGCTATGAATTTTTTGTTTTTTTTTTTTTTTTAAAGAAAACTTCCAAATTATACACAGTTTCTCAATTGATTTATTTTCACAATAATTTTCTAATGTATTGTTATTCACTACCGTTTTCCAATTACATAATTTAAAAATATCGTTTTTCTTAATTATAATAGTTTGGTTTTAAAAATAGGGTTCTTTTACAAATTAGTATTAGTAGATCTCGTTTGAGCAATTTGATAAAAACTTAGTTTGTAAAAATTCGTCTGTTTTTTTTTTATAATAATTTACAAAAGTACAAATAATAAGTGTTAAAAAGAATAAGTATTTATTTATTTATTTTTATTTATTTAATTAAATGTGTAGAAAAAGTCTGACCTTATAAAGTTGTACAAATTATTGAAAAATTACTAAATCTATTAATAATGAACAGTTATTAATTAACCATCTAAATCTAAAATTTATATAAGCATAAACATAGAAAAAAATAATATGTAAGAACAGTAACGAGCTAAGGTGCAAGATACCAAAATTTTGAACGTGTCCACCCAAAAATAAAAATGGAAAAATAATTAATTTAAAATTAAAATGAGTACTGAAAGCAAACAAACAAATAGAAAAAACCAATATCAATTCAATTATTGAAGTTGGTAGTGTTTTGTTAAGTTTATCAAAGCTATTTTTTTATAATTCCCGTTCGATTAAGTGTTCTACATATTTTGTTTTCAATACTTTCAATTTATTTTTATTATACACCATTTATAATATTTTTTCTTAGATTTATCTTAGACAACAACCACATATGTAATAATTTACTTTTAAAAAAATAACACAGACTTCATTTTTATTTACCCCACCAAATATCACATACTTTAGTCCAGGCACTAGTTTCTATTTTTATTTATACCAGGTCCTTCCAGAAATAAGGAAATAATTACAAATTTGCTTTTTGACAGAGCAGGGCTATATGCAATTTTTCAGATTATTATGTTTTTTTTTGAATAATGAATTTATATTTACTACTTAGTAGTTAGAACTTAATTTACTTACGGTTAGTTTTGAAAAACTAAAATGTTAACTGAATATTTTGAAATACTCAAAGGTATTCAAGCAATTTTATGATACAATCAAATTTTTATATTAATAGTGATAGTATCCTATGATGGCCAACAAAGAATACAAATTATCAGTCTTATAATAATTATCTTTCTTGTTTTTAGTGTGTTCCATTCTGAAATTAAGTCCAACACAAAAAACTACAATAACATTTTTTTTTCTTTAGTATTCTTTTTATTTCATCAGTTGTACATTGTACAAATGTATATGTACATACGCATTATATATTTATACTTATACCTAATAATGTTAATTTATTGGCTTCCTAGAATTTAAAAAAAAATGTTTGTTTTTTTTTTATTTAAGAAATGAGCAATATGAAATTAATGTTAAAATTGTCCGGAACTTGTTTTTATAATAAAAAAAAAATAATTGAAACGGAAATTGAAATAATTTGCACTTCTTATAAAATTAAATTAATACATCATGTAAAAATTTAATTGGTATTGAATTAATAATGAATTCAAAGATTTAAAATTATCTAAGTCTCCAAGGGCATGGTTTGACATCATTTAATCACATCGATGACCGATGAACTGGAAACACAACATTTTAATACCTATTCTATATAACTAGTGTTAATCAATGTAATGACCTAAAAACCTAAATAAAGACTTATTAATAGAGCTCCTATCGAAAATTTCTTCCAAAGAGATTGAAAATTTTACTGATGGAAATGATGAAATTTGAGCCAATTAGAAAGCTGTTGATGAAAATCAGCACCGCATTTAATAATCTGTATCCAGTAAAGCAAGAGCTATTTTCAAATGTGATGTTATGGTATTTATGATGAACAGAATGTTAGGAAATAATTGTAGGGTAAGTCGGAGATCAACTTGAATAGGTTCGTTTTGAAAAGATGTAAAATGGATCATTTCTATCTGAGGGTAATATATTAGATGGAAGAGTGTTCCACATTTTATAGTGGTATACACAATAAATAAATTTTTGAAACACATTTTGTACTACCTGAGCATTTCCAAGTATTATAAATAAATACATGAATGAATATAAATGAATATTTAAATGAATACTTGAAGTGTCAGTGCCCATAATATTGAGCTAGAATTATTTGAAGATAGGCATTATTGATTTTAGTTCAATAGAACCAAAGTTTCATTTCAAACAAGATATCTATAAAAGAGTGAAGGTTATCTGAACGATATGGACTCAGCAATTAGACGTAGGTCGAGATTTTGAATTTAGTCGAGGCAACCTAGCGTAAAGTTTGGGGGCACCAGCCCATATGTGATAATTATACTCCATATTGTTCGTGTGGAAATACAATAGGAAATTAACCAAAAAATTCATATACAATTAACATATAAAATTAAAAAGGAAGTAAAGTCGAAGAATTTAATATATTTAAAAAACATTTGAATGTCTTTTTATATAGTTGTTAGGGTTTGCTTTTATTATGTCCTAATATACATAATAAGTAATAATGTCCTAAAATACGTAAATCACTTATAAGACACGCAGCGTATACAAATAACCAATATATACATGATGCTTTGAGTAAAGGTTTCATCCCACCCGGAGGTTTTACCTACCTTGACAAAGAGGAATAACGAAAATGTACCAATAATTTACCACATTAATAGGCGTGCAACAGACAAAAGAATTGCCATAGACTTAAACAGTTCTAACATGTTAAAATTTACGATGGACGTTTCACAAAAAGATAAAAATCAGGAAATCCACAGAGCACAATATTGGTGGTTAAATTAGCTAATAGTTTAGTTTTAGTTGTAGTTTCAGTATAGTTAAGATAGTTTTAGTTAGCAGTTAAGAAGATAGGTTAGTTACTAGTTAAGATAGGTTAATTAGTATAACATTAGTGTAAGATTTCATTCAAAAAAATAATAATACGATGGGTGTCTTTTAAATTTTTACACCTGAAATACTGAAAATGAAATGTTTAATACATATTGTACTTTGAAAATTGTTTACTACATACATAATATAAAAATTAGGCTAGAAATTATCTTAGAGAACCACAAGAGGGTCGTTAATTTAAATATTCTAATGAATTCTATTTTTTAAGTTTTTTTTTCAAGAATAGTTATGTAAATTATATAAAGAGAAAATAAAGAGGAAAAAAAAATATACGTAAAACATGCTACAATTATAGTTATCTAAAAAAAATCATTTTTCTGTTTATTACAGATGCTGCTCCAGCTACTCAATCGTTGTACTCATTGTACGCTCAACAAAAACTTCAACCTAGAGAAGGATATGTACCAGTTTATATCAGATTTGGTGATACACCATTATTTGCAATTAATCCAGATTTAGCAGCTGCATTCGAAGAAGCTGAGATTGCACTTAATAAAATTGAATCGAATAAGGTATTATGATTATCACATTTAAATATCGTATTATTGTATATATCATTAAATATATATATATATATTTTTTTTTTTAGAAGGATTTTGTTGAAGTAAATGGAAGTAGCGAAAATACTGGAAGTAAAGAACGAAAGGATAATGCAATTATAAATACACTTCAAGATGAAAATTCAGCAAAGGATATAAAAAAAAATGAAAAAATTAAAAATGTTGATTAATAAAGTATTATTCATTATATATATTATATATATACATATATATAAATATTAATTATATAAATCAGTATATATAAATACATATTATAAGTATGTACGTATATTAAAATATGATGAAAGCTAATTTAATGTTCATGTAAATTGAAATATAATACGTTTATTATAATGTAAAAATGTATACTTTTTTACAAACATTTATCTATAGAATTATTTTTTTGTTGCAGAGCTCGACAAACAATTCTACATAATATCATATATTGATCTTATTTTGATGGTTTGGTATATATAAAAATGATCACTAAAGCTATGGAAATTAATATAAAAAGTCATTATTTTGCAATTTTGTTCTTATTATTTTCAAACCCTATTCATTAGTTGCCAAAATCAGTATGGTTGTTGATTGCATAAGCTCGACAATTTTGTGATTATGACTAACCAATTTTAAATATATCAGCTGGCCTCATATACAAAAATTTGTATTCTGATAAAAAAGAGAGATTTCTAAATGACCGTGATATTAATTTCAAAATTATACTTTGCTTTGGAAAATGATATATCTAGATACTCTATTTTATTTATATATGATATAAAGAGTTGCGAGCTCTTAAAGTTAAAAAAATTATTAGTTTAAAAACTTTTGAACAGGCATGAAAGTCTTATTCATAAAATAAGGACAATATATGACATCTAGTGTCCACGGGTAATTTAAAAATTACATCACACAGAGAAAATTCATCATTAAATACAAAAGCTACTCTTCATTTGCATATCCAAATCAAGCTAAAGTTCCTCAAGGTAGTGTCCTAAGTTCACTACTATACCTATTGTATACGTCAGAAATGCCTACCAATACAGGGAATTTTAAGTTATAACGCGTGTCCCAAAATAACTTAAAAATATGTTTCCAATCATTAATATAAAAATGGCTAAATCTATGGAAAATTACAGTTAACGAAACGAAAAATTCCCACATAACATTTACACTGAAAAGGGGAACATGACCTTCTGTTAAGATAAATAATAAAATTATACCACAACACAATGATGTCAAATATCTCGAAATTCATTTGGACCGAAAACTTACATGGAGGAAACAGAAGTAGCTGAAATTAATAGAAAGTCTAAACTAAAATTAGAATACAAAGTACTTCTATATAAAAGCATAATCAAGCTAATTTGGACTTATGCATTACAATTATGAGGAACGGCAATGCCCTCTAATATGGAAAAAATAAAAAGAGCTCAATCCAAAATATTACGAACTATAACGGCTGCACCTTGGTATGTAAAAAATGCTAACATACGCAAATATTTAAATATCCCGACGATCGAAGAAGAGATAGATAGAATTGGAAGAAAATACACATCAAAGTAATGGGAAATCATCCCAACTCACTAGCAAGAAATCTATTATTTGACATAGGTTACCACCGATTAAACAGAAAAAACGTTCTATCAAATAAGATTATGGAGCTAAAAACAATCAAATAAAACCATAAAACTGTAATAAAAACTAATGGTCTAGCAATAGCAGGGATCGTTATTTAAAATTTAAAGGGTTCATTAAGAAAAAAAATTAAGCAGTAGTTGAAATGAGTTAAGCCAGTAATTGTTAATTTTGGTTATTCGTCATTCGTCACGATTTACATATAATCTCATGTATTTAAACGCGAAAAATTCGTCATTTGTCGTGATTGTGTTTTCGATATTACAATAATCTCAAGTTTGCGCCCATGCACAAACAGTAATGTTGCCAAAAAGAACTTTGATACTTTCAGTAACATTTTAATGCTGCATTTTAGAATATGGAACGATACGTGATGCTGATGCGTTTCCGAATTTACTATATGTCACCATTGTACCGATCATACCTATGCATTAACTGACAATTTTAAAGTTAGAACAAGATATCTTAAATTCATTGTTCAAATTGCACGACACTATAATGTAATATAGTTAAGGTGTTATAGAAACGATAAAACAAATTAATTGAACCGAAAAGGAATACGACTATCGCTACAGAACAAAATATTTAATAAATAATTATCCATCAGATCACAAAACATTGTTCTTCTAACTCAAATGATTTCATGTAACTGAAATTCATCTTCATTATTGTCCTAAAACCACATAATTGGAACAAAGTATGGAAAATGAATACCAGTGCTATCATTGGCAACCACAATAGTATATCCATTCATTATTATACTAAATATAATGTGTGGATGATAAACTCAAATGCCTGATGCCTAACTCCTGCTGACAGACCTTAAAGTAATTCGTCAGCTGCACTGTCCAATTTGAACATAATAAAAAAATTTTTAAATATAAATAAATGTATGTCTTAAATAAAATGTTATAATGATGATGATGATGAAACTGTGTAACTTAAAAAAATTAGGCTAAGTACAAAAACTAAAAAATAAAAATAATTACACTAAACTTACGAGTAAAATTGTTTATTAAATTGTTTAATATTTTATTAAAACAAATAACACACAATAATACGAATCTAGAATAACAAATTCTGGAATTCATACACGAGTATTATATTTTATGATATATGTATACTTTAATTATGACTTTGTATATATACATATGTAGAAAGTATAAATTCAGCACAATCATTAGAGATGCAATTTTAAATGATTAAATTTAATTCAACCGCCTTTTAAATATATAATGAACATTATGTATACTATATACAGCACATAATATGCACTATAATGTGATGTCATATAATAATGATCGTTTTAAAGCTTCTTTCTTATAAAATAAAATAAAAAAAAATAATATTAATTTCAAGTTGGCAAAATATGATGCAATATAAAATATGGTAGCAAAAGTAGTTTTGTCTTTATTTTATTTTAATTGAGAGTAATCTGTATGAATTCAGATTATCTGTATATTAAATAATTGCACAGTATTAAAAATTAAATTTATTTTTTATTTTCAAATCTAGAATTCATCATCAACAAATTATAGGTTTTCAACCCTCAAAAGGGTAAACACACACAGCTTATTTTGTACATATATGTACATAAAATTCATTGAATTTCATTATCATCATCATCGTTATTGTCCTTAAAAAACCCCAACAGTGGGGCAAAGACAAGTTGTACGATTTAAGTAGTTTATAAAAAAAATATATGTCTTTAATTATTAAAATTAGTACAGCAATTTCGGAAACTATTCAGTTAATAAAATACTTCGACTAGATCAACTCTAATAATTGGTAATATAATATGATTTGTTGTTTTTCTTTATGATATTTTTAATTTTTGATAGTTGATTCAAAGATATTTTAATGCAAATATAATGTCCATCCCGCAGTTAGAATTTTCATCACATAATCTTGGATTTTATAAAAAAAAATTTTATATTAATATCTATATTGGATATATTCTTCTTATTTATTATTCTAAAAGAACGCTTCACTGGGGCATAAGACGAAAAAAATCCTACCAACATCTCCTTTCTACAGCTAGTCTTCTCTCAGTTGCGGACACTTTCTTTGTTAATGTATAGAGAATATAAATAATTAATTTAAAATCACATTTTGAGGTTATATATGAGGGCAGCATGAATCTGAAATAAAATTGAAAAAGATGGTAGGAACTAAAGACGAAATTTCAAATTTTAAAATTCAGTTAACTTTTTGCCTTTTCAGTTAATTTATTAATAATAATTTAAAAGAGATATTAATTTTTTCAGTGGAGATTCATGTTACCATTTATGAGTTTTTTAAATGTTGTTGCTGTAACAAAACAAATAATTTAAATATTCGAAAACAACATAAATGTACTTTGTAACTTCTGATTACATAAAGCCTAATGTAAATATAGAATATAAATAACCTCTTATCCTACGACTTTTAACTGTAAATATAACGATAACCAAATTGATAATAATCAACAAACTGTTAGAAGCTTAAAAATTTGTAAGCATATCAACAAAAATATCATAATTTTGCTTATAGATTTAATTTTTTTATACTGTTATAATTTCTTGTCTTCTAACCTACATGGTATAATTGAGAAATTCGCCTTTCGTGCTCGTAATTAAAACTTTTGGTGGATACAGAGCCTCCAACAAAGTGCCATAAAATTTTAATTTTTAAATGGAGAGTATAGACATGAATCCATAACATATGCTCAGACTTGGCAATAATTGAAGAATTCGACAGGTTTTCACGTAACTCGCAGATCTTGTGGTTTTGTTCCACTTGCAAACAATAGGCGACAAAAACGCAAATCTGCTGGACAAAAATCGATAAACAAGACCTCGATTATTGCAGCTAATACATCAAATATAGTTAATATATCTGGAATGATGAAAAAATTTGAAGAAATTCTCTTAAAACAAGCTTTACAAGATAAAAAGTTATATGATGGAGGTTAGAGCATTAACAAAGTTACATTAGACACACTAATAGATAAAAATATACAACTAAACAACGAGAATATATAGAAGTGAAACAGCAAGTCGATAAAAATCATATTGAGATTGAACTATATAATAAAACAGCAGAGACATAATAAGTTCATTGAAATACCTGGAGTAAGTACTGTATAAGATCTTGATCCTATGAACTCTGCTACAAAAATTATTGATAATCTGGGAATAAATCTCGAGAATAAGAATGTAAAAGACGCTTTTGCAGCAGCTCCAACTTCAAAAATTTCTTGTCAGCCCAATAATATATTAATTTTTTGTTAAATTTAAAAATATTAATATTAAAAACAAAGTGATAGCAGCGAAGAAGGAATAAAACATTAGAATTCAATAAAATATTTACAAATTCAAATAATAACGGTGTAAATAGCATAACTATTTTTTAAAGTTTAAATTATTTTAATTTAATTTTTTCCTTACATATAATTTGTTCCTTTTTGGTACTAAACTAACAAAAATGATCGTACACAAACATTTTTTTGATTGATGTGGTGACTTAAATCGGTAGCATTAACAATTTAGTTATTTTTATCCGTATATGTATTAATTTATCTGTTTGTGATTTTATAATTAAAAGCTTAACAAAAATATTTTAACAGTAAGAATATGGGAATGGGGCTATACAATTTTTTAGTTTTTATTTTTTAACTCATTAACCACTCCTTAGCTATGGTCCATTATTATTCATTATTTTCGACACCAATTTTTTTCTCCTACATCATAATCATACCTTTTTTTAGATATAAATAAATCATACCTAAACTTAAAATAATATTTTTCTTACAGAATTTGTGGGAAATTAGTTTTAATTTAGTCGATTTATAAATTAATTAAATTTTAATTTCAAAAACCATGTCGGAAGTGTATTCGAAAAAGAAAAACGATAAATCAATTAACAATAAGGAAATTTTCAAAGAATTTTTTCTTTATTTTTCAAGCAAACCACAGAACACTAATGTTTTAACTAATTTAAACAATCAGTCATACCACCGAGTACATAATAAACATAAATATAGTATTTATAAATTTGTACATGTGTAAAATAACCAAACCAACTTCCTTTTAAAGAATAAACACATTTCAATAATAAATGATTGTGACTGTGGTGATGTGCCTGTAAAATGATTATACCAATGAAATAAAATTGAATTGAATTGAATTGAGAGAGAAATAGTTTAGACTTCAATTTAAGATTTCTGAATATTAATCCTAAGTTAATTTCAGCAATCTTAAACGATTTATTGTCTAATATGACGTAGTATGATTTTGTTCCTAAACCCCAAATGCACGTGATGTCCACGTAAAAATGTTTTATAGCATTGATTTCAAAAGATACAAACATAAGATGAAGCTATAAGATAATGGAATCGGAACAAGAAATTTAAAAATTGTTTTATTGGTTCCTAGAGAAGTTCTAATTACAAAATGTAAAAATAATCAAACGGAATTAAAAAATATTTGCAACTATCAATTACTTTGTACAAAGTTTATATTTTATTTTATGAAAATAGTTGGTTAGAGACACACACAATCTCCAGGTATTTTATCAAATTTATTACAACACTGGGTTTCATATGATGGGTACGATAGAACCATTTCACTTCCTAATTCTAAACTCCTATAGAGTATCACTTTTAAGAGAATATTTTGTACTAAATTTTATAAAAGGTAAATTTCGTATAAGAGCAATTAATAGAACTATTCCCATTATTTCTGGAAAATCAATTGGAACTTAGGTATACCTTTCAAGTCAAGTGAACTATTTGTTGTTGGTTGGTTTAGTAGATTACTCGCCCAATGAACTTAGTACTACTACAGACAACCTACGGAAATTCAATCACATCACTAATTTTACTTAATTTTATTATTCAAATGTTCCATGATTGTACCTAAACCTGTCGTAAAAAAATTATATAGCTATTGAATTATTATTTTGAAATATTTATTTTCATTGTCGTGGATCTTAAATGAATGGAAAAACAAAACATATTGTGGAAACATAATTGTAGCAGTATTTTTAGGTTTGCAACCCATCTACAAAAATATTCTTATTTGTAAAAGCTTTTTAAAAGTTTATTACGAGTAGAAGCATCAAAAAACCAAATGCAACAAGAGTATTCTATACCAAAAAAAATATGTCAGCTTAGGAGTGTCACAAGGGCACAAGTGTCAATATTGATTTGATTTGATTTAATTTATTTATTAAATTGTTACATAAATGTAAAAACAACTTAATTCTAAAGACCGTGAGCCATATGGCATGTGGGTCAGTGTTAATATTGGGTGTTTAAGTGTTGGGTATTCTAACATTAATGACATTAATGATATTTCACAGTTTTCACGCTTTTCGCAGGCGACACATTAATTTACATTATTGGTGATGATGTAAAGATAAATAAACAAAAAAAATGATTTAGAAAATTTATAGAAGTTAGGTTCAGTGGTTATAATAAACCATATAGACGTCGTAAATGCCTTAAAAAGAAATTAAACCTGATATAATGTAAAAAAAAACTAAGTTGTCAACGTTATCCGTAAAACAAGTTGGCAACATTGTGTAATGACAGCTTTCTGAGACATTTAAGATCATGTGAACGTTTATTCAACTTTGTGTTGAGACATTTAGTGAATGAAGTAAAAGAAAACAGCATAGTTGAATGTGTCAATAAAAGTATGTATTTGAACTTATGAGATTTAAGCAACATGCTCATCATTATAATTCTTCTAAAATATCCAAAAAACCAATTGGGTTTCTGGGCAGAATAAAACACAAGATTGCGAAAAAGTGTGTAATAAAAACATACAATTCAATTGTCTTGTCGCCACAATGGAAAACATCAATTCTTAAACCAGGTAAAGCTCCAGAAGAAATAAAATCCTATCGTCCTATTAGTATACTACCAGCGCTATCAAAAGCCTTAGAAAAATTGATGGTTCGAAAACTCCTTCCTATCATTGAAGTGAATAAAATTATCCCATCTCATCAGTTTTGGATTTAGGAATAAACATTCCACAATTGAACAAGTGCATAGGATTGTAAACATATAGTAAATGAAGACTTCCATAAAAACAGATTTTGCTCGACGATTTTGCTCAAAACTATGCCTATCGCACCATTATTATGAATTACTCAAAAATAATCGGATCGTTATTAATTCGTCAAGCAACAAAAGTGTAATCTCAAATCTTCATAAAATCAACTCAGGTTTACCTCTGGGAAGTATTCTCGGGTCATTTTCTTATTTGTTATACACTGTTGATTTGCTCCAAACTGCAAATACAACTTTAGAGACTTTTGCGGACGACACAGCTATTTTGGCATCTCACAACAATGAGAATGATGCGTCGAATTTAGTACAAAACCACTTAGATGAAATATCGCGATCGATAAATAAATGGAAAATCAGAGCAAATTAAGCAAACCACTCGTCACCTTGAGACGAGGTACTTGTTCTCCTGTTTTTCTAAACAACAACATCACACCAAAATCCAATGATGTTCAAAATATCTTGGTATGCACCTGGATCGACGCCTAACCTGGCAAAAACACATATTTACAAAAAGGATATATTTAGGCATGTGGTTCAGGAAAATGTACTGGCTAATTGGCAGTAAATCCCAGATGGATCTAGAAAACAAAATATTAATATATAAAACATTACTTAAGCCTGCTTGGACATATGTAATCCAACTTTGGGGAAGAGTGAAAAAGCCCAATATTGAAATTATTCAGCGATTCAAGAATAGAAGCAGTAAGATCAATAGTTGATGCGCCTTGTTGGTATATGACAAATAATTTAATTCACAGAGATTTAAAAATTGAGACAGATGGTTCAAGAAGTAATTCAGCACTATATCCGGAATTATCGAGATAGACTGGATAATCACCCAAATATAATGGCAAGTACACTGATTTCAAGAGGCATAACACATAATATGTACTAGGCTGCAGCGTATGACGCCAGCCAACCTATATTCGACCATTTTCAACAGATTAATAAACGGAAAATATTCGACCATTTTCAACAGTTATACAAAAAAATTTACTCTAACATTAGAACACAAGTTTTTATAAAAACTAAATACGCTGGCAATGAGAATAATATTAAAATGCAGAAATAGAACACTTCTTTGAAATGTCCACTTAGAAAGGAAGTTAAAAAGGAAAAGCAAACAGTCATAATTATCTGTCCCTACCACAGAACTAATCTATTTGTTAAATAAATAATTTGGAATTTATTTCATAGATTCTCGAAAAAAAGCCTTACAAAAGATTTCCGTTACACATTCATAAAGTCATAAATGTGTAGATGCATACATTTTCATCTCGCCATCGTTTATATACACTGATGAGTGATGCTGATGACTCTCTGCCTAGCGTATATACATTATCATGAAAACGCCTTCAACATATAGAATTGTTCAATTCCAACGAAATCTAAATGATTCAAAATAACTTTTTTATTATTATTGTTATTTTTGATTCTTCAAAGGAAATTATCCATATATATATATATTATGTATGCGCTACATACATATGTATAGTGTTCATAATATGTATGTACATATTATATTTTAGAACTACTGCACATGTTTCCATTTATGTTTTGCGATTCGTTTTTTAATTTTTGATATCATCATGGGTCACGTGTATTTGCAACTAGATCAATGATATTAATTTTAATACAGTAATAATGGTGCAAGGGTAAAAATATGTGAATTTCATTTGAATTTCGAAAAATTAAAATAAAATATCTGTAGCAACGTTATGCATATGGAAAGCATGTTCATATTCATATTTTTAAAGATAATATGATTAAATTATATTACTAAATAAATTTAATAAAATAGTCATAATAAAAATAAACCTTTGAAAAACATTTGTTATTTGAATTATTATTTTTTGTTTTTTTTATCTATTCATTCAGATCACAAAAAGAGTTTAAAAACTAACTAATTAAACTTATCTAAAGATTATTAGGTACTATCTAAAACTAAATGCTTATAGAAAAATTTTCAATTTCAATAATTTCGTGACGTACTACACGTCTACTAAAATGAGCACTGAATTTTTTTGATATATGTAGCTATATAGTCATTGGAATACATTAAAATGATATAGATAGATATATTATTTTCATCTGTAGCTCCACATAACTAGTAAAAAAGATTTCGGTCCTCAAAATGGACTGGTCTGTTTTTTGAAAATATTTTTTGAATTCAATACCCCGAAAAATATTCAACAGTTGTTTGGGTCAGTTGTACAACTATTTTGATGATTGGATGTTTGATTGGAAGAAAATCATATATGTCTCGGTTGGTACTATTGTACCAGTTGTACTGAATATAGGGCAATTGTACAATCGCAATAACTTTATTGGAATTTTTGTTTTAAAAACATGTTTTTTGTGGCATTTTATTGAAAATAGTCAATAGGTATTCTAATATTATAGCTAAACTATCAGCCCTATCATAATTAGACTAGACGATGCGATTCACATGAGTAAAATCGTTTCACTTGAGTATGAAATTGGTATCATAATTCATAATAGACTTCTTAAGATACGATGAATAAATTGAACCGACAACACTTTTTTATTAATACAATTTAGTACAATTTTTTAAATTTTAGTTTCTCTACTCCGTATTTGTTCACATTGTGGATTTCAATTTTTGAATTTTAAAAACCAAGTTAATAAAATAAGAACTTAATAAGATTAAAAATTTAACAGCATACATACCTACATACATAATTGTATTTTTTTTTTATAAAAGTTCAAATTTTATGTCAAAATTTTATTTTTGTATATATGTATGTTATCTAGGTACAACAATAAACAACAATTTTAATATTTTAATTTGTATTTACAAAACTTAACAACAATTTACTTTTGTGTTCAGTAGATTTAGAACAGAATCGGTAGTATTAGAACAGTTAACTGTCAAAAACTTTAGATTAGAACCATTTAGAACAGAAAAGTTTGCTAACGGAAACTAATGAACACAAAAACGTCTTCTTTTTTACTTTAATAATACTTTTAGTTTTTAAAACTAGCACAAAATTATTTAAAAACTTTAACAGTCACCAAATAATTGAACACAATTGAAAATACGATAATTTCCTCATGTAATGTCAAAGTTTTCGTACTAGATTTTTGTTTAGGTAGAATTATTCGAAAAAAAGGTCTAATATGATACCAAAATGTTGTATTTATCGCCCCATACGATAACCGTCATTTTTTTAGTCTATTAGGATAGAGGTGATATATGATTTCAGTATAACTACTGTCACTCATATTGTTTTTTTCTTTATAAAATTAACTTAATTAAATTGCGTTTAAATAATATCAAAAAAATTAAATCCTAAATTTTTGTTCAGTAAAAAAAAAAAATAATTATATAGATTTCAATTGACTGAATGAACCTAAATGAGAAATTTGGTGATTGGACAACTGTTTGTAGAAAAATTTTTAATGTGTGTGGGGTGGGGTAGTCTGACGACAAGTTGTACGACCAGATGTACAAGGTACAACCAAAATAGATGGTCTATGGGTAGGCTAAGTTATATTTTTTTATTTATTTTTTTAACTCAAATGAGCCAAATCGCTATTGTGGGTACAAATAAACGTACAGAGTATTTGTTTTACAAATTATAATTCAGTGCAATTAAAAACAAAATGAAAACAATGACAAAATAAAATATAATAAAAAAATGTAATATTAGAATTAGAATTAGACAAAATATAATAAAAACAATCAGTATTTAAATTTTTTTTTTTCAATTATTATGCTTAGACATATTACAATCACTAATGTTAGTATTGCATCGAGTTCATTGAATCTTTTTTTGACGAGATTCATGATATTCATTATTGTAGGTTGCTGCAGAATTCGTATTGATATTTTTTTGTAATAATCAGATGGGTTTCTTTAACCAATTTACATTTTATAAGATTTAATTAAAGGATTTTGTGCTGAATATGTATTGCTTTTGTAGAAGTTCTTTGATGGTAGCCAAATAAGTTTTTTATGGCTATGAAGAATTTGAAGTTTATTTAACTCTTTATCAAAAGCATTTACTCAGATTTGATTGGCATATGTTATATTGCTATGAAAAAGACTATAGTAAATAGATCTTTTCAGGCTTAGTGGAACTCGATGGCTTGGTAGTTTGACGAATCCGGCATTTCTTCGTACTTTTTTACATTGTTCGCTAACTTGTGTACTCCAGCTTAGGTTGTATATTTTATACTTCTCCTATTTTCTTAATCATAAAATCATGCCATGCGCCAATGCAGTAAAATATTTGGGAATGACACTAGATTACAAACTAAGTTGAAAGAAACTTATACCTACTTGTATATAGTTATAAGATGTATTAAATTCAAAAAATTCTACTGATTACTTGAACGTAATTCAGAGTTGGTCACAGTTTTTTTTATATCTGCTTTTTATTATATAGCAAAATTTTATTCTGTGTTCAGATGGAATCAAGAAATGTGCCGTAAAATACGAGTAGCAATTGAAAGATCATGCGAACTCGGAAATTTTAGTATGTAGTTTTTAATGACTATAACAAATTTTTTCGAATATAAAGTTTGAACAGATTTTAGATATGAATAGCCAAAACTTGGAATAAACAAATCCTTTAATATACTTATTATTTGTTAGCTAGAAAAGTAGAAAAGAAAGAAAGGAGAAAACGTTTGTTTTAAAGTTATGAATATGGATGTTTTCCCCTACTATGATAATTTATGCAGATTGCAGATATTACATCACAACTAATATTCCAATTCGATAGTGAGTCGATAAAAATTCGTTTTCGCGAATTTTAATTTCGTTATCAAATTCTTTTTTTATGAAGAATTCATATTGAAAAAAGACAATGTAAAACGAATGGCTTTTTAAGCGAAAATTTAGAGAGTTCTTGTCATGAGACTATTCTAAAATTATTCGCTTTTTTTTAATTGAATTTATTGCTAATATGTTTGGGCATTTTGTGTGACAGTGAAAATTGCATAACTAATAACTAAAAATCAAACATTCAAATTTAATAATCGAATCGAATTTGTTGAGCTCACTTTAAAATCTGTATTAAATCCAACAAAATTCATTTTTAAGTTTAATCAGGTTTAATTAAAATGAGTTTAAATGTACATATAGCACATTATAATATATGTGTACATACACATTACTCAAATTTTGAAACTTGAAACATAAAAATTAATTTTTAATAGTTGATAATGTTGATATTATAGTATACATTATGTATCTACATTATGAACTTTTATATGATTTGTATTAAATTTCCTTTGTTTATGGATATGAAAAAAAAATTAAATTAATACATTCAATATGTAGAGTAAGTAAATAAAATAATCATATGTACAAATATATCTAAGATAAAACTATGTATAATTATATTTCACTTATGTAAACAGTTATGTAAATCTTTAAAAAAAAAAATGTTTAATAATATAAAATCCAAACCACATCGGTTTAAACTAATATAATATAATAATAATTAATAAGCATATATATAATAATAAAACAAATAAAAGCTAATATAATATACAATATTTACATACATATATGTGTACCAAATAATTAATATATAAAAGACCCACATTTCGAAAGAGAAAAGGACCTGTTATAAATAAATAAATAACCCACTGTTATAAATAAAATAAATAAATAAATATAAAATCCACATTTTTGCAAAACAACATTTTTTCAGAATTACTACTGTAAAACAACATCTTTAAAATTTATTAGAATTTTTAAAGTCAATTTTTCCAAATAAAAAGATCTGATAAGAATTGCATATTATTATGTTTTGAGTTTTGACTACAAAAATATGTAAGTATGTATGTAATGTATGTACATATATATATATATATATATATATATATAACATTTAAATTAAATACCTACATCTGCAACAATAAAAAGGATAAAAAAAATAACAAATATAGGAGATAAATAAATTAAAAAAAATCACTAACACTAACACCACCGACTTATATTGTTTTACTATTCTATTTTTTAATATTATAATTATTATTATTATTTGAATATTATATTGTATATTTATATGAACGATGCAAGAAAATTTTATTTAAATCACGATTGTTCGAAACTCAAAAACAAACTGATTAAAAAGTGTAAATCTTGGACATGATGAAATATTCATAATAAAATACATATTTCTACCTATAATAATGTAGCTAAAGACACATATTTAAAAATATAACATGTGAGCAAAGAGCAAACATATTTAGTACATAATATTAAATATTTTATATCTGAATATATAATAATGTATTAAGCGAACTAACTGGGACTATCTTTGCTATGCCAAACACATGCACATGTACATATGCATATTGAAAAATTTAAAAAAGTTTAAAATAAAATCAAAAAAGGGAGAATATAAATTTAATGACGATATCAAAATAATGAAATGATTCTTTAATGAAAAATAATGAAAAAGCATGAATTTATAAGTGTGGATGTATGTATGTCTAATACATGTAGATTTTGAAAAAAAAATTCTATTGTTTTTTTTTTAAATTAATTTCGCGAATCAACCCAATAGGAAATAATTTCATCGGTACTGATTTCATTAGGGAGCAAAATAAAACCGTAATATACATCCAATGATTGGCATTTAACGATTTTCTGAGAAATATTATTTTTGTAAACCCAACCCAATAAACCATAGGAAGAACGTGTTCTTTAAGAAGAAACATATACAAATCCCACGGGTGGTGTGAGGAATGTTCGCCTGGAAGAATTAAAAGCGAATTAATTACGTTTCATTAAAAGAATGTTTATTTTTGTTTTCTCCATTTTGAATCTATTTTTCATTGTATGTATATAAAAATATTTTCAGTTACAAACTTAAAAATTTTTTAATGTATAAAAAAAAGTGAAATAAAATAACCATAAATATTTATAATAAATAGATATTAATAATTAAATTTGGATGAATTTTATTGGAAATTATTTTAAGTCCCTTATTTTAAGAACAGATATTATTAATTCTTCTAAAAATTCTATTTTTATTCTTGTAAACATTCGCATTTCTTTCATATATGAACTCATATTATCTTTTTCTTAACATTCGCTATTTATTCTTCTAAACATTCTTATTTTTTTCTTCCCGGGGAAGCTAATGCGATTCAATTTACGATTGTCGCGGCGATGTTAACCTTTTCATAATACTAACAAATCGCAGAAGAATAAAATATGAATTCGCGGCGAACAAATATATTCTTCTAGGGGATACTTCCACGATAATTTTGCGATTCTCATGGTTTGTTGGGAAATTAAATGTAAAACAAAAAATCAAATGATTTTTATTTTTCTTAAAGATTTATTTTATTTGATGAAATAACATAAAAAAGTAATAATTCCGTAATTAAATATAAAATTAAAAAAGAAAATAAATATTGCATTTCAGATTTCAGCCAATGATTGACCCTGCTTACCCAGCCATTGACACTACTTAAAGCCTACAGGTGTAATCGGAAATGTCAATTTAAACATCAAATGCATGGTATAAAGAATTAATATTAATTCTTTTTCTTTATAACATGCATCAAATGCATTTGCAGTGTAATCAATAATGTAGTGACACAAAAATCATCTAAACGAAAATGTCATTTGCATGTCAAATTTAGTCAAAAAAAATTTTGAAATGCTCCAAATTTAAATTTTTTATTAAAATTGGAAAATGAGTGATTCGGATCATGTTAAGTTAAAAGAAAGTTTTTAATGCTATAATCTTAGACTAAAATATTATTAGTCTATGCTATACTAGAGTATTTATCTATAAGGGTTGCCAGAATATCTCTTTTAAAGAGAACATATACTTTTTTTTCAACCCGATCTTTTTGTTCACTTTCTTTCTTCATTCGGATCTTTTCTATCTCTTTTTGCTCTCTTCTTCTCTTAAACTGAATTTATCTTATTTTGAAAACAAGATTTCCTCCGATGAATTTAACGAAAAACCTTAAAATCTGAAATTGATTAAATGTGTCAAAGAAGTAGAAGGCAAAAATGTTAAAGTTTATGAGAGAAAAGCAGCTGCGTGTACCATGCATATTTATTAGTAATAATTTCGTCAACCATCATAATTACGGGAAAATATGAAATTTGGGGGGAATTTTTTTTAATTAGTGTTCACTGTATAGAGTAAATGTCGGATAACTTTGAATGCGACGCTCTTCAAAATCACATACATGTGGTTTGTTTTTGGTATACAAAAATATGTTTATTAATACCTTAATTTAACATTAAAAAGAAATTAAAATTATTTTTATAAAATTTGTTTGACAATTCTTGAACAATCTATCAACATGTGGTTTATTTTCTTCTTATTCAATTATAAAAATATTTATGTACTGTTCAAATTTAATTGATATTAATATGTATACCTTCTAATAAAATTTATTGTCGAAACAATTTAACAATTAAACTATTCCATATTGGTAAAACAAACATAACGTGGTAACAAGCGAAAATAGCAGCTAGAAATCGAGTACGATGGAAATGTCAAGTGGAAGCCCTATGCTACCAAGAGGAGTAAGGAAAAAAAAACAAAGACCGAAAGCTTTCAAACAAGATAAGCCGTTAAAAATTTAATAAATTAATTTTGTTTGCTGATCTGCAAAGCAACAATAATTGCTTTTGTTAGTTATTTTGTCTTATGACAATGAATTTTTCTAATACTTTGTATGTTATTTTGTGCATGTTTTAAATTATTTTATTTATGTAAATATGTTCTTTATTTTTGTTATTTATTTTTATTGTTATGTTAAAGCTTTATAAATATAACTTAATAAAGTAGAATAGGCCTCTTGGAAAACCACAAAAAAAACACACCTTTTTCTTTATCCCATGGATGGTGTGGAAAAAGATCAATATTTTAAAATAAAAACTAAAAACTTTATTTTATTTTAATTTTTAAAAAATTTTTCAACTAAATTAAAATAAACTGCTCTACTCATCTTTGGTTTTTAGTCAAAGTATTTTCAGAAAATAACAGCTGCGTGTACACATCAGAATTTAGAAATTGCATATGTATATTTTTGATTTAAGTCTTTAGATAAGAAATCGCATTAGAATAAGTGAGAAAGAAATATTAGATTGCCAGTCTATTTATTATTAAGTCTATGGTTTCAACCTTCGTGCTGCGATTTAAATTTTGTTACGTTGGTAAAGCGTTTAAAAAAAAGTGTTTGAAACGCCAACTGTGGTTTCACCCCTGGCTTCTCATTAAATGTGGAAAACTATTACTATTGTCAGGCCGCCTAGCCTTCTTAAATAGCGTAGTTCCATTTTACTTCAGTTGTTATCAGTTGTTATTTTATCCCAGTGACGTTGGAAAACCAATAAAATATGATTTTACTTCATCGGAAATCGAACCTGGACTTTTCGGTTGAAAGGCAGCGGCTACTGCGCCACCCAACGTGTACAAACAGAAAGGAAACAAAATATCTATTAAAGTCCTTTAAACAGTTTTAGTTTTTTTAGAAGCAGTAGTAGATAAACTACAATTTTTATAATTTTATGTTTTTTTATTTTTCTGTTTTCATTTTTTTTTTCTTTTTCTATTTTAAAATTTAAAATTAATTACTAGATTATGTTTCATTTAATTTAAATTAAATTACTTTTTTTTGTTTTTTTTTATTTGTATTGACAAGAACTATTTTTACGTTAATTTTTATATTTTTCTTTATTAAATTATTAGCTTTTTTTTACGTTTATACTTTTTTATATTAAATTTTTATTTTTTTTTTTTGTATTTTTTTTTGTTAATTATCTAAAACAATTTCATAAAAGTGTTTGTCAATTTTCCAAAATGAAATTCGGGAAAAATAAATTTTTATATTTTTAAATAAGTATAATATTTTCAATGAATTTTTGATTTCAATAAATAATAATTATTGTTAAAATTAATACTTTGAAAATTTTTTTAGTGAATTTGTTTGATTTTGCCTTTTTAATACATATAAATTAATAAAGTGAATAAAACTTAAAATATTTTGAGAATGTATATTGAATTCAATGATAGTGAATATCCCTTCTTTGAAAATAATAAAGATTATAAATATTAAAATTTTACAAAAAAAAAAACAAAGTATATATAAAATAAAATTAAATTTTCTTTTTTTCATAATTTTTCTAACTAAACCATTTTTGAAAGGCACTTTTTTCTTTATAAAATAGAAATATTTTGTAAATTAATAATTTATCGGTCAATTTTATTAGTTATCGAAAAAAATATAATTTACCAAAAATTAAATAATTCAAATAAATAAATCGCAGAAATTAAAAATGATTTACGCATAGCTTTATTATTACAAAAAAATTTATATTTATATACCCAAATTTTTGAATTAATTCTAATATATTAATTCAATGATTTGTAGATATTATACTAAAAAGTTTAAATAAAAACTTAATGTAATCTTATTGTTTCTACTAAAAAAAAAGATAATTACAAATGTTACTAAAGTGCATTTACATTAAAGACAGAAAAAAATATGATGCAGCAACATGATTGTATATTGATTCTACGTTTTAATATTTATTTGGCCACGAAATCAATTTCTTTTATTTTCATAACACGTTCAATAGTTTAAACACTTGTAAAATTCTTTTTTTTTTGGTTTTTTTTTACCTCCTAACATAGGATAAATATATAAATATTTTTTATTTTTATATCTTTTGAAAAATTGAGTTTAACTTATATTATTAGTTTTGTGAAATTTAATTATTTTTTTTTTTTGTTTTGTTGATATTTTAAAATAAAAGAAATTAATTAACATTTATTTTATTTTACTTATATCTAATTAATTAATCGTATATAATTTAAGTACTTTTAAGTTTTATTTTATTTATAGTCAATAAAATTTTTAAATAATATGATTTCATTTTCATTATCAAAAAGTTAATTTCCAAATAAATATGGAGTCGGATTACTATTTAATGGAAATTTTATGGATAAATTCATATTACATATTTAAATAATTACATATATATTTAAATAAAATTTAATTGACAATATGAAAAAATAACGTAAAGAACTTTGTAATTTTCATGTTGAACGTTTTTGTTTTGTATTTTAAAAGATCGTAATGTATTGATTTTATTTATATAATTAAGTGAAAACTGACGACATATGTTGTATACAAATAATAATTTTTAAAACTACAATTAATTAATAATGCTATTAAATATAAATGTGTAGTAGAAAAATAATAAAAATTTTATTATTATTTTTTATTTTATCAGTCCGATTCTTGTATTTAGTTTTTATATCAAGTGAATTCACCAGATACATCTTGAAATTATATAAAAATTATGAAACAAAAATTGTCAATTTATAGAAACATTTCCATTTCACTATGAAAAAATAACAAAAAGTTAATGCTCTTCAGTTTTTATTTCGTTTTTTTTTTCTGATTTAATCAATGAAACACTTTTCTGCTATCATTTATGTGACATTTTATATATGTACATATACATTTATGAATTTATATTTACTAGGTTGTTTGGGCAAATATTTGATTTTGAAAACGTTTTTTTAATAATTTAGCTATACGTAAAAATTTAATTAAGGAATATATTAAATTATTGAATATTTTAATTTTAAGGTTTTAATTGTTTTATTAATGTAAATTATAAAAAAAAAATTACTAATTATTTACTAATTGCATTGCAATAAAAAAAATATTCCAGTTTTTAAAATTTTTGTTACTACTAAAAAGGGATGTCAAGAATTTAACTTTGGGAATAATAAATTCAATATAATTCACATTTTTTGTTACTTAGCAAAGAACAAAAATTGATTTTAAATAAAATGAAAAATAAAATAAATTTGAAAACAAATAAAGTAATTCATATTATTTTAACAGTTCTTAATTGTTTATCTCTCTCATTCTTTCTTCTTAAAAAATGCAAATGATTTCTTTTTTATTATGTAAAATTTAATAATATTCTAATTAAGATATAAAAATATTTTCTACGTTTCTTTTATTCACTTTTTTTTTTAATATAATTTTTTATAATTAAAAAAAACACAAAAAACAAAAATTGATCTTTAAATTCGTATTTCTTTTTTTTTATTTTTTCTTTTAAATAAAGGAATCATTTACACTATGACATTCGATTATCAATTAATTTTTTTTTATTTTTATTCATTCTTAATCCTAATTGTTAAATCTAAATTCATCTATTAATGTTGCTTCTTATTAGATTTGTCTTAAAATTATAAAAAAAAAAAAACAAAAAAAAAAAATTAGAACTGTTAAAAATGATTTAAATATGTATAAATTAAATATATTTTAATAAGATATAAAAATAAAAAGCAAAGAAAAATAAAAAATTTTAGACACTATTTTAATTCTTAATTTAATTTATATGAATAAAAAATATTTTTTTATAATTTCTTACGTTTAAAAATTGCATGTGTTATTATTTTGTTATTTCATTCATTAATTGAATTAATATTTTATTAAACACGAAATCAAAAAGTAAATTTAAAGATAAAACCGATTTAATTAAAAATTAATACTTCTTATAAGTATTAAAAAAATATAAACTGTGATTACAATACGAAAAAATAATAAAATATAATTTTTAAATTGTATGCAAAAATTCCTGTAATATTTATATTCAAAATTCATTACAAATTCGTATATTTTTTGTTATAAGAAACAAATCTGAATTGTGGTTCAAGTAGTTCTGATAAGTGTGGTGAACCAATTTGAATTATGAATATTACTAAAATATTGAAGTAAAATATTTAATAAGATTGAATTATTTACTATAAGTTAAAGAAGAAAATTTTAAATTTAAAATTTGACAAACACTTTTTACAAATTGTATGCTCTTTCACTTCGTTTGCGTTTTTTTTTTTTTTTATTTTTTGTATAATTTTTCAAATTTTTTTTTTTTTTTGCAAATTTTTAATTTTTTTTTACTTTTGTATTGATTATTTTATAAATGTATGAACAATAAGATTACAAGTCTTTATTTTGCTTTTTATTGCGATTTTTTGCTAAATTTTTTTTTTGTATTGAAAAATTTATACTTCGTTTTACTTTTTTTTTTATTTTTTAAATTTTTTTTTTTTTTTTATATAAAAACATTTTTTATCTTTGTTTATTTTTGTTTATTTTTAAAGAAGTGATAAAAAAAATCAAAATATTTGTTACATAACTTATAAGACTTTATTTGTATATTTATCGAAAGGATTAAAAAAAAGTCTTTCTAAGAATTCTTGTCGTTTCAACATAATAAAAATAAAAACAAAAATTGAAAATAAAATGTGTTTCTATTATGCATAAAAAAAACTAAATAACATATTAAAAAGAAAAAAAATATAAAAATAAAATTCCCAGAATTTTTAATTTAAATACAATCATTAGAAGTTTTTACTTCCATTTATTATATAACGTTGTTTTTTTACTCCTCAATTTCATTTTCTTTTATAATTTTATGCACATTTTTTTCCGAATTATATGGTTTTTATTTTAAATTTTTACTTATATAAATATTAGTATGAAAGGATGGAAGGGAACTTGGAGAGGGAAAATAAAATTATTTTTAAATATTTTATTATATTTAATGCAGCCTATATCAAATCATTGTCTTTGTTGTTATACTTTTCGCATATTGGATTGGTATCATTTCAATCATTACAGAATTTTGTGGATTGGCAACTGTGACATTATGAGCTGCTGAATTTATATTTTTGTCAACAACATTTGTATAGGAAGAGGATAAGAAATACGATGATTGTAAAATGTATTGTTAGCGACGACCGTAACTACCACCACCACCGCCACCAGCACTACCAGTTGATGAATTTTGATTTGGGTTACCACTTGTATTTCGGTTTTGAGGTGGTCCCCTATTATCATTTCTATTAAAACCACCACTACCACCACCTGAAGTTCTTTGACCAGAATTTCCACTTCTCATTAATCCTCCAGTATTTGAATGTGATCGATTAGATTGGCCACCACCGCCAACAGTAGATCTTTGAGAGCCTCCTAAGCCACCACTATTTATCATATTATTTTGTTGACGATTTGGTATATCATTACGTGGTCTTATTTTTTTCTCTTCAACATTCAATTTTTGTCCATTTTCAGGTGGAAAATATAACGGCTAAAACAATAACAGAAAATTATATTTGAAACAACTTTTAAAAATTAATTAAGAAAAAAAAAACATTAATTTCTAAGCAGTTAGTCATGTTGATTTACAAAGTCATATTTCAAAATTATTATATAAAACATTTTAGAAGTAAACTAAATACGTATGAAAATCTTACACAACTAGCTAAACAGTTTTGCACATCTTCTAAATTCTCATATGTTATGAAGCCGAAATTTTGTGTACTTCGTTGACCAGGCATTTTAGCTCCTTGCTTAGAATGAATTCGCAAATCAACAACAGTTCCAAATTTGCTAAATAGTGCTTTCAAGTCATCTTCAGTTGCAGAATGTGGTACATTACCAAAAAATAATTGATGACTATCGCCAAATGAATTCACATTGCTTGTTCTTCGCTCTGGATAATCTGAAAATATTTTATAAAATTAGTATGTACCATACTATGAAAATCTATTCAAATTAACCTTTTGTTTGTCTTGACGTATTGGTTCTTTGTGGTAATGGTCCTTGTGGTGATTGCATAGAATTAGTTTCGACTCTTGAGGTTTCTGTTGATTTTGAATATATTTGCGAATTAATTTGATGAGAAGGTAGAGGCAAAGGTACAAATCCGCTGTTATTGAAACTTCCTGTTTTAAACAGATTTGCATACGTCTTTACTTCATTTTGATTTGATGTAGTTTTAATGGCTGAAAATAAATTATTTCAATTAGTTTTTAACATAATTTTTAAAAAAAATTAACTCACTGTCATATTTTTCAGTTTGTTCGATAGATTTTGTTTCTTCCTTTTGATTAGACTCCGATTCACTTGGAGAGTTGTCACGTTTTTCAGTTTGTATTTTATCTTCGCCTGCTAAACTAGATAAGTTTGTTTGCTGTTGCGCTGAAACTGTTGATGATGTCATTGATGAAATTGTCGGACCTGTTGAATTTTGTAGAATTTGATTTTGTTGCTGTGAAGCTGAAACAGCAGACTGTGTAGATGAAGCAGACACAGCTACAATAGATGGAGGTCCTGTTGGCACAATATTAGCATTTTGCTGAGATAATAAAATCGCAGTATTAGGTTGTTGAACTCCCGATACAACTCCAGTACCTGCTAATACAGCTGCTGCTGGTACTGCCGGAGCAATTTGTGCGGCTGCCGATTGCTGAATGGTTTGTAATAACTCCTCATGAACACCGTTTACTTGACCAACTGTGGGTTGAGGTTGTGCTGTAATTAATTGTCCAGGAACTGCCGAGGGAATCTGACCTGCTGGAGTAGCTGCAACTGATGCTACTCCTGCAGTATTAAATGGTGCAACAACAGCTTGGGGTAATGGCACTGTATAATATATCTGTTGTGGTGCCGCCGCTCCTGGTGCACCTGCTGGAGCTGAAACTACCAATGGTTGCGGTTGTTGTTCCGGAGCATTGACTGCGTTTGGTGCAGAAACTACGGTTGTTACAACTGTAGATGCAGCTTGTGTATTATTATTTAGCAGTATTTTTGTTGAATCAATATTTGAATTTATTTCGTGTTGATCATCATCATTTTCAGAACGAGTTTCCCCACTTTCAACATCTTCTTCAATATAAAGATCTTGATAGCGGAAAATATCATTATGAACATAATAGTTTTTGGGTGATTGTGCGGCCAAAACAAAAGTTTGTGTAAAACGTCTCATTGGTTGTCCATCATTTGACAATTCTCCAGTCACTTGAACCACAACGCCATTTCCAAGTGTAGCTTGAGCGTCAACCTGACTAATTTTAGCATGACAATCACGGAAATTTAATTGTTGAATTTTACTATGTATGTTCTTTTGTCCAATTACCAATGTCGCTTCCCTGTTCTGAGTATCTAATCCACCATGGATGAAGCTCGAGTGATTATTATAAAATCGATGTAAATGATTAGGAGCTTTATTCAATAAGGTATAATACTGTCGGACGAATTCTCGACCAACATTCTGTGGTGAAGGTGTCGCATCCATTACCATTTCTTAATTTCGTTTTAATACACAATTTTTTCTTTTTTTTTATATTTAGATATATTTTTGCCCAGTTTTATGAATTGTAATTTGATAATAAATTAATGATTTTTTTTATATTTTTAGGCGGGTGAACACTTAATTTTAGCAAATGATAAAAATTCTGTTAAACTAGATTTAAAAAAACTGCAAATAAATGAAAGAATAAAAATTAATGAAATAGAAATATAAAATTGATGAATTAAATAAATAATACGCAGCTTAGCTCTTAATGTTAAATATAACTTCAATCAAAATGAATACTAGTGACCTAATTACATCAAACATATAAAATTCAATTTTATATGTAAAACAAGATAAAAAAAAATATACTAATATTTTTAACATTTTAAATGCATTTCTATATGAAACAAAGATTTCACTTTATTTATTAAAAAATAAATAATATAGATACATATTACAATAAAATAAAATAAAGTACAATAAAATACAAATATATATTTTTTAAGTTTTATTTAAAAACAGAATATGTATTTTAATTTGAAAAACCATTTGATATCTAATTAGAATATTTTTATTTTATTCTATTTTATTTCAAAACTATAAATTTTCTTTTGTAAATATTTATTTAAGTAACAGGTACGTCAGTACAAAATCTTTTATTCTTTGTTCGCAAAAATGTGTAACTTTTCCTAACAAAATTCATCGATTTTGTTAAGGTGTTTTAGTTAATACGTAATTATACCAATAATATAAATAACTAATTGAAAAATATTTAACATAATTTATATGAGTTCAACAAAGTTATTTTTTAATAAGGAAATATTAATGAATTCCTTTTACGCACATAATTACTTTATTGATGGTAAGTACATGGCATGGCATTGTAAGTACATTGTTTAAGGTATGCAACTTCAGAAAGCCAATTACAAAAACAAAAATAGCCTAAACTTATAAATAAAATAAGATTAAAGGATTAATTTTAAAATTTTTTGGAAAAAAAAATATTTATATGTATTATTTATACACCATGCATGACAGCTACATTATTATTCTGAAATACAAATAGTTCGCAAATTTAATAAAAAGAAATTGTTGAAAATATATTTTTATGAAAACATTCTTCTTGGGTGTTAGAAAAATTCACGTTATGATAGAAATATTAAGAAAACCGTCTAAAATTATTATACATGTGGATTTGTGAAACCAGTATTAAGGATCGTGAATACAAAAACAATTTTACTTATGGCGTCCGTCTCGTAGCACTTCCAAGTTTTCTAAAATATTTGTTGTTATCTTTGAGAATAAATTTAAAATAAAAACTAGAATATTAATTTTCATTTATTAATTTTAACTAGATTATTGTTTTATTTAATTTTATAAAAAAAAAATTATTTTAGGTTAAATACCCTTCAAATTGAATTCTATTTTTAAAATATTCGGAATAAAAAATTATTTAAGTTTTTAAAAAACTATTTAGATTATCAAAATTAATTGTATAAAATTTTTAATTTCTTACCTTTTTGAGAGAAAAAATATATCACTAAATGTTGCGGCAAGGCTTTTAATAAATATACTTTTTTCTACCTTTTCAATAAATCTTTTTTAAGCAAATTTGATCACAGTTTTCATAAATTACTTTTAACTTCAGTTTTTTATAGAATTTCCGATGCTCTTTATCTAATTTGAAAAAGATGAAATTACAATGATTCTATTATATGAATTTATTTTCAATTAAATATTATTTTATTAATTACTTTTATTTCTTAAAAATGATTTGAGGAGGCAAAAAAAAATTATATTTTTCTTTTAATGTTAATAGTTTAATACTCTCCACACATTCGCGCTTGCCTGTAATTGTGATTAGTAAAAAGTCTCCAATCTACAAAGCTATTGTTGTTGCCATAATCAGTTCGAAATCAATCCAATTCGCACAAAAATGTCTACCATCAATTCTACCAACATGTAAAAGTATTTCCTGCTTAAATTTTTTTTTTCTGAAACATATGCAGCGTCACTGTCGTAAAATTTTGTAAGTACCTCAAGCCAAAATTTATAAAATTTTGTTTAATAAAAGTAAGTTGTTGTTTTCTAGTTCTTTTAATTTTTTTTAATAATACTTTTGTAGCAATTACTAATCCATATCAAATATAATTGATTGAAAATTTTTGTTGAAAATTCTTTCCATCGTGGATCAAAAATATTCCGTGTTTTATATCATAATGTTTATTATATCTATGTGATGTCTTTCATTAGAATTATGTAATTTATGTAATTGTTAATTTTTGACGATATATAAAACTCTCATACGACCCATAGTGACGTATGGATGCGAGGTATGGACTATGAACGTGGCCGAGGAGAATAGCCTGCTCGGCCGGCCCAAAAAGATTACAAAATGGAGAATATATAATCAGAAGCAACAACGAGCTCAATAGTATGATTGATAGTAAGGACATCAAGAACGAAAGCCGAAAGCAAGCAGTGGTGCTGAATAGAAAAAGCCCGATAGCAGCCGTGGTAGAGGAAGACCAAGAAGCGGATGGGCAGACAAAGTAAAAAACGATGCTCAAACCCTACAAATCCCAAATTGCAGACAAGCGGCACAAGATCGACCTTTTTGGAGGAGCATAGTGATGAAGGCCAAAGCTCACCCAGAACTGTAGCGCTATAAGATGATGATGATGATGTAATTGTTAATTGATTCATCGTGCTTAAGACAGCAGAATGTTTACCTACACAAAATGCCCAAGGGTATTTATAGTATAGTATAGTAACTCCAACTTCAAGTAAGCTTCAAGAAAGCTTCAACATCATGTATACACTAGTTTCTTGAAATCAGCTTCACTCAAGTCAATAACAAAAATTTATTTACTTGATGTTCAAAACACAATCACGACGAATGACGAGTGACGAATAATCAAATTTCGCGCTTAGAGACACAATCACGACGAACTATTCGCGACGAAGAAATTTTTGTGTTTTTGAAATTTCAAAATTTGTTTATGAAAAAATGGAGGATTATGCGAATTTTTTTAACAAAAGTCTGAGCGGAAATCACGCGAAAACCGGTTATAGGTCCTATACACGTTTAAGTCTGTTTAAAAACTTGTTTCGAAATTTGTGAAATTTGATCGTGTGTGGGGCTGTTTCGAAACAATTTCTTAAAGAGTTTACAAAATCAATTTTTAATGGGCGGAGTCATAAGTTTCTGAAATTGTTTAAACGTGTATGCTTATATTTTTCATATGTTTTTGCCAATCTTTTATATCATTTTTTGTTTTATAAATTTTTACAACTATTATTAATAATTTTACCCGCCATTTTTTTAAATATATCTTGTCTTGACTTAACTATAAAAATAGTGAAGTTTCTCTGTTTGTTTAAGCAAAAGTTTAATAGTATGCGGTGAAGAGAGAAATTAGTTTCGAAACAAATTTCTTAACAGATTTAATAGTGTAGGGGCCTATTAGATGAACTCACCAAAACTTAAAAATTTGTTATAAAACGTAAAAAAATACTTGTAAATAAATATAAAAAATATTTATATTTGTATTATATTTCTACTTTGAACCCCTGTATTTGCATTTTCTGACTTTAATTTTTCGTCGGTTCTGCATTTTTGAGCTGCAGAATCAGACAACATAATAAAAAAAATTAACAAAAAACAAAGGAAGTATCAAATGTCAATATTTCAAGACAAGTGACGAGTAAAACCTAAATAAAAATGTAAAAAAATGCAGTTAGAGTTTCTTGGATAAATTTCACTAAATCGCAGCTTTTAGATACTTCTTCCTCGTTTGCGAAATGAAAAGAGTGCAGAATTCTGTGATTTGAAGGTAGAACTGTAAAAATGTTGCATTTAAAAATTTAGGGTTTTTTCGAGATATAAATAGGTTCAGTCAATAGCAAATAGTAATCATCTTTTTTTGTTCAATAACTTTCAATCACAACTTGAAGGGGAAATTTGGGATTGAAACTGGATATTTTTTGGTATTTTCTAATTGCGGCAGAATTAAAACGCAATCATTGATTGGAATTTAATGTCAAAGTTTAGTTTTGAAAATCATTCCGACGCAAAGAATTCGGTAAAAATTAATATTTTTATTTTAAAGAGAGAGATAAAAATTCAAAGTACAAAGTGGGAAACAAATAATCGAACGATTTTTTTTTGTATAATTTTTTGTATTTGTTCTTAGTTATCAAAATTTGCAGATGCGTTAATTACACTTAATTTTTTTAATCTTTTATCAAATTGCTTTAAATTTTTGTTAAAATGCATAGCAATAAAAAAAACATTATTTATTAAGATTTGCAATATTCATATTATTAACACATTATATTACTTATAATTATTGTGAATTATCTCATTGATTATTAAATGGCAAATTTTAATTTTTAAGGAAATAATGCATCGAGTCATTCATAAAATATCCGCTTGGTTTTTGGTATTCTTTTTAACTACCTGTTTCAATACCTGAAAAAATGTTTACATATATTGGAAAAACAAGAATTACAATCTGTTTGAAATAAAAAAAAAATTTACTTCCCTTATAAGACAATAAAAGAAAATAGTATGATGTTTAAGAAATACAATTATGTTTTTGAAAGCCATACATATTATATTATGTAGGTACCTGTAAAAAATAAATCTTTTTAATTCAAAATTTCTTTATTCTCATATCCTAATAAATTAAATACGTTAATTTTGAAAAAAATTTCGAACACAAAATTTCAGGCGACCATCCACATGAAAAATCTCTAGTGAGCTAAATAAATAAACAAAATTTGGGCTATTTAAAAACACATTGCAAAAATTAATTTGTTTTTTTAAATTATTTATATCGCACACTTTCTTTCTTACAACTTATTTCATAAGAAAATATTTATAGTTATTTATTAATAGTTATTTGCTTCTTCAACTAATGGAGTTTTTTGTAAATGCAGTAGAAAAATATCTTGCATTCCAGTGCATCTTCTTATTAATGGATATTCTTTGGTTTAAATCTGTTTAAAAACTTGTTTTGAAACTAATTTCTCTGATCGTCACACACTAAGAAAGTTTTGCTTAAACAAGCACAGACACTTAAAATAATTTATAAATAAAAAATTTACATTATATTTGCTTTCGAAACTTCACTATACCCATTTCAAAAAATATTCAGAAAGTTTTTATAACACTTGTTTTCTATCATTACAGTCGAGTAGAAAACACTGAAGAAGTCTGCAAGTAGTAGACGAAATACGCGTATCGGCATGATAAGCATATCAGTAAAACTAAAAGGAAAATATTCGACTATTTTCAACAATTCTATTCAGAAACTTATGACTCCGCCCATTAAACATCAAAAAAGTTTTTAAACAGATTTAATCGAGTATGGGGCCCATAGTAACCTTTTCCTTTAAAAATATTTCTGGGACAGGCATATGTTAAGTATTAAAGATAAACGCTACAAGAAACATATACAAAATTAGTCGGCCACAAGGCACAGCTGGTCTACGGTTGTCTGAACGATACTGCGGCAATAACCAATGGTCTATATCTCACGAAGATGTAACCGACTCATCAATCTACTTTTGTGCTTCCACTAGACTCACTAACCAGCATCATTTATCTATGTATGCGTGTAAGAAATTTTATTTTAAAATAAAAATTTAAGTAAATGGTACGTTTGAAGCACATAAATTGTTGTAAACATCAAATAAACAGAATACAAATTTTTTTCACTTCAATATTTATAATAAGAATAAATCAAGCAAATAATACAATTTTTTTTGCATCCCTCATTCTACTTCTTTTATTTGTTATTATCTATGTATTCTTGTATTTGTTATTAACTGTGTGACGCCGGTTCAACCACTTAAAATTTTGTTGAATAATCCTCTTTTTGTGAGTTCCAAAAAACCGTCTACAAAATTAGTTTGCCGGCAAAGGGGTTATGAAACGTATGTTAACCATGGCGTCATCAGTCTTCATGGAATATAGACCTATGGATTTATAATCAAAGGACCCCAAATAAGACCTCCCAAATAATTAATTTATCATTAAATTTTCTGACATAAACGAATACTTTATAAACTGTGGAAATAATATTTTAACTGTAGTTGCTTGAATTCGATCATAGTTATTAGTTAAATATATTTTCAAATATGTACATATTCTTTTGTAAAATCAAGAGTTTGAGAACGTTCCATAATATTAAATTAAATATTTGAATATGTATTTAAAATAAGCATATGTTCCTACAATACAAATGTAAATTTTTGATGTGGAAATTTCCTTTACGTAAAGTATTTTTCTAACTTCATTTTAAAAAATGTCCAGAAGATGTCCTCGCTAAAAATTTTCGTTAAACTTAGCGCCTTCATAATACTTGCCGGCAAATAATTAAACTGAGATTTTTATAGAGCGCGTCTCTTCCGGCGAAGTCATTTTAGTATTCACTTGCGTGGTTATTGAAAGTTTGATTTTAGTTAAGTGTAAAAGATAAAATAAACTTTGACTAAATTAAAATAATTTTTTTATTAATACAAAATCTGTTAAATTATAACATTAAAACAAAATGGCAGATAAAAATGATTGTGAAATGAACGGTGAAGATTTTTCTCAAGACGTTCATGACCAGCAAGTTAATGGCGGTGATCATACTCAAAACGGCGATGGAGCCCCATCAGGGCGTGATGACGACAGGTAAAAACATTATATAATGACTATTTTATTCTAAAATATCTCTAGTTTAATAATACCATGTTTTAAATTAAAAAAAAAATTTCCAACCATTGTAAAAATGGAAATCAATAATTTAAATCCATACACAATTGTACATACATATGTATGTACATATATTCCACATCCATTTGACAAATATTTAACTTCCAATTATACTTTATGGATTTAAGTAGTAAATTTGGTTTTATTTTTCTTGGTTTGGTGATGGTGAAGGATGAGTAAGAAAAAATATTTTTGTATATTAAAAATGGCGTTTGTAAAAGTTAGAATTTGAACACGTAAGAAAGAATATGTGTGTATGCGTGTATAATCAAATTTCATACAACAGCTTTATTCCAAAATTAATTTTCTACATCTGTCGGTATATTTCACTTTATTAAACATTAAAATAGAAAAAAATTGTAGCAATAAAATACGTATTTGCGCAGATTTTAAATGTCATTGAATTTAATAAAAAAAAAAAATCATCAATAAAATCAAAAAACAAGAAAATATAATCAATCTACACATTTTCAAATTATTTTGAGATTACAAAGAACATTTAAATAACATGATGTATTTTTGAATAGTAAGAAAATGCCTGCAAGAAACATTTTACAAACAAACATCAAATAAAACATTTTAAATGGGCATTTTATTTTCCATCATGTGATTTAAATACACATTTTTTTCTCCAAATATTTTCGGTAGAATTTATTAGTTCTAGAATTCAATATATACCATAAGAGAATAATTTTAGCTATTCTAAATATTCAATTCAATGACCACGCGATAGTTAAATATTGATAAAGAAGAAAAATAAGTGCTTAAAAATTCGTAAATGATGAATGTATGAAAATTAGGTAAAACCAACAAAAAAATATTTTGTATAGAAAATACTTAAAAAAAATATGGATCGATTCGAATGTCAAAAAAGTTGTTGAATGTTTAACTAATTGATAGAAAAAATTTCTTGATTTTCTTTTTAATTAATATTGTATTTCTCCTGTTTTTTTTTTTTTTTTTTTGGATATTTAGGTAATTTTCTTATATTATTGGTATCGAAAGTTTAATTTTATTAAAATTCTTTATAAATCTAAAGCTCTAATTTTCTGAATTTGTTTCACTGATATGATTAACTGAATTGGAAAGTAAGAATTTTGACCTTAAAAAGTTAAAAAAAATGTTGTTAAGTTAAATTTTTTTAAATATTAATTCTTGCAAAATTTTTTGAAATCAGAAAATTTCAGGATTAGTTCTTCGATATACAATAGGTAAAGTTTTTGAATATTTAGAAAATGAAGAGTTTTAGTTCTGATAATATAGTAAATCCAAGAAAATGTAAAAATCAATTAAGTTTTTTTTTATCAAGTATGTTTTTTTGATTCTTTGTGTGTCAACAGCAGTTGGGGGGAAAAATTAAAAGGAGACGGTAATTATTTACAAACAAAAACTTACATTTTATCAAGAAGTCCTCTTTGGTTTGACTTTTTTCATTCATTATTAAAAATTGGAAATAAAATTAAATAAAAATGATAAAATGAAAGTTTGATGTATTTTTTTTTACTTAAAATGTTTTAAATATTTTTTTAGCATATATATGAAAATAAATACATTAATCTATTACACAAAAAGGATCTCGACTTAAAATTTCTTATATTTAAATACTATATTCTTCATCAGCGTGGTTGATTTTTTGGCGAATCCTTAAATTAAAATTAAAATGATAATGTTAATGTTAATGATATCGGTTTGTTAAAATTCTAAATAAATTAATAAAGTTAAATTATTTTTTAAGAATTACTTGCATTTTCTTTTTTTTTTTAATTATCAATAAATTTGTAAAATTTCATTAAATTTTATAGCGATAATAAAAAAAATTTTAAAATTTCGATTGACAAAACTTCAGATCTTATTTAATTGAATTTTAAGAATTAATATTAAGTGTAATTATAATTTATAACATACGATGATGTCGGCTTACATAATTTTTTGTTTATTTTTTTTGAACTTGGATTCGAAACAACATTAATCAAAAATTAAAAATTTAAGACATAATAATAAAACACTTATACAATATTGGATCCTGTTGTGTATAGAGTGAACTAATCTTGTTCCTCTCCGGCAGGTGTTGAATATATGAGAGAGAAAATGAGAATGGACGAATAATGTGAACAATATCTCCACATGTGCGCACTGTGCCTCCTGACATCACAGCAACCAACTTAGTGTTCGTGTGTGTTCTGTGGATCTGCAAATAACAAACTAAAACAAAATGAATTTATAGTAAAATATAAATTGTTTATTAAAAAAATTATAAAAAATAAAAATGAAGTGGATCCCAAACGTCCAACCTGTTCAACACAGAGCACGAGATGGTATTTATTACAAATAAAAAAAATATATTTTTTTTTATTTAAATAAAGATAACTTTGTTGCAAAAAGAATAAACTAAACTAAAGAAAAAAAAATTATTTTTTTTATATAAAGAGAAAAAATTCACTTAAGAAGTCAATCGTAAATTTTGCAAATCCAAAAATAAATCTGTTGTTATTTTTTTTTTTTTTTTAAAAACCTATAGAACAAATAGTTATATATACATATATAATTTTTTCACTTTCACTTTGGCCTTTGATTTAGAAACATAAAATTAAAATTGTTTGTATTTGTTGTTGATGAGCTTTTGTATTCCAATTTAATGAAAAAATTTCTGTTAAATTTTTAAAACAAAAGTACTTGCAGAGATTAAATTTGCCTTTTTTCAAAATAATAATTGAAGTCATTTTGAAAAATTAAAGTAAATATATCTTGTATTCTTTTAATAAATTTAAAGAAAAATAATTGTTTTTGATTATATAATTATTGTTAAATTGTTAAAGAAAAAAAAATTTATAGTTAGAATTAAAATTAATGATTATGTCCAAAATTTACAAAAAAATATTTGGGCAAATTGAATTGAAAAACAAAAATTAATGTTCGTTTATATTTACAGAAAATTATTTGTCGGTGGACTAAGTTGGGACACTACAGAAAGTAAGTAAAGTTTTAATAATATTTTATAATTTTGTTGTTGAAATTTTTTAAATCGATATTTTCATCTGTGTTACAATAATTTATGAAAGGGTAGCAATAATATCATAAAATGAAAAATGACGATTTAAATATAAACTCAATATATATTGTATACATAAACGTATAAATTAATGCATTTAGTTTTCAATCATGATATATAATTTTATTATTTTAAACAGAGGAATTGAGAGAGCATTTTGGACAATATGGCGAAATTGAAAGTATAAATGTTAAAACAGATCCACAAAGTGGTAGATCAAGAGGTTTTGCTTTCATAGTTTATTCATGTGCAGAATCAATTGAAAAAGTTGTTCAAGTATCAGAGCATGTTATTAACAATAAAAAAGTTGATCCTAAAAAGGCGAAAGCTCGTCATGGTAAAATTTTCGTTGGCGGCTTAACAACAGAAATTAGTGATGATGAAATTAAAACATATTTCGGACAATTCGGCAATGTAAGTGAATTAAATTATTAAATTATTTATATAATTATAAAAATTGATTCAAATTTGAATATAGCAAAAATAAATTTTATAAACTATTGCCATTTGTTGAGTACAGGGTAATATTAAACAAATTTTTACTTTTATAATTAATAATGGCAAGAATAAGTCTTTTCCAAAATATAAAAGTTTTTTGACAAAATTGAATTGCAAATAAACTCATTAGCGAAAAAAAACAATTATATTTATAATATTATGTTTAGTAAAATATGTGTATATATTTATGTAAATTAAATTTTTTCTTCAGATTGTTGACGTTGAAATGCCATTCGATAAACAAAAAAATCAACGAAAAGGCTTCTGCTTTATTACATTTGATTCTGAACAAGTTGTTAATGAATTATTAAAAACACCAAAACAGACTATTTCTGGAAAAGAAGTTGACGTGAAGAAGGCCACACCAAAACTTGAGAATATGCCAATGGCCATGATGCGTGGTGGTATGCGTGGTGGTCGAGGTGGACGTGGAGGAAGAGGAGGTTAGATACATTCTATTTATATGAAAAAAGAAAAAAAACAATTAAAACCTCCATAAATTTAATTTTTGAAAAAGCTAATTATAATTTAATTATGTAGTTCAATTTAGACAATGTTTATTTTAAATCTTCAAAACTATAATTTTATATTCGCATTTGGTTTTGTTATTTTCTATTACATATATATTTTATTTTTTCATTTATAAAATTTTGTTTATTTTAATTGATAATTTGAAAAGAGGAGGTTAGATACATTCTATTTATATGAAAAAAGAAAAAAAACAAAACCTCCATAAATTTAATTTTTGAAAAAGCTAATTATTATTTAATTATGTAGTTCAATTTAGACAATGTTTATTTTAAATCATCAAAACTATAATTTTATATTCGCATTTGGTTTTGTTATTTTCTATTACATATATATTTTATTTTTTCATTTATAAAATTTTGTTTATTTTAATTGATAATTTGTCAAAAATAAATCTAATACCAAGGTACATCTACTAAAGGTTATGGTCAAGGATGGGGTAATCAAAGTTACAGTGGCTATGGACAAGGATACGGCTATGGTGGTTATGATGGTTACGGTAGTAGCGGTTATGACTATTATGGTGGTTATGGCGGTTACACAGGTTACGAAGGATATGCTGGATATGGAAATTATGGTAAATACAACCACAATCAATCAACATATCAAAACCATTCTGCCTACAATAATAGTAAAAACAATAGCTATCATTAAGAAAAATAACAAAATTTAACGATCAAAAATCAAAAAGTTTAATAATTTCTACAACAAAATATATACACAATAATTTTAATAAAAAAAATTTTTTTTTTGTTAAGGTAAACTTTTGAAATTTAAGTTCTTTAAAATCTTTGCTTTTATTATAAATATACACATATTGTTATCAGAAATTATTAAATTTATTGACTTCAATATTAATATATAATTAGATATTAGGTAAAAAAAAAAAACAATAACATAAAAAACAAAGACAAAAACGAAAAATTTTGATTGAACAAATTTTTTTTTTTTTAACCCTTTCAGGACGGATATAATTTTTATATTAAACAAAAACCAATTTGAATGTCGGAATGTTGAAAGATAAAATTATATATTATGTATACATATAATTATAATATGTATAAAATAAATATATCAAGCATATTTAATTTGTTATGACATCAATGGTTTTTAAACTTAATAAAAGTTGAAAATTAAAACAAATATGCGCTTATTGTTTTATTATTATCAATTTAGAATCTTAAAACAACAACTCAAAATTGAAGAAGTTTACAAATTATTAAATTTGTTTTAAGATTCTCTAATTTATACATTTCTATATTATTTTTATATTTACATTTCTAAATTACGTATATTTTCAAAATCAATTTAAAAAATTTTAATTATTTATTGGTTTTAATATTGATATCATATAATTAGTATTTTGCTGATGAAAGGGTTAAAATGAACAAAATTATTATTTTTTTTTTTTAGAAATATTGAGATACTCAATATTGTTGAAACTATGAAAAGAAAATGATAATATAAGTAATATAATGTAAATACATTATTTCTTTGGTATGATTGTACATTATAAATATAACATCAAATAGCAACAAAAATAACATCATAAATATCTATATAATAAATAGTTAAAATAAAAAAAAATTAAATTAAAAGTCAAATATTATTGGCGAAAAAGTGTGTTTAAATATATTTAAAAAAAAGTAATATATAAATTATTTTTTCAAACGGAAAATCTTGCAAAATTTTGATAATTAATAAAATAATTCAAAGCGTAAATATATATATATAAATATAAATTTTTTTTTTCATAAAGTAATTTTCAAATTAATAAAAAAATACTTGATACCAATTTCATTAAATAAATCAAACAAATTTTAAATTTTCAAAATTCAAAAAAGATTTGAATGTTTAACTTTTTTTTATGACTACATTTTCAAAATATTGATTACTAATTTACTATATATATTCACTATTTTAAGCTTGAACAATTGTGCCAAGTAATAATATTGATAACAAAAAAAAAACGAAAAAAAACAGTAAAATAAAAAAAAACAAATCGGGTTACAATGTGCCTTTTGTAACAATAATGATTTATACCAATTTTATTGCACATAATTTTTTTTTTTTTTTTTTATAAATATACATATATAATGTTTTTATATATATATAAATATAAAAAAAATTACATATTTATATATACATATATTTTTGAAACGTTAACTTTTCTAATAGAAGTTTTTTTTGTCCGTATTTTTACAAATAAAAGAAAACCAGAAAGTTAATATTTTGAAAATTGATTAATAATTAGCATATATTTTCGTATGCGAAATTTAATCTTAATAAATAAAATATTCTATTTTTTTTGTTTTATTTAACAGAAAAGATGAATATAATCATAATATAACTTAATCAAAAAAGAATACATAACTTTGTATAGAAACAAACATTTACGTAATGTTAGTTATTTAAGTGTTATAAATAACAAGTTAATTTTATTTTATGTGTGTACATATTTTTTTTTTTACATATATATACATATAAATTTGCTATAATAATGATCACTTTTTTAATTATTCGTGTTAAAATGCATATTTGAAAGGAGATTATATCTACTTGTATATGAGATGAAAAGATAGTGGATTTTCTTTTATATATTAATTTTTTAAATTTCAAGATTAAGAACAATTTCTAAAAAGTTTTCATTAACAGTTCACTCATAAAATTTTCGTTACGTAATTAAAAATGTTTTTTTAAATGAAAATTTAATTAATAATTCCACTTAAAAGAATAATCAAATAATAAGTGATCAAAGACCACAAATTTAGAAAATAAAAGCTGCAAAATTTGATTTATATATTTATTTTTTTTTTATATAAAAATCAAATCATAAGAGTGATATATAATTAAATAAAAACAAAGAAAAAAAAAAATAAAAATAGAACAGTAGTAAATAGTCAACAAAAATAAAGGAAAAGTAAAATTGATTTCAATAATTACAATTTTTTTAGTTTTGTTTTTCTGTAATCCAAAAATCACACTTAAAGTTAATATAACTCAGTAAGTTTTCTAAACAATAATAAATGCATTTTTAAAGTTGATGCCAATCAAAATAAATTAAATCTTAATCCTTAATTTATAAAACAGATTTGCAAATTTATATATTATTTTTTAACTGAGTCTAAGAACTTTATATTCTGAAAAAGAAAAAAATTCGAATTCTTATACAGTTCTATTATATTGAATTTTTGTGATTAGATGGTTATATTCTTTGTTTGTATTTTATATCTATAAACAAATAAAAATTCTACTACTGTTCATATTCTTTTATTTGCAAGAAATTAAACATTTTTTTTAACATCAAAAGGAAAAATATATTTCTTATTTAAATTTGATAAAAAGAAAGTAAAATTTAATTAAAAATAAAAATAAATAAATAAAATAACATTATGAAATTATCAATATTTTTGCATTTACGTATTTTTGAAATTTTTGCAAAGGAAATAAAAATTTTTAAAATAATTATTTAAAAAATGAAAATTTATTAAAAATCTAAACACACTTCGTCGAATTTAGTTTTTTTTATTTAATGAGTGATTGATTTAAATAAAATATAAATAATAAGATTTACAATTTATTAGAATTTAGTTCTTTAGAAAGAAATTTTCCTTTTTAAGTAAAAAGTTAGGAAAATACAAATTCTTAATGAATTGTGAATTCTCATATTTTAGTTTACCTACTACTTTATTTTTAATTTCTATATATATATATATATTTTTTTTTTTTTTTTTTTTTGTTTTAGTAGAATTATCATGTTAAATTGTCAGTAATAGAAAATTTATGTCAGTTTCACTTTTATTATTTTTTCTTAAAAAAATTTTTCTTTGACATAATTTTTACGTAAAAATTTAGAAAACGATTTCATCATTACCACAAAACAATTTTTTTTAAATATAAAATAATTTCACGATTTAATTTTTATATACATACTTTTTATTTTAAAATTTTTATGAAATTAAAACAAATTTAAAGAAAAGCAATGTTGAATATAATGTAGTAATAAATATATATATATATATGTATATAAATATATATATAATGAAAGTTAATCATTATAGGTTTTTATTATTTTTATAATTATGCAGAAATACATATGATATAATTTAATAACAATTATTTGCATGTTTCTCAATGTTTCAATTTCCTTATACATATATATTTATATATAATATTGTTTGGGTTTTGATGAGTTTTGTTTTCTGATTTTTAAAAACAATTTATTTTCACGTATTTTTATATAAAAAAAAAATAAATTAAAAAAAGAACTTTTTAATTTTTTACAAGAAAGTTTTCGCCTCACTTGTAGATAATTTTTTTTTGTTTTTTTGTTTTTGTATTTTTTTTTAATTAAAAATATGTATCGTATCGTTCTATTTATATAATTTTTGAAATTTTTTTTTTTATATTTAACCCTTGTAATTAAAATGATCAAGAATAATTTTTCTTTTAGAGTAATTTTAATAAGCTTTTGTTTTTATTACTATTTTTTTTTTTTGCTAAATTAATACATTTTTTATTGTATTTAAAATTAATCGGTATTGTAATTTTATTATAAAAAAACATTGAAAAAAAAAAAAATTTATAATTAACTTATCTGAATTTCTTTTCTGAGGTGACAACAATTCATAAAATTAGAAATTAAAATTTTTCGTTCAATACCATACCAATCGTAGAGCAATATAAATTAAAAGTAAAATTCTTAAAATTAAAAAAAAAAAAAAAATAATAAAATATATGTGGAAATGCATTGTGAAACATGAAAATCCTACTAAACAAAAAAAAAAAAACAGTTTTAATACAAAATAATTTTCTTAAATTAAAAAAGTAAAAATTTAAAAAAAAATTAAAAAACTTCATATATTTCAAATTCTAAAAAAAAACAAAAAAAAAATTTATTTGTAATCAAATTCACAATAATTAAATAATAATATATAAATGTTAAAATTATAAAAAAAATGAATTTAAAAACATAATCGCAAATAAAAGAACAAAAACCATAAAAAAAGCAATGTGTTTCTCTCATAAATTTTATTATTTTTTTTTTAATTAAAAAAAATAATTTTAGAATAAGTTTTTATACATACATATAATATATGTACATATATATCTTAAAAATCTCAGTTGGACTATAAAAAATTAAGATTTTATATTACTTTAAATATCTCTAAATTAAGTCTGTTAACATCACTAAATTAATAATTTTCAAATAAAGTACCTATGTGGCATACTCTTATTATTGTAAAAGTTTCAAATTAATATCATATGCACGTTTAAATTATTGAATCAGTATCAATAACTTAGCAAGTTTTTGGTTACTTTATTTGAAAATAATGTAAATAGTTTGATGTTAAATAATATTGCTTGATTTGATGAAATATCAAATCAATTTTCATAAAATGAATTTACAAAATTTCCGTTTAGTAAATAATGATGGGAAAATTGTGGTTTAATCGTCTATGTATTACGAATAATATTGTTCTGTAATCATAAGTTGAACTTAGTTGAAAATAGATTGTGAAAAAAATTTAAGTGCGCAATGAGAAATGTATTTGTCTCAAAGTGTTCATCATCTAATCAAACCTATCGTATGATTATTTATTGAAACCCATAAATAGTAATAAAACATTTATTCGTTATTATTTATTATCAAAGATTTGTTTAACCGACCGATTATTAACTATACTATATAGTAAGAAAAATCGAGTATTTTAAAATCAAAAAGAAAAAGTTCTTTGAATATAAGCCTTTCTATGTGTACGATCTTAGATTGTTAGAACCAAATTTTGTGATGATTATAATTCATTTGTAAAAGATATGAACTGAACCCAAAAATATTTTTAGTAACATCAAATATGAATCGTTTGAATATTTTTGAACCTGCGTTTTTAACTACATTTTACTTCTAATTTTACTTATTAATATATTTAATTATTTAAAAAAATTTGTGATCGTAGTTATTTATAGTAGACAAAAGTTTTATAATTATGATGAGGTATTTTTGGATTTTATCAGTCACTATTTTACCTCAGAAAGTAGTTTTTATTCCGATTCAATTTTGTTTTTGCTATTTCGCACTGTACATACAACTTTGAGCATTCTTTTGAGTTCAAACATTATTTTTTTCAGGAACAAGGAATGAAAATCCAAATAATTAGTCTCATAAGTTGGTTTACCTGAACATTAGATTTTCATTCCAATACTTCTTTAATAAATATATTTTTATGCGAGATCAGAACTCTAATGAATAATTAAGTAAAATAGTTATGTAAATAAGTGAATTATTTGAAAACCTTCACATCCTAATTCCGCAGAATGTACCTTTAGTAAGATGTCCAGTGCATATGTCAGTGTAACTCTATTCGATGTTAGCATAGTATATATTTTAAATTTTTTATTTTCCAAGAATTTTCCAGGTTTGAATTACTTTCGAGTTTCTCTATTGATTTAGTTTATTCACACAATCCCTTTAATGTGTCTTCTTTAAATTTCTTTGATTTTATTCTAAGGAATTGTTATTAGTCGTTATTTATGGTCGAGGTTATTGCGACTTAATCTGCTTTATTATTCCGCTCTATACCTCGAAATATAATTAAATTGTTGGATTCTCCTGTAGAATTTTGATACCTACTTGAAATTAGCTATTGTCTTAGCTTTTTAATTGACTCTTGTTTTCAAAGCAAAAAAATGTTTCTTGTGTGTGGTCACTTGTTTAAAAGAATTTCTGTTTCGTTTGTGCTAATTTTTTCCTAATTTAGTCTAATTTAGATTTCTAACATTTTTGAGATACCATAATTTAAAGTAACTGTTAAATATTTTTAAAATAAAATTTAGCAGAGTGGGGTGAGTAGAATCATCAACCGATAATTTGTAAGATAAAATTCGATCTGACAATCTAAACAAATACATATCAACTTACGTTTTTTAGTTTTTTTTTTTATTAAAAACTTGTTCAAATATATTTTATTTGAATTTAAGGTTTGTTACGTGAATTGTTCATAATTAAATGAAAATTGATGTACCAGATTAAGAGCAATCAATTAAATTGTCAAATATAAAATTAAATAAATCATTTTACTTGGAAGAAAATTTAGTATGTAATTAATTGCTTGAGCAATGTTTCTCAAAGCTAATTCAATATTAAACGTGGAGCAAAAAAGTTTAGAATCACAGCATTATATTCATTATTTAGAGATTCTGCATTAGTGAAATTTATCTTCTATAATAAACGAAATAGGAAAACACTATTCTCAATTTACATTGAATATCTCATTGCGAAATTTTTGTTTATGTTATTTGATAATAAATGTTTTTTTTTTTTTATATTAGTGGTAGATTAGTAGAAATTCTTACAAAAATATTACAATTTCATGCGTTTAGACATTAAACTACAAAATTTCATATAATTTTTATGAATATTTTATAAAAAAAAATTCATTTTCTAAATTAAATACTTTTGTACTATCCAAATAATTGCATTGTAATTTTGAATTACAAATCATTACATTTAATTTTTTTCTTTGCTTAATTTCAAAAATATAGATACATATACTTTTTAATTTTTCAAAATGTGGAAACTTTGGCCAGATTTCAAAACAACAACAAATTGTACTTACTTATCTTTAAAAATCTGTGGTTTTACAACGAAAGATGATAACTGCATTTTTGGCATTTCTTGTAAATCGCAATTGAATAAAATTTAGTATAGAATTTGCTATACTTTTCTAGTTATTTTTGCAAGACTTGCAATATTTTTAATGAAAATCTTTTGAAAATCTTTAAGAAGATTCTTTGAAATCATTTCAATAACTTTTTAACTTTCGTAAAATTTTTATTTTTTTTTATTTAAATTTTTAAATAACTTACTCATTTTTGTTACATAAAAGCTATTGCTGAAGAACATGATAACTTCAGTTATTCAGTTTATACAAAAAAAAAAATGTATAATACGCAGTAAAATTTTTCAAGATACATGGACATATCTTAACATATCATTTTTTTTTTGTTTTGTACTTTTTGGTAAGTGTTGCCTCCATAACTGCATAAGTGAAGTTATATGCTTATTTTAGAAATATTTTCAACAACAGTTGTTATTTATTCAGTTTTGAATTCATATAAATTACTTAATATTATTAAAAAAAATTTTTTATTTGAAAGAGCTTAAAACTTTATATAAAATGGCATTCATAACTAAAATTCTACAAAATTGCAGTAATTATCTTTCGTTATAAAACCACAGAAATTCATCAATATCTTAATTAACATGAAGCATATGTATATTATGTATATTATTAAACTGCTTAAAAAAATCTTTTTTTATAAAATTTTTTGATATACTTATATTGAATTTCGAATTAATTGTAAAATTTGAAGTGTTTTAAAACATTCTAATTTGAACCGAACAAAATTTTAATTAAAAGAAAAAGAAATTATAAATTAAATTTAACCAACACATTATTTCGCTTCAAATTTTATCAAAACAAATTTATTGTAATTATAAATTCATAATTTTTTAATTTTTATAAAATTATATACATACATATATACTTAAATATATATAAGTTCATATATTATAAAAGAAAAAATTAAATTTGTTACAAATATTAAATAATGCAAATATACAGACTACGGATATGGAGGTTATGATGGCGGCTATGGTAACAGTAGTGGTCGAGCAGGAGGCCCACGTGGAGGCAAAGGTATATTATTCCACTAGAATATATACGCTTCCCTTAGTTAATATTGTAATATTCTAGTTAATTTAAAATTTCTTATGTTTGTAAACAACAAATATAAAATAATTTGCATAATATTCAATATATATACTATATTTTTTCAATCACAATAGTTAATTCTTTGTTCATTTGCATGAGATTTTCGTTAATTTTGAAAAGGAAAAAAATTAAAATACTCGTTCGATTGTATTTAACGAAAATCATTTTGCTTAAAAAAATAAATGAACATTTTAGAAAATATTTATACAATATTTTGTTTTGTTTTGTGTTGGTCTATTTATTTATTTATTTTTTTTTATATATTTATTCTTAAATAAAATTTAAAGATCAAAATTCTAGTCTTAATCCTGGCCAAATATTTGTAAATTTATTTTAATAAATAAAAAAAAAAATTAAATAATGAGTGGAAACTTAAATTGCATTGATTTTAACAAATTTAAACAAAATATAAATTTCATATAAAATAATTCGACCAAAGTATAATATTACTAACAATACAAAATCAATGCAAATTAATAAATTTGTTCTAAATTAAAATAATTTTCTAATTATAATTAGCATGTTTTAATAACACAAAGTAAATAGTTTTCTTTTCAAAATCTTAACATTAAGAAAAAAAATAGATAGCACTAATTTATATTTTGTAAATACGTACAAGCATTTACCCAAAATAATCTTTAAAAAAACTTTTAGATTAATTTGTTTAGATAAAGAGATAATCAAAAATTGATAGGTTAAATTTAAATTATTAAGTGATTTTTTTTGTATTTTATAAAATTTCAGCAGCAGGAAATTATCAAAGTGGTAAACAGAGAGGAGGTGGTCGTCAACCACGACACCAACCTTATTAATTTTTTTAAAATAAGCTACCAAAATAAAACAAAAGATATATAACTAATAATATTTACAGTTGAGAGAGCTGAATCAATAAAAAAATAGTGTGTAAAAAAAAATAATTTCTTTTTGTGGTAAGTATTAAAATAAATTTTTTTTTTTGTTTTTTTTTTTTAAGTTTTAAAGCATGAGAAAATTTGTTTGTTGATATTCTAAATTATGTATTCTCTAAACATGTTTGATAGGTAATTTAAAATTCTAAATTTTACACAATAAGTCAAATTTTTATTGATTCAGATCTAATTCAGTTAGTTGTGTTTCTTCAATTATTCTACAATAGTAGAACAATTACTAATATAGTCTAATTTTCTATATGCCAGCCACTATATATTATTCTTTTTATTCCATTTATTATTTTACCAATTTTTGATCTCTTGAAGTATATCTATACATATTAATTTTCTGTTTTATATATATATTATATAATGTGTTGATCATTTGATTTTGATATTTAAAATTTATTTTATTTATATTACTGTTAGAGTAAATTTATGCCTTATATAAAAGTTTCATCAGTTAATTGTTTTGTTTTTTATTTAGTTTTTATATTTTTAATTTTATTGCATTAACAAATAAATACATAAAAAGATTGATATTTTTCGGAATCGCTCGAAAGCTGTTTAAAGAAAAATAATTACGAACTCAATTCATTCATAATTTAATCTAATAAAGAAATTACTTGCGTGTGATAAGTTCAAGCTAAATTTATAAGCAATTACAGAATTAGTTTTAGTTATTTAGATTTATATTTGGAGAATTCAATTTATTGAAATAGTTACATTTATATAAAATAGTTATCAAATTTAATGAATTTATTTTTTATTTTCTAGAGTCTTAAGTGGATGATTTTATAACAAAATTGGTCATTGTTAACTATACACAATAACTTTTATAATAGTTATTTTAGTGAAGTAAATTTAAATTAAATTCTACAAAGTGAATCTTAAACTCAGATATAAATTCCCGACATCAATAATTCAATTTGCTAAAGGAGGAACCATTCCATATCAGATGAAACAGAAAACGCAAAAAAATAACTAAACTACACCACACAAAAAGAATATTTCAATTTTTGATGAATAAAAAGATTATAATAATTAAGAAAAACAGCATTGTAATTTTCCTTGAGTGCGACATTATTGTACACAAAAACAAATTAAAATAGACTTATGATTTAAATTAACTTTATTCTAAAATAAATACTAATTTGTTTTTGTTTTATTGATTTTATTTCCAATTACTATTTCTTAAAAGTACATACACTAACAAAATCTCTTACAAAAGAGATATTTTAAATCTTTTGAATATCAGAAGAAATTTTATATATATAAATATATATATATATATATATGTATTTTTTTAAATAATTAATATTGTATAAGGGTTTTTTTTTTTTTTTTTTTTTTAAATTAAACTTAATGGGCTAGTTTTTTTAATTTTCTCAAATAAATTTCTTGTATACCCATCATCTAGTTTAAAAATAAAATACTATTAGAATTTTAGCTCTAGGATCAAACTAAAAGAAAACAAAAATATATAAAATTAATACAGAAATTATTTAAAATTAAAAAAAAAAAACAATTAAAATTAAATTAACTAAAATGAAAAATATTAAAAATAAAAAAATTTATATATATAAAAATAAACTATGAAAGTAAGTTTTTCTTTTAATATTTTGTAACTTAATTATTTTAGAATTAAAGAGAACTCTATTTTTAGTTTTTAAATTAAATAATTAAAATAAAATAAAACAAAAAATAAAAAGCAAAGATATTTAAAACAAATATATATTATATATATGTACAAAATGTGTCGTAATTCATTTAACAATCAATCACCCCCTTATTACAAACAAACAAATTAAAAAATATGTAATATTAAATAAAAAACATTAAAAAAAAAGTATAAAAATCATAAATATAGAAACAAAACATATATGTTTATATATATGGATTTCATTGATATATTATATACATGTATATGTATCTGATTTAAATTAATATTTGATACTTAATTTTATTTCTTTCTTAAAATGATAAAAGGCGAAAATTTATATTTTCTGAAAACATTTAGTAAAAGATAAAAATATATTAAAAAATATAAATGACAAAAACGAAATAAAAATAAACCATTTATGTTTACATTTATACAAAACCTACATTAATAATAAAAAATATATAATACTTAGAAAAAAAACAGAGTTTGACAATTTGCCTTAATTTAAGAAAAATAAATGCTACCAATTAATTTTAAATTACAGCAACAAAAAAATAAGTATTTTTCATTATAATAGTAATTTTGTTTTAATTAGTTGAAACAACCATTTCTCATTAACTTATCATATTTTTTTTTTATTTTCTTTGAATGAAAAAAAAACAAATTTTTTATTAAATATAATAAAAAGGTTATAATATTAAGAAAGAAAAACATGGAATTTTTTTTTAAATTGATAATGTGCTATAGTTTTTTATTTAGAAATTTTTAGGACTGCCCATACAGTTGATATACTCGTATTTACTAAGTCAGAATGCAGCTTTGTGTTTGGAGTTACCACACGTAATAGAATTTGATGTCTATGATTCATATAATATGTAATTCATATTTAGTTTAAATCGTATCAAAGAGATAAAAAATATGGATAGAATTTTTTTTGGATTAGCCATGAAATCCCCAATGCCAAAACCCAAATGAACTAAATCCAAACGACAAAATCCAAATTTTAGTAAAATAGCCAGGTTTAGTAATTTATTTTTATAGCCAAACCGCCGCTACTTACAAGTTGCCAAGCTTTTAGTAAAAAATATTTTCAATTTTTGGATTTTGTTATATTTGGCAAGGCGAAGTTTGAATTAAAAAATTAGGGATTTTGTCGCATTTGGATTTTCGAAAACGATTTTGTCGTTTTACCAAATTTTTTTATATATACCACACATCAAAGATTTTGGAACTCTGAAAGTAAAGTTTGTACTTAGTACAGTATAAGTTGGCGCTATATAAGAAAATTGATTATTAGCATAAAGGAAGTATAATATAGAGAAACTATGCGGAACAAATTTTGTGACGATTTTTTTTCGCTTAAAAAAATTTTGAAAATACCGCATACACAGTAGGACCTAGATAAACTCACTTTAAAATTTTGTAATACGTCATTTTAATGTCTTCGTTAACAGAAACTCATACAAAATATTGAACTAAAATTTTTTCTTTTATGCAGGTTCAACTGTATAGATTCTAGCTTTGAGAGAGAGAATCTTTAAAATGATTTTAATTTTTGTTTTTGCTTTTATATAACATACATATAGTGTAGTAGCGGCAATGAGGTAATGTTGTGTATGTCGTATCAAATACACACTTGTTGGGTAGATGTAGAGTATACCATAATATGAAATGCATGGTGTCGGGACAAAATTTCAAAGACACAATTACATATTTAAAAAAATAAATCCCAATTTAAGTTTTTATAAAAAATTTGAAATTATTTGGTTTTGTAATGAAGGTACTTTTTTTTTCTTAAAAAAAAGTAAGAATGCTAAGTGGTTATGCTGAAGTCCGAAGCGGAATATCCCCGAAAAAAATTTCCGACCGGAATACGAAAAATATCAGTATTCTGAAATTCGACTCCAAAGTCTGTGCAGAAATCAATATTAAATGTTTTGGAAGATTTTTTTTTATTTCAAATAAAAAAGGCGTTGACAGTTTAAGTTTTTTTTTTATTTATTTTGTAAAAAGTTATAAATTTTTTAATAATTACATAACGTAATATGTACATAAATTAAAAGTAAAACTTATACATTTTTAATTACATATGTATATATAAATTAAAATTTAATAGTAATTTTTTGTTACACATTACATTTTGTTGAAAACGATAAAAGATATTATTCGTTTGAAGCGCTTTTTTAATTTGTAATTTCGACGGACTTCAGCATAACCACCTAATTCTTATATAAAACAATTCTTATAAAAATATAAAACAAAATCATATTTTGAAAGGAATTATTAATCAACTACAGATTTTGACAATTTCTTCCACATTTTATAATGATTAATAAAAATTTAAACATTTAATTGTTTTAAATATGAAATTTTGTCTTTATGAAATTTTGTCCACATGTAATTTTGTCATGGAACCAAAATGTTACATTTTTAATGCAAACACAAACAACTTACTTTAAATTGGAAATTCATAAAGAAAGGAGAATTAAAAATTTTTAATATAGAAATAGAATATTCAAAAATAATGTTCACGTTCATTGTTAATATATTATGATAAGATAATCTTAATAACCTACACTCTACCTCTACTATGCACTATACACTAAGAAATCAAGGAATACATGCATATATATGAATTACGATAGTGTGCAAAATCCTTACTTACTGCAGTGTGGCACAAAAAAGATAAGCACATTGAAGTAATTGAAAACATAAATTAATAAATTATTTATTTTTTCTAATATTATAATATTGTTAATACTAGTAATATTATAATAAATTTAAGAAATTATTTTTGTTTATTTAATTTTTCATTTTCATTTTTATATTCAAGTTATTTATTTTTATTACATTCAAAGTGTTTATTATTTTATTACACTTCAATTCTGCCTTTTCTCTTTGTTTAAAATATATTTTACAACATAGGTAGGTACATATTATTTTTACATTTGTAAAATTTTATTTAAAGAATTTTAATTTTAGAGCCACAAATTCTAAAACATAGGTACATTTTTTTTTTCAAAACCTATCTAAGTGGTGCCTATGAAATGTTATTTTTCAACGCATAAAAAAGTAATTTAAATAGAATTTTACATTTTATTTGAAATTGAAACAAAACTCCAATTCAATCCAAGAACAAAATCAAAGAATTAGAAATTATAAAAACAGTGTAGACGCTTCCATTAGTTTTATTTTTTATTTTGATGAATAAAAGAAAAAACAACAAAACAAAGTTAAATATTTTATAAATTTTCATCTTTTGAAATGTTCAACATTATTGTACGATACTGTACGAGGTACAAAGGAAATAAAATATTTGTTATTTATATTATGCTTAGACGAATCCTTTTCTTTTGTATTTGTTTAGTTATGATTATTTTTATTTATAAACAATCAGTTTTACTGTTCGGATAAAGAACTTCATTTACAGTTTCTAATACTAATTCTACCAGATCGCTTTCGTCACTAATAAATATTGAAAATCCTCAAAACCTTCACCTAGTTGCATGTACATAAATAAAAATATGTAACCGTGTGGCTAGAGGTACGAAGCGTGTTATAAGAGGGTAATTCACAAATTTCTGGACGTGATGGAGGAGGATAACATGTGCATTTAAAATATTTATTAGTTTTTTATTAAACTTCAATCCCGCTTTTATTTAAAATATTCATATATCTACCTATTGCAAAATATATATGTACATACACATTTGTGAAATTTTTATTTTAAGAATTTTAATTTTACAGCCACAAATTCAATTCATACCCATATATTTTTATTTTTATTTTTCAAGACATATCTAAGTTACCTATGATACCTATGAAATGACCCTTCAACGAAATAGTACAAAAATAATTTTTCAATTTATTTTAAAATTTAAATTAATAAAGAATACAAATTCAGTCCAAAAACAAAATCAAAAAATTTCAAATTACAAAAACAATTTACACTGCATTGTTGCAGGTGTTCTTTTGTTTTGCCCAAACACAGAAAAATAAAAATTAAATCATTGTATGTGTGAATATAAACAAAACATATTACATTTTTTCTATGGCTTCTTCCTTACTACCTTATTTTCTTTTTTTTGCACACATATCACACGACACACATGTATAAATTATAATGAAGGATTAAGGAATTACAATATTGTTATCAAGATCATTGAATCCGTATGCGATATACAAAATCAAGAAAGATTATAATTTATAAGAGATATTATAATTTACGCTCTGGGGTATTTTGGCATATAAAATATATTTTTTCTCTGGGGTTCTACGGTGAAGTAAAATTTAAGAAATATTGAAAAAATTTTTTTTGTTCCGGATAGTTTCTCTATATTATACTTCCTTTATGTTATTAGTTAGATTTAGATAGCATAAGCTCTGCACCACATTGATAAACTTAGGACATAGAAATCCTATGTAGAGTTTTCAATAAGTAATCTTTTAAGAAAGAATAAAGGTTTATTTATTTCAAGATTTTACATTTCATATTTGGAACATTAAATTTACAACAAACTGCTGTTTGGATTGAAAAAGTTTTTTAGTTGAATAGAAAAGTGGAAGATTGAGAATTTTATTTTGCTTTAGTCTTATAATGTGCCTTAGCAATATCGCATCGTGGAAAATTGCATATGTTATGATGATCGGCTGAATTATTTTTCATTATACATATATAGTACATACTATATTTTTTAATTGTACGACTAGACACCTTAAGTTATGTATAAAAATAAAATTTACGCAGTGAACATAAGTAGTAGTTAGAAGATCCAGTTTTTGGTATTACATCTTACAAAGCCTAAAGAAAATTCCAAGTTTTTTTTTTTTTGTTGTAGTAATGTCCAATATTGCTATGAGCAGGCCAATCAGACGTCTATTGTAGATGAAAGCTTGCATCTTGTTGCTGTATCATGCTGTCTCGTGGCTTAGTAACCATCGCCTTAGAATGTTAAAAATAGAAAAAAGATAAATTCAAATACAAAAAATCAAAGAAAAGAATAAATATCAGATACAACTATTTAGCAAATGTAGTTTTGTTTTAAGCTTATTTTATTGTGATTAGCATCAAAACAATCTGCTCCACAGTTGGATTCATGTAACATTTTAGACACAGACTCAAATTTCCCGTATGTCCCGTAGTCAATGCTATGGTTAGCTACTAAACAGGCCTACGAATCGTAAATTATACGGCTTCTCTCAAAAATTTTATTGTTTTCTATTTATTTATCTTTACAATCTAATCTTTACAAATAGTGGAAAAAAAATGGTTATAAACAACTCATCCACCCATGAATAATGATTTCGAATAATGAAAGAAAAATTCAATTAAACATCCTAACAACATGTTTTGATTCGTATTCAGAGGACGTAACTACAACAGCATTTAGTTCGGCAATTAAGTCTGCTCAGCACCTTTTGCATTTATTTACTCCAATGTTTGAGATTATACGAATATGGCAATGGGTATGGGATGTCTTATGTCTACAAAATGTTAATATATGTTTTTATTAATTTTATAATAACATATTTGATTTTCATTTGAATTTAATAAATTCCCACAATGCATACAGTAAAAAAATTATTCTAAATTAATTTCTATAAAAGTTAATTTAATTTAAAGAACTGCTTATTATTTTTTCCAATCGGTATTTGTCCTTTCAATCTAAGTCGTCTGACCGCTTCTCTTAAATGTTTTGGTTGAAGTGCTCCACTATCTCCCATTTGTTCCATTACATCCAAGGCTACAAAAAAAATATTTAGTATTAAATTAATACCTTTAGAAAAGATAATAATGCATATTGAAATATTTTTCAAAATGTAAATCAAAAAATTATTACCTTCTTCAACAATTTCTCCAGCAAAAACTTTAGCAATACCAGACATTGCTATTACTACATTTTGGGAAACAGAACAACCTGTAATAGTTTGCATCAGTCTTTTTACAGCTGCTTTTGGAAAAGCTGATCTTCTGTACATTTCATAGCGATCTAATTGTTCTTCCGTGAAGTTTGAAACTAAAACTCTTAAAAATATTGCATTATTTTGTTTTTTTAATTAATGGTCATATGGCTTACTGCATCTTTTCTCTCTCCTCTTCTTCGAGTTCTTTTTTTGTTTTTAAGTCTTTTTTCCTTTGCTGTTCTCGTTCTCTATCGTGTCTAATGATATCCATGTTATTGAGATTTATATCCAGTTTTTCGTCTGTACTATCTAAACGTTCTCTTTTAACACTCATGTCATTGTCTGAATCAGTACTATGAAGCCGTTTCATTCCTCTATCTGACTGACGAGACTCATCGAACAAATCCATGGAATCATCTGGGTCTCCATCTTGATCTTGATCCTCATTAGTCGAATTCGATAAACTTCTATTAATTGAATTTTTGCTATTACTTTCAAAATCTGTATCTAATATTCCTTCCATATTTAGTTATAGTTTTTGTTTACATGTAAAATTTAAATTAAAGTTTTGTACTACAAAGTCTACGTACAATATAAATAAGGATCAATAAACTCTAATTTCACAGCTAACAATAATTATTATTTTAGGTTTAGTGCAATTTACAAAAAATTAAATGTAATTAACTACATACCACTTTATTTGACAAAAAATAAGATTTACATTCTACAATAACATGGCAAAAAAAAATAACAAAACGATAACGAACTGACAGCTCACAAATGACAATTATAAAACAGGGTTAACGCACGCGTATGAGAAAGAACGAATTATGTATGTATGGAATGTATTTGTTTTGTTCGAGGGAAAACGACAAAACGTAGTCATTTCACATATCACAATTTTTGTTGCATTTATGGAGTGCTGCAGGTTGTTGTGCTGAAAACATTTTTGTCAAAATACCCAACATTATATCAATTATTTCAAAATTACTGATACAAGGACAAGTACAAGCTATTTGGCACACTCCATTCTGGTCTATTTTACTGAATTGAAGGAGACATGGTAATGGATAGGACATGAATATTTGACAATTTGATTTGAGAAATATTTGAAATATTTTGGTTGGCATTAAAAACAGGATATTTTTCAAAATATTTTCATCTTCAAATCATATTAATACATTTTTTTGTGCAAGAAATGTTTCTTGCTTGCCACTTAATAAATTTTTTATATTATTCATGTTAATGAAAAACAGATGTACGCGGTAATTCAAACAAATGTGTCATATGAAAATTTGTGATGGTCTGGTACTACAAATTCTTGGTCCGAAGGCCATATTTAGTAGTTTTAGCTATAACAATTTTATCGTTAGCCTGCATAATAGTTTCTTTAACAACAAAAGATCTTCCAGATTTTTCAAATCCTACATTGGTAAAAATTTTATTATTAAAATTCAATTTTAAAATTATTAAAATTTCTTCGTAGGGTTTTGAAGCCAGAGGAACATCAATAAGTCAAAGACTTACAGCATGGCATAATTTATTAGAAGAAACAAGACCGTCAGGGAAGTTAGCTGATGACCCAAGCGATTTAGAAAGAGTTAAACATTTGAATGATAATAATTATAAAATAAAGCAGATTAGACATAAAAATGCTAAAAAGAAAAATAAAAAAGAACGTAAAAAACAGTTTAAAGAAAAAATAAAACAACTTAATAAATATAAAAATGGAAAGAAATTAAATTTGGAATCCAGCTTACACGAAGGTCACTTTAAGGATTATGAAAATACCGATGATAATTTTGATACAAAATTTAGAAATGAGACCTATGAGTTTGGTTATAATAAATCATCTATAGATGAAGATGAAAAGCAAAATTTAGTTCAGTCAAAAGTGATGAAATGGAAACTTCTTAAACATCAACAACCACCAATTTTATACACTGATACTCCAATGATAACTGATGGTTTCTTTTGTGGTTCACCTAGTTAGTATTATGAATTGGTTTATTATTTTTTTTTTTTTAATATTAAATATAAAAATAATTTTGTGGATTCTATTAGTAAATGATTTTTAATACATATTACATTATATTGTTTTACATTTTAGCGATAGGCTATGCACATTTTGTAATTAAACGAATCGGACCGAATTCTACTGATTCTATATTTGAAATTAATTCACTTTTGGCTATGTGTCAATTAGAAGAAGAAATTCAATCTGTAGATGGATATGTTAATTATTGTGAAAAGGATAATTTATCTGAGCAATGTTGTCGTTCTTGGTCTATTTCAAATTATGTAGCACTTTTATCTAATAAAACATCTTGTTTTGATATAACTGTACTTATAAATAATTTAAAATATTTAATTTTATTTTTTACAAATAAATTTACTTATAGAACGATGATGTTATGGATACTTTAAATTTACTTTCTATGTGCTTCGAATATTTCAATACTTTCAAACTAAGTGGTGATTGTAATGAGAATTTCAATTGTCATGTGCCAATGGAGTGTATTAAGTATAATGCTGTTTTTAATATATTCCATTATTTAACTGATGTTAATTTTTTAAAGACAAATGTAAGAGTTTATTAACGAAACCTATTAAAATTATATATACATAGTTTAATTTATTGTTTCATAGGATTCAAAAACGTTTCTAAAGTATGCAATGATTTTTGTTCCAATAGCCCGTAGCACTGCAATTTTACCTTTTTTTCATAAATTGGAAGAAGCGTAAGTTAATTTAGAAAAATATAAAATTATTTGCTGTGTACATATTTTCAATTTCTACTAAAATAAATATTAATTTTTGTTTCCTTTCAAAAAAGTTTTAAAAATATTTTTTTATTTTAGAGATCTGAAAAATGATCTAACTGTTGTAGCTGCAATGGATTTAGGTTTGAAAAATGCACTATTTGACGAAATGTTAATTGCTGACGGATGGCTTGTTGCTCTTGGATTAGTATTTGTAACAATGTGCATGTGGATTTTTACTTCATCCCTTTTAGTTACTATAATGACATTAATCGCAGTATTATTTTCATTAGGAATCGCTTATTTTATATACACATTAATATTTGAAATTACATTTTTTCCGTTTATGAATATATTAGCAGTAATAGTAATTATTGGTACGTTTTACACTTTACAATTATAAGAAATATATACATACAAATTTTTTAATATATTAATTTAAGGTATCGGAGCAGATGATGCTTTTATTTTTGTAAGAATATGGCAATGTACTCTTGCAGAAAAAATTCAAAAAGGTGGCACTTCTACAGATCCTTCAGGGACATCATCTTCTACATCTTTCAATGAACCAGATTATTCAGAAACATTAAATTATTTAATGGCGACAACGTTTAGACATGCAGCTATTTCAATGTTTGTTACTTCTTTAACAACAGCTGGTGCTTTTTATACTTCTGTAGTTAGTTCAATAACATCAGTTAAGTGTTTTGGGTAAATATTTATTTTTTATATTTAAAAATTGTTAAAATTTACGAAATTAATAATTTAATTCTAAAATATTTTTAGAATTTTTGCCGGAACTGCTATTGTTTCAAATTATTTATTGATGATAACATGGCTTCCAGCATCGGTATCAATAATGGAAAGAATGTCTTGTCATTTAGGGAATTTTTTTGCACCGAGTATAATAAATAAATTTCGAAAGTCAATTAAAAATTTTGGTTCAATTGTTGAAGATTATGTACTGAATGCAGTTTTGAAGATGCCATATCTTTGGATTATTTTGCTTGGTAAAAATAATATTTTAAATTTTTTTTTAAATTTTAAATTAATGTTATATTAATTTAGGATCAGTTGGAATATTTAGTTTTATAATAGTTTTATATTGGCCTAGTTTACAACTGCCAAATACATCAGATTTTCAATTATTTGTAAGTGATCACCCTTTTGAAGCGTATGATGTTCAATTTAAAGAACTATTTTGGTTTGAAAAATTAGCTACGGTAAGATAATCTGAAGTTTTTCCTTAGAATGTACTAAATAACTGTTCAATTTATTAATTTAAGGCTATAGATAATCCTAAACTTCCCTTAAGATTCGTATGGGGTGTAAAACCAATTGATGATGGGAATTTTTTAAATCCATATTCTCGAGGAGAATTACATTTCGACAATAATTTTAATATATCTGCTATTGAATCACAAGTGTGGTTGCTAAAATTTTGTATAAAAATTAAAAATGAATCATTTTATGGAAAATCAACGTTTTATGGCCTACTTCCAAATTGTTTTATAGAAAATTTTATTACTTGGATGGATAGAAAGTAATTATTTTACATTCAAATACTATAATCTATTATTTTATAATTTTTGATATAAATATGTGTACGTGTATTTATTTTTAGATGTATTGATCAAATGGATAATGCTGATCGTACCCCATGTTGTGAAACATCAAAATTTCCATTTAAACCTCATATATTTGAATATTGTCTGCCATTAAGTATTTCATCATTTTACTCAACCCCCCGGCAATTTTTTTTAGCTGGAGTAGCTGGCCCAAAATTTGCCCTACCCACACAAACGAATCAAAATAAATCTGTGGAAAAATTTGATTACAACACAACAATGAAAAATGAAGGTATATATGACTTTCCGGAAAATAATAGTGGAAACAAATTTTTGGTGGCAAAAATTATGGCATTGGTAATAGAATTTGAGAGTAATTTTACATTTTCTATGTCATATTCTGAAATAAAAAAGTTTTTTGAACTCGTTCAAAGTTGGTTTGATAGAGAAATTATAAGTGCCCCTGAAGGCATGCAAAATGGTTGGTTTATTAGCGAATTAGATTTTTTTGATTTGCAAGACACGTTATCCAAAGGAACAATTTTTTCAATTGGGATTGCTATGTGTACGTCACTTTCAGTATTATTAATAGTAACATTGAATGTATTAATTAGTTTTTATGCTGTTATAACAGTTACTTTTACAATATTTGTAACAGTAGCAATATTAATATTATTTGGCTGGAGACTTAACATATTGGAGAGTGTATCTGTTAGTACAGCAATTGGATTAGCTGTTGATTTTAGTTTACATTATGGTATACATTATCGTCTGTCACCGAACGGTGACAGATTATCTTCAACCATATTTTCTCTATCTCGTATCATTGGTCCAACTTCGATGGCAGCTCTTACAACTGGAACAGCGGGTGCTATAATGCTCGCTTCAAATGTTCTACCTTACATTCAAATTGGCATATTTTTAGTAATTGTAATGAGTGTTAGTTGGTTGTATTCAACTTTTTTTTTAATGAGCTTACTAAAGGTTTTCGGTCCACAATATGGTTTTATGGAATTTTCTTATCCTAAATGGAAAAATAGCACAAAAAATAATACTTCCGGAAAAGTATCCCATGAAAGGTAAATATTATTATCTAATTTATTTTTATACTTTTTTGGTTTAATTGTATCTGAACTTAATTTATTCAAATTTTTATTTTGTTTATATTTATTACTTTTTTAAATTCTAATACAATTTTAGAAAAGAAAGTCAAGTAAATGTAACAGAACAGTTATTAACACCCTCCAGTTCAGCAGTAGGAGAGCTTGTGCATTCAGAATCACATGAATTAGATTCATTAACTTCTAATTCAATGATCAAAACAATAAGCGATTTACATAGACCATCAATAGATCTCGAACATATCTACACAAAAAAATTTAAAGAAATACCTAGTCCATCAACGGGTAGTGCTGTAACGGTTGTATTGTCAGAAGATGCTAATGTCAAAATTTAAAATTAAATCTCTATATAAAATAAATTCAAATGAAAACGGTTATATATACATATTTCATTTGTTATGAAAATGATTTTAAAAAATGACTGCAATGGTTGATAAATTTAATGTTGATTTAATTAAGTTAAATGTTCACAATAAATTACTTGTTTTTGTAGTTTAAATATGAATAAAATTTTAAATGGCTTTATATGGTATTATATTAAGTATTTAAAATATTTATTCGTATGGTATGAGGAATTTATATACAATTTTATTTTGAAAGAATACAAACAAACGACTTTATTTTTACTAAGTAAATACATTTTAATTAAAATTATAAAAAGAGTTCTGAAAAGTACAAATAGCAGTAACAATGCATTTACTATGATTGATTGTATTTTGCATAAGTTTTTTTTTTTTGTTTTTATGAAGATACAAAATTGATTATTTGTGTTTTCCCATTAATCTAAATTAAATACTTTATTAAAACTTCTTCTTTAATTAACATTATTATTTTTGTTATTATGCAATGAGCACTTTTATAATAATATTAAACAGGACTAAAATGAAATTCTATGAGTATTGAACATTGAATTTTGATTTTTTATGAAAAATATTAAATTAGATCTTTTTAATATAATGTGTCAACTCTATTAATTAAAATTTAGATTAAATACTGCAAAAACTCTTTTTTTCAACTTCTATCAGACGTCTTACCGTCCAAAAATAGAAATATTTTTGTATAAAAAATTCTAATTGAAAAAACTAATTATTAATTTTTAATTATGAGAACTGATTTTAAGAACTGACTTTAATTATTATGTTTTAAATTAAAATATTAAATTTATTATTCTAACTTAAAACAAAAAAAAAATTAAAAAATAAAATAAAAACAGTATTAAAAAAATAAGTAAATAAATGTTTCAATAAAATAATAAAAAATAATAATTTAATGTTTGTACAATATTTGTATTATTTGTATTATTAGCAAGTTAAGCTGTGATAATGTAATTAAAAATAAAAATGTTTATGTGTAAACTGTATTAATTTATTAGTATAAATATACATATTAATATATATATATATACATAAAATTTATAATGTAGTAAAATTAATATTGTATCTATTATATATATTATATAATTTGCTATATGGAAAATAAAAAAAAATTTTGACAAAACTGTATTAGAAATTAGAATTTAAACTAAGAAAAAGAAAACAAAGGTATAAAGTAACAAATAACAATAAAATGTATTATTCATTATTTTAAAAATATATTTGTCTCATTTGCTGGAATAGAGATTGATTTACGTTTTACGTTTTATAGGCTAGCCTACAAAAAGTTGATCATAGACGAAGAATCACATAGTGGAAAAGTAAAAGATTGTTTTTTACTTCTAATTAATATTACTTGGTGCTACACGAGATGACCAACATTCTACCTATGAAGAAATCAATATTCTAGTTGTTTTGACAAAATAAATGCCCTGTAAAAACTATAAAGATATCGCGCACAAAATCCTATACAACATTTTGTGCATTGGCAGTTGTTATCAATGTGGCTTTCGTCCTGGAAAATCAACAGGAGACAGGTGTTCGTACTCAGACAAATTTTTTGGAGATCCATGAATTTCAAATCGAGGGGCAACACCTATTTATCAATTTTTAGTTTGCACACCATAGCATATACCGCAACGAGCTGTATGCTGCCTTGTTAGAACTCATTGTATCAACCAAGCAAATTCGGGTGACTAAAATGACACTTGAACACACAAAAGTTGCTGTGATAGATTGGAAATAATATTGGATTTAGACAAAGAGATGCGTATTTATTTTCTTTAAATTCAATCTAGTACTGGAACATAGTTTTCGAAGACGACACAATATTTTTCAGAGCTGTTTAACTACTAGAGGGTATATTAACGGCATCAACATCATCGATCAATCGATCATTGACCAAATTTTTTATTTTTTTAATTTATATAATATATAAATTTTTTTTTTCTTTTTTTTTTGTTCACTATAACTTTATGTGTGTGTAAACGAAATTAAACCAAATTAAACTGAATTGACTATTGTAATTGTATAGTAAAAAGACTAATTGTCTTATGTACAATTTATATAAATAAATAAATAATTAAATAAATAAAATAAAAATGGGTCTAAAGGTTAATGGGAAATAAACAAAATATTCTAATTTAGAAGATGCTAGAGTCTTCGAGAAGAAAATTCTTTGTCGGATATATTGTCCTTAAAATTAACTGACTGTGAACCCGAAGATACAAATCGTTGGAGCTATAAAAAAAAGTTCGTATGTTCAATTGGAGATAAGCCGCAAGTCCTCGGCACAAATGAAGGACGCTATTGAGTCAGGCCTGGACCTATATGGTCTGTTGGTCACCTAAGTAAGTAAGTAGTATTAATAACGATGAGGTAAGAATTTAAAAATGTTTTAATACTTATAATGAAATAATTTATGTTTCATAGTTATCTTCAAAGTAATTTTTTTTTATTTTTTATAACTTTCTAATTGACAAAGCAATCTCTACATAATTCAAACACTTTAAATTGATTTAATTTTTTTTTTTTTGGTTTCTTTGTAATAATAATTATGTAGTTAATATCAAATTAAAATTCACTACGTCGTCAAATCTATCTTTTACAGTTTTTTTTTTTTTTTACAATTTTATTATCATTAATTTTTTTAATTACAAATATTCAACTATATCACACTTAATGGATATATTTGGGCAACTTTGTCCAACTATACTACGTCCTTTATGTCTTGGTTGCTGTTTTTCAGTTAAAAGTTTACGGAATATTGGTAATATTGCAGTATCACCATCTAATAATTCTGATTCAGAACTAGCAGCATACATTGCTGTTTCGTTTTTATTTCGATGTTTTCGTTTATCTGGTGCAACATTTGGTGATGAATGATGATGAGCATGCTGTTGAATAATTGTTTTACTCAATTTTCTTGTATTTGAACATGGCGAGGGAGTTGGTGGTTCACGTTCACGTTCACTATCGGTTTCACTTTGACAAACTGTACCCTTTTGTGGTTTATGACGATGTTTTTGACGGTTTTTCTCAGATACAGATCGTTGTATTGGTGATGTTGCATTTGTTTCATATGGTATAATATGACTATGCTCTGAACAACGTTGTTGATTTGGATAATTTCTTGGCGAATGGCGTGAATGCTGTTTTGCATGTGATAACGTTTGTGTATCCCAAAGATCACTTTGAGATACAACAAAACTGCTTTTACATTGATTGGAATTTATTTGAGTGCTCATTTTTCTGGTTTCAACTGTAAAATGAGATCAACTATAAAATTGTTTTTCTTTTTTAACATAATTTTAAAAAAAATAATATTTATTACTGTTATAATAGTTTTTTAATAGTTAATAATATTTATTATTTATTTGGTTTGACTCAAGAGTTACACGAGAAACATACGTTAATAATTATTATCTATACCTATAGGTGCCAATTGAATAAAAATTTATTTTTTAACATACCAATTATTCCAGATCTATCATGAATTATAAGAATAGCAGGATATCCTTTTAATTTTTTACGAAAAAGTAATTCGTTTTCTGTAATATGCATTTATTTTTTTATTTAAATATTTAAAATCGACTTTTATTATTTTGTTTAAAAGAAAATTTTTCTAGTTGTGTTTTATTTTTAGTTATTTTTATAATACAATTTGCAAACATTTTGATGTTAATCTTTCGAATTAACCAATTTCAATTATGTAGTTGTATTTACACATATGATATTATATCTAATTGTTATAATTTGTGCTTTAAATTACATTACAAACATTTTTTTTCTCTCCACAATAATTAGAACGGTACAACCATGTGCAATTTAAATCATATTTGAAAATATTTTTAAATAATTTGTAACGTAAGATTTCGGTTCATTCGAATTCCTAGTTTTAATACAAATCAACTACAACCAGAATGAACCATAAATTAAGAAATAACTATATTTATATATACATATAAAAGTGAACCATAGATAACTATAAAATATAACAAATAAGTATGTCACAGTGTCGAATAAATTCTGCAATCTCATCTAAGTCCTCGATTATAACAAAAAGAAAACAAAATCAAATTTCCTTCAAATAACATTTTTTTATTATTCGAAAATATTGACTTTTCTAAAGCAAAATCTTAGTTTTATTTGAAACACCACAATTTAATATATACGTTACCAAAAATAAATCCTACACGAGATGACCAACATTCGCAACCTATGAAGAAATTAAGAACACGACAGTTCTGAATCTTGAGCATACAAAATTTAACAGTTACGAATAAATTTAGTAAATAGGTGGAATTGACTCTCCTAATAGCTGCTGGAAAACCAATTAGCACTTAATTGTGCCTTTTTGACAGTTACGTACTTCGAGTTGTTGTAGGTTGGTTTTGGAGATTACTCTCCCAATGAATTCAGTACTAGAGTTCAGTACATCCTGTGCGATTTAGGAAATTAATTAGAAACTAATTTTGCTTCCTATAATGAGTCTTATATTGTTATGGAAGGCCTCACCTAAAGTCAGGGATCCTAGTTAACAATGGGGTTGCAAATGAAATGTTTAAAATTATGATCTCGTCTTCTTTGTACAACCAGTGGTGGTATTCAGCAGTAGCTTTAAGTTTCCGTACCGGTTCTTGCATATTATGTTTTTTGCTTTAACGGAAAATTATAGTTAAAAAAAATAAATTTCTATTAATAAAACGGTCTCTTCTTTCTAAATACATTTTTCTTTTTATATATTTGAGACTGTAAATAAAAGCTTAATAGTATAAATATTTTGTTGGTTATCTGTTATATTAAATCTGATATTTTTAAATTAATTTTAATTCGTAATTAATTATTAAATATTTGTTTTGCTTCAACCTAAAAATGAAAAGGCAAGGTAATTTATTGTATGACTCTTTTTAAGCAAATGTAAAAAAATAACTAATAACGAAGCTGGCGAAATCCAAGCTACGAATATTTCTAATTCTAATCAATAGAAACAGGTAGAATAAAATGATTAAATTAAAAGCTAAAACATCTCGAGATGCTGCAGAAAAATCAATTCAATGTGCTGACAAGTTATTACATTTTTGGAATAAGAAACAATGGAATATTGCTCGCGATGAAGGTGTTCGAAAGTAGAATCGTTAAATTTGGAAAGTGCTGAACATTTACACATTTCAATAGAGTGGAAATTATGTTCTGTCAAAGCTCATGGTTCGAACAAACAAAAATTTACAATTATCAATGAGAAAAAAATTGAAAGAACAATGAATCAGTTTCAGATAAGAAAGCTGGGCAAATAATAAGAATTGGTGAAAAAAATATATAGTTTCCAAAACTTTCGATGTGGCTAATGAAAAGTATTTAAACATCCCAATGAACATTTTTAATACTATCTATTTCATAATTAAAAACAATAAACCATTTAGTGATTTTAAAAAAATAATTGATTTACAGAAAAAAAATTATGTAGATAAAGGAGAGTCTTGTGAGAAATTTTTAATAAAACACTTTGAGTGAATTTAATATTTTTTGTTGTTTGTGTTCTTATAATAAATATTTGCAATGGTAATTTTAACTTATCAAAAATAATGATAAAGCGGTCATTTCGAAAATGCAACAAGAAAATTTATTTTCATAGTATCGAATTATAAAAAATGCACATTAAGAAATTTGGGATTAGCTGGAACTTCGAATTATCGCGATACAACTATTAGAAAAAAAATATATCTCAAAAATCCATTTGGCATTTAATTTTTCATTTGTGAATTGAGAATGAAAAACTACAATCATGAAAAATTAATTGTACAAACAACAAAGATGAATATATGAATTTATTTTATTTGATACAATTACTTTTCAAAGTGGACTAAGGCATGTATGTACACATTTTGTGAAGTTATATCAAACATTATTAAATCAAATACTTAATAATTGCCATTTAAATGCTACAAATTTTTTACACTTACCTTTAGTATTATTGTTATTAATATTATTATTATTATTATTGTTATTGTTATTATTAATATTATTATTATTATTGTTATTATTATTATTTACATTATTATTATTTTTAATATGTGGACAACTGAGCTCAGAATTTGATCCATTATTCATTGATGCATTTGAATTTCTATGTGATGTATTATGTTTTGATTTTGGAGTTGATGATTGACTAGATATTTCAGCAGATTTTTTCTAAAATTAATGAAATCAAATAAAAATAACATAATCTTTTTATTTTAATATTATTCTAAAGTCCGAGATGGAGAAACCGTAGTATATTTTTAAACAAAATAATTAAATAGATACAATCTTTTAAAATAAATTAAAAAAAAAAAAATAAATAAAAAACCTTTTCCCGATAATCCATTGATTGTTTCCTTTCTCTTGTAGCAGATTCTTCATGTTTCACATTATTGCATTCATGTTTTTTTATTTGTTGTTGATTAATTATATTGGGTGGATCTGTTTGGGCTGAAACAGAACTTCGTTTTTCAATCATTCGATGATGCAGAACATGATCTTCAGACTTTTGATGCTGCATACTTTGAGGTAAATTTTTTGACATTGATTCAGATTGTAATTGCTGTTGATGTTGTATTTCTTGTGATTTTGGTGGTAACGGTGGCTGTTGTTGATTTTGTAATGGTGGTGGTTGTGGTGCTATTGTACTTGGAGCCTTATCATGTGTAGGTGTAACTGTTTGTACTTTCTTTTTTCTATTTTTTGTTTTATTTATTTTGCATTTTCAAAATAAAAATTTAATTATGTTTAATAAAAAATAAAAGTTTTAAAAATCGTAATTAATATAAATATGTATTAACATACTGAGATGTTGTTGTTGTAGTGGTATCCATTTCGGCATGTGTAGACATAATACTATCAACGGATGTAAGTTCAGTTACTTCTGACCCAAAAACAAATTCATTATTACTAATAAAATAAAATAAAAAAATATTTTTAATTTTAAATATTACCAGTTGCACTTGGCATATCTCTTTTAATAACTGGTGCTGATAAACGATTTGAATCACTTAAAATTGGTTCAGTATCATAACTGTTACCATTGCCAGCACAATTTCCATCTAACCATTTTCTAGCTTCAGGTCCTAATTTTCTAATTAATGCTTGTAATTCTGCTTCTTTCTCCATAAGTGCTTTTCTAAAACGGCAATTAGTCGATTTCACATCTCTTAAACGTTGTTCTAATTCACAAACAGATGAATCACGTCTATTTTTTGACATTGGTCTTAATGTTGCCCTTATTCGTTTGTCAACATTACCTTGAGGATTTCTTTTCAATTCAACAAGCTAAGTTAATTTTTTTTTTTTTGGAATAAAGACAAAAAAAATTTTTTTTGTTTTTTTTAAATACGAAAATTTAAATATTATAAAAAAATATTAAATATATATATTATGTATATTAGAAAAAATCAATTTTAATAAAAGATTTTTTAAATTACATTAAAAGATAACAATAATAAAAATAAAAAAAAATTTACTAAAAACGGCTAATGTTGAAGTGAATTATTGAAGTCCAAACAGAAGCTCTGATTCACAACACAAATAATAAAACTACTAAAATTCTTCCTTACTACTAGTCTTACTTTCGGTACGAACACCAAACACAATGTTGCTGTTGTACAAAATATAATGAAAAAGGATAATAAAACAAATACTAAATCCTTCCTATCAGCCAATACCAATGATATTGCAGCTCCAGCTAAGCATGTTATGAATACATTGTATACAGAAAATCCAATGTGCTTAGAATCATTTAGAGCTGGTATTGATACATGACGGGTTTCCCATGCCAAAAAAGCTCCAAATATCTAAAAAAAACAAGAATAAATTGAAGAAAAATTTTATTTAAAAAAACAAAAATAAAGAAAATTGAAATTCACCAATAAAAGTCCTTTATAGGCATATATAATCCCAACAAAAATTGTTATATGATTTGATTCACAATATTCATTCTCTGGTATTATTAGAACATCTTCAAGGTTTTCGTGTAACTATATGTATATTAATTTAAAATATTTAAAATAAAACAAATTTAAAATATTTAATTTTAAATTAAAAACAAAAAAACATTTACTTTTGCTTCCATTCTTTTTGTATTCCTATAAAATGGATCAGCAATTTGCCATGTTGTTATTATTATTATATCAATCGCTAATAAAATTCCGACAACCATAAATAATTGATAATCTTTAATAACTTTTTTATTTAATTTCAAATCAGTAAAAATTGAATGAACTCTCCATGTTTTTGAGAACATAGCTCCAAAAGCTAAACTAAAACCAGCCATTAATAACCATACACGTGTTGTACAAATATATGGAAATGCAGGTACACTACTTAAAGTTGTATCTAATCCCAAAAATATTATACTAAGATAAGTTAGCATACATCCAACGATAATTAAATTATTGAGATGAGGACTTGACATTTTGATGTACCTTTTAAAAATAATTGAGGATATTTTTTATTTTAGATATAATAAAAAAAACAAAATATTTAAATATAATATTTTTGTTGACCTTTTTTTTGTTTTATTTCTTCAGTCTTTAATCTTTTTAACGAACACAATTGTTTTTATCCCAATCTAAAAACCCAAAAATTTTTTCACATCCTACTACCTTAAATTATCTTTCATCTGACCATCTTCCGGTACATTTAGAAGTAAATTGAAATCCAGGGATAACTGAAAACTTCCATTTAGATTATAGTAAAGCTAAATGGAACGTATTTCAAACATATCTCATCTATCTCATATCTCAGCAACTTAGAAATTTTACTTAGAAATTAACTTCGAAAACGACTCTTTTAGCACTATTCCTACGAAATATATGAAGATAAAAAGATATCGAAATTTCAACTAAAAATCAAAGAAGCTTTAAATTTTTCAGTTCATTTAAGAAATAAAAATATCAACAACAAAAGAGTCCCTTCTTTTATATGGAATCTAATTCGAAAAAGAAATACAATCCGAAGAAAATAGATAAGATCTAAATTAATTATTTTTAAAGCTCAACTGAATCACATAAAAAAAAATGATTAGGGACGAAGTACAAAAATATAGAAATATTTACTAATGAGACAATATCATCGATAAGACCATCTGGAACTTATGTAAAATTGTAAAAAATTATAATAGAACAATTCCTGTACTTAAAAGGGAAATAATACGAAATATATCAGAGCCAAAGAAAAGACTAATATTTTAGGGAAAACATTCTCTTTAGGGAAAGCATCAGCTTACAAGAGATTTTGAAAACCAAAACACCCAAGACCTGGTTAGTGCCGAAACCATAGAAACAAACCATAAATAACAGCCCAGCCCATCCATGTTCTTTACTCAAAACGTGGTAAAAAAGCCTGTTGAGATCCTAAAAATAATTCGTAACTTATAAAATGACAAGGCACCTGGAATAGATCAAATTCCTACAATTTGCATAAAAAAGTTACCAAAAAAGTGCCTCGAATTTTTCACCAAAATTCTAAATAATTATTTAAAACTAAGGTATTTTCCAAATTCATGAGATTCAAAGAAGCAAAAATTATACCCATATAGCAAAACCCGAAAAACCAAATGACTGACCACAAAGCCATAGACCAATCACTTTACTATATGTATTCAGCAAAATATTGGAAAGAATTATCAAAACCAGGATAAACAATTTCTTGGAAAGAAAAAAACATACTATCGATTTGGATTTAGTTTTTATACCATTCTCATATTCATCCGCTATTGCGGTTAAAACACTACATAAAAGCAAAAATAAAAATTAAGAAATCCGTTGGCATGGTAGTTTTAGACATAAATTCGGCTTTTGAAATACGGTCTGGCAAGAAGGTGTTATACACAAACTTAAAACAATCAATTTAGATATGTACTTAATCAAGATCATCCAAAACTTCTTGTATCAAAGAGCATTTAAAGTACACATAGAGAAAACTATTTCCGAACTATTTAACATCTCCTTCGGCGTACCACAAACCTCAGTTCTAAGTCATGCACTTTATATTATCTATACCTAAAATTTACCAAGACTCCAAAATCTTAATTTATTTGTTTTTGCGGATGATAATTGTATTTACAGCCGATATATATGGTACCAGCATCACAAACAGTTTACAGGACAGGACGCAATCAATACTTTATCAACTACTTTTATAAATGGAAAATTTCCATAAAAGCTGAAAAAACTAGCTTTCCCTTGCTTTTTACCTATTACCAATATCAAACTGTATAATACTGACATATTATGGGTTGACTCAGTAAAATATTTGGGAGTCTACCTATAGATAAAAGATTGGCATTTAAGGAACATATTAATAAAACCTTATACAAAATAAATAAAACAATTAAAATATTTTATACGCCTTTATCAATAGAAAATCTCATCTGTCAATAGTCAATAAAATAATAATTATGAAAGTAATTTTCCAGCCATCATTGCATCATCCTTTGTTCCATAACATCGCTGACACCCACAAAAATTGCAAATTGCGCAAAACAAAATATTAAAATTAATGTTGAATCTACCTTTTTATTACTCGACTAAGAAACTCCATTACGAAACAAAAGTCGAACTAATTACTGATCAAATTGCATTAAAAACTAGAAAGCTTATGGACAAGTGTCTATATTAGCTGAAAATGATTTAATAAAAAATTTATACCAATAAATTGTAAAACATATAGTTTTAAATAATAATAATTAGTTTAAGTAGTCGTAAGTAGCCGTAAGTAGTGTAAGATATTTAGCTGTTTTATTAAAACCATAAATTTTAGTAAGGTTTTTTCCATTTTCCTCTCGAAATGAAATATTAATACAATAATAAACCTTAGAATTAAGAAACAATAAAAACAAAAAATTTCAGTTGTGTAGATTAATTAGTATAAGATTTGATCTCTGTAAAATTAAACGTACTTCTATAAAAATGTAAATATTTGGGTAAATAAATGAATTGAATTGAATTCATTATGATTTTGTTTATTCATGTACTGTCAATTTATTCTTAGAAGAGCAAATAAGTTAGATGTCTATTATATTAGTAGAAGAAAACTTGATAAATCTATTCATTCGTTTTCTCTAAAATACAATTATAAATTTCATTCTTTCCAACTTAGTTGAAGAAAATTAAATTTAGATTTAATATTCCAAAACTGTAATATGCTTAACCTATATTGTGTTCAAAGACTATTTAAATAAAGTTATAAAAAAATTACATAGTAAAACCACTGTACATTAATAACAAATATTACTACAAATAAATTTAATATGGTGGGTATCAGTTGTAATTTAAGAAAAATTTATAAATTAAATAATTAAAACAAAATTTATAAAAAATAGAAATAAAATATATTTTACATAAAACATTTTTTCCAAAATTATAAAAATAAAACTAAGTAAGTAACTAAATAATAATAATTGTAGGAAACAATATACATGTAGTATGACATACATCTACACCACTTTGGATATACACTTTTATTATAATCCAAAAATATTTACCTTTGATTTCGATACTTAATATTGAAAGCTAAAAATATCAATGCAATTATTATTCCGACAACTGAACAACTTGCTGATACAACATAAATTGTAATATTAATTTGACCATGTTCAATATAAATCAATTGACGATCTTTTGGTGGTTTAGTTCCAACCTAATTAAAATGATTTTTTTATTTATTTATTTATCATTTATTTTATATTAAATTTTCGTATTGTATACCCATTTCACAGGTTTGCCTATTGATAAATCTAATCTTTCTACTAATGAATTATATTCACCAATTTTTTCTTCTTGTCCAGATTGAAATTGTTTAATTAAAATATTTGCTTTACGTTCATTATTATAAAATCTTACAGGACCCTTAAAAAAATATGAATGTATGTACATTATTTAACTAAAAAAATTAATTTCTTATTTTAAATTATTATTATTACCGTTACACCTTCAAAACTTGTATTTCTCAGTGCTTCTAGAAAAATATTCTCCCAATCTTTAACACGATACTCGAATTGGGTTAAAAATTGTTCTCTACGTCTTGATACATATTCAATAGCCAAAGCAGCTGCCCAAATTCCATCATATGTATAACCATGAAATCTTGAATATTCTACACCACGACGACTATCATATTCTGACAAATATTCATCAGCAGTCTGTTTGTTAATTAAATTTCATATTGAATTTCGCCAAAAACAAGAAAAATATAATATGTTACAGGTAAAAGCTGTTCTTGGGCTTATGTATTGTTGTGCTTAAAATTAAGGTAAGCCTAAGAACAGTTTTTACCGATAGTTTATATTTATATAAATGATTTACAATTCCTGCAATAGTTATTTCTCCACCAGTTGAAAGGGGTAAAAGATCTGTCATAATAGTTGCTTCTAATGCTGTTGTAATTTGTTCATCTTTACAAGTTGTATCTGTATAATTCCACCATTCAACAGAATATGTTCCCATAATTATCCATTGATATGATCTTCCATACATATCTAATCTATATATTTGTATTAAAATAAAAAAAATTAAATTTATTTTTGAGTTTATTTATTTTTTTATTACTATAAATATGTATAAAATAACAAACCTGTATGCTTCACAGAAAATTTTTCTTGCCCAATATTCATTAAAATTACCCAATATTATTCGGACATCTTTTTCTCGTAATTTTTTTAACGGCTCATTAACATCATTTACAAAACTTTGTGTCTCTAATACTTCTAAGCCCATTGAATCTAAATCAGCTACCATATGATTATGAGGCAATGAATATCTTGGCTCATTTTGATATATAGTACCAACTCGTGTCCAATTAAATTCTCTTAAAAGAGATAATCTTGGTGCATTAAAAGCATTCTCTGATGGTACAACACGAAAAAAGTTTGGAAATGCATCTTTTGTAAACATTGGATGTGTATCAGCATATGATAATTGTGTTAAATGCCAATGTTTACTTGCTTTTGCTATCGGATCAGTAACATGAGTACAAGCTGCACCAAATAACATTAATTTATGTGGACCAGAATGCATCATATCAAAAAATGATTTTACACCTACTGCTGCATTACACTGAAAAAATTTATTTATTGTCTTTGATGCAATTGTTATACATAATTATTTATTAGATAGCTGTGTTTTTTTGATGTTCTACAACAACTTGTCACCCCCATAATAAACCAATATAGTTATCCGCGCGTAAAATTATTATCCCCGACAAAATGTTTAAATATTTAATTTCGGCCGCAAATAGTTAATACATATAGAACATCAAAAAACAATTATTTTATGTAATTTTTACCTCAGTATCATTCCACCACATGTGTAATCGATAATTTCTTAAAATTTCTTCGTGTTCATTAACATGATCTAAAGCTAATTTAACACTTGGCATTACACCACGTCCTTAAATTAAAAAAAAAAATAAAATTAATTAAATAATAATAAAAATATTTAAGTATATATATAAGTAAAATACCTGTAGCAGAATTTTCAATTCCTTCTCCATACGGAAAGAATCCAGCTATATAAACATCAGATCTCTTGAAGCTCGTTGAAAATGTAATGAGATTAATGACGATAATTATTTTTATAGCATTTTTTATTCCACTCATTTTTATTAGATTTTTAATATGTGTTTTTTTATTACAATTGACTATCGTTTTGGAAATTCTAAAAAAACAAAAAAAATCAATTACAGTATAGGTAATTGTTTGATTGTTAATAGGAACAGTTTTGGTCACAAAACATGGTGTTTGTGTGTACCAATTTCATTGTGACTGAAACTACTTGATATTTGCAGAATATTGGATCTTAAATTATCTTGTCTGTATTTTCAATTAAAGGTTTAACAACCTGTGAAAATTTTTATAAACATGTTAATAAACTATGGCATGAAAAATTTTACGTGCTGAAAAACGACGTCTTTTCAGTTTTCAGTTAAAAGTTCTACTATTGCAGCACTAGGACTCTCTATTCAAAATAATGATGTTTGAGAAATTGGATGGTTGATGGTGGAAGGAAAAATAGGTTTGCTTGATTGTGGATATTTAAAGGAGTTTTCAAAGTCAATTATTAAATACAAAACATCAAACTATGAGTAAATATAATCGCAGATTATAAATTAAACTAATTATATGAAGTTAAATCTGCCCTTAATATAAAATTACTATAATTATAAATATATTTGTAGGTTCTACGAAAATTTATTCACTTTGAATCGTTTACTAATTTTTTTTTTTTAATTATTCTTGGTATTTCTATTTAGTTTACAAAAAATATAAAAACATTTAATTCAAAGTATATTAAATCAAAGAACATGTAATAAATATTATGGGTCCCATAAGTGATTAAATTTCGTAAGCTTCGAAACAAGTTTTTAAAAAGCTTTAAACGTGTATGGGGCCTATTATGTTCTTTGATTAAGTTTCAAGTTTTTATTTCTATCGGAGTACCCGAAAATATAAAATAATTTTGTAGATACGGGTATTTTAACAACTTAAAGGTTCACACAATTTGTCTTATGATGGATGGCAAATGAACAAAAAATGTAACAACCGACCGATATGATATATAGTTTTTATTTATACCTGACTACTAATCTGTAAGGTTTCAATCCTGCTCAGGGCCTGGGTCCAAGGTTGCAATTTTTTTTTAAAAATTTGTAAAAAGTATGATTTGGCAATAACCTAAGTAATTTGGAAGCACCATATTTTAAGAGCCGCCTAGTTCGTGACAATAGTAGTATTTTTTAAAATTTATTAGTATCAAATTTAATCGTACTAGAAAATCAATAAAAAAATATTAAGTACTTGTTCAGATTTGTGTAATATATTAATTATAGCATAAGGTAACATATACATAGAGTATTCACGCAGAAAAAAAATGTTAGCCAATATTGTTGATTTAAAATTACCCCAAGATCGTATTTGGGGTCATTTCGTAAAAATATGACCGTATTTTTAGTTTTGTAAAATCAAATTGACCGTATTTATTTTGTTGTTGTTTGTATGTCAGTTATATATGTATCTGCATGTGTATATATATTTTATGATAATAAGAATAGGTGTTGCTGCCTAAGTTACTTCACAGCTTCACATATTATACCTCAATTTTATTTAGTAATTTGATTACCTAAAACATATTCCAAAAATGAAACCGAAAAAAATAAAAATAAGAAAAAAATGCTCTTTAATAATATTTGAAAAAGTACATTTCGAGCCTGCAAAACAGCTGCAAAGGAACATATTATATTAATTCTGAATAATCTAAATCCCCGACCTAATGTTACGCGCTCCTTTATACGTTTTTGATCGTAATGTTAATTTCTTTCTGCCTCCAACTAGTATAGTAGGATAGTAGGCTTAAAAATATTCTGAGTAAAAAAAAAATGTTGGGGTACAAGTTATGAAAATTCAGTTTGTTTATCTGTCTCATAAGCAAGCTTTTAAAACTTGTTTACTCATAAGCTCGTTTAAGAAATTAGGAATTTTCTTGATAACTTCTTCATTAAGTTTATTTTCGTATTTTTTTCTGTAATAATCTACTGTTTTTGTTTCAAACTAATTTTTTTTTTGTCCTGCAATGTCAAGTATTTAGGAGTCTGATAGTTAGTATAATTCAACTCGTCGGGTTAATTTTGAATTTTGAATTTGAAATCGCATTTAATTAAAATAATAAAAATTATTTTTAATTAGTGGTATCAGTTAGGTAGGGAGGTAGGTAGTAATGGCAACTGACAGTGTGACAACCTACTTACATCAGTAAGGTTCATTGTGATACCACGGAAACTTTCTTCGCATAAAACTCTACTCCTTGAACCAATTCGAGCTTTTTACAAAGCGGCGGATGCCTTCATGGTCACTAAGCGATGAGTCCAGAAATAAGGTTCCCAGATAAGTTTTCCTTTTATGATAAAAGCCAGGACCGTTGGACCGTTTCATCTTCCTCCTCCTCTCTAGATGTTCTGCAAAAGTCGTTTGAAGGGAGTGCAAGTCTTCTGGCATGTTTACCAATAAGACAATGACACGTAATGACCCCTACCACAGTGCTAATGCCACACCTTTTCAGAGTTAGTAGGTTAAGGGGTCCTTTTGAGTTCAGCATATGCCAGATTTGATTGGTGATGTTGCATCATTTAAGAAAATAATTTAAATTTTAAAGAAACGAACATTTTAAATTTTAATTTTCCCTATAACTATATTTTAATTTCATACTTATTTCTCGTTTTTGGTCCACTTTTGTACTTTATCTATACATCTGATTTGTCGGAAAAAAGTAGTCAATGAGTAACCTCCGCATTTTCAGATAAAACTGCAATATTAAGCTCTCACACAAGCCCTCAGATTGCATCCAGAGAAGATTTATAAGAACATGTGCATAAAATTAAAAACTGGTTGAAGAAGTGGAAAATTAAAATAAATGAAAGCAAGTGTATCCATATAACATTTACTCTCAAAAAAAGCTCTTGTCCACAGATAAACGTAAATAATGAAATATCTGTACAGCAAAAAAATGATTTTAAATATCTCGAAGTGCATCTTGATAGAAAGTTGACTTGGAAAAAACATATTTCAAGTAAAAGAGATCAACTCAAAATAAAGTTAAAGACTTTATCTCCGTTAATTGGTAAACACTCAAAGCTAAAATTGGACTATAAATTACTGTATATTACTGTATATATAATTGCTTGCTAAAACCCATCTGGTCATAATATGGATGTCAACTATGGAGAAGTACTTCGATCTCTATGAATGCAATAATAGTAAAAAAATAGAAACCATTCCTTAAGGATTTAATTTTTATCTTTTAAAACTTTAGGTAGTTTTCAATTAGAAAGAAAGATTCAATAAATTCATAGACGAAAAAAAAAAAAAAAAAATATTTCTTTCTCAGTTATTACGCTAAAAGCAATTTTTAACTGTGTTTATTCTTTTATATTCTGTGTTACAAAAAAAAAAAGAATTAGAAAAAATTTGGAGCACTTCGGAATAAGCACCGTTTTTAATTATTTGGATTACAAAAATAATTGAAAACAAACAATTTTCTATTATTTTCCTTTTTTCGTAAGACTACTTCTTCCCTCTTTTCAACGACAATACAAAAATATTTAAAATTCCAATCCAAGATTGGGTTATTAATCAAAAACAAAAAAAAAATTCTCTAAAAATGATCTCAAAAGTTTTTTTACAAAATCATTTTTAAAATGTTTATTTATTCAACGGGTATTATTTGGGACCCTTTTTGTTTAAAACCCTTTATTTACTTATTCATTAACGAATGTTAATTCTTTTAAAACAATATTAATTTTATATGTGGCAATTATAAATCCTATCTCCCATTCGATCAAAAACGGAATTAAAAATATCTCAAATAGTAATCAATATCCCAGTGAAATTTAAATTTTGTTAATTATTAATTTTAATTTTAACAAACTTTTAGTGATAAATTAAAAATTCAAATTCTTATTATAAACTTTATTTAGAATTTGAAAACAAAATTTTTTTACACAAAACTGTATAAGATACGTAAAATATGATAAGCGTAGTTTATCCTTCACTTGCGTCATATTTCAAGTGCGATAAGGATAATTATTGAAATATATATATATATATATATATATATATATATATATATATATATATATATATATATATATATATATATATATATATATATATTTTTAAATATTTATATCAAAATACGCTCATCACTTATCCTTGTAAATTTATAAAACTATTCAAATAATAAATAATCAAGTATATTATTTCTATATTATTATATGTATTTTGAAAATTTTCATTTGATTGTTAACAGTTACGCCCTTGCCCTACACTATGTAATTTGTATCCTGTCAAGGATATTTCAAAGCCAAATGCAAAATAGGGTAAAAAATTTTAATTTTTTTTTTTCTATTTTGTTTTTTATTTTATGTTTTTGTTGTTTTTTCATTGGAAAATATAACTTTTGAAATATTTTATTAACTTTGTTAATATTTTAAATTATTTTAAATAAATTAATTATTAAATTATTTCTATTATTACTTTTTGATAAAAAGAAATTTATAATATTAAAAAATTTCTGCAAAAAATTTTTTTTTTTTTTTTCACAGGATACACAAAAATTTATCCTCCATATTGAATTTGAATTTTTCTTAAAAAATTTTATAATTTATTTTTCATAGATTATAAATATTGCTTTATGTGTTTAAATAATTTTTTCTTTTTATAATTTTAAATTTTTTTTAAACATTTTTATTTATTTTTATTTAATTTCTAATCTTTTTTTTATTATTATATTTAAATAGTTAAATCAACTTTATTATAAATTTTTATTTTAATTTTTCTTATTTAACACTAATTATTATTACAAGTTGAATTGAAGAACTTCCGATAAAAACTGAAATATTTTAGAAAAAATTTCTAAATTAAAGAAAATTTTTATTTTGGAAAAACTTGCGTAAAAGAAGAACATTTTCTTTATTTGGGAAATTCACTCATTTAGAATTTTTGTAGAGAGAAAACGCTTTATATAGCACAACAGGTGTATTCAACAAGTTTGTAAATATAAAAAAAACACGTGGTACGAATTATTTGTAAACATTTTTTTTCTCTGTTATAAGACAGCTGTTTTTAATAAAATATAATTTATTAATTAAATTTTATAAGTAGAATTTGCGCAAAATCTATTTAATTGTACTCCATAGCCCATACATTATTCATACAATAAAATTATTACTAATATTATCAACAGGTTATTGAACCGAACTAAAATGTTAAAATGATGAATGGTAATATAATAACTGTATAATAATGGATATATGTATGTATGTAAATTGTATAGTATCCTACTATACTTTGAACATATATATTTTTTACTTCAACAGAAAGATTTTTTTTTTCAATTTTCAAAAATTTCAAAAAAATCGCCATAAAAACTTATTTTCAATTAATTCATAATAAGTTTTTACGTATAACTTTAATTATTATCGAATTCAAAAATGAGGTTAAAACAAATGGTAACGAAATTAATTTTGTGTTGATAAACGCAGTAAAATCTATATTACTAGGGGTCCCTATTGATTAACTATATAGTTCAAATTAAGGGGTCGATCGAGGATGTCTATTGAAATTCAATAGAAAAGATTTTAAAAAGTCTATTCAAATTTATAGAAAAAAGCCCAGCTTTCGAAAAGAGATTTATCTGTAGGATCAACTGTTAAAAATTAAATAAATAAATAAAATTTGTAGACTTGTCAAAATCGCTGGTACATGTACTACATAATATTTGCTGTCAAAAATATAAATTCTTCGTAAATTTATTTTACTTTGATATTTTTTTTTTTGAAGTTGTAAGTTGTGATTTTAACTATTTTGGTCTTTTTTTTTGATTGGAGATCATTTAAAATATATAATTGTGAAAATGCGTTTGATTTTGACCGATTTTTTTTTTTATTTTTTTTTTATACTCTTACTAGTAGTTTCGGTTGAAAGGCAGGCACTCTACCTACTGTGCCACCCAGCGTTAATTTTTATGCGTTTATTTTATTGATGAGGAGGTTCTTGTAGATACCTTTTCCAATTTGTATATAATTTTCTATCACACTCACAATTTTCTCCAATTTCCTTTTCTTAATCCTATTTGGTACTAATTTACGTAACATTTGAGCCAAGGAGGTAGCAAGAAAGCTGTAGAAAGGATGAAATATTAAATCTCTTTTTTATGTTCTTGACAGTAGTTTTCGTGCTCTTAATTATATGGTCATAAAGTAACTATATACACACATAATTTCTGGTATGGTACTGCAAGTTTATAATACAATATCTACAATATTTCGAGCATTTATTTATCAAATTACTGGCTTATCAACTCAGTAAAAGTGGAAAAATACTGCTACTTATTATCAAGAACTAACCCTTATGAAATAGAGTAGCTCGATTTTATTTAAGTTGTTACCAGATTATACTCTCAATTATTTTTTTGTCGTTTATTATATTCCAATGACAAATGGTAATTGGAACAGATCCAAAAATCCATAAAGCATTATTTTGCTTTATTATTTTGCACACTGTTCCACCCAGTGTGGATATAAAAAATCATTTCCAATATAAAAATTTTGCTGATTTCTTTGTTGTTTTTAATTTTTTATTTTATAAGAACTTAAATAAATATAGATATTAACGGACGGGTAAGATTCTTTTATAACTATTATTTTTACAATTTTTTAAGATTCTGTGATTCTATTATTGTATATTTAACTGTATACTTATTTCAATACATATTATTATTAGTATTTAGGTATGTAGCTATATCTATACATTCATATTAGTGTATACTGTAAAATATAATTATTTAATAGAAAGATGGAAATATAGAAATAAATAAAAATGAGAATTTTGTTTTGCTGTTCCCTTCACCCCTTTTCCTCTTACTCTATGTGTGGCTCTAATATGCGAACCCACAGTACAAAAATTTTTCTTCAAAAATTTATATGAGATTGAGACTTATTACTATTTATATATTCTTTGATAGTACATAGTTAATTATAAAAGTACCAAATCCTTAAAAAAGTATCAAATTTAAAATAAAACTCTTCGTATTTTTTTTTTATTTTTTTTATTTATTTTATTTACTAAACATCTTCGTGGTACTTGTGTTGAATTGCCTAAAAATAAATGTAAAATGAATTGTTATGGATTTATTTACATCTTAAAAATTTCAATAAGGTTTACCTGTTCTCCTGTCAATCGATGTTTAGGATTATATCGAATGAGTTTTGAAACTAAATCTATTTCATTAGAACCAGTACAGCTGGGGAATAAATTTTCCCAATTTTCTCCCTTCGAATATGGAAATCTGTACAAATAAAATTAGAATTATTTTAAACAATTTTTTTTTTACATTTTACATTTTACACCATTGATATAATACTATAGTATTCTTATACTATTATAACGGGTGTTCCAGACCATGCGCAAAAATTTTTTAAGAAGTGAGTTTTTTTTTTAAACTTAAAAATAACAATTCCTTCCCTTTTCAAAAAGCTGATACGCATGTTCTGGAGCACTCGGTTTAGATATATATTTTAGAATACAACATTTTTAGACTAATTTCACGGTCTTATTTACATTTCAAATACAGATTTATAAAAAATATAAATAACAAATTAAAATATCAAATTTTATACATTGACAGACGAAATACATTCAATATATAGAATCCAGAAAATTTTTAAAAACGACCGTGAATTTAGTCCAAAATTGTTCTATTGACTTTAACTCTATTCCATACATACTTATAATTATATCTTTGATCTTACATCTCGATTAACAAAGGCTAGGATTTAACGAGGTAGCAAAAAATAGCTAAATACGAGGTTAAAAAATAGAAATGCTAAGCATAATACCTTCAGTAAAATGCATTGAACGCGTAAAAAATTACCATTTGCTCAGCAGAATAAAAATTCTGCTCAGTTAAATGTGCACAGTAAAAAAAATATTTTTTGCATTATTAATAAAATAAACGCACACCAAATGTTTTATTAGTAAAAAGTAAATAAGGTAAATAATCTGTAAAAGGCCTACATCCCACTACGATTTGTACCCAAACGCGACAACGCATAAAAATAAATTTAAGTAAATATTCTGGAAAAAAAGATATTCTCATTTTTGTATCCAACAGCGGCTACGTACAACAAATATTTGTTCCCAACTCTGTAAAAGGCAGATATTTTCTTTTTTGTATCCAACAGCGGCTACGCACAAAAAGGGAAATATTTAGTAAAACGATATTTTGAATAAACGAGATTGTAAAAAGCGAGATTTTGTTTTTCTTTTTAATACAAAAAAAAAAATCGTTTTGTGTATAAATTAAATTTTACAACAAAAAAAAAATAAGATGGGCAAGAAAAAAATTAGACAGAAAAAATAAAATTTTCGGAAAAAAAATATGATGTTTTGAACAAAATAAGATTTTCGGAAATAAGATTTCGTCACTATTCGCGAAAATGGAAAATGCACTAAATAATTCTGATTCAGTTTTAATAATTCCAGTTAATAATACCATTATTTTTTAATGTTAACTTTTTGTGCTATAACTCAAAAATATTGAAAATATAATGTGTTTTCATTCTTTTACTGTGGATTTAAATTATTGGCTGTGCAAAGTTTTTATTCAACTGAATTTTAATTGTTGTGTTTTTAATTTTTTAATGTGCGTTTAATTTACAGTGTTTTTTAAATACAGTTCGTTATAAAAAATCCTTTTTAATTGCATTTTTTTCATTCATAATTCAAATCTTATAAATACAATATTTTTTTATTAAAAAATGTATATCTTTTAATTCCAAAAAAAATACTACAAATTAATAAATCAATTACCTGATTTTATTAAAATCCGGCAAATTGCGTAATTCTGGCCATTCTACAGCATTTGGGCTACCTAATGTTCTTATAACTAAAGCTAATTGTTCAATATCAGTTGTCCCCTATTTTTATGCAATAAAACAATTTCTTTTTATACGTAATATACAAAATGTAATTTTAATGTAAACAAATATTTATACCGCAAATAATGGAACACCTCTAAGCATTTCAGCTAATACACAACCACCTGCCCATATATCAATAGCTGGACCATATTTTTGACTTCCCCATAATATTTCTGGAGCACGATACCATCTTGTTGCCACTTGGGGTGAATAAATTTTTTCCACATCATCTTTATCATATAAACGAGCTAAACCGAAATCAGCTAATTTTAAAATATCATTTTCACTTATTAATAGATTGGCTGGTTTAATATCCTATAGTATTGCATATTATGAATCATTGAAAAAAAAAAATTATATTAGGTGTAAAAATACGGTATAAAAAATTTATTATTATTTATGTATAGCGGAACATTTGGCAGTCTTTTGGCATAATTGGCAAACATTTTTTTTGCTATAATTTTATTTTTGTCTCAAATGTCCCTTTGGGATTAGGGAAACTGACATTTCCCACCGTCAGAATGAAACCGCCTCAAATCGAAAAATACCGCAATTTTTCTCTTTTATAATTATAAATATTGTTCTATTTTACTGCTTTTATTTTTCATACAAAATATAGCAAAAATTTAAATTTGATTTTCTCTAACTTTTGAATTTCGAAATATGGCGCTTTCATTTTGGTGGTGTGATATACATTATTATGTATATGCACTAATGTTTAGTATAGAAAATTTGGTTATACAATTTTATTTACTCTATGCATTATTCCTAAATTATGTAAATATGTTATTCCTTTAAACATCATACTAGAATATTTTTTTACTTCTTGTCTACTCATTGGATTATTTTCACTTTTTAATTTGCCATATAATGTATATGGCATGTAATCAAATACCAATGATAATCCAACTAAATCTGGAAATATTTCATTTAAACCGATAATCTATTAAAAGAAATATTTTATTGAATTATTAAAATGATATCCTCCATTACATTCCATCAATCCTAAAATTACAAACTTACATATTCATAATTTGAATGTTGTAAAACTTTAATTTCACGTACTGTTGTTAAACTTATATTACCATGTTTATTACGTAAAGTAACTTTTTTAATTGCAACTTCTTTATTTGTATCCAAATCAATTGCTTTTATTACATATCCATGAACACCTTCACCAATTTTACCTATCATTTTATAACGATTTGATGTATATTCTTCCATTTTCTTTTTTTAAATTTAATATTAATATAAATTTTTTATATTAAAGTTTTTAGTATAAATTTTTTTTTAAAGGTTGAATTTCTATTTTAAATAAATAATTTACAAAATTGTCACTCGATTTATGGTAAAGTTATTAACGAATAATAGAGAAGAGAAGCTAGGGATTACTAAAAAATTAACAAACAAATTGTAATGGTCTCCTTAACGACAAACAAGTCATTTATAACAATTTTAATGCACACAAAACCAAAACCACAAGAATAATCAGCGAATGGAAAAATAACAATGAATGAATAAATAATAAAGGGTGGTGGATATTTTACGTACTTATAATACAAAATATGGAAGCAGATGAAAAAAAAGAACAATATAAATTAAACTACATATTTACAATAATGTAATAAAACGTAAATAATATCGCGTGCTATTCCTGTGAAAATCGATATTATAGACTTCAACATAAGTTATAACCAACAATAAAATATCAAACAAAAGAAGCTTAAACAAGGTTATTAAAAAATATGTCAATGTCAAAGACTTTAGTAAAATGATTTAATTTATAATACTGTGTATGCAAGAGAAAAAAAACAATTACATTATAATGTATCCATCCTCTTAGTACATACTATAGATAATTATTAAAAATACCGCTGCTAAATGTTTGTGTTTTTAGGCCGTTGTAAGGCATATTTTTCATCTAAAGATCTTCTAAATTTGTATCTATAAAGCCTACATATGATCAAATATGGAGTATAATTCGGATATATGGAGGGCACTTCAAGACTAAATTTTCTTACATAATGCATAAACTCCCCGCCGAACCTTTCTCCTACTTTTTCACATTTTCTTCTATCTAACTATCCCTTTCCTTTTCTAAAAACCAACGGTACGAAAGTATAAAGGTTTCTTTTACCTAAGTTTTGGCTAATAATATAAAAAAAAACGCCTAATTTGCCTCTAAAATTTTTTAAATGTCTCATCGACCATGGTCTATCGTCGTATAATTATTAGACCACTAACTCTATTTTATAAATATTATGCTGGGATTGGGACATGCTCAGAAGAATTAAAGTCATTACTTACACCTCTAAAGTAATTCTGTTGAGAAACGCGAAATTCGCAAATGTCAACCCCAATACATCGTGAAAATACCAAGATGGTTCAAGACTGGTCATAGTCAGAACATTCAGAATATAGAATCGCATCCGATTCCCAAGAGGGCACAGTTTTTACGTGTTTGACTTGCAAATATTAGATAACATTAACAACTTCGTTCGCAACTCTCCATCGACTCTTTTTCTTATAATTTTCCCTTTAACTTTTCCTATCCAACGGTACAAATATTTCTCCTAACCTAAGTTTTGGGTAAGTTTTGGGTAATATACAAAAAAAAGTTTTTATTTACTATTTTTATCCGCCTTTGGCTTCATACAAGTCCCTTTTTTAAATGAAAGACCATTATTTTTTTTCAGTCCTGTATGTTTGTATATTCATTATTCAATAGGTTAATTGCCAAGGAAATTGAATGATGCGACAGTGCGGTAACCTTTATGATCTTTTCAAGTTCCCCTTTTTTTTTTTTTTTATATAATTCCAAGTTTATGGAATGCTTTTACACAGAAATTTAGAATATACAATAGCTTTTTTTTAGAACTTTTATTGTATATCTACCAATTTAAATGTGGAGAACTATATTTATTGTAGACTTCATCATCATAATAGCATATAGTTGTTCTATTTTATTTTTGGTGATAATCAAAACTCTCAACTATTTTTTATCATTTATGTTATCTCAATGACAAAGGCTACTGGTTGGAAAACCCATAAAGCAGTTTTAAGTTTTACCTTCGTCGGAAATCGAATCTGGGACATTTCGGTTGAAAAGTAGGTGCTCTACCTATTTTTAATATACCATCATTGATCATAATCTTTATGCTTACTGGACAAATAACAATTTTCCAATTTTTGGTATATTTTGAATTGAAATAGCACAGGTTAAGGTAGTTAATTAATTTTTCTTTTTTTCTTGTTTATCTAATTTATAACGTGGGAGTGGTTTTATTGAATGTACACTTTCCTATAAATTAAGAAGATGGAGAATATTTATTGCCTGAGTCTTTATTCAGAAGTGAGTCATTCTTGGTTTTATTCTATAGGCCTCTGAATTCAAGAACTTAAGATTGAACAAACAAAAGTGTAGATTACTAGTTGGTCACTTTGATAAATAAAATTATTAGACTAAGCACAAAGGAATACCTTAGGAATACCTTCTGGCAAAGAACAATAACAAGAAGTTTCATTTGGATATTTTTCTATTTTTTCAAGAATGATGCATACTGGCGGGTAAGAAAATGAAACGAAAATAAAAATAATTGAAAGGGCAAAAAAGAATTGTAATTATAATTTTCTTAATAAAAACACAAAAAATGCAGTTCATCCATGTATATAGATATACGAATTTTGTTTTTGGCTGAAGCCTTTTATAGCAACAACAATAATAATAAAATAATGAATGAAAGAATGAGAATTGAGAAAATAAATCATTTTTTTTAATGAATTACAAATTCTTCAGGTAAATAGTAGAAGTAAAATGCATTGAGAAAATAGTATTAATACATTATGATGAGAGGTGATACATATTTACTTTACATTGTTACATTTTTGTTGGTGTTTTGAGTTCCTACATAACATTTTTTTTGCTATAAGACTCTTGCGTACTCTTATAACAGCTATTATAAACACTCTTATAGATGTATTTATTAGTGTTAATTTGAGTGTTCCGCAATTGTTGCGAAACGTTATAAATACGTTATAGCTGTTACGTTATATCTGTATAGTGTATAGTTATTCTGTAATATTGTTATATGATTAATTAGGGTCCCATAAAAGTGCTATAAGAACTCCTATAATGATGCTTAACAATATAGCAGTTGCTGTATAAGTGCACAGCACTTATATGATATTAAAGTTGAATATGAAGTAATATGAAGTTAAATATGTCTTATAGGATTAGTGTACATATGTATTAGTGTATGTATGTTTTTAATTTGAAATGAGATTCTTTTTTTTTTGTTTTGTGAATTATCTATTTATTAGTGTTGTGTGAGGCCAGTTCAACCGCTAAAGTAAACCAGTAAAACCGATTTTTGGTTGATTATTCCTATTTTCGTGGGTATAAAAAATCTCCTCTACAAAATTAGTTTGTTGGCAAAGGGGTATAAAACGTAGCCTACAGAAATAGAAATACGATGTTTTTTTAAGTTTTGAGAAAAAAAAACAAACAAAATGATATTCAGTAGGCAGTTTACGATTTATGCTGTACTGCATAAATAATATATTATTCTTTTATTACTATTACTTTTAGAATTTTTTTCTAGATTCTGTGATTCTATGATTGATTCTATTATTGTATGTTTAACTACATATTTATTGATGCTTCAATATATATATACAGTACATTGCTATTCCGAATTCCTGATATTTAAATTATTATTTACATATGCAGCAATGTAATCACATTCGCATGTAGATAATTCGTATAAGATATGTACAAGCCTGTATCAATAATGATTTTTTTCTTTGTGATTGTCCTGTATAGTCAAAGAGAAAGAGTTATGTTTATTGGCAAAATTTTAAAAATTAATGACCACTTAATTAGGCTGATAATGAGTTAAAAAGTGTATTTAACAACCTTTAAAATGTTTTTATACCTCTTGAAGACTGGTTAATAACGATTTGCGGTTTTTTAATATTTTATTTTGTTTTTCATATTATTTTCAATCATACCTTAATGATAAATCGCTTCCACACATCCTGTATATTTCTGCCAAAGTTGAAAATTTATCTGATTAAGTAATTTTAAGCCGGATTTAATTTTGTGTTTACATTTCTACAAAAATTTTAATAAAACTTCTGAATTTGAATTTTCATATTTTTATTTGTCTTTGTCCTCTTCGCGATGAATTTAATGTTACATAAATATAATATGATAATATAAGTATGTAAATATTTTTATAAATTCTTTAAAGTTACATACAATTTTTTTAAAGAAAAATAAAATATTATTTATTTTTAAATAGTAATAGAAGAAAAACAAAAGCTTTTTTTAGTTTCTTAAAAAAAAAAAAAAAACAATTTGGCTACGAAATGCTCTACAAAAATTAATGCACTAATTTATTTATTGCACATTTAATCAATTTATAGTTATTCACAATACATATAAATAAAATAATCCTTAAACTTTTAATTTCTTTAAAATTAATATACTAATATTAATCAATTCAAATTTATAAACAAAAAATTTATAGAATTAATAATTATTGAAAAAATTTATATTTATATAATTTAGTGCCACATACATAGAAGATGAAAATAACTTATATTATTAATTAATATTAATAAATTATTTCTTTTATTAAATTATATGCTACTAATTAATATTTTATTTAGTAAATATGAATTATTCGCTTTAGAGCATTTCTGTTGGCATTTAATTTACAACAAAAAAAAAAAACAAAACAAAATCAAAAACAAAACTAAAAATTTGTGATTACATTTAAAAACATTTTATGTTATAACACTTTTCTAAATATTTAAAATAACAAATTTTTTTTTTTTTTTTTTTAATTTAATTCTTCATGGAGATAATATGAGTGAGTTAATAAAATTATTTCATTACAAAAAAAATTATATACATTTACACTTATTTGTTAATTGTGCACGATTTTCCAAAGAATATTAATGTTTTACCATTATTTTGTTGATATATATATTGTATAAAATAGTTGTATATGATAGAAATTAACAAAGTTTGACTTATGGAAGAAAATTTTTATGATATAAATGTTTTGAAAATTTTTATGATATAAACGCAACTAACCGACGATTTGATAATTAATAGAATCAAAGCATTTTCCTACAAAGTCATTTGATTCTTTTAATTTTTAAATGAAACAAATTCAATGTTTTAGAAATGGAAAATATAAATTTACTTATAGAAGATTTTAATTTTTAACTGATTTTATAAGAATTTACCATTCTTTATATTACAGTTATCTCTATATACATATATATATATATATATATATATATTAAAAATTATATATTAATTTTTAAAATTATATATATATACATATAATATTTTTTAAGTAAATAATAGAAAAATAAAAATAGTGATAACTAATCTTGCAACAAATATTTAGAAACTTTTTATTATGTGAAATGCAAAATAATTAATTTTATTATTATTCATTCATTAACAATATAATATTAAGCAATTTAAATTAATAATAGCTTAAATTAATTGAACGTTAACAAAAAAAATACAATTTATTAAATGCTTTTTGCTGAAAATTTATTTGTAAAATAGTAATAATAAATATAACATTTCATATGTGTAATTTGAGATATGTCCATTATTGATATAAATGAAAATATTAAAAACATAATCAAATTTTAAAGAATCATAGGATATTTGATAAAATCAAATATGAAATAAATTAAATTGAAAACTTTTTACATTTAATTAATGTTAAGTGACATTTATATTTCCGAATTTATAGAATGTTTATTTCAATTCAAATTCAATTCTTCATTGAGTATTTACCATGTACAATGGATCATTTACATGTAATACGAAAAATAATCAAAAAAAATATATCTATACTGATAATCTGATTCTAAATTCTGTTCTTCAACAATACTATTATTTCATTCGATAATAGTATTAATTTAAATTTAGTTAAATTTTTTGTAAATGCAAAAAAAATATGGTTGTGTAATATAATTCATATAAAACTAGTTAACAAACTTAAAAGTTTTAGTTTTATGCAATTTAAAATGTTACCTTTGAATATAAGCAATAAAAAATTTGATTAAAAAATATTTAATGAATTTACTTTTATATATTTTATTAAAATATAAATTAGAATTTTATTTAATAATACATAAATATTTTTTTTTATTTCAAAATAATAATATTGAAAATTATAAATTTAGAATACCAATTTTGTCGTAAAAAAATTAATTTTATTTGTTTTGTTTTTGTTTTTTTTAAACTTTATTTATACAAAAATATTTTTTATTTCATTATTTATTTATTACATTAACTAAATTTAAAAAAATTGTTTTTTATTTTTTTTTGCTTTTATCTTTTCAATATTTACTTTTTAATTTTCATTTTCGTTATTTTCTCATTGTTTTAATATTTTTTTTTTTTTTGTGAATTTTTAATGTTTTTATTTTTAATATTTAAATATTTTATAAATACTTAAAGGTTAACATTTTTTAGATGGAGGAATTAAATGTTCGGGCAGTATATTTGGTAATTCATTACCATCAAGCTTAACATTAATTAAGTGCATTGCTAATGCAAATTCTTCAATATCTAAAAATCCATCAGCATCAACATCAGATAATTTCCATATTTTACTTAATACAGAATTTGGTAGTTTTGATTTAATCAATTCAGATTTTGCAGCTAAAATGAAATAAAAATTTAATTATGTATAATTTTGAAATTATAAAATATGAAATTAAGTAATTATTACCAGCTCCTGATATTTTTCCATCAATTGGATTTAAATTTTTAAACATTGGATCAGTTCTTTCTCTATCACGACTACAAATCCAATCAACTTCACCATAACCAGCATCAATACCTTCTCCTTTACGGTAACCGAATGGTGAAATGATGTCGTCAACAACACCTTCAAAAGCACCGCCTGAAAAAGAAAATTTTATTATTAAAAATTTAAATATAGTTAATTTTAATTTTTGATTTGCTTACAACAATTTCATTTCAATTTAATAGTAAAAATAAGTAGAAAAAAAAAATAAAAATAAAAGGACTAGTAGATAAATACCTATAATTTTTTTTTTTAAAATATTAAAAATTTATCACTAATGGTAGGGTATGGTCATATTTATCAACATGCGCATAAAGCGTTAGCTGGTGGTGACCTTATCAATAATATAGTAGTCATTTAATTCTAAATTTAAAATGATCAATTTTTAATATTAGTCTATAGTACTATTATAATGTGCACACATGTAGATATATATATGTATATCTAACTGGACAGTGGACATAGAAAGGAAAATTAACAAAAACAAAAAACAATTTTGTGAAATTATTTGATAAATTTATTATAAATTTCCTTTTACTAGCGTTTGTGTTTGGCTGTTAATGTTCAAGATTTTAATTTAAAGGATTAAACTTCAAATATTACAGATTTCCATTAACAATGGGAATATTGTTTATAACAATGCTATGCAAGTTTAATTTATTTGATAATGATTCAATAATCTCTACATTCACCACCACCCATTTCAATTTCTTATAGTTCTTTTTCTTTTACCTATTTCTTAAGTTATTTTTAGGAGGCTAGTTTTGTTTCGATGAAAGTATTATAAAAATTATATCTTGATAAATCATTTTTTTTATGTAGCTAGGCTAGAAATGTTTTTATACTCTAGTATATTCTAAATGTTTAAAAACTCTTGAATATTTTCTTTACTACCGATATTCAGCGTTTTTTAGAATTAAATTTTATACTTTAGCGGACTCTGTTTCTTAACAAAATAAAAATAGTTAAAAAAAACAACCAGCATAACTCAAATTGAATTTAAATTTTTACTTGGATTCAATGTGAAATGAACCCTATTGAATTTCAGTCAAAATAAACAAACTGTTAATTCAAAACAATGCAATGAAATTAAATTAATTTGATATTTGAATTTACGAGCCCTATATAAATAACCCTGATGAAGACCAGTGTTATTTATATACAAAATAAGTAGGTTTTTAAAATCTTATGATTTTTAAATTTAAAAATTAATCTTCACATTTACAAATACATATTTTGACTAATTCAATAATTATAAGTACATAAATAGGAGAAAATAGTAGATATTTTCAATCAAATTTTCAATTCAAGATGATTGAGGAAAATTTAATACAATAAAAAATTTAAAAATGTTTTTTAAAATAAAAAACAACTAATTCTATCCATTGAATCCTAACAACCATGAAAAGATTCAAATACAGTTGTCCTCAGAAGTGTTTGTGTAATATATTTTTTTTTATAAAGTTCTGAACGTTGTAGACTTGAATATGAATAAAAACCATATATAATGATGTAACATATATGAATAAAAATTCTTCTACATTTTACAGTATTTTTTCAGATATAATTTTGGATTTAATAGTTGTTTTGGATCTTGGGTTCTAAAGTCTCTGAAAATGTAACTTCTGAAATGGTTTAAGTTAACTTTTGTTACATTGAAGTTTTGAACATTTTCTTTAATAAGATAACACCCAATAGTCCTAATAATCTTTCCAACACTTATATATTTTCCTTTTTGTACGATTTGTCAAAGTAAAAATATTTTAATAAATTGAATGCTGAATGCTGAATGAATTAGTAACATCTAAGGACAATAAGAACATTATAGTGCTACTGGGTAATTAATTAGCGTTAGTAATTAAGCATAATTTCAACCAGGCCTTAGCTTTGGAAGTATTTTTATACGTGCCAAAATACTTTAAAAATAATTCTAAAAAATTATGCACAAAAATTTTGATTATATGTGCAAATGATATCTGTCTTTTCTCGTACAGAACAAATTAGAACATCCGGAACAACTTGCAAAACATGTCGGACTAAAAATCAACAACAAAAAAAAAACCAAAGGTATGAGATTAAATAACACCAGCACAGAACATCTAAGATTGAAATAACAACAAATAGAATTTAAAAGCAACTTTTATTAGCAGTATCATAACAACCAGTGGTGGGATTAACAAGACATAAAAAACCGGTTAAAGAAGGCAAAAGCAGCATTTGGAAAATTGCAAACGGTATGGAGGAACAGCCAAATATCAAGAGCAACTGAGCACTGAGAACTGATATATAGCAATGAAATTTGGCTAAAATCAAACATCCTGAACTAAGAGTTATAAGTTTTCATTAATAAATTTCTAAAGAGAATATGCCGAATATTCTAGTCTAGCCAAAAATAATAAGCACCAAGGAATCGTCAAATAACATTGTGCAAATGAGCCTAGAATGAAACCCACATGGAGTTTACGGTCCTCCGTAGTGTTAGAAAAAGCGAACATAAGGTAAAAACAAGTGTAAGCAACAGCTATCAATTGAGCATGATGAAATCCTATGCTCCCAAGAGAAGTAAGGTAAAAAAAAATTTTGATTTATTTTTTATTTTGATTTTCGTATTCCATTTTGTTGCAAAATATATTCTTAGATTTCTAACGAAAATTAAAAAAAAAAATATTTTTTATTAATATGTAACATTTTTTAAAGAACAAACACTACAGCTTCCTAAATTTTAACTTTTTATGTTGCACTAATAATTTTGAGAATAACTGTATGTACATAAATTGTATAAAGTAAACACCATAAATATTGTTCTTTATTAGAAAAAAATATATGTATATAAAAAGAAGTAAAATGATTATCATTTAGCGCGTGAATGTACATACATTTAATTTTATTTATATTTTTCTTTTTTATCGCTTAAAAATGGGTAGAATGGATAGAAAGTAAAATTGAGAGCGACCTGAATTAATATCATCAAAAGTTATCAACAAAACATGAACTGTGCACGTTCATTAAATATAGATTATTGTTTAAGATCCATGCGAATAGTACAAAAAAAAAAACAAAAAAAAAACAAAAAAACTATAATTCGCTTTAAAACTAAAATTTTTTGGTTATACAATTTTTTTCAAAATTTGTATTTTTTTTTTCAATTTTCTAAACTGAATTTTTTTTTTTTTTTTTAAATGAAAATGTGGATTTCTACTTTTCACTTTACATCAATTACAATTTCCAGTAAACAGAAATAAAAATTTAATAACAATATTAAATTTACAAAGTTAATATGAGATTAATGCCGACTCTAATATTTTCAGTTAAGTTAAATACACATACATACTTAGTTTAGTTATTCGTATCGAGAATAATTTTCAAGAGGAAAAAGTCAACGATCTATTTATGTCATAATTTATTGTTTATAATTTTCTACTTAAGTAAACATTACAAAACATTCTACACTACATACATTTCTTTTATTTTTTGTTTATAAAATTTAAATTAATTAAATCTGGCCCAATTTAGTCTTGTTTTCTTCTTATTTTGTTTTATTCATTTTGAACATGAAATCAGAAAAACATTATGATATCAATACCAAATTGAGTACATACTACTACATGTGTGCGTGTATATTTTGTTGAATCATTTAATTTTATATTTGATTTTTTTTTTAAAATAATAAACTACATACTTCTACTGATAATTATTAACAAATTTTATCAGGTATCTACATATACAGTGAGTGATAAAAGTAAAAATACAAATTTAATATTATTATCTAATAATTAAAAATATTAATTCAAATTTAATTTATTTTAGGGCATTCTTCAATATTGGCGTTGAGTTGTAACTTTAACTTTAAAAAATTTTAATATGTGGAAACTAATGTAACATTGATCAATATGAGCGTTGGCAGTAAGCGCGAATATTTTTTAAAGATAAAGTTAAGCAATGTTCAAAGCTGAAAGTTGAACAATTTGACAGTTTTTCATCGAATTGACATTTTTTTTTTGGATAGTTTATTATTACCTTCCTTTTTTTTGTAGGTCCATGTTCATACTAGGCAGAAATCTACCGCAGATCTGCCGCAGAAATCTACCTTTATGTTCATACGTAAAAAAAAACTTGGTAGATTTCTGCCACTGTTACTGTCAGATCATTGAAATATCAGGATAGCCGAAAATAAAATTATCAGCAAAAAAGTGCATTTTTATTATTATTGTAATGTCAATCCAACAATATTATTTGTATAATATATATATTTTTTCTATTTTATTAATATTCGATCCAAAAATTACGTTGACAACAACAATTTCCTTGTATTATGTGTACAAAAGGTAATAAAAATTTCTTGACACTGACATAATATTCCCAGAAAAAATGTTTAAACGTCAAAAATCTACTATAAATTTTAAATGTCTTACCCCTTACCGAAATCACTTTTCACCATGAAGTATTTCTACCATTTTTCTACCTATATGAACATGCATAATAACAATAAATTATAAAATTTAATTGTCATAAATACAGTGACACTGACAGTTGAATTTATAAATTGACATCAGCATTAAAGCCTGAATTAATAAAAAACGCTGGCGTCTAAATTTCTTTAAAGTTAAAATTACAAGACACCGACAGCGTTGGAAAATTGCCTTTATAATTCAATTAAGTTTAAAAAAATCATGTCAAAATTTGACATTTAAAGTTCAATTTTCCGCCCTTTAAGCACATATATATACATACATATAGCGATATCCTAATATCATGTTTATTTTATAAATCTGACCTTCAAATACAACATTTTTGTTACGCTTGCGCTTCCATTTTTCTTGTATTAAGTAATAATCATTTTCTTTTTTGGATCAATTTTTCGAGTTTGAATTAGTTTGTAAAATGAGGTCTGTATTGTATGTTTAATTTTATTTGCAAAAATTTGCAAATAGAGGAAAATTCACGTGATCATAAAATTCTGGGAGAAAATAATCTCAATTTGTATAATAATTTTCTCTTTTAAAAAATTAGTTGATTTTTAGGTTGAGATTTTTTTGAAAAAAATTAAATTAAATAATTTGCCTTGGTTTTGGTCTTTTTGTCAGTAAAAACTATATAAATAAATTTCCAAGTTAGGTAAACTAATTCTTATTTAAATGCGAAATATTTGCTTGACATTTAAAACAAATGAAAGTGTTTTGTTCTGTGTTCATTAGATTGTGCGAAACTGTCCTAAATTAATCTTTTTTATTCTGAATTTTTTTGAGAAAAGTTTTGGCCAACTTTTTTTGTTGTTGTTTTTTCTTTAAATTTTGACATTTCAACAAAGAAATTTGAGAGTAATCAAAAATTAGAACAACAAAGTTTAAAAAATATCAAAAAAGGTGTTCAGTAGATTTTCTGTTCTAAGTGGTTCTAAGGTGTCTGACAGTCAACTGTCATTGTCCAAAACTGTTCTGTCCAATTATGTTCTAAATCTACAGAACACAACTATACAGACCTATTATTATCGATATGAGAGATACAATTTTGTATAAATACGAGTATAAGTTTCTTTTCCATTGATTGAAAATGGAAAAATCAATTTAGAAGCGCACTGTATAATTGTAATAAAAAATATATAATGAAAAGTATATTAAATATAATAGAGGTTTACAACGATAAATTTTATGTTAATATGATCTCACGTGCTGATGCTAAAAAAAATTATTACTTTTTATTTTTAATTAAGAATTGTAGATTTCCATTTTAGTTATCACACATTATTGTATTTATAACTATGCATATAAGAGAAACTTTTTTTTTTGTTGAACAACAAAAGAAACTTAGAAAAGTGCAAATTATTTTAATTAGAATAGCTAAAGTATATCAGAATTTCAATGAATAGTTTTTATTTTTTTTATTATAAGAAAAATGATGTTCGCTTATTGTAAATACTTTTGTATATAACTAAATTGTGATCTTATTTCTAATAGAGTAACAAGGTGAAATTTTATATAATTTTTTGTTATAATATACAGGAAATTCAATATTTTTTATGAGTCTGAAGTTGGATCAAGGATTTTTCAACCTTAATAAAATATTGTATTTATCAAAGTGTTCTTAACTTCTAATATACGAAAATTAGATAATGTTTATAGTTATATTATTATATTTCAAATTAACTAAACTACGAGTAGTACACGATAACCTTTTTTATGTGACACACCTTTTAAAATAACAACTTATCAGCGATGAAATGGCAATGATTATTAAACTTCACTATAGCTTATCAGTGATAAACTGTTCAAATATTTTAAATTAAGATGGAGTTTGGTCTTTTTTCTTTAAGCATTTTGTAGGTTGATATTAATCTTTTAATTGTCAAATAATCGATCTTCATGTTATGATGATTATGTTATTTGACGACTAACACGAAGATTATGGGTTTAAATTCCGCTTATGCCATAGATGGTGTTAACAATTTTTTTTCACTCATTTCTTAAAATTACTGGGACTGTCTAATATGTATGTATAAAATGGTATTCATTAAAATAAAATGAAATTATGCTATTATGAAGACGAAGTTTTCCACATTTAAAATAGATATTATACTAAATTAAAAAAAAAAATTATTGGATATGTGACGAAATCGTACCACAATCAGGTAGCATTTATTGTCAGACTGGTGAAACAAAAAAAAATTTAATCATAAGTTATTTTAGTTTCTTTTATTTTCAATTTTAAAAATAAAACCAGAAGTAATAAGTGATTACAACAGCTATTACACAACATAAAATGTGTATCACTAGTATATCTATCATTGAACAGAGTTTTGAGTTTCGTATACTGACCAGGAATAATTTCTTTATATTAAACTAAATCAGTTTCTAATCTGCATATACAGCATTTAAATCGGGGTGACATATGAAATGTCCAATAAATTATATCGATACTTAACTGTTAAGTCTTAAGCTATATCAAATGTCATCTAAAATAAAAATTAGAATAGTTATAATGTAAAGAGATCAGGTAATGATTTACGATCACGACTTTCATATGTTATTTAAAATATTATAAAGTAAGCTATTGTAAATGTTTAGAAAAATTAGGTTCATCTATTAATTATGCTGGGACAAATTTTCTGCTCTTATAATTAAAATTCAATTTGTTTACGCTGTTCAAAGATTAGAATATCAATATATACATATACATAACTATATCTAATTATAATTATTTTATGATTCACAGGTAAGATAGTTTATATGAAATTAATGTAAAATTGTATGTAATGGATTAGATATAACTATTTAAATAATAAATTTAATTAGTTTCGCAATCACCGATGAAGAAAGTATGTTACTTCTGAAATATCCATATTCGCAAAATGTACATTAATTAAATTTGATGCAAAACAAAACGCATCACTAAAATAGAAATCCGATTGACAAAACGTATTATGAAAATGTAAAAATATAATTTTTATTAGCAAACTTATTCCTAATTTAGTTATAAAAAAGATCTCATGTTTGAGTTATCGTAAAACAATTATATTTTTGTAGGAGAACCTGTGACTGTTTAATTAGTTTGTTTTTAAGTGTTTACATTTTACATATAGTTATTATACTTTTTGCATACATATAAGTCTACATTACTCATTATAATATTATACTCTACTTATATTCTTCTAATTGAAAAGGCACAATTAAGTGCTAATTGATTTTCCAGAAGCAACTGAAATGGCCACTTCTACATACCTACCTACCTATACCTACCTATCTAATTGACTTAATCGATAAAAATTGTTTAAACGACATAAATTTAAGTGTAATATTTTATTTATTTATTTTTTTTTAATTATGTAATTTCATAAAAATATGTTACACACCCGATATTTTATAAGTTTAGAGATTTAACAATGGTATTGATTTATTTTTTTTTAGAATTACTAATTCAATTTTTTTTTTTAAATAAAATTTCAACAAAATCTAATCTGTATTTTAAGTATGCATTCTTATCAAATTTTGAACATTTTCGTATTTCATAAGTATATATAATAGATATTATGTAATCATATAATTATTTGCTGATATTAACCATAACTAGTTGAAAAAGTTACGTTTTTCATTCGAAATTCAACAAGAAGTGTCTCCGGAAATTGATTTACTATTCCATGAATCTGAGTGCAACAGGCCTAAGTTAATTAACAATATTTGTTTTTCACAAGTATTCATTTCTTTTTATAATAAAATATCATAAAATAGCTGTAAAACTTATTATGAAGCTGTCAAATACAATTAACTGTTTATTATATAATTTGTTTTTTATTACTTTTGATGAAAGTTTTGTTTTTGTATCTTTTCATTACCTAATTTTAATATAAATTAGTTATTGAATTGAAAATTGACTAATTTGAAATTGCCCTGGTTGGTGTTTTTGAATTGGCCAACTCCCCATTTCTAATTTATGACAGGACAATTCTAATTGAAAACATATATAAATTGAATAAAATATAAGATTAAATTAATAATGTAGATGAAATATATAAAATAAATTTAAATATATTTTAATAATTAATAAATTAATATTATATATTATTTGAATTTAAAATTTTGTATTATTTATTGTCTATTTAAATTGTAAAAGAATGTTCATTTTGGTATCCAAGGAATTGGAATTAGTGTTTAATTAGCCACACACACAATTAATTTGTTATTAAATAGGTATGAGTTAATAATTTATTTATGTACATAATAATTTATTTATTGTACATACAATATAATCATTAGATGAAAAGGTTTTAATTTCGAAACTTACTTTTACGTACTTAATTAGGTTTAAGAATTGTGAGTCATCGTTTTAAGAAATATTTAACAGTTTTTAATCAAATATGAAAGTTATAAATTTTTGAAAAATAATAATTTTTAGAATTTAGAAAACCCTTCATTTTGGATAAATTGCTAAGAACTGAAAACTATTAGAAGACTTAAGAAAAAACAATTCACGAAAATAAAAAGATACAAAACAATTAGAATTAGTGAACTATATTTTCGATTTCATGGAATGCTGCCAGGCAAATTTACTAATCAGTGTACTTAGTTTTGTTTGTGTTAATATTATTAGTAAATAATAATTTCAATTAAATTATAGTTATCTAATAATATTGTTCATATTACTAAATAGGTAGTTTTGGTTTAAATTTACCAAATGGACAAAGTTGCAATTTAACCCTGAAAACATTTCATTTAATCCAACGATGATATTGTATATACTACAACTTAGTATAACAAATTGAAAACTTAAATAAGTTATTTTTATTTACACTATAAATTAATATTTGTTTTAATTAAATGATTATATATAATTATAAATAGTATATTTTAATATTATACACATATTCAAGTCCATATACACATATTTGTAATATGTATATAGAAAGATGGTAAGTATATGTATATTAGTTATAATAAATACAATCATTCATTTTTTTTTTTTTAAACTTGATAAGGTGTCTTGTCGCCTTGCTCTAATTAGAAAGTAACATTTAAGAATAATAAATATTAAATTATGTTAAATATTTAATAAAACAACAAACAAGAAATGTAATTAAAAAATTATATACATATATAAAATATTTAGCTAGAAAGAGCATAGGCAACAAAGCAATGATTATACAAACGATTCGTGATAGGAGTACTTAAGTGTTAGCAAAAAAAACAGAAAAAATTATTAAAATTTTGCGATAATTTTTTTGCGTTAGCTTAGCATCACTGATCAAATATTTGCAAATTAAATTAACACAAATCCAAATAATTTAATATTTACATATATACATACTTATTTAAGTATCTACTGAATTAAATATAAAAGACAAGCTACATAATATTTTTTTTTCTTATTTTTTTAATTACATATTTTAAAAATTTATTTAAAAAATAGCTTTCAAATTGTTCATATCACTTAAATACTTAAAAATAAAATAAATGATATAACTATAATATAACCACACTATATAATAAGGGTGTGGATCTACACCTATTCACGAATAGGTGTAGATCGAAGAGGTAGTCTTATGCTAAGTGTAGAAGTGTAACTATTGCCATTGTAAAATTTGTATATGAAAAAATTTTCAACAAGCCTTGTAGATTTTTCCAAGACACAAACCTATTGTACTTTTTAAGTTTGACATTTGTAAAGTTAATATGTAATTGGAAAATGGTTGAGATAAAGAAAGAGATGATTTTTTTAAATAAAAAATTTGAATTGAAATATTTTATGAATGTAGTTACAAGTAAAAAAAAAGAAAGTTGTTTCCTACTTATTTTCATAATTATTATAAATTAAATTTATATGTTAAATAAACCGCTGTCACAATTCTATATTGAGCACAATATCAAAATTACAATGGTGCGTTCACGAAATCGTTGTACAATAATCATTGTAGATCTACACACCTACTACCTTTTTATACCTCATAAGGGTATACCCTTAATGTAATTGCAAAAAATTGCAATTGAGAGAAAATAATCTAAAACTCCATAAATATTGGAATGAATTTTGAAACAACGACAAGTCTATACCATATTTTTTTGAAAGAAGAATAAAGAAAAGAAAAAAAAAGTAAAATAAAAATTTAATAAATTAAAAAAGGAGTTAGAAAGAAATCCACTTTGCACATTTTTTTAAAATGGATTATTTTAGTTTATTTTTTAATTTAATAACTTTTGTAAGATTATTTGCTAGTTAAAAAAAGAAGGATCAAAAGTTTTTTTGCTGTTAAAAATAACAAAATTTGGAGGTAGAAAATCAAAAAAAATATATTTGATAACGCAAACAATTAGTTTATATAGTTGATACAAATTATCAATGAAAACAGGATAAATTTTGGGAAATAATTAATTGAAAATATAATAAAATTTATATTTTATGTTTTTTGGTTTATATTTTATTAATATTTCAATTGGTATTTTATGGTTTTACTTGTGCATCAATAGAAGAACGATAGTTAGGTATTTTAAAAGTGAATTTTTTACATTTTAAATGTGAATTTTTTACATTGTAAATGCAACAAAATCTACGTCATTTCTCGGATATGTCGAAAATTGTCATACCAAATTCAAATTACACAAGAGTATTTACTTAAGTAAGAAATTTCAAATTTTCAAAAATATAACATTTGAAATAGTATTAATGTTTGCAGTCATTTTCTGCTACCAACATTTTTACTGTTGCAATAGAGACAATTATTATGAACAGTAATGAAAAGACAGAGTTCAATTGCAGTAGATTTGTTGCAGTTCTTAATTTATAAAACAATCTTCAATTGTGTAAATACATACATACATACTTTAATTTTAAATTACGATAAAAATTTTAAATTAAAACGAAGAGAATTTTCATATTTGAAAATAACAAAAATTTTATCAGAAATCAAAATCTTGAATTTGCTACAACATAATTTATTTTTAATAATTATCCATCATATTTATGTCAATATTAATTTAATATTACTTAAGTTTAATATTCTCAAGTATAACAATTTATCGAGTATTTCATTTTTTATTTTTTTTTATTTTTTTTATTTATTATAATCACACTGAAATAAAATATTTTTCTTCAATTAGTTTGTTGATTTTACTCTTAATTTAATTTAAGTACTTTTCGATCTAACTTTCAAATACATATGGAGCTAAAGCTAATTATAACTATTCATATTAGAAAATTTAAAATCAATTAGAAATTCAAAGAATATTCAAACTTAGCTAAAAAGCAAACAAATATAAGTATTATAATAATATTATATAAGAAATATAATATAATCTTAACATATAAATTACAACTGAAATTGATAATTAATTTATCGAGATAACGGTTATATTAATTTATCATATTAAATTTGTCTTGAATCTTGTGATCTTTTATAGCTTTTTTGAATTATTGTTGGATGGCAATTTTCAATTTATTTTAATTAAATCAAGAAATTCATAACGATTTTTCAACTTTAATTTATGTGGAATTACTTTTGCATTAAATTTGTGTAATATATATATATATACATTTCGCAAATGAATTGTGATAAATTACGTGATTTGTTTTCAATTAATTTACTTACATATTGTTCACTTAACTGTCAATTGATCATCATAATAACTAACTATAATGATGTTTTTTTTTAAATCTAGAGATGTGAATTTACAACTGTTCGTTATATAATTTAAAATAGAAATCAGAGAAAATAAAGTTGAGTAAACCGAAACTAATACATACATAAAATTTCTTTTCTACTTTTAATTTAAAGATTGAAATGAATGTGAATCTGAATAAAGTTAATACAGCAAATAGTAAACATACATATTTTAATAAATATTTTGAAATTTTTTTGTTAAACACTGATAGAAATTATGTTTTAAGGAAGTGAATCATATTTATATTAACTCTTCAATCGTTATACAGTTTTGGGTAACAATTCAAATATAATATAATTCTATTTTTTTATTATTCTATCATAGAGTAATCATAGACCACAAATAATATTACAAATCAAAGTATTGAATTTTTTTTTAGAAATTGAAAGGATTCTAGATTATTGCTGGATTTGTTGTTATTTTGCTTTAATTTTTAAAATTTGAAGAATTAATATTTTTATTTGGACTTGGTCAATGTGATTTATGAAATTTGTGATTTCAAATTTTATAGAAGAAAGGGACAAAAAAATTAATGTTGGTTTTGTAAAATTAAAAATAATTCAAATTAATTTCTATTGAAAAGTATACTGAAAAGTAGGTACCTACATGTATTTTTAAATTTTCAGCAATTTGGGTTTTGTTAATTTTGTCTGTTTCTTACCGTAGATAATAATATGAATAGTATATATATGAATACATAATATAATTATGAATACAAACAAACAAACAAGCTATCAAAATTTAAAAAAATAAAACTGGACATTTTATTCTTTATATGGATTGTTGGCTGTTTTTATTTCTTCAGAAATTATTTCATCTGAAATAGAAATACGATTTTTAACCAACTTCTGAGAAAAGAAAACAAAACGGTATTCCGTACAAACTTCACGATTTGTAATGCATTACTAATAAATTTTATTCTTTTATTAGCATTATTTTTAAAAAAAATTTCTGGATTATGTGATGCTATCATTGACATTGACCTATTATTGTATGGATACAATTTCATTCATTATCTTTGCGATTAATTGTGTTCTTTTGTTTACATTTTTCTATATACATATATTTTTTGTATTGAATTAGATATGTAAATGTATGGTGAACACATATACGATATTACGATACACACTCTTCATATAAATCAAAAGTACATACGTATGTAAATACTTTTCAAATTATCAAACAATGCCTCTATACTCCTAGCCTAGTCACTGGGAGAGCAAAACTTTATACACAAAACTAAAACAAAACTTAAAACGAAATCGTAATTCGATAAAATTCCGAAAAAATCATTCTGTGAATAGGCTAGAAGTATAGTGGCATTGTATGAAATATTCTTCTCAATAAAAAAAAAATTTTGAGTAAAAATAATTGAGTTTCGAAAATTATATTTGAGTGTTTTGGGGTATTGAGTAAAAATGGGACGGCATTTTCGTGTTTTGAGTAAAAATGGGACGGCATTTTTAGAAGAAAATGATTAACAAATATTGTTCTACGTGAATACTCTACTTATATGATTACTCTATGATTCTATCCTTAAAAAAATCTCTTCTATAAAAGTTCCTTAACATGATTGTAATATTGAATAATCGTAAACATTTTTTTTAATTCCAATACAATTTGATATGAATATAAAAAAAAACAAATCTTATAGCCACATCCCTAATTTGTTAAAATACGAATCAATTTATACTTAAGTACTTACTAGATAAAAGTTTAAGCATTAAATTTCCATTCTAATTAAAAATTTCTTAAATTGATTGAATTTTAGTTAATCTTATTTAAATAAATGAATACAAATTTTTATGTAAATTGATTCAACACATATTATTCAAAATTCAAAGTACAATTAAAACAAAGTGAAATACAAAGACAAATTCTAAATAATAAGGAACAATAACTTTAGATATAAATTTAAAAAAGATATATTATTTTATTGAAAAATATTTTATATTATTTGATTATAACGAACCAATATCACTCTTGAACAAAGAATCGAGAGTGATATATTGCCTATCCTATGACAATGTTTAATAATAAGTTGGAAAAGAGTTTAAATTAGTTTTAAGAAATATTACTTAGTTACTTTTATGTAATTTGATAGGTAAAAAACTTAACTAAAATGATTCTATGTAACTCCTAAACTTCGACAAAATAACTTACAAAATAAAATAGCACCCACATTTATCGATTTTAAGTCTGTATACAATAGTATATGCGAACTGTACACTGCCACGTCGAAATTCGGTGTACCAGCTAACCCCATCCGATTGTCAAAAAATGACACTTGAAAACACAAACTGTACTATAGTGAATGGAAATAATACTTCTGGTTTATTTCAGATGTGTACCGGACTTCGATAAGCAAATCAAATATCATGCGACTTCTTCAATCTAGAACTGAAACATATATTGCGACAAGCGGGAGTAAGTACGACCGGCACTGTATTTTTCAGATCTGCTTTACTACCAGGGACATCATCACCAGATCACAACGGCGGGTCGTTGAGACTTTTACTTAATTAATACTTAAGACTTCATATTGAAGAGAAAGCGGAACAAACGGGTGTTAAAATCAATCATAATTGTAAAAACATCATTGTCGGCATTACCTACATTGGAATCAGCGTCAATTCCATCCGTGACCGACGTGGAAAGTGGAGGACGTATAGATGAGTCTGTTAGTCTATTGACCATCTAAGTAAGTAAGTAAGTATAACTCCTAAACGATTGATATTATTAATACCCACCTCTTCACATAATTTTTTATTTGTTTTGATCTCTCCAATCCTCTTTGACTATATCATTCTATATTCTGGGAACACCCTGTATTACAATGATCCAGCAATCATCATTTCAAAATAGTTTTGTTTATATGAAATTTATTATTTTGAGAAAATAAAATTTATACGTCATCACTAAAATATTCTGTTAAACAAAGTCGATTGAAACAATTTATGATGATATCACAAATGATACTTTTAACCATAATAACGCACAATAATGGATGATCATATTATAGGAAAATAACGGAAGTCAGCTAAATTATAATAAAGTAAGAAAGTTAAGTAAATTTTGCTTAACTTTGCATTTATTTATGTTTTTGTAATAATTGTTTGTGGTACAAAAATCAAAAAAATGTTTAAGAAATCATTAATAAAATTTAATTCAATTCAATTAATTTGATATAACTATCCATTGTCATTATTAAAGTATGTAACTATGTAATTATTTATTTATTTATTGTTAACAATGGATCGATCCTACAGATAAATTATGCAGGTCAACTTTATAGGTATTTTACCCTTTCGACATGTGAGCCCTTCATTATGATATAATGATATATTATTTTTATTAGTTTTTATTTATTATACATAAGTATTATATTTGAACCGATGTGGTTTGTATTGAAAAGTACATTTTTGAGTAATTTTCACCATTTGAAAAAAATTTGCTTCTCACGGGGTTTGAACCAGTGGTCTTCGGTCGTATTATCTCGAGTGCTTTACCACTCGGCTACAGAGTCCACTATATGTACTTATTGTTATTATTATAAATTTTTTTAATAAATTTTTTAAATGCTGAGTATGTATCATATATAATTATAATTTTTGGTTTGTCCACGTTCCATATTACGAATTAAAAAACTGAATTTAATTTAATTAAATGTTAAATCAAATAAAAAAAATAAAAACAATCTTATTTCAGGTGAAAAAAATAACAAATTTTATCTGATACAATTTGACATCGTACATCACAAGTTAGTTTTTAAATGTTTATTGTAATAATATTTGCTTTATATTTCACGGTTGTTTACTCGTATATTTAAGTTGGCTTAAAACAATAATTAACAACAATGTGCTATATTTCACGAAGAGTGGCTAACGCCATGATAACATACCTTTCATACCGCTTTTCCAGCAAACTAATTTTGTAGAGGGGATTTTTGTAGACAAAGGGATATGTTAACCATGCAGTTAGAACTCTTTGTGGAATTATAGACCAATGATTCTATCAATCAGATCTCAAATTTAATAAAAATAAATATTTACATATCTCTTTACTACCAAACTAGATTATTAACGTCAAACAAACTCTAATCACAATACATTAATTATCAATACTCTTCATTTTATGAGCTTTTCATGTCAAAATCAAATAACATCTGGTTTTTTATTACATAATTTCTTAAATATCCTAAATTGCTTGCTTGCTAGAAAAAATTTGTTTAATCACAAGTAGTAATTGATTATTTTAATATATTTCTACCTTTTATGTTTTTTTTTTGGTTTGCAGTATTCAAAATATAATGCCAGTGAACCGCATTCAATACGTTTCAAGTACTTTTAGAATAGTAAACAAATTACATTTGCCATACAAAGTCATTGTAAATTTAAAGCTATACCATGCATTGCAAATAAATAATAATATAAACATTTGACCATTATATACCATATATGAATACATAAATAGAATTACGAATGAAAACAGACACAAAATAAGTCAGGTCGGTCATAAAAAAAAAAAAAAAATAATAATTTAGAAAGTAAAAGTTATTTTCTTAAAATAAATTCTTAATTTTAATCGATAAATATTTTTCTTCAATATTTTTTTATTTTCAAATCGGAGTTTTTCAAATTGAGAATTAAAAAAAGTAAAAAAAAAAAAAAAGGAAAAGTAAATTACGTAACGACAAGATGTTTTGAATTTAAATAATTATCCAATATTATGTATAGATACATTTATTTTATTGATACCATACGTGGAAATTATATAATTAATTAATCAGAATAGATGCTGTAGTTATAGCGATACGTAATATGAATACATAAAAAAAATTTTACTGCAGCGATAGAAAAAAAATTTAGTACAAGGTTATAAGGAATGGTAAAATATGTTCTGAAAAAAAATTATTCTCCGAATTTTGATATTTTAAGTTAAGGCGGAAATTTACACGTACGATTTCATCCAAGTCAATTGACAATTAAATTCACTATCACTACGTAGTTATACATGATAGCTTCAAGAATGCTTCAACACCATGGTTGCGCTAATATATTGAAATCAGCTTAACTCAAGTCAATCACAAAAATTTACTTGACTTAAAAATTTTAACCAAATACGCAGCTTTGAGAGCCTGAGTTGACATTTAATATAAAAAATTTATGAAATTTTGTATAATTTTTTAGTTAGAATGATTTTAATAAATAGAAGATTTAAAAGAGGAAGTCAATACAAATTTTTTAATTTTGTATTTTATGTTTTATTTAATTTTTAAATTTATAGAAAGTCTTACAAAATTTTAGGCGCAAAATTAATATCATAAAAATATATATGTCAAACTCAAGCTCTTTTCAAGCTGACAATCGCTCAAGCTGGTTAATCGGACACACAGCTTGAAATTTCAAGAAGAATTCAAATCAAGTATTGAAGCTATCATGTATACGTAGTATATGAAATCCATTTAACGTTTACACTTACAATAAATTCCATGAACTTTTCCTTTGGAAGAAGATATAAATGAATAAAAATAATGATAAAAATATTGATATGGACAATAAATTGTTAACAGATTTTGTCGATGATAATAGGAATTATTTCAAAGATTTCACTACAATAAAGTATGAGACTTTTGATACTCTACATAACTAGTTAGTATGGTAATTTAAAAGTTTAAATTCCAATAAGATTGTGACTGAAAAACTATTTGCTTTTAAATCAAAGATAGCATTCAGAAACAGGAAACTGTTATGAGAGAGAGTATCTCTACTAAAGTTCAATAACGTTCCACAAAAAAAAAAGTGTTTGTTATCAAAATCAAACTGTATACAAACAACAAAAAATAAATCGTTGCCAAAATCAGCTGCAAACATAGAATAAAAATTTACGAATTCGCCATATTTAATTCATGAACTGTCAAATTTAATTGGATGGAAATTGAATGACCATCCAATTTGATTCACGGAATTCAAACGATCAGATTGGATAGAAAAGAGTGTTTACACGTACGATTTTTTGACATTTGAATCAAATCCATTGATTAAATCCTACGTGTAAATGCCGCCTAAGAATTTCATAAAAAATATATTTTGTGTTTTTTCCAAATCGAATTTGAATTTTAAACATAATTCATTCAGTTTTCAAATTTAAACTATAAAAACTGTTGTAATTTGACAGAACTGTTATATTTTACATTACTAACACCATTTGATCAAATTTAATAACTAGAAAAACTATACCCACCAAACCCAACCCAAAAATTAATTTAGGTTGTTGTTATGTTTACATTTTATTATGCTAAATTCAAATCCTATTCCGATTTGTATTTCAAATCGAACAGTAATATAATAAAATAGATTTTATAAGAAGTCATTAACGTAAATTGTTAAAATTTGGAACTGAATTTTTTTTTGGTTAGAACAATTTTTGCAAAATCACTTTGCATTGATCAAATTATGTCAACTTTTACGTCTTTTATAATTTTATATTGAAAAAATTTTTTTTTAAAACTGAGTATATAAAATTTAAAACAAAAAATGTATTTATTAATAAATATATTATTGATTGTGCGAATGACTATGTAAATCAATACAACAAAAGGAAAATTAATTTAGTCTGCGGCTATAGCAATCAGTAAACTGAATACGTAAAATTTTTGTTTTTAATTTTAAAACCGCTGTAGACACACAAGATTTTGGTAAAAAGCTATAGCACCGCTATAATATAATGTTTTAACAAACATATTCTGTTCAAATTTTTAAAATTTTAAATTATTAGTTTATTTAATTTATTATTTTACATTTTATAAGAAAATTAGTTTTGTATCAGAACATAAATTAATTAAATTACATTTTGAGTAAATCGCTAAGATCAATAAATTTAATTTATTTTAAGAAATTGTAAACAATTTGAAATGTAATATTATATAATTGAAATTAATAAAGAAAAAAGTTACATTAATTTTTTGTATTAATTGAAATGTCATTAACAATTTCATTAATGACATTTCATACTGGCAATTTAAATATTTGGTTTGTATGTAATTCGCAAATTTATCCAAATTCCTGTTTACTTTTTTAATTGCATGATCTTTACAAATTTTTGAGAAATTTAAGAGAATTTAGATGCCTATTACACATCATTCTTTTCATCAATCATTCATCCATATATTGTCAATATATGGATGAAAAGAATGATGATCGATTACACATCAATCATTCACTCATCAATCTTTTTACCCATATTTTGACATTTTGCAATCACATATTGTGGAAGTGTTCTGAATATATTAATAATTTCGAAACATATATGACAACATATAATTTTTAGGGGAATGTTTTTAACTTCAATTTAAATTGAATTTTTGAAGTAAAGTAAAGGGTATAAAAAACAACAAATTATTTTTTTGCACATTTGAATAATATATCAATCGTTTTTTTACAATAATTGCTATAATTATTCAAATTAATATAAACATTATTCTTTTTGAATTACATCACAAATTAATATTATAACCTTATCTGAACATTCCCCAAAAAGCAATTTTTTTTTTCCTCAGCTGAACTTGTCAAAAATGATTGATGACATGATTGATGGGAATTTTGCTTGCATGATTGATGACATGATTGATGAGAATAGAGCCGCCATCAATCATTTCTCATCATTTCTCATCATCTCGGTCAATATATTAACAATATATGGATGAATGATTAACGAAGGATTGATGTGTAATAGGGCTCTTAGAGTTTAAAACGTGACGTCAGAGTTCTGACTTAAATAAATTTTGAAAATGAAATTTCTATTTGTAAAAATTTGCAGTTAAATTTTCGTTGTTGTTTGAAATATCAAGCAAATATTACGTATTTGAATAAAAAGTAGTCTACCTAACCTGAAAACTTATAAAATTACTGTTATATAAAAGAAAAACAATCGAGTTCAAACTAACTTTGTATGTCTTATGTCAATTTACCTACATACATATATGTATGGATCACTCTAAAAAAATCACCCTTTATTAATTATAAATTGATTTTTATTATTATTATAATTTTTAAGTTTTTTTTTTTTGCAAATATGTATATTAGTTAGATATTACACATTTTCATTTTCAAATTTAATATTATTAATTTATCACGTTATAAAAGATTAAAGTTCTAATAAAGTTTTAAGTATCTCTATAATATGTATTTCAATGTCCACTTTCAGTTAGGTTATCACAAATTATCAGTCAATGATATTTGATTGAAATCAAACATGAACAAGGTGAGAAATAATAATTGTAGTCAATAATAATTGCTATTACATTGATTTATAATGTGTAGACTGTAGATATATGCGCAAGGGTTAAAGGTTATTTCATTATAATAAAAAGTAAATAACTAATCGCGCTTTAATTAAAAAAATAAGTTATAAATTACTTTACCTACACGTTTATAAAATATTTAAATTAGACATTGTGCAATTTCACATAAATATCGTATTAGAAATAAAAGCTGGGTAAAATAAAACGTGCACATCTATGTCACTGAGAAGAAGAATAAAATATAATACATTATATTACATTCATATTATATACGTATATAGTATGTATAACACGTTTATATTTCAATATGGATATAATATGTATGGATTTGCTTGTTACTGAAATTAAGAAAAATATGTAGGTATATAATTATATTCACATTACGCAATGTCAAATATTTAAACTTTCAACTTGAGATTTAAAATCTGAAAATTGAATCACAAAATAAAACTGCTGCTAATTTTTTTGCTAAATAGGAGCTAAGAATTTCGTGTTAACTTAAAAATCTTTTTTTTTATTTTTGTTTTTAATTTATTTTTAGATGAAAGCGATTTTCTTTTGTCCATTGGCATTTTATTGAAGAACAAAAAAAAAAATGAAATTGATACGGTTAACTCTACGGCATTCAAAAACATTTTAATTTTAATTATGCGGCAAGTAGCAATGAAGTGGTAAACAATTCTGAATTTGCTTCATTAGATTTTTTCGTATAAAAGCTTGCAAGCCTGATGAAGAAAATATGTCGCTTCCAAGATATCTATACTTTCAATTAAATCAAAATTAATAATAAAAAATGTTAGATTTTTTTTTAATAATTTGTCAACATTATGAAATAAACTGCTTTAAATCTTGGCATAATAATGAACCCACACTATAATATTTTTGTTTTGTTTCATATAACAATTGAAATTTAAATCTGTTGTAGAAAACAATATTTACAACATCTATACCCTGATTTGAATTATAATTATACCTTCTGATTAGTAGTCAGATAATACATAACCACTACATCATATCGATCGATTATTTAAATATAATGCTGTAAAATTAAGAATTGTAAATATTAAAAATCAGTAGTACTGCAAACAATATTTCCAAATAGCAAATCTAAATTTTAATTTTTTTAGACTTTAAAACTTTTTCTTATAAATTGCAAACAATAATTCCTATAGTTTTGATACTTTGCAGACATTGTTTGGATTAAGAAAACAGAGAAAGAGAAGTAAACATGGACTAAATGAATTATAGGTGATAAATCAAAAGGTTAAATTATACTGATTACACTGAATAAATTATACGTTTTTTATTCAAAATGCAACCTTAAGCTTGAAACAAAATCACTTAAAAAAAAGTAGAACTATGATATTTAAGACGACAACTAGTAACAACTTTCAACATTCAGGTGCCTATTATGTATTTCGATAACGATTACGATTTGATCGAACGAAATGTCAAAATGTAAAATTGCCATTATGTATTACGATATCGTTCAGAAATTGTCGACGAAATCGATAAAGTTTATCGATGTAAAATTTGACCACGAAAGAGACATCGAAAGAGAGATTTTGTACAAATTATTTCAATTTTGAATTGAAAGGATAAAATAAAAGAGATACAAATATATTTTATTTATATTGGACATTATATTATTTTATTTATATTGGACACTTGGTGTTTTGTTTCATATTTATGATATTTTTTGAAATAAAAATAAATTTAAAAGTTGAAATGAAAGTAGGTATTTTACTTTATTCTTCATAATAATTTTTGATTGAAATATAAACTAATTACAATAAAGTATAAACTTATCAGAATTGCATGAATGCTAAAAAATCCCTTTCTATTATAACATAAATGTTGTACGTCTTGCTTCGGTGATTTAATTTGAATAAGCTTTCCATCTACTGCTCCAATTATTTCAGTAATTCTGCTTTAATCATAAAAATAATGTTTGCCTGACTTTTTCCTTCTAGTGCGTAATGGAATTTGATCCATTTTGCACATAATTATAAACTGCAAATACATATTAAACTTCTTTAAGAACCAAAAAAAATTAGCTGTGCTAGTCTGACATGAAAATCATTTCCTACGTTGAAAATCATTTGCTTGGTACAAACCGCACAGAATCTTAATACACTAACCAATTTAATTATATTTGGAATCGACGTGTTACTTATTGGTTATTTCAATGTTTGTTCTAATTTAATAGTTTTAATAATGTAGATAATAACTCATCAAATTCATGTTTAAATAACATAGGTATAATCTTCCAAATCTAGTGGATTAGAATAATCCCGAATATATGTTTGCTTGTTTTTTAATTCTGCAATTTGATAGCGCTTTTCAGCGCTATTAGAAATTGAAAAATTTAACTCTGCTCAAATCATTTTATTTTTAAAAACTGATAATTTTATAAATATATTTTATTTAAACACTTCAATTTATTTTCAACTTAAAAATTTTAAATATAAAACTATTGTTTTGTTTTTTTTCGTATAATAATTTGAATTTGACAGTTCAAGAATGAAACATATGTCATTTTCATCGTAGATTTGAATTTTACAATGGCAGCATTTTTAAACACTTTCGATCAAATTTTCATCGAAATACATAATGACACTAACGATCACAATCGAATAACTTTAACGATAACGATGAACGATTCGATTAATTTCGATCGAAATACATAATAGGCACCTCAGTTAGTTAATATTTCATGAATATTAACTCAATAAAATAGTAATGAAAAATTAAAAATCAATAAAATAATAATGAAATTTAAGTAATTTTTCCTACCCATTTCCTACTTCAAATAAATTCTAGTACTGTCCAGAATATTTCGGTACAATATTTACAATCAATCGTGCAAAAAAGTAAGTATGTGAGTATATACTGATATAGGATATATCTAAATATGAAGTGATATTGAATCCATTTTATAAGATAGTTGTTAATTTCGTTAATTTTTAAATCATTTGTCAATTTACATAAATATAAAAATGGAGTTGGCTAAAATACTAGCATTAAAAATATTAGTTATTTAACAAATCTACGTCTCTCTACGTCAATCACTAAAAATAATATATACTTAGTTTTCATCATCTAAAATGTGATCTTTATAATAAACAATATAAGCTTTTCATTTGATTTTGTAAATTTCAAACGAAGAAACAATGTTTTTATACCTTTTCAATTATAAATACCTAGTATTCATAGTTCACACATATTATTTATATATATATATACATACATACATCACATCTACAATTTATTTACATAAAAATGAAAAATATTTTTCTTTATCTTTTAATTTTCTTATTGTATATATAGAACTATAAAAGTGCAAAACATTTGAAATATATTTTATATATACCGACGTACGTACGAATATTCTTAATTGTACAATGAACAGTTACTATCAAAATTGTTTGTACTCCTTCTTTACTTTCCCAAATTTAAATTCATTAACCCTTCATAGAATGTTTTTTTTTTATTTAATTTTAAATTTAAAACGCTGTGTGGCGCAGTAGGTAGAGCACCTGCCTTTCAACTGAAAGGTCCCAGATTCGATTCCCGACGAAACAAAATAAAAACTTATCCCAAAGAAATAAACTCAAAACTTCACAAATATGTTATTGCTGAAAATACTCCAAGGGGAAAAAATATTAAAATAGGGCTAATTAGTTTTACTTTCTTAATAGTACATAGTTTTTACATGATTTGACCTCAATGCGTTCATAAAACTTAAATCATGATTTTTTTTTAATGTATTGTCATTTTGTTAATAAAACATTAAACATTGACGAAAACATAAGACATAGATTTACATCTAGTGACTCTTTTTTTTAATTTGCTTTTCAAATTTTTAATTGTCTCTTATTTTGTTTATTTTTGTTTTGAAAGGTTGCTTTTCAGATCAAAATTGATAGTTTGTAATTAGATCAGGTAATTTAAAAATGTTAAGTTAATATTAAATATAAATAAAAGTTTTTGCTGTTTCTCTATTTTAACTCTAATATTGCAAAAACTCGTCAAAATTATTTTGAAAACCGAAAAAATCTGTTTACCCTACATTAAGTAATAATAGTCAATATTGTACCGTATAAAGCCTGCTTTCAACAATATCAAACCATTATTAAAAATATTATAATAAAATATTATTTTCCGAACTACTTACTGTATTTTTACAAAATATAAGTATTAGAATATCTCTATAACGACATTATATAAATAAATTATTTACAAATTGATGATAGCTGTTCAAATCAAATGCTCAATCACTCAGTGCTTCAATCACTGTTTTAAATTTTCAAATCAGATTTGAAGTGAGGACATTTAAACTCCTGAAATCTATTCTGACTTTCTTCATTTATTGTCACCACAGATTTTTAATTACAATTTTTAGCCAATTTACACATAATTAATGAATTCTTATAGTAATCGAATATGTCGATTTGGTTATAACTTGACTTGTTTTTTATTATTCACAGTTGAGAACGTTTATAAAATGTACATGTACCTATATATAGTTATAGTTACCCAAAAAAATTGTTTGTCATAATTTTTTTAGTTTTAAATTTATATAGGTACTTAAATAAAATTTATTTTCCATTATTCATAATAATTAAATGTTTTTTTTTATAAATAGAATGTATGCAACATTGCAAGTATGTAAGAAGTTCGAAAACTTTCGTTTCCAACTGTATAGTATAATATAAATTTATAAATCATTCATTATTATGGAATTAGAGATAGAAATGTATTCGCTCGCATTTTAAGTAAGCACGAGATTTCTTTTAATAAAAGTGAGACATTTTTTTTTTTCTTACACTCAATGATTATCCGGTTAAAATATTTTATTGTTCTTTAAATGAGTATTAAAATGATATTGTGGAATATGTGGTTGTATCTAAATAACTTTTATGATAGAATTTAATGTTGGTCAGTTTTAATATCCTCCGGAAATTGTGCAATTTTGTACTTTAACAAAAAAAAAAAATAAAACAAAAAAAACAGAGCCTTCTTTATAGATTAAAGAATCACATAATATAAAAAATGAAAGCATTATTTTAATAGATATTGTGACATAAAATGTTGTTTGTTTTTCTTTTCTTTATTTTTCCAAATACAGGTACTTATTAACATTTATAATTGATTTTAAATTGATATTTATTATATTTTAAATTGTTAGATATTTTTAAAATGTAATTCAAATCTATTAGTCTATAACTAAAACACTTCGTTACATTTGGATAAAAGCAAATTCTTTTTATTTTTTTTTTATTAAAACATCATCAATTTATCCGGCAAAAATGTACCTACCTAGAAGATAAAACATTGCATTGTTTTTATTGCAATCAGTTATTCTTTTTTTATTTTCGTTCAGTTTTATAAAAATAGAAGGTTTAAATTGTTTCAAATTAGATATAACTATTGATTGGTTATACAAAATGTATGCAAGAATCGGGTTAAATGAACAAAACTAACAGCCTTGTAAAAATTATTTGAAAATTCATATATATATTTTATTTATTTCAATGAACTATTATGATAAAATAAAAATATCAATCAAATGATAAAGTAAAAATATCAATCAAATCCGAAATTACTATCATTAAGTACTACATTAATTTGAACTCATTTCTCTCCAAAATTTGAATTTCTTTCAAGACAAAAAGAAAAGTTCCAAATTAATCTTTCCACTCACACATCTTGTCGTAACATAGTTACAAAAAAAAAAAAAAAAATTTAATTAATAAAAATAAATTCAATTTGAAATAAGAAGTTTATAAAAGCAGCAAATAAAAAATATTGAAGCAGCTAATAAAAAATATTTAACAAAAAAAAAAAATTAAATTTATGTTTAAGTTAGAATATAATATGAAAGCATTTATACTAATATTTTTTTTGATTGAATTTAATCAAACGTAGCAGAGTGTATGTGAGGAAAAAAAATAATAAAAAAAGAAAAATATGATTCTAAGATTAATCGCTTCAACATTTTAAATTCACTAAATATGTACTTAAAAAGTAAAATTAGAAAATTATATTTTTGTGAATACATGTATATACATAACATGAATGAGCATCGCATCGCAACGGCCCATATTAGAAGAAAAGGGTTGCAATTTTTTAATGTTAATACATTTCTATGTTATGAAAATAAAAAACAAAATAAATTCTATGAGATTGCAAAAATGTAGGTGATTAAAAAAAATTACAATGTTATTTTCAACATTTATATTACAGGATTCACAACTAATGTACAATCTAGTACCGTGAATGTAAGAGACTTTTAAACTTTGATAAATAAATAAATAATTTTATAAAAACATCTTCTCTAGAATGTATTATCCGTTTTTTAAATATGAACTAATAAAGTCGTTTTTTTTTCCTATTATCGTTTTTATTGACACTAATTATCGTTGTGAAACTTTTCATTTACTACCGCATGTGTGCATATCAACATGAGCAATTAAACACAAAAATTGTGCTATATTTATGTATAGCAGTATAGAATTATTTTCATACAGAAGAAATCCTATCCAATTCATTAAAAGTTATTTTCAGATTCCTTGAAAGACTAGATTTTCAAACTGTCGTGATTCCAATCGAAATATCAATTCCACCAACATTAATGCAAAAATAGAGTGTTGAAGAGTGTGGAAAAACTTCTGATCTAAACGGAGATTCTGTTTCCGGTTTGATTTTCAGCGACAGTATTTTAATAAGCCTTACTTTTATTATATGAATTTTTTTATGTAAAAAAATATAACTAAGTATTTTTATGTTCTTTTATCAATTTAGTTTTAAATAATTATTAAAAATAGTGGAATATTTTCCTTTTAATTTTACTAAAAATACTTATCATAAAGATACGCATATTGCATTTACTACTTCAGTGTTTTGTGCTCGACTTAGTTTTTTTTATTTTGAAGTAGTTCCCAAATTACTTTCTTTCTTATCAAGTCTTTTCATATTTCGTTTTTTTTTTTTAATTGAGTTTTTTTGTGATTACAAGTGTATTCAACAATATTTTAAAAAACAAATATAACCTCCTTTTCGATTCGAAAATATATTAAACTAAATACTAATTTCAAAGTTATATAAATATAAATTTCAAAATCATCTACTAAGCATTCATTAGAAATAAAATTATTTATGACAAACATGATGGATAAGTGGCAAACAATTATCAAATATTTTCTAAAAAAAAAAAAAATAATAAAAAACAAAACATTAATCTTATCTTTTTCCTTGAGTACTGTAAATTGAAATTAAATTAGTCTACATTCAATAGATGCTCTTACATAAGATTTTAAAAAATTGAAAAAAAGTGTACTAGAAATATTTGTATTAAAATTAATTCTTACATGTATCGATATATTTTTTTAAATTATTTTATTAGATAAATGAAAAATTATTACCTTTTTATTAGATAATTTTGATTTATCTATTTAAGAATTGCATCCAAAGAAATGAATTAGAAATTGAATAGATGGCAAACATATTTAATAATAAAAAAGAAAATGAATATAGTTGTCATAAAACTTCACTAAATTAAAATATGTTTCATATTCCCCACCAAAGTAAAAAAAAATGTTTATTCATCATAAGTATATAAAACATAAAACTTAATTTGCTTAAGACATCGCCGACAATTTTATAAATATTCTGTTTGACTTATTAAATGAATTCAAATAAAGGTACATATATGTATAAGTATAAAAAAAATAGATTTTATTGAATGGCCTAATTAAGCAAAATATTTACAACTTAAATCAAGTTATCCTTCAAGTTTTAATTTATGAAAAATGTGCAAGTACTCATATAAAAAAGTATATATATATATATATATATATATATATATATACTTTAGATGCAATAATAAACTGATACTAATTGTAACGTCAATCAATTTAAAATTAAATTGACATATATTTTATGCACATTAAAGCAATTAATTTTTGGAGATTTTTAGTTCTTCCTTATTAAAAGTTAATATCTATTTATTTAAATGACGAATGTTCTGAATCTACTTAGTTACTTCTTCAAATGACCAATGTTCTGATATTTAAAAATTTTACTGCTTGAATTTTCAATAGAAAATGAAAAAATGAAAATAGGATTATTAAAAAACGAATTCAATTGTTGTGAAATTTGAACCAGCAAGTTTTTTAACAGCATTTTGTAATGTTGTGGTTTAGTAATGTAGGGCATTTAGGGTACTCCTTTGCAGTAAGTCGTAATCTTAAATTTACTTTAACTATGAAAAAAAATTGTTTTTGATCAGTTAAAAATCTCTAAATTTATGGAACTGTGATAATCCATAACTTTTTTTTTTGGGTAGCATGACACCAGGTATGGAATATTAAAGTGTCCATGATCTCAATGACACATTACTTCATAACAAGTTCTCTTATTGGTGCAAACCCAAAATATGAAATAACTATTTTTTTGGCTAACCGAATCAAAAATTTTAACAGTCTGATTTCTTTGGGCACGCCATAAGAATGGTGTTATCTTTCTGGATCTACTCCTATGTTTTTGAATAGCATCTTTTGTATTTGAATATGTTACTACTTATGTATATACATATAAAAAAAACTACCATTTAACTGTCCATATTATTGACAATGAATTCTCAAGTTGATTACTGATTTACATAGGAACCGATTAATGAACATCAAAGAACAATTTCAAAAAGAAGAATTTCTTTCTTTGTTCTATAATAATTTTAAATTAAATTAAAAATTTTAATTAATATGTGCAAATAATTTTGTTACTAACTGTATATCGAAAATTTTTGATTTTTATAAATAATAACGAAAACATGTTGAGTTAACATAATAATATGTGAATTTGAAGATTATTAACTAAATACATACTTGAAAAATTTCAAATTAATTACGAAATTTCTAAATATAATAAATTTATCTAAACAAAAAAGAAAATTAAAAAAAGAAAACAATTCATTTACTGTCTTCTTTTTTACAATTCCGTGGCAAAACCATATTTTATTTTTCTGAAATTTAGGTGGAATTTTTAGGCATAACTATAATAAAAATATGTTGTGTTTTTAATTATTAAACAATATACTAGATAACATTCTAATACATAGTATCTAATGATATTCTTCCAGTTACTATTTCATAATCAAGTAATAATAATAAATACAATACGAATTATCATTGTTAAATGAAAACTTTGGCGGTCTCAACTTTAAATTTTTGAAAACATGTACATACAAATTACTTTATCTACATATACTCAGTAATTTTTTTTAGTTTATACTGTCGCCAATTTTTTATTATTTATTTAATGAAATAAAAATTAAGTTTTATGCTTGCAAAAAAACTAAAAAAAAAAAAACGTCCCAGTAAATTTTTTTTTTTTTTTTTTTTTTAAATAAATATTGATAACTAAAAAACGAAAAAGGAAAACAGAAAAAACACCCTTTATGAAAAATCCAATAAATATGTATGTAATTATTTACGTACATAGCTATGTATGATTCACTTCAATATAGTAAATAATAAATTTAGTATAAAGTACTAATTGAATGTTCAAATTAAATTAAAAAAAAATATATACTTATAATTAGGTTCTAGTAAAGCTGTTAATTTATATTTAGGAATATCAATTGCAGTTATTACATAATCTTTTCATATTTTTATTAATTTATTTATTTGAATCCTTATTTGAGTTTACTTGTTAACTAATGTAGAATATAAAATCATTTTAATCTAACTAATAATGTATTATATGTATAATTGTTAGCACTAATTAATGTAAAATCAAAAAGGATAAAATAATATACACACGTACGACTAGGACTATTAATAATATCATATGATAAGTTTTAATCAATAATTATTTTTTAACCATTTAAATGGCATACATTTCATTACGTAGCTTCTAATATATGTACTTGAGTAACTGAATGACATCACTTTTTCCCTTTTTTTAATTTTTCATTGTATTTATTTTATTTGTTAAAAAATGAAAAATTGTAATACCTTAACTTAATTTGTAAAAAATTTTCACTTTAAAAACATTTCAAAAACAAAATAAAATTGTTTTTATAATTTATGGTATTTATTCTAATATTATTTCGTAATTATTCTTGAAAGGTATAATTTGTATATATATGTACACATGTAGTATGTACATGTATGCTTATAAACATAAAAACCTCTACAGGTAGTTTCTTTTTTTTTTATATTAAAATTAATATTATTAAATAATAACTCACCTGAAACAACAGATTCTGATATAACACTAGCTTCTTCATGTGGTATCATTTCCATTAATCTAGCTATATCCTTGGCTAACATATTATCTACAACTTCTAATAAATTAGGTTTAAGTGAATGAAATTTACTGAAGTCATGATGTTGTAAAGCATCTTGCATTTTTTTAATATCTGGAAAATCACCCGGTGAAATTTGATGTTCTCTTTGAATGCGATCATAGATTTGTCCTAAATTTTTAATTAAATCTTTTTTTTTACTTTCTTTACCAAAAACAGAAGGCATTTCTTTTCTTAATTCTGATATAATGTATGCATGCACTTTAGCGAGGCGAGCTCTTTTAATTAAGTCATTTAATTTTCTTAATGCTGCATTTCTAGGTAGTGATTGTAAATCTCTAAATAAATCTTGTTCTTCATCTTCAAAAAGTCGTCTATTCATATCGTAGCGTAATGGTTGATCCCAAAATGATCCAATATAAACTCTAGCTACCTCTGGTGTTTGTAATACTTTTCCTAAAGACCACATTAAGGCTCCATAAACTCTCATCAATTGTTGATGATCAATCATATCAGCTTTATTTAAAATTATTCTTATTTTATCATCATGTCCTTTTAAAGCCTCTATGCTACGACGAAACTCATCCGAAATATCCAATTTGTGTGCGTCAAATAACAAAATAATACGATCTACACGTTCAGCAAACCATTCTAATACACCAGTAAAATCATAGCCACGATCTATTCTTTGTTTTTCTCCAGATAATATACCGGGTGTATCAACAATTGAAATTGCTTGCAATACTGGAGATGAAACAGTCGAACATTGAAAACGATTTAAAAACGAATTACCGTATTTGCTAAGTGGACGAAATTGTCGTTTTGGATCAACAACTAAAGCATTTCCTGGAATTACGCCCTCCTTTTCATCGTACATAACAGCAATAAAACGATCAGTTGTTGGTTCTGGACCGATGCGTATACCAGGAAAATCACGCTCCAATAAATAACGTATAAACGTTGTTTTACCTGTTGAATATTGTCCAACTAAAAGTATCATAGGTTTGGCATCAAAATCAGGATCTTCAAGTTTTGGTGAATGAAAGTCATGGAATTCGTAATATTCTTCCAAAGGAAGTAATTTACTTTTGTAAATTTTTTTCAATTCACCGATACAATTTTCTACAACTTCCTGCGCCACCTTTTCGCGTTTTAACCAACTAAACATTTTTTTTTATATTTAATTTAATTCGATTACTATGATATTTTAAATATTATGACTAATAAAATTCAATGTTAAAGATAAAAACTAACGTCTTCCGAAATTATTTTGTACCAAAATAGCCAACAAGACGAAAGAACACATCTACTACGGCGAAACGAAACGAAATAGCGAATACTTTTTTTTCTTCCAATTTCCAATACACAAATCCTGTCATGTCATTTGACATTGACAACTTTTAAAGTAAATATACCAATAAACTCAGATGCTAAGATTCTGATGGAATATATATGGGTTTTCTTTATTTGTTTAAAAATTTTAGTTTTTAAACTACGTTTATAAAATTTAACAAATAAACAAAAATGCTAATTATGTAATGTGTTAATTATATAATTTTGGATTTGGTTAAAAATATTTGTTCTACTTACACATGTAATAAATATAACTTAAATATTAATACTAAATAACCGATTTTCTTTTCGTTTTAATTTCTTAATTCAACACAAGAGGCCTCTTCCTGCGATAAATGACTATTAACTTTTTGTCATTTACAAATTGACTCAAGTAAAAAGATAAAAAGTGGTTTTGTAATATTTTATTTATTATTTTTGAAGTAAAAACAATTTAATTAAAATATTTTTTTTACTTTTTTCTTAATTATGCTCTGACATAGTTATGTAAAAAAAACTAAAATGAAAAAACTTCTGAGCAGACCCAATCCCAAAGCATCTGAAGTATTAACGGCTTATTTAAAGCAATGTAATGAACCACCATGGACCTCCTATTTTATAAAAGTAAGTTCATTCAAAATCCTTATAATTAATTTATAATAATAAATGAATTATGGTGTTCTTATAATTTCGTGTAAAATTGTCGAAATTCATCAGTTTAACGTAAAAGTTGAGGCTAACTTTTTGTTGACACGTATATGCATGCATACACATTTAAAACTTAATTCATATAAGTTGAGAACCGTTAACAGCGGATTAAAATATTTTCAAAATATTCAAAACTTACCATTAATAATAATTATTATAATTATAGCAAGCAGATATAACAAATGATCAATTTGGAAAATCACATTTTAATTGGACATTAGATAGCGGGGCAAATTATCATATTTTAAGAACTGGATGCTATCCTTATCTTAAATATCATTGTACTCGTAGACCATACCAAAATTTAGATATTGAGAATGCCTTATTTGGGGTATTAAAAGTAATTAACTTTGGTAAGATATGAAAGTATTTTAATTTTTATTTGAAGAATGCTTAAATGTAATTTTTTTTGTTTTTTAGGAATTCCCACATTCTTTTATGGTTTATCCGCAATTGCGTTAATTTCTCATACGGAGTACGTTATATTAAATAATAAAAAAATTTCAATATACTTTTTATATGAAGAAGATAAGGGATCATTTCACTAGTTCAATATTTAGACAATAAGTTTATTTATGTATAATAAAATTTAGTGAATTTAAAATAAACAAAAAACAAGTGTTTTAAAATAATTAAAATTTTATGTAATGATTACTCACACAAGTTATTTATTTATTTTTATATAAATTATACATAAGAAAGCTTATTTTTGTGTCTAGTCAAACTAATTAACAAAATTAATTAAGTTTAATAAATAGTTATAAATAATATTTTGCAATAATTTAAATTAATACAAAAATTTTTTAAGTTTTACATGGTTTAGGATTTTCACATAATTCATCAAAATTGTCAATTAATAAATTTTTTATTGCTTTACTAAATTCTGTCAATGAACAGGGTGCATCACAATTGGGTATATTGATTTCTTTTGGAAATTTATCTTCACTATTAAAATAATAAACCAACTAAAATAATAAAAAATATATAACATAAATTATTTAAAATTAATGTAAACATTTTTTGAAAATTAAATTACCTTTACTTCAAAATCATCTCTAAAATATACACTATGGTGTAATTCAAATACTAAAGCTGATGCATAATCTGGTTTTTTTGATGTTTCATCTAAGATATTTAACGAATTCATTACATTTACTAAAGTAACATCATGTCCAGAATACAGAAAAACTTTACGATCTTGATTAAGTACTTTTTTTCTTTTATTAATCATCTGATTATGAATTTCTGTTATGAATGCACCACCTTTAACTTTTTTCATTAATGGTGTTTCTGTAAATAATGTGTAACTTTTTTCAGCTAATGGTAACATTTTCTCTGGAAATATATTTTCAGTCCAATCGGGTAATTCTAAACCAAAATTTTTTTCAATTTCTAGTGTATTATATAATAATTCAACATGTAGTACATTTGATACATTCTAAAATATTTTTTTAAAAAATATATTTTATTTTAATTGAATTTGAATGTTTTGGTAAAACTTACACGACCAGTATATTTTGTTAATTTTTCATATAAATCTTTATTATCTTCATTTATTTTTTCTAAATCTGGTGGTGGATTTGTATACATTTTTTTAAGTATTTCATCGTATCTTTGACAAGGTTTCTTTTGTGCCAATATCTAAAATGATAAGTTTTAGAAATTAAAATGATTAAAAATTAAGTGCATATTAAAATTCAAAATTTTTTTAATTGCACATCAATTGAAGTACCTATAAAACACGTATATTATTTAGATAACAAATAATAAGCTTGATTTGTTTTTTTAGAATTTTGAATTAAATATTTTCTTTTGTTTACTGGTTATTTACTTTGCAAAAATCAAAATTTGAATTACTAATCTGCATATTTATTTGTGAATTATTTTATGAACTTAATTATAATATACTACAATAGTTTTTATAATAACTTAATTCTGAGACCTTTTAATAATTACAAATAAAACCTTTTAAAATTCAAATTAATAATTAAAACTGAAAATCACAAAAGAAAAAATTAAATCAACAGTTTTAAACCAAAATAAACATAAAATTGCTCTACAAATTAATCATTCAAATATTTTTAATTTATGGGATTTAAAAACTGTTTTTAAGATATGATATAGAATCATTACTTACTGCATCATTTAATCTTGTGGTTGAATTTATTGCAACAGGTTGCCATGGTATGGGTAATATATTTTGATGTTCCAATGGTGGTAGAAAACCAGCTAATAAACTTTGAGCACTCATTTGACATCGTTCCGCTGCACTACTATGAACATACATTTCTTGTTGTGAATATAAACCATTCTTTGGTAATAGCCTGTAATAACGTAATTTTAAATTTTTTCCTAAATTGTACATTTGTAAAGATCCCTTCTAAAAAGACACCAACAATATAAAAATCAATATATTCTTTTAAATTTATATCGATTACTTACCGGGGTTAAAGAACCAAATCCACCTGGCCAATCATAACTGCTATGTGGATCTTTTGGATAAAAATCAGTTGGTGTACGATCACCATGTCTAAAAAGCTATATGCATATAAAAAACATAACAAATCATAATATTAAGTAAAAAAATTAAATAGAGAAGCACTTACAATTGAAACCATTCGAAGATTTCTTAAGCCTTCTTGATCATTTGTATCACCAAATACCATATACGCTAACATAACCATAAATAAAGCTCCACCAAGAAGAAATACAGAAATTTTTGTTGTTTTATTACTGCATTCTAAATTCATTTTGATCTGAAATTTATTTGCTCAAATTAAAAATATATATAAATATATTATTTGAAATTATTGTTTACCTTTTTTATATTTACAAATTTTAATCTAAAAATAGAAATTCAAAGCAGGTATTTAATAAGTATTTTATGCGATGTGATTTAAATAATAATAAATTTATCGTAATAATTTTTTTTTATTTATTTATTTTCTTTATAATTGTTGATTTGATTTAAGTACGTGCTTTGTTTGTTAGAAGATTTTAAAATTATATTATTACATTTTTTCAATACGCCTCGTTTTGTTTTAATCAAATTATTGGTAAAATTTTCTTATAATTTAATTTTGGATGTAAAATTTTGTCTTAAAAACTTGTTGATGCAATCACTAATATGTCAAAACAAAAACTGAGGAAAAAAATATTTTTTTTTATTTTTTATTTCAAAACCAAAAAAATCTATAGATAACTACTAGTACTTAAACTTAGCAGATAAATATAATAATGAAGAGTCAACATTTAAACATGATTTTTTTTTTTTATTATGAAAAGATAGTGATATGAATTAGACGTACACCAGTAAGTATAATACTCGTTCGTACAAATAAAATATAAAATATTTTTTTTACATGAAGAAAATGAAATACAAAATACAAGTGAATAATAGCTTTTGTGGTGGTTGGTGGAACATAAAAATTATACTTCAAGAGACAATTTTACGATGTACACAATACCAATACTACACATAGTACATAAACATACTACATATATTTATAAACTGATCGTGTGGTGTCAGAATGAAATAAAAAAAATGATATGTATTACAAATGTATCTTGCATTTTCAGGTAAATTAAGCCATACATAAATGATAAGGTGCATAATCTGTAGAATTGGAATGTGAATATAACTTGAAAAACGGAATTGATGTATTCTGTTATTTTGTTAATTTTTCAAACTATTTAGGTACTATGTATTCAATACAAATTTCAATTAATTTGATCGTACACTTTTTTGATAAATTATTAAAATTTTTTATTCAAAATTTGTAATTTAAAAATGAATGTATGTAATATGTAAGTGCATTGTACATAAATGATATCAATGCATTTGATTATTTTACAGTTTTGAATGAATTTTGATAAAAAAAAACTAAATGGTAAGAATAATTTTTTATTATTAAATACTTTTATAACATAATTAATATAAAAACTTATTTTAATTGCATTTTTTATTGTATTTTTCGTATTTTATTGTATTTGTTGTATTTGTCAATTGAAGTATTAACGGTTACTTACCAGATATTACCTTTATTAATTATTTTCATCGACGTTGCTTTCCTATTAATAAACAATTGTGCTGTCCACTTCCAATTGAAAATACAACTCTTGTATTAATTCAAATTTTTTAAGATATGTTCCATTAATTCAAGATCTTTTCAACTGATTTTAAAAACTTCCATCATAGACATTTACAGTTTCTGCCCAATATTCATATTTTAAAAATAAATTACATTTAAGTTAAATTTCGTCTTTCAACTATTCTTATAAACCATTTCTTGTTTTCTTTTTTATTATTAAATTGTTCCTCTTTAAGATTAAATAAGAAAAAATATTCAGAAACACAGAAATATTTAAATCCAAATAGTTTATTTTATTTTCAAATAACTTATTTTGGTAAATAGAAGTACAAACTAAACAAGATATGAATAAAGTTCATGACAAGTGACAGTACTGTCAGTTATTTATCACACAGATGTAATTTTGTTTCATTTCAAGTAGTTTCACATTTTTTGATTTGAATTGACTTGAAAATTATATCAAACAAATAAATGTTGCCATTGAAATTTTATTTTGATAAATTTATTTTTCATCTTGTTAACCCTGATATGTGATATCAAGGGTAATCAGATTTATCAGTATCATAATTTTATTTGAATTAACGATATATTTTTTGGCTTGTATCATCCTGGTTATACATAATCCTTTTATATTTTTTTTGCCAGTTTTATTTTATCGAGGTATATCGAGTATCGACGTTTTGATGTTCACTAAATACAACACCAAATGAAACCTACATAATTGTATGATCGGTCAGTGTGAAATTGTATTACACTCTGTATGAGCTAATAACTCTTTTTGAGAAATAAATAATAATAATAATAATAATGTTTTAATACTTTCCTTTAATTCTACAGCTGAACAATGAAGAACAAAAAATTTCTAAATATGTATGTATATATGTATGTACGTTGTTATAAATTTTTTGAATTGAATAGTTTCAGAAGCTTATATTAATATGTTAAAGGAGGCGTATACAAACTTCGTACTTGAACTTCAAAATTTTCCTACTACATTTATGCAAAATATGAAAAAACAGTATCAAATTACAAACAGCATGAGAGAGAATATGAGAAATGATGAGAATAATGTTCATGTTTTTTAATATATTATTTTTATTAAATTTTGTTTTTTTTGTCTTTGAATATTAATTTCATTTATTTTTATTTTAACTTTTTTCTACCTTTTTTTTTTATTTTTATGTCTAAAACTATTTTAGAGCGTTATCTAGTGTACTTGAGACTACTTCTGATATAAATTTCTGAAGTTACTTATTTATAATTAGCTCCATAGCAGTCATAACAAATGACGAAAGGCAAATAAATTCTATTTTATTATTCTTTTATTAAGATTTTTTTGTTTATTTATAAACATATGAGGGTTTACCTGAATGAAATCAATTTATGATAATATACAGCAAAATATGTTTTATTATTGTTTTATTGTTATTTATTTTATATCCCACTAACATCATGAGACCACGTCGAAGACTAATCGGAAATCAGGACCCTTCGGCTGAAAGGCAGGTCTTAGGTTCATTCTTTTATTTTCTAAAATTTTAATAAAAAATTGAGGTGAAAATCAAATGAGTATTCTTTGTGTATGCTATATAATTGTGTAAATTATTGCATACAGTTAGGAGGAATATATTTTAAATTGTTAATTCCTTGTACATATGTATATACTTTTGAAATCTTAAGTTTTGATTGACTAGATATTTAATTAATGATTATGGTTAGCTGCAACCAATAATTCGAAAATTGTATACATACATTTATATAATTATTTTTCTAACCGGAATTTTGCTTATATAATTATGAAACCTTTTTTATGTAAATATTGGCTTATTAAAAATAAAATAAAATATTTATTTTTGATTTTTTTTCATTTAATTTTGGACATGTAATGTTTCTCAAATTAAAACTAAGGATCCTCGTTTTGATCCTCCTTGTTCTGCTCCCAATATTTGGTATTTAAAATAAGTGTTTTTTTCTATTATATATGATAACAGTTAATTGTTCCAAGTTTGGTATTGTTCTAAATATTTTTGTATATATGTATATATATATATATTTTTTTTTTTAGTAATAAAGATTTTATATATTTTCCATGAATTTTGAGATTTGATAATTCTTGATATTTTTTTGGCAGCCAGTATGAACTTCCAATATATTTTTTAAAAGAATGACCATTATTAAAAAATACTGCAATACAAAATTAAATCTTTTTTTATTGAATTTATTTTCAAGTTTTGGAATAACCTCTGAAAATTTTTTTGTAATCTTATTATGATTTAATCACAAAACAAAAACAAAAACTTTTATCAAAAGTTTTAATATCAGTTTTAGCTCTGCCTGCATTCTCTTCTTTATATTTCTTTCAAAATAATATATTTTGAAATTAAAATTTCATCATATTCAATTTATCTATGCATGTTTTTATTAATTTCAAATTGTACCATGCAATTCTCTTTCTTCGTCATTTTCCATATATTTTTGATGATTTCTTTTTGATATTCTTCTACGACATAAATATATACACCAACATAATAATGGTAATGATATTAATCCAAGTGGCATACTAAATAATATTAAAAACATTATAGGATCGCTTGTTTCATTTTCATTAACATCAATATTTGTTGTTGTTTTACTGCTATATACTTTTAAAAATGTTTCTTTAATATTTAAACCTTGATAATTAACAGCAACACATGCATAATATCCTTCATCATTCAATTTAATATCTTTGATAATTAATTTACTTAAATAAAGATTTTCGGAAATGATTTTTTCACCATCTGTATCCAATAACTCATATAATTTTTCAAAATATTTAAAAATTTTATGATTAATTTGACGTAAATTAATTAAATTATTAATATCACGTTTATTTATATATGAATAACTGTTAATTTGATTATCATTTCTTTTTAGACTTTTAAACCATTTAATTTTTGGTGGTACTTTACTATTGACACGACATTGAAATACAATTTGTTCACCAATAAATGCTGTTTCATTTGTTGGAAAATCATCAGAAAATTCAGGTGGTAAAACGGTATAATCTAAAAAAAAAAAAAAAAAATTTATTTAAATAATTACAGATAAAATAGAAATGTTTTTTTTTTCCAAATTAACTTACTTTTAACATTTAAACGAAATCTTTTTACCAATTGAATATTTAAAAATCTTGTTTCATCTATTTTATATGGAAAGATTGTACATTTATAAATTCCAGAATCACTTTCAGTTAAATTTTCTAAATAAAGTGTTCTGCATGAATTCGATTTACATTGAATTGTTTCCCAATTGTTATCATCATAAGAGTCTTCACATGATTTTATGTCAGAATCTGGTTCACATGGCTGTTAGTAACATGGTAATATTGGTAATATGCAATGTAATAAAAATAAATATAGAATTAAAAAAAGTAAATTATTATTGTAGAATTCTACGAATGGAATTTTTTTTAAAAATATGACGTTCACAAAAAAAAAAAAATATAATAGAATAACGGTTCTATTCATAAATGCAAACCTGCAGTCAAGCTCTGTATATATTCTGAATTTATGAAAACACTTGTCAGATTTTCTGAATGCTGCTCATAAATGCAAACTGAAAAAAGTCTATTGGGCGTCAACTTGACAGAATAAATATTTAGCATGCATACAGTTTTTTGAAGTAGTTTTCTTGGGTGTTTTGAGTATTTTTTTGTTAGTACTTGAAAGTTCTTGTTTTGTTATTTAAAAAATGTAAGTAGATATTCCATATTTTTTAATATATCACAAAAACTTTAAATAAAAAATTTGTTGTTTATAGGAGTAGTGATTCCGAAGTAAGTCTTACTGTAAACAATGGTCAACACTAATTTTAAGATTGTTTTTTTCCTCCAGATTTGTCATGAAAACAATTTTAAAAATAGAAAATATAAAAAAAAAAACGTTTGAAATAAAAGACCTGTAAAGGGTCTGTAGTTGGTCTGCAGATTAATCTGTAGGTCCACTGTTAAATAAATAAATAAATAAAAGACATATTAAATGAACAAAAACTTTGCAAACTTGTCAAGTAAATGTAGAATACAGGTATAGTTTGTTTTCATTAATGCAAAATACGCCAACTGGTGGCAAAATTTTTATAAGTTTGTAGCATTTATGAAAACACCCACGTCTTTCTTATACCTGAAAAATAAAAACTTAAATGAAAGATTAATCTGTTTAACATAGTTTTTGTTTTAACTTTATTTTTATTTGTTCATATATGTATGTATATGTCATATGACAAAGACTCTTAACATAACTGTTTGTACACATCCCGGGAAACTTCAAAGAAGATCAACTCTCTATAGAAACAATCTGAGAGGTACAATATGAGAGATCCTTTCTGAAAAGGATAATCTAGGTACACCTCTAACCACTTGTAATCTATTGCTTCACAAAGCATCGCAAAGCTTCTAATTACAAATGGTCAAATAGACCAGGCAACCAAACTTATCTGGCCTATGCTAAACCAAAATTCCTCTTTTAATATACTGTCGTTGGAAAGATGTGATATTATTACAATGGTAATGGTTACAACGTGCGTTGCCTAATTGATAAACATTTCAGAAAGTTTCGACTTCCTCAAATGTCTGTTGCCTGTAAAAATGAGGAAGAAGATGAAACTGTCCTACACCTTTTCTACATCTGCACTACCCTGTATCATAAAAGAAAACCTATCCTCTTTTCTAGATTCACTGGGTGGCTTTTCAGATACTGAAATTCAGATGCGCTATCGCTTTGTAAAATGTTCTAATTAGTTGTGCAAGTGAACCTTTTGATCTAATTTTTTTTATTTTTTTTTTTATATAATTTTGGAGTTATATATAATATATTATAGTCTATTTGATGAATACCCTAACTGCTTTTACACAGAGATTTGGAAACTATATCTGCAGAGTATTTCGCCTTCATTAATAGCATTATTCCATTTTATTTTTAGTGATAACCAAAACTCTCAACTATTTATTATTTATTCTATCCTAATGATTAAGGGTATACTGAATCAGGTCGAAAAATTCGAAAAAAATGTCTTGAAATGAAATTAACTATTTTCGACGATTGTTGGTATGAAAATAAAATAAATATTTTGCCATACCTGTTGTTTTCGTTTAAAGTGGTGGCTCATTGTCAAATATTATTTGTTCAATATTCTATTTATACGTGTTAGTCAATAAATATTATAAAATTTAAAAATTGATATAAATGAGACAAAAAAAAACAATTAAATTGATAAAAGCAAATCTAATATTACACTAACGATATTTAGATTTGGCCAATGTCATACAAACACATGACAAGAAATAAATGACCCATATTAATAACACCTTGATCGTTTTTTTCGAAACTTTGACGCTGAACTCACGCAGCAATGGAATGTAAACCAAATGCACGATTAAACTGATTCTAAACACGATTAACTTGATTCTGAATAATGCGATAAGTTTTAAATTATGACAAATAATATGTCACTAATCGAGTAAATGACGCTTAGGGAATAGAAAATTTTGCAACTTACTACAAATATTCTGTTTAGGTATATGATAATTAAAAGCGTTCTGATAAAAAAATAAAGTTATGATAAATTAGTAAGCAAATACGTATTTTTCTAGAATTTGAAATGAAAACTCTAATGAAGGTAAAAAAAAGCTAGAATTTAATTTACTTTAGTGATTTATGGAGGGTTACAAAGCCAGTTAAGTATGGTTATATATTTTGTTAGACCAAATTAAATTTGAAACAACTTTAAATATATTTATGTATAATCTTTGGAAGTAAAAAAAAAATAAAAATTAAAGTAAAATTCAAAATAAGTAAAAAAAAAAAATGAAATAGGAGTATTTGTCAAAAAAAAAGTATGACACAATTGATGTAATTTTAATTTGATAAATAAAGAAATAATAATATATAATAAATCTTTAGAAAGTTATAATTAAACATACCTTAAAATACCATTTAATTGTTGAGCCAGTTATTGAATCACCATTATGAACTTTTAACTCACATTTAAATTTAATATTATCACCAATTTGTTGTTGTTTAATTTCATGTTTTTCACCATTAAATATTTGAAAATAATCTTAAAAATAATTTAAAAAATATTCAATTTTGAATTCAGATATTTTAAAATTTTTTTTATTATATTTTAAATATTTAAAATAAGAGTTATTATGCAAATCACAACACAATAATTATTATGTATATGTGAAATATACCTTTATAATTACGTTCTTTTCCAGTTACCAAATTTTGATATAAAATTCCAATTAAAATTAATAATGAAGTAGTGCTCTTCATGATCACCAAATAGAATCTGAATTTTATCAACCTATAATATTTTAATTTTTTTTTTTTTCAAACAAAAAAACAAAAAAAAATAATTATTATTTTATTTGTTCAAAAGTTTTGTTTACAAAAAATATTTGAAATTCAAAAGGAAAAAACAAAAATAAAAAATAAAAATTAATTATTAAGATATGGGTAGAATTTTCTCTGCTTGAAATAATTAATTGTAGCATCTTAAGATTATTTCCACCTTGATATGTAATTTTTTATTTTAATTTAAATTTTTTTTGTTGTTATTGTGTTTTTATATTTTTTTTCATCTTCCAGAAATGATCCATATTATACCAATTAAACATAATGTACATAATATGTGTATATTAATTTGTATATATATGTACAGATATATATTTTAAATCTAGCGTGTATTATGAAAACAAATATTTTGATAAATTTCGATAATGTTTCATATAAACAGTTTTTTTTTTTTTTTTTTTTTTTTTAAAGGAATAATTTATTTAACTGAATTTTTTTATAGAATTTTATAAGAATTTGAAAAATATTTTAAATGAATTAAATTTTTAAGAATTTGTAATTAAATTAGAGAAAAATAAAATATCTACGATATACTTAATAGTAGACGTCATAAATAGTATATAAAGAGATTAATTCAGTTTTTAAGAAGGGCATAAATAAATTCATTTTAAGTTTGCATATATTAAATGTGGTTACATTTAATTTATAATCCATTTAATCGAAGATGTAAGTATTTGAGATACAGACAGAGAGAGAGAGAGAGACTTGAAAGATGTTTTTTTTCAAATCGTTGTACAAATCATTGTAAATCTACATGTACTACACTTCTACACTTATTCGTGAATGAGTACTGGTGAATACCTTTATTATTAAATTTTATTTTTAATAAAAATTCACATTAAAAGATTTAGTGTCAAAATCTCTATGGTTTGTATTGTATCTTCAGTATGCTTCAGTGTATTTAACCATATTTAATGTAATTAATTGCATACACTTAGGAGGAATGTATTTTAGATTGCTTAAATTACATATTAATATTTATTGCACATACTTTTGAAATCTCATTTCAAAGCATGAACTTATTGCTTTTTCTATATTTCAATATAGTGTTACACACATAACTGAAAACGTATTTTACGATATAATAATGATCTCTTAGAAAATAGCAACTATAGAATAAAATAACAAAATAATATACCGTTGAATATTTTTAAATATTTATAAAAAGGTGTTTAACAAGTATTACTCAAGCTAAATATAAAAATCCCTTGAGTGGAGGATATATTAAGTTTAAAATCATATCATCCGCAACGTATGCAATTTTAATCGCAGTAAAAAAATATAAGTTTTTAATAAAAATTTAATAAAAACAAATTGTTTTTGAAATTCTAGATTTCTAGAGAGAGCGTAGATACCTTATTTTGTGTAAAGTAGTAAACTCATTAACCTCTTCGCTGTATTCTAACTCTTCGAATGCTTTTTAGAATCGTAGTAATAGCAAAGATCGTTAATATATAAAATGCCCAAAAGTATAGTTTGAATCGTATGAAAAGCCGAGTTGAGAAGGGACATTTTTACGATCTTACTATTTCATATTAAAGACATAAACAAACTCACACCATAATGTAGAAACAATTTTTTGTTGTTTTTATTCAAACTTTGAATTTTGGTATGATTTAGTCAAAAATCCAAAAAAATATTCAAATATCAAGCAGTAATACTTTTAGATTTAATTTTAAGAAGATTTAGATTTAGCCATCCATACCACCGCACTACCTGTATATACCTTTGATATTAAGAAGTTTAGAAAATAAACGTAGATGTGTGTTATACGTTGTAAACATACATATATGAATGTAGAAAATAACACTGATTATGCTATGATATTTTAGAAACTATCCGTTTACGTTTATATAAGTTATTAACTATTTCAATTATGTTGATGAAAACTTTTTGTTTTTGGTTTCTACTTGAGTCAGGAGTAGATCGGAATGATTTGTTATCGAGAAAATTATGTCTTTTTTACTAGTACCTTTTCTGAAAATCTCAAAAAAAGCATATATAACTATATAATTAATTAATTATATGTTTATAATTATTACAACTTCATTTCGTCGCCTGAATGCTAGTTTGTGCCGCCATTTTTACGCCAATTTTTACTCCATTTTTATATTTTTACGTATTTAAATTTTCTTATATCGTTAATGCTAGATTGTTCTATGTCCGTTTACACTGAGTATTACCACTACACTAATTTCGAGCAGTGAATATATGGAACAATAACAAAATACAATTTTTTCTAGGATGCACCAGCAATGTTTATTCTTTAAATTTATATAAAAAAAATGTAATTTTCTCAATAATTTTCTGATTTCGTTTAAAAATTTTCTTTAATGGAATACAATACAAAAAAAACAAAATAATATTTAATTCTAAATTAAGTGGTAAAACTTTTTGATTAACCTATGTATTTGAATTTTATTAAAATTTTTATGTACATACATATTATATAAATACTAGCAAATTTTCAATGAAGTTATATATTTGATGCAACATTTAGAATACACCTAAAAGAAAATTAAGACTATTTGAAAAAAAAAATAAAGTGAACTTTCGAAGTTCAATTCCCAAAAACATTCATTTATGTACAAACAACATTTTAACTTTTTCACACATAAGTACAATTAAATATATAGAATACGAGAATTTAAAAAAAAAATGTCGATAATTATTTTTGTATAATTGCCTCTGTTAACATTGATTTTTTTATCTTTTAAAGCAGAAGCTTAGATGTTTGAGTTTGAGTTCGTACCAAAGACCCCATTAATATATAAAGTAGTTTGATCATATTTAGATCAGAGTTGAGATCGGATATTTTTACGATCTTACTATTTCATATCAAAACATAAAAATCACACACAATTATGTAGAAACAATAACAAACAAAAAAAAATAACACAATAATTAACGGTTCTTGTTGGTACGTTAAAGAGTTATTTTACTGGAAATAAGTTTCCCATTAGTTGCGAAAAACATGCAAAGTATATTAAAGGTATTCGCTTATTTGAGATGTCAGTTACAGCAATTTTTGTTACATTTTTGAATATCGCTGCTTTTATTTAAATCTTATTTGAAATCAAACTGTAAATTGTAAATATGTTGTAAAGAGTGTTTTTTTTAATAATAAAACGAAATAAAACGAATTTAAATTAAGGTTGAAGCCAATTTTTTTCTTATTTCATTTTGGTAAGCATTGAAAAATTATAATGAAAAGACTCATGGTCACGCCTCAACAACGTTTAAAAATTGTTGAAATTTATTTTAAAAATCAGTGTTGTATACGCCAAATTTATAGAGCACTTCGTGAAATTTATGGTTTACTGTCGAACTATCAATAGATTTCGGACATAATTTTCTCATCTCGATGCAACAACAACAAAAAGACAAAGAACTGTACGTACAGAAGATAGTGTTGATGAAGATTCAAATTTGTCTATTCTTCGACGTTCACAACAAGTTGAACTGTGTGAAGCCACCATATGGAAAATTTTACATAAAGATTTTAATCTTCACCCATACAAGATTCAATTGGTTAAAGAACTAAAGCCATTTGACCATAATAAGCGTCGAAAAATTGTGTTTAGTGATGAAACTCATTTTTGGCTAAGCGGTAGAGCGAAAGTAATCCTCAAGAAATTAAGCAGGTTCCATTGCATCCTGAAAAATGCATCATATGGTGTGGTGTACACGCTTGGAGCGGTCAATATTGCTTTAAAAGCAATACCGGAAATTAATTTTAAAACCTTAATGTCATGAAATTATATTTCAATTAGGAAAACATTTGGCTTCCATCTTAATTTAAGTGTATTTTTTTTCAATTTAAAGTTCTATCACTCTTCATAAAAACTCCCTTTATAAGAGATTTTAAATAAGCATGAAAATATTTCAAAGCTATAATTTTTAATCAGATTGCAGAAAATGAGATCCCAGCAAAATTGATTTGTTTTTTAAGTTAATTGTAAAATTTATTAAATAATTAATGTTTTTAGTTCAACACAGACAGATGTAGCAGATTAGGCTTAAAAGAAGAGAAATCATCGTCTTTTATAGATATAAATGTTTCCAGGTCCAGGTATACATAAAAATATATATATGAAATTATGAATTGATAATTTGAAATATATGTACTCATATACACTTATTTATGAAATTGATATTAAGTGAATAATAACATTCACCGTGGATATGGACCTGTACTTTTAAGCAGTAAAATGGGAGAGAAAATAGATCTGTAAAGATCGCCTCTGATAGAACTCCCCCACAAAAATCCACTTAACAATTAATAACAACTGCAAGTGATAATTATTTTATTTAATTATTAATGACATAATGCAAGGGTAAGGATAAATTATGAGGGCTTTCACTGAAATTTAAGTAAAAAAAGGAGAACAATTTATATTGAATTTCCTGTGACTATAGATTAGCAGAACGCTATAAATGTGTTCGTTGTGTCACAAAATTGCATGAATCGGAATGTAAAACACATAACCACGATTTAATTTAGATCGAAGATGATATTATTGACGTACACATATTTTGCAACCAAAAAAATTCTAAATTCGAAATACTGTATTTGCAAAATATATGTTTATCAAATATATTTTTGCGAAGTGTCTCATTATGCCAAACAACCATTTGTAAAATGGTTAAATATGTCAAGTGGAAAGTTGTAAAATGTCCTTTTTGTCAAAACATGTTAGGTAAAAAGGCATTTTCCAATTCTCTATTCGACTAACTGTATATACAAACCATATCATTTACTTATCTGTAATATTGATTAATGTTATACTAGTATTGTCCGGATCAACTATATTTTAAGTAATTTTTTCTTTTGTAATCTTTTTCTATACTTATTTTCTAATTATCTATACTTAATCAGGCGTAATATACATAAATATTATTTGTTTATATTTAAAAAAAAAAAAAAAAAAAACAAAAAAAAAATAAAGTATCTATAAATTTAAACTTATGATTCAAATATAACATGAAAATGAAATAAAATGTTTATTGGATATAATCGGTATTGAAATCATCATAATTTATTTGTTTGAAAAGATTATTTTTTTGTTTTTTTTTTTTTTTTTTTGCATTAAAGTAAATTAAATTAAAAGAGAAAAGTCGATAATTAATGAAAAATATAAGATTTTTATATTTTTTTTTATTTTAATTATTATTTATAGGAATTTCATAATATTATTCATAATGGTTTCAATTAATTAAAAAATAAAAGTTCATAACATAAATATTTGTACAACATAGAATTGTGTCTGATCTGATTGTTTGTTTGTATATATTTCAAATTAAATTTGTTTTAATATGTTAAATTTAAAATTTTGTTTAAAAATTAACATACAACATTTATTTCAAAGGATGCAAATTTTACGTACTATAACCCAGTGTCTTGGTACCTTAGAAATATTAATCTATATGTACATAAGGATTTTAATATACCCATGGTTACAGTAGAACTGGAAAAATGTAACAAAAAAGATATGCAAACAGACTGATTAGGGTGTTGGATCCTTTGGAGTTCTACTACAATACATTTCAATAATAAGCAGGATTAAAAAAAAATTGCTAATAGTCATGCAAGGCAAATATAATGTGTCAAATCAATGAACTAGAGACCTTCCAATCTTTCAGATTTTAAGTTTAAATTTTCGTTTAGTAAGATTAAATAAATTCAGTTAATAGGGGAAAAAAACAACATTTATTTACAAACATGATAAATACTAGGTAATACCACAAGGAAAGGATTGTGCATTTATGGGGCAACAAAACATTAGATATTCAATATAAATTATAGTCAATGTTTAACCAAGTGTTTAGCTATGATAACTCTTGGAAAATGAGAGTTATAGTTTTAGAAAGTGTGAGGTTGTTTTATGATTGGAAATCATTAGATAGATATGTAATAAAGATCTTCGACAAAATATGAGAAATTTCCATATCAAATCGACAAGTAATATTAATTAAGGAAACCAAAAATTCGTAAAATATCTACCGGTAACCTTAGAATATAACCTTATTTACACTGAATACATTAATAATTAAATAAATTCGGTAAGAAAGGCATTTGCTATAGTCCAAAAACTATATTCAAATCAAAATTTTTATCCACCAGAGTTAAAATAATAGCATATTAAGCACTCTTCAAACTTATTCTGACCTATGGTTGCCAAATTTGGTATAACATTAGCGCCTTTTCCTGATGGAGATTTATAGGAAGTTGGAATGTAAATTCCTGAGAGGATGTACAGGTTGGTATCGTAAGCCAGAGACTAAATTTAAACATTTCTAAAATTGATATTTTTATTTTGCATTTGATTAGAAAACACTATTATAACCTAACTACTAATATTACAGATAACAGAACTTGATTTCACATTCTGCATATCCGGAAAATTAATACATTAAATCAAGATACACTAAAATCAGGTTTCATCCCTCCAGAAACAATTCAGTTAATGTCCACAACGTTATTTTTCATGCCTTCACACGAAGCACTCAAAAACGAATAACTTTTGAATCAAATCTCAACTCCAATATTCCGCTAACAATCTGGCGATACAACATGAGTCTATAATCATCAAGAGACGTCAAGTACAATATTAATAACAATAAATTCTGATGGTTTGGCTCTTAACAATACAATAACATAAATGTATTAATTAAATATATTTTAATTTAAACTAAAACCATTAAGTTAGAAAATAAGACGGCTACTACAAATAAATATATATGCATAAAAAAGTATACCGAGTGTTTCAGAGCGTGTGTATTAGCTTTTTCAGAGGGTAAAATTTAAAAAAAAAAATATTAACTAAATTAAGGATGCTCTATCGATTGGTGATATTTTCAACTATCGGGAAGGCCCGGAAAAAGGTTTTTTAATCTCAAAATCGGCCAAAATTGAGATTTTCAAATGGGAAGAGGTACTTTTTTTTATATAATTTCGAATTCTACGTCAGAAAATAAGAGACTTATGTTAAATAATTGTTTTATTTTTTTTAGTTTAAGCTGAGATCAAAAAATATGATAATATATATGAAAGACAAATTTAATTGTGTATAATTATTATTATTAATTTTAGCTTACCAAAGGAAAATATTTTTATTAATTTTAAAGAAAAATACTGAGAAAACAAAAACAAATTTTTAAAGTTTTTATTTTTTGATGTATCCCATCTGAAAATCTCGAATTCGACAAATTTTCGTTTTAAAAAACCTATTTACGGTCCTTTCCGGAAGTGGAAAATATCACCAATCGATGGAGCACCCTCGATTTAGTTAATCGATTTAGTTAATGGAACACTCGGTATAATAAATACATATTATTATGCAAATGTGCTTAAATAATATGTTATGAATGATGAAATTATATAAAAGAGAATATACACACTTACAATTTTTTTTAATTTCACTGTTAGTACTTAAATTGTAAAAATTTAATTTCAACACTATAACAATTTTATATTATTAATTTTTTTTTCTTTAAAATTATTAATTAAATTTGTTACTTAAGAGAAAATAATTTAGTTATAGGCTTTGCAATAATTTCATTTTAAGTAAATCTGCCACTTAAGAAAAAAAAAAATAATAATAATAATAATAAAATTAAAAAATTAAGAAAATAATTAATAAAAAAAATATTTCACTGTTTTTGTCATTTAATTTTTTTAAAAATATTTTATTAGCTAAAATTAGTACTCAAAATAATAAACCTGATGTGTAATAAAAGCGCAAAAAATAAAAAAAATAAAAATAATTCAAAAATTTATCCGCACGATCACCTTTAATGTATGTAAGCGAGCCCGCAACCGAAGGGTTTATTATTATTATCTACTCCATAAAAAAAAAACCTAATCTCAATTTATTTTATGATATCGGAACTTCAAAACTATTGCTACTGAGGTAAATTGTTTTACATGAATTATCGATTTTTATCTATTCACACTTTTTTTAGGTTTTCTAATAAAATATCGAAATCAAAAATTTAGAAAATATTGAGCTTATCTTCAAATAAACATGACTCAAAACTATAGTTTAGGACAATTATGCTTTTTATATCACTGTACAATAGTTGTGCTTTTTTTAAACTCTTTTGCATCAGAAAATATGACCCACCTTTAAACTTACCATCACAATAAAAAATGTTGTGTAGGTATTTATTATCTATAAAACATTTGATTTTATACCGCATCTACTGAGATTTTATGTAAAAAATTAGAAAAAATTAGAAATCATTATGCTAGTACTGAAACGGATTTAAAGTACAAACAAGGTAAGTAAGCATAATGTCAACTATCTATAATTTGGGGCAGCAAAAAAAAGAAACAAAAAAAAAGCTATTATCGCGTCAAATTATTTTTTTTTTTTTTTCTGAAAGTTCATTGTACTAACATTTCGACAATTTATAAAACAATATAACTGTGGTTTTGTTCATCCGGGTTAGTATTGAGAATAGTAGATGATGAATATAGCTTCAAACACTTGAGGGGTTCCTCGATGACAAACAAAAATGATGAAACAGAAGAAAATAACGCCTGAATATTACAAGCGCATATAAAAAATTCTCCATATCGATGTATGGCGTTAGAAACATGGGTAAATACAAAGACAAGAAACTATATGTATAATAACCGCATACGCCTAATGCCTAATCGCGTGCTAGAACATTCCCTAATTTCAATACTATTTAATGCGAAAGTTTATGGCTGCGATTCGAACTCACAAACGAAATGTGAAGCTAGTTGCTTACGCGTTTAGGCTTCATAAATTAAACGAAAGAGTAAAGAAAATTTGTAGAATTTAATACGTTTCTGAGTAAGCCACCTAAGTAAATCAGTGGTGATGCTTAACCAACAGCTACAAAAATTTTTTAGTTTTTAACGCAAAAGTACAAATATTTAAGGTGAATATCATTTGACAAAAAACTATATATTTGTGAATATCTTTCGTAAACAGCGTAGCGCATTGCTGATTTCATATCAATTTTTTTTTTACACATTTTGTTTTTTCTCTTCTCATTGTATTTTTAATTGACAAATCATATGCGATAAAAATTGATCACGCGGATATAGAGTCTTGAACTTCATGCCCCATATATCCGCTATGCAATAGAAAAAATGTATTATACATATTAAAATGTATATATATATATATTATATTGTTACGTACAATTAACACTTTCTATTTAACTATAATCAAAGAACATATAATAACAAGACGTCTCATTTGGATATTTTTTCAACTTACATGCGCGTACGGACGGGTAAGAAAATGAAACGAAAATAAAAATTTAAGAGCGCAATGAAGAATAATTAAAATTTTGTTAAAAAATATAAATACAACAGTATTCATACAGTCCATCCATGTAGATATATTTCAATATTTTCTTCAAATCAAAGGTTCAAAATAAGAAATATAAAAATATTTAAACACATACGATCTTCAATCAATTTATGCTTTTTTATGTGAATTTTTATTTGTATTGAAAACTATACTGAAAAGTATGTATATTTTTAAATTTTCAGCAAAGAAATTTTTTGATTTGGTTTTTATTTTTCAATCACATATAAATATGTATATATATATATATATATATATATATATATATGTATATCTCATAATTTATATTTATGTAAACTTACATTTATATAAACAAACAAAAAGAACAAGCAAACAATCTATTAAAAATAGATTGCCGACTGTTTTACTTCTTAAAATTTAAATAGAAATATGATTTTTAACTAAGTTCTGAGAAAAAATAAAATGGTATTCCATAGACAGTATAAAGTTCACGATTTGTAATGCATAACTAATACATATATATTTCATTCTTTTATTACTATTATTTTTAGAACTTTTTCTAGATTCTGTGATTCTATCATCGACTCTATTATTGTATATTTAACCTTTGATTTAACTGCATACTTATTTCAATACATACAATAGTACCTACATTGATATTCTGATATTTTATTATTATTTATAGGCGTCAATCGCGGATGTAAATTGGAAAGGACTTTTTTGCTATTAATAGAATTTTAAAGTCGTCGACATTTTAGGATAGACCTTTTTCCCTTCGTTTCATTCCCCCCTTTCTATTAGCAAAATTAGTTTATAGAAAAGGGGGGATGAAACGAAAGGCAAAAAGTGATTAAAGTTAACCCGTTTGGAAGTAGGCATTAACGGAAAAAGAGAAATGGAGAATAAGAAAGTTTTAATTTTATTTTAATTTTACGTTTTTTTAATATTTGTTGTAATTTTTATTTTCAGAAAAAGTTTAAGTAATAAAAGGCAATTGGAGAAAATTGTAAGTTTGATGGGAAATAATATACAAAATAGTAAAGGTGCCAGCAAAAACCTCCTCATCAAAAAAATCGGTCAAAATCAAACTCCATTTCACAATAATTTATTTAAAATAATCCATAATTAAAAAACAAGACCGAAATATTTAAAATTACATCTTACAACTTTAAAAAAAAATTATCAAAATAAAATAAATTTATGAAGAATTTATATTTTTGGTAGCAAATATTAAGTTTTCATAATATTATAAAGTAACGTTTTTGACAAGTCTATTAGCTTCAATAGACATCCGCGATATCAAAATTTTTTTTAAGGACTTTTTAAAGTCTTTTCTTTTGAATTTCAATAGACATCAGCGATTGACCCCTACGTTTGTAGCTATGTATATTTATATTATATTCTTAACCCGTAAGTATATAATTCGAATAAGATTGGAAGAGCAAACTTATTGTTTTAAAGAGCAAATTGTTTTGAAGATAAAATGAGAGAGTGGGTTGTAATGTGGAGACCCGATATATAAAAATAATATTTTAAAAATTTGTATGGCATTATATTTATTGAACCATAATTATCTTTTCAATTTATTGAAGAATTTGTTAAATCATAATTATCTTTATATCTATGCTCGTCCTTCTTTAAATATCATTACCTTAGTCACAAAGTAGTACATAATATCGTTTGAGTATATATTTCGTTATCGAGTTCAAATTATTTAACATAATTTTTATTAATAAATTCGAATTATTGTGTAGAAATCCGTTATTGTGTCCGAATTGTATCTCAATATTATCAATAGCTACTGATAACATGCCATTTGAACAGTTTTTATTTTATTTTTTTTATTTCGTATACATTTTTTATGATATATATATGTAATTATATACATACTTTTATTATGTACATAATATACTTATATATTTTATGAGCTGATAAGATATTAAAATCGATTTTATATGACTTCAAAATACCAAATTACGCTAAAATTTATTGTAGCAAAAAATAAAATAGCTTCTGAATCGAAAAAATCAATTTTTATTAGTAAATAATAACTAAACAATAATTGATTTTCCCCAAAATTTTAGCACATGCCATTATAAATTTAAATAAATACTGGTATATTGAAAAAAATACACTGAAAAGTATGTAAAAAATTTGAAGTGTTAGTAACAAAGCAAACAAAGTGAATAAAAAAAACTTTAAGACTGTGATTATTTTTGATTTTGGTATTCGTTATGGAACAGATTTTTAAATTCTTGACCATTTGATATTTTAGTAACAAAAGAAATAATTTTATTTTTTTACAAGTTCAAATTTAATTGAATTTTGCCTGAATACCACATTTTATATTTTACAAGTATTATATTTTGATAAAATAAAAAAAAAAAACGGACGAGAAAATTCATTGCAATTGCATTGCATTTTACATAATCTACTTTACTTTTAAAAATAAAACGAATTTTTCAAAATTTAAATTGCAAGCAAAATAGCGCATCATTTAATTCTAAATTAAAAAAAAAAGTACTTAGTCAGAAACAGATCACACAGTCGGACAATCATAAACAGAAATAGAATGAAATATGGATTTTTTAGACAATAACTGTGGTTTTTTTCAACAAAGTCAAATGAAATTTGATTTGGAATAATAATACGTAAACAACAACTAAAACAACCTTAAATCAACCTTTCTTTTTGAATTTGAATTTAAATTTAAGCTTTATAGAATTATTATACATGCTTGATCATATAGAGGTGAATATAAAATCAGTAATAATATTAAATATAACAGTTTTCTCAAAATCTAACAGTTTTACAGTTTTATTTTGAAATTTACGAGTAGAATTGATAAATTGTGTTCAAAATTGACGCAAATGACGCAAGGATGCTATGCTGGGAGTTGTGTGTTTTCATTCACAGAATACCATTAATTCCATCTGACTACCCTTTCCAATTTAAACGGCTTCAATTTCCCATAAAAATATGCTTTGCTATTACCATAAATAAAGCACAAAGGCAAACTTTAAGTGTAGCAGGAATTGACTTAAGAGAGCCATGTGTCTCTCATGGTCAATTTTATGTAGCTACAAAAAAAAATATTTTTATTTTAACTTCAGGAAATGAAACAAAAATATTGTGTATAAAGAAACTTTAATTTGACCGAATCATTAAAGCAAATCATTGGCCTATTTCACAATTTGAAATTTTATATATTTTGTGCTGGACCCGAACAATGTCGGGTGACTTTGCTAGTTTTACTATAAAATACAGGATGAATGAAGACCGTATATGTATAAAATCTATATTTTAAATATTTTCCGTGATATTATTTTATATATATAGATTATATTGTGTTAAACATCTTTCTATCAATTTTCTAATACATAATTCAATACGATTATGTTACTTTAAATTATCGATTATTATTTATACTTGAAATATTTTACAACATCAAAATTTAATCAACAACATAAAACATCAAAAAACAAATCAATATTCTAAAAATGGGCAAGAATACTTGACCTAGAATATAATGCTTGACTAATTTAAATTTATTACAGTCCGCAGTCTTTTAAAAGAATCTATTTTTATACATATATGAGGAGGTATCCTGTAAAAGTAAAATTTTTTGTCCAAACAAATTTCTTAAAATGATACCATGTTCAAAATCGCCAGCAATATTGAATTAAAATAATATTAAGAAATTAATTTAAAAAAAAAAACTTTTTTCTTCTAAATTATTAAATTTATTTATTTAGATTTAAGCAAATTAATTTCAGAAACACTTTCAGTTAATAAATCTAATAAAATTTCAGTTTTAACTTGATTCAAATTATTCTCCTCTTCGATATGTTTTAATTTTCTATTCAATTTTTGAATATCATCTAAATCAGTTTTTTTATTTAAATGCATCCAAATACCATCAATAAATTTAATTTCTTTATTATTTAAATTTATTGTGATATTTTTAAAATCATCTAAATCTTCAGTAATTGCAGGACATCCAATATTACAACGTTGTGTACGAGGTGGAACCGCTTTAATTTCAAATTTTTTATTAAATAAAGGCATCACTGTAGTTATTTACTTAATTATTTATACTGATTCCAAATAAATAAAATTTACTTAAATTTCTTTCAATTTTAAAATGTTGAATTTTTACCAATTCAAAAATCAAAATCCAAATCAATAAATATTAATTTCAACAAAGGTGAGAGGTGTCACTACACTATAAAAATAATAAATGAGTTATTTGAAAAATGTTTTTGAGTTTTAATATAATGGCACATTTTGGCACATTAAGAGCCTATTTTTTCTTTTTCTTTGCTTTGTTTGAATAAATTCAAGTTGTATCGTCCTGTACATTACACGCACGTTTTCAATCTTTTTTTTAAGTTGAATGATCGTATATTTGGCAAATCTTAGAATTGTCCAAGAACTCTGTATGTATTGTGTAGACTGACTACAGAGAGAGTAGTTTTACAATAGAACAAAAGTAGAATTTTTAGTAAGTAGTATTTTTTTTTATTAAAAGTAACATTTACAATTTACATATATGCGATCATTTAATGCTATAGAAGAATAATAATAAAAATAATAATACATAATAATAATAACAAATATATAGAAATAGGTATTAAATAATATTAGTGATTTGGTTTTAACTTGTAACGAATGAATCCAATGAACTTTTTCTAACTCTTGTACCCATCACACATCTGTAATATATGAACTAGTACTTTAGTATAATGGTTTTTAATTTCAAAATCTATTTGCGATATCTAATGCTCCGCTTCGTTTTAATCTTTCTCTAGGATCTGACTTCAACAACCTGAGTCTGTTGGAACATGAGTCGGTTTTGATTTTGGTAACTTTGGATTGGAAGTGATGATTTTTTTTTACAATGTATTGTTTCTGATGACTCTCAGTGGTATTTTTATCTAACGGTACATTCCCGATCTGATCAACTTTCTGAATTCCACAGGGTTGCTCTAGTACCTCGTACTGAGCTTCTTGGGAGTGTGGTAAGTATAAACTGATCTCCTAAAACAACCAACAACAACAAATAGGTCACTGGTTGTGGAATTGAAAAGGCAAAAGGCTAATTGTGCTCCAAGAGCATTTGGAATTGCCACTTCTACCCATCACCATCTACCTACAGTACATTGACCATTCCATTGAATACCTTGACCTGCCTGGAAACGTGTAAATGGATTTTTTTTGTTTAAAATAGAGCATTTTTAGTAATTGTAAAGGTTTTAAAAATTAATGAGATTAAGATTTATACCAGACAAATTTTATAGCAATGGGTAAAGATTATTTGTTATTAATAAGTTAAAAATTCAGATTAATTATTCGCTGGTACATACTTACATATTTCTAATTTTGTTTAGTTATTTTTACTTTATTTAATATTTGTGACACATTTATTCTGTGACTCGATTGAAATTTTTCTTTTTACAGTTCTCTCTCATTGTTTTGTTTAATACAATGCAAATGCACCCCACAGAAATATTTCACAAGAACACGACGGTTGCAGACAGTAAAATAAAAGAAAAAAGAAAGCAAACACCCAAAAATGTATCATCACTGTGGTAACGAGGAAAATCCAAACAATTAAATTGTTGGTTACTTAATAAACTTCTATTTATTATTTACATGTTGCTAGTTGTTTTGCTTCATTTTTCTTATAGAATTCATGTCAAATAAATTTTATTCAAATATTCGAAAAATTTTGAATTATTTTAAAAGTAAAAAAAAAATGAATTTTCAAATAAAAATTTATTTCTTAATATGACACATAGCTCTACTCAAACTGAAGAAAATAATCGGTATTTAAATTATATTAAATTATTTTTTTTGTTATATTTAAAAAATTCATTTATTTCATTTTTATCTTTAAATTAATTAAAAATAATAATCATTAAACAAAATAGATATTTCACTAAAATAACTGAAGATTGTGCAAATCTATTAAGGATAACAGAACAGGAATTATTTATGTATAAGGTAAAAAAAAAAAAAAAAAAACAAGTGTAAATAAATTATATGCTTTTGTATTATTTATAAAATTTTATTAATTATGTTACATTCATTTAAAATTTTTAGAATGATAAAGCTAAATTAAAGGATGAAGTTGTAAAGATTTTAGAAGAAAATCAAAGAGTTCATTCTCAAGTAAAAAACTTCAATAATTCAGATATTAAAATTGATAGCTCTAAAGCAATTGAAAAACATGAGCAATTAGCAAATGATGCGATATCAAAATTAAAAGGACAAATTAGTATCCTTAGAGAGGTTTGTTATACTATAATAATATAAGAATTATTTTAATTGTACAAAATATTGATTGTTTTTAATATTTTTTACATTGAAAAATAAGTGAAAACACTATTTTTTTTTTTAAATATCCAATTTAAAGATAAATATGTAAATTAATGTATAGAGCTCTCCCACCAATTATCAAAAAAACTATAGTGTATTCCTAGCATTATTGAATTTAAAGATTTCTTTGTTAATACATCATCATCATTAAGATTTAGTAGATAAGACGTAGCAGACTTCGCCACTTAAGAACAGCGTTCCCGGAACAATGAAGGCTACCCAGCATACTATTGAAGAATATCCTGAGTATTATCACAAAATCAGGTATCCTTAATGCCTCAGACACTGGTTATCATAATAACTAATAAACACGGGTTACCACAATAAACCCATTTGCGACTGCGGTGATATAGGGGACAGATTCCCTCCCTAAATTTAAAATCTAAATACATTAAGGTAAGAGCAGAACATAAAAGACGATTAAACTTCTCAAAAAATCAACTTTTTCTTTAATATACAGAATATAAAACCAGATTTGGTAAATAAATATTTCATTTTAAAATTATTTTTACTTTCTGAATAATGTCCACTTGATTCAAGAATTCTCTACTTTATAACGAAATAAATTTATGAAATTTTAACGTTCAAAAATTATTTGCAAACATTTTTGTAGTCGAATTAAAACTACGTCAACGTCTCTCACTTTTAAGATAATGATAAGCCAAAAAAAAAAAAAAAAAACTCAACGTTAGTTTATATGGTTTAATAATTTTAATTTTTAATCTTACTCTTTAGTTCATTAATTCACTTTTTGAAAATGTTAATTTTACAATGAAAAATTTGGTATTTCTTTTTTTTTCAAATTTTATGTTCGGCTATTTTAGCTTAAAAGTTCATAAAATATTTGGTCTGAAGGTTTTGTGGTAATGCTTTGCCTAACATTTTTGTTACTTGTATGTATAATGTGGTATAATTTATATATTTACTACCAAAGACCGTTAATATATAAATATATATGTACACAAAAGTAGTTTGTTCGTTCATAAAGATCACAGTTGAGATTGGACTTTTTACGATCTCACTATTTCATATTAAAACATAAACAAGCACAAACATTTTTGTTACTTGTATGTATAATGTGGTATAATTTATATATTTACTACCAAAGACCGTTAATATATAAATATATATGTACACAAAAGTAGTTTGTTCGTTCATAAAGATCACAGTTGAGATTGGACTTTTTACGATCTCACTATTTCATATTAAAACATAAACAAGCACACACGGGCCTTTTTTACAGGGTCTTTTTCACGTTAACGGTCTTTGTAACTATACTGTTAAACCAAACCAGTGAATCTCCAATTGCACAGAATTGATTATATTAAAAAATTTCAGGACATAATTTAATTTTAATTACATTAGAATAGGATATCTTAACGAATGGTTTACTTCCAAAAACTGGCCTTTTTCATCACTAGCCTATTAAAAACAAACTTTTTTCGTTTTTATTCTAACGTATTTTAAAAGTACTCGTTAAGGTGAATTTTGACTGACCAACATTTTAAGTTTTTAAAATTTTGTTGACTCTAAAAATGGAGATAACTTATTTTTACCTAATAATTCATAAATCTCCCTTTTTAGAACCAACGAAATATTTGAAATCTTATAATATTGGCCAGCAAAAATCCACCTTTAATCAGCATTTGCTATAATGCCATTTAAACACATTTGTTCAAAACATAATTTGACATATTTTGTCGACGACAATGTCATGTCATTTTCATTGGACTTCTGGCTTCAGTAGGCTTAAGGCATCATAAGCAGAGTAAAACATTTTTTTAATTTTATTTTCCTCGGAATAAGTAAAAAATCTTCTTCACTCAGTGTCTGATTTCAACCTGATTGGCGGCACTTATTTCCTGTGCCCTTTTTTAAATTTTTATAGCTTTCCATACATACTTACATCCATTGCCATTTATGTTTATTACTTGATAAAACGATGAGAGGGAGTTTAATTCATATAATTTTATCGTTGTTCTGTTGGGGTTTAGACTTCCGCCTTATTTGTTTAAAAGAAGATTTTAACATACATATTTCATTTTCCAATTGATGTATGCGATTAAATTATAGACACTACCTACCCATTTTGGGCTAGTCTACATCATCATGTGTGGTAAAATTTTTTTAAATGAATAACAATATAAAATTTTGACTTACTCCTTCCTTCACAATCTTTAATTTCACGATATTTATTGATATTTTCAATTATGTTTGTACTCAGCTCATGCACAAATAATTAAAAAAAATTATCTACTTATTTTGTACCATAAATCATTTCAGGAAAGAGATACTATTCAAACTTTGTGGAAGACTTCTCAAGACACTATAAATAGTTTAGAAAAAGAAATTTTTAGCTATCGAAATCAAATATTTAAACCTAATGCTGTAACTGAAGTGAGTTTATGATTTTGAATCCAATAATTTCAATAAAATGTGTTACATACAATTTTCAGATTAAAGAAAAATATAGTAGTGCAATAGACTTATTAGAGTCAACTATTAGAAACATACGTAAAGAATTGGATAAACAAATTAGTATTAATAAAGAACTATTTAAGACTAAAAATTTGGTCGAAAATAAATTGAGATCAACTGAAGCAAAACTTTTAGAGCAGGAAAAACAGCTTTCAGAAACAAAAAATCTCGAAAACAATTACACATCTATTAAAGATCAGTTAAAAACCGCAATGAAAACAAATCATGGATTAGAAAAATCATTGATCATAGCAAAAAAATTAATTGATGAGAGATTTATACGAGAAAAATTAGCATTAGAGAAAGTGCAAGAAGCTCTATTAATTGCTGAAAATGCAATGGCTGAAAAAGAAGAAGCTTTAAATAGAGAAATTGTAATTCGAGAAGAATCTGATCATCTTGCTTCAATAATTAAACAAGTAATAGAAGAAGCAGCTCGTAAAGTAGAAAATGATGTTGAAAAATTACGAAAATCATATGAAAATAAAATTGATAAATTAAAAGAAAGTCAAAAAGAGGTCAGCAATTGTGTATAAAATCATAAAATATAAGGATATTGTAATAATTCTATAATAATTTATACAAATTATTTTAGGCTTTAGCTGATTTAGATAATCAAATAAAAATAACAGAACGTGCAGAAATACAATGTCAAAATTTAGAAAATAAAATTAAAAAAGTTCTAGAAGAAAATATTACTTTAGAAACTGATGTTCAAGTAGCTTCGCAAGCAATAGTGATTATATGATTTAAATGTTGAAGTTTAACTTAATTTTTAATATATTTTTTATTAGGTGGAACTGGAGTTAAAAATTGCAGCAATCGAAAGTTTAATGGATCACGATATAAAAATGAACAAGTTAAAAAATAATAGTTTTACATTTTTGGTTTTTTTTTTTTATTTAATCTCTTTTGCTTTTTGTAACATTTTCAGAATTTCTGATGAACGAGAAAAGGAAATCGAACAATTTTTTCTACAAAATCAAAACTTAAAGGAAAAGTGAGTAAAAATAATTTTATAAAAATTTTTAATTCAATTTTTTTAATTTTAAGATGGAAAAAAACTACTGAAGATATTACATTGAATTTTGAAAAAGAACTTGAATATTTACAAGAGGAAAATACAAATTTAAAGGCTGAAAACGAAGAATTGAGAATAAAATTAATGCAATTAAATTGATTATTATATTGATTTATATATTTATATATTTTTTTTGTTATAATTTATTTTATAAAAAATCGCACTTTAATTTATTAAATACAAAACAAAAACATTACTTACAAAATATATATATTTTTTTAAATATCTTACAAAACTTTTTTACCAGGAAAAAGACTGGGAAACCAATAACTTTTTTCTTCACCTTGTTCATCTACCCAACATAAACCTTCGCCAACAATTTTTTCAATCGCTTGATCTGCTCTGAATTCGGTCCAGCTTGAAAAAAAGTATTTAATATAATGATTTAATAACAAATAATATATTATGCTTAAATTTAATTACCCTAATTGATTAATTAATAATGACATCGTAACATATCCTTGTTCTGTATTTGAAGCTGCAGTTAATATTTTAGTTTCTTCTAAACTTAATTCACCTGGAATTGACTGAACCATGTATTTTCCTTTCCCAACGGAATAAACTATAAAACTAAATGAGTATTTAAAGTATTTAAGAAATTTGTATATGCATATGTATTTAAAAGCATAAACTCGGTACCCATTTCCAAAAATTTTTAATTTTTTTGCAGCAATTAATATGTCATCATTAGTAATTTCTTGATGTATAGATTTTTGTCCACGTGATGAGATTAATCTTCTTCTTAATTCATCTAATTCCATTAAGCCGCCTTTAATTTAGAATTAATTACAATATAAAGTTTTTCTTGTCATTATATACCTCACCTGTACTGTGATTGGAAGCTAAGCACACTTCAACAATTTGTACTCCCAATTCATAATAAAAATCGCCCATTCCAAGTACACTCCAAAATCCTTTACCAGAAGCTAAAGGATCTACACCAATAGCGGCGCACATTTCTTGAAATTGTCTTCTAAATTGAGCATTTTTACGAATATCATTTCTATGTTTAACAGCAAAATCTTCTAATTTATCACGAAAAACTTCCATTTGCTTTGTCATCTGCTCAAATTGATTTTCTTGAATTGTATTCCCTTTATCTTCATATTTTTGTGCTTCTAATTGTTGTTGTTGTATAGCACCTAATCCAGCCCGTCTTCTCATTGTTAATATAATTTAATTATAATTTATAGTTCAATTTGTAAATAAATAGTTAAATAACAAAAATTTTGTTTCGAGAATTTCAACAAAATTTGTGTTGTTCAAATTGATTCATCACATTCATCATAAATGCAGTCAGATGTTTGTTATGTTGTGTAGTGGTGGTTTGTTTTTGTTTTTTAGAAAGAACTAATCTGTCAGAGGGCAAATTTTTTTTTACAAAATACTTCAGAATAGAATTTTCTTTGCAAAATAACTTCTGGTGACTAACACATGTACTAAAAAGTAATAAATATAATGTTGATTTATCTCAAATTTAATGAAAATTGGGTAAAAAATTAAGTGCCGCATCCGCATTCCGCACCACACGGTATACATTTCACAAATATATAGACAATTAAGATTTATATAAATTTTTTAAAATTAAAATCGAAATGAGAAATATTTACTAATACTGATAAGCGTTGACTCTTGACATCCAACCGTGTAATAGCAAGCTGATGTAGTTTTGATCTGTGTTTGACGATAACTGCTAACATCATCTAATCTAATAAGCCCTATGTTTTTATTATTTTGGTTTCAACATAGGTACTACAACACCACATATGCTCTGAACGCAAAAACAAATAAGAAGTTCAAGCTCTAAACGCCCGGAACAAAAAAAAATTGGAATCTTCTTTTGACAGTTCATGTTCTGAACCAAGGCATTTAGAAGGCTTTGTCTGAACTATAAAAAATACGCCCTGTTAATAATGTCAAGCGCACTTCTGTTATCTGAAGAGTATATTCGTTGATTCGTTTTATAAAATTCGAAATCAAAACTTTGGTTGTGAATTTAATTAGAGTGTGCGCGCCCCTGATTTTACATATGTCACTTCCTTTGACAACTGATATAAATATATACATACTAGCTAGTTTATTTGTAAACAAAAGTTGCTACAAAATCGCAAAAATTTTTTAAAAAATTTGTAAAATGAGTGGTAGATTGCTATTTTCGTTAACGTTCCGACGGTATTGCACTTTACAAAAAAGGTCAAGTTTTCATATTTGCAATAATTTTAATAGAAATACGCAAAATCTAAACGAAATATGTGTTAAAAATAATTTAAATTTATTTAATAATACATCAACTTCAATAAATAATAAATTTTGTCGTACAAAGTACACGAAGTCTTCAAACGAAAAGAACACAGACGATAGTGATGATGAAAACGAAACCGATGATGAATTCAAAGATGAAAAGGATTCGAAAATAATAAGAGCTAAATTAAACTCTTTACGAGCTGATTTAGTTTTAAAAGCTGGTCTAGCAGTGGCAAGAAAGTAAATTTGATTTCAAATATAAATACATAGATGTTACATCTACATGTATGTACAAATCTTTATTTCAGTAAAATAGAAGCATTATTCTATGAGAGTAAAATTAGAGTAAATGGAAAGAAAATCTTAAAAAAGAGTGTTCAAGTAAGCAGTTATTTATAAATAAAAACAAAAATTGTTTTATTTTTTTTTAATTTTAGCTTAATATTGATGATGAAATCGATATTATTAAAGGATATTGTATTATAAATTCATCAAATTTAACTGTGTCAAGAGTTAAAGTTTTGTCTGCAAAAGAAGAAAAAGGAAATATATCTGTAATATTAAGGAGATACAAGAACTTACTTATTGAAAATTATGAAGGATCGAATGCTTATAAATCTTCTGAAACTTAAATCAAAATAATATGACTAGGTTATAAAAAACTATGATTATTATGTAAATTTTTTGTATAAACGCTAAATTTCGTTACAAAGAATATATATTTTGTAATATATGTAATTAAATCAAGATAGATAAAATATTTTATAAATTTTTATTTAAATAACATAGTTTAATAATACTTTAAATCGTGTATTATTTATAAACCTGGTATCACAACTATAATATGGAATTTTTATATAAAAATATATTCTAATATTGGTAGCAAAAAAAAAGTAATAGTTGCAAAAACTAATAAAGCTTATTTAAAAAATTTTATAAATAATTTTTAGAATAATAATATAACAAATGTTATTCTTTATAAATTGCACCATCGTACAATAAAACGCTACGTTTTCGTGAAGTAATTCTTTGATCTCGATGCATCTGTTGTATTTTTTGAAAATGCTGTAGTAATTCATTAAAATCGATTTGACTTTGACTCTGAATTGAATTTTCATCTTTTCTACAATTATATAAGTATATAAAGTTTATACATATAATTTCTTTTAATTGCATTTTAAAAATAAAATTTGATAATCATTATATTTACATTGGCGTTTGACCCCAATAATTAGGAACACATTGCAGGCGATTTTTTAAGGAAATAAATGCATCAGTTTGTGGCATTAACATTAAAATTCCAAACAAAGCATGAGCTAAATGTTGAGCATCAGCAGATTGATTCGATTTGGATACTAAAACCAGACGAAGAGCTAAAACATAAAATTTTTGTTTAAATAAAAAAAATTTATATTTAACAAAAATCTTACATGCAAATATTGGAGATTCAATTAATTGAACTAATTTATCTAATTCAGTTAAAAATTCTAAAGTAATTTCCAGTTTTCCACTAAAAATTGGTTAAAGGTTTATATAACTAACAATATTGTAATTAAAAGTTAATATGTAATTATTAATAAAAATATTTTTACTTACAATAATACAACTAATTCAGAAACATGTTGATAACTTTGAGCTAACAACCCTAATGATAATGTTGAAATTGGACAATGGGCCCAACTTTTATATAAGCATTTAAATAATGATGCTGAATTTGGATTTCGTATGTCTCTTAAAGATTGTCTTAAATCAAAAAGTTCTGAAGACGTCAATAAGATCATATTCAAAGATCGAACCATTGTGGAAGCAAATTTAATATTAGTCGTTTCTTCTGCAATAATTTCAGCGAATGTACGATAAATGTATTCAGCATTTAAAAGTTCACACAGTTTTCTATTAAAAAAATTAAAATATAAAAATCAAGTAAATAATAAAAGATCATAATATAAATTTGAAAAGACCTTATTATCAAACTTCCACGATTTTCTAAAAATTGTTTTTCAGAGTGAAATAAATTAGATAATGATAGTAAAAATTTTCTATAGTGTGTTTTATTAAATTCTTCAGAATCTAAAAATAAAAAAAAAAATGTGTTTATTATTTAATCAAAATTTTTTCATTTTCTTACCATTTGTATGAGTAGAATTTACAATTTCAGCAAGAACTGTTAATCCTTGAAGTACAACTTGATCTGAACTATCTGATAGCGTATTTAACAAAACAGGAAATAAATTGGTGGCATGAGAACACATCTGTTAAAAGCACAAGAAATATCAATATATAAATATTTGAAATGGATTTTTTAATTTACTTCACTTTGTATTTCAGTTAATAGATTATGTATCCATTTTAATACAGCGACTTTTGTATGAACAGAATTATGAGTTAAATATTGTCTTAGCACTTCCATAACTGAGCTTAAGTCAATTTTTTTTATATTGTCTTTTTTGTTTTCTTTGGCTGACAGTAACTCAAGCATAGATTTATTAACTGCTACTGCACAATCTCGTATATCTGAAATAAATAAGAAAAATGATGCACATTTAATTTTTAGAAATTATCTTTAAAACTTTTTTTCGATTCTCCTTCATATGCTAAACATGGAAGTACTGCTGTAAATATTCCACTATAATATGGAATTGTTTCTGGACCAAATATTATTATAAATTCTTTTATCCAATTGATTGATGTTGACTTTCAGAATAATAAAATTGATAAAATTAAATTAAATAGATAATACATATGTATTTAGTTTACTTACTTGTATTAATTCATTTGTGGATTGTGCGTGCCCAATTAAACATGTGAGTATTTCTTTTATTCTTACAGAAGATGGATCCTGTCTGATTGACTTTAAAAATTGGGCTAATAATGTTTCACACCTATTGAAAATTTCAATTTATAAAATCATTTTTAACTATTTAATAAAATGAAAAAACAAACATTCGGTGAATTTCAATCATATTATCCTCTAGCATTAAAAATAATCCGTCTAATATATCAGTTAAATAAATCACCATATTAATTTCTGGAACTGCATTTAAAACAGATATCCAAGATATAACATATTGTCGACCAAATGAAGATTTAACATACACTCGTTCCCTCAACAAAGGAATAAATTGATCCAAATTGAATAAAGTTGATGCTTCCGTAACAATATCCTGCAAAAATTGTGAATTATTTATTTCCTGCCTTGAAATTTTTTATATATAGTGATTACCTTTAAAAGCCTATCTAATAATTCACTGCCATCTTTTACAGCTTGATCAGGATCCGTAACTAAACGTAGTAATGCTTGAAAAATTTCAGGGAAAAAAGGAATAATTGCTGTTCTTGCTACTTTAACAACATTATATAGTGATTCGCAAGCAAAATAACGTACTCGTAAATCTGCGTCAGCTAAACATGTAATTATGGGCGGTACTAACTCGTTTATGTATCTCTCGGAGTCCTAAAAAAAAAAATTAAGTAATCTTTTGACATATTTAAATATAATTTTTAATTTGAATTATTTACTTTCCCAAGGCCTAAGCTTGTTGCAGCAAGTCCAATCAATCCTCCTTTTCGGCGATTAGGATCCTTAGAAGTAGCAAAATCATTTGCTAAAACTTCAATGATTTTTTTGATTTGATTTAGACTTTTTTTATTATTCAACTCGACAACAGTTCTAAAAAATTTTTGGAATCATCAATAAGCTGTTTATTATTTAGTTTTCAAAACATTATACTCGCTGATTACTTATGATTTATAAATGAGTTTACTTACTTCTCTATTTCTCCAGCAGCTAATTTGCGTTTATCGTACATTTTATCACCAAGAGCCTTTGCACAAGATTCACTTAGAGGATAATATTGAGAATCCATTTTTATAAATGTTTTATAAATATTATTATAACTTTAAAAATTGTAAAGCAAATAGACAAACATACAAATTATTCAGATAAAATATTAAAGTAAAGCAATTATCAAAATAGGGATGTTTTCTTTCCTTAATGAATTATACACCCTGTATATAGATGTCAAAAATGACGTGTAGAAGTACGAAACGAAATTAGTAAAAATAACGGAATTTCGATTCCGTGTTGTTTGATATAAGCTGAAATCAAATGAAAACGACACGACATTCACCGTTCGAGTACTATAAGTTTTTACATAGAAATTTTCTGAAAATGAGTGGAAATATATGACATCAACAACATTTACTACGTATACATGTACATGATAGCTTGAGTACTTGCCTTGAATTCTTCTTGAAATATCAAGCTGTGTATTCGATTGAACAGCTTGAAAGGCTGTTAGCTTAAAAATAGCTTGAGTTTGACATATGTATTTTTGGTGAAATAAATTTTGATGCCTAAAATTTATAAAACTTTATATAAATTTAAAGATTAAACAATATAACTAAAACTTTTGAATTTTTTATTCTTTTAAATTTTCGATTTCTTAAACATACTCTAAATATTAACAAAATTTCGTAAATTTTTTACATTAAATATCAACTCAAGGCTTCAAGCTGCGTATTCGATTAAAATTTTCAAGTCAAGTAAGTAAATTTTAGTGATTGATTTGAGGGAAGCTGATTAGAAGAAATTAGCGTATACATGATGTTGAAGCGTGCTTGAAGCTTACTTGAAGCTATCATGTATACGGGGTGGATGTCATAATTTTGTTTAAAAAAAATCCACATGCCCATTTTAATATGAGACGGTAATCTGCCACAGAAATCTACCTTCATGTTCGTACGTTCAAAAAAATTGATAGATTTCTGCCATTGTTGCATTGTTGCTGAATTATTATTTGTATAATTTATATTTTTTTATCTGATTAATATTCGATCCGAAAATTACGTTGTCAACAACAAATTCCTTGTTTTTGATGAATAAAAAATAGTAAGAATATTTTGACACTGACATGTTCCCAGAAAAATAATTTAAACTTTTTTTCCGGGCAGTTTTCAGGTATTCTCGTGTACTAATTCATACAAAGGAGCAATAAAAATATTGGTTGTTAATTATGGATTATGATGTTTATTGTTTAAAAACAAATTTAAAATGAAATTCTTAACGTACACATTTAAACATTTCAAGCTTTAACTGGTATTAATTAAATATACCAGTTTAAATGTACAATCGAGCAACAGTGAAATAAACAGTAGTGAAAATATCCATGAACATATGTATAATACACAGAGCCAATAAAATATTTTTATGTTACACGGCAGCACTTTGTAAAATTAAAAATCAAAACAACGCGCAAGCCGCCAAATATACAAAAACTCTTTTCTTTATCCGCATTGATGCCATTTCCGTTTCAATAATAGAAAAGTAAAAGGCGGCGTTCTTTCACTAAATTTTAATATTTTGCTTACTTGTATTTAAAGAAATAATCAAACTGAAAAAATAATAAAGAACAAAATTTAAGTAATTTATTTCAATTCAATCGTGTTTTATAAGGTGAGCCTTTATATTTATCGTAAAAAATTGAATTGAAAAATTGATTTAGCGGCATGTCTGGTTATCGAAAGAGCCGCCATTTTGACGAAAAAAAATTACTAACTAATGCGTAAGTGAAATTTATATTTTTTTAATATTTTTGGTAAATTTAGAAAACACAATTTTAATTAATAATGGTTGGATCAAGAGTTTATGTTGGAGGATTGCCATACGGGGTCCGTGAACGCGATTTAGAGCGATTTTTTAAGGGTTATGGAAGGACTAGAGACATCCTTATTAAAAATGGCTACGGTTTTGTGGTAATAGATTTTCAATCAAAGTGGAAGCATAAATTAAAACTATTTTGTTTGTTTAAGGAATTTGAGGACTATCGAGATGCTGACGATGCTGTTTATGAATTGAACGGAAAAGAATTGTTGGGTGAAAGGTAAAAAAAAAATTACTGCGTAAATATATTTTTGTTTTTTTAACTGATTAAATATTTTTCTTTAGAGTTGTAGTTGAACCTGCAAGAGGTACAGCTAGAGGTAGCCATAGAGATAGATATGATCGATATGATAGCAGGCGTGGTGGTGGCCGATATAATGACAAGTGAGTATATCAAATGTATTATCTGTTATATAATATATAAAATTGAAAAACAAATAGTATTTTAAAATAATTGGATCGTAATTTTTTTTAATGAAAATTAATTTTGAAAATATCGAAAACAGTTTTTAGTAATTAGTAATTATTAATAAGTAATTAAAATGTGTGCCTAATGAATTAAATATTCCAACATATGTACATGTGCTATTGTGGATTTGTTTGTTAAATGATGTCATATTATTGTCACATCATTTAGATAAGTTGTTTATATGAATACATATTGAATTTCATTTTTTTTTAAATCCAAATTAAGTATTTTCTGATAAAAGACAATGGCAATGAACTGTTACCATATTTAGTATGTGGTCAAATACTTATATGGAAATTTTTAATTTATTGTAGATATAAAATAAAAAGTTCAAATTAATTTTGAAAAATTAGCTAATAAATAAGTGCCATTTTTGTCTTTCAATATAAATATAAGCTCTATTCGTGTGATATACAGAAATTAAGATTAATTTATATGTATAAAAAATTTTCCCTGTAGAACAGATAGACATAGGATATTTTATGTATTTAGCATTGTGAAAACCAGCTTTGTTTATGCATTAACAAATATCTATGTCGTTGGCTACAGTTTTTAAAATTTTGGTAATCGTTATATTTTTTTTTGTATTTTTTTTACAATCTGCTATAGAAGAAATAATAAATCAAACTCCAGATATGGACCACCTTTACGTACAGAACACCGTTTAATCGTTGGAAATTTATCAAGTCGTGTTAGCTGGCAGGTATGTGACATTTATTTTTATAATATTTTATGGTTTGTGGTCAGTTTTTAAGTTAGATTTAAAATTTTGTTAGTTTTGCAAAAAGTCAACAATAATAAAATACATAGGTATTCATATTTTTTGATTTTTTAAGCTTAAGTTTTTTAAAAATTTGTTTCGTTTTTATATATATATGTATGTACATATTTTTGAAAAATTTCAAATCAATAAATTTCAAGCTCATGGTAACTCATAAAGCCTAATTAAATAATTTATTCAAAAAATTAAAAATTTTATTTTTATTTACATTCAGTAAATGAATTTATGGATAAAATAGATATGTATAGGTCTAGAGTTATCATGTTTTATTTTATATTTTTGTTCAGTGGTGTAGGTTTATAAAATAGAAAAATGTTGCCTGTATTGTAGAAAAATGAAAAATCAATAGCATTTAAATTGCTTTTTATGTATCAAAGTTTCCAATGCCAAACAAACTATTACTTCAAAAATAAAAAAAATAAAAATTAGGCTTATTTACGGGTAAGGGGAATTAATAGAAAACAAAAATTTCTAAAATATTCAAAAAAAAAAAAAGCAAAAAATGAAGAATATTATTTTTCAATATATGATTTAAAGATTATTGACTGATTGATTTGTATATGAAAGATAAAAGAACCAATTTTTCAATATTCTACTTTAACCCTAATAATGTAAGTTCAGGTGACATTTTTCATAAAATTAACATAGTTTGGGCTTTACTTAACATGATAAAGCATGCAATTTTTTTTTTTTTACTTTTCAAATTCTAATTTTTGAATTATAAATTTCTATGTTAAAGTAAAAATCTAAAAAAAAAAAAATTAAATTTCAGTTTAGAAAATATTTATTTTTTGGCGGTAAAATAGATTTCCTTTAGCATAGATTTGTATTTTCAAAACTTTTAGATTAGTCTTTTTAAAAAAAAAATTACGAAAAAAAAACAAAAAAAAAAAAAACAAAAATAATTTAAAAAAAAAGTAAACAAAATTTTAAATTATTTTTTCCGAAGACAATATGGGCTCGCTGAAAATGTGACTGACTGATGTGTTGTGCAATAATCCTCTTCCTATTTAATTGAAATAACGAAGTGTCCAAAGAGTATACAAACACAAATAGTGTTGATCAATGATAGGTGATTTTGTGGAAATGTGATAGAAAATTCATGCAAATTCATGTTCGCAGACGCGATAAGATGTGAGGAAATCTAATCCGTATAAAGTGTGTGTGTGCAAAACAGACAGCGCTCTCCATCCCAAAAAAAAAAATACCACGTTAAAGATATCTTGGGGCAAATACGTTTTGATAAAAATTTACATTTAAAAGTTTACAAAAAACATGTATATAAATATATGTATGTATATATATATAAAGATATAAAAATCATATTTTCGGATCAGATATTACAAGGATGATGATGATGATGATGATTACTTAATGGTGTTTGGTCTACTTACAACCATCTTAGGGCTTCTCTAAATTTGATAGCTAAACTAAAAACAAATCAATGTAGTAAAGTAACATAATCAAATGACAGCATATACATCTACACATTAAAAATTTTAGATGTTATTTATAGAAATTCATTAATTTCAAAAAATATGCAATAAATTCAAAACATAATTAAAAATATAAATATAAAACTAAATATTTCATTTGCTTTTTTTAATTTTAAATTCTCGGTTAAAATTTTCATATTAGAATAAATTCTAACAAAAATTCTACAGCAATATCTTAATTGGCATTTTATAAATATTAAAAGTTACTGAATGAATATTTGGTTATTTGTTCTAAAAGCTTAAATCCTTGATAGTGATGTAAATTATTTATTTTTTCTGAAATTTTATAAATAATATTCTTTCCAGAAATTTTTTTATGTTTTATTTTGAATTATCTTATTTTTTTATTTTATCTTCCTTTTAATCGTTTTAATATCCCTTCATCTTCTTTTTCACATTTTTCATTAAAATAAACTAATTAAAATCTATTTGTGCAATATAATAATATATATAAATTAAAAAAAACTTTAACAAGAAAAAATTTAATAATTTACAAACTATCAAACTAAAGAGCGATAGGTATATAAACATAGCTAAACTAAACAAAAACTAAAAAAAAAAAAAAAAAAAAAATCAACTTGATGAAGAGAAATACATCAGAAAATTTCTACATAAAAATAACAAATCTAAAATTTTTGGATGGTCAAATCTATGATGTGGTGTTGCGGCCAAATCAATAATAAAGTATAATTATTTTTAAAAATCTTACTTAACATATTAAAACAAATTTTGTATTTTAGAAAAAAATTGCTCTATTTTTTTATAATTTTAAAGCGTCAATTTCATTAGTAATGGTTTTGGTGGTACTTTCTACTTTTGTGTGCCTTTTAATCTAATATATATAAAAAAAACTGGATGTAAGGAATTCAAATGCGACGAGAATTTATCACAAAAACAAATCTTCCTTGGCAAGATGTAGCTTTTTTGATAATGTAGAATGTACGGTTGTCATCACATCCTCTGTTCAAAATAAATCGGGTCTTGGTCATTTATGTTGTGCAAACTTTCAAATCAGTCAACTTCGCAAATACGTCACATAAAAAATAATACAAAACAGTTTCTAGATGGTATCATAAAGATGACTGGTCCTTCCCTACTAGAAAGTGTACAGTGAGAATCTTTTCCTTATTATTCAATTTTTACTATTTAGTGTCGGAAAGTTCTGACGTTGGGTTGCTTAGCCAGCCAACCAAATGAGTGAGCAAGCATATACTTCACAAAAAGGTTTTTCTCATAAATATGCGGGCTGTGCCTATATTTAACTAAAAATCCATGGGTCTGAAAGAATTGTAAATTGTGTGAAACAAATAAAATAAAAACCGATACCAGTGCAAACACTTAGCACAGACGATTTTTTGAGCTTTATTAACGGGTTTGCATACAAGATTCTATAAATTTAATAATGTAAGAAAATAATATAAAAAATGCATTTTGTCATGTTTTTAGTTTATAATTCTAAAATTAATTTTTTAACTTCGAAATTAAGAAAAACTATATATTATTATTTTTTTTATTTTTTTTAACAAATACTAAATCAAGTCTTAATCTATTCTACTTGGGGGCTTATCTGCACAAAAACACACACAATCATTTCTGAGCTTCAAAATGTTAAATTTTCATCGCTTAGAGCATTGAAAGACGATTTCTTCAGTTAGAATCTTTGTCGAATGATGTTTGGCTCAATCTTCTACATAAACTAGCTGTCTGGTTCATGTTATTGTTCATCTTAGAGACATTGGATATTTTAAGCATGTTCTCGGAACTCGCAGACACGATATTTGTATTTGTTAAAAAAAAATTTTTTTATGTAATTTAAATTAAAGAACAATCGTTTGTCGAAAGAAATATAGTTTTTCTTAAATTTTGAAACTTTAAATGCTTCGTGATATATGCTTTAATTTAATTTTATTTTAAGGATTTAAAAGACTATATGCGCCAAGCAGGAGAAGTAACATATGCCGATGCACATAAACAGAGAAGAAATGAGGGGTAAGTTTTTTTTTGTCTAATTACATATATTGATTTCAGAACTTGTTTTTTACTTTTACTAATTCTCTGTAATTATGTTTATATTTCAGAGTTGTAGAATTTGCTTCAGAATCAGATATGCGTACTGCAATTGAAAAATTAGATGATACTGAACTAAATGGACGTCGAATCCGTTTAATAGAAGATCGACGTGGTGGACGCGGAGGTCGCGGTGGTCGTGGTCGATCACGTTCATCAAGTTCCCGTTCAAGAAGTCGTTCACGTAGACGTTCATCAAGATCTAGATCACGTCGTTCATCACGTTCTCGATCCAAATCTCGCAGTCGTTCTAAATCACGTGGAGATAGATCTAAATCTAAGTCTCCTGCAAAATCCAGGTCCAGATCTCACTCGAAGTAAGATATATATTTATTTTTTCCTAAATGCTGAATTTTTTATTCCATATTCTTCTATTTTAGCAAATCACGCGATGCATCAAAATCTAAGTCGAAATCACGATCCCGCTCTGTTAAACGCGATTCACGTTCTCGTTCTAGATCAGTTAAACGTGATTCAAGATCAAGATCACGTTCAAAATCACGAGATTCTAGAGATCGATCAGTTTCAGACAAAGATAAATCTAGATCTAGATCCAATTCACCAAATAAAAATGGTGGAGTTTCACCTGACAGAAATAATGAGAGCATGGAAGATTAAGATTTTTAGTTTTACATATATACATACCATAAAAGCAAAAATTATATTGTAAATTTATAATGCGTCTTTTTAAAAATGTATTGACATTTTTTTTTGCTTAAAATTTATAAATAAGAAATTTTGACGTTTTCATGAATGGAAAAATATAAAATACTACATTATTCTAAAAATTTGATTTTTCTCACTTGAAGTAACTTTTTTTTCATTAAAAATTATGCTTTTATAACAAAACGGAAGATAAATGTTCTATTCATTTACTTTAAAAATTAATTTAATATATTTTACATATTCCAGAAAAATAAATAATTAGTATTTTTCAATGGTTTAAATTTTAAGACTAAGTAAGGTGTTTTAAGATTACATATAAATAAATTTCATTTTGAAATGTAGATTATCACATATGTTTCCGTATTACATGTATTAAGATTTATGTGTTTCGGATTCAACTTAATAAAAGAAACGTAAAAATAATTTTAATTGTTTAATTTTAGTATAAAAGGATTTTTTTCAGTATAATTAAGGAAATAGAAAAAATGTGACTATAAGGTTAGGAATGGTGAAAGATATTCAAAAACGAATTCATCTCTAAATTTTGGCAATTTACTTACAATATTTCTTATAAAAATTTTATACCCTTTGAAATGAATGATGAATTTGTTTTTGAGAACTACTTTTTATCAAATTTTCATGCCTAACGCTGTAGTAAAATTAATCTTCAATGACTTAATTTACCCAAATATCTGGGGATGTTTATTGAGTATATATTTGGGATTCGTTCGATTTATAGTAGGTTCTCAGGGCTCATAATTTTTTAACAATAAAATTTTTACATAATTTTATTAGATCATTCTACAGTTTGAATTTGAAATGATTATAAGGAGATTGCAACTATTCCTATTTCAATTAGCACCAAAATCGTATCATATGCCAATACAGCAAAGTATTTGGGGAATATGAAATGGGCTAAATTAAGATGAAGGAACATAAGGAAGAAAAAAGAAGTTGGCATAAGATATAAAAAGTTATAATTGGGCGCTATTCTGAGTTACATATTACAAAATAAATTTCTAATACATAATAGGTATTAAAACCTGTATGGACGTATGGTATCCAATTGATGTTGGTGGTTACCATTATTTGAGAAACAATGGAGATTTTAGATTACCATTATATAGAAAAGCTAGTACACAAAACACCGTTCTATACAAGGTAGTGCAAATTTTCAACGAGTTACCGGGGAATATAAAAAATGAAACTAGAATTAAAATATTTAAAAAAAATTAATTGAATACATGAGTAGAATTTAAATGAATTTAAACAATTTTTTGTAATTAAACTAAGTAATGATTTTTTTACAATGATTTTATAAAAGTTTTTATTAAAAACTAATAAAGAAATACAATACAATACAATACAATTATGAGACTTTGTAAAGAAAAGCAAGATCGAAATGGTGCAAAAATTTCAAAATAAAATTTTTCGTGGTATAGTTAGTTTATAATGAAAAAACAATGTTACTTTACATCACCATTATTTTACATATTTAAACAGTCACGGATGTAACCAAGAAACATGCATGTGTTGAAAAAGTTATTAATTCGGCTGAAACTTCAAAAACCTTATAACATATTTGAATAATTTATTACTTTAACGATTTGAAAACTGGAAAATTAAAAAAATATTGAAATAAAATAAGTTATATGACTAATGCATTATTTTTATTAATTCATTTATCTCTTAATATTAATTATACAATTAAATGAGTGCTATAACAATCATAATTGTGAATTTTCATATTTATTTTTTTCTTATTTTAATTATAATATAATTTATATGTACATAAATACATTATGTACATCCTATATATACTTATTTAAAATGAATGTTACTTTTCAATTTTTTAATTTCTAATTTTGTTATACTGTTATATATAGTTTTAAAATCATTTTTGATTTATTTTTCTTAACTGTTTTTTATTACATTAATTATTTTTTTTTGTAGCCATTTTATTTATAACATGTAGGAAATTGTTTTTTTTTTTGTGGTTTCACTAAATACATTTTTATTAATTATTTTTAAATATGTGAAATTTAGTATATATAATATAAATATTTATTTTTAAATTTTGTCTTGGAATTTTTTATGTACCATAGTTTGAAATAAATAAGAATTATCATCATTCATAATAAATCATAAGGTTGCGGTAATACTTCGATCATATCGTTTGATGTACTTCTTTAAAATATCAAGTTTGAACGATTTTGATAAATATTTCAGTCGGTAGAATAATTATATGTGCCATGTATACATAGTAATAATTTTGAAGAGGCGTTCGATTCGAACCCCTCTACATAATATGGTATGACTGCAGACTGTCTAGAACAAGTTAAAAGAATAGATGCATATCTAATGCTAGTGTACATTGATTCATGTAATATGTCGAAGTAAATAAATATATTGGATTGTTATAAGGAAATTAGTGATAGGTGAAATTTAAAAACAGTTTTTTTAATGAACATATTTTTAATAAATATTTTGTGATCTAGGAATATAATTTGTTATTAAATTAGATTGCTTGAGAATAATACAGGAATTCGTTCCAGAAATTGAAAAAATAATTAATTTAAAAATGAGGTGATTTGTCTAACATTCTAATGACGAGGAATTTAAATTGTTCTATTTATAGAATCTAATTTTTGTGTCTAAATAATGGGATAAATTGCTTTCGCAGAATTTTAGCCATATTTTATTCTAATTTAATAATTGGAAGTATGTATATTAGTATGTATGTAGTTACATAGTACAAGTACGGCATAAATAGTAAATTTTATAATTGAGGATAAGACGAATAAACTACTATGATGTGCTGAACAGCATATCATCAGAAAGTAGTCACTAGAGCAAAATCAGTTAAAGGAGAAGAAAAACCAGTTTAATTAAGTTTCGTATAACTTTCATCTTCATCGATGTGCTTATATGGAAATGCCAATGAACAAAATTGTAGCATTCAAACAAAAAGAAACTATTTATAAATATTTTTAATGCACAAAAATCCGTTATCGCGAACTTTTTGAAATCGAGGTGTAAAAAAGCATTACAATAAATTAATTAACATTTAGCATTACTTAATGCTACTTAAAAATGAAGAGTATTGCCGATAACATAATGCATTTCATCTCTTGAATTACTAATTTATTTGTCAGAATTACTTGGAATTACTCTTTATTTACCATTCCCTTGAATTATTCTTATATTTTGATAGATGTTAAAACAATTTAAAATAATGCTGACAAATACCTACGTGTACTTCAGTGATTTAAAAAAAATTAAGTAAATATTGCTTTATTTAATGGCAATGCTCTTCATTTTGAAATGACATTACAAGTAATAATAATAATTTATTTTGCATTATTTGTAATGATAATGCTTTTGATAATGAAAAATAATGCAGTATTTTACAGCTCTGAAGCAAGTCTTTTAAATAAATTAAAATTTAAATATGTAGCCTAAAATCAAATATTAAATCCCTAAATTTCATTACATACTATATATAAATATGATTTATTATTGTTTGTGGTCTGTTTTCGATCGATTAATATTTGTTTTCAAATGAAACCAAGTTTAAAAATATTTCTTTTAGTAGGGATTCTGTTATTGTATTTTTTGCTATTTATTTTCCTAAAAAGAAAATAAAATAAAATTTTTGTTGTTAGTTTTACATGTAAATTTTTTTTTCTTTTATCTAAGTAAATGAAATTCATTTTTAAAGCTATCGTTTATGTTGTAATTTTAAATTTTTAATTTAAATTTTCATTTTTAACATTTTTTTTTTAATTTATGGAAAATTTCTTTAATACGTCTTTTATTTTCTTCATTTATGATAATAATAATAAATATACATACATATATCAAAACAAATTGTTTTATATTACACGAATAATATTTCCAGTTCAAATAAAATTATTCAAATCAAGTAAACATTCTTCTATTTAGGACGATTTCAGCAGCTTCATTATAGTAAAGTTAAAATTGTTTTGTTTTAAAGATGTACCTATGCATTGCTATAGTTTACCGTGAACAGAAGTTATGTGTAAAATATTATCTTTTAACATACAGGTGCGGGAGCGCCTTTTTTCTGTATTTTCACATTAGTATCTTACAATAAATTTCCTTAGCTAAAAAAAATATTGGTAAAGAATAATAAACAAATATTTTTTTAGGTTAGCTTAATTTTAATGTCTACGAAATCATAACCAGCAAAATAGAATAAAATTAAGAGATAGTTTGAAAAATGTTTCGAATTGTCGTTTGTATTTCATTATCAACTTAATCTGGTTAATAAATTTTTTGGGAACTATTGTGAGCTAAATTTTAATATTTTTTTTTTTAATATGGCGGTTGAATACCTTTCGACGATCTACTATAAACGCCCAATCATGGCCACATTATTGATATTACGGAATATACTGGGTGTACCAAGGCATGTATATAAGCTCTTTAAGAAAGGAAGGAGCCATTGTTGTTAATTAAATCGAGGGTGTTCTATCGATTGGTAATATTTTCAACTTTGAAAAAAGGACCGGAAATAGATTTTTTAAAACGGAAACTCGCCGAAATCGTAAATTTTTTTTATACAAATTCAGATTCTACGTCAAAAAAGAAAAAAACTTTTTTTGTCTTTTTAATTTTTGTTTTTTTTTGTTTTTTTTTTTTAGTTTAAACTTTGAAGGTACCCAAAAATGAGATAAAAAATATGATATTATGAAAAACAAATTTAATTGTTTATAATTTAGTAAATTGCTACTAATTTTAAAAGGAAAATATGAATCATTTTTGTTTTATTTTTATTAATTTTAAAGAAAAATACTGAGAAAACAAATAAATTTTTTTTAAACATTTTTAAATTTCAAAATAACGGCTGCTTTCCCTTTTAAAAAGCTGATGCTCTGAAACACCACGTATATTCTAGTATCATGAATAGTTCGATGATTAAACCTTGTTACTGATTGAAAGTCAGTGGCTTTGGAAGAAGAAGTGAAAACAGTGGGGTTTTATAAATGGGAACAAAACAGTGTTTACTGTAATAAGATAAGTAGTCTTGGCAAGATCATCATCGGAACACAATATCTCATTCGGCACATAAGATTTTGAGATAGCTAGAAAAGTTATCTGTAATCATAGAATTGAGTTAATGTGGAGATAACAGGTGAAAAATCATTCTTCTTATTTGTTGGTATGTACTTCGTTTTTAATATTTTTGATAATCGATTTTTTTTTTAGTGATATATTTAATTTATGAAATATAAGTCGAGTTTCCTTTCACTATTCATTTATATTAATTTTGCAAATATCGATATTTTGGAAGCAACTTACTTCCTTCATCAGTGCTTGCAACTAATCTTCGTTTTGTTTGAGTAACTGAATTGAAACTCTTGTCTCGAAATATTAAGGCACAACTGTACGAAACACTAATATTTCTGGTACATAAAAGGTGATAATATTGGTACAAGCTAGTATTTTGCTGAAAAATTTGTGTGGTGTGATTTGAAATTTATATTAACAGCTAGAATAGACTTTTCAATTTCAATGTTTTTCAAAGAACTTTCTTGAATTTAAATAATTTTGTATAAGAATTGAAAATATTCATTATAGATAAATTCACATTTTATTATAATTTTTAATAACATCATTATTATCATTATTATTATAATTTATTTAATTTTGTTTTGTTCTAAAATCACAACTTTCTATACAATTAATTTAAGATTTAATAATTTTTTAATTTATAAATATAATAATATAATAAGGAAATATCTTGATAAACATACATACATATACATATACATGTATAAATATTATAAATCAAATTGAAATAAAGATGTAATTTTTAAAAATAATTTTAATTCTAATTAATATAATACTAATTTATATAATTTTAGATTAGATTCTGCTATATTGGTTGTATAATATATTATATCTTTTCTTTTAATATATAACATGTATTTCAAAAATTCGTTTTTTTTTCAAATAATTTTAATATAATTTTTGTAATGTTTTAATTTTTCTTTAATTTTGTTTAAAATTTAATTTTAAATTTTTTTTTTTTATATTTGTTTTAAATTTTATTATTATTATATATAATATTCACAAATATATTTCATAAGATTTGAAAATTAAAGTCAATGTTCCATTTTTTTTTTAATATTTTATAAATATCATTCTTTTCTTATTGATTGTTTTTAATTTCATATTTTTTTTTATTTTAGCCAGAGTAATTGATAATAAGTTTATTTGTATGTTTATATACTTTTATGATGATCGTAATTAATTATACGAGTATTACAATTTATTATTTGGAAACATATTTTCACATTACATAATATCGAATTAATAAATTGAGTATGAAAATCTAAAAATAACACACGGTTTTGATAGTGGTAGAAATAAACAAAAGTAACAGAATAACAAATAATTATTAATAATTAGACTAATTAACAGTTTCAGACCTACAATATTTGAGCTATACCGAAGATGTATATTTCCAAGTAGAGAATGTTATGAAATATATATATCAAAAATTTCGTAACTGTGTCTATACCACATCAAAATTGCAAACAAATATGGAAATTACAGTAGTTTGAAAATTGAAATAGATAAATTTACGAAAATTGTACCCAAGCGAGTGTTATAAGATTCTCGGCGACACATCTAGAAGTCAAATAAAAGTTAATTATAGGATTATGCTTGAAATTTAAATTACAATCGAAGCTTTAAAGAATTAATTGAAAGAAATTTGAATTTTAATTATTTATTAGAAAAAAAAAAAAATTAACAGTTATAATTTTATATTAAGTAATCAATCATAAAAACTGAGATGATTATATAGATTTGATTCAAGTTATCATGTCTGGCTTTCAATCTATTTTTATAACTCAATGCATATTGTTAAATTCTCTAGATAGAATCAGAATAATCTGAATTTATTGTTGGACATTGAATATTTTAGTGTAGGATCAGTTCTTTTAGAATTCAATTACAATAAATTATTTGTTACTATACATTTTCATTTTAATTTCACTTTCAAAAAATTTCATTCACAGTTCACAGAACTATAACTCAAATTTTTATTATAATACATACCTAATTTATTATTTTTTTTTTTAAATAATTAAATTTTACATGTATATTTTGTTTTTATTTGTTTTTTCTTAAAATAGGTACTAATTTTTAATAATATATTATGTATATTATTTATCTACATTATTATTTATTTTATCTAATTGAACAACGACAATACATACATTATACCAGAACACTGAAAATACTTACATCGTGAGTATTTAATGTTATTTTTTTTTTGTTTTTACACACAAATTTTATTTTTCTAATTTTAATAATTAAATTATTTTTGTTTCAAATTATAGTTTAGAAAACATTATAGTCTTTATGATTTAAGCGACAGTACAGTATTTAATAGGATTTGTTTTGGTGTAAATTTAAGAACACATAAAATTCAATAAAATTTTTTTGCAAAAATCGCAATTTTTCTAAGATTTTTTAAAATTGTTTGAAATAAGTTTTGTACATATTTATCAAATTTCTGAACTTATGCATACATACATACATACTTACATATGTACATATTATTCAATGCATTGTGACTGTAAATTTACAATGAAGTAAATTTGCCAATTAATTAGCTGTATCTAAATTGTTGACACATGACTTTAAAATTTGTTTGAATAATTGTTTCTGTTCTTCAACCGTTATGCTTGAATGTTCTACGTGGTTCTACATAATTCAATTACAAACATTTACGATTGCGTATTCATTAGTTGTCAGAAAAGATTATCAATCAGGATTAATTTTTTATCTCAAGACTTAAATCAGGTTTCGTGATTTCATCAACATACTTTGCTGTCATTGTATTCGTCCAAAAAAATATGTGAAAAAACTGGGACGGAGATAAAGAATTTAATTTATATATTCTACTAGAGAAAATTATATATTCTACTAGTTTACATTTTATGCAACTCGATTTACACTTTTTACGATTAGTTTTTGTTTTCTTTCCATTATGGTTACTGCCGCTGTAAAAGACTATAAAGTTTTTTTTAAATTGGGTATAATAATTTGATACAAAATTTATTACACAATTAAAAATATTTTATTTATGAGTCGGAAACTTTAGGAAGATATTTTTTTAAGTCATTTAAAATTTTAGGCCTCATAAACATTTCAATAAAAAAACAAAAAAAAAAATTAAATTTTCTTAACTAAAAATATAAAACTATTAAAATTTTTAAATTAAATGAGTTTCTCGATTAGAATGTTCAATAGCTGCTAAAAGATCATGTTTTTGTCTAACATATAATTTTCCTTTTTTCCATGGATTTTGTAATTGTAAAGGTTTAAAATCATCACGTAAACAACGTTCTCTAGCACCAATCACAGCAACTAAACAGAAGTTTTCTAATTTATCAGCTGTATAAATTGGACCATCTTTACCTTTTAATACAACTGCCATATTCAATTGTTTTATAACTAAATCAACGACTTCTTTAGCTGTTGTCTTAGAGGTAACATGAAGTTTTAAACTGGTACCATGAGCTAAACCTGTTTCATAAGCAGCATAAACTTGTATAATACCTGTGGAATTCGATTGAATAATATTATTGCTACTACTATTGCTGCTGGTACTGCTGCTGCAGCCTACTGTATCAATATTTGTAGATTGTACAGCTATCGTAGAGGATGGATTTGTAATTGTTGATATTGTAGATGAAGTAGTATGTGAATCAACTTTGCAACTGGTAATTATTGTTGTTACTGGTGTTATATCTTCATTACTAGAATATCTTGTATTAGTTTTTCGTGGAAATTGTTCTGTACATGGTGACGATGGTTCAGATATATGTAACGGTTCTTTAAGTAATTGATTATCAGTTGGTAAAGATGTAAGTGTGGGTTTTAGTAGGCTTATAGATTCTCGTGGTGATTTCTCTAATTTTGCTTTCACCTTTATTCGACCACCCATAACCAAAGGATAACTAGAACTTTCTGAATCACTTGATAAACTTTGCAAAGAATCATTGGTCCCCTTATTTATTGTAACTTTATTTAAATTTTGTGTTTCTATAGGTTTTGAATTATGTTTAGTGGATTCTGTTGGTATATTAGAGGGATTTAGAGTAGAAGTTGTTGAACGTTTTCGATGTGGTTGACCGATTGGATGTCTTTTGGACATAAGTAAAGTATCTTCAGATTTTGATGGTGGTAAACGTGTTATTAAATTATGATCACTTAGAGCAGCTTCCCCTGCTGAAAAATAGCTATGGCCAGATTGTGAATCAGCACTATTTTTTCTAGATGATGTACCTATTTCATCAGTTATACCTGAGTTAATACTTAGGTAGCCGGGTGTTAATCTTGTTAATCCTAAATTTTGTTCAGATTTCGAATGTTCGGCTGTCAGATAACAGCTAGAACTTCCAAGATTATTACAAGCAGCTGGTCCTGGCCAACTACCACGACCTGGACTACTTTTCATTAATTTGTTATCACGTGGTGAAGGAAGTTGCAAAAGATGTAAATTATTATTATTAGTATCTTCATCTAAATTCTCTTGTGAGCTTTCCAATTGATTATATTGTAAAATCTCTTTCATTGTAATTACTGGTATACAAGATTTATCACGAGCATAACTAATTACATCCATTAACCATCGTACACCTTTCCATACAGCATTTAAACTAGCCGTTAGCTCTTGTAATTTTGATAGACGCTCTTTAGCTGTTTGTAATTCAATTTTTGAAAAAGCTTCACGATGAGAATGATTTGCTAATGCTGTATCTAATTCTAAAATGCAAGAAAGTCTAGAATATTTTTGAATAATACTATTTTGATAAGTTCTTAAATGGATCATTTCAAATGCTTGAATAGGTAAGCTAAGAAGATCACCACGTTGTAATAATATTTCTCTTTGGCCAGGTACAGCACATGATGATTCAACTGGTGGACATACAACTAGAAAACTAACATCTGAACCTAATTCAATTACTTCAATATCATATAAACGATGATTTAATGCATCATCTGGTGATATATTCATATAGATAAATAAACGATTAACTGCAGCAGTTAAAGCTTCTAAAAATAACTTTTGTACTTCAGTTTTGCCATCTTGTTTTGAATGGAATTCTAAAGCAACATTACTCATTGCTTTATCACCACCTTTTAGAATACTCCATTCTTCTGCTGAAATATGTGGATTATCACGAATTTTTGTATGTGGTGGAGCATTTGGAGTTTTTTTCTGTACAACGATTTGTATTTGATCAACAGAACTTTGCATTTTTAAATATCCTAAATATAAACCTCTAGATAAACGTATTGATGATGTTTGATGGTAATTAATTTGATCGGCTATTGAACTAATTAAAATTTCATTGATGTTATTGTCTTCATGTAGAGCTGTAACTTTCTTTTGAATTTTATTAAGAGGCATCCATCGTGCATTTAATACTGAAATACTTTTTGGACTTTTTACTGAATTTACACATGATATCACTACTGTTCCATGTGAATCACGTAAAGGTTTATGATAAAGTTGACCTAAATCACTTATACAAAGAGCTGATTGCATTTGGCATGCAGATGAAAGTAATTTTGTACGAAAATGTACGGCTGATGTTGAATATCTTTCCATATCGGTTCGTAATGATTTTACATCATCCCAAGTGCATGCAACCTAAAACGGTATGAAAACAAAAACATAATTAAAAATTTATCAATCGTTCATAAAGAATGCATCGATACCATATATCAAAAATGAAAAATATGTAAAGAAAAAAAAAGTACATATATACCTTCATAAACCAATGGTAGTCGTGATGCAAAGAACTTGGATAGGTTTCATCAATTTCAATTACTGGAAGAAAATCTTCATTTGTTACTAGAATTTTGTCTTCATAATATAGAACGCATCCTAAATAAATTCCTCTGAAAATATAAAAAGAATATAAAAATGTTTAAGAGGAGGAGAGACAGAATGAGTAAATTACTAGATACTCTGATTTTTTAAATAAATAAATTTTATTTGATGCTAATGACTGATGAGTTCATTTAACTTACCGTCTTAAATTTTTTTGAAATTTTGATGCAGCTGAAAACAATTGTTTTATTGTAGTTTTTTTCTTTGGATTTCGTCGTTGTAACGCAGTATTTTTTTCTAGTGAAAGTTCAGAAGCATCACCAGGACGAGCTAAACGTACAGCCGTAAATAAATCATCTAAGATTCGTTGTCTACCAGTAAAACGATTTTCTCGATTATCGACATCTCTCCAACCTATATTAAAATCAAAATTATAATGAATTCTAAAAGTACATAATTTAAAATTGTATTTAATTGCTTGTAGCAATGCTGTTGAAGTAAGAGTGCAAAACACAATTTAACAAAAACAATCATTGAAGAAGATTTAAGTGTTTTAGATAAAAATAGTGGAAATAACAAAACCTTAATTAATTGATTTTTAATAATTAAAATCTAATTGTTCTTTTAAGAGTGATAAATTTAAATTTAATGAAAACATTTACTTACTGGAGGGTATTACACTATATGGTAACGAATTTTTATATGAGCCCCATCCTTTAACATTTCCACAAGCAGCACGAAAAAAATATCGTCGTCCTTGTGTTAATTCTAGTATACGACTTGTTGCACCCATAACACCTTGATAACAAGTCCATTCATATATTATACGTTCACCAACTATATTACTGAAATCAGCACGTGTTGACCATTGAACTGTGATAATTTTTTTTATTTTTATAAAATCAAAATATTTACAAAAATGAATAAAAAAAATAAAATTAAAATTAGTAAGTTGAAATATATTATTATAATGTTTTTAAACTTACCTTTAAATTTTGTACAAATGGAACCTTCCATTGGTTCCAGTATACAAACTGATACAGAATTAGAACCGGTTACATCTACTGTTGTAGCACTTGAATAATCTGGTGGTCTAGCTTGATCCCATCCCAAAAGCATACGTCGAAGTCCTTTTATACGTCTCTCCCATAGACCAATTTGCTTGTCAGCTTCAGTACCAGTACATCCGGTGACAGATGGTCCGCTATTACCTAGAAAATATTAAAAAAAAAAAAACCAAATAAATTTATCATCTATTTCCATTTGATTTATTTAATTAAATTTATATTATAAAATTGTCAGTGGTTGTTTTTTTAGGAAGTTGATCATTATAATGATGATAGCAACTGACATGATTAAATGAGAAAATCGCAGGTTGCACTTTGTTTTACTAAATTATTTATTATTACATATATCGATAATTAGACAGAAATAATTTGCCTTCTTCAATGTATTGCGTAATTTAATATTGTTGTTTTGAAGGCTTTAATTTAGTCGAATTATTTGCAGTTTTATAAAACTACGTCCACTTTTCGCTAAATGTTTATACAAATTTATACTATATTATTATTATTCTATACAGTTTGTATTAAAGCCGGAATGATGACATGCTATGGATGAAAATTTAATTAAAAGTTAGTAGAATCGGCAGAAATTATAAATTTTTCGAATCTTAAAAATTCATAATAATATTCTAAATAATAATTTTGGACACGTATTCGTTCTTGAAATGTTAAATTATTTTAAATTAACATTATAAATTTCTTTATAAATTGGCACTTTAATTTAAAATTTAAAAGTTTTAAATTCAGAAAAGTTTTGAAGAAAATGTTGGTGTCAGTTGTTTACAAAACTTTAATTAAATTTATGCATGCAAATATATGTACATTATATATACACATACAAAAGTTTAATTTATAATTTTTATTTTACATTTTAATTAAATTTTTGTTACAATGTTGTTTACTAGATGAATTGTAAAATTAAATATTTTGGTTAGTCTGGTAAATCGTTCGGAAATATATTTTTGAATCTATTTATTTTAATAAGTAAATAATTTGGGTGTTGGTTTTTCAACAAATATTATTTAAAATTTATTTTAAAGTGTCTACCACACGTATGTTTACATTATGCATTTTATAAAATGATACATATATATATATACAGTATATAATAAATATGATTTTATACCAACTTTACTACTTTTTGTTATATGTTTGGCTTAAATGGCAAACGATTAAATAAAAAATCTTAGAATTCAAATTATTGGTAATAGGTTGTGCACGTCTTTGCTGAAGAAAAGTAACATTACTGACGAATATTGCATATTATATAAAAGCGCTTCACATTACAAATTTAATAATTTATTATTCGGGTATATCAGCTAATTATACTATACCACTACAAAAACTGGGTCTTCAATTCCATTTTGCTTAAGTTATTATAAAACAAATTTTATTTAATATCATTATTTTATGAATAATGCAAGAAAAATTCAATTAATAAATATCCATACTATGACCAGTATTCGAAATTCGGATCTTCTGATTTAAATCAAATGATATAATTACTGTTCCATATCGATTGGTCTGTAGCTTCCAATATGTAAAACTAAATAATTAAAAATATTAGCCGTTGCATTAATTAACAATTTTACTACATAATATCAATCAAAGTTGTATCCTTATGTATGATTATTTTTAGCATAATGAAGAAAACTGAATATTTACAGATTTTTTACAGCTATTGGCTGGCTCCGAGTCTAAGTAATGATCCAGTTTGTGTTGCAGAGGATGGAAGCTACAGACCGATCTATATAATTGAAGGCAGACATAACAATGACTAATATTAATTTGTTATTTTATTTTTTTGGTTTTAATTTTGTTTACATTTTGTAGGCTCTTCTCCGAATAAATTTTCAAGTATTTTTGAATTAGTTTTATATGTATAAGTATTTTTAATTTAGAATTAGAAGAGTAATCTTAATTTTTTTCAGTTAATATAATGCGTCTTAAAATTTCTGAAGATTGCACAATATCGACAATGTTACCATAAATATCATTAATGATATAGAATCTGTGCCTATTATATGATTTGGAGTTTCAATTGTATCTGAACGAAATTGAGGATTTTAGTCTCATTATTTGAATTCGAAATAAATAAATAAATAAAATGTATCACTCGATTATGTCATGTATCGGCATAGAGTAATCATATAAGTAGAGTATTCACGTAGAACAATATTTGTTAATCATTTTCTTCTAAAAATACCGTCCCATTCTTACTCAATACCCCAAAACACTCAAATATAATTTTCGAAACTCAATTATTTTTACTAAAAATTTTTTATTTATTGAGGAGAATATTTCATACAATGCCTCTATAATTCTAGCCTATTCACAGAATGATTTTTCCAGAATTTTATCGAATTACGATTTCGTTTTCAGTTTTGTTATAGTTTCGTGTATAAAACTTTGCTCTCCCAGTGACTAGGCTAGGAGTATATATAGAGACATTGTTTGATAATTTGAACTCTTCGTATACCTAAGTCTACATATATTCCAAGTCATGACACTGCAGAGAGGATTCTCATTTTGACCCCTATTTATACAGGCCAGCATATGAAAAATAAGGACCAGATTTTTTAAGTCTAATAACTGAAAAAAAAATAATTTTTTTCGAGTTTTGTTCTAAAAAGAAATTAAAATTTTGTATTTTTTAGATCGAATAGTAAAAAAAAATATTATATACTTTAATGTTTTATTATAGAAAAATTGATTTAAAAAAGACCTTGCCATTTGAAAAAAAAATATTTACACCTTTCAAAAGAGAGTAAAACACATAACAAATTATTTTTAATCATCACAATTTTTTTTCACCATTTTTCTTTAACCAACAATTTTTTAAATTTTAAAATATATTTTATGTAATATTTTTTTATATAATTAAAGTACAAATTCTAAACTTTATTTTGATATTAAATTTATATTTTTTTTACCTATATTTAATGCTCTAAAACTTTGTTTAAACATAAAAATATCTGCTAAATTGAATATCTTATGGCAAATACATAGGCAAATATCATTTTTCATTTTCATTTGTTTGAAAGCATTGTTATGAGCTAACGAATATTATCTTATTTTTGTCTCTTTTTTCACGCATACAGTTTCTGTAAGCGAATGTCATGACTTTGAATAAACGCAGACTTAGCATATATACATTTTGAGTATCTATATATACAACTTTTATGCTTTTATATCGTTAACACTGTTGGGAGCATAATTGCAAATAAATATGTTCATAGGTAATCGTAGGTACACAAAGTTTTTTTATTTATAAGTACAAAATTCATTGCGCTCAAAGAATTTTGATATTTGAAAAAGTGAATAGCAAATTTTGTTCTACGGGAATAGAATACTCTACTTATAGGATTACTCTATGGTATCGGTTCATTATTTGTTACAAAATTAAAATGAAAAAAAATAAAAATAATTTAGAATAAAAATTAATATTGATTTTGATCTTGATGTTGATCTGAGATCTTTATATGGTTATTTTAAGATGTTTGATTTTTATTTTTTAATATCTGATAGTAACTTCAGCATAAGCGTATTACAACTTTAATCTATTCTTTACTTTACAAAAAAAAAAAACGTTGCGTGCATGCATTGAAAACAAGACATTCAAACTTCACTCAAATTAATTATTTTTGTTCTTTGAAGACAAAAATATAGAACTCACCACACTTATTACAATTAATAGAACTCTAAAATTTACTTTCCACCTTCAAATGCCCTTCACAATAAAACGATAATATTGTGTTGTTTTAATTGGAAAAAATTTTCATATCTTATGCGATAATTTATGAATCTTATTCTGACCTTGAAATGCTGATGAAGATTCTTAAATTTTTATTTTCTTATTTTTGCATGAAACATTTTATTATATAAAATTTTTTCCATCCTTTTATATCCTTTATATGTTGCATGTTAACGATTTTGTTAACATGAAAACATAAAAATGTATTCAATAACAGTGATTTTTTTTTCTTTTCTAAAAGTTCCATTAAAAATGACTCGAATTTTGTTGTTTTACTTGTTCAAATAAAAAAAAAACACGAAAACAAAAGAAAAAACAAATGTTTTCAAGAATTCTAATATTTATCCTGGAAAAGTGCGAAACTTTGATAATATTTTTGTTGTAATATTTTAATATTTTAAAATATATATAGGCACGTACACAAACGGTACAAAATTTAATCAATCATTTTTAGTTCAATTCATTTTCATATGTTTGGCAATTTTTCGCGAAAATTTGTTAACATAATTCATCAGAAAAAAACTTTACAAAAAATAAAATCTTTGCCGTATTTCATATTTTTAAAGTATTTTACTAGTGTGTGATAATAAAATTTATAGATTTTTACTGAATTGTTTTTGTTGTTTTTTGTTTTTTTTTTGTTGGTGGGGTGAAAAATTTTATTATTTATTTTTTTTTGGCATGTTTAAAATGTTTAAAGAAGACAATGGGTTTATAAAAGAGTGTGTGTTATGCGAATATTCCAAAATTAATATATATTTATGAGTTCGTATATTTTTTTAATTTAATTTTGAAAATATTTTTAAAGTTCATATTTTTTAATTTTTGATAACGAATTGGCCATAATAAGTTCGTTCAGTAGAAAATTAAATATTGAAAAATAAAGAAAAAACCTGCTACCCAAGCACTTCCCCAAAATTATTTTCGCATCTTATAACATTTGTACTCTGATGTATTGTGGAATTCCATTGATTCAATGCAAAAATTATTTATATATTAAATATTATCAATATATCATTTATTACTATAAAAAATATATATATTAACGTATTTTTTGACTACGTATTGCAGTTTATGTTCCGTATTTGTTACGTGGATACATTACATATTCACATATGCCATGCGTATTTGAATTTTTTACCCGGTTAGGCCCCTGTACTTTCGTTAATTATTTCGATGAAATTATTATGGTAAGTGAAGTAGAGTTTAATCTAGAAACAAAAAGTATTCTTAATCTGGTTGTGAAGTTATATTTTTAATATATTAACTTAATATAACAAGTTTGGTGTAATTCAAACACCTATATATTGAGTAAAGCTAAGTAGTTTATAGAGTAGCAGACATAGCAATTCGTCGCTGAAATAACACTAGGCCACGCGCGAAACAATATGTAATCTGCTTGCAAACAAGTGTATGAAAATTTAGAATGAGTTGGAAAAATAATGTATTTGGGGTCCATATCTAAATAACAAAATTGGTATCGAAAGAGTGATGATTTGGAAAAAAAAATATTCTATATCACCATGGTTTAAATTTGACATTTAAAACCAAATTATGAAAATACATATTTTTGACTTATGTATATAGTTTTGAAGTACTCATATTTCCTTAAGTGTATAAAAAATAAATAATTGCTCTTCATAAATGTGGCACAATCAATAAAATTTTGAATTAAAAAAGATAACCTCAGATCGCAGGAGGTATGGAGGATATACAATTGATCGTTTATATGTTCTACGCAGTTATGAATGAAATAAAAAAAATTTAGAAATTGTGTTTTTATTGAAGAAGCCAAAAATGAGTTAGACAGAGAAATTAACATTGCTTTTTCTTCATCATTTTAATTTTCAATAATTTTCAATATTTTCTCAAATACCCTAACTTTTGTCTTCGAGTATCATTTTTAGCAATTCATATTTTTTGAAATATAATTTAACTTTCTTTTTGCTTAATTTTGTTAAGGTGGGTTTTAGCTGGCCAATATTTTTGCAAAAAGTAATACACGACATACTGATGACTCAGAAGTTGAGAATACTTTTTGGTATGATGGAAAGGAACATTTTGTTCTAAAATGTAATAGAAGAGGTTGTGCTTTTCCAACATGTACTTCGACCATAAGAACTGAATGTTTGAAGTGTAATGTTCGTCTTTATATAGATTGTTTTATACCTTCAAAATCAAACAAAAAATAATTCAGGATGATTCTGGTCAAACTTACAAGCTCAAGTTAAACAGCTTCAATAAAATTCGTGTAAAATATAAGATTGGAATTAAGTATGTGAACAGTAAATGTAATAAATAAATTTACTTATTCTCAATTTTAATTTCCTTATTCGTATTGCTACACCTGCCACTCTTTTTTTTAACGTAAACTAAAATAAACTAAACAACTTTATCTCAAACAGTGTTGAACAAAGAGTGTTGCTACCAAAATTCGATATTTTCTCAAGAAACAATATATAAACAGTAACAGGAAATTCAATTTTTGTGTTATACAAACCATATATTAAATTATTATTTTTTATTTTTTTTTTAGAATATGTGAAATAGAGGTCGAACCTATTGACATCTGCTCTGCGAATGCGAAGGGCTCACTCGTAGAAGACTTCGCCACTTGGAAACAGCGTTCCCTGAACAATGGGGGCTATCCAGCATACCATTGAGGAATATCCTGAATGTGATGTGATCACAAGATCATGTATCATTAAGGACTCAGAGACTATCTAACAATCAAGGGTTATCACAATAAGCCCATTTGTAGCTGCGGTGATATATAGGGGAAAGATTCCTTCTCGAAATTCCCAATATAATCTAATAAAAATTATTATTTTGAGATTCAGTGATTCAAAATTATGATCATTGCAGTTTAAATATTCACAAACGAATAATTTATACATATATATATATATATATATAATTTTTTTTTTAATTCTTTTATACTTAATTGATTAGGCTTTTTACTTATATTTATTCAATCATTAAATTAAAATCTATTTTTATTTTAATTAAAAAAAAATTATTAAAATGTAAAATTTTACTTACCAATAATACTAGAAAATGAAGCTCTTGTACTATAGGGTGGTTGAGGTAAGTCTTCTGTACCACTTAAATCTTGAATACGATTTTCAGCATCACGAAGTAATCCATTTAGATGACTTCCAAGTGTTTCTTGAATTTTAACTAAATATCCCATAGAGATAAAAAAAAAACAATAATAATAAATAAAAAATATTATTTATATGATAAGTTGCGGTAGGTAAATGGTATTACATAATATATGTTCTATCTCTTATAAGGGTATAAAAATTAACATAAAAATATTTAAATATTATTTTAATTAAAAAAGGAAAAAAAAATAAATTTATAATATAGTTAGTGAGTATAATATATATATATATAGATTAAGTTTAAAAAGTAGATAGAATAGAACAGGGTTTTTCAGGGAACAATGAAGTTAAGAAAAATATTTTTGAAAGTCTATCTAAAATTAAAAAAAAAACAAAAAATGGGCTTTCATCTATCCCATCCGTAAATATTGTCCTTCTTTTATATAAAGTTTAGAATGCAAGTACATAGTACAAATAAATTTTCTGATTTTTATTTTCAATTGGGTATTGTTCATAATTTGATTCTAGAATATGAATTATTAAATTTAGAATAAATTTTTAGCTTCGTTTCAAAATTTAATAAAATATCGCCGCTTTTTTAAAAAAATACTAATGGTTTTCTAATATACATATATATTTTTTTGTAGGGAGGCTTTTTTGTATTTTTCAATTTAACAAAAGAATAAAAAAAAAAGTTGAAAAAATATAACAAACAAAACAAAATATTCATAACTATTTTATTATTCAAATTTCTTAACACTTGGGAGTCAATTTCGTTCCAAGTCTTCAAATAATCAGCATGTGCCTCTTTTGATTTTACCATTTTTTGAAGAATTATACAGACTTCATTTTATGCTAAACATTTTATATAATGTTAATACAAGGATTCTTCACGCACAAAAAATTTGATATTGTAGCACCGTTGCGATCACAAAATACAAGTTAAAACAACAGAATTTACATTACGAAATTTCTTTTACGGTTATCATCACATACTTGTAGCTGCGTTAAACTATATTTAGCTATTTCAATAATAGTGTAGGTTGTTAAACCTTTACATGAAAAAAGAAAAATTCAAAAGAGAAAAATAAATAATGTTCGGTACTTGTAGCTGTGTTATTTGGTCTAGTAACTAAAATGAATCGGCTGTTAAATTCGTCTCTGAGTTGTAGCATATCTGTTTCACATAAATTACCTATAACTCGGCTCTCACAGCCATATTGAAATTACGGTAACCCAAAACCGTTTACTACATCTAATAATCTAATTTAATCGGTTGCTTGAATATGTCTATGATATCTTGGTCAATCTTGGTCAATCAATGTTGTATTCGCAACAAGTGCAACATTATTTAAAAGATGCAAAAATTGGGTTGCTTTAATCGTCCACAATATGTATGTGCCTCTAAAATTCTTTTGGTTTATCTTTATGCTACAGAGCAAATTCGAGCCGAAGTCTTTGCTTTTTGGAAAAATGTAAGGCTGTTATCGAGACACATTTGTATTCTTAAATTTTCTTTTCTTTGAGCCTTCTTCAAACTGTGATTTAGCGTATTTCTTTCCTCTTTTGACGGTTAACATTTTTAAATCAATTTTCTCAAACTTCCGATGGGATTTCTCTTTACATATCCAACAATATAATTATCTTCTTTCTCATTTGTTACCCTTTTCTTGCCTCTTTCAGGTATTCAGGTAAATTTAGAAGGCTTTTTTTATGATATTCTTTACAAAGATATTTACATTTTTTGAAAGATCAGAAACCGAGATACCACTTTTATAATCACATCAACGATTGGAAAACGTATAGTTCCAAAGTTAATTTTTTACTTCGTGGCGCATTTTATTCGTTTTAATTACTTTACTGTGATAAAAATAAAACTGAAATGGCTATAAAATCTCTATATTTCAATAAATTATGAGGCTACTAACACTTTTTTCTACAGATTTTCGATTTTTTCAATTTTTTAAAACAAAGTGTAAATAATATTGAAACGATAACCACGCGTGCAAATAATTGTGAAATTATTGTTTTATTTTCATATATTTTTTTGTTATTCTTTTGTTGAATTGTTACGGTATTTAAACGAGCAATACTTGATTCTGGCCCTAAGAATTGACTCTTCGCAATCTTTTTGTAAAGACATGTGCCTCTTAATTGACTTGTATTCCTTCATGCCCATGAGTTCACATAAGAGTAAGTCTGTTTCGTTCCGCTAGCTTTATTATAAACTTCTGTAACATCTATAGATAAGCTTTGATTTAAAAATTTGGAAAGCCAGATCTTTTAAGGCGGCTTGGTTATCTGAAATTATGTATATGTTGGCACCTTTGTGTCCTCTTTTATTGAAAAACTCTAAGTTACGAAAATTAAAAAACGAACTTTTAAAAACTTATTTTTCTCTCTTTCTAGGAAATTAAAATGTCAAAATTTTTTAATTCTAACTAAATTTAAGAATGAACCCTGCCTTCTTCTCTCACAATTTAAACTCATATTTATTTTAATAATAATAAGGTTAAATTCATATGTTTCGATCAAAATACGAAAACATTAATATTTTTCGGTTTTTTTTTTTCAATATTCCAAATGAATAATTTCTGTTTTACTTATTTTAAGAATTTAAATTATTTTATTTTCGAAAACCTATACACGATATACATTTCTATTTATTCCTATATTTATATGAGAAGTTTGATAAGCTTATATTTTTCATATAAATCATAAGAAATATTTTATTGCATTTGTAAAACGGAAATTGTTCTTTTTGACATTGATATAAGTTAATGACCCTGACGGACGATAAAAAAAAACTATTCTTAAAACGAAAACTTATTATACTTTTGAAAAAATTCAGTTCTTTTAAAGTACTACAACCAATCACTGTATTTTTATTTATCTGTTGCCTCCATCCATCACCCTGTCGTAATGTAATAACTGATTATAATTAAGTATAGACAAGATGAAAATGCATACATAATACTCGTATATGAATAGTTCTATCTATACTATATATATATGTATATATTTATGAATGAATGTAAATTCAAATTTATTTTGATGGGTGGAATATTTAAGATTTGAAGTGCATTTGGTTGATTATTAAAATCAGGATACTGGATGGAAACATTTCTCATCATATAATAAAATAAATTTTATTGTTAGTTATAAAAGTAAAATTATTCAATTCGATAATTCGACGACGACAGGATAATTTTCTTGAAATAAATAAAATATCTACGTTTTATCATTTCAATTTAATTTTAATATTTTTTTTTTTATATAACAATGGTATAATTTAAAGTTTTTTTTAAATTTATCCTTAAATTAAATTAAATTTTTTACTTTTTCTTAATTTCAAAATCATTGTAAAAAAATGGAGAGGTCTTTTACTATTCTAAAAAGTATATATTACATCCTAAAGAACATTAAATTTTCAGAAAATTTTGAAAACAGTTTTTTTTTTACTATTTTCCATTTCAATAAAATGCTTTGGAAGTTTGTCATGTCACAATTAATGTGTGGTAAAATTTATTTAATTTTATAAGATTCATTTTCAATTCAATGAAATCCACTATTATTATTTTTGCAAGTATTTTATTATGATATTTTTAAAACTTTTATCTCACCTACACTTAATTAAATTAAAATGAAATTTAAAACATTTAAAAAAAATTTATTTTTTAATTAAAATCCTTTCTATAACAATTTAGAATTTTTTAGAAGCTTTCCAAAGTTTTAAATCGAATTGTGGTGGTCTTTAGTTATAACAAATATTGATATCTATTTATGGATTTGTTAATTTGTTATTTTTATGAAATTGCTGGTGGAATAGTTAATGATTTAGTTTGTGTTAGTATATTACATATGTGTCAGTATATATATTGATACCATTATTGCCTACTTTCAAACGGGTCAACTTTCATCACTTTTTTTCTTTCGTTTCATTCCCCCCCCCCCCCCTTTCTATTAGCAAAATTTATTGTGTAAGTTGACCCGTGTGGAAGTAGGCATTGACAACATTTAATTCAATCATTTAGCAGTGATTAGAACAGTTAAATCATTTCAATATAATAAGACAGGGGCCAAACCGCGTATTGCTATCTGTTATTGTTATGAAATTGCTGGTGGAATAGTTAATGATTTAGTTTGTGTTAGTATATTACATATGTGTCAGTATATATATTGATACCATTATTGCCTACTTTCAAACGGGTCAACTTTCATCACTTTTTTTCTTTCGTTTCATTCCCCCCCCCCCCCTTTCTATTAGCAAAATTTATTGTATAAGTTGACCCGTGTGGAAGTAGGCATTGACAACATTTAATTCAATCATTTAGCAGTGATTAGAACAGTTAAATCATTTCAATATAATAAGACAGGGGCCAAACCGCGTATTGCTATCTCTAATTGTTATGAAATTGCTGGTGGAATAGTTAATGATTTAGTTTGTGTTAGTATATTACATATGTGTCAGTATATATATTGATACCATTATTGCCTACTTTCAAACGGGTCAACTTTCATCACTTTTTTTCTTTCGTTTCATTCCCCCCCCCCTTTCTATTAGCAAAATTTATTGTATAAGTTGACCCGTGTGGAAGTAGGCATTGACAACATTTAATTCAATCATTTAGCAGTGATTAGAACAGTTAAATCATTTCAATATAATAAGACAGGGGCCAAACCGCGTATTGCTATCTGTTATTGTTATGAAATTGCTGGTGGAATAGTTAATGATTTACTTTGTGTTATAGTGGTCTGAATTTGGTCTTTTATCACTCATTTGACAACACTAACTTTTTTTTTTAATCCAGAGAAACGAGAAACTATTACCATCTATTACTATCTTATTATTGTATAATATGAAATTTGAAATCTAGTGCCTATGTTGACAAAATTGCATATGTTTACTTGTAAGATAGTTTATGTGATATAAAAAAAAAATAATTTAATTTAAAACAAATTTAGTTTTTGTCTGAAGCCTTTTATAACCACAACAATAATAATGAAAAACAGTTCATTATGAAAGAATAATAGTTGAGAAAAGAAATAAATAATTTAATAATTTATATGGAAGTAGGTGTATGTAGAAGTAAGTTGTAGTAAGAAAATAATATTAATGCATTATAATGAGAGATGATACATATTTACTATACATTGTTGTTGATGTTTTGAGTTGTATGTACATATTTTTCTAAACTATCCCCACTAAACTTTACTAGATAAGCAACGACATTTTACTAGTATATACTTTTTTCATTCAAATGCAAGATTTTTTCAAATAAATTCAACATTTTTTTAATCAAATTCAATATTTCTTCAAACAAATTGTTTGACAAAATGTTGAATTTGAATGAAAAAAATTATATATATATTTCTCATTTTGTATTATTCATATTATATACATTATACAAAATATCGAAGGAAAATTGCAAGGTAGTCAAAATGACAGTAGAAAAAATTTAATTGTATTACCCAATATATGCATGATTTTGTATACTGTTTTGATATAGTATTGATTTGTCTGAAAACGGTGGAAATAACTAACTTAAGCAAACACTAAAATAGATAATTTCAATTCTATAAACTTTATTTGATACTAGAACTCTTGGAAATTAATTTAAAAAAATGAAAAATTACATATACTTTATCATATAATTTCGGTAATATAAAATTTATAAAGTTTTGTATTTCTTTTTTTCAGTGGCTTCGTAACGAAAAGACAAACAACAATGTTTGATTCTTTCAAGTTAATTTAAAGTATTTAAGTAGTTCTATCGTAATAGTATGCCCTAAATTATTTCAGTTATGATAATTCAAAAATTTATTTTTTAATAGTTTTTAGACGTTACTTTTTGATTGTGTAACTAACTTCCATCAGAATGTGAAATTTTTGTTTTTGATATTCAAGGACAATTTTTTTTTTTTTTACATTTATAGATACTATTGCGATTTATATTTATCCTTGATGTCCTTTAAAAATTTTTTCTATTAAATTTGTCATTATTTAAAAACAAATAAAATTGGTTGATATACGTATGTTCAAAAAATATTTTATTGGTTGAAAAAATGTACAGTTCGTGACGGTTAATTCGAGCCATTTTTTTTTTACTATGGTATTATCTATTTTTTTTTCTATTCTTTTTCTTAATTAATATGTTAGGTTTCTAATTTAAATTCGTTAATACTTTTTTGTTTCGAATTTTTATTTAGACACGGTCTATATCCTATAAGTTAGTCGAAAGCATTAATGAAGGAAGTAATATATTGCTTCTGAAATATCGATATTTGCAAAATTAAAATTAACTTTTAATTACTAAATATGATATATTATGGACATTTAGATTTAAATATAATTAACAACATATATGTCAGTATATATATTGATACCATTATTGACAACATTTAATTTAATCATTTAACAGTTGAATAGAACAGTTCAATCATTTAAAGATAATAAGACAGGGAACAAACCGCGTATTGCTACTTTCTCAAAATTATTTTCATATCTTAATATTTCTTACTCTGTATTGCAAAATTAGCAGCGACGTAATGTGAAACACATCTGAGAACTATATATTAACGCATATTTGTACTAGGTATTGCAGTTTGTATTACGTATTTCTTACCCAGTACTGATGCATTTCATATTCGCATATTAAATTCGCTTACTTACTAAGCCTCAGGCTTAACTCTAAATATTATATGTGTTTATACATAAGTTTTTGTTTGTTGATTTGATGAAAATCTAACGTGTAAACGATATTCAGATATTCAACAAAGCTTGACAGCAGACTTTGTTTTTTGGAGTTCCAAATGGTTGTAATTAAAATTTTTTTATTAAATTGAAATCGACTCTTGTCACCTATTAGGATATACTTTTCTTATCTGTTTTCATTTACTGAATTTATTTGCAATTTGGTTTTATTTACACCTCTGACGTAATTTATTAAAAACTCTTTTAATAAAGTTTTATGTAATCCACGAACACAAAAATCTGATATGTGATAAAAAAATTGAAAATTTGATTAATTCAGTTAAGCTTAAGATAATTGTTATGCTAAATATGTATACGGTGATGTAAGAAACACCTTATAGAAGTATATCAAATGACATATTCCTAAAAATAGCCCCCCCCCCAAAGTCTTAATAAATAAATATAGTATATGGTGTGTTAAAAATTGCAATGCACAAAAATAATATGCAAAACATTTAATTTTTTTGAGTTATAAAATTCAGAAAAATACATAAGTCAGAAACAAAAGTCACTCTGTTTGGTTGTGGCAAACTGTATAAGGATTTTTTTTTTTTTATATAATCTGTTTATGTATATGTCACTCTGAGAATGTGTAAAAAAAAAAAAAAAAAAAAATAGAAAATTGAAAAGAAAATTTCACAAAAAGAAAAACTCTTTAATTTCTTCATGCTATTATCTCCGTATTACAATTACAAAGCTCCATCATTTTAACTTATTAAATATTTAACAAGAATGTATATTACTCCTATTATGTATACTAGTACGCATTTTATAAAATATCAAAGTTCAGTATAAAAACTTTTAAAGTAGAGTACCTATACATGAGTACACATATTGTATATTTACTTTTTGTTAAGTAAATACTTATAAATTGTATCCAATAATATTATTATCATATCCTACATATACCATGTAAGTATATATTATTATGCATTGAATCAAAAAAGATACATTTGTGTACTTTATTGTTATATTTTAAATTTTATATCCTTGAATGTAATTTCAAAAATTTACTTTCTGTTGATGCTGTACAAAAAAATGTATATTGAGAAGAAATAAATAATTAAATAATATTATTTTTTATTATTTATACGAATAATACACGCACTACGTGTGACTGCACTAGGCTTCTTGCACTAGGCTAAATTTAACAAAGATTTAGTAATTTTCGATCATGTCAAATGTTAATGTTTACATTTCTTAACATAGGATAAATGGAAACGAATGCGATGATACTTTCACACCACATAAGCCAATACTTTCATACTTTATTTTAGAGTTTCTTTCTACCGAAATGAGGTTGCTATTTTTGTCCATAATGAGTTGAGATCATTTGATAATTAAGGGTTGTACATAATTAAAAATAAATGTTAAAATGTTTTACAGCCCTTCATTGTTGGAAATCAAAAAATAATGTAACATCTACTCCTAACAATTGGTAGCGTTCAATGAAATTAACCATTGGATCTGAAATCCACAGATCCATGGATCTGTTTACTGAACGGTGTTATAAATGTACCGGTTAATGTATCGCGGTTAATGAAAATGGATCTGAAAAAATTCTAGATACATTTCATGGATCTGACTTTTTATATGTAAAAACAACAACAACAATTTTTATGTTGAGTGTTGTGACATCTACTGTAAGAAAAATTAAATTTTTATATTTTTTATGGAAGTTTTTAAATTTAAATCGCCATTATTTTTTGAATTAGTGTGAAAATTTAAATTCTTAAGGAAGATTTATGTACATAAGACTTAAATTAAGAGTTATAAAAAATAAATTATATGTATGATAATAAATATTATTCCATTCAAATTTAATTTCTTTTTAAAAGTACTCATTATATTTTCCGGTGATGGTGCTAGTATTGCGGTAAATTTTTGTGGTGAATTGCGTTCAGTGGCCAGATATATGGTACATGGATCCAAAATGGATTTCAGACCTACCGGTTAATGCTACTGAACGAACCCATTGTTAACTACTTAACTTATACGGAAATTTGTATCGAAATACAGCCCTGCAAATTTTATTTATATATAGTGTTAGTTGAAACAAAATTACAGCTAAAAAATATATCTTTTAATCTCAGTCTTGATAATCTAGACTTTGTGCTCCAAAATTATATACTAGTTTAATATGTACGAGTTTATCTTAGCTTATGTCAACTTGCATTATGTCGGCTTTTTTTTTCTTCAAAAATATCGATTGTATTAAATGTCGACTCTTAGAATATCGACAAAACATCGATTTTTATAATTTTTAATTTTTTATAGAAAATAGTGTTGTAAATGATTTATTTTTGAAATATATATAGGGTAACCCCCGGAATTTATTGTTTGTTATATTTTATTTTACTAAAATCTGACCGTTTTCGTTTACCTGTCGTCGGCAAAAAAACGGTTTCAATAAATAGGTGCGGGGGTTTCTTGGGGGACAATTGAAAATAAAATTGTTTTTTTTTTTTTTTTGAAGATAAAATATTGTGTTTTAAATATTTAAATGTTTTTTGTCTTGTAGTCTACATTTTCATGCCTGTGGGGAAAAACAGGGATTAATAAATTGGTATGGATAAGCTTGGTTTCAAAACAAAATTATAAAGGAGAAATATTAAGTATTTTAATATTTAAATGTTTTTTGTGTCTTGTGTAGTGTAGATATTCATGCCGTCGGCTAAAACAGGATTTCAGTAAATTTTAGCAGAAGGCAGAAGTTCCTATTTCCTGAAAATTACTAATTTTTCTAAATTTTTCTAAATTTTAATAAAACTGTGAAAATTCAGTCTTTTTCTACGAAATAGGCATACGTATGGATATATTATAAGTATTGGTTTTACAGTTGAACTCAAAATCAGGATTGTCTCTTTTTTGCTAGAATATGTATGTATATATATGCCAGTGTAAATTAGCATGGAACTTATAGTAGGCTATAAAATCAGAGTTACAATAATTTATTTAGTTTAAAATTCGTAACCTTTTGAAAGTCTTTTTTACAAGTCGATATTTTGTCCATGTCGACGTTTTAGAATGCAACATTCCAAGAATCAATAAATTGTACAAGTCGACATTTTGAAATCGATATTTTGTGATTAAAAATCGACATTACTTAGCAGATCCATTTCCAATATTCACCTCTGTGAACGATCTATAGTCATTTTAGCTATATGATCTAACTCAGTCAAATTTTTAATATATTCTGAAGTATATAATGTAAAATAAAAACTAAAATATTCCACAAAGTTGATAAAACCTATTGATAATTATTATTTTAAATCAAATAAATTTTTATTATTATTATGATTGTTAAATCGATTTATTGAATTTTGAGATTTTCTCTATTATATCATTATTATTATTATTATTATTATTGAAAAGAAAATATCTAATTTTATTACCATCAGTATGCATATAATTGTACATATATGATAATTTACGGATCGAAGAATATTTGAGTATTTGATTTTTATAAAAATATATAACAAAAGCAAATATATAAATATAAATTATTATCGTTTCAATAATATGTCTTCAGTTCTGTGTGTAATGCTGTAGTCAAATCATTACTTGAAATTAAAACAAAAAAATGTATGTGCAATAAATATTAACCGAATACAGTTTCTATATGTCGGCTCCGTTTGACATTTTGGCATTTACATATGTAGCTCTATAAGCGCACCCGATTTGAAATAATATTTCGGATTGAATGAAAGATTGATTTTAATTGGCACTTAAGAAGAGGTTCTCCTGCTTAATTTTATTTTCTAAATTCAACCTTACTTCAACTGCTTGTATATAGAATGTAAATTAGGAAAAAGGGGAATAAAAGGATTTTTTTTAAATTTTTTGACTCAACTTGTGATAATAGCTTGTGATTGTAAGATTTGATTTTTAAAATACTTTAAATTATTTTTTTTTAAATCAAAATTTTTAAATTACATTTGAGAGATTCTAAAGCAAATGTTGTATTCGCGTAGCTTTACAATAAAACTCTACAATATAGACAAAAAATTAGTATGCGCGAGTTATAGACATAAAAATAGGTCTTTGTAACAATTGGAATAAATGTTGGAATAGTTTTTTGCTAAAATTTTGAGATATAAAGTTTTTAAAGAAAGATTTGTTTTTTTTCTAAAATTTTTGACTTTGAAGTACAATATCTTAGTAACGGTAGTAACTTTTATTATCAAATAAACGTCCGTGACTTCCATATTGTAAAAATGAGTTCTTAAAACTTCTCTAAACTGGTTTTAAATTTAATTTTTGAAACTCACTTTCTACATAATCAAAAATTTGTTGTAATATTTTTACATTATGGAACACAATTATAAACTTTTGACGCTTGTTTTGTTGTAACTTTCTGTTATTATCAAAGTTTACCAGAAAAAGTCCAAAATTTACAGAAAAATGTCAAAATAATTGGAAATATAATTAAAAAGAAAATAAAAGTTCCAATAAATATATCTCTATATACTCTAGTCTATACAAAAAGTTTATAAAAAGCATCGAGCATTTTCTTGATGCGTGCTCTACTTTTTTTGCGCATTTGAAACGTGTATTAAACAATATGGAATAGACTAGATTGTAAAATTTTTTTTGTGTACAATATGGAATAATGATGCATTTTAGGTAAAGCGTTATTTTGACAATATGGAAGTCAAGGGGTTATATAATATTTTTCAACTGGAATGAATTAGACAAGATCCTGAACAACCTTGACAATATTCACAGCAGAAATTGAAGAGAATCATCAACCATCATTCTGAGATATTTTAGTATAGAAGAGAGATACTGAAATAAAATTCGCAATTAGTAAGAGTAACCTCAAGTACATCTAATCATATAGCTTCTAACAAAAGATGGCCCCATTTCATTCAATGATCCATAGACTAGTGGCAGTTCCTATGGAAAAGGATAATATAATGAGGACAAAAATTATAATAAGGGTTATATAATAATTTTCAGACCGTTATCTTACTCGTTAAAAATATGGGATATACATAATATGATATAGAATATCTTATAGATTAACAGGCATAAAGATTTATATATAAAAAAATTAAAATAACAAGTATGCCATTAAATGTCCTTTTCGTCCTTAAAATTTCCAGTGGGTAGATAAAATTAAATGCAGCTATGTATATGATTTCAAATATATTAAATTATGTTTTACAACTTTTTGTTCTATTTGTATCACCCTGTATAATATAAATATACCAAAAAAGACATAGATAAAAATGGTGAAGAAAGGAAATGTAAATAAATAAAATTAAAAAGAAGTTTGAAAACTCTTCATATAACAAACAAAAAAAAAATATATATACAATATATAATATATTTGTGTATATAAAAGTTTTTTTCTTACATTGACTTCCTTCAGTAGCACCATGTTGAAGTAACATTTTAGTCATTGACCGATTATTGACAAGTACAGCAACATCAAGTGGTGAGAGTCCATCACTATTAATACTATAGAAAAGTAAAAATAAAAAAAAAAATAAATAATAAAATATATTCTTTTTAGAATAGTTAGTTCTAAATTGTAAATGCATGTGGTGGGGTGGTAGTACATATTGATACTATAAGAAAAAAAATATTTAAAAAGTAAAAAAAAAAATATTTTTAAAATTTTCTTTTTTACATTTTCAAAAAAAGTTTTTCCTTTTTAAAAAAAATACTAAATGAAAATTGACAAAAAAAAAATTAAAATTATTTTATTGTAACACTTACCTATTGATATCGACATCAGTCGACTCTAAAATAGTTTTTGCTTTTTCTAAATGACCATGTTCGACAGCAGAGAAGAGAGCTGTTTAAAAAAGAGAAAGAGAAAGTTTTTTTTATTTTATTGAATAGAAATAAAATCAATTAAAATAGAAAAAAATTAATTAGAGATTTTCTTTTAAAAATTACCGTACATACATACATACTTATATACATACGCAAAAGAAACTTTAAAGTTTTATTGTGACATTTTACTATAAAATTACTTCAATGAAAAATTTTACAATTCAATTAGTTTTATTAAACTAAATAATTGAAATTTTAAATGTTTAAAAGTTTAAAGGTTGTGATACCATGCTCGTTTTTTGTTTTTAAAACATTTAATCAAATCAAATTACTTATGTATTCAGCAGTTCGTATGAGGAATCCACTGTCTCCATTTATAAGTAAATCTTCATGCAAAAGATATATAGAAGACAAATTATACAAAGAAGGAAATTTACCAAAATATTGGATAAGGTAATGTAGAGGGGTTCGGGTTCGGGTTCTTTATCATCAACCGGAGTGAATTAGACAAGATCCTGAACAACTTTAACAATATTCACAGCAGAAATTGAAGAGAATCATCAAGAAATACTGAAAAAAAATTCATCGACGAACACCCAAAGAGTAACCTCAAGTATACATCAAATCATATAGCTTCCAACAAAAGATGGTCCCATTTCATTCAACGATCCATAGACTAGTGACAGCTCTTATGGAAAGGGATAAATATAATGAGGACAAAAATTACATTATCGAAACAGTTGCAAAAAATGGATACTCGAGCACAACAATTACAAGAATTATCAATAAGAAAATAGAGATATATGAGAAGGGATGATATGACCACATTGTTCCAATGCAAAAAAGAAGGCACCAAAACAGTTTCCGTCACATATGATGATAAAATAATAATGAAAACACAACATAGACGTTATAAGTACTACTAGTAGGCGGTATCAATTGAAAATATTACTAGGCTCAACGAAAAACAAAACAATAAAAACAGCGGAATCTACAAAATATCATGCAACAAATGTGATAAGATGTCCATTGGACAGACAAAGAGATAAGTAATAATAATAATAATAATTTCAAGAACATTTAAACGAAGTAAAAATTGACACTGCTACAGTAGTTTTAAAAAAACAGGAAAAATATCCAATTTTAAAACTACTACGTTCTGCTACAGTAGTTTTAAAATTGGATATTTTTCCTGTTTTTTTAAAACTACTGTAGCAGAACGCATCGCAATCAAGGAACATATGACATCAACATAGATACCAGAAAACTAGACGTTTGCGAAAATCTAGAAATCATAAAACAACCGCCAGGTCAGGTATCCTTCTAAATAGTGAATAATGGGTACACGTGGCTATTTAAATTCATAAGAAAATAAAAATATAAATCTTTTCTTTATCGGGTAGAACAAGTAAATTTAAATTTAAATTAATTTTTGTAATTTTTATTGCTAATATAACTAATATAGCTCTTAATTAAATTTAATTACGCAACTCACTGAAGCAGGCATAATAAATCGATTTTTGTAATAAATAGACAAATAAAGAATTTAGTGAAATAAATGGAATTATGCATTTTTCTTTCTTTTTTAATTTAAGAATTTTACTACAAACGGAAAAAAAAATTTAAATACATTTTATATGTTAAATGAAAAATACAAAATCAAATTATTTTCAAATAACAATTATTATTTTTTAGAATTTTTGGAGATGTTTTCGAGCTTATTTAATTAACTGAGCATAAATGTCGCCCCATCAAAATAATAGATCTCTTTTCCACTATGATCATGTTATTCAGTTTTTATCTTAAATTGCCTCAAACTTAATTTCGAAATAAATATAGTTTTTACTATAATGTAATTAATATTTAGTTTTTACCAAATGGGAATTTTGTTTTGTTTTTATAACTCACATATTGGTTGCTTTGAAATCTATATATGAAATGAATTTTAAAACTATTCAAACTTTAAACTAGAATTTGTCTTGGTAGTTTATTAACAGCACAATACCTATTAATTAGTTTTGAAAGAACGAAACCCTTCTTCAATTGATATTTTTGGTTGAAACAAACAGAATTTTTGTTTGCAACGGAACATATCGACATTCGAACCATTAAAAATAAAAACAAATAACATTCAATACACATCTCTTCGTTATCTTTTATGAAAATAGAAATTCTATTTGTAAGTCATTATCCAATTACATATACAAACATTGTCTATGCACAATCAAGATCACTTTACATTTTTGGAACAACTACTTTAGAAGAGATTTCACTTCTGGTAACTGTAAGTCATGCATTTTTTTTTTCTTCAAACAATTTTGTGTTGTTCTAATGAAATCTTTTGGACTATGTGTTGATTTCAATTTATTATAGAAGTTTAAATTAAAGTCCACATTTTTTTTTGATTTGTCATAAATTTTATTAAAAAAAAAAGAATAATAAAATTTTTTTTTTGGTTTGGTTTTTATGTTATCTTATCACATGGTCATACTCACATATACATATACATATACAAAAGAAAATTTAAAGTTCTATTTTGACATTTTACTATAAAATAACTTTATTATAATAACTTTCACTAATTTGAACAAACAAATTTTATATTCTCTATGGTTGAATGGCTTAACAAAGAAATTAAGTTTTATTTAAATGCATCAATGTATTAATTCAATGAATAAAATGTGAAATAGTTTTAAAATTCATAAATTGATATTAATTTTGAATATCCTGGTGAGTTAAAGTAAATTTAAATTTTATGATTGTGAGAGAAATTTAAAAAAAATCTATGTGTATATATAATTATTTTGTTATGGTTTAGTGATGGTTGCCAAATTTTTTTTTTTTTTTTTTTTTTTTTTTTTTTCTCCTATTACTCCGCGTGGTAGCATAGGGCTTCGATAGTGAACCTCCATTCCTCTCTGTTGAGTACTACTTCCTTAATATCGTCCCAGGTATAATTGTTGACTGTTAATTCTTGATCGATTGTGCGTCTCCATGTGTTGTAAAAAATGCATGTGTGGTTGCCAAATTATATACTTATTATTTTTTTTTATATTTATTAAATTATTTGAAATAATAATATTACTATAGTATTTTAGATGACAATTGACGATGACGACTAGCAAACATTCCTAACTATTCGAATGAAATAATGCTATTTTTGCCATCGTTATTATTTTTGAGTCTTTTATGTGTTTTATACGTCAATTCTGGATTTATTATTGTTTTTTATAATGAAATAACAATTAGCAATAGTGTAGTTTGCATATACGGAATTCAATACCGGAGGAAATCTCAATACCGGTTTTTCGGCATTATAAATACTGGCATATTGGTATTAAAACTGATGAGGGATACTGTTCAGCAGTCTTTTTTTGACATTTCACAAGCGTTTGATAAGGTTTGGACTTTTGTTTAAGCTCAAAAAGATGTTACCATATTCTTATTACGTATTATTAAAGTTTTATTTAGAAGAAATACACTTTATAATGAAGTTAGATGAAGAAGTAGTCTAATTGTAATGTAAATACCAAGAAAGTATGTATATATACTATATAGAGTATACTATAGTTGCGTCCTTGATTTTTTCATACTTCTTAAAAATAATGAATCTGTTTTAGGGAATCCTTTTACATTTTCCCATTTTTTTTTAACTATTGCGATATTATTCAATATTGTTTACAGTCTCGTTCAACTGTTGTTTTTTTGTTTTTAATCATACATATATATATATATATACTTTATACATATACATATACTTTAACAAGTCTTTTTTGAAATCAATTAAAAAAAATAATTTTTTTTAACACGCAATAATAATTAAAAATCCATTAGAAGAAAATAAAATTCATTAGATCAGAAAATGCTGTAAAACTGTAAAAGCAATATTTTGCACAACGTACTGTAGGATATTTACGATTAATATGTTTTTTCATCGAAGTCAGTATCGGGCTTGAATGTGTAAATAGAACAACAAAGGTCAAAGGAAGTCTAAATAATTATACAGTTCAGAATTAGTGTGTATAATTTTTTAGTACTAATTGTACTAAATTCATACTAAAACTGTTTTTGTTTAAAGTTGGGGCTGCAGTGTTAAATTATTCGGAAGCAGGTAAGGTGGGTCTTCTCATAAATGAGAAAAAAACGAATATATGCTGTCGACAAATAATATGTCATCACAACATCACTGTTTGCTCATATAATTTTGAGATAGTTCAGGAGTTTATCTACCTTGGAACCAACATCAATTTCACCAATAGCATCGATGTTGAAATAAGGTGAAGAATCAGCCTTGCAAGCCGTTGCTACTTTGGTTTGTCCAAACAACTGGGTTCAAAGCTCCTATCCCAAAATATCAAGGCACAATTATACAAAACACTCATCCTTCCGGTGCTGCTATATGGTTTTGTATCGTGAACTTGGTATCTTTGAGTGAAAAATTTTTCGTCGCATTTATGGTCCTGTGTCTGACGAAGGGGTTTGGAAAAGAAGATATAGTGCCGAACTATGCCAGCTGTTCAACGACAAGGACCTAGCGAAAAAAGTCAGAATAAGACGTCTATTGGCTAGGCTATGTAAAGCGCATGTATGAAAATGTTCCAGCTAAAAAACTTCGAATCTAATCCCCGGAGAACGGTCGTCGAGTGAGGACACACCTTCGTTGGGGGGATGAGGTATCGGCAGATATGAAAAAACTTCAAATCACCAACTGGAGAGATTATCCGCTCGTGACCAATAGAGGACAATTTTGCGTCAGGACCAGGACATTCAAGGTATGTTGTGTGTGAAGAATTCTAATCTTGATTTATGATTGCGATTAAACAGGCAAAGTAAACATTAACATTTGTGAAATTTATTTAAAATTTTCATTCTCACTTTAGACATAAGTAATTTTCAAATAGTTTGCCTGTTTACAAAAAACGTGCGGTTAATAAATTTTCAAGGTCATTAAGTCACAATTTAACACGTAGAAAGCAGGAAAGGGTTATAAAAAATACTGAATTCAATGTACTGGTCTATAATAAAATGGAGTTACCACCCCAAAACTATCTGAAACAAAATAATCTCGAATAAAAATTAATTATTTTTTGAATCACAGAGATTCGACGTTACTTTTAAAAAAATTTTACTTTCAAGATTTTTTTTTTTTTTTTGTACAAAATAATGGGGTAGCGCCGATTAGATGATATTATTGTACGGAAATAGATTATGGTACGGAATTGCATTCGTCGTTGATGAAGTTATAAATGGGATCAGGATATAATCATATAAATTTGAAAAAAAAATAATTAATAAATTTGTCAAAAATAGATTGTTATAACTTTGCAAGTATGAAAAATCAAATTCATAACATACTTCAGCTATTCTGGCTTGATTAAAATTTTTTTATATTGTTTGTATTATAAATGTTTGTTCGTTCATTTGTTTGTGTAAGGATATTACATAAAAAAATTAATTAATTCAAGTTGATATTATGCATTTTAATAATTATAATGTGTCAATTGTTATAAAATACAAAAGATATTAATTTAAAATATATATGAAAATATCGATATTTAAGAATATTGATTAAATTTAAAAGATATTTACATAGTGTTTTCACGGGAGAGTAGCTAAGAAGATGTGTAGTTACACATGTAAATTACCAAAAAATATTTTTCAACTGTTGTAGATAGTATCTACTAGAACACACTAAAACCTACTAGGTACATTACTATCATGATAGTAAAGTGACACAACAAAAATAAATATATACAAACTTCAATGTTTGACATAGTGACATTACATAATTGATATCAGATTAACCGGCATGAAAAAAACCATTCCTTTTAAGATAATTGAAAACATTTAGTGTCAGTATAATATTTGAATATTTTGAAACTAACATGTTAGTAACACGCACGTGGAGACCCTCAGTTAGATATTTGATTTAAATTTATCTTAAAAAATGAATTTTATAATTTTTATGCCAATTTTAATTATATCAATAATTAGAAACAGAAAATATTCAATGACATTTAAAATAAATTGTACTAAAATCCCAATAGACCAGAATTATATGTTATAATTTTATTTTCTTTTTTAACTACTTGCAACTACTTGGGACCTTCATTTCATCACAAAGTAACTACATTATTGAAAATGTAGTCATGTAGATGAGAGATGAAATTGTCACAAGTCAAAAAAAGGTTAATGCCAGAATTTGATACACAATTTAGTACCACGAGATCTGTAATTTCATAAATTCTATATATGTTAAGTGAGATTGATACGGATTGAGAAAAAAGAAGAATCATTTTGACAATATGTATATTTTGTTACAGCTTTCAACATTTTCAAAATTCAATTAATTTTGTAAACACAAATAATTTTAAATTTTATTTATATAAATGTTAAATTGATGAGTCCGAAAATGATAATGGAATGTGAAAGCGAAAACATAAATTTCAAACTCAATAATGACGTGATTATGGACATCTATAAATATGCATGTTTATACCGGTGAAAATTAAAGTGATAGAAATCTACCAAAACTTGTGGGTGAAGGGTGATTTCAGTAAAAGGTAAGCAAATCTACCTAAATTTTGGACGTTCGAATTTTTTTTTCTGGGAATATGTCAGTGTCATAAAATTTTTTAATATCTCTTATACACAAAGTGCAAGGAGATTGTTGTTGACAACGTAATTTTTGGATCGAATATTTATAAAAATATAAATTATACAAAACATGTTGTTGGATTGACATTAGAATAATAATAAAAATTTATTTCTTTGCTAATAATTTAATTTTCGGCCATCTTGAAATTTCAATAATCTGACAACAACGACAGAAATCTATCAAGTTTTTTTTTACGTATGAACATGAAGGGTAGATTTCTGCGGTAGACTTCTGCCTCGTATAAACATGGACAATCAAAACAAAAATACTTTATTGATTAGAATGTGTTTAGCGATTTGTTGAAAATTTTTGGAATGTCAAATAAACTTCGTTGAAGAGAAGAAATACCAGTATAGATAGAAAACAATGTTAAATTTGTTACTGAAGTGAATAGACTGGCGATTAGCTAAAATCAATCAGATCCAAAATTTACATTACGAATTTTTGCTTCTTGATATAGAAAACTTCAAGGGTATTAACATGAAGTGTATACTACAGTTTTTACCCTGATTTGATTAAATGAAAAAGATATCCAGTGGTATCAAAATTGGGGACACTGGGAGTCTAATAAGGAGGGAATGATGCGTTTTTATGCTTGTTGTACCCAGTTAATACCGCTTAGCTTCTACAATTTTATTTGGCTACTCTCACCTTAATTTGGTGAATTCTTTTAACCCTGGATATCCTCACAAAGAATTGCTTTCTACCTTCAATGTGTGACGAGGAATGGGGAACAGAAGAGAATGGAAGTATAGAATATATTGAATAACGGTGAAAAGTAAAAACTGAAGGCATAGGATCCATGATCGGAATCAAGTGACTTTGCCATATTGAATTTAAAGATTCTGTCCCGTAATCATGTAAAGAGTGTCTGTATCCCCTCGTTGGAATACACGAGCAACGAATGTTGTACGAGCCTCAAACACCTAGTGTAATATATTATGATCCCGATCATTTGATCGAAATTGATTTGATTAAAATCTATTTTTGTAAATTGACCTAAACCTAGGTAATAATTTGAGAGAATTAATAGGCCCACGATGAAGTAAAAAATTATCAACTTGTGACTTATTTTGAATTACATGCAATTAATTATTTTGTAGTTTACATTATTAACTGAATGATTCACGAATTCTTCATTTTTTTATTTTCTTTTAATTTATAATCGGTGAAGCATAGGTAGTAGTTTAATTGGAATTGCTGACTTATTTTTATTTTAACATTATTTTGTAATAAATGATTGTTCAAAAAAAAAAAAAAATAATAAAATAAAAAAAAAATAATATAACCTACCATGAAGATGAATATTGATTTGTGTTAACTTATCTAATTGAGCTTGTGCTAATTTCAATTGCTTTTTTGTCATTTTTGTATTACCAATACCAATGCCACCACTTGTTCTATTACTACCACTACCAGCTGCTGTTCCAGTTACCATTATATTATTATTTTGTTGTAATTTTTGTTGTAACAATTGAAAATTTTGTTTTTTCAACAATTTATCAAATTCGATATTTTGCAATACTGTTGTTAATCCTTTCAAATCACAATTCATGTTTTCTTGTTGCTGTTGGCATTGTTGTTGTTGTTGTTGTAGTCCTTGATGATTTTCTTTTTTAGAATTTTGTTGATTTGAATGATTTTGTATTATTTGATTATTTTTATCATTTCTTGTATTATTACTATTATTATTGTTATTATTATTATTATTGTAATGATGATGATGATGATGATTTGATGATGAAGATGATGATAATAATTGTTGAAAACCATTTGTATTAAAAAACATTTTACCATTGCCATGATGTGAATTTGGTCTTATTGTATTTGTTGAAGATTGTTTTGATCCTGAGCCGCCTGTAGCATCTTTTTGTTTTGATGATGATGATGATGCTGGTGGTGGTGGTTGTGGTATTAAAAATTCCATATTTGAATTTAAATCAGTTGTTATATTTAACTGATTATTTATATTATCTGTAGAATGTTTCTCTGAGTTACGACGATGTTTAAATAATGGTGATTTTAATTTGAAATTCTTTTGAAATTCTTTTGAACTGAAAATACCAACACCATGCGATTTTGTTGAACATTTTTTTGTTGATTTCAATGTTGGTGTTTCTAATATTGTTGTTGTAGTTTGTAAAATTTCATTTGTTGGTTGTAATGATGAACGTGTAATTAAATCGGGTAAAGCAATTTCTAAAAAAAAAACAAAAAATAACAAAAAATAACAAAAAAAAAGAAAAAATAGAAAACCAAATAAAAATAAAACAAAACTAAAGTATAAAATTTAAAAAAAATAATATTTATTAAATAAAATTAAGAAAATTTTGATTTTAAATTGAAAGTTAAATAAAAAATGTTTGTTGTTTGCTGTTTTGTTTGACTTTTAATTAATTTAAAAGAAAATGAATGTAAAAATTAAATGACAACAATGTTAACCATATTATGTATCCTAAATTTTCACTTGGTTACAAATTTTAAAAATTTTCATATATATATATTCAATGATATACCGTTAATTTTTGTGTTGTATACCGTTATTGTGATGTTAAATAGTTTATAGTGAAGATGACTTGAATTGAAGATACGATAATATTATGCGAAATGTTGTAAAATTAATTAAACCAATTAAAGCAATTTCCAAAAAATATTGTTTTTCCTAATTAAGTTTTGTTTTGTGATGTAGTCTCTACTTTTTATTAAAAACAACACATTTTTGTATTTTCGAAATGAAATTGCGTTTTTAATACTAGCTGAAGAGGGTGCACTTAGGTGCTTTAATAGAGATGTTGAATGATACCAAAAGCTACTCAACATTATTGTCCCAATTAAGCAAGTAAATAGTAAAAGTAGTAAGTAATTGGGTTATAATGAAATTCATATAAACTTACTCTTATTAATTTACGGTTGTTAATTACAGTTAAAATCAATCGATTTGCTTTGGTTTCTATCAATTAATTTTTAACATTTATCGTCAACATTTATTTATTTACGAATATATTTATAGGTCCTTAACGCTATTTAATAGTATTTGGTTTTGGTTAATTCGTTAGTAAATGATTTATATTTTATCAGGGGTTGAAATAAAGTGAATAATAAAATTTTTTTGGCTACATTTTGGTTTACTTAACCGTTTGAAATTAAAAGTAAAAAATAGAAAAACATATCCTTGAAAGGTAAGGACGTGAAATAAAAATCATACCACCGCCCAGATAAAAATGTATTTACCGATTAAAATCATTAAAGAAACTTTTAGTCTAGCTCAAGTAAAAAGGAATTTTACTGATAGATTTGACAACATCCAATTGGTTCGGGTCTTTGATGAATTTTTTTTGAATATTTTTTTTTTGATGATCGAATTTATATACAGATTATAATTAGCTATTATTTGCGGGAACGTAACGTCTTTCTGAGTTCAATTAACTTTTTGCTCAGAAGTGTAATTAGTTTAGATATCTAATGAAAATTAGACTACTTTTTTGTCTTTTTATTTCAGAAATAGCAACTCATGAGTTGTAAAATAATTACCGAAATATAATTCATGATTTTTGTCATCAAATGGTGAACTCAAATCTAAAATAACATTTTTTCCTGATTTTTCTGAACTTCAGTACCTTTATTTACTGTATATATGTATATATATATATCAGCTCTTTTATCATACAACATTTAAACTTTATAACTACGTTTTATTGGATTTTTTTTTCATATACTGTTTGAGATGAGCTACGATGGTTGACCTTAATCATCGAATTATCAATAGCAAGTAGTTTTCCAGGATCAAATACGTTCTTGAAAACTGCTTTCATTGCAAATGGAACAAATAGATTCAAGATCAGATAGCATTTTTGCGATTTCTTCATCATCCACCAATAGACACTTCAATATTTCCTTCTTCTACAAAGATTTTGTGTTCATTAAGTTCTAATCATTGCGAACAAATTTTTATGTTAGCACTAAAGTTCACTCTAATTATGAAAAAGAAAGCTGTTTACCGTTTACTTTTGATCTAATAAATAACGGTCAATATTATTTCTAATATGCGCGACAGTATAAAATGTATACCACTTTAATTAGCGAATATGTGCGGTGGTACGAAATTGATACCACCGTATTCAAATTATTATAACTTTTGATTTTCGACCCTAAATTTGATCGAAATTACACTGCACATTCCAATACACAACTCTTAATGAAATTTATATTATATTTATCGATATTCTAATAGAAAAAAAGCCAAAAAATCAAATATAAACAAAGTTATTATGAAAAATCCGTTATTAGCAAAATCCGTTATTTCATGTCTCAACCATTGGCCACAATAAAGGCATCAGATATTCTTTTTTATTTTTATTTTTGTAATACACAGTAGGTAGAAGTATAAAGAAATATTTTGTGACTATAGAAATGTATTAGAATGATAATATAGAAAGATAACACAGAAAATAGAAAACAGCTTTAGTGGTATATATATCATACTAGGGGCCCCTGTTGAGTAATTATAATTCAAGTGGAAGCCAAATTTAAAGTTTTTAAAAGAACAGTAATTTACGTATACGTATACATATATTAATAGTTCATTAAGGAGAAGCGAGATAAAATGAGAAGGTGCTTAATGTGCAGGAGAAAGAGTTAATCAAAATTTACTTGTATATAAAATCTTTTTTTAAAAAGTATATGTGTTAAGTTTCTTTTCTCTCTCAATTATCTGGTCAGATATTTTTTCTATTTTACGAATGTAAAGTTCTTCAATTAAGTTACAAAGTCACGGACGCTAGTTCAGAATCATTTTTTTTACCTGTTTATCAATATAATTATTTTTTATTCTAGACAATAATTTCTTATCTCTAAGGAAATAAATATTTCTCATAGTATTAAAAATAATATATTAATACATGAAATAACTTCAAATTCCTTAGATTAATTTTGACAAATTTAGTAATATTCGAATAGACAGATGATTTATTTTGGATCGTATTTGAATTGTAATAACTGAAAAATGATTTACATATTATGATAATTTAAAAGATTTCTGTCAATAAATTCCAATTGTATAATATAATAGAGGGAATAAAAAATTCATCACACAACCCTACATACTTATTTACATACGAATATAACCATGTATTACACATTTAAACATATTTTCCTAAGAATTCAACAAATCCTCAATTCAAATGAACTTAATGTGGGAAACGCGGGAGAGAGAGAGATAATTTTTTTTTTCTTTATGCGAATGTAATCGAAATTTATTTAGGGACTCAAAGCTCTGGATATGATATGATTTATGTAAGAAATACAAGGTGACATGAAAAAAAAAATAATATTTTAATTTTGATTGGTATAGCAAAAAAATTAAGACTGAAGCTTTTGAAATTTATTTATTCTTTGTTGTCATAAACACAATGAGGCTTAAACGTGATGAAAATAGAATATAGGACGTTGCACTGAAGCTAAAGCTATTACGTTAAAAATAAGTTAAAAAAATTGTTTTTTTTTTTTTTTTTTTTCAGGGCTTTATGAGACGTCTACATGGAACGTATTGGTAAACTTTTGAATTAGCTCAATTTTTTAATTTGTTTTATACAACACTTAAACCCACTAATGAATGGATAGTTGAATGTTCAAATCTGAAACCCAACTGTCCTGCAGGTATTATTATTATTTTGTACTAAAAATTCGACTTTTCTACAACTTTTTTCAAAGATTTTGCTAAATATATTTTGTAAACTAATAGGTCTGCAGCTTACTAGGACATTCAGGTGGTTTGCTTGGCTTTGCAACTGGAAGAACTTGGGCTATTTTATAATTTTCAGGTTGTTCAGGAGCTTAGTGCAATATTAAATTGCCAGTTTTGGTAGATTCTTATACGTATATTAGAAATTTCATCAATACTTGATACCTTTCTTTTGTTCAAAATATGTAAATTATGTTCGAAATTTCTCTACTTTTAATTTTATTTTGGGGGAGCAAGGTTATTTCTTCACTATAGAAAGCTTCTATGCATTCGTCAGCTCTATTTTCGATATTAGTGTCCTTGAAATATTCTGCAATTTGGCGTTTGTTATAAAATATATTTCCTAGAATGTTGATTTATTCCTCAGCTGTAGCATATTTATAAATCTTTACTTTGAGAGCAGAATATATTTATTTTTGTTTTTAATTATTTTAAATAAATTTCAAAATGGTTCTTCAAATTTTTGTATATTAAAGGATTATTATTGAATGAAAGTTGCCTCGTTGCAATGAGCGTTCGACAGACAAAGAAAATTTTAAATATTGAATTTAAAATCATCAATCAAAATAAATATACATACGTACTATTTCAACATCCTGTCAATAGTTGTAAATTTGTGTATTTTTGTTCGTAAATATGTTATTTTCGTCCTTGATAAATTTGAGTAAAAGCGTACATTTAAAAACAAAAAAAAAATTCTGTTTGCCTTTTTGTTTCGTTTTGAAAGAGTCTTTATACATACATACATATACAGTTTAATAGAATAATAATAAAAAAGGATATGATAGAGAAGAAGTGAAATTGAGAGAGGAGAACAGGAAAATTTTACTGTTTTTCTCGTGTCATTTCCAATGTTTTAAAGGTTTATTTTTTTCATTTGTTTTTTGTTTTTTTTTTTTTGCTTCTAGGGAAATATCAAAAAATATATTTTTTTGTGTGATTTTGAATAAGAATAAAGTCTTAGATGTTTTATTAGAATATGGTTATTACAAGATTTTACTTATATGATATCTAGTATAGATTTTGATTTTAAGATTATTTTGTTATTTTTATTATATATATTTTTTTTTTTAATATTCCACAGAATATAAAAAAAAAAACATAAATATAAACTCCTCTTCTATATTTTGTATAAGTTTAGTATAGTTTATAGTGCATTACCCTCTATAGAAGAATTCTTTGACCTTTAATCCAAAAGATTAAATATATATACATATGTATGTATATAAATAATCGAGTATATATGAAGTAATTTAAAAGATTTTCGTATTTTGTTTATTTGTTTACGGTAATAATAATATACATATATAAATCTTAGTAAATTGTTTCTTTCGGCAACAAAACTATTTCAAGATAGGAAAATTAAGTGAAATATTTTTTGTTTTTTTTTGTTTTTATTGTTTTTAGTAAATATAAGAAGGAAATTTTATTAAATTTCTAAATTAATTACTTTTTCTGATGCTTTTATTTCTATTCACATTATATTAATAAAATATTTTGCATGCTTTTATAATCATGAATTCTGAAATGGTAACTTTATGTCCTTTTAATATGGAATATTAAAATTAATATGAATATAGATTAATTAAAATGAATTTAGGAAAATTTTGAAAAAAGTTTTATTATGAAAATAATTTGGTTTAAAGTTTTGAAAGGGATGTTGGAATATTACATAAGTTAGAAATTGTTGAACAATATTTTAAGAAACAAAATGAATATAAATCCTAGTAAAATATGATATAGATAAGATATTTTCAAAAATCTGTTGTTCTCCTCAATTTTTGGGTGGTTTAAAAACTTTATTAGGAAACTGAATGCTAATAATGTTATATACCGGGTGTTCCAGAGCATGCGTATTAGCTTTTTAAGAGGGGAAGGAACCGTTATTTTAAAATTAAAAAATATAATAAATAAAATTTTTAATAATAACTAAATCGAGGGTGCTCTATCGATTAGTGAAATTTTCAACTTCCGGAAGAATCGCAAATTGGTTTTTTAAGACCAAAGATCCCCGAAATTGGCCGAAAAAGAGATTTTAAAATGGGAAGAGGTACTTTTTTTGTGCAAATTCGGGTTCTACGTCAAAAAATAAGAAACTTTTGTTAAATGATTTTTTTTGGCTTTCTCAGTATTTCTCTTTAAAATTAATAAAAATAAGAGTTTGAGAAAAATATTAATGAATTCATCGTTTTTCATAAAAGTTTATTCTTTAGCATAGTAACACTCTGGAGCATTTTCGTACCATGTAATACTACTTTCGAATATTTTTTAACATATTTTATTCGAATGGTTTTTTGTTATCGAATGGAGGTAAAACTTTGTTTGTTTTAAAAATAAGTGAGTTATTTAAAAATATAATTATACTTAATATTACAATAATAACTAATAATATAAAAAAAAATACATTTATATTTAATTAAGTATTTAAAAATATTATTATTATTTCATATTTGTATGTTTTATAGATTATATAGGAAAAACAACACCATCTCAATTTAAAATGATTATAGAGTTTCAAATCGAAATACAAATACAATAAATTGATATAATTTAAAAAATAAAAAATAATATTTTTCAAAATAATAAACACACATTTTCAAATAAATTTAAAGCAGTTATACAAAAACATTACTGACAATTAGAAATTCGGAAACTTACGCTACCAACTTAAATGACGTTTATTTCCTTTCGAATTTGATACGCGGTACCAATTAATTTTACATTCGAATCGCAAATTCGGATAATTGTTCGAATCCGAATTTCATACACGGAAGGGGGCTTGTATTTGCATAATTTTAATTTGTATAATTGTAGAAAATATAATTGTATTCGTAGCGCACCTTAGAGAAGTATTTCAACCATTTCCTTCACAAAACACAAACCATTGATTATACAACAGATTGAATAGTGCTTCAGAGTATAGAAACTCAACGCTATTTAAGTTAATAAAATAATTTTCAAAAGTAAAGGTCAAATAGGTAACTGTTAGGGATTAGGATATAAAATGAAAAAAATAGAATTAAGATAATTAGTTACTCACAAGTACTGATGAAAGAAGTATGTTACTTCCGAAATATCGATATTTGCAATCAAATATGAAAAATTATTAGTGACACAAATCTGGGAACAATTATATTATCTAAACAAAAATGTGTTCTTTTTTTATTCTAGAACACGTTATTGAACAGTTTACTGAACAAACCTAATGACAATAGGATGATAAAAAAAATAACAATTTGAATCATTTGAGTCATGATGGCATCAATAAGGAATAAGTTTGTGCTAATTAGAACCCTTAATCGTTTCCAGAAGCCACTGAAATAGCCAATGTATATACAATTTTGTAATTAAGATAATTTTCCAAAGTAGAAACTATATGAGTCAAATAAGCAAATAATCTCATTTTGTGTAATTATATATGCTTCTTAATTACTATTTTTATGAAATAAATTCCAAAATTTCTAATTAATTACAAATGAATAATAATTGGGTATAGTTATTATTGATAATATTATTATTAACAAATATTCATTTTTAACCTCACTTTTTTCATTTTCTCCTAAAGATTCGCAATAATAAAGAATTCGTTTCATTAGAATTATTCTAAGAACTCGATAATATACACCTTCAACTAAATTATATATTTTTTACTGTCTTTAGAACGAATTAAATGAAATTTAACCTTCTTATATGGAAAATAAGTATAGTTGAAAAAAAGTTTCACAAAAAAAAAAAAAAAAAAAAAATTAAAATAAAAAACAAATCTACTACCTAAACTAAATCCAAATCCCTGTCGTAATTCATCTGTGTGAGAAAATCAAAATTACTTATATAGAAATAAAAATATAGAAAATTGGAGTCCATTCTTCAATTTTCCTAAGTATGCTACTTGTATTATGAAGATAAATAATATTTTTTTTTATAATGAAAATTGTTTTAGACATTCGGACACCTACATACAGTTGGAATTTATTGTATAGATGAAATTTGAATCCTTAGATATAAATTGTTAGAATATTTTGAAAGCTTGTGATATGAATGATTATTAATAAATTATCTTCAATAAAATTTATTTCTAGAGTTTTTTTGATTATTTTCATTTATAAGATTTAAACCAGTGTTTTATAATTTTTTATTTATACTTGAATACTTCAATTGAATTATTAACAATAAGCTTTAGGAGTTATTCCATTCATCACAACACTACTTGAAGTCATCAGTATAGGTATAAGTATTTGTAGTGTTAGACATACCTATATACAACTTCTGGTCTTTACTTTGATTGATTTTAAAAAAATTTTTTATAGATGTTATTAATACATCTGTGAGTTACAAAAATTAACCAAAATAAATACTTGAATTATTTTATATTTATTTTCAAAGTAGAATTAAGAGTATTATTATTTTGATTATAAACTGTAAATTTTTTTTTTGTATAATAATTATGCAATTTTTAATGTATTTCGTTTTTGTATATGCCTTTTGAAAATAATTGAAAATAAAAAAATATAAACTAATTTTACATTAGTAACTCTGAATGCGTCGTGAAAAGAAGATTTATAAATTAACAGCGCAATGATGCCACGGTAAATTTAGACTCAATTATAGAATGTACTAATTGAGATAGTGCAGGCTCAAGCTCGACTGCAATTAACTTTTTTAGTGTTAGAAAATTACTTAAACGAATTCTCTATGTATATCACATGCAACAATTTTGTGTTATTTGTTATCATACAGGACAAAATTCTGAGCGGAATTGGATGATACACTCTTTGATAAATATATAGATACTTATTCCGTAGGAAAAAACCCAAAATTTAGGATTAATTTCAATTTATAGATAAGTTTATTGTGATGTTATTTGTATATTAACTGTACTGGTTTTAACTATTAATTGTATATTTTTAAAATTACGAAAATATGTATATAGATATACGTCGCAAATTGAAAAATACTTCTTTATTGTGTTTTTTAATATTAAATTCAAGGTACAAATTATTATTTGTTATTACATTATTTCGTACAATGTTGTTGTGGCATATGCTTTATGATTATGATTTTTCTAAATTTTCATTTGAAATTAACTACTTAAATATATTTTTTATTCTTCATCTTCATCTTCAGCGCTTGTTACACATCAACATTTTAAATAAATTGTTTGATATAATATATAAGAATCGGATGTATGTATACAAATTTTGGTTTCTATGTTGGTACTAAAGTGGACCCTTTGATGTTAATTGATCAAAATCAAATGTTAAAATGGAATAAAATCATAAAATAGAACTATGAGCTACAAACCTTGACCACTATTAATTGGTACAGTCATGTATTTTATCCTAAACAAATTTTTGAATCGAATCTTGAACGTATTTCGACATACTTTTCTGATATATTATTTACTTTTTTTGAAAACTTATTGCGTTTGCTTCAAAAACCTGGAACTAAGAAATTTGAATGAAGTGGAATAAATGAACGTTGGAAGAAATAACAATAACATGTTTTTAATTATTTAAAAAAAAATTTACCATTATTAATTGGTACAGTAATATAATTTGTTGTAGAATGGATAATTAATATTGATCCAAACTGACAATCGGAGATTTAAAACAAAAAATTAAAGAAGTGTTCCATTATCCTAAATGAATGTCAAAAACTGATATCAACTATGCCTGATAGAATGCAAGCAGTGATTAAGACGAAATGTGATGAAACTCAATATTGATTGATTGATTGTAAAAGGGAAGGAGGACAGTTACGAACGAAGGTGTTAATGTTCGTATTGAACTTATTTAAGTAATAAATATAGAATTCATCATGTTTTGGGAACACATAAGATGGACTTTGGTTCAACATTCGGGAAGTTGAAGTTATAAACGAATTTCCATAACTTGTCATCTGCCACCTTGGGATTTCTACGGTACAGGGATGAGCACATGCTGCCCTTCGTGTTTCAATATAGAATTTGTAATCTTACTGTACCAATTAATAATGGTAAATTTTCTTTTAAATAATTAAAAACATGTTATTGTTATTTGTTCCAACGTTCATTGTTTCAACGTTCCAACATGTTATTGTTATTTGTTCCACTTCATTCAAATTTCTTAGTTCCAGATTTTTGAAGCTGACATAATAAGTTTTCAAAAAAAGTATAATAGTATGTCAGAAAAGTATGTCGAAATACGTTTAATATTCGATTCAAAAAATTGTTTAAGAAATACAAGACTCTACCAGTTAATAGTGGTTAGAGTCGTATTATGAAGTTACTCTACAAATATACAATATATAGTTTTCCACATTTAAATAAGTTGATACGCCAAAAAATTAAAAAAAATTATATTCTATGTGAATGTTAGCATGCTAAAATTTCATGTAAAAAACGATTAAAATGTTCATAGCATAGTGTTGGAATAAAAAAAAATAAAAGTTTATTCAATCATGACAAAGTTGATCATATACAAGCGTTGTGAAGCACTGGTTTATAAAATTGCACATTTTTTTGTGAATGTTAAATTTTTTTCTTTTAAAATTATTATATTAGTGTCTTTCGGTATTATTTATTATTGTGAATTATATTAGTTTTATTTGTGTTGAATGAGGAGAAATATAATATGTATATATATATATATATATATATATATATATATATATATATATATATATATATATATATATATATATATATATATTTCTAATAATTTACCATAACCATTTCAAATTATATCACAATTATGAATGAAGAATGGACATAAAGAAAATTTGTATGAACAAAATATTCTATTTTTTTTTTTGTTTATGAATATGGATTCTACTTGGAATATAGGTTATTAATTTTAGTGTGAATCTTTTTCTTTTGTTATTGTATTTTTTTTTGTTTGTTTTGTTTTCATATATACCATATTCATATAAATCTTACCAGATGAAAATATTTCAGATTTAACTTGTCGATTAACACGTCGTAATCCTGTAAAGGATTTTTCTCGTAACATTACAGTTGGTGATAATAAACAACCAGATAAGGAATTTTTTTTCTCACTATTTTGACACCTGCGGACACAAATTTTTTTTTAAATGAAAAATAAAATAAAAATAAAATAAAAAAAAACAAAAAAAATATTGAAAATATTGAATGAAATGAGAAAATGATAATTTGATTAGCAATATTTTAAAAAATAGAACAATATGAAAATAAAAAAACCATGGAAAAACCAAAAAATGAAAATGAAAATGACTTAAATTTAAATTACAGTTATAATATATATTAATTTTAAATACATTGTATTTTAGTGATACTCAATTAAGGCGGTAAATTGAAGTGATATACATAATATGAAAATCTAAATTAATAATATTTATTTGTTGATAAATGAATTTATTTATTTGTTGATATTTATTAATATTACTATAGCAAAGTCATCCGACATTCGCCGGGTCCAACACAATTATAAAATTTGTTTCAATAAAGTTTTATTTATAAACCGAATTAAAAAAAAATTGTTTTCTGAAAAAAATTGCAGAAGTTATACAACAAATATTCGAACAAATGCTGATGGGCAAAAATTCAAAATCTGTAATAGGTTTGAATCTATGCTTAAATAAAATGTGAATTCAATACTGTTATTATTAATCTGTATTATATTGTATAAATTTGCCATTTAGTTTTGACTATTGGGGAAGAAATGCCAAAAATTCTGTCAAACACATCGAATTTAGAATTGTGTAGCTAACAATTTAATTTTCATTGGTGAATTTTTGAATATTAACTTTAAGAATTAATTTCGCCGGTTAATTTTTCAGAAAATATTTATTTTACTAATGTACAGTAAATTCCAAGTTAATGGGTGAGCATTTTTTTTGCTTCAAATGTTGTCCGCAGATTAGTTTTAAGATTAAAATATTTAAAATCTTGCACCAAAAAGGGGTGTTATGTATATTGAATATGGTTTATTGCATAATGGTAATAAATGCTAGATTTAAATCAGCTTCCGTTCCTGTCAATATAACAGACAATATTTGAACAACTAAAATTTAGAAAAATGATAAAACATATTGTGTTTGTTTATTTTTGATTAGGCAACTGCACGTGAGGATCAAATTTCATATCTGTAGCACAATTGGTTTTTGAAATATTCCTTATTGTAGCTAGAAGTTATTTTGTATGGCAGTTAGCGGAAGGGTTATATACAAACTTTAATAACTCTATCTAAAACAGTGGACAGTACACGTAAATAATCAACAATCCCTTTTATAAATATATATAGATAATTTGATGCTACAAAAACTAATTTGCAATTTTCAGATTCATTTTGACTTTTCAATAATTAGAAAATTAATAATTTTCATTATTTCTAACGAAGTTAATGAGATTTTTTCCATTTTCCGGTTGAAATTTCAATATTAAAAGCAAAAAATCTTAAAATTATAAAACAAATAAATTATATTTCAGTTTGTGTAGATTAATTAATAAGTAATTTGACTGACTGTGAAAATGACTGTGCGCTTATAGAAAGCAAAGTGTTATCGAGTTCGATAAAAGTTTTCTATAAAACTATACTCATTTAAACTGTAAAATTTTCTAATTTCACAGGTATCCCACGTAATAATTTTATTGCTATAAGACTTTTGCGTACTCTTATAACACTCTTATAGAAGTATTAGTGTTAATTTGAGTGTTCCGCAATTATTGCGAAACGTTATAAATACATTATAGCAATATTAAATAACATTATTTTCATAAACACATCATTATAATACCTTTAGTGCTTATCGAGAGTCATATAGTAGTCTTTTAGCACTAATTTTGTATTTATAATTATTTACTTAGTTAGGTCTCTAATTTCACTTTTACTAATTAAATCTAACAAATTTCATTTTCCTAATCGTAGAGGTTGGATCTAGAATCGAGCAATTCCTAAAAACATACAATTATAACAAGTACGGGTCACTAGGGTTATAATATGAAATCAACTTAATACTAATTGCCTTTCCAAAATTAATTGGAATATCAACTACCATGTATCTACCTAGCTACGTAATTTTTTAGCTTAACCATATTCATTTTAAAGTTCATAAACTTTTATAATTCCTTTTCAAAAGAATTTTAATGTGCTTGTGAGCTTTTATTTTATTAAGGTTAATTTGTTTTTAATAAAAATAAAAAATATTCTTTCAAACAATAATTGTACTGATCATTAATTTAATAAAACATTAAATTGATTCATGGATATTTTTTTATAGAAATTATTATTTTAATGAAAATTATTTATTCTATTTAACTTATAAATTGTTATTTTAATCCTTTAAAGGATATTTTCCTAGAAACTATAATGATTTATATCGTATAATATACGATATATTATATATACTATATAATATGTATCTACATAAGTACTAATATTTAATATTTTTTTTATGTTCTCATTTCAGTTAAAATCTAACATTTTTATTGTTTTTATTATTTATGCCATATTTCATAAATTTATTTCAATTTTTTAATTACCGATGAATTTTGTTTGTTTTAACAATTAAATTAAAAGGATTATTAAATTTGTTGAAATGCTTCTTATAATAAAATTGGAATCGACAATGATTTTAAAATTAAATCTTTTACAATTCACTGAATTTTTTAGATTTTAATTTTCCATTTGAATGAATCACAATTTTAATCAAATAATTTAATATAAAAATTGCAGTTGCTTTAAAATTTTTCATTGTTTTTAGATATAATAAAATAAAGAAAATATTTCGATTTATTATAAAAAAAAAAGAAATAATTTAACAATAGACAATATATTTGGGTGTCATTTTAAAATAAATTTTACCAATTGATAAATTAACCAAATTTAAATTTACAGGTCAATAAACAATTTTATTTTATATTCTTCTTATGCACAATTATATAGTTTTTTTTTTATATAAAAGTCATAGTTAGCAAAATTTGAATGGCAAAGAAATTCTATCTATTTATGAAGATTAAATATTTACTTATTAAGATTCGCGAACACAGTGGTATGTAGTGCATTTGGCACTCAAAAGTAGATTGCCCATTGCCAAATAGTGAAAGTATTCTATTCTCGTTAGAATGTACTCAACTTAACACTCAGAATAATATACTCAAAAATAAGATAAAAAGAATATTGTAATATACATTCTCCTTCTTGTTCAAGCCATGTTAATAAACATGTTGCTGAGCCGACCATTTAATCAATAAAATATGTATTATTAAATTAATTAAATAAAATATATAATGCACTATAGGTACTTATTGTAGAACATATAAAGATATAAAATTTTTAAAAACAAAAATAATTTTAATTTGATTTTGTCAATATAAATTTATATAAAAGTTTCAAAGAGTTAAGAGAAGAAATTAGATGAGAACATCTCTTATATTCAAATTTGACTCTACTATTTTGTCTTTATTTAATCAAATTTGATAAAACAGTTTTCTTAAATCTATAATGAACAGAATTCATCATACCATATATTGAATAAAACTGTTTTATCAGATTTGATTAAATAAATGCAAAATAGTAGAAAGAAAATTGAATCCGGTTCTTTGGAACAGCATCTGTCATGTAAAATAAAATACTTGTGAAGAAAACTAATAAGTGGCCCAATAACATTTTCTGTGACCAAAGGTAAAAATTTGAGTTGGCTTGGATATTTAGATTGCTAATGCAATAAATTCATAGATTATGCATCTGAAATGGTAAATAAGTGGTCAGCAGTGAGCAACTCAACCAAACTTCTATTTTATAGTGCTAATATTTTGAGAAGATGGACAAAAAGTCCACTAAGTAACATTTATGCAACTCGATTTATTACTTCATACGTACTTATTAACTTTTACTTAGTATTGTCGATATTAATATTATCCACGGGCAGTTCAAGAAATATCTGCCATATGATTATAATTTTATTTATTTTAAAATATTTGGGATTCATTTTTCCACTTCGTCACAACTTTTTATTATAAAAATTCTGACATTCAATTTTAAATATAGAAGTACAATAATTTAAAAACTAAAAATTATTGCAACTTGTAGCCCTAAGCAAAACCATCATTAGGTCTTGATTTGTATTAAAAAAATTCTTTTGATTTGAGTCAAGTTTTATAATAATCGCTTAGGGACACGTCAAAAACTGTGACGCTGTGGACTCAAAACGTGACCTAAAAGACATCAAACATATAAAAAGTTTAACTCATAGATAATTTTTTTTTTATCATAATTTTTTATAAACAAACAATTTGTATTTTTCAGTTTACTATTATTTTCTTTGCGTTTTTCTCTGCATCGACGTTGCCGTTCTGCAGCTGTAAGTGCCATTTTGATTTGTTCAAACAAACATGCAAAAAACTACTTCTACACTGGTATCTTTATAAATTTTTATATAGAAATTCAAAAACTTTGTATTTTTTTTAATAAGCATTTTTGCTAATCAACTTCAGTTGGGGACAGGAGATTTTCGTCATGTGAAAAGTTTCGTGTCCAAATTTTTCATGGTTCTAATTTGATTATTTTCTTTACCTTGACTGCAAATTCGTAGCAATGTTTTCTTAATTTACAATTAATAATAAAAGTTAAAAAAAACTAAAAATTTTTGTAAAATTTTATAAGTGTTATTGTCTAGTGAAGTACAGCAAATATGAATGGCTACGAAAAATGTTATTGGCCCAAATAAGTAGAGGCTGTGACGGTGACAGTAAAATCGGGGTAAAACAAAGAAAAACGAAAAAAGTTAGTGAATGTTGTTAATTAGGATTATAATATTGTTTTACAAAATCTATATTTTGATTATCACAATGAAGGTAGTATTTTACACAGTCTGTAAAACAAAAAAAAATATCAAAATTTAACAGAACACGAACCAATATTTATCTTATGAGAGAATGTTTAAAATTGTGCACAAAATTTTTAAAAGGGTTAAATAAAAAATTTAAAATTTTTTTATAACTTTAATATTAAATAGGCTTTAATATTTTTATAACAATAACCTTGAATTCTTAAAATAAAATTTAATTTTTAAGTATTTTTAGGTAAATTCTTTTTATTGATTATTACACAAAAGGTATCCAAAAATTAAAACAAATAATTTGAAAATTAAAATTACAATTTCAAATTAAATATTATGTTTTGTATTAAGTTCCAATGATGTAGAAATCCTTTGTACTGCAAGAATTATTCTTGTTCTCTTTAAAATTTACATTTTAATAAATTTGTTTTTATTTAATTTTTTTTTTTTGCAAAATTATTTTTTGTATAATTTGAATCAATAAAATAATACTTAAATTCAAATTGAATATTTAAATAAAAAATAAATTTATGGAATTTATTACAATATAGTAAATTAAAAAATTAAATTTAATAAGATTATATTTTATTTAGAGAATTATGATTTGAATTAGCATATTGAATCGGAATAATTTAAATTCTAAACAATTTTATTGCATTTATTGGTATACTTCGGTATCTATACAATAATGTTTAAGTAGTATAAAAAATTAAATATTGACTGCGGAAAAACGCAATATTATAATAACTGAATTTAATTTTTATATAATTTTGCGATTCAAATAAAAATTCAAAAATAAAATACTATCATTTAATAATAAAATTATTAAAAATATTTTCATATAGACAAAAAATTAGCATAAAAACTGTAGAAAATAAAATTCGTGGTAGAAGAAATATTAAGGGTATTCACAATAGTGTAGAAGTGTGTAGTAGGTGTAGAACTACAATAATTTGTACAACGATTTCGTGAACGCACCTTTGTACTTTTGATGTTGTATTCGATTGTGACAGCGGTTTGTTTACACATGAATTAAATTTATATACTGAAACTGAAACATAGTTTCAGAATGACAATATCTTGGCTATGCCGAAGCTTTATACTCTAAAAAAGAGTAAAAAGGATAAATGATGCTGAATAACAGTGTGCGGGCACAACAGCATTTACTATACAAGGATAATGAACCATGATTTTGAAAATGAAAATTTGTTTTGTGTGTTTAATGTGGTAATTTTGGGTGTAATTGACATATTATGAGACAAGACAATGTCACAAGCAGAAATAAAAATAACTACGAATATTTTCCTTTAAATCTTACAAAAGTATGCTTTGACTAAAAAAATTATAATTGTTTTCATAAACAAGCAATATTGGCAATATTGCCTCTATTGACAAGTATTTTGTTCATAAACAAAATGTTGCAAATGACGTTTGCTCATAATTATTTCTAACATAGCAGGAAAACTGCAAAATTATAGTTGTTAGCGCATAACAATCAGTTGTTGTTTTTTTTTTTTTAATTTATAACACAAAACTGCAAATGTAGATAATTCAAATTTCAACAACTCAGTCAAAAAAAATTTTGTTTCTGCAGTATTTTGTTTTTGCAGTATGTGTTTATAAAATGCCCTTAAATATTTGACTGTTCTCAATAATTAAACAAATTTCACTCTAACTCTAAAAAAAAACTATTTTTTTCCAAAAACTACAGGATCATAACGAATGGAAAAGTGTTTCAAAGGAATAAAAACAAATTTTAAGTAGAATATTGTGCTAATTAATGTTTATTTTTGATACTGAAAAAATATTTCTTTTATTTCAATTTCAAAAAAATCAAAAAAATTCTATTTTTTTTTTTTGTATATTTGCTGTAAAGTTTTAGATATGTACTCATAAATCAAAAATATTTTTACTCTAAAGAACAACTCTCCTTTTTTCATTTTTATTTATAAATTTATAATTATTCAATTCTCTGTTTTAATAGCAATTAATTAACTTTTATTTTTTTTTTTGAAACTTCTGTAAATTATTTAAAAATCCAGCCGGGTATCGGATCAAATACTTCAAATAATTATATTTCGGACCCTTGAAAAATTTAATCCCAAAAAATACATAAGAAATACAAAAAATGTAAATGTAAATAAGTTCTTTTCAACAACTTTTTAAAGTAAAAAAAAAAAAAAAAAAAAAAAAAAAATGAAAAAAAATATTTGTATTTAAACCTTTTGACGTTTCACCATTCTTAGAAAAAAAAAAAAAAATAAAAACAAAAGTTAAATTTACAGAGTGAAAAAATTATAAAAACAATATATTATTTAAATAAGAAAAAGTACAAAACAAAAATTCTAGAACCTAAAAATTAAAAATAAAAAAATTTATTTAGCTTACTTTCACGATTGCCATTTGCCCATACTGACTTTTTTCGTATTGTAGCTGTTTTATTAGTATGATGATTTGTTGTGGGTGAATCCTCAAAATTTAATGAATTCGTTTCATTAATTTTATCATTTTTCTTTTTTTTCTTTTTTAAATATTCTATACTGCTAATGCTGCTACTACTACTATTAATGTTATTAATTTGATTCCATAAGGAAATTTCATTAAAAGTGACATGTTGTTCTTGTTGCTGCTGCTGCTGCAGCTGTTCTAGATTAATTAAATCTTTCAAATTTTCCGACTTTTCTATTATTTTTTCAATAGATTGTGTCATTATCTCATTTTTATAATTAACATCAACAACATCATTATCAACAATATTTTGTAAAACTAAAGAATCATGAATTCCATTTTCATTAATTTCTTTCTCTTTCCTTATGCTGTTGTCATTTAATAACGGTAAAAATAATAATTTCCTGTTATTAAAATTATTTTTTGAAATTTCATTTTCTCTGCTATTTACTATAGATTGAGTTGTGTTTAATAGTGAACCCGTTAATATTGAATTTTCTTTAACAACTTTTGATATTTGTTGTTGTTGTTTTATTTTACATGTTTTTAATGGTGAATTTTTTATAGGTGTTTTATTTATTATACGATCCCACATTGTATTAACAAAATTATCAAAACGTTTATTATTATTCATATTATTATTTAAAATTACTTTATTATTATCATTTTTACCATTATTATTCAATTCAAATTGATTTTCCTTTAAAATGTTATTTTGCTGTTGTTGTTGTTGTTCTTTTAATTTTACATTATTAAATTTTTGTTTATTTAAATTATACTCGATATCCTTTTTTGAGTTACAGTTCGAATGGTAAAAATTTACTGATGAAATTTGTTTTGTATTATTATTATCGTTGGTGTTGTTGTTATTATTTTTATTATAGTAACTGCTATTGTTATTATTGTAATTATTTGTATAATTGTTATTATTATTATTAATTTTTTCTTTAAAAAGTCGAAAAGAGGCACGTACAGATCGTGTACGTCTAAAATTATTATTTAATGTTGTTGATGATGTTGGTGATGTTGTGGATGTTGTTGTTTTAATATTATTATTATTCTCTTGAGATATTTTTTTAGTTGTTAATAAATATACTGGCATAAAGCGTCTTAATGAACGACGTTCTTTAATATTACGTTCCATTTTTGTTATAAAAGAACACCCCAGTAATAAGCAGATACACACTCCACAATACACAAAATTTACGAAGAATATTGATTTGATTATTTTCAAAATAAAATTTTTTACTTAATTTGTTTTCTTTAATTTTCTTCTTTTAATTTTACTTTTATATATATATATATATATATTTCTTTTTTTATGGTTTAGGACATTGTTTATAGGATTTATTTGAATTTTTAATTTGAATTCATTAATATTTTGTTGATTCTTCAATTAAACAATTTATTTAAGCAATTTAAAGTGAAATTCTGTATTGTTAAAGTTATTATTTTATTTTTTTGTTTTTATTGTTGTTGTTTATTTAAAAAGTTAATTTTAATATTTGATTGTGATAAAAAAATTTTTTCTTCAAGTGTCTGTATTATTATTATCTACCTACTCTTGTTATATTTATTTTATGTACGCATATATATTTATTTATATTTGTAGTAATTGATTATGTAAATAGTACAAAAATACAGTATCGTTTAAAACAAAAGTAATGTACTGTTATACAAAATAAAATAATATCTATATTATTGAAAGAGGACTCCGTGCTACTTTTGATAACAATTTATATTGCAATAGGAAACAGTATTGATATTCCGATCCAATCTAATTGTTGTTGTATAATTTATTTTTAAAAAAATTGGTATTCGACATTTATTCGGTTAAAAATAAATTGTAATTTAATGTAATTTATTGGAGGAACAATTCGGCCTCTATATCTGAAGATATGTAATATGGCTATAAACGGGCTCAAGTCTAAAACAAAAGGGGAAAAAAGAAGAATAATATTTATTCATTGGAAAACCTCACAAATATTATTTTTGTTGTTGAATGTTGTATTAAATTTCGTGAATAGCTATAACATAAATTTGTTGAACCAAAAAAGTTTAACTTGGAATTTCTATATTAAATGAAAAATTATTTATTTTACCATACGAAGTGAATTTTAGTCAAATAAGAGAAATAAAGCTAATAAAAAAAAGGATAATTTCGTTGGAAAATGTAACAAGAGTACTTAATTGCAAAAACAAAAAACATTTTTCTTTACTATTTGTGATATTTCAACCATTTTTGTTAAACTAGAAATTTTTCTATTTTGTTTTTTTCTTTTATCATAAAACTGACGTTTATTCGTACTTTTTTTCGGTCGCATCCAACGGCTTTAAATATCAAAAATTATAAAAAATGAACTTGTAAATTGTGACAATTTAGTTTCTTCATAATATAGGCTTTTTCATAAACACAGTATGACGTGACAATTGCATTATACATGGCTGACTTATAATTATATGATTTTAGTTTATGACGGTCACACTGGAATATTTTTGACGTTTATAAACACGCATTTTAATATTTAGCTTTCACTGGTTTTAATTTTGTTTACAATTTTAAATTAATTTTGCTGCAAATTTAAAATAAATAAATCTACAATAAAAATGGAGCAATTTATTTTGATATAATCTTGTCGTTCACCCTCAGGCATTTCAACAATTTAAACAAATCTATCTCTTAATAAATAACAATGCAATTTAAAGAAAAGCAAGTAAAAACAAAAGTGACAAGAAAAAAAATTTTGTGCAGTATTTCACAATACGTAGCTGACTCTGTTTTGTTAATGAATTTCGTATCATATAATTTTCGCAATGTAGTTTATGAACTCATGACGAAATTAATGCATTGCATTGTGCGTTTTTGAAAAGGTCTTTTGTTAATATGTTTTGTTTTCAGAAATCAAAAATTGATGTTTATACAAGTTCAAAATTGATAATTTTTTTTTTTAAATATTTTTTTTTATACGACCCTGTATTTAATAAATTAAATTCCTTTTTTTTATTGTTTTTGTGGTGGATGAAGTAAAAAATATGAATTTCAGAAGTGTTTAACTTAAAATTTATTTACAATTTTTTTTATATTTTGGGCCTTTATAAGTTAAAAGTTTTAAATTTAAAATAAAGTGACTTAGATGAGTGTTAAAACAAATTGTCCTTCAAAATAAGTTATCTTAAAATCATACTTTACTGATATCATTATTAATTTAGTTATATATACATATATTTATCCTTAAAAGAATAATATAATAAAGAAAATTATATAATTTGGAAGCTAAATGAAAAAATCGTTGTTATTGATAATAATAATTGTAGGAACATTTTTGTACAATTTAAAAAATATATATTTTATTTAAAGATAAAAAGAGATTATATTCGTAATGATAAAGTTCAAGACGCAATGATAATGAACTTAATATATTTAATGGAATATGCTGTAGGCTCTGATGGATGAAATATTTTTAAGTAATAAAACATACATATAGTTTCTAGTTTTGGTAATATAATTAATTTGGTTAGACAATTTGAATACAACTTCTGTTTTTACGGACAAAAGTCAATGAATATTTCTATTACAACACCGGAAAGTCAATTGAATACTAATATGATTCAAGTTTTGATAATTTCCAATTAAATTGGTTTTGAAGAGTATAAATAGTCAATAATCTAAATAAACAGAAACATTTTGCGAACATTTCAATAATGTTTTTCAATTTTGTTTCATACAAAATATTTCATACAATGCTTCTATGGTAAATTAACACATTTTAGATAACAGTAACCTCGACTTTATATTATAAAAACACCGCATGTTTACGATTTAATAAACTAGCAAATTTGATATTTATAAATAAAATTTTACACTCATTTATGTAATTTTGAAAAATTTAGAGTTTTACTTATATAACAAAAACCAAATGTCAAGTAAAAAATAATTCAAAATTAAATAATAATATAAAAGCTTAAAACTTGACAGTAAGTTGACGTAACCATAACAACAACTAAATTAGTTCAAATTATGCTAAAAAATGATTTTGTCAAAATTCACGCAGAATAACAAACGTAAAATAAATTTTATAATACCTATAGTTATTCTAAAATTCGTGTAACCAAAGAAGAAATGAAAATTACCTTGGTTTTTGCCATTTTTAATCTGAAGAAGAAAAATTATTATGTAAAGATGTTAAATTTTGTTATTGTTTGTTTTTTTTTTTTTGGAAATATTTAATTAATTTTAACATCAATATTATTTTAATAACAAAAAAAAAAAAGAAAAAGAAAATATTTTTTTTTATGATGGATTCAGAATTTATAGAATTGAAATAAAAATATTTTATTTAGAAAATGATTGACAATTACAGGTCAATAAAACAACATAAAAAGTCGTTTACATTTTATTTAACATTAGGATTTTAAGTGGAAAATGAAGGCGTTAATGAAGTGTGGTTTATTATTAAAATTTCAAATTATTATATTTTATATAAATAGTTTAATTTAATTGTTTTTCAAATTCAAAATAAATATTGAGTATATAGTTCCTCTAATCATGCAATCGAAAATTTAGAAAAAAAAAAATCTAACGTTGGAATGGTTATGACAGAAAAAGGTAGGTAGATAGGTATTAATGAATTTAACTCCTACTCTAACAAAATGTACGGTATTACGGTAATGTCCTTCGGTTGATTACCTTCTATCTTTTGAAAAAAAACTCTTAAAGTACTAATAGAATTATTAAAAAAATTCTTTGTGTAGACATTTTGACTAAATTGGAATATGGCTGTTTTATATTTTATATATAATATTATTATATATTTTATGTATTAACTACACTTATTTTACATTTATTATGACTCATTATATTAATATAAATTAAAACCACTTTCTCAATACCCAATGAGTATTGGTACCAACCGAATTGATATATCTACAATACAAAATTAAATATTAATAATTATGTAAATGATAAAAACAAAATAATGTAAACTGGATTATTTCTGGTGTAAAAATATAAATAATTTTATCGAATTCATTACATAAAATAATGTAAAGTAGCTATGTATCTACATATATTTGAACAATAAAATCTGGATTTATATTTAGATTATTTCTGGAATAACCAATTATATTACTAATAATTCAATAATGGTAATTCTGAAGGTGATTTTAATTGTGATAAGTAATGTTATTTAAAATTAATTTTTTTAATTTTGAATTTATTTATTTATTTATAAATTTATATAATAACTGTGTACTAAAAACGATCAAAATAGTGTAGAAACTCTAAATTGTGTATTTGTAGCCATTTTGGAATTGAAAAAGCTTTAAAAATATTTCGAAATTATTTTATGTAGTTTTATGTTTGTCGTATTTTTGTTTTTTTAAAGCTCATTGTATATTTTTTGCAAAGCATTTTTAATAAATATTTTAAGAGAAGAATTTTACAAAATTGTATTGATAACTCGGCCCGCTTCTCTTACAAATATGTCAGTTAAAGAAGAAATTATAAGTATACTATTAAGCTGTTTTCACTGTAATTATATTTTCACTGAAAACATTTTAATGTCCAAAGAACTGAGACCTAACTTAACCTAACCTAACTTTTGGAAGTATTTTTAATTAATATATAATTATAGACAAATGTATTAATCTATGATTTTTACTTTTGTACTGACAGCATGTAACTGGTTTAGTTTATTTCAACATTTTTCTCACCAAAGGCGGCCATGTTTTACTAACCCTACTGGATGATGATATATTACATAATCAAATGAAGCTAACATTCGTCTAGTAATAGACGTCTGATGTCCTAGCATTATGTGTTAGATATGCTTGATCTAAGCATCAATCTAACAGTATTAAAAAACAATGAAACATGATCATTGGGGTAAAATAAAGATCTATTGTAGTTACAATATCTCCAGTAAAGTAAACAATGTCAAATCTATTATCCAAATTTGAGATTACATAAGTCAGTCTCTATGAAGTGTTAAAGTCATTATTATAGATCAAAATATGTGAGAATAACTCAGCTATTTTAAATAATTAAATTAATTGTTATTGTATTGTTTAAATAAAGTTTTGAAGAGATAAGTTTTAATACAGGTAGGTAACTGAACTGGAATAAATTTTTTAATTGAAATGAAATTCGTTTAATTAATTTTTATTATTATTATTATATTCAATAATAACATAATATTCACTTTCAATCAAAAAATACACGTACAAGTAATCGTATATTATTAATTTTTTTATTATATTATTTGAATTTATCAAAATACATGTCATTTAACTATTTATTCCACTTATATATCAATTAAAATAATAATTTATATAATAAAGAAAAATAAATAACGTGTTCACTTAATTTCATTATTTTTTTATTGTAAATTCTTTCATTAATAATCAAAACTTGTATTAAAAATTAAATAAATGTTAAATTAAAAATAATTTAAATTTTAAATTAATTCTGAGTAAATAACTTTTAATATACAAATTTTATAACACTATGTACTTGGGATTTTCAATTTGAATTATAAATTATTCAATTTAATTAAAATTTATTTAAATATAATCTTCTATTCACAATTAATTGAATAAATCAAGACAAATAAAACATAAAAAAAAAAAAAATTAAATCGTTAATTTACCGCTACGGTACATTGAAATAACAAACGCGTACTACGGTGTTCGCAATTCGAATTGAATCAAAATTATTTTTTTTTTCTTTTAATTTTCTTCGAATGCGATTTTTTATTTACGCGATAGTATCGACAATAATAGCTTAATGCAATTTGACAACTGATAACTAGAAATGGTTGACCAATTTCAAATAATGAGTTATAAACAAAAATCCAAGTCCAAGTTGAAATCGAAGTTTTAATAATATTATGAAAGAATGTGGTAATGAATCGATAAAAAATATATTTATGAAATTATTTTTTTAATTAAATTTTTTTTTTACGTTCTTGTTATTATATTATTAAAAAAAAAAAAATAATAATAATAATAATAAAAAAGAAATGGATAAAAAATTCATCGACACTTTTTTTATTTTGTTTTTTATTGCAATGTTTTTTACAACGATTTCATTTCAATTTCATTAGTAAGACTCATCATCACAACACAATCAAAAACGAGTGTACAACGAGTGTTGTTTTTCGCCATAAACTTAAGATATTCATCATCATCAGTCACCTCAAATCACTCATAATGTTGAATAATGGTTTTTTTTTTTTTCATATTTCATGGTTTTGTTGGTTTTGTATTATTTTTTGTTATATATATATATATATATATATATATATATATATATATGTCTAGGCAGAGATTATATTCAGATGGTACAAAATCTATGCAATTGTAATAATTTAAAAAAAATTAAAAAAAGCTTTTCCACCTGGTTGTCTGCTTTTTAACCTAAAGGAAAATTAATTTTTCCTAAAAATTCTCATCGGAAAAGTAAATTCTGAAAAAAAAACCCAATTAGAATTTGAATTTGTACGTCATAAATGTGTACTTCTTTCTCTGAATAATTGGAATTATATTTTTACGTTTAAAAATTTTGTTAAAAATTTTGACATTTAGTTGTGTGTTTTTAAATAAGAAAAAATAACATTTATTTAATTAAAACAAAAAATTTTAAAATAAAAAATTTTATATACAGTGAAAAAAACTCAAAAAAATCCAAATTAACCTGAATAAATAATAGGAGTATCCAAATTCATACTTCGTCATATTTAACATTCAAGTTGTCAAATTTATTCGTGTAAAAATTATGTAAATGACTATCCAATTGGATTATTAATTTAATTAGATGGAATGGTTGACACGTTAGATTTTTACCCAATTCAACTAAATCGAACGTGTAAATACTGGGTAAATGAATCCAGTAGAACTTTTTTATAAAATTTTTATCAAATACAATTTTTAGACTTGTAAAAAAATAGTTTTCAATTATTTTGTAAGTTAATTGAAACAGTAAAATACTTGAACTATACACTAAATATCAGTTCAGTACTAATAAATGGAGGCGAATTATTGAATTGTTAGTAAATTGATGACAAAATGAGAGCTGAAGATCATTGAATTCAGAAAGAAAAAATTTGTATACCTAAAGGTTGGTTATTAAATATAATTGACTGTAAAAAGGTATTTAAAATATCAAATTGGGTAATTCATTTATTAAACTGAGATGAGCCAAGTAGTGAAATTTTTGAAAGAGATAATTATTGAAAACCTCCATTCAAATTAAAAATTTAAGCCCACTACATTCGGGTTTGTTTGCCAAAACTTCATAAAAATATAAAACTATATATAATTATCTCTTTGTATGTAATAATCTGTAAAAGATTGATTTCAAACTTAAATTTGCATATAAAATGGTCTAAATTTTGTTTTATCAATAATTTTATTGAAATAATACATTCCATCGGATAAATGCGGAGAACTGTATTTAATATTTTCAGTGAGAAATATCGAAAATTTAACTTTATTAAAGAAACTAACTTAAAAATATAGACAATATTTTGAAAAAAGTAAATACGATATTTTATTATCCAGAATGAATATTTTAACTAGAGAGAATCCACTTGGGATTTAGGACTATGGTCCGTAAATATGAAATAAGCCAGTATAAAATTGAAATTAGCTTAGGAAAATTTATAATATATTGGTACGCATTTGTAATAGTATACCACAATTACAACTACGTACCATTTTTATAAATATCACAACTGTTTTTAATACATTGTAATGCGGTGTGTAAAAAGTAATTTAATTGAAAGCAGTACGTCGAACTGTTATAATATTATTAATAATGAGATGATTTGTTTCTGTTGCTTTTATATTGAGTTTTGCTGTTCACAAAATCTTCGAAAATTTTTTTTTTTTTGGAATGAGAAATACAAAATTTGATGTTTTAGAAAAAAAAAAATTGTAGATAAGAATTGATAGTTTGCATTATTTATAACCGATTAAGTACTTATATACATAATAGAATTGTAAGATTTAAAGGATATATTATTAATCGTTTAATGGTTTTAGTATAAGAGTTTTGATTAGATTTGATAGATCTTCGATTTTCGGTCTATCATATTAATTTGAAATATCAAATTATTTTGTATAAAGTAATTAATTAATTGTTAATAAAAATGATAATCAAATGTTTTTACTAAATTTCAATTGGTATAATTTAATTAATTCAACTCGACCTATTTTCATTTTGACACTTTTGTAAGCTTAAAACATTTTTAACTTCCTCTAGATAGATGTTGATAGAGTTTATATTGAGAAAGAATATTCATATATCGTATAATATTTTAAGTGGTGCTTATTGGTAAAAATTGTGTAATAATCAAACGTCAAATTGACTTTTTATCTGTCAAAATTATTTTCTATCTGTCAAAATAACTTTTTATTTAATAACAGTTAACTCATATACATAAGGTTGTTTATTTGCGAAAATTCTACTTCAAATTCATCATATATATCTAAAAAATACATTTTTGCCAGATATTACGTCAACCTCAGTTAACAAGGTAGTATTGTAGCCCTTGAAAAAGTTTAATTATTATTCATTAGCTTCCCTGTTCTTCTTTTATTCTGCATAATGTTTTTAGACCAATATCTACTTTCTGTAAATCTTTTCAAAATTTTCTGTTCATTTAGATAATTTATTGTGTCGTAATTAGTATTCAAAAATTCTACTTAAAACACCTGGAGTGTTCAACCCATAGTTTTGGCAATAACTTAAATTGTTTTTTTTTTTTGTTTTTGAAATTGTTTTTTTATTTTGATTATGGAAATTTTGTTTCAAATTAATTTATAAATTTTATTCTGATTCGATGTTCGTTTTACGTACCTACCTATCGAACGTTTATCTTTTAAGATATCTACATCTTTATTGGATGGTACGACATAAATATAATTCACGTTTTTGGCCAAGAATTTCATGTGAAGTTTCAAAATTTTTAAGTTTGGCCTTTTTCCAAATTCAACATATTATGTATATTTGAGCTATATATAGGACAACAAATCTGTTTCATCATTGTGGCATCACAGGAAACGAAGCAGCAGATTATCTTTCTTCGACCTTGCGTCAAGCCTGTCTTCACATACTGCTAACCGGTTCTGTTATGTCAATTCTGGCTTAACATACTTGGTAATCATATCAAAAACAAAATACTGACTAAAATATTTCCTCAAGAAAACTAAAGTTCTTTTATGTTTCAACTGTTTCCATTCGCATCATGACAGAAATACTAACTGGCCAGTGCCTAATAAAGAAGCATATTTATAAAATCGGACTAACCGAAAACAACATGTGCAGAATATGTGAAATAGAGGAAGAATATGTTGAAAATCTGCTCTGTGCCACTCGTAGTAGATTTGATTGTTCTCCAAATATTCGGAACTGCCCAGCATACCATTGAAAAATATTCTGAGTATAATCAGTGAATCAGGTATCCTTAAGGTCTTAAATACATAATTGCATTAATTGCATATGGATAATCACAATAAGCCCGCTTGTTGGTGTCTTGATAATGTGGCAAGACGCTACCTGTTATATGTATATATGTATATATAATCTAATAATGGTTCTAAAACAAAAGAAATAATGTGTATTTGCTTTTCTAAATTCATCCATGCGAAATTATATCTTTTTTTTGTTAAATTGTTCAACTTATCTTTGAAAAAGCAATAATTCGATTAATGATCGATCGACCAGAGATTTAGGACGATCTAAGTAAGTATTATAAATTAGTATAATAAAAAATAAATTCATTACAAAAATATTTATTTAGTGTGTGAAAATTTAAAAAATCTGGATAAAAGATTAAATTATCAAATTGCAAAATATAGATCGTAGAATTTAGAAAAATAGTGCAGTTAAGATAGCTGAATAATGCTTCCAAGTTTGAAATTGAATAGATTTTGTGTAGGTTTTTTTTGCTTTGAAATGAAATATATAAAAATAAGGAAATCGAAAAAAACGAAGCTGTGAAAGATATTTTAGTGCTTAAAATTTTGTTGGCTTGAAATATTAAATGAAATTTCACATATAAACGTAAAGTAATTATTTTATTTGTTTGCATTATCATAATTATTATTAGTGTTAGTTGTAAGAGTTCATTGACAGTAGTTCAGCAGACAGCAATTCATTGTCGGCTACGATTAATTATAGATATATAACAGTATTAAAAAAAATACATGTATTTTTTGTATATTAAGCTTTAAATGACTATAGACAATGACTAATATATACATATAGTCATTGCTACAGATTAAAGCAAGTGTCTTAATCAACTTAATTAAATGTTTTTTTTTACAGGAAAATCATTTAATCAATTAAAATCTTTTTTAAATAAGTAAAAGTCTGATATTAACGCCATTACAAAAAAAAAACATGTAAACCAACAACACTGTTAGTATATTTTTTTTTGTGAAGACACGTGGAGCGAAGTAACGATCCTCGTGTTGAATTTTTTTTTTTTATTTTCATTTCCAAATATTTAAAATGAAGTTTAGGGCAAAATAATGAAAAACAAAAAAAAAAAAATATTTACCATGCGAAATATTCATTGTGTGGTACATTTTTTTTTTAACTTATTAATGTAATAATGTATTAAGTAATGAAAAAAAAAAAATTCAAAGAACAAAAAAAAAAATGTGTTTTTAATGGAAATCTTAATAAAACGAAAACAATAAAAGAATTTTAATTTCATTTCATTATTTAAAAAAAAAACAAAAAAAAAAATTATTTTCTTTAATGAAATCTGAAGTTAATTTAATTTTAGAAAATTTAAGATTTTATTAGAAAAGTAAAAGTGATTAAAAGAAAGGTAGGTTTATATTTTTCATATTTTTCTTAATATAATTTATTTTTGTTGTAAATTTGAAAATTCATGTAATAAATAGTGTAAAAATCAGAGATGAAAATTGTCTTTTTTTTATTTTATTTTTTTTTAAAGTTATTTTACATAACAATTTGTTGGACATATACGAGTATACTATTTGCAATAGTATAAAAAAATTGTAATTAAGGAAGTAGGTAATAAAGAGTTTTTTATTAACAGGATGTTTATTTTGACATTGATGAAAATAATATATGATCATCATCATTATAATAATTTCAACAATATGAAATTGAAATTACAGAAAACATTTTAATAATCAGTTTCGAATACAATACTCAATACAAAATTTAAATAGGTGGATTTCTTCAGTTCATCATGATATTCATTTGTGCTATATAAGAAATTGATTCATTACTATAATTTTATTTTATCCGAGATGTTGTGCCTTCTATATAGGTAAAAAATTCTGAAGTAATAAAATAAAAATGTTCCGGCTTATTTTAAACGACTCATCATCAAAATACTACTCCTACAATACAAAAGACTGTAGCATCACTGAAAGTAAAAACCATTTTTATTGTTTTTTTTCCATTCAATTGAAATGACAAGATAGCAGAACATTTTTTTATTATTTTATCGATCAAATTTTAACATCGATAGTTTGATAGTTAAAACTTAAACTGATTTGAAAATAAAATTATCGTTTAATGACACCAAAAACTTATGATAATTAGTTTTTATAAAAACTTGTAGCGTCCAATATCTTCCTTTTAATTTTACTAAAATATGCTTATCGACGAGTCGAGTCGAGTACAAAACACTAAAGAAATCTGCAATTAGTAGACGAAATACGCGTATCTGTGTGGTAAGCATAATTAAAAGGAAAATATTCTTATGATAATTATTTTTTTAAATATTGATAGAAGAAGACCTTAAATTATCAAGTGATCAGTAAAATAAGACTGAATATGTAGATACCATATATTTTCATAACAAAAATGAAAAATCAAAGAAAGAGAATTTCAAATTTAATTTAGTGTTGATGAAAAAATAATTATGTGAAATCTTAGCAGGTGTCAAAATAAATTAATATTACAAAAAAATATGAGAGTTAACATTGCCCGGAACACACACATATCACACACACAAAACTCATAATATTTCAATAGATGTGTGTATGTGGAACAATAATATAAATTGAAATTTTTGAATATTTAATAAACTAAGATAGCCGAGCACGTGCCAAAAATTTAATTTCTCACTCTTACAAGACCTATTCAGCAGAACCTTGAAGTAGTATGTTTCTTATCAATTTTTTATTAAATTAAAAAAAAAATTATTTTTAAGGATACATAATAAATATGTTGTTTAAGGATATTTTATTCAATTTTTAATACAACATTGCCCTACTTAACTACAAAGTATTAATAATTAAACATTGAAGTTCATAACGTGTTTACATATGGATATTTCAAGAAAATTAAAATTTTATGAGAAAATATTTAATCAAGAAAAACGGGTTGGGGTTGTAGTCTACAAAAAAAACACCCAATTTTTTAAATGTCATTTCTACTCGTATAATTTCAAAATGTCATAACCCAAAATTGTATATGGCAAGACTTTAAAAAAAAGTGTTCTTTTTTTTTTTTGTGACCATTCACAATCTCCAACTCTAATTTCATAAAACCCTGGTATTTTTGGCCGATATGATGTTGGCGGCAGATGCCAGAACGACAAATCGTTAAAACATAAAAAATAATAAAATATTCACATCCTTCGAATGTTATGGAATTCATTCCAATATTTTGGAATTTTAAACTGTGGAATGCTTTTAAGTATAGAATTTTATTTTAGCATTAGTTGAAATTTTCAAAATTAAGTCAAAAAAAGTAATTTTTAAATGAAACGACTGTAATATCAAAAATTTAACTTTAATCCAATATTGAAAAACAATAAGATTTTTTATTTTCATTCGAAATATTTGCTTTAATATTGTATAAAGTTTATATTGAACCTCTAAGGTCTCCAGACAACATATGTTTACACTACTAATTAAGAAAACTAATAACTTTCACTTTGGCACCATTTGAGCAGGACGTATAATTTTGATATAATCTAAGCAGTGAAGTTGTTACTACTAATCAATCACCATATCTCTTTTGTTATTATCAAAAAGATAAATAGATACGTTCTGTGGTACAACAACAAATTATCACTTCACCTGAATAATTTAACAAATTATAAAATTTTGTACACCAAAATAATATGCGATATTTCGATAAACAACTTTGTTGGATAATTGGATTTGACCCTATGAAAGGCGTATCCGGTGCTCTTTCCCTGCTATGCCGGAATGCCTTGGTACCCACATTGTTGTCACATTATTTGTTTTTGTGCCAGGGTTTTAAGTATTTTTCAAGTGTGAGCCAGAGCAGTATACTGACCATAAATGTAAAAAAATATTGTTATATGACAGCTCGTTTGGCAGTTAATCCTTTTGTAAGTTCTATCTAAGCAAAAAAAAAAACTGTAATTAGTTTGAACATAAATTAATTTCAGTTAAATTTTCTGAAGAGATTCGGAAGAGGAAGAGGTATATATTAATCAGATATATTAAAATATATTAAAATATATATAAATCAATCAAATTAAACCTTATGTTAAGATATTCTAAAAATAAATCAATTAATATTCATACGAAGAATGAAACTATATAACAAAACAATTATTTAGGTACTCTTCTATAGAATGTAGTACATTATATTTAATTTTTATCGGATATAACAATCATTAAATCAACCATATAATATAGTTCCGAAATTTCATCTCACAATCATTACTTATATATATACTTATGTGCTTATCATTATATATATACTATATGATAAAATTTTTTTTCGAAAGATACATTAATAATCTTTTTTCAATAAACACTCACATGTGAACAAATTGGAACCTTACCTCAATAAAATATTCAAAAATATAAATACAAACATCGAATATATCTATCTCCTTGTGTACGTACACATTTTCTTAAAATAAACTTACGTACAAGTATTTATCTTAAATATATATTGCAAACTTTTCAATTTTTCTCTTTTTTTCATTTTTTAAATTTCCCGTTATAAATTTTTTTCATTTTATATTTGTAGCACATGCAACCAACTCTCTATACAACTGTAATTCAGATAAAAAATCAAACAAACTATACTAAAAATATTTCAAGAAAAAAAAACAGTTAGTTTTACAAAAAATATAAAATTTGTATAACAACATAACTTAGACACTCCTACACACAGATATATTTATATTAAAAATTCCATATGCATTGCAAATACATTTATGTACAATGTACCTTATATATAATTTCTAATATCAATCCATGTCCCATGTAATTTAGTTTGTTTCATTTTTTCTTTAACTTGAATTTAATTTTGGTCGTACATACTAAAAGTTGTTGTATGCCTTTTAGTTTCGTTTTTCTATAACTTTTTTAAGGATTTATTTTTTCAAAATTGTTTTCTAAAGTTTTGAATGTTAAAATAAAAAACCTGAATCAACATAAAAATGTTTTACAAATGAGATGAAAATATTTTTTGGTTTTTTTGAAACAACATTGAAGGTTTAAGGGAAATATTTTTTTTTGCTAAGAGTTTTAATTATATATGTATATCTTTTTTAACTAGATTTATTGCAACTGTAAGCTTAAATCTCTTAACTTCCTTAGTTCTAAGATATTGAAATTATATGTCTGGCCGTGTCAGTATAACGTTCCGTAACATCGAAAATGCAGTATTACAGTTTTAACTTCAATGTAGTATGTAACATAACGCGCTATATGTAACGTAATAATTTGTAAAAGGTTTATATTCTCTTTCGTTCTTCGTAGTCAAAGCAATATACAAGCATTTTGGAACTGTTTACATTGTATATAGTTCGTTATGGAACATACTAGATTGTAGTTAAAATTTTAAAATTACATTTTCGATCTCACCCGGTTGTATCTTATACCTATACATGAATTACTTAAATATTCAGTTCGATTCAGACTTATACAATTATTTTGAATTTACCTCAATCATGGTTAATTTTTTAATTTATCCAAAAGAGTATTAATTCTTTATTTAACTGTTTCGGTTTCGGTTTTAATTGGTTCGGTTCGGTCGAAATGCTTTACACATAATCTTTGCATATTAACAATTAATAAAACCACACACATTCAATTTTTAACTGATACACAATTTTTTGGATATAAACCAGAAATATAAACCGGTTTCGAAACAAATGAAAATATCAAGTGCAACAAGCAATATTTTTAGTAACCAAAACCACGAACCCTTATTAATTTTTTTCAAATTCGGAACCAAGTACATGAACCATTATTAATTTTACTTAAACCATAAATCATTATTAATTTTTGTTATTAAAAATGTTCAAAATTCACCTAAGTATTCTCTGTTAGGATCGTACAAAATTTATAAAACAAAAAGTCATAAAACCAATTCTACTGTTTAGTTACTATAATAGGGGCTGAACATTTTTTAAAGCAAAACGAAAAAAAAAATTATAAAAATTTAGATATATTTCAAATATTAAAATTGTGTGTGTGTTGAGCCAGATTTAAATTTCGATTTTTGATTCATCATTTTAAATGGAAACAATATGGAGGACAATTCGGAAGGAAAACTAATAGGCCAAATTTAGTTTGTTAACCAAACAGGATAGCTCTATTTCTGTGTAATTGAATGTTTAGTGATGATTTTTCGTTCGTAATGATGTTTGTAGTGATGATGTAGTGATGATGTTTTGTTCATGTTTACTCAATTTTAATTTATTCTTTTGTTTTTGTAACATGAAAAATGTATTTGTTCAGATCATCAGAACCGAATCAAAACCATGTTCGTAAAATAGCAAAAATAAAAATCGAACACAAAACAATTGTGACAAATTTAATATAAAGTTTAGGAAATATTAATAACAAATTTGTATAGTACATAATGCATAATTATTTTTTTGAAAAGCTATGGTCAGCTAAATCTAGAATATTAACCATTTGTCATTGAATACACAATTGCTGATAACTCAGTTGCCGATAATCAACTAAAGTGTCAAGTCAGCATTAAGCAATTATTTAATTTAAGTCGTTACAAAATTTATCATTATTATCAGAAATCCATTGCTTTCACAAACATCCAGTACAACTTCAAATAGCAATTTATCAAGCCTATTAACAAAATATAATTAAGTCATTGTTCAATGTAAGGAGGTGTAGTATTTTAGTGGAATACAAGTACACTTCACACTTAATTGATCAGTATTCCTATAAGACATATTTGAATTTTGTTCTGATTATTAATCAGGTAAATTAATCACTATAATATACCGATCGGTTCAAATAATCGAAAGTCACATCATTTAAAATAAAAAAAATATCGCATTTTAATTTCCTGATAAAAAGACCGATTAAATTTTTTTTAAATATTTTAAATTCTTTTGTATATAGATTCAAAATAATAACAAAAATATCCTTTTATATATAATCTGGAAATTCAATTACGATTTAATAATATAAAAAAAAATCATTTATTCTAACCAGACAAATCCATTAAATTGATATAAATTAATAGAATAGAAAAATTTAAAAGATTGTTATTTACACTGTTGGTGTTTTAAGCCATCCCAAACCTTAGGCTCTTTATAAATTCTACATTCTCATTTTACTGAAATGTTATGAATGATAAATCATTTTAAATATATATTAAGATCCAGTACACTCATAGACATAAAATAAATGACAATTTCTGATATTAACTTAAATTCAGCCAGTGCTAATCAAAAATCAATACGAAATGTAATACATACGGTCTTCACGTGCGAATTACTAGCATGATAATTGGGTGTACATTTTGTCATCCTTACCATTTTCGTAAGTGACATAATTTTTTTTTGCTAGTTAATTTGACATTTCTTACAAAATAAATATGGATGAAAATGAATAACAAGAGAAAGAACTTCGAATTGAAGTTTTAGAGTAGGTGCAGACATACAAATTATAGTATGTGAAAGCTTACTTACTTAGGTGGCCAACAGACCATGTAGGTCCTGGGCCTGACTCATCAACATCCTCCATTTTTGCCGGCATGTGAAAGCGTGCACAAATAAAACCAGTTGCAGGTGTGTGCGCTTTCATACGAACTAATGAAACACGAAAGTGCAATCAAATAGTTGCAAAACTAATAATTGCATGTCTGGCCTCATTGTTTTTTTTTTGTGATTTTTATAAATATGTCAGACAAATTTATATGTACATATTATGTAAATAAATTTATACCTATATATATGTACATAATAACGTATTTAAAAAAGTATTTATAGTATGTGTGACTACGATTATCAATTGTAAAGGTGGGTTTTAGCTGATAAACATTTTAAGGGTGAAAATAAGTTGGTTTATCTCTAAGAATATAACATAGAATTGCTTTATTTTATATGACAACTCAATGCGTATGACAAGAATAGTAAATAATCAGGATATTTTTCACACTAGTTTGGGATATTATATACAATGATAAAGTTTTTTTTAAGCTATCCAAGGATAGTTTCTTTATACCGGCAACACTTTTTTTTAACAATTTCTTGAGAAAATATAAAAATAAAATAATGTTTCCTAGCAGCTGATTTTGACGGGTTAACAATGTTTTAAATGTATAAAGAAATATTTTACACCAACATATTTTTTTCTTAATGTAAAAATTCAATAAGCTATCTGTCTCTTTAGAGCTACCAACTACAACTATAACTAAAACCAACATTTATTCTATTTCGCCAGACAACTTTATTCATATTAATTTCAGTTTTGACATTTAACTATTACTCTCACGTGCAGACACTAGGCAATTAGTTTTCTTAAAAAGAATAAAACAATTTTCTTGTCATGAGTGAATTAAACATTTATAAAGAAAATTTAGCACACAATACAAATAATTATTGTTCGAAAAGATTTGAATATAACGTGTATGATGAAACAAATGTTTTGTATTTATTAAAGGTGAAAAAAGATGAGGGGCACTGTTGAAAGTAACACAACATCTTATTACAGGTTGTGTTTTACATGTGTTTTCTACTAAATATTTATTGTTTCGTGTATGCCTAGGTACTTCATTAATTTTAAAATTATTCGTTAGATATTGTACATCAGACTGATGATTACTTAGCATGTCAAAGGAGAAGCACGATGAGATTATTAGAAATTTAAACAAATTTGAGTTGTTTAAGATAGTATTTTTGGTCTAATTCTTTAACAGCAACAAAAACTTTTTCAAGAAGAAGTAAAGCAATGAATAATTTAGCTGAACGAGCTGATAGACTTATATAACGGTTTAATTAGATATCAGACTATAGTACAAAAATTCTTAGTACGGCATCTTTATTTAAATCCAATGATAATGGAAACACACATAGTCAACATTTTGTTTATTTAGTTTGCACTAACCTGCCACACCACAATACTAATTTAATACAATTGTTACATAATCTAATCTAACTTTAAGTAGGTCTAACCTATAAAATTAAGTTCGTTACATTAGTAAAATATTATTGCTTTTGATATGTAAATTACATACTTTCTTTATAAACTAGGCGTTAAAAATATTAAATAAAATTAATAACTTACGTATCAAATTCAAATATAACATAAATAAGCGCAAGACACTGTTTTTAAATTTTGTTAAATTACGGTTACATTGACCTAAACATTTTGTTTTTCCGTCCTTTATTTTTTGCAACATTTTGTTTTGTATTTTTCTTATCGTATAGACATTTTAAAGCGGCAAAAACTAACCAAAAATTTTTCTGTTACCGCATCTTAGAACATCCTCACAATAAATTATCAAATAAATTTGATAAATGAAAAATGAACAACCAATTCCTATACAAAAATTTCTGGACTGTAAATGGCAGAAATATAAGAAAAAAATAAATAAAAATTTTCCTTGTGAAAATTTTTTAAGCGGAAAATTAAGGTAAAAAATAAAATAAAATTTTTTACGTAAAAAAAAAGAAACCCCAGCAAAATTCTTTTTGTTTTGTGAAAAATTGTGGTTTTTTCAATGTATCCTTGTTTATACGCTATGAACACCTTAATTAAAAAATGAAAAAAAAAAAATGTGTTCATTAGAAAAGGGAATGTCAATAACCTTAATTATTGGTCTAGAATTTTTCCTTGGTAAGAATACCGAATTTTCTGAAATTTTCCCCAAAATAAAGTGAAAATAAAATTTTTTTAATATTTGAATGGCATTTTGAATGAAAATTAATTAAAAACCAAAATTTAGAAGGTTGTTGATATGTGTTGGGTTTTAGCTGTCAGAAGTCAATTTTAATACGAATTGTGTTATTATTGACTATGTTTATTCGAGGCAGAAATATACCGCAGATGTGCAGTAATGCCGCAGATGTGTAGAATGCCGCAGTAATCTACCTACATGTTCATTCGTAAAAAAAATTGGTAGATTTCTGCCATTATTGTTGTCAGATTATAGAAATATAAAGATGGTCGAAAATGGAATTAATGCCAAAGAAATAAATTTTTATAATTATTAAAATGTCAATTCAAAATAATTATTTGTATAATTTACAATATTTTTTATTTTATTAATATTCGATCAAAAAATTATAATGTCAATAGAAATTTCCTTGCACTTTGTGTATACAAAATAATAAAAGAAGTCAGAAGTCAAAAATCTACCCTTCACTCACAAGTTTTGGTAGATTTCTACCACTTTTGTACTAGTATAAACATGCATGTTAATAACGATTGTCAATTATTTATTTAAGTAGCATATAATTTAATCGTTATGCATCTGTCAATATAATAGTTGGTAAAATATTGTTGGTAAGACTAAGAATAGTGATTAGGTGTATATATTTAGCATGACATAGTCCTCGAACATTCATATGTTATAATAGTGATGGTCTGCGTTATAATAAATAAGAAAATACTGAGTAGGCCGTATCAGTAAATTTTTAATCCAAGTAGAGGGTCATTTTTACCGCAATAAGATCATACTAGAGTGAATATTTAAATGTTAATTGGGTTAATAGGGCTAATGCAACATAATTAAAATTATTCCTTTTAGTCAGTATGATAGAAGTAATCCCGGTTCAAGGTAAAGTATTATTTGAGAATAAGAATTTTAGCATTTTAGCACACAACTGATTTTCAAAGAAATTTAACTCCTAATCGATTATAGATATTTGGAATGTTTATATTTACTTATATGAGATGTAGGACAAGAATATTAAAATAAAAAAACAAGAAAAACAAATTACTTCTGACAAAGTCGACGGGTTAGCGAGCAAATCCAAAAACCGGAATCCAGAAGTAAAAATCCATAAATTCAAAATCTATGAAATTGTGGTAAATTAATTCTGGAAAAAGGAGATATTATCTGTTTTGTATCCAACAGCGGTCACGCATGAAAATATAATTTAGGTAAATATTCTGAAAAAATATTTTACCTATAAATATTTAAAATGATGAATGGTTGTTACCGCGCAAGCCCTCGCTGGTGTTTTGATTGGCGAGATTTCGATACTTTTCCGCTGATAAGCCAGAAATTTGATTGAATAAGGTTATCGAAAAAAAATTGTAGTAAAAATATGTATTAAAAACACTAGCAATGCCGTAAATAATAAAATAAAAATGAATTAAATAAAAGCAATAACAAGTTACAAGGTATGTTTTTTGTCGATTTTTTTTTTTTTGTGGGAAAAGTCATTTGTGGATTTGGAAACGAAACCCAAGTCGATCAATGAGCATTAATATGCTTTCCATTTCAGACATATAAGTTGTATATTTTTTACACAAACGAGTACTTAAAATAATTTATTGTATTGACTATTAACCATTTTGATTGTTTTTAAGTCAAATTGACAGTGAAAATTTAGTGAGATTTATCCTTCTCATTGTCTTAAAAATGGTGGCCAATTTTGAAATTTGACTATTTAATTTAAAATTCTAAATTTATTCAGTTTAAAAACCAAATTTTCCTTTTTAGAAATGGGTAGGTAAACTTATTTTTTGACTTTGGGAAAGTAAAAGATATTTCAATACTTTCTTCTAACTTATTTTTGTTGTCGTTTGGTTTTTTTGTTTTTATCTGAGGTTCAAATTTAGGATAACAAACAGTTTTTGTTTTGGTATTTTTTGTTGTTGTTGTTGTTTTTTAATTTTATTTTGTTGGTTCACTTTTTCAGCTTTTCTGGGTTAAAATGATAGTCATGTAATATTTTTTTTTTAAATACTGCTATTGGGCAGTTCTAAAGCATTCAAGTGCCATCAACAAGGTCATATATTAAAAAAAATGTTTACTAATTAATATTTTTTAATTTTTTTTGTTTTGATCATTTTTTTAAGGACAACTGAACCTACACAAATATGTATATATATATATTTAATTTTTGGTTTCAAAGTAAATATTGACAAACCTAGTTTTTTTTTTTTTTTTTTGGTTTACTACTTAAAATTTTTGGTTCGGAATGCTTGTTGGCATGTTAAATATTTGCTTACATCCGTAATTAGAAATGAATTGTTTAGGTTTTTTTTTTTGATGAGATGGGCAATGAGGGGTTAAAAATTAATGTCAGTTTAAATGATATTTTTATTTAAATATAAGGGTTACATTTTTGTATATGAATAAATATTCAAGTAAAATATCATTCAATTAAATTGATTAAAGTGGGTTAAATGAACAACAAAAAAAAAATAAAATATTGAAGAATTTTTTGTTAAACATAAATTTTTGTAAAATAGTACAAATAAGCAAATTTAAATTATTCATGCTGTCATTGTAAAGTGGAGTGAGGAGTGAAGAAGGTGGAAATATTATTTTCAAAATAACAAAGGACTTTTCGACAAATCGATGGACTTTTAAGATTTATGTCTAGAATCAAAGGTTATTAACGAATTCAATTTCTGTATCAGAATATCTAGAGGTTTTGTTTTTTATTTTTCAATTCATCGAGCTTCGCCAAATTTTTTGATCCTATTGTAAACATTTTAGTATACATTAAATACGATACTGCGATTTATTTATACATAAAGTGGAAGGAGTAATCTAGGATATATTGTAATTTCGAGACTATGTTATCATGTTATCATTAATTTTTCACAAAGAAATCTTAGCTTATTGTACTGCTATTTTGCCTATAGTGTCGTTCGACAAACAAATTAAGTAAAAGGTAAATTTTATTTACATGCAGTTTAAATCTGTGCTTCCATCGTCCTTGAATTGCGTTTGATGGTACTTTTATTTAATATAAATATAAATATTAAAATATAAATTTGTAAAATAAAATATTTGCGAATAAACTAAAAACTATTTCATTTCTTTATTATTGTAAAATAATAAATTTAATTATACATATATGTATATAAAAAAAAAAGATATTTATGATGTTATTGCTATTATTTAGACTTTGAACTGACAAACGAACAAACCGTAAAACCAACTTATGTTTGGTATCACTTAATGTCATTCGCATTTGTCGACAAGTAAAATATAGAAATAGATTTATTTTTTGAACGCAAAATTTTGGTTATTCGTCATTTGTCGTGATTTCCATATAATCTTATATATTTGAACGCCATTTGAATTCGTCACTCGTCGTGATTTTGTTTTCAACGTAAAGCTTGTTTTCGACACTGACAAATAATAATATTTTGTTTCATAACAATATTGACATTATTGTTAAGTGTATTCAAAAACAAATCAAGGGTTAAGCAAAAAAAGAAAGCTTAATACCAATAAAACAATCGAAATTTCTTGGACGGACTATTTAATTTTGCAATGATTTTGAGAAAATCTAGTACCATTCTGTATTTTGTTTGACAGAATCATAAATACCAACCTGCAGTCAATCTGCATATTCTGAATTTATGAACACACTTGTCAGATTTTCTGAATGCTGTTCATAAATGCAGACTCAAAGTCTACTGGGCGTCAACTTGGCAGAGAAAATTTTTGAAGTAGTTTTCTTTGTTGTTTTGAGTATGTTAGTTTTGTTATTTAAAAAAAAATTGTTATTTTCAAAATGTCAGTATTAATGAACAGAAACTTTGCAGAATTATCAAGTAAAGGTAGAATGTATAAGCAGAGTTTGTGTTCATTATTGCAAAGTATGCTAACTGGTGGCAAACTTGTTGTTAATTTGAAGCATTTATGAATACACCCAATTTTTTTTTAAAAATCGTGTGGAAAATTAATATGGAAATCTAATTGATTTTCAAAATCCACTTCATTTTCTAAAATCAAGATCTTGAGAAAGTACAATAAATGCCTTTATTTTGTAATATCAATACTACGTTTATATTACAATATTATTTATTAATATCATAATATTAGGTGACACACATATAGGAATATCACGATATCGATATTACATGTCTGTCCTGTCAGTATAGCATTAGATCCTACTGTAAATTATTTTCTTTTACAATAAAGATTTATATATTGATGATCTTCTTCACCTTCTATTTACCCCATTCACGTCATAGTGACGATATTTTTAGTATACATATACATTATTTGTTCATTCAAAATGGGTTATATCATATTTCTTTCTAATTTATTTACTTATGATTTTAAGTAAATTATTTTCAATTTTTGTATACATACCTATTTGACAAAAGTAAATATTTGCTTTCAATCATTCTTTTTTCCCCCTTCTCCACAAAAATCCAATAAATTTATGAAACATTTTTATTATGTAATATATTACCAGTATTAAATCTTGATCAAGAATTTCCATTTTTATCATATTTTTTTATTATTATAAATACCATGTAATCTATGTTTGTATACAGAAATGTATATACAATATACCTACCTATATAATATGTAGGTTAGTTACATATACGTATAGGAATTTACTACATTCGTTCATTTCATTTTGAATCATTTAAATTATTTACGAGTAGCAAAAATAAAATCTTAGTTTCTTAAGAAATTCTTTTTTTGAATTTTTAATAAAATACCATCCATGATAAAAGATTATAGAATTTCATTCCTTCTCTTCTCATCTTTGATTATATATCAAGGTATTATAATATTATATATAGGTGTGAAATACGATAAATTCTTTAAAAAGGACACAAAACAAATTCAGTTTTTCTAAGATTTTTGTTTTTTGTAATTTTTCCACTCCTATTCACAATTTAAAAGTAAATGGAAATTATAAACAAAAAAAAAAAAAAACAACAAAAACAAAAGAAAAATCTTGGAAAAAGGACATTTAAAAAATTTCATACTTTATTACGGTAAAAATTTTTCTTTTAAAGAAATTATGAAAATATTCCCAATGAAATAATTTCAAATCTCTTTAAAGTAAGGATTTTGAATTTAAACTGAAAAAAATACAAAAAGTGCTCACTCTATATTACTAGATTTAGGTTTGATTGCGTTTAAATTTGGTTAAATTATCACCCATATTTTCTTAAACCCATCGCTGACGCGAAGACAAAAATTCATTGGATCACCTCTAGCTGAATATGCATTTCTGTTAGGCACTGTAACAAGGGAAGTGATTGAACATTTTATTATGTTGGTAGTACTGACCATTTTTTACTGCCAAAAAGATTATTGGTATATATAAAAAAAGTATAGCTTATAAAATTTTTGGATAGTATATTAGTGTGAAATTTGTTTATAATTACATATATCGTTTTAAAATATTTTTTAAATAAAAATTTTTAATAAAATTATTACAGTATAGTACATAATACTATATTGTATATGTACTACTATAATGTATTACTATAGAAATTAGAATACATAAGTGTTGTAAAACAGTAATAGTAAAGAATGGGGTTTTTTTCAAAACAAAAAGACAATCTTTAATAAATTTTCTGCATTTATCTGGATTTTTGTAAGTTCGACGGAATACTACAACACATATGCAAATTCCAATATATATACCACTATTCCAATATATATATATGTAACATCATGTAAACATAGTATCTGTTTTTTATTGCTTATATATGCCATCTGTCATCTGTAATTTGTCATTCGTCATGTAATTCAAGTGTTAAATTTAGATGGCGCCATAGAACTTTTTACTTTTATTATGTCTTAATTAATTTCATTTTACAATTTGAATTTTACAGTAGTACGCTGCTATGATTGTAAAAATATAAAATTATTGTAAGTTTATATTATATAGTTAGATTTTGTTTTCATTAAAAATATTATCTAAATTTAGTATTTCAATATTAATTTAAATTGAAATTATCTTTTTGACTAACTTATATTATAATTAATAGAATACATGTCTAGAATGTCTAAGAATATTTAGAATTATATAGGTTTTTAGATTAAAAGGAATTATATATTATTTAGAATTATTGAGGTCTTAGGATAAAATATGTTTAAATTTCCAATGATGGCAAATAAGATGTCGTTAAATTGATCGAGTAAATAATCCTTCGGGAATTGAAAATTTTGCACCTTACTACAAATATTCTGTTTATATGGTAATTAAAAGCATTCTAATAATTCTAATAAAGGTATGGATATTGAAAAATTTGTAAGCAAATACATATTTTTCTTAAACTTTAAATGAAAACTCTAATGAACGAAGAAATACTAGAATTTATTTTGTTTCCGTCATTTATGGCGGGTTACAAAACTAGTTTTTAATAATAATATACAAAAAAAATAAATGAAAAATTGTTTATTAATCTTTATTTAATTATTTTATCCATTCAATTTATTCATTTTAATTCCATTTTTTAGTTTTATCAAAAAACACAAACTAATTTTGCGCGATTCTCTACGTTTTCAACTTTTGAGGATATAAAAACGGGCTCACGCGATAGTTTTGACACTTACCTCGCGCCAATTTAAAAGTACAACGTTTGTGTCTAATACAAAACTATCACTTCAATGATATTTTCAAACAATCACGCATGATTGGTCTAAGAGAATAGGGGTTATATTAAATCAAGATAGATTTATGACTAGGTGGGAATTAGCTATTCGTATATGAGATGTTGTTACTTCTGAAACATTCTATTCTATGATGTGACTACTCGAGATCATATCACAAAATTATTAATTTAAATTCGATATTAAACATATACGAAGTTGAGAAAGTTAATTCAATTTCTGATTTAACTCACCGAGATATCCCTTATATTGTTTTGAAAGGTTTTAGATAGAGTTCTAATATTCTAATAGAGATAGAGTCTAAGGCCACGTCAAGAAATGTTCAAGAAAATGTCTCTCTAGTATACATTTCCAGCAGATGTCGTATTTGTTGTAATATGAATTGAAAGTAGTAGGACATATAAAGCATAGATACAGTTGTTTGGATTATAAAATTAGATCATACCATATACTTATTACTTATATTATTATTATTATTTTATTATTATTGCCTTAATGTATTTGTACAATATGTTTAATTTAATATTTTAAGAACTTATATTATACTAGTATATCTTTTTTAATATAAATATTTAAACCTTTGATTTGTACTTATTTAGACTAACCTGATTTATTTTAGAATAAATTTAATTTGTAAACGACAAAATGGTAAGGGAAAATCTTTAATAAATTATTTTTATGCTAATTTAATATTTAAGCCTAACCTAAAGCTTAACGTACGTCTATTAACTAAAATGATCTTAAATACTATATACTTGGCCTAATAATGATATATTTGAAATTTCTACGTATAAATATATTTTGGTTCCCAGTATTAAATATAGCAACTTATTCTTTTTACATCGAAATATTTGCAAGGAAGTTATTTCATTGGTACTAATTTTCATATCTCAGTATTGAAAAAAATTGTTTTTGTTTTTTTCTTGTTGTTATAAGGATTTAGATGAGTGTTTGTTGTAATGGATACTTACAAATCTCGATTCTTAATTTTTATTTTTGACGGTCCGTGTAATAATATAGATTGAGATCTAAGATAATCAAATATATCCGTTTTTCCAATTTTATACGTGTTACGTGTACGTTTGTTTGTGATATTTAGAAAACTGTTTAAGTTTTTTTTTGTTGTTAAAAAGAAATAAAAATAATTAAATTCTTAACGGGTTTTTTATTATTTTTTTTTAAATTTTTTATTTGTTATCTGTCTTTTTTTGTTATTTACTGACCAATCATTAAAAATTGTATTTTATTTTTTTTTATTTATAAATTTATATTGAGAAAATAGAGTAATCGATAGTTGAACATTCGTCAGACGATGATTTTTCAAAGTTATTGATAAACAATTTCAGAGCAGAGCAGCATTAAATCAGAAAACGAACGAAAAATATAGGTGAAATGTGAAATTTATCAAAGAAAATTGTATTTGATCGAACATTAATATTGACAGATGTGTTTGAATATACTCAATAAAATGATACTCTGTTGCTAAGGACAAGTAAAATCTCTCTTAATTTAAATTGCAACATGATGAATAATTATGAATGATAAACTGAAAAATCCCACCACCATACAATAAAAAGTAGAACAAATAAAAATAATTTTAAAATTTAATTATTTAACAATTCAGATTACGATATAAAATTTAACCATTTGTTTTATTTTTATAAAATACGTATTAATGCACGTATATTATGTAGATACTTACACTTTTTTGCGTTATTTCCGAGTCACGTTTATTTCTTTACAAAAAATATCAGAAAAGCAAGCAAGGAAACCACTTGATTGGAATAATAAAATTCTCAATTTTGCTTCTTTTTTTTTTTTTTTTTTGGTTTTTTACTCAAGTCAAGATAAATAAGCAGTAAAATAATTTAAAAAGAAGAGACTTAGAATAAAAAAAAAAGAAAATAGAAAATTGAGGAAAAAGTGGGTTGAATGGAATGGAATGATGGGATGGTTACTACAGGTAAAGTATTGTCGTAGTTCTGTTTTCTTAGAAAACAAAAAAATATCCAATAAAAAAAAAATTGGAACTGTTATATTCTAGTTAACAAAAAAAAAACGAAAAAAAAAACAAACAAAAGAATAGAAGAAAAAAAATAACTTTAAAGAATAATGGAATAAAAGTTTCATACAGGATAATACAGGACTCTATTATAAAATAGTTGTAGAAAGTATGTTAATTCTAAAAGGTATACCCATCCAACTTGATGGGGTACATTATGAGACCGAGAAACTTTTTAAAAAGTTTATTCTATTTTTTTCTCTCTCATCTTGATTTTTATTATAAGTTTAGGTTCAATAGAAAAGATTTAAGATTTTACTTAGTCAATAACCTGACGATGACGCTTATCGCTAAATAATTATATATATGTATACCTTTTATTTATAGATTTATTGAATATTAAAAATTGTTTCATTATGGTTATTATTATTATTTTTGTTGTTGTAATTGTTTTTTTTTATAATTATAAAATCTCCTTTGGAGAAGTTGTTGAACTTGTGAGTTGATGATGACGTCAAACTCAGGTATATTTTATATATATATATTTTTTTTTTATTTAATTTCTAAGAAACATAATTGAACTATACTTTTATTTAGATTCAGTTGAGTGTAGATAAATTTGTATTTTTTAATTATTCACAATTAAAACTGATTTTGTTTTATACAATAAAGGATTTTTGTCTTATGTGTATAATATAATTATGCATGTATGAATATGTGTGTTATTGATATATGTATGTGTATGTAATAAAAATGTGCTATTATAATAAAAGTAGAGGAATATTAAAATTCTAAAAATAATAATTTAATATATTAAATTTAAATTTAAAATATTTTTAAGAGAGTGAAAACAAATCAAAATATTATTTAGCTAGTTTTGGTTTTTTTTAGGAGGATTAATAAAAAACAAGATGACGTTTAAAGGTTATATTTATTGATGTTTGGTTTTCGATGAAATATGTAAAAATACAGTTTTTTGATTCTATAGTTAAGGGATTCTATATCAACATTTCAATATTGAAGCTTTATGTTTAGTTGACAATACGAAAATGAGCGAAGCCATTCGAACCATTTTAAACTAAAAACCTCTAATCCTTCAACAATTCTTTGTCGAATACTGATGATATAGCTATTGAGTACACCGAAAAAAAATAAATGGAAGAAAGAAAAAATACGATTAATATACTGTAAATGAATGTCTGCTGTGTAAGAATGCCCTTAAATATTCATGTATGTCCTAAAATATTACAAATAATGGTCTAACATGACCTCATTGTTAAATAAAATTGAATGTATGACTATTATTTAAATCTAAAAATTATAATTAATTGTAATAGCAGAAGCATAAATAGAGTATACAGATATGTTGTATCTGCTGTGTAAGAATGCCCTTAAATATTCATGTATGTCCTAAAATATTACAAATAATGGTCTAACATGACCTCATTGTTAAATAAAATTTAATGTATGACTATTATTTAAATCTAAAAATTATAATTAATTGTAATAGCAGAAGCATAAATAGAGTATACAGATATGTTGTATCTGGGTTTTTTTTTGCGGTCAATTCACATTTAAATTGGAACAATCAAATTAATGAACTAGCTCTGAAGATCAGATGAATAGCTGAATTATTTTTAAAAATCGGTAAACAAACTACAAATAGAATAATAATATCGACTTATAATATAGTTTACTTCATAGAACACTCTATAGAGGGGTCCGTTTCCACCTGAAATTCTTTTAAGCATGATAATTTGGAGTATTTTAGTAAATATATTTATTTTGTTTTAGACATAGGTTTTATTTCATCGGAATTAGTAATAACTAGCGGATGTCAAAAAATTAGCAGCATACAAAGATACAAAGAACATGAAAGAAGCATATGCAAAATATTATGCCAAGATTGTTCGAAAATATATGTGCTATTATACTCACTGGATATGTGCTATTATACTCACTGGACCTTATTGTTGTAAACGTACGGAGAACGAGACGCGTGAACTTTGTATTCACTTCACTTCGCATTGGTATTGTACAAAACGCGTGAAAAATCTATTTTCGAAACGCTATAATAATTGTCAAATATATTTATTTTGAACATATTATGTTATGTGAAAGTTAAAGTTTGAATTATTTCTAAGGTGTTTAAAAAGGTGTTCTATTGATTACAACAAATTTATTGTTTTTAAATTTTAAAAAAAATATATTAAAAATGGATAGAGTAGCGGTGGTGTATTTTGTTGAGCAAATTCATAATAGAAGTTTTATTAAACAAAATTTAAGGGATATTTGTAATGATATATGTTTGAAATGAACGATAAGAGGTAAACATTTTGGAACATTTTAAATATTTTTATATATACATTTACATTACGACAGACTTTCGTCTGAATAAATTTGCTTTTGAATATGTATTAAAACAAATTGAGGAAAATCTGCCGACACCAACTAAATCATCATCTTCAACACCTAATTAAAAAATTTGTTGCTTGTTTGAGATTTTCATATTTAAACATAGCTCAACCGACCTTCTCACAAATATTGTCATCAATGCTAGATATACTAAAGGCAGCATTATGTTCAACATGGATAAAATTATTTATGAATTACATTTTTTAACTCTAATGAACAAGACCATAAAAAAATATAATATATATTTTACCTACTACATTTAGTTGTTCTAAATTTTTTAAACGCGAACTAATCTTCACGTTTCAACAACACAAAGAAAACTTTGGCCGTACGTTTTCAATAATACCAAAAATATATTCACGTTCATTTCTGAAATGACGTTTTTCTTTTCAACGTTTGCCGCACGTTTACACAATACCAATTCATCACGTTTCGCTTTTCGGTTGCGTTTGCGTTTACCACAATACTCAACATTATATTAGCTTTATTCATCACATAACTAACATGTATATGCAATGTCATTTAATTTCATAGTGTTATCAGCGTTTAAAATATCAGATTAGAAAAATAATATCTAATATCCACTACAGTTCCGAAAATATGCAGATATGCTGGATCAATATATTTTTTAAAATTAATTTGTCTAACTAACGATTTTATATGGCTGGCATCAGACTTACCATTCTCCAGTAATAATAGTTAAGCTATCTTTACTTAAAATTTTGGTATAAAAAACTGATATTTTCGTTTATTATCTCGGACATCCTTTTTGTTATTATTTAATTTGATTTGCTGTTTCTTAGGTGCAGCAGCTCTAATATTTGGGTACCTGCGTTTATTTAGAAAGAATAAGAACTGAGGGTTGAATATTGTATTTTATTAGTTAAAATTATTATCAAAAGTGATGACATTTAAACTAATCTGCAGTTACTCGTAAAATCTAGTTTAATTTTTAATGTACGCACTATTAATTAAAAATGGTGTACAGAAAGATGACAAAGACAAACTTTTTGCATAAGATCAAATGGCTCAAATCGATTTGACTGTTAAGTAGAACTTAAAGTTTATACCATCATATGAAAAAAAGAAAGAATAAAAACTTTCGTTTCAATATCAAAGGTACTCAACATTATTAGCTCAACATTATTAGCTTTATTCATCCCATAACTAACATGTATATGCAATGTCATTTAATTTCATGGTTTTATCAAAGTTTTTTTTTTTTTTTTTTGCCAAATTGTGATGTTCAGAATTACTTTAATTTATTCTTTAGAATATTTTTGTGTCTTTTTGAAAATTGGTACCCTTTTTATATACGACATGAATCTGATATTGATATAGTCATCATATGTGTGTGGTATAGTGGGAGTGTGTGAAAATAATTTATGTATACATTTGTATAATAAAATTAATTTATATTTAATTGCTTCCGATCATGTTATATGTATATATGACGAACGTTAATTTCCCTAAATGTGAATAAATAAATATATAATTTATGTCTTTCATTTGCATTACAATATACCAGCCATTTTTGTTTAATTTTCTCTGAAATAAAATTGTCTGATCTCTTATTGTATTCAGTATTTAATAAAATTCTCAACTAATAATTATTATAACAAGCATTTTTGCTGTTGTTGATATAATAAAACCAAATAAAATAATTCTGTTCTGAATATTACACGACATGATTGTCTGTCAAATTAAAAGAAAGAGACTGCAATATTATAATAAAAAACAAAAATATTAATTCATTTTTCATTTTAATTCTTTTTATTTTTTTCACTTTTTTTTTATTTTCTCTTTTATGAATTTAATTATTTTTTATTTAACGCTTGTAACTAACGTTCGTTCGTATACAACGTTTAAAGTGACACAATAGAACAATATTGCATTATATTTTAATAAATTTTTTTTCTCTTTAAATTATAAATTAAAAAATTCAAAGAATTGAAAACAGAAAAAAAGATAAAAAAAATAAAATGACGCCTTCAAACAAAAGACATTGAAAATGATATGATGAGCAAATTAAATCATAGTTGTTGACTTTGTTGACTCTTGAGTCTGGATTCAGTTGTTCAACAGTATATGTACCATGTAATAATAAAAGTAGATGTATAATACAATAAGATAATGAAAAATTCTCATGGACTTAATTAAAAAAAGGGAAATCTAATCTATTATTAGAATTAATCAGTTTAAGATGTGATATATAAGTATGTATGTATATACAAACCATATTGTTATACTGAATTTAATAAAGATCACAAGTAATGGATTATAATATACGAAGTATATAAAATCTGATATAGTATAGGTATAGTGTTAAGTGTAGAATAGTGAAAGTGTTGTAGATATTTTTTTCTATAATGAAATCTATTTCACTATGGCATATCTCACATATTTTTTTTAAAATGGGAAATGAAAAATTATTTTACCCTTAAAGGGTATTGCAAAATTCAGTATTCTTTATAGAATGAATGATACCTTTAGGTTAAAAGTTATTTCTTTATACTTAACGGATTTTATTTAAAGTGAATATGGAAAAAAATTAACGAACCAAAAATTACTTAACGAAATATAGTATGATATAACGCTGTATTTTAGTTTAATATTTCAGTTTCAGTGTCGTACTCAATAAAAAAAGTTATAATTATAAGTGGGCGGGTATGAAAATGTAGATTTTTTTTAAAAAAAAAAATCTGATTTTATTTTACAATTTGCAATTTCAAGTTATTATTGTTTAGCTTTGTTTACGTTTGAAACAATAAAAAAAATTTTTTTAGAGATTTAAAAAAAAATTATTTATATACATTACAGATTACATATACATACTATATATAATCAGGGAAATTTAAAGTGCTATCTATGAATCAGTATTAGAAATAGAATTTAAATTGTCAATTTTATTACTCACATTCACATGACAACAGTCAGAACTTCAAAATTCAAAGACGTTATAAATTCGTGTATTGAAAAAAAGTCAAATCAAATGTCAACATTTGAATTTTTTCGTATTGAATTTGACTTTTTTTTCGTTCCCTATAAACAAATTTTATCTTCATGACTTTCGATTTCGACTATCAGTTTTATTTTTATTAGTTATGTTAAAATTTAAAATGTTAAAAAATAGATTAAAACATGAACCAAAACCGCCATATATTTTGTTGGTTTGTGGTTCGGTTTCAGAATTATTTTAAGAAATGGTTCGGTTTTGGTTTGGTTCGCCCAATTCACTATAAACGTGGTTTGGTTCGGAAAATATCAATGGTTCAGTGGTTTTTTGGTTCGGTTCAAAAACCGGTTTGCATCTCTGATTAAAAGTATAGTTTAGTACATTATATTAGTGCCTATTGTTAATGGCGTTTCAATCGCGGCTCGTATTCAATAAAACATTGTTCTATTCGATCGAATGATAATTTGGGATTTTTAAAAACGTTGGTTTATATTTAATATTAAAGATTTTGTTGTTGTATTATTGTACGCAATAAAAATTTAATAATAATAAAATATTTCAAAACTAAATTTTATTACTAATACATGAATAAATTGAAGAAATGATACAAGAAGCAATGTAAAGAACATTGCAAAGGATATTTTTAATTTAATTAATGAAGAGTAATAAAAACAATTGTTTGAACAAAATATTTAAAATTTATTCGTTTTTTGGTCGGGACTCAACAGAAGAAAGGAAATAATAACATAAATTAAAAGCTTAAAATTAAGCAAAACTCCAGGATTTGATTTGATCACACTGATATCTTAAAAAAACTACCGTCAAAAGATTTAATATAAATCTAACTAAAATAATGAATGCAGCACTCAAACAAAAATTTGTCCCAAGTATAAGGAAAATTGCTGAGGTTATCATGATTCATAAGCCCGGAAAACCCCCAAACGAAGCCAAGTCCTATACAGACCTATTTCATTGCTACCAGTAATTTCTAAATTGTTTGCGAAACTACTCCTTAAAAGAATGCAACCTCGGATTGAAAATGGAAATATTATACTAAATCATCAATTTGGATTTAGAAAACAACATTCAAATGTCAAACAAGTCCATAGAATAACTGATATCATCGGAAAAACATTGAAATAAAAATTGCATCTGCTCTTTAGTGTTTCTTGATGTTGTACAACCCTTCGACAAAGTATGGCATGAAGGACTTATCTACAAGCTATGTCGCTTGCTCACCGAAATATATTGTGAGCTGATCTCATCATATTTATCGAATCGAGTATATTTCAAATTATGCAAGGAGAAGATTATTCTGCTCTACTCAATATACACGAAGGAGTACCATAAGGAAGTATACCCCCCCATACTATATTTACTATACATTAGTGATACTCCAGAGATAGAAGATGCGACGGTAACTACTTTTTTAAAACATGATACGGCTATATTAGCAGTTGGTAAAAATATAAATGAGTGGCGCAAAAGGTGGAAAATTAAATAGAATGAAGCAAAATCTAGGAATCCATGAAAAACGCATGAAGCGAACTCTTTAAAATATCTTGACGCAAAGCTTAGATGGAAATAACACGTCAAGAAAAATTTTTTACAACTAGACCTGAAATACAAACAGTTGTATTGCCTAATTGGGTGGACATCTACGCTTTCGACGTATAACAAAGTCTTGATCAACAATCAAATATTGAAGCCAGTCTGGGCATACGGTATTCTGATATTGGGTTGTGCTAAACAACTATATATTCAAACTATCTAAACGTTCCAAAACAAAGTATTGTTGTACCCTAGGAAACATTGTTAATGTACCCTAGTTTGTTCTCAATGCTGATATTCATAGAGATCACTTTCATAGAATATGAAATAAAAAAAAATCGCTGTACGCTATAAAAGTCGTATTGCTCAACATGTCAATGTCAAGAGTTCCTAATGGGATCTTGGTTGATCAAAAATATCAGAAGAAAAGAGCCAAAATTGTATTAATGGTAAGTTTTAAAGACTAGTTTTAATTTGAACAAAAGGATTAGAGTTTTTAGTGCGGTAAAGTCGGCAAAGTCCTGCACTTCGTTCTTCTCTGACACATAGAACAAAAACTAAAGGCTCTTTTGATAATTCTATCATATCTGAAAAAAGCCCAAAATAGTTAGAATAAAAGAAAAATAAACTTTTAACAGCATCCAAAAGTTGGATTTCAACCAACGATTTTCCAGAGTATATTTTACCAGAGTATATATTAGTAATAATTATATAAGGACATGTCGCATTAATTGACTATAGTTCTAATTTGAGTTCAAACTACAAACCGAAACATCCCTGTTACTATAGGAAATAATAAGTAGTTATGTGAAAAACGAATTATTAAATTTTAACAGATTCTCGAACAAACCATATAAAGCACAAATGGATTGTTGAAAAATTATAATTCGGGACACTCTAAATTATACAGTTTTATGTGTATTAGAAGAGAAAGAAGAAAAAAAAATAAATAAATATTTTTATTCAATAAACGTATTTCTATATTTTTCAATTACATTATTAATAAGCAAAGAAGAACTAAAGCGAATTCGGCTATTCATAAAAGTTTTTATATTTGAATTATTGAACCTTAAAATTTTAAAACAATTTAAAAAATTTTCAGAAGTTTCTTAAGGAGAAAAATGAAACTAAAAAACCAAAACCTTCTACTTTTCTTTTGCATAAAAAAAAAAACGTTAGATTTTTTTTCGTTCTGCGGTTGAATGAATCCTTTGGCAAAACGAATGAATAAATAAATTTCTTCCTAATAAAATGTGCTTATACAGACTGTTTGAAATGGTTAAGAAATTTGTAAAACCTTGTATTTTTGTGATAAAAATTTTACGGCTTCGAATCTTGCTCAAGGTATGATGGATGACATTGTTGTGAAGATATTTTTTAATTATTTCTTGAAATTAATTTGGAATATAATTCGGTTAGGGCTTAAAACGAAATAGAACAAAGTTATAATGAAGGGGCAGTTCCCTTCAGTAGATGTATTTTTCCAAATTTAAATTTTTATTTAATTATTATAAAGATTTTGTATGCCAAATCCAAATATCTGCGTAAAAGCAGTTAAGATTATAAAAAAAAATAATAAATAGTCATAATAAATGTATATAGTAGTTATAGTATTATAATCAAATAATATTATAATTAAAAAATGTATATAGACATTGTTAATAGACAAAAAAAAATTATAACAAAATATTTTGTTTATGTTTTTTTTATACCGTTCAGTATCATTTAAGCCACTCTGTACTTATTACTAATTTATTGCGATAATTATTTAAATATGAAAAATTTATAGCTAAAATGGTTTTATTATCCTTTATCGTATTATTTCGATAATAATTTCAATTTCTGCGGAAATTGATTAAATTTTAAATTTCTTAACACGATAAAGTTTTCTTTTAAATGAATTCTGAGAAATGAAATTTTTTTTTTTATTTTATTATTTTAAAGTTCTGGGGGTAGTTTTTTGTAATAAATTTTTGGAAAATAAATTAAAGTTTTATTTTTGACAATATGCTGGAAGGATTCAATAATTTAATTAGATATTAATTGATCACAATTATTTTTAATGAAATATAAATTAGTAATTAAATATATTATTATTTATTAATAAATAATTGAGTTATTTGAAATTAAGAAAAATTTAAGAATTTATTTTGAAAATAATTCAATACTGAAGGAAAATTATGTTTAAAATGACTAAAGGTTTTTGAAATTTAAAGAAAATCAAATTGAATTAAAACGGAGTTGAAAATTCAAGCAAATTTTTGCAATGAATTTGAAGATGATAACAATATAATTTTCATATTCTGAAGAAATTATTTTTATATTAAATATCTAAGAGTAGTTAGTTAGGCTGAATTAAAATTAAGGGTTCAGTTACCATCAATCTAAAACAAAAGAACAGAATAAAATTGTCGAAATACATACTTAGGCTTATTTTGTTGATGAAAAAGTATCTTGAAAAGCACATGTTGATAATTTATTTCCGACTAAATTTTTTTCGGAATGATAATACAAAAAAAAGTATTATGTACAAAGATTTACAATTTGAAATGAAAATTGAAATTAATTTTATTGAATTTAAATTTAGAGCAACTAAATATGTTAAAGATGGATTTTAATTGGACATATTATTTGTACTATGTATGTTTAGTTATATATTGTAAATAAAATAGCTGTTCCAAGCTAAAAAAAAAAAATTTACATTGCATTTAATAAATAAATACTCGAAAACTTGCAGTACCGTACTTAATTAAACACAAAACGGTTATTCTACCTAAGTTACCTGGCAAGGGCATAAAAAAAAAAAAATTGTCCTACACTAAAACTAACATGACTGTAAAAATTCGGTTTTTTATTCCTTACACATTCAGCCTAAATATACATTATAAATTATACAAGGTTGCAAATATGTTATAAATTATTCAGTTTAGTATCTTTATTAACAGAGCTATTCAAATTCTATATAAATTATAATATGATTTCGCAACTACATTATTGTATATTGGTCACAACTAATCTTCGGTTGAACAAAAAATATTTTTGGAAAATTTTAAACTGATTTATAAATAATTAAACAACTTAATTAAAAACAATATGAAACTATAAACAAACTAGGGGCCCTTGTTGAGTAATTATAATTCAAGTTCAACTTAAATTTAACGTTTTTTACTTTAAAAAGCAAAATAATTTACCTTCTTTTTAATTTCACTGTGAAATCCACCGCTAAATTTTTTACTAATTTTAAATCCATATATAGTATTTGTCTAAGTAAAAGTTAAACAAAAGAGGAAACGAGAAAGCTATTTAAATGATGAAATTCTAATATAGAATTTAGATTATTTGTTTGTTATATAAAGACTAGGGGCCCTTGTTGAGTAATTATAATTCAAGTTGAAGCCAAATTTAAATTTTTAAAAAGAACAATAATTTACGTAAACTGACATAGACTTCCCACGATAAGGCAGAAACCACTAATGCTGCTTCACTGAAAAGTTTGGAGGTTAGTAAGTTTTATTTAGGAAACATAAATACCTCCCTCATATACTGTTTCGTTTTGACATATTCCATATAGTAAATGCTATTTAATTGACGAAATTACTAAAAATAATATATTTAAATATAGTAATTAAACAATATGCGCATTTCTGTTGTATATGTACAACTCATTTACATATTAATAGTTCATTAAGAAGAAGAGAGATAAAATGAGAAGGTGTTTACTGTGCAGGTCCTTAAATGTCTATTATAATTATAGATGCCTCAATTCATAATTATTACAACACAAGAAGTTCAAAACATTATCGACTAGGAGCACCTAGAATTTATTTTTAAAAATATTCTTGAATAAATTCTGATAAATTATTGTTTAGATTGGATTGTGTCGATATTGTGTACGATAAATTTAACTTGAATAATTAACAAAATTCTGTATAGATTGTTTTTTTTTGTAATTGGCGTTGTTCAAATGCTGAACATTGATTAAATAAATATATTTTTTTTGAAAATTTTTTTATTCTAGCTGCAGTTATCGAAGTAATTTTATTTTTGAAATTTAAAATCTGGTAAATAAATTTTTTCAGTAGATCTAAAATAGAGTCGGACAGAACAGCTTAAGACAATTAACTGACAAACACTTTAGAAACATTTAGAACGGAAAAATCTACAAAACATAAATAAAATAAATAAATAAAAAATGTAAAGAAAAAATAAGAACAAAAAAAGTTGTCCAAAACTGTTCTAAAATAAGTTCAGAACAAAACAGGTTCTTAACAGGTTATATAACTGTTTCGCACAATCTAATGAACACCGATCAGAACACTTTTGGACAAAAAAGTTCGATTAATGGAAACTACTGAACACAAAATAGTATTCTATTTTACTCTAGAACGTTCTAGAACAGTTTACTGAACAAATCTAATATTACATATCTTATATTTTAAAGATAATCTGAAGATGAAAATAAATAAATTATTAATTAATAACTTTCTCTATGCAATGAATATTGATCAAAATTGATTATAAAGTGATGAATCAAATTTAGAACTTACAACTGCTCCGATACAAATAGAAAAAGAAGCAAATAGTTTTAATAACACAATAATTTTAACATAATTAATTCTAAATTTCATCATATTACATCATAGTCAATCAATAACCTTATATAACCTCTAAATTTCTGTAAAACATTTAATTTTCTTCTAAGCCGAAATTTCATAAAAATAGAATCATCACCTGAAAGAATTTGGTTTTTTTTTGTTTTTGTTATTGTTGTGGTCCTTATTTTTTGTTTCTTATTTTTGTACATTTTAATAATTTGCTGATGATCTGACTTTGGATTGAGTAAATAATTAATATTCATATTATACAGTTGAAAAATTGTAGTTTAACCTTTTTATATCTGCAATTTCAGAGTTCATTAATTAATTTTAGTATCCTAGATCCTATAATGATTTGATTTATTTCTTTTTTTTTGGGGAAAGTATTACCAATGTATTATTTCGTATTAAGATAATTCAGTTAAATTAAGTTAACTTTTGGAATAAGTATTTTTATTTTAAATAAGAAAATAAACGAAAAATAAAATGTGTGGTGCACACGTCAAAATTATATAGATAGTAGTATAATGCCATTGCTAATCTAGTAAAGTTTGGTTCAGTTTAAAAAAGTATGCACAATACAACTCAAAACACCAAAAATCATGTAAAGCAAATATATATCATTTCTCACCTAAATGCATTAATAATATAATATTTTCTCACTACATATTCTACTTCTACCTACACTTACTTCTATAATACATTAAAAAAAAATTGATTTATGCTCTCAATTCTCATTCTTTCATTCATAATTAACTGCTTTTTCATTATTATTATTGTTGTTATAAAAGGCTTCAGACAAAAACAAAATTAGTATATATAAGATTCAATACAGTAGACTAATCGTCTAATTTGTAAAAATTTTATGATTCAAAGAAAATACTGTTATCAAGAAAGCGATAGCAATTATTGCTGTAGTAGTGCTTTTGTAGCTTAGTATGGTTTATTTTGAATTTACCCAAGATCAGAATGAATTATGTTTGTAATATTTTATAGTCTTTTCATTAATAATATACAATTTTTTCTGTACTATTAAGCGAAGCAAATACCAAACATTGAACATCGCCACAGCTAAAGAGATTGGCCGGAAAGAGGGAACGATGGGAACATTCGGTCTATGCCAGAAACGACTACCTAAGTTTAAGTAATGTTTTTAGCAGTTTTTTAAAAGTATTTATTTATTGAATCAAATTATTACAAGTGATATATGCGTATATATATATAAAAAAGGTTCATCAACATTGATACCAGCAACACAATTGATTTTTGAGCTACAAAAGGTATGAGCAAGATTTATAGTAATACATGAATCAATGATTTTTGATAAACTACCAACTATGTAAAATCAAAAGTTATATCATAAAGATGAAAATGTTTGACTTAATTTAAATGAAAATAGAATAAACTTGGTAACACTATATCCATAAATAATATGCTGTATCCTAATTCCGACAAATTCTTAACATCTTGTTTTGTCTTTTTTGTTTGTTTTCTTTTTATGGTTTATTTTTTATTCTTTACTTTTTCTTGTATTTATGAAAGTGACTTAAACGTGACTAGAATTTGAAAGTAAATTCTTTTAAAAGTAAAATTTAATTCTATTTCTATAGTATTTTACAAATTTCCTTAGGATTCATGATCCACTTTTGAATTGAAATAGAAAATTATTATAAGAGAGAGAAAGAAAAAAAACAGTAATTATAACAGAATATATTTTTATCTACTGCTGAACTTAGTTTATATATTATGTTACTATATTTTAGTTTCTTTTTAATAACACAACACACTACTTTTTTTTTCATTTTCCTCACATCATATTTTTTGCTCTATTTGAATAAGAAAAATGAAAATAATTGAAATGAAACATACAATAATGATATTAACAATTTTATGCTATTAAAAAAGGATAAAATAATAAAAAAAATTCTTCAACAATAGTGAATAAAATTTTTTGTTTACTTTCAGGAAAAAGATTATTATTATATTTAGATCGTAATTGAAAATGTTATTGAATTAAATTGAATTAAAATGTACGAGTATATAGTTAGTTATTTGAAGAATAAAATTATTTGCAAAACAACATACAAAATATATTTTGAATTGAATTAATTAATTTTAAAGAACTTATTTTTTTTGGGGGGAAATATAATAAACACCTAAAATAATTTTTAAAAAATAATATTTAAAAGCTAATATAATAGAAAAGCAAAAAAATAATCAACAATATTCTTGAAGACTGACGCGATGAAAAATTGGACCCGCGTTCACGTCTAAATAAATTTATATTTCTGGAAGACTTTTTATGAAATAAAATACAAATTTATTTAGACGTGGACGCGGTTCAATCGGTTTCGTTCAACGAATCTTCAAAGAATATGGGTGAATGGTATTAACATTTGACATTGCAGGTCTAAATTGCATCCAGTCGATTGTTAACTAAGTTGCTAGAATCAACAATATAATTCAAAGCGGACTTATACTAGCAGAAAAATACTCAAGCGGATTCATATCACTGGATGTTGAGATAACATTTGATTTGCATTGACATAATGCGGATAAACTGAAAATGTCGGACAAACTGAAAATGTACAATTTTCCAAATTTTTTTCACCAAGAAAATTGTTTGTCTCAAATATTATAATGACAACAAATTTTATATTCATTATAGAGTAATCCCCAAGTAGCAATAGCACTCACCAATTTTATATAATCCATACATTTCAGATTTCCCGAAAGTAAGCAACTACATAATTCGTATTTTTGTTGCCGATACTGCAAATCTTACTTTTATTTATTTATTTATTTATTTATAAATCTGTAGTCCAACTACAGGTCCTTTTCCCTTTCGAAATGTGGGCCTTTTATATACTAATTATTTGGTATACATGTAAATATTGTAAAACTATTATATTATTTTTTATTTGTTTTATTATATATATGCTTATTAATTTATTAGTTTTATTATTATATACTCATTTTATTATTCCATAGTACCACAATTGTTCTCTTTGGTTTAACTGTATATCGATCTCTGTGTCAGCTTTATTAAACGATGCCAACTGATTTATTTTCTTTTCTTTGTATCTAACCCTTTTGTCAACAAACTAAATTTATAGTTGGGACATTTGTGTTGGCACCGCAAAGAGAATTTGCAGATAAACAAATATGTGCCATACACAAATGCATAGAGAAGAGCAATAAACATTTTTGGTGGGCTTCAGAATTTTTTTTATGTTATACACAAAATTAATCGTAAAATTAAAATTGCGATAGCAAAACAATCTAAAATTAAAATCGAAATAAGAAATATTCACAAACAAATATATAAAGTGTTAACTGTTGACACCCAACGGTGTATTAACAAGCTGGTGTAGTATTGACCTGTGTTGACGATGACCACTGACATCGTCTAATAAGGCACTATTAATACTATTGCATCATCATTGACAAGCTACAGCTACCAAATTTACATATTTTTTTAATTTTGTAACTGTCAAAATAAAATTTTTTACAAAATGTCAGATGTATTTTGTTGTTTATTTTGTATATTTATGTTTGATTTTCTCCATTTTGAAATTTATAAATTTAAGCTTTTTTTTAGTTTTTACGTTTGAATATGTCTTTCAAAGACAGATTAATAGAATTATTAAAGGAAAATGAAGTTTTATATAATTTAAAATTTTATTTTTACAATTGAAATCTAGCTATTTGAAATTTTTTTCTATCTTGTATTTTGTAAAATTGTACTGGCAACCGTTGTTTTGTATTTTGTAGATGTAAAATTTTGTATCTGCAGCGTGACTGTTGCTTGCTTACAGCTTCAAATTAAATAAAAAAATTATTTTGTTTAACTAAAATATTACGTATTAAAGCAAAATTTCTATTCGATGTGATCGTAAAGTATTGTAGGTATATATAGGTACCAATCTTAATATATAAATAAAAAAAAAGAATATAAATCTAATATTAGTATGTATATAAATCTTAATTTTCTAATACAAAACCTATTTTATCTAATTTTTGTGATATATAATATATATTTTTTTTCATTGAATGTATATCCAGTTTTAAGGTAGTTCACGTTTAGATCAAGTGTACAGTTCAAGTTTAAGTTGTAAGACAAACACCTAAAATATTAAATCACAAAATTTAACTTACAAAAAAAAAACTTATTACAGCTGAATAGCTGACTGAAAGATTATATGTAAATATTGTATAAAAAAAGCGATGTCCTGTAACACTAGCTATAACTATTATTAAGTATAATACAAAGATTAAGGTGTATAAAAATAAACTAAACCAAAACAACTGTCACTTGAGTTAACTAAAACAAATGTCACTGTCACTTAACTGATATCACCGACCCTACATAAAAACACTTCACTGTGTTTCAAAAAACTTTTTATTTCAAAGAAATTCTAGTACCGTTACTTCTAAATGTATAAAAAAATAAAAATTTTGAAATTAAGAAATGTAAGAACAAAATTTGCTTTTAAATAAATGCCCCCCTTCTTTAGTTATAATTTTAATTAAATACATTTCCACTTCTCACCTTTTATTTGCATAACACATCTAGGAAATGTCATGCAAATATTGTTATTAAAGCAATCTTTAAAATTAATTTCGTGAGAAAAATAATTAATATTATTTTTATAAATTTATTAAATTCAAATTAATTTTTATTTATACCAATAAATATTTCGTGCCATTCTTTTATAATAGTTATGTTGTTAAAAAGTTATTATTTCAATTTCAGGTATTCATTCAGCTATACTGTCAATTTAATTTTAATGCAGTATTTTAAATGTCATTTTATTTAAAAAAAAATATATATACATAGCTACATTTTTTTTTGTTGCGAATCTTATTTAAAAATTATTATTATAAGTAAAAGAAGAGCAAAAAAAAATAATGATTTAAAAATTAAGGTGTTATTTTGCTACTATATTATAATAGTATAGGAATTATTGAAAATATTTCACGCCACGTAAAGTAAGTTTAATGTCACGTAGCTATTATTATTTTTGTTGTTGTTATTTTCTTTTCATTGATGTGTCTATTTATTATGATATTGTTCTTGTTGTTGTTGCTGGATTAGTTGTGGACAAAAGGGACATTATAATTTTACTAAAAATGACTTTATTCATATAATGAATATATTATGTATGTATATATGTGTGATGTATATTGAAAGCAACAAGAAGAAGATAAAAAGTGAATAGCTTTTATGAAAATTCGATTACCTTGTTACATTGATTTTCACTTCAGTAAATTTCATTTAGAAAACATTTTCAATTTTTCTTTGAGAAATATTTCATATTATATACATATATATATATTTGTATTATTATATTTTATTTAACTATATGTATATAAATAAATGTATATATATATGTATATAGTAAAAAAAATTATTTTATACGAAAGTTTTCTTTCATAAGAACTCCTTTATTTGTTTTGAAATCCCTTTGGTATTAAGTGTAGGTTTATTTTTCATATTTTTTTATTTAATATTTTCAAGGCAGGGTGAATTTGGGATTTTTTTATCGAATTATCGAATACATTTTATTGAGTAAATAAATAAATAAATTTTTAAAATAAATAATTATTAGATCTCTATTGGACAGAAAATAATTCTTATAATGATTAACCGTTTTACTTAGTCTCTGAAAGCCAATAGCCCTGGCAGTAAAGGCTTGTAAATAACTATAAAATAATAATAATAAAAATAATATTTAGCTTCTGAGAGTTAATAACCATAATGTTGTCAACATTATGAACATTTTGTATTTGAATGCATGAATCGTGATTGAATTAGACATTTACCGTTGCCATCATTGATTGAAAATTCAAAATATATCCGACGATTTTATATTACGATCTCATCGTAACGACGTTAATATTATCAAAGTCCATACCAAATTTAAATTTAATTAATATAATATTTAACGTTATCGTCACCGTTGAGACTATTTGAGGTAATATACAAAAGTCTTAAAATAAATTAAACTAATTGCAATTCAATTATAATTCGATAACGCAAAAAAAAACAAAAACGAAAAAAAAAAACTTTTTTTCGAGTTTTTTTCTTTTATTTCAAAACAATGCTATTAAATTTTCCAATAAAATTCAATCACTCAAACCACCCTAATATGTACCATTTATTTACTATAGAAAATATAAAATTATAAAAAAAAAAATTAATGAGAATACCAGTAAAAACCTCATTTAGTCCCAGAATTTTCCATTATTTTATAAAATTTTGTGGTAAAATTTCAAATTCTCTTTTATTTATCTCGATTTTTTGGCATTTTACTTAAAATGTATTTTTTTTTTACTTTCTTTCTTTGTTTCTTTCTTTCTTAATACTCATTGTCTGGTGCTGGAAAATATATAGAGTATATAATATAACAACAAGAACAAAAACAAAATTAGTTTTAATAATAAGATCAGGATTCGTTAGTATCAGAGTTCATCAAACATGAGGACTGTGTAAATATCAAGGTAAGAAAAAACAATAACAAAAACAATTGATGTTTTTTAAGCAAAAAAAAAAAAATAATAATAAAAATATTAAATATTTATACTTATTATAGGTCGTAGCATTCTATTTCTTCAATTTCTCATTCAATTCCTCCATCATATTTTTTTTTTATTACCAAAACAAAAAAAGGAAATCTTTTTATGAGAATTTTCGATTTTTCATTAAAATTGACTGATAAAGTTTTTCTTATTGTTGTTGTTGTTGTTTTTGATTAAAGAGTAAGTATAATGTGAAAAATTTATAAATTTTCAATGAATTTTTAAAGAGGATGGATTCCATAAAAATATTCTGAAATTTAAAATTACAGTAAGACTAAAAGAAACTTCTAAAAGTAAACTTGAGCAATGTACAATGGCGGAAATTGAAATAAATTCTTAAATTGTGTTGGTTTTTATATTACAGAAATTAGGATGAAGATGTTTTTTTTTATGTTCTTGACAATAACTTAGGTAGAATCACCTTTTCGTGCTTAATTAGTGCTTAATTAATAAATAATTTTTTTTATCAAATTTCTGGCATATAAACTCATTAAATGTGGAAAACTACTACTATTGTTATGAACTAAGCCTTCTTAAATAGAATAGTTTCATTTATTTAATTTGTTACCAGATTATACTCTCAATCATTTTATGCCAATTATTTTATCGCAATGACAAAGGGTGCTGGACCAGGTCAAAAAATCCAAAAAAGCATTTTTTTGTTTCATCGGAAATCGGACCTTTCGGTTGAAAATATAATATAAATATAATATAACAAATTAGGTTCCAAATTAAGTTTCAATGTGCTCGGACCTTCTGACCTATTCATATAACATCACGAAAATAAGTCAAAATTTACCAAAATTTAGGACCGTTTTTCGGGATGGATGCTGAAAGAAAAAATTTAAGTATTTTCAGGACGTTATATAAGTTAAAATGTTCCATATACCACTTTAAGTCACTGATTATAGTAAATATGAACAATTATTACAAAAATGCTTCATAAATTTTAATTACATTTTTTTGAATAGCAATTAAGTATTGGAACTGTCAAAAGTAGATTGCGTAATAATGTATATTATATAGTTTATTGCGCGGCTTAAATAAATTAGTTTGTTAAATAATTTATAGAACTTAAGTATGTGCAAAATAATATTGGTTTTTTATAACTTAATTATTTATGTTTTTGATTTCGTTACTTAAATCATATTTCCAGTTTAATTTATAGATATTTATTCATTAATTGTGTGAGTGTTGTACTAGATTAGATTAGATCCTTAATTTAATATTTGTCCTTTAATATTAAAACCGATGTAACAGTTACGCCCATTGGAACTTTTATCCAAAGATTTATTAGCTATCATTGATTTTTTAATGAATTTACAGATAATATGCAGTGAATTGAAGTTGAATAAATTTGTTTCTAAGAAGTCTTTTGTATACCAGTGCTTCACATCCACGCAATTTTTTTTTTCGTTGTTTTCTCTACTTGCACAACAAATAATCTGCACAACAAACAACAAATAATCTGAACAACAAATAATCTGTACATATAGTGAGTGGTTAATAATTCATTTAATAGTAATATGTTAGGTAGTTTATTAGTTGTCGAATTTCATTTTATCATATTGGAATAGCGGTATTTTACTAACTTTAATGGATAATAATTTATATATTGCCTAAAAATATGTAGCAAAATTTTGTCTACTAATAAACTTCTAGTGTGCTGTTTTAATCATAAATCTTACAGTTGAAAATTTCTTACAGTTTCCGAAGCAAGTTGTATATACCAGAGAGCATTTGAAAAACTAATTCTGATATTTACAATGAATTTGTTCACTTTAAAATATATCATAGATTGTTGTTGGTTCAAAGAAGACCTGAAACATTTAATATCAAAACCTTTTAATCTATTGGACTATGAAATTGTTTAATAACTTAATGCTTGGCTTAAACTGAAATGAAAATAAAAGAAATAAGATATCGATCCCAAGTAAAACTTAATGGACATAAGAGTAAAATAAATAAATTAGTATTAAATAAATATTAAAACTCTAGTCATGTTTCACAGTTCTCGATATCTTAATCGATTTCGGTTTGTCACACCATGATCAGAAGGCTGTGAGACATTTGTGAAATATACCTAGACTTTTAATATTTATTTAATTTTGTATTATTTTAATAATGTTTCACCTAGAGCCTACAGAATATCCTATAAAATATAAAATAAATTAGTCCATAATAAAATTATTTTCAGTAAAATTTTTATATAAATCGTGGGTTAACCAAAGCAAATATGATGATTATAAATTAATATGTACGTCTGGAAAATTCGATGGAGTTTTCAAATCAGATCTTTTCAGGAAAACTTTAAGATCTGAATTTAACGAAAAAACAATCATAAAATGTAAAATTATAGATAAGTTCTGAATATTTCCCATTTAAAAAATTTATATTCACATAAATTTATTTTATAAATATAGCATGTTACATTGAAATTTTGGTCGATTTTTATAACTCACAGATGTACTATTGACATCTTCTAATAAGTTATAAAATCATTCAAAATTAAAATAGGAGTTGTATAGGTAGTCTAACACTAAGAATACCTACTGATGAGTTCTAATAGTGTTATGATGAACGAAACAATTTCCTAAATATATTTTGTTTGTTAATTCAAATAATAATAATAATATTTATAGATACAATGGTAACATAAAACGTCTATGTATCAATATTAATTAATAAATCGAATTTGTTCTTTTTATTAAAAGTAAAATGACATGGAAATTTTAATATTTCCCATTTAAAAAATTTATATTCACATAAATTTATTTTATAAAGTTCCGAATGTGGTATATATTATCGTAATGCAAGCAGCTGTTGATCGATGAGATAAGCTTTTAAACGTCCTTGATAAGCTTTTAAACATTTCTTTTAAATTTGGAAAATAATTTAAATTTTCTTCACTGTATACAAGTCTTAAGGAATTTTCATTTCTATATAATATATCTGCTTTTCGTACATCAAATTCAAAATTAAAGGGTGAATGATAAATAAAAATTGAAAGGATAATTTGAAATGATTGGTAGGAAGTCCTTTTCATATATAGAATAATATTCTAAGGTGTGGTAATATTTTAAACAAGATAAAAGGCACATTACCACAACTAACAATTTAGGAAGTAAATATTTTTTTGTTTGAATATAAAAAAAAAGTTCTTTTCAAGTACCGATTCCTCATCTTACCTTCACTCACATGTCATCATAATATAGCATAATAAAAATTTGAATTTATATCAGATTTGATTCGAGGTTTGTTATGATTAACGTATACGTTGTTATGGAAGTGCATATTAAGCATAATTCATTGTTCTGAAATAGTGGGGTTGCTTTCATTAACGATAGTTAAAAAGTTTAACGTTAACTTTGGTAAGTTTAAATATTTTGTAAGTCATATATTTCACCGGAAAGCACGTAACTATGATCAATATATTTCATTCTATTTACGGAATTTCAGAAAGCAAATATCTACGCTTTAAGACATATAAAATTTACCCGCCTACCATTAACCCTATCCAATATCACCCTTAAATAATGTATATTTTCTAAACTGAATAATCATATGTACTCATTTGGTACGATTTAAATCTTAGAGTTAACAAGTTCAACTCTATTTGTTTGTTCATTAAAAATTCATTTATAATACTTTTTCAATTGAATTCATCCAAATTGAGTAAACTGAATTTATAGGTTAGTTTAGTGTGTTGACTTTAGTTGGACCGAAAAAAAAAAAATTTTTTCCGTACCGAATGAATTTTTATTTTACCTTTTCCTTTTCCAACTTGTTAAATATTGAAAATATATTTTTCAATTGAGTAAATTTTGATGTACTTTATTTTGACAGGTGAACAATAAATATTAAAGGTTGTGTCTTATTTGCTGTTTGTATAAAATATTAGTTAAATATACCGATATGAAATTTTTATGATGTTTCGTAAATCGATCATATTTTGATAAAATTGATGAAGAATCAATGTTAACAAAAATATTTTTTAATGTTAAAATACCTCGTTGAAACTGATACGAGTATTTTTGAAAGGTATTCTTCGGAAAATTATAATTTTGAAATATAAAAAAAAATATTTTAAAATCTGAATATAAAATTGGGTCTGAATAGTTTTTAATAGTAATTATTATCGATCTCAGCTCAGTAGATGTAAACATGAATTATCTGGAATTGATAGGGTTACCCGGAAAGCAAGTGATTTCTGACTAGAATCAGTTAAGCTTCTGAAAGGCATCATTGAAAAGCTATAAGAGTTCCCCCTAGAAAACGGTTTTGTTTAATGGTAAAAAGGCAAAAATGGGTATACCGGACATAAAACACAGGTTAATAAACACGTAAAAAGTTTGAGATTTGTTTGTGTATTGATAACTGTTGAATCTGTGAGGGTCTTGACATTCAAAAGTTTATTAATCATATTTTGTGCTTCTGTCAGAATGATTAAGAGGGTATATATTATTTGATGTACTAGGAGACATTTCATTATTGTTATCTGTAGATTTATCACAGCAACAGGCTTGCTATGGAATAGATAATGGTTCATTTAGTTTTGAAGGGGAGTTTACATGTGGTCTGATATTTTGGCGACAATAAATTGCTTTCACTATTTCTATTGGTGCTAAATCGAAATGGTGCTTAAATTGAAATTTTAATGTCATTACTGATTTATCTCTAGAAATTGTAAATATAGTGTTTCATCTAGTTTTAAATTTGGTGGAATGATTATTTATTGAACACCGATTGGAAGTTTTAGCTTATAATGTTAGCTTAGAAGTTTATCTTACGGTTTTCTAACTTCATTCCAGTAAAATTTTCCCATAAATCTCTTATCGCTGTCCTTGGTACAAGAAGAGAATATTATCACTAAAAAATGCTAAAAATAAGGCTCATGAAAAGTATAAATCTACTTCCCTTTTAGCAGATAAGATTGTTTTTGAACGATTACGAAAGAAATTTGATTTTCTGAGTAAATTTTTATATAACAGCTTTATCTTGGACCAAGAATCAAAAATTAAACAAAATAACTAGTATCTAAATGTTTTTGGAGATTTATTATATTTGGAAATTCATATTCGTAGGCACTCTTCACATTTTCCGCAAGGTATATTCACTGCTACGAATTTGTTAACTACATGTAATTTATTCTCTCTCAAATTATTGATTTAGGGTTTCTAACAATTTCATATAAGGATATCTTAGTGCAGGTCCGAAAAATATTCCTAATATAGTTCTAAACTTTAGAATCCATAGAAATGTATAAATAGCTTATCTTCACCGTTATGTACTAATAGGTGACTAAATGAAGGCCTATTTTTGGATGATTGGAAATTATTTAATATCATCCCATTATTCAAGTCTGGCTCAAAATTGGTTGTTAAAACTATAGGCCTATTGCCTATAAGTTTGTCAGCTATCCTTGAGCTTTTCGAATCATTCGTTACTAATAAAATCTATTTAAAAGGTTAATTAAAGGTAATATATCGGATAATCAGCATGACTTCATGGAGGGTAGAGCCACAACAACCAATTTAGCATTTTTTTACATACTGTTTTTAATTCAGTTGAAAATGGCCACTAAGTCGATGTCATTTTTACTAACATTTTTAAAGCTTTTGACAACGTTGAGCATAATAAACTTCTGTTAAAATTGGAAGCTTTGGGAATCCATCATGTCAAAATGTATTTGTTCATATTTATCTCATAGGAAACTCATAGTATCAATATCAAATATTAAATTCTATCCATTTGTAGTCACTTCTGGTATCCTACAGGGTACTCATATCGGCCCATAGTTATTTTTAATATATATGAATGATGTTAATTCTGAAATTTGAATCTTTTGTTGATGATTCTAAAATTTTCGCAATCATTAAATCGTATGTGATGACTGTCTTAGATTACAAAGTGACATTGATAATTTACGTTTAATTAATCTTTATGCTTCAATCCGTAACTTAAGAGCTACGAGATTTTTGTATCTCGATGCATGTTTAGAACTAACTATGGGTTTTCGGAACCTATAGCTAATGCTCAACATCTTTTTATTAATTGTTCTCTTGTATGTGATTTTAATTATAGTAGGTTAAATTTTAAGAGAAAAATCATCAATTTTTTACAATAATTAAAGAGACCGTTATTATCCTTCTTGTATGTCAATATGGGTTAATATAGGAGTTAAAAGTTTAAAATCTACCATAATAGCTTTTTTTTAGAATACCCTGAAAAAACCTGCCATATCTATTACAAATCATATTGCTCTTGCAAAGAAAAAAGTACAGAAAATAAGTGTTTTTCTTATGATTTTCGTCAGATATGATGTTTTTAGAGATAATTTAAACCAAGTTATCGAGTTACAAGGATAATATTTGATCTGCAACAACTGTTGTATCAGTTAATAAATATTAATTTATTCGAGATCTAATTTTTCTTTTTTATAGGATTTTATATTCATTTACTGTTTTCGTAATCTAGTGAACAAGAAAATTAATTCTACTGTAGCCACATTTAAATTATATTGATTTTTGTTTTCCAATGAGTTTTAAAATATAGTTCTGAAGCTATATATGTAATTCTTATAATTAAATATATAAAATCAACAATATATGAAATTAATTTTCCCCTTAAGATTTCTTAATTTAAGAAAATTCTTTCCAAAGTTTTAGGGTCACGCAATAATTGCATAAAATCCAAATAAAACAAAAAAACAAAAAAATCATTCATGTCTTCTGACTAATTGAAGATAATCTTTACCAATTATATCTTATTAGATCTATTAAGTCACTTGTATATTTTTTTGAAAAATATTTCTATATACAACATTATTATTATATTAAAAATGTCAGAGACAGAGAAATAATAATAATTCAATAAAAATATATTTATCTAACAAAGATATGTATGTACATGTATGTACGAGTATAAGAGTAGTATTTCATTCCATTACAATATTAAATGCAGTGTCTTCGTCATCATAATACGTTGTGGTTGTATATTGGTATAATTTACTTTTCACATATTATATTTAAGAATAGAATAATATACTTTAATTAATTTCTATTGAAACTGACTATAATTTAATTTTTATATTTATCGTACGTACGTAAATTCATATACTACTCTAATTCATATAAATTGGAATATGTAAATCAATAGTATCATGAATATGCTTGAAGCATTTGAGATGTGGGTATACTGTAGAATACTGAAGATATCATGGGTTACTAGATCTGAACAATAGTCAGGTTCTAAATAAAATAAGTAGAGACTGTGAAACGCAGAACAAATAACTTAACTGGGTCATATAATGTGAAGTGACAAATATCATATTCTACAACTGATTCAAGGTAAAATTGAAGGCAGAAAACAAGTGTCATGACTAAGTAATATCAGGTAATGGACGGCCTTTTAAACGGTGAAAGAACTAATACACGCAGCACAGTATAGAGAGAGCTTCAGAAATGTGATCGCAGACACCCAGTAGTTGCAGCTGAACAAGCAGCTGAACAAGACGAAGAAATGTATATTTGTAAACAGTAGTTGTGGAATCAAAGTTAAATTTAAATTTTATTAGAATTATAGATTCAACTATTATTAATAGCTTACTGTGAAATGTAGTTAAGTTAACATATTTGACTATTTTAAAAATATTCGACTATTTTCGACAATTATTCAAAAATTTTACTCTAACGCTAGAAAACAAGTTTTATAAAAACTATAAGTTATCATGTTTGGTACTAACACCTCTGTGGATATTGACATATAGTGGTGATTAATCTGAATACGAAAATAGATGGATGAGATAATCTAATTAACAATTTCACCATATATTTTTCGACTAACGACATTAAAAAATAAAACGTACATAGGTAATAATAAAAATTGGTATAATGTGTGCTTACTGTAATCCGAATTGTGTTTTGCCCAATTCTGAAATTAGAAAATTCTGACTTTTTTAAAATTTATTGTTATTATTTTTGTATTTTAAATGCTTTGTTGTTGAAATTATGTATCTACTATCAATATGTAAAACAAAATAAATAAGAGGGATTTTACAAATTGACGTAACATCGAAAATGCAGTGAAAAAAGTTTCACTGCGGTTTTAATATTGTATCAAAACATTGTTTAGATAAATAACCACTTCAATGTAAAGAAAATATAAAGTATAATTTTGACATTTTTGATCATAATTTATTGGGAAATTGGGAAGCACCGATTGCATTAGATTTTAAAAAATGTATACTCAAAATTTTCGCTGCGTACTCTGCTGTTTTACTGCGCTATTAAAACCGATATCCAAACATTTCTGATCTCAAAACATTGTAAATTTTTTTTAAAAACATATTTGAACACAGTACATTGTAAATTTGACGTTTCCACTTCATTTTTGATGTCTCGATTGGTTACAAAATCATAGTTTTATGCTTCATATCATACCCAGGATATGCACTTATACACTTATATGGAAAATTTGAATTAAGGTGGGTTTTCATTAAATTACTTTGTAGGGAAATCTACAGGTGCCGAAATTCGACCAATTACAACATTTTTTATATTTTTAAAAAAATACACAACGAGTCTATTCTTCAGATAACAGCTGAACAGCTAAGAGTATTTCTCTGCAGGAAATTTGACTGAAAAATAATTATAAAAATTATTGATTACTTTATCATTATAAAAACATCAGCAATTTGACAATTATTTGCTTATGACACTTGCATTTGACTTTTTTATCATCGCTAATCTTAGCAATTATTTGCATTTATTTACCATCAATGTTTCAGAAATCCAAATTGAGTTTTATCATGCTTCTGACATTGAAGTATTTTGTTATAGTAAAAATACAATTTTGAAAAATACCGTTATTGTTATGAATATTAAATAATAAAAATATTTCGAGTACGGTCGAGTACAAAACATTGAAGAAGTCTGCAAGTAGTAGACGAAATACGCGTACCTGTATGATAAGCATATCAGTCAAATTAAAAGGAAAATATTCGATTATTTTCGACAATTATAGAAAAAAATTTATAATTCAGACTTTTGTTGCTTAAAGTTTGTTAAATTTCGTGTTTGTACATATTTAATTCAACAAAAAAATATTGTTCTCTTGATTTGATTGTTATTAAATAATACCAGGGATCCCCTGTGGCTTTGGACGGAAGTTGTGTTTTTTGAAAATGTTGATTACATGCAAACTTCAATTATTATAAATATATATTGTAAGATAACTGTTAAGAAGTTAAAAAATATTTACCATTATTTAAGAAATAAGAAGACTTGAATCTAATATTCCCTTTTTTTCCCAATATTATTGTAAATCCCATGCGACAGTAGATGCCTTAATACCTATGCACACGGCTTAACTGGAATTGGAGTTGGGGCATGGAAGAAGAGAAGTAGTATATATATATATATAAATTAAATTGGAACTGAAGTAAAAAACGGTTGATGTTGGACAATTAATAAATAAAAATATTTTTATATAAAATTTAATTTTTAATCCGATTTCTTTTGAATTTGACTAGTATGCATATGTATTTGTAGTGATATGAAAATTAAATAAAATTATAACCATTCAATAAAAGTTTATTCAATTGTAGTTTAGCTATATGGAGATACTCTCATATAGATGGTATTAACGTGTAGATATTGTAAATAATATAAGAAATTTTATTTTCTATTGAATCGTTGCCAACTAATTGAATTCACCTAATTGTTGTTAATTAGTTAAGTGTACATCATATTCATTCATTCAATAACAATTTATAGATATATTCTATATAGGCTTGTATGAAGACACGATATACGTACATGTGATGTATAAACCGTGTAAGATTTTAAGAAATTTCTTTGTTTTATTATGGTGGTTCTGTTATAGAGTTACCAGCTTTTTAAATTGGAAATGGAATAAAATATATTTATTTTAGTACCTACAGTATTTGTAAAAAATTTTCTAATAAAATTGTATTTTTAATTTGAATTCGAATAAATATTTGAAAATTTAATTAAAATTATTAAAATAACTATGAATTTGTTCTGTGGCTTTACCTCAAAAATATTCTATAAAATTTATCTAGCAAATCTATTTGTATAAGGTTAATTTTAGAATATATAACAATATTAGATTTGATAATTGCTATACAAAAATATTACATTTTGAGGTTATTTATTATTTAATAAATAAAAAATATTTCTGATTTCAGCGAATAGATTTGATAAGTAGGTACTTTTTTTTAAAAAAACAATTCATTTCAAAGCTTTTGATTTTGTTTAATTTGATGTTCAATTCATTGAGTACGGGTTTAACTTATTTTAATGTATTTTATGGTCGTTGGTAGATGTGACATTCTAATGATCCAATTTCATATTAAAAACTGTCATTCTGAGTATAGTATTTCAAAACCTACTTCCGCCACAGCTGCTACACTCATGATATTAGGTCTAATTTTAATTCATCTATCTTGGTTTAAAATTGACATTTAAGCATTCAGAAATTTTTATTTGTTGTGATTTATTAGTGTTATAGAAACATCAATTCTACAGATTTCACATCAATATATAACATACTATATATTTATTTATAACATACATTATGTATAGTAGATGTGTCAAAAAATTTGATAAAAACTGTCAAATTTACTCAATAAACTCTAATATATTAAAATATACTAAAATATTGAAGTACATTTTTAATTGCAGTATATTTTCTATATAATATACATATATATTTAGAATTATTAATTTGGCATAGCAATAAAATTTCGACCATTTGAATTTTATTGGGTTGGGTAAAGTTAACCATTTTATTTGTATGACACAAAATGAAAATTAGCTTGGTAACACTAAGATAAGATCCTTTTACGACAATAATGTCATTTATATAATTATTGATGTACATACACTGTTATTGCTATTATTGTTGTTGTTAAACTAAATAAATTATTAATATTTTGTTAGATTCATATTAAGGAATTGTACGAGTAAATATAAACTTTAATTAAGATCAGTTATGACATTCACATAAATTTTCTTCTACTTATATGATTGTGTTTGTTATATCAACGTAGTTCTAAAGACATTATGTTTTTGTGACATTTCTTTGTCTGGTTGTTTTTAAAATAATGTGCAATATGAACTATTATTTTATTGTTATATTATAGATTATATATATATATTATATATATATTATATTATAGATTATATATAAATATTAGAATTTTACATTAAAAAAAAGAAAATGGTTCCAAAAAATTTACATATTATGTATATATATTTATATATATAGAAATTCCCGCAGGATATTTCAAATTTTTCTGATACCTTTAACGAATCTATTAAAATATCAAATGGTCATTATAACAACTGAATGCAACTTGCATTTAATGGATCTTATTAGACGACGTCAGCAGTCATCGTCAACACAGGTCAACACTACATCAGATTAGATACATTACACGGGCAGCATTACACGGTTAGATGTCAACAGCCAACACCTATATTTTGGATTAGTAAATATTTGTCATTTTTATTTTTATTTTAGTATCATCATCATCATCATCATCTGTTGGTTCTACAGCTCGGGGTGAGCCTTAACCTCGTTCACAACTTTCCTCCATTCTACTCTATCTTGTGCAACTGTCCTCCATCCGTTAACTCCAATCTTTCGACAGTTGCCCTCGACTTCGTCCAGCCATCGTGATCTTGGTCTACCTCTTACTTTTGTATTGTACGGTACTGCGTCTAATATTCTTTTTGGCATCCTTTGATCATTCATCCTCACCACATGACCTGCCCATCTTAGTCTTTGTGCCTTAATAAACTTAAAAATATTGTGTCCTTCAATTAGTGCTTCTAGCTCCTCGTTTGATCTGATTTGGTATTCACCATCGTCATTTATTTTGTGACCAAATATTTTTCTCAGTATTCTTCTTTCGAATACTTTCAATTTATTTTCGTCACTAATTGTCATGGTCCATGCTTCGCATCCGTATGTTACGACCGGTTGTATTATGGTCTTGTACATTCTTTCTTCAATTTTAGTATCACAAAAACATTTTTTTTAAGCCAACAAAATTTTTAATTGCTGTTTTCTATGGATTTAATTCCAGTTTTCTAAGGCGCATAGTTTTTTGTCTGTAAATTCTCTCTCGGTGTCAACACAAATATTCTCACAACATCCTCAATTTAGTTTGTTGGCAAGAGTGTTAGAGATAAAGAAAAGAAAGTACATCAGTTGACATCGTCTAGTAAGGCCCAATGAAATCCCTACAAAAGTTAATTGTATTATAAAATAATATCAAATAATGAATCGCCTAAAGTACAAATAGAATAAGTGGGTAAAAATACTTTTTAAATAACCTCACTAAAAAAATGTGTTGAATGGTTCATGTATTGGAAAACAACGCGTCTGCAAGAAAAAGATCTGGGCTTGGAAGCGGCTGTAATATTACGTTTAGCTAAAACTATTCCTAAAAACTTTATTTTGATAGATGTTTCACCGGAAAAACTTAGCGAGTAGGATCTTTATGGAACTGGAACACGCAAATAAAATAAAATACGTGCAATTTTCAAAAGATAAAAAGATGAAACGAGAGGAAAAGCTGCCGCTTTTGAAAAAAAATCATGAACAACAAGTAAAAAAATGGGACAAGGTTGAAAAAAGCTATAATTACATTTACTAACTGTCCAGATGTGGTGACAAAATATAATAGGTATATGGGTGGAGTAGATATATGTGACCAGATGCTTGAATACTATCGAATTTGGGTTAAATCAAGAAAATGGACAGTAAAAGTTAGTTTGCATTTCCTAGATCTTGCTGTAGTCAACGCTTGGATCGAACACCGAAGTGATTACAAAATATATATAAAGTCCTTTTTTAACTTTCGCCTGGAAATAGCAGAAGCACTTCTTTCTTCAACACTTATACACCCCAGAAAAAAAAATTTAATTGACGAAGAAAACCAAAATCCTAACTCAAGCTCTTCAAGTTATGCAACATGATTTGCAACACTGGCCAGTTGCTGATAAATTACAAAGTGCCAGAGCATCCGAATGTAAAAAAACGTACAAGAAATTCAGATGAAAAATTCAATGTAAATCCCAATCTACACGATTGTGTGGATCCTTTTCCTGTTAAAAGGGTAGCCACAGGATCAAAAATGCTTAAGCTTAAGCCTTTTAGCCTATAGACAAACTACATTTAAAATTTCATTCCAATCGGACAAAGCTAAAAATTTTGGATTTCAATCTATCAAAATCATGTTTTAGTGTAGATCAAATATATCTTAGTTACACTGGATCAAAAATAAATTAATAGTTAGTCTGTATAAGAATAGGTTTGATTGCAATAATGATAGAAGTCTTTAGTGAATCCCATTGTCCTTTAAACTGCTTTGTCCAGTAATAAGCAGACCTCTATCGATGATTTACTGCTATCTGACAGAAAAAAAAGTACAAATAGTATGCCATATTGGTATTTCCTATATAATCTAGTAGGTAAACTTATATAAATACTAGTACTGGTACTAGTACAGATACTGGTCATCACCAGTATTTTCAGTATCAGGGCAAAACAAGCGTCTAGAAAAAGTGTTTTACTGGTACTCCTAGTTCCAAAACTTCCAATTAATGTGATTTTTACTGTATACATCTATATTTTTTATCGTCTATTTTTACTGTAAATATCTAGATTTTTATTGGTACTGAAATTTTAACTGAGAAATTAAAAATATGAAATGCTTCGACTAATAGTCCAAAGAAAAATTGAAGGCAGGCGAGGAATTTGAAGAAAGCAATTATCATGACTAAGAAACATCCGAAATTGGGTTGGCTTAAGAACTAGTCAAATAGGTGAACTAGCCAGAACAGCTCAAAATAGAGAAGAATTCACAAGTATAACAACAATTTTACAATTACATGTGATCGCCAACATGCATAAAGGATAGGCCGTAAAAGAAGAAGAAATTTGAACAGCTGTGATTATTGCCTAACATTAAAACTGCACTAACTGCCATGACTATTGGCTTTAGTTGTACGTACTATTGAATTACTAGAATTACTACGAAGTTAAGTAATAAATTATGTACAATTGACATTTTTTTTTTGTTCCATTGAAAAACAAATACTTTTACATGTTTTTAAGGATTTCAAAGAATTTCACAAAGATTTAAAATTTCATTTAAAACTAAGAGCATTAAAGTTTTAACACAGCTAACAATTATTATTTAAAATAAATTCTATAAAGGAAAATTTATATTTTCATAGTATTTATTTTTTTTTTTTTGTTTATTTTTTGTTGTTTTTATGTGAATGAAAGGAAGCAGCAAAACTAATCAGGACAGGTAGTAAAAAAGAAAAGGATATGTTCATAACAACCGATTTTAATTCAATTTAATTTAATTTTCTGAATCAGATTTTATTTCCATTTATGTATATATTGTGGAAATTCAATAAAAATACAATTTGACATTTTTTTTTTTTATTTTAATTTAAATCCTTTTTGGTTTTTTGCTTTTTTATTACGTTTTTGAAAGCAAAAACGAGATTTTTTTTTTAAATCCTTTTATTGTTTTAGGAAGCTGTGTTTTTTTTGCAAATTGTGATTTATTTTTAACAATACACGTGCGCATTTTACTTTTTCTTTCTATACCACTAATACTGGAAAAATTTAAAATGTGGCAATTGGTGATAGTTATTGTTATCTTACATTGTATTTGTGGACCGGATGTATACTGGTATAATAATGAACGTGATAAAATTATATTTTTTTTTTAGTCAATTGTTAAACATTTGCTGTATTAATTTTGTACATGCTTTGATTAATTTTAGAGAAAAATGTTAGCAATTGATTTGAAAGGTTCTAAGTATTAGTAAATTTACAATAATTTGAAGATTTATTTAATAAACAAAGTCTATTCAATATAATCCTTTATAATTATTCAAAGATATTCCTTATTCTAATATACAGCGTGTTTAGTATCCGTATTCAAAGGTATATCTATTGTCGTAGGGGTAGAATGGTAGAAAAAAAAATGTAATTTATCGATGGGGAAATCGTGGGTAGGATATACGCTAGGATATTCAATTATATTTTTTTAGGAAACAGGTGACACAGGACATACTAAGTAGAACATCAATTAACTACTTTATGAAAATAATTATTTATTAAGAAATTGAAGGACAGTTTTATAACCACAATATCTAAGCTATGTCAAAATTCATATATTACTATATCGAGAGGGAAAATTATATGTGATGATAATGATTAATGGGCTTCTGTTCGAACTTTAAATTTTTGTATATATTTTGTATAAATTTTGAATTTTGAACCTATTGCCTTGAATAATTCAATAATAAATTGTATAAAAACAAAAAAAGGACTAGATTATTACCTGTCAATTTCTGACTGCAGAGTTCTAGCAGTTTTAAATTGGATATCTGTAATACTATAGTCGATAAAATTCTGATCCAAGAAGTTATATTTCATCTGTAGAGAAATTTCGAAATAATAGGAGATAATTTAAGTTTGAACAAAAAATGTCACTTGTGGCTATTGATCATTCCAAACTTACTGTATTACTACTGGTATTGCAATCGTGTTTTGGTATAGGGTAGTGATCGTATGTTTTGTATATATATCATATCACACAGGTCTGCATTATACTATCCAATTTTGCTACCCTCACAAGTTGTGCATCTTATTTATCTAAATATGTGTAACAACCTATTCGAACCATTAGTTATAAATAAATAAATATATATTAAGTATTAAGCTTCAATTTAGTAATTACTTCTAGGAATTAGGGAGAAAAAGTAAGATATATTTGGGTACTAACGGCAAATAATGTTACAATGCCATTAAAGTTTTGAAAATTTGAACTTAGATATTTATAGAAACCCCTTAGAGATTGAATTTAATTAATAAATATGAAATTCAAGAAAATTACTAGAACAAGCTTTATTCAAAATAGCCTATCATTGAATATTTTGAACACTACAGAATACTGTATCTCATTGGTACAGTTTAATAATATTAACTGAGTTGTCCCTTTTTTAAAATGTGGCTATAATTATAAACGATAACATCGCAGTTAGTTTAAAATCCTGCATTTTTCCAGTCTAATTTGAATTTAAAAACATTTTCTAATTTGATTCGTTTTTATTACAATTTTATTCGAAATGGTTGAAACCAGTTTCATTATTACTTGGATATGTGTTTATATATATGTGAATGTATTTATTTGCGTGAACATTATTATTCTATCGAATACAATATAATTACAATCCAAAAATAACATATTTCTTATTTTTAGAAGCATAATTTTTTTTTATTAAAATATTTTTTAACAATTTTTAATCACATTTTTAATTTACATTGAAACATCATCCATTGATATAAAATAATAAAAATAAATTGAAAAAAATTATCCTTAGGTTTAAATAGCTACAGGTAATATTTTCACCATTTTATTATTCATACCTAGAATAAAAATAATAATGAAAAAAAAAAAAAAAATCGTTTACAATAATTTCTTTCATATTTATGATTGTATTTAAATCTACTACCTATCTACACAATATAGCTTATAGAATTTTATTAATATTAATGATAAAATAAAATCTATAAAAAGCTTTGATTTGACGTTTTGACTTCATAACGGTAATGATGATTTTAATAAAAATAAATGTGTTTAAATAAATTAAAAAATGGTTTAAGTCCCAAAATACGATTTCTTTAATCTAATGGCGGAATGTGGTACGGTGAGCGGGAGGAAATTTGATATCAACTATTAAGTTATGCCGACAATATTGACATTATCTCAAGATCATAATGACGGTTATTGAAGCTTTTATTCGAAAGAAATTTAGTGAAGGAAAACAAAAATATTTTCGGGATATTGGTCAACACATTACTGTTGTCACATATAATTTTTTAGTTACCTCACCAGTTTATGTAATTTGAAACAAGACTTAATTTTACAAGTTGCTTCGGCTTGTCAAAACATGTTAGATTAAAGTTCTTATCTTGTAATACCAAACGGAAAATTTATAAACCCTCATTCTCCTGATTCTACTCAATGGATCATTGAAATGAAAATTACCCAAGGCAAGTCAACATACGATTTTTTGTCAAATATATAGTTGTGAAAACAGTGGTAGCGTCTGGACGTAAAGATGCAATGTCAAGTTCTATGAATTGTATAATGAAGTGGATATAGTCACGAAAATTTAAGACAAGAGATATCAATGCCTCGGACATCTAGAGTAAATGGATGAAAATGCTCAAACCAAAAAAAATTTATGATTTAGATCCGAAGGTACAATATATTGAGACCATCCAAAACTTCGTTAGATAAAACATAAAAAAAATGTATTTTCGATCAAAGACAAACCATCCGTGACATGCAAAAGTGGAGAACGTTGATAAAATAGGCCCAGGATTTACATGACCTGACGTTGATCATTTAAGTAATTCAATTAAGTCATTCAAATTCAAAAAGTACAGACAAGGAATAAGATTAAATTAAAATATAATCTTAGTTCAAAATTTCAAAAACAATAAAACATTGACTTACGTCATTTTGATTCTAGATAAAAATAAAAAATCATTTTTACTCCTTTTTGCACCTTTATATACTATATGTTATATATTTTTAATAAAGCTAGGTTCATAGATGAAGTCGATGAATGTAAATTATAGCTACTAAAATAACTGTAATTTGCTGTATAAAAATATTTTGTATTAAATTTTATATGTACATATATATTAATTTAATGTAATACGAGCTGTATGTTAAAATAAATTGAATGTAATAATAACTGAATATTGGTTATATATGTATATACTTATGTAGATAACTATTTACTATTCAACTTGAACATTGATCAAATAATAACAAGCGTTAAAGAAGCGGGCTATGAACAAATACAACATAACAAATAAAAGAACAACAGGAAGGGAAAAATACAAGGTAAATCAAAATTGTATGCTACGCAGATTATACGTTTATATTTTTCGAAGGTGAAGACAGCTTACACAGCAGACCTACTAGCTTACAATAGAAAATTACGAATTAAATAACCAGTAAATTTTTTTATATTAGTAATCGTTAGTATGAGCATTTTTTGCTAAGCTCATGTACTGTGCTAATACAACTGCTTCATATTGGTTATCATATACTGACAAAGTCGGTACATATCGATTTCATATTCATATTTTCAATGAAAATATTTATAATTATATAACTATTATGTTTGACAATCGATTGTTTTTAGTAATGTGTTAAACGTTGTGTCATATGAAAGTCATATTAAAAGAATGGAAATTTTAATTAAACTAAGCCGTGTTACATTGTATTAAAATACTGAGGTCTACTAAGGTTATGTGTTTTTTGAAATTTAAATAATTTTAAACTTTTAAGAACTTGTTGCTCATGATCATTGTACCTACTCAAATTTAATTAGTGCGAATGTCTAATTTGGTTATTCGAAACATAATTGAATAAATTGTAGTACCTACCTATATTCATTGCCATAAATAAATTTGAGTGTATATGAAAAGATTTCAGATGCTTAATAACCTTAAACAAGCAATATTTGTATTTAAATTTCAATTTCATTTATTATATCTAACTAATTAAATTACATAATACATTAAATTTCTTATTACAATATGTTAAATGCATGTGTATATAATTTAATTATTGTCTGTTCTATTGACAAAAGTACTTGAAACGTATTAATCACCTTCCAATTAAATACAACAAATCTTAATATATCGCCTGATTTCGGAATTGACATTAAAACAATAATATCGTTCATTAAGGACATAGACATGCAATTTTGAGATAACAAACGGTAAAGTACAATAGATCTGACCAGATCGGGTCTACATAGAACTCCACATTGAAAAAAAAATACAACAAATAATTTAGTTTAAGTTTAAATGAATCAGGCAGGACTCGTAATCCTTGTAATTGGAATAGAGTTATTATACAAACATTTTTCATAATAAATCAAATGTTAAATATTACATTTTTATGATTTTGCTTTTTATTTATTATTTTTGTTATGTGTGAAATTTATGAACAATGAAATTTTATTTTTAAAAATGAATTGGATTATCTACATATAATATAGTCTATCCATTAAGTATTTTTATATTGTACATAAATGTTAATTATGTATATATATAAAAAAATGCATAAATATATTATATACAGTAAATGGCATAAATCATAGTATACTCTTCTATTTGGGGAAAACAAAAACAAGGATAATTATGAAAACATGTTATTAGATACTATATAGCTCTAAATAGTTTTGATAAATAAATTAAAAGTGCGACTAAAAATACCACAACGACAATCTTAGATGCTTACAAGTGGCAGAAAAGTGTTAATAACTAATATTAGCAATGACGGATCGTGGTGAGAAATTCTGAGCGGAGTACCTGTAAGGTGAAAAACTGTAAAATGTCTAATAAAATAAAATTTCGGATAGCTTACAAATTAATAACTTCATTATTGAAATTTGAAATGTTTAAATAAATGTTTTTTTTTTGTTATTGATAGAACTATAAGTGCTGGAAGAGTAGTGAGAACTATTTCAACCAATTTTTTTTGTGAGTGTAAATAATTTAATATTAAACAGAAAGTTCAAAAAAGGGTTGTTAAATCTTAATATGCAATTATTCTCTTAAAAATGTTCATTCATCACTCAAAACTGGACATTCATAACTTCCAATAACTTATTATATTCAAACCAGTTCGAAATTTGAAAAATGGTAGAAAATTTGTTTATTTTTTTTTTGATTAAATATCTAAGTATCAATTATCAGATCTGTAGCAATTGGTTTTGAAATATTTCTGATAGGTGTTAGCTAAGAGTTGTATGGCATATATGTGAACATGTCATTTGATATAGCTTTGACAACGAACATGTATTCCAAATTAATTTCAAACAATAATTGAAAAATTTTGTATGTACATACATTCATGACATGAGCGGGATTCAAATTCGAAATTATTTTTACTACTACATAACATAGTGGATAACATAACCACTACACTATATTAATCCTTCATAATTATTGGTTGATGTCCTTAATATTGACGAATATTTTTTGATTATATAAAAAACCAAATCTGATGAATTAATTGTTTAAGTATATGCTTCAGAATATATTCTACAATAAAATCCTAAGACCAACTTTAATATCTTATGTGAAAAAACTAATTTATCGATCTACTGCCTTCAGAGTAATCTATATTATAATACACAAGAGCACGATTAGTGAAGACACACTTTTCGTGGTTTTTCGTGTGCCTTCGTTTTTTTCTTTATTCAATCAATCAATGATGTATGCCGTGGGGATCGAAATAAATTTTTATTTTAGCTCAGTTGGTTGAAACGTCATGTTAATATAAGAAATTTTTGTGAGTTCAATTCTCTTTTTAGGCAATTTTTTTTTTTTGTTTTTGGTTTTGGTTGTTTTTGGTTGATTGTATAATAGTTAATTTTAATAAAAAGGAATAGTGGATATTTGATTTGATGATTATATGTATCTACATTCTACATACTAGAAAACTACCTGGTAAATCTCCGGTCAGCCAAAAAAAAGTAATTTTGCTGTGAAACGGCACAATAAAATGATTTTTAATGAATATTTCAAAGAGTCGGAATTTTTCTTCCTGAACCTGCCTTCACTCTTGGTCAGCTCTAAACAGCAATGTCCAGAGCAACAAAATCCACTGCTTTGAAAACTAAAATTCTAGCAGGACCAAGACCGGGGAAAACTACTGACAGGGACAGTGTAACTGACAATGTTGCATACCAGGAGGCTTGCTAGAATATTCCATTTTATCCAATTTTTTCTATATGATAAATTTTAAAACTCGCTCATAATAATTGGGAAACGGTAATGAATGGTACTAAGCCATTGTTATGATTAATGGTTAAATAAAATTTTCAGAGACTATTTTTTAATAATATTCCAACACACTACACTTTCCCAATTAACCCGAAAAATCAATTAATCGGTCAATAATATCAGTTATGGTAAGAGTTTTGGTGCCTTTAGTGGGTTAAAGTTCCACATAGCTAAGTGGCTACGTACGGGGTCTGCTTAGTATTTTTCGAAGCTTTCACTTTCCCTCGAAAAATACAAAAATAATAAAAACAAATTAAATTTTATAAAAGAAATTTAAATATATCTTATAGTTTTGATATTTTATTTTATAAATAAAGGAGTTTATTTTATAAAAATTAACTTTGAACATTTTTATTTTTTTATATGGCGTGCTATTAATATGTATTACTATATATTGTTGTAAGATGTATGATACATGTTGAACGTATGTCAAATGTTTAATTTTATGAAAAATCATTTTATTATGCCGTTTCACAGAAAAATGGTTTTCTTTTGCTCGGCTGGGTATGTACCCGGGGGTTTCTTGTAGTGGTATTATATTGTGTTAAGTTATAATGAAATTAGTATTCATTTCGTTATAAAGTATTATACTTTGATTTCATTATAAAGTATATATATTCAAGAATTAAGCGATTCAGAAAACATCATCAATTTTACCAAAACAATTTTTTTTTTGTTAAAATCGTGTCTACTTCTCTGCAATTGCGCAGGGTATTCACTTGTAAGTATAAATTGCCGTAATCATTTTAAATTTTTATTAAATATTCTCCGTAATCCTTTATGTACAATTACTTTAAACAAAATCTAATCTAATATCGTAGATAGTACAAAAACTTTTACCATGTACTGTATTTATATTAACATTATTTATATTGACTTTAAAATTTAAATTGAACAATAAAAAAAAAAACAAAAAAAAAAATTAACTTGTAACCGTATCTAATGTTATTGCAAAAATTTAAAATCAAATCTAAAAGATACATACATATGTATAAATAAAACAAAAACAATAAAAAAGATACACTATAAAAAATCACTTTATTAGAAATGGGTGTATCCATCACCACAAAAAAATAAAAATTTCACAATAATTTTTTGGTTTGGTTTTTATTTAGCTAGATACTCATTGTCAAAATATCACTTTGTTTGTATACATACATGCAAATATATGTATTCATTAAATTTAACTAGGTATGTAACAGAGATATATTGGATCACTAAAAAATTATTATGATAAACAACAACAAGAAAAAAAAATAATAAAATTAAAACACAAAAAAAAAATATCTAACATTAACTGAAAATTATTTTTCTTTTTTTGTTAGTTGATTTTGGTATCCATTTAAATTGATACCTCCCTGTTTATAAGAGTGTAATGTTTACATTGCACGCGACGTTCTCAGTACCTACGCGTTTATTTTTCGTTTTTTTTTGTTATTATTTATTTTATATTAGTTATGTTTTTTTTTTTCATTTTCAAATAGTTATCACACAATGTATATAATATATTACATATATGTGTAATATATATGGATATGCGAAAGAAGATAATAATTTTCTTTTAAATAAAAAAAAATAAATAAATGTAAATTTATGCAATTTATACCGCCGCCGCGCACGAGTTCAAGGATCTATAACGTTGAAGTTTAAATTTAATACTAAATTGTTACGAATGCATTTTTAATAGATTTTATGTTTATATTTTTGTTATTATACATATAGTACATATGACGACAATTTGGTCAGGGTAAGTAGTTAAAAAATTGTAAGAGGTAATTTTATAAAAAATAAAAAAAAAAAGGAAATTCCAATGAAACACATCAAAATTGGTGAATACTGAATAGGAATAATATTGTAATAACAATAAGGGTTCATTCTTGTCCTTCCTTTCGATATTATTGTTTATATGGATGTAACAGGAACAATACTAATACTACAATATATTATAAAGTCTGGAATATTTTTTCTTATAACTTAAGAAATGATAATATGTGAAGGCATACTACAGTACCTTCAATAATTCATTCTGGTTTTTCTTTTTTTTTAACTCATAATGTTTGAAGGATATAAGACCTACTTATTAAAGTTATATTTTTATTCTCTTCCTTTTTTTGGTATATTGTTTTTGTAATTGTTCTTTAATATAATATTCCAATAGGATTATTTTAATTATGTATTCAAGAATCAGAGTTGGTAACCCAGAATTAATTTTTATGCTTGAATAAATAAAAAATAATTTGAATTGACAACAGCTGCTGTTAATACTTCGCGGTTGTTGATTTCTTGACGTGTGCTATACATATTATATGTTAATGATAATTTAGAAGAGTGTGACCAATTCAATTTTAAATTATTATTAATAATTTATAATATTATTATTATTCTAATAATTTATTGTCTTAATTAGAAAAATGGAATATAATAGAATTGATATAATAAATTTAATTTTAATTTCTAGATAATGATAAATAATAATAAAAAATAAAAAATAAACAAAACAAAAAAATGTAATTTTTTGATTTTGTTGTTTTTTTATGTTATTGACAGTAACTTAGGTAGATTACCTTTTAGTGCTTAATCAAGTAGGGTACTGCAAGTTTTAGCTACATTTACCACAATGTTTTTCGTGTGTTTTAAATGTTTTAAGTGTGTTAAAATTATTACTATTGTCATCACGAACTAAGCCCTCTTAAATATAAAAGCTGAATTGTATTTAAGTTGTTACGATAGTATTTAATTAGTTTGAACTCATATTAATTTTTGATGGTTCAGTATAGGGTCGTTATAGTTCATATTTGCAATAAAACATATAAGAAATGCATAGTTTCGATCAAGATACAATCAGATACGATGTGCGAGATATTGACGTCATATATAGATACAATCGATACGATGTTAATATCTCTATATGCTTTTGCGTTCATAGATATAATTGACAGTTAAAATGCAATCAGAGACCTACTCAATTATTAGTCTTTGCTAGTAATAAAGATTTGATAGAAAGATGAATAATATGAATTGAAGAATCATTGAAGAAACGACTGATTAATATGAACCCAAAAATAAGAATATACAAAAACCTTTATAATATAATAAGGTATTGATGAAAACTTGGAGAGATATGAGTGAATAGAATGGCAGTAAATCGAATTCACAAATTTCATTAATATATATGAAAATTGTATTTTGAAAAAGTTATCTATATCAGACCGCACAAAAGCGCGGTTTGAACAATTTTAGAACAATGAAAGCAAAAATTAATCGAGCCGTATATTCTTGATATTTAAACTTAGCCACTCAATTTACTTATTCTCAATTTCTTCTCAAATTCTAAAATTATATTTAGATTTCTATTTCAAATATTTGAAAATATGTACTCGTATTTTATTTTATTTTCGTTTGGAATTTTGAAATAAAGTTGGGATGGAAAAATAAAATTTTATCCCCTCTCTGCTTCAATTTTACTGTACAAATACACTTCGTGGTGGCCAAAATAACTGTTGCCTAATCACTGATAAATAATCTATATGCCAATTTTTAGTTTAGCTCTTTGTTATTAGGTCAAATAGAAAATATTTATGTTATATAGGGTTTATTAAGTCAATAGAAAATATTTATAGTATACAGGGTGTTTCTGTACTATTACGTACTATACTATAAGTTTCTGTAATATTATTTTATGCAAATAAGTATGACTAAAGTAATAATAAGCATAAGTAATGACGTTATACTGAATTATGTTTATTATAGCGTTTCAGGTCTATAGCTAAAATAATATTTTTTTATTGATTTTCTTAACTTGTTTCACGCACTTGTTTGTTTTGGTTCTGCATTACCGTACGTATCTATATCAAGACAATATAATCTTTTTAATTTTAATGCTTTCTTGTTTTAAAATCACTGTATTATAGGATTAAAAGACTAACTAGAATGGTTGACGTTGAGCTTATTCGAAAAGAGTATACATTTGATATTGCATAACATTTTTATTAGTTTTTAAATTTAACAATTTTTTTTGAAAATATGATGAAATTTGTTATCTTCATTTATAGTAAAAATATCATATCTTTAATTTCAGTTATCATTGTTTTGTTTAAATATTTTTTTCTTTATAACGAGAATTAACCACATTAAAAAAATTATTTGATTTAGCTCTGAATCGCTAGATCTAAAACAAAAAAATTTCAGTATGACTTCAGTATAACTTTAATTAATCTGTTTATATAATTTATAATTACAATACGATTCGTACTGTTTTAGATTATTATCACATTAATCGAATTTGAATGGTAACGATTTTTTTTCAACTGAATACCAACTTGTACTGAACTAAAAAAAATAATTACAATCAGAAATTGATAGTGTTAGCAGGAACGTAAATTTTTGGTGCTGACACAAACGTTTAATTCAATCGAATCTCTACACAAATTAAGCTTACAATAGTAAACACAGGTATGATTGAATATTTATTGTAAAAAAATTGTAATCTATTACAAGAGATTTTTTTTTTTGTTTAAGTTTTTGTTGCATACAATAATCTTTTTCGTACATCTTAATTAAATTTATTAAATCTTTGAATCAAAAATGTAGCAAAAAATAAATAATCAATGTTAAATTAAAAAATGTTTGTTAATATACAGTTTGTTAATATATCTTTATTATTAAATAATATTAGTAAATAATATTTTGTTCATAAAAATTTAATGATATTACAATTTTGGTACTCATAACTTCCGATAAAAAACACATTAAATGATAATCAATATTTTATCATTTTTTATATTTATCTGATGTCATTCAACTGCTAAAAAATATATTTTTATTATTTTTTTTTTTTTTCTCTTCTATATTTTTCTACATTTTGCAATTTCACTAATCACAATAACCCACTCTATGGTAAATTACTCTTGATCCACCCTGTATTTTATATTTTTTATTTATACACTACGTTAGCAGGATATGAAAAACGTTTATAGATATCAAAATGTAAACGATTCTTTAAATTCTAATTTCAAATTAGAATTTTTAAATTGGAAATATCCAATAATAATATCGACTATACTAGGACTTCTGTTATTTCTGTTTTATTATTAATAATATTCGAATTGGAAAAGGCCAGGTGTAACTTAGAATCACAGGATAACATTAAAAAAAATGTTTTTTTTTTGTTTTTTGTATTTTTATTATCTTTTAGTAATGTTAGTACAAATGTGCATTTATTATATTATGCATAGGATACATAATATAATAATGTTTTATATATACATATACATATATAATTATAGAAATGTGTTTGGATTTGAAACAAAAAAAAAATAAGTAAAGTATAAAAGTAAAAATTTATTTTTTAGTTTATTTCCTTTTTAATGGAATTTCCAATTTTATATTTGAAAAATTTCATTCATGTAGGTGTGTAATGCAATATTTGTAAAAAGTCAACTATAACAAAATATAAATAGCATAAAATTGTAAAAATATATCCTTGAACATCCTTGAGAACAATAGAGAATAGGAATAGGTTAAGGTAAAAAATTAATATGATTTTACGAAAACAACAGAATAAAAGAATTTAATTTTCGAAAATAAGAGAAATTCGTTAATGAGAAAATATTATATTTGAAATCTTTGTAGGTAATGTAATCTGTTTCGTTTTCGGTAATGCAGTTTTTGATAAAGCAAATTAAATTTAATTAATTTTTTTTTTAATTTAAGCAAATTAATCAAAATTATTCTCGAATATGTATCAGAATTATAGTTTAGATAAAAATAGCGTTGGGGTAATAATTTTTATTTTTTTTTAAACATAACGTTCCTAATTTTAGATAACTTATAAGTGCCAGAACCAGATGAATCAGAATATGATAACCAAATTGGTTCAATATTGGAATGATTTGAAAATTTTAATCTGTTTTGAGGAAATTAAAATTTTAACAAATGATTTTCTACCGAATAAAAAAAAAACTCTTGAGAACTAAATTGCGAATTTAAAAAAGTTTGGAGAAAAATTTTTTAAATTCACAGTCTATGACAAAATTATTTGCATATATGTATAGTAAAAAAAATACACTTTTGCAAGGACATGAATATATTTTTGATATTTCGTTGCGGAACGTTTTCGTTTTGAAAAATATTATTTATTTATTTCTTCATTTACAATCTACTGGGAGCCCTTACAGGTCTTGCTCAACACTAAAGTTTCTTACAAACTAAATTATTAGAAAGAAATATATAAAAATTGATTGCAAAAAATTTATAATTTTTCTCTTAAAATTTAACCAACTATAAATAAATTGAATTTCAGAAGAACAATTATTGAAAAGACGTTGAGCATTAACTATAGGTTCCGAACACCCGTAGTTAGCTCTAGACATGTATCGAGATATAAAAATCTAATTTCAGAATTAACATCATACATATACTTACATATATTAAAAATAAAAATTGGTCATATATGAGTATTGCGGAAAACCAGAAGTGGCAACAAATGAATAAGATTTAATATTCGATATTGATACTGTGATTTCCCTATGAGATAAATATGAACGAATCCATTTTAACATAATACTATGGATATTCAAAGCTTCCAATTTTAAGAGAAGTTTAATATGATCAACCTTGTCAAAGGCTTTAGAAATATCAACTGAATTAAAAATAGTATGTAAAAAAAAATGATAAATTGCCTCCATGAAGGCAGACTAATTATCAGATATATTAACTTTAATTAACCTTAAATATATTTTTTCAGTTACGATTGATTCGAAAAGCTTAGAGATAGCTGACAAGTTAATCTATAGTTTTCGACAAGCAATTTTAAGCCAGGCTTGAATATTGGGATGATATTAGATATAGTTTCCAATCATCTAAAAAAACCTTCCTAATATAAGCTATTTATGAATTTCTTTAGAACTATATTGATAATATTATCCAGACCTGTACTAAGATTTGGTACCAGACCAGTACTAAGATTTGGACCCAAATACAGAACTTTAAAAGCTTAGTATGGTTTTTTTCATGATTTTTTAAGCCTCAAATATATCAAATTTCCATCAACAATATTCTAGCAAGTTTAATTTATCTTATAATTTGTAGAATCCATTCATTTTATTTTCTACTTTTTTTTACTAAGTAAAAATCTATAGAAACAATCAATTTTACTATACTATGAAATTTTTCTACATAATTCTTGAAATATTTAATAAGCAGATTATCATTGTCATCACTTTTGATTTGACTTAATTTAAATTTCATTTATTTTATTTTATTTTATTTTTGTTAATATTTATTAACTATTTTACTTTTATAATTTCAAAATTTTCAAATTATCTAAAAAATTTAAAAGTAATTAGGATCACAATTATACACAATCGATTATATATAGTATATATTGTCCCCAAAGTTAATTATTTATGATTGTAAAATTTTAAATTTGTTCACAAATCTAAGGAGAACAGATAATTTAGACCAATTTATTGAAGAATTGAGAATTCCCTATAGGCAATAACAGAGATTCTGTAATAAGATATAGTCGTCGTATAATAAGACTATGTAGGTACTAATGGTAATATTATCTTTATCGTTAGGAATAAATTTATTTATTACAAAAAAAATAATAATTTTTCCTTTTTAAAAATATTTTGGCCATACATAATTTATGAAATGAAAAGTAGTATTGCCATATGGTGAAATATTTCATTCGAAATATATAAATTGAAGAAAAACTATTTTTATATACATACTATAATTTTATTGTACTATGTATTTAACTTTTACGATATAAAATATGGCTGTCGTTCTATGAAAAGTCTAATAGAAATTAGTCACGTGATATTTTTGACATTTATCATCGCGCCAATTTAAAACTACCGCGTCTGTGTCTAATAGAATACAAAACTATCGCTTGAGCGATATTTTCACACGATCACGCGTAATGAATCAAGATTTAACTAGTTGTTTGCATTCAGAAATGTATTTATATACAGAAACTGTTATACATTATACACTATACTTGTATACAGAAACTGTTATATTATTGAATACAGTCAAAATCGGTGTACAGTCAAAAATGTAGAGTATTTAGCTCCAAAGAAAAGGCTCATATTGTGTGGCGACTAAATTTGATAAATAATACAATTGTACACATAATCGTCTTATTTTTTTAATGCGAATTTAATAATTTTAGGAAAATAAAATAAAGAAATAGTCAAAGAAATGGGAGTTTCACATTCAAAAATTTCGACAAATTTTAAGAATAAGACGAAATTTGAAAAAGAGGTCTTATTGATGAAAATTTAAATCGCAAAAAAAAAACTTGTTAAGTAAGCATGAATCTATAGAAAAAGCTATGCTTTCCTGGTTTAAACAATTTAATCATATCCACATTAACCGCCCCATATTACATACCAAAGCAGATGAGTTTCCGAAACTAATGGGAAAATAAAATTTTACTTGTTCAACTGCATGGATACAGCGCTTTCGATCACAAAATATTATCGTAGTATCCACAGTAAGTGTTGAAGTCCTGAAAAGTGTTCCTATGGATGCAGTTGAATAATGATCAAAAACTGTATGGCTCCACATTTGTAAAGGGTAATCTGATGATGAAGTTTTCAATATAAACGAAATGGGTCTATTTTATAGAATGATGCCTAACAAAACATTGAAATTTAAAGAAGAAAAATGTGTATGTATTAATTTGTTACGTTTTATATGGATGTAAGTGCATACATATTATTAACTTTACTTTTTAGTTAAAAACTGTCAAATAAAGATTTTAGTAAATAAATAAACAATATTTCTTTTCATTTATAATAAAAACATTTTGATATTGTTTATAACGACCTATCGGATATATAGACCAAATTTTGTGATCCGCTCAATGTCCTCATAACCGATATTGACCGTATTTTTTAAAATTTTATTAATTTAAGAATAATGAAAGAAACATTTCAATGTGAAATTTATGTCTTAACCCTGTTTCGAACCTTATGTTTAGTATACATAGTAAGATAACATAACGACTATATCTTCGGCATATTTATTTATTATGTAACATTATTATTATTATCATATGGCAATACTTCTTATTTGACAATATTTATCTTAGAAAATCACAGAAAATATATAATTTGTATATATAACACCCCTCCACTAAAACTTTAATTCTTTAAATTGAACATCTGAAAAAAAAAAATAAACCAACGACGAATTAATGGAAATAATTTCAATTTAGATAAAAATAATTTTACATTTGAATAAATTTCAAATATTTTAAATATTGTGTAAGAGCATTAATCTTTTTTTTAAAAAAAACAAAGAGAAAATAAAAAATAAAACAAAAAAAAATAAAAAAAAGGATATTGTATTAAATCGAAAGTATTGTAAAATTTCTAAAGTCTAAATAAAATATTAGGAAAATTTTAATGAGCTTTTTACAACTCTCAATTCCGAATAAATTTAATTTTATGTAGATTTCTATTTTCAATTTTTCATCCAATGATTTTTCTTTAGTCCCGTTATTTATGTCATTAATTATATTTGTATATTACATTACATTTATATATATATATATATATATATATGTGTGTGTACGCCAATCTAAAGTTCAACAACATTAGTAATATCTAAATCCTTGTAGAATCAAGACTATTATTGTTTGTTTGTTTGTTTGTTTTTTTTCTGATTATTATCCTTATTCAATGTATCCTTATATAGATTTTATTTAGGATTTTTTTTTGATCTTATATATAAGTCTTATGACGATAATGGTGAAAGAAAACCTAACATTTACAAAATTTGTTGAAATAGAAAATACAGTTAGAAAAAAAATATTAATACACATTTTTTTAATTTTTGGTTTTCCAACAGCAGTGCTGTTTTGATGTCTTAGATGCGCCAGCCACATAATATATAAAAAAATCTCAATTTTGAAATGGCATTATGCCAATAGATGGAGCAATCCGCAATAGATGTCAGTATTTTAAACTTTAAAGTTTGGTTATATTTATTTCTATTTTCGCACATGGTAGTAATTAAAAAATCCCCACCTACGTCGCAGATAATTAAAAAATATTTTTTGACAATATATGTTCTACTTTTACCTTTCTAAATACTGTCACTTAGAGATATTGCATTAAATTATTTTCAATCAAATTTTATATTATTGTAAGCACGAATTGAAAGCAAGTAAATATTGGTTTAAAAAACAAATTGTAAATATTTAAATAATTTTTATTCGAAAAATTAATTATTTTAATGGAAAAGGACTTAATGTTGGTCTGCAGATTCATCTGCAAATCCGTTGATCAATAAATAAATAGATAACTTAATTATTTCAAAATTATATTATTTGTATCATTGTATCTTGTAAATAGATAAATATGAAGGATTTATGGTGAAGTTATGCGTTAAAGCAATCGAAGAAAATATTAAAGGGGAACCGATGACCAGAAAGATATCAATCACTCCTTATAGGGGTTATTAGGAAATAATAGGACCTCAAAATATTTTTTTTTCGCTTTCCAAAAAAATATATCTTTAGTGGCGCATCTTATACACTATTAAGAGCTGCTCTTCGTCGCTTTTAAATATTAGAATATAAAATTCAAAATGAAAAATTAATTAAACGCTATCAAAAAATGCACTTATTCACTTCAATAGATCAAGATGAAATAATGTATAATTAATTATGCCTTATGAACCAAATGTGTAATTACTTTTGCCGAATGACATAGCAAAAGAAACCTGTTACTACCTGAGTCATTTGAGATTTTTTTTCAGCCCAAAATTTAAATTTAAATTAAGAACACTTTGTGAAATTGATTCCCAAAGTTTTTTTTAACATTATTTGTATTTATTTGTAAATTCCGTCCTTAGAAAAGAAAAACAAAAAAAAAATGTAAAAATTTATTGAGTGTGTAATTAATTTTGCCTACCACTGTATATATCAACAGATATAACGGTTTTTATACCAAAAAATCAAAACAACAAGGATACTTTCAAATGTCCTTTTTGTCCTTAAAGTAGAAGATGCACCACTACATATGTATATTTTGGGAAAGCTAGCAATCCCAGCTATCCTTGCGATATGGTTATTACTCATTAGATCCTACACCGATACAGCATCTCCCTCAGAAGAGCCTTTTTTTATTTATTGAATGTATATAAAAAATTTTACTTTGGAAAAATTGTTAAACTACAAACACCATCTATGAATGACTAACTAACTATGTATTTTCATTTTCATTCAGATTTAGTTTTTAAATTGTCTATTTAATTTTCGAACGCACTGTACTTTATATGTAAAATTGCTTTTATTTTACAGTAAATTCTACGACATAATAATATTATCATAAAATTTATAATGTACTTTACATTACAAAAAAATAATAATAATAAAAATAATAATTTACAAAATATTTTCATTGTAAAGCTCTATAATTGTTGGCTTCATTTGAATTGCAACAAATGGGAACCATAATAGATCTTTAAGAATCGTGTAAATTTCTGTTTTTCTTTTTATTGATTTTATGATTTTTATTTTGAAAATAGTAAAGCAATTTTTTAATGTAAGCTGCCTTTATTAAATCCATTAAAGATGTTCATTCGAAAAAGAAAAAATGTTTTGGGTTGGATTGATGGTGATGTAGGACTTTTATTTTGTTTTCATTTGGAAAATATTTAAATTTAATTTTTATTTATTTTCAAATTGGAAAATTTATATTATGTACATTTACGGATATTTGCCGGCAGATGTAAAATAATTTCAGGTATGTGATTGCATAATAAAGCGATGGCAATTAAATATTAGGCACAGAATCTAGGTAGTCTGTGGCGTTTGTCAAGAAAGTAAATCAACGGTATTTGGAAAATAATAGTTAAAATAAAATTAGATAAGTAAAAGTAATAATTAATACTTTACAATATACTGACAAAAAAAAGTCAAATCAAAAGCTTGCCAGATAAAAATTCTCTCATTTAAAATTCTGCCTTTTTGCGAATCCCAAATATCCAGATTCTTTACCACTCTAACAATAATTTAAAACTAGGTTTTCTTTTTCCAAAATAAAATAAAACAAACAAAAAGACAGGATTTTAAGTCACGGGTTTTTAATTATCTACTGGGACTTTTATACAGTGAGATTTTGATTGGCGGGCTTCTTTGTAACGGAAATTCTTATGTACTGTAAAAAAAATTTAAAACATAATGTTCGAAAGCAATTTTCTTAGAACATTGAAATTACATTAGAAATATAATTAAATTTACCGCTTAACTACTACAATTGACGAGAGATTGAAATTAACATAATATAGAATGAAATATAATCTTTGGCATCCATGGGTAGATTATGGCAGTGCAAAGTGGCAGTAGTAAAAACAGCACAAAGTTATAAGCTAGAAACTGAAAAAAAATATATAGCCAAACTAGAATAATTTGGAAGTAGAATAATTCCAAAACTCACTAAAACCATATCCTGGTGATACCAATCAATTAAAGCGTAGCTCAATTGAACGTATTTAATACTCATGGTACCATACATGATCTTGTCAGATGTTAGTAAAGTATTTGAAATGTTATCTACCATCTTTCTTTTTATTTTGGTCTTTTAATTTTACACAGAATTGGTCACAAAATTTATTTTAGTGGTTATTCCATAATGTTTCAAAAATTTGCCGCGGGAACAGCTGTGCAAGTGTGCAATTGAATTTGGTTTGTATTTTTTTGTACTAAATGAAGAAGTACTCGATTGATACAAAAAATATTTTTCAAGTAAAATTGTTTTTTAGAATAATCGTTAAAATCAGTTTTAGTTTTATTTGATTGATTATTTCAAACGTGTTCTACGTTTCTAAACTTAAAGTATATTTTTACAAGCGATTATTACAAAATTGTATATTAGGTCATTTGAACATTAGTTATTAGGGTTTTCTTAATAATTTCTGTAAAAATTCAGATAAAGGTAAAAAAAATTGGGAGTAGATAAATTTTAATGTGTAGAAAATGAAGGCGTACTAGCTTGAGCCGACTTCTGCGGCTTCGTTTATTGCCAATGAATTAATTTCGGTTGGTGAATGATAATTTATTATGACAACTAATTATTAGTTCATGACCCACAATGTTTTAGACTTCTGAAAATGTAGAAATTTTTGAACTTACAATTAATTTCTGTTATTGAACGACAACTATGAGTAACATGAATAACAGTTCATAATGCACAACATTATAATAGGTTTCTAAACATTGTTACACAGATCGGTGTAATTAATTTCAATCATTGTTCAACTGCCACAATTCGGTAATCACAATTAGTTTTTGCTCTCACTCTCTTTTTAAGTTAACTGAGCCAATTTGATCAACATTATGGATTTAATTAATTTATATTTTGGTTTGATAAAATTTATTATATCAAGTTTTATATTTTACGAATATAAAATAAAATACATTCCTCCAGTTTAGCAGAGATATTTTAATATAAAAATTGCAAAATTGGAAAACAAAAAAATAAAAAACAAAAAAATTTAAAAATAAGTGAGTAATGAATAATACAGTCGTCTCTTCTTAAGAATGTTAATAAAGCGCAATACCAACCAACGCTATATTTTTAAACAATAAAATAACTAAGAGTTCTTTAATTTTCTTTAGGCATAATTAACTCTAATGAAAAATATTTTAACCTTTAAGCGCGTTGAAAGAAACAAATTGTTTTCGTTTTTTTTTTTTTTGTTTTTTTTCGTCCTTATTATTTTGGTGTATTTTTAATTATATTATTCAATTATCTACAAGTGATGTGTTTTTAGAAATTAAAATAAAAGCTTTTCATAGTATTGGGAATTTAAGTTAAGGAGTTGGTGTGTGTATGTGTCAAGGTTGTAAATTTCAATTAATTTTGATTTAAATTATAATTTTTAATTTTTATATAATTTCAAAAGAATAGAAAATTTATTAATGAGAATATTGTTAGTAGGTGTTTGTATATTAAATTTGAACATTAGAGTTCAAAAGTGTTAGATGATAAATACCAAGGTATCTACTCTATAAGGAATAATTTTTTCTATAGCATAAAATTTACTTTAAAACATAGATATACAGACTTTTTTGTATATGAGTAATAGTATTATCTAAATATAGATTTCAGGTGGGCCACATTTGAAGTAAATATGTATAGAATTGTATAAATTTTGTATTATATATGTATAATCTTTACATACAAAATTTTATATAAAAAATGTTAAATTCTTTTAATTTACTTCAAATATTTAATTTTAATGTGTTTTATTTGCTTTAGTATTTATTTTGGTAAGAAATTTTAGAAATTGTGTGTTCTCAGTTTTGTAGAAACCAAGCATCTGAAAATACATTAGTAGTCTTAAATCGGCTATGACTTATTTAAATTTCAAATAGAGAAAGTTCGTTAAAAATATGTTTTTAATAAAATAAAGAAGTAAAATAATCGACTTTGGCACTGAAATTTGGAAATGTGTATCTTCATTGCGTTTATTGATATTAACGGTAAATTGATAAAAATTTACCGTTTCTTATTTTTTGTTGTAGAATTCGATTTTGCATAAAAAAGTAGTTCTCCCCATTTGAAAATCTCGATTTTAGCCAATTTCGGCGAATTTTGAACTTAAAGATCAATTTCCGGTCCTTTCCGAAAGTTGAAAATATCACCAATCGATAAATTTAATACACTTTAATTTTAATTTTAAATTAAATTAGATTTTAAAATAACGGCTTCTTCCTCTCTTTAAAAGCTGATACGCATGCTCTGGAATACCCGGTATATACCTAATGTAATACATTTTTTGATGACTGGCCCAGTACTTGTGTTCGAACATTGAGAATTTGTCCAAATCCCTATAATATTTTAGTTAACGTTTTTGAAATAGTTCTGGTCTACACAAATTTATCTACAAACTCAAAAAAGTGGCGAACCGGTTATACTTAATGTATCTATGCTTTAAGTCATTTTCACGTGATATTAAATTTTTTTCTCTACCTCTTAAATAAATTTAATAGAAAATCACTCTTACAAGTTAATTAAATTACTGTGGATACTTGAAAGAATGTTTTTTTATAACAGTGGAAACAGTAGAAAGGATAGAATTCAAAATTACATAAAATATCACTTTGAGTTTTCACATTCATTCAATTTTTTTATAACAGCGTTTGAAATATGTTCTTTTTTCCACACAATTCAAATACAAACAAAAAAAATCCATCGTTAACAGTTTTAATATGAAATTATCCATTTCCAAATTAAAGCATTTTATATAATGAAGATAATATCCTTGCTGTATTAAATCCTGCAAAAAATTTTGCAGATCCCTTTTTAATTATTAACTGGTAGACTGAAGGAAATGATGGCCCCGAACAAAATCAAAACAAATAACTTCTGCAGAAAACTTCATTTGTCTGTATTGCATTTGACTGAATATGGTGGATACTGAATACGATAAATATTATCCGTATATATATATGTATATAGATATATGAGAGATTTAAGAGTTGCATTCAAACTCAAAATTTTACGTCTTTTACAGAATAATGCCATGAAATACAGCCATGTGATAATAACCCTTACAATAACACTGTAGTTTAGAATAACACAAAAATTAATCCCGTAGATAGTATTATGCTCTTAGGCTATAAATTTAACAAGTAAACTTAAATATAATAAATATGTAGAAGAAATCAAATTCAAATTATTAAATCAGCTTCTGAAATTCATCTGCAGAAGAAACATTAATCTATCCTCTGGTGGATATTGTAAAACATATAGTGATTAAATTTGCTAAGCTCCATTATGAGCCTACGATGTAAGATTCATTATGAGTTTACGAAGATTTATTATGAGTTTAAGAACCACCACAAATATTAGTATATCTACTCGTGTATTACACTTTGGCTTGGTGAGAGGGTTTATGTACAACCAATGATCTGTGAAAAGGTAAATTCAAAAAACCTAACACATAAACCAATCTGAAGAAGAAACAAAGCGTGTAAGGATATGTACGCAAACGTTGATAGCGACCGCGATTACTGGCGGGAATGGCCCCAATACGTTTGGGGGAAGGTTGCTAGCGGAAGTGTATGAATAAAGAACCAAGGGACTCTTACGGAACCGAACACGAAACAACGGAAATTATTAACCAGCTATCCTTGAGCACGGTCCGGGTATTGCTCAAATACTCAAATACACTCGACGTGAAAGAAACATGACCAAAATATTGAAACTGGAATCAAAGTCGGATCAGACTGTCCTCAAGTAAGTGTCCTCCACTTTCTCACCAAGAAAAGGAACCTGATGGCTCAGAAGATGGAACTGATGGGATCCATATTTAAAATAAAATTAAAGCGGACTTAGGAAAAGGCAAAGCGGAAACACTGGAACTTATACCAAGCGAGAGAGTAAAATCCGGGACTCTTACAAATGATATAACAAAGCACCAACGGACTGCCGACAGAAAAGGGAAGGTGGAAGCACTGAAACTTAAACAAACCGAGCAGTTAAGAGGTTATTTCGGAAAAAGATGTGTGCCATTTTCTGGCCATATAATGGTTAAATTGGGGGAAGCAAGTGCGACCTCACAAAAACTTTCTCTAGGGAGATCAAGAAATGGACAGGAAGAAGGGCCAAAGAGCAATATGTAGCAACTAGAATTTCTAATTAGACGTCACATAGAGGTCTTAAATGTATAAGTAAATTTCCTTTTCTATCATAGAAGTAATAAATTATCGACCAAACTATTAAACAGAGACATTTATTGATCCAAAATCTCTAGCCTCATCATAAGCTCTTCAATCCTCATCAATAAAATCCTCATCATAAGCTTTTCAATCGCCAAAATGAACTTACGGTAAAGCGACTAAAGGTGCATAATATGTGGATGAAGAAAATATTATTGCATTAGGTTCAGTTCAGTTCCAATAGAAAAATAATTTTTATAATAGTGAAATGTTGAGGTACCTTTCTTCGAATTAAGCTATAGTGGATATTTGTTTCACATTATGTTCCATATTTCTAATCTAAGGTTAAATTTAAAAATACACCCCACAATCATTTTTCTAAAATACTTCTGTATTAAAGTTAACATGGCTTAGGAATATCTATGTCAATGGTACTAAATTGGATAAACAAATAAGTAGTGAATTGATTGCGTAAAAAGTATACTAACCCTTTTCTTTAAAAAAAAAAAATTAAATTTAACTCTAATCAAATAAAATCAAAAATGTAAATTTAAGTTCAAACAGAGTTTTTCAAATTGTAATTTAAAATTTCATGTTTAAAATTATAATTTTTGGGTTAAAGTTCAATAAATATTTTTATATTGAAAAAACGGAAACGAACGTGTGTGTTTTTTTTCTATTCAGTTCGTAAATTTATTTTTATTCAATTTTTGATTTCTCCTACCCTCATAACAACAATATTTTTACTGACTGATATATACAGTTATATTTGCTAGTACTGATGCTACTGTTACCACTAGTATACACTACTATTCATGATTATAATAGAATTCAAGTTCAATAAACTGATTTTATAGTCACGCATTTTATTTTTATTCATTTTTTTTTTTGGTATGTTGCTTTTTTGAATTGTTATAAGATTATGTGAGTTTAATAGGGTATGTGTAGTGGGGGGTGGGTGTGTGTAGAAAATTGAATCGTGACAGTGAATTTTTGATTGATTTCAATTTATCGTTTTATTTGTTTTTGGTTTTTTTTTTCTTCTATTGGGTTGCCAATCAATCATACAACTTTTCTGAAAGCACATCTTTAAAATTTTTACACAAGGATGAACAAGGACAATAAATAGTGTGTAAGGATATATTACTAGGCATGATTTAGAAGTTTTTTTTTATATTATTTGTTTTTCTGTTTTTATTTCGTCAATTGGAGTCCCGTTTTTTTTTTTATTTTTATTATAGGGTAAATCTAATAAATAGTTGTTATAAGATGAAAATTTTTTTGGTTTATGATCATATATTTTTAATGTTTGGTGCGTGATTTATGATCGCCATGGGTATAATATTGTTGATTTAGATTGTATAATAAAGAAGACTATATGTAGTAGGTTGTATAGAAAAGATGATAAAAGTAATTTAAATGTTTTTCTTTTTGGGTTTTTGGGTAGTTCGAGTTTTTTTTTTTGTTATAAGATACTTATTTATCTTATGTACTATAAGACACAAGTGTGTACGTTGTTTGATGTAAGTGTTTTAGTTTTAAAAATTGAATTTTTAAAAAAATGTTGAAAAATATGAGTAAACTTTGAATGTAAAAAACAAAAACATTTCAATGTCAAAGATATGAAAATATATAAATTGGCATTTAACCCGAAATATTGGAAACATGTTTTTCCTTTATATTTTTATTCTATATTTTTTCCTTGCAGCATTTAGAATATCTATAAACTTCTATTATTTTTATTTTGGGTTTGCAATGTTAATTTAAGTTTATCATAAATTTATTATTTCATTCGTTATTGATCTTGTCATCCAAATGTTGGGTATCAAGAACAATTTTGATGAAGGAGAGAATTGAAAATTTAAAATTTATGTCATGTAACATAAAAATTGAAATATTATTGCATCAGTCATAGCTGCTGTTTTATGGCTAAGTGAATAAATATTATAGTGGATTTAACTTCCGTAAAGCTAATATTAATTATGTTAATTATTGCGTTAATGTATATTATATGTTTGTCTATTCGGATGTGGCAGATTGTTAATTCATAATGAATCTGTGAAAATATATAAATTCTGCTTCCTTGATACATAAGAAATTAAAGCAGTGCTGGTATAACAAACTACCGCATATTCAAACGTCTGAATATATTAAGCATAACTACCCAATTTTTGAAAGTTCGACTTCACAGGAGTTATATTATGCTTTATCTTGAATGAAAGCTAATATGATAATATTATCTTGAATGAAGTATTTTTCCAACTCAATGAAATTCCCATGATTTAATCTGTACCAAACAAAAAGCTGATGAATTATGTGTAGAAACGAATTTAATGATAAAACTGGTATATGGATCTATAACTATTACAAAGAGAAATGTCCAAAAGCAGTAAAATTACTAAGGTAATACCGATTTATAAAAATTGCGGTTGTACTATGGATTTAAATAACTTTGGCCCAATCTCGCTTTTGATGACAGTCAGTAAATTTATTGAAACAATAATCAATGATCAACTCAGTGACACAAATTCGATATCAAAACGCCAGTATGGATTTAACAAGAAATCAAGCACGCAAGTAACACTGTTCGATATTACACATACTATTACAAATTGTACAAAATAAAGCAATTAAGAATATGTTTGGACTCAGAAAGAGAACAGAAATACACATAATAATGTTGTCACTAAATTTACTAATAAAAAGTAAATTAGCAACGCAAGTGTATTTAATAATCTACAACATCAATACTACCGTTAAACCTACATACAATAGTGACATCCATAGTTACTCAATAACAAATGCTGATAAAATTCGTATCGTGTCTGTTAGAAGCTTTATAAGCACATTTGAGTTAATAAATGAAATAAAATAAAATGAAATAATAAAATAAAAATTCTAGAATTAAGAAAGATAATCTTATAATAATCTGATGCAAAACATTTTCTTATATAATGACTTAATTGCAATGAAATCTATTCCAGAAATTTATATGGACTCTTTTCGTTGTAATCTTGATCACAACTTCCAAATTAAAAAATATGTGTATTAATATTTTATTTACTTTTGAATCCGAAAAATTCCGAGTATACCTATATTAAATTCATAACCCTCAATTTTTCTGAATGAATGTATGATGGCTAACTTAATACATTCAATCTTTTTTCTATTACTTAATTTGCCACTTAAATTGGTTGTTTTCCCATTAAAGACATTTCAGAAATGATTACATCAACTATAGAGCTATCGCCAAGCTTTTGTGTATATAGTAATTTTTGGAGCGTATCTGCGTGTGGGATTTCTTTAATGAATACTATTGACATTTTATTTGTGCGGAATGTCCTATTCGCAATAACATTAGAGCAGTATTTATAAACAACTATTCATTTTTTTGACTTTGTTTTCAAAGTAAAGATCTCAATTGAGAATAGTTTACAAAACAACACCAAACGATTTTTATTGATATAGGTAAATTGCTCTACATTATATTATTCAAGAACGAAATAATATATTTTTAATAACTTAAACACACATGATTTATCTAATTTCTCATATCAATGTTTAGTATTATTTAAAATATTGTTTTTGCTAAGATAAATACTTCACAACATCTGAATTTGTTCAAAATAGCTATGATATATAAATTCACTTAATTTCAAAGTTTCGATAATTCATGCTTCTCTCATATAAACAAAAACGATTAAGATATAAAATTGAATGGTGACAGAACCCTTAAGCAATTATTACAATTTAATGATTCAATTTAATTAAAATTAATTTCACTTAAAATTATGATTTATAATTAAATATTTATTTTTAATATCTAAATGTTAATGGATTAGTAAAATAATTCTTATTACCAAGCTTTCAATAACTTACGCATATGTATTTTATGTATGAGATCTTATGGTACCAAATGAAGACCAGGAAATTATAAAATTATCCATGAAGTTGTCTAGTTAAATGACACTTACCTAAAATGAAAAGAATTTTAATAAAATTAATTTTTTTTTAATAAAATAAAGTATAGTGAATATTATAATAAAAAATAATACTAGGGCACCACTGTGAAATTGCACAAAAGTGATTTTACATATTACAACATTATTTAAATTAATGTCGTTGTGTGTTCATAAATGATTTATACATACATTGTAACAATCATGTGACACAAAATTCATTAGCAAAACAAAGTCAGCTGCGCATTATGAAATTTCATAGTCTCTTCCCAGTTTTGTTTTTTTAGATATAGCTAAATTTGTTTAAATTTTCAAAATCGCTGAGGATGGAGGTATTATCAAAATAACTTGCTCCGTTTTATTGTAGACATATTTATTTACTTTAAATTTGTAACAAAATTAATTTAAAATTGTAAGCAAAGTTAAAACCAAAGAACATTATATTTTAAAATGCGTGTTCATAAACGTCAATAAATTATTGTAGTGTGACCATCATAAACTAAAATCTCATGATATTATAAGTCAGTCAAGTATAATGCAATTTTCACGTCATATTGCGTTTAAAAAAAAAAAAAAAAAAAAAAAAAAAAAAAAAAAAAAAAAAAAAAAAAAGATGTTCAAACTTATATAATATGAATTGACAGTGTTTTTTTATATTTAAAAAAAATATAGGTGAATTAAGACAAAATTGATTAGAATGTAACAGTGCCACAACTTCCAAAGGATATACGTCAGTATTAATTCACTTTTACTTAGATTAGATTAGATTAGAATCTTATGACGATAGCGTAACAACACAAATCGAGCAATATACTAATTAAATTAAATGAAACTTATTTACGAACTTTGAATCTTAATTTAAAGACAATTTTAAATCATATTTGATTTTTGATTTTTTGTTCTTATTTCATTAGCAAATATTTTATGGAGTCAGTGTTCACAATTTCCAAAAAAAAGTCATATTAAAATTTATCAAACTACATTTTTAGTAATTTTAAATGGAGAAAACTAAATTTTTTCATCAATATAAGCATATTGCAGACTGAAGGCTGCAGTTAGAGCGTTACGTAAATGAAATACGTCAAATTTTTTGCGTTCAATTTTACTGCAATAGTAGACATAAAATTTTAGTACAAAGTTATAGGAATGGTACAAATTATTCTAGAAAACACATTCTGTATCAGATTTTAATATTTTAAGTTTAGATTTTCATACAAAATATATTTTGTAATTTTAAGGGAACAGTAATAATTCAAGGATTAGTAAAATAATAAAATAGATTTTATAAGCAATATTGAATGTAATTTACCAACATTTTGGAACTGAATTAGTTTTTGAGAATATTTTTTCCCATTGCTACCATTTTATATTAAAATGTTGTCCATTGCAGTAATATTTTTGAACATTTAACGTATTTATTTAACGTATCGCTATAACTACAACATAAATCAATTATGTCTGTTCAAAAATGTTGATGTGGTTATTAAAATATTCATGATGCCATTCAATGTTTTAATTATTATTATTATTATTTTTTCAACTTCTGATCTGTCATATTAGTTATGTGTTAGTTTACAAACATCATATAATAATTAAAATATCCTAAAGTTATTTTTACAAATTACATTAAAAATATTAAATTTAAAGTTTCATTGAGACTGTAAAATTTAAAGTCCATTAGCAAAATGTATTTTTATATATTTTTTTTATTTTTATAAAATTTGTTTGAGTACTTAATGAGATTTTGTTGGTAAAATTTCTTGTTCACCTATGTATAAATAAATGTGTATGTACATTATACGATATACAGATGCATTAAGAGAGTATTAAATTTAGTGGTAAAATTTACAAAAGCAAATTAAATAAATTGGTTTTTGGTAGTATGGTATACATGCATACCATACATTCATTAAAAATTTCATTAATAAATTTATTAAAAAATTGCAAATGGCACAGTTTTATAAAATAAAATTGATTTGTGCTAAAAAAAAAATGTTGAAGAGGAAAAAGACAGACAGAAAATGTTTATTATTTTGTTTTTTACGTATTATTGTCAATCACTTTTGAGGCATCATATATGACAGATTATTTAAATTGTTGTTTCAAATAATTTTTGAACTTAACTAACAAGACAACTATAGTTAATATTAATAGGAGTTATATGGCATAGATATAACAAAAATAAGTAGCCCTGCATCTTGAAATGATAAAAAAATTAGTAAAATAAATTAAGCATAATTGGTTGGGACGTTTCATATGAATTAATCCATACACGGAAATATTGTTGTAGATTCAAAACTGACAGAATAAATTTGAATTTACGAACTTCGAACGAGATAATATCGAATCGAATTTTTTAAAAATGATTTTATTTTGTTACTATCTTTTAGAATTTTCATCAAACAAAGTAAAACAGTTGAAAAAATATTGAAATCGGCTCAAAAATGAGATTTTTAGCGTATTTTTTTCATTTTGTTAATTTTTAAATTTTTTAATGATGCTAGATAATGATTAATGGTTAACTTAGATAATATCGACTGTGAAAGATTTTTGCATTAATCCAGTTATGTGTATAATAAAGGTAATGAAGCTCATCTTTAGTGATTTGAAAATTTTAATTTTTCAGATTTTTCAGATTTTAACTGTTGCTTTCCATCATATCGATTTACACGTCATATACTTATTATGTAAATTTAAATTAGATCTTCTCAATAGAAACATTTCTAAAATTTGGCGAAAACATAATTTTTACTCTGCACTAAGTAGTGTAAAAGTTAAAAAAATGAGACATGATGACAATTAAAAAATAGAAGGACAATTTAGTGTCTGGTACTTCTACACTTCATTTTAATAAATTTAATTTTTATTTCATTAACTTTCATATTCTTTGAAATTTGTGGATGTCATTTTATGTCATCATTTAAAATATGTTTTATAGAAATTTGTGAAAAACAATAAAACAAAAAAAAAAAATGAATTTAGCAAATTATTCAAATTTTTGTTGGATTGTGTACATATGAGGATACGACCATGGTTTGGTGTGGGTGATTTTCTAGGATACGAATATTTGTATGCGTTTTATTTATTATATTATTACAGTAGTGCTTATCACATTTATTTATAGTAATATGCATTAGTGAATTTTCTTCAGAATTTCTTGGGAAATTATTTGGTTTTTAATCAAATTAATTTTTACAAAAAAAAAAATTATACTTTTTTTAATTAAATTTTTTTAGATTTTTTTTAATTATTAAAATATTAAAAGAATGAAGCATTTTTGTTTATGCAAATGAATTAATTTTAATTTTGTAGATTTTGAATTGTACATATACATACTGTCCATATATAATTTTATAAAAATAAAAATCACTTTCTTTTAATTGTAAGAGTGTTTTGGATTGGACAGATTCAAAGTATGATGTCAAAGTTCAAAAATAGTTAAGATCTCAGATTTAATTGCCATTTATATTACTAGACCAAAAATAAAGTACAATGTGTATCTTACTAAGATTTTATAATATTATAATATAAACTGAGTTTATACAAATGTTATTTTTAAAAATTTATTTCTAACAATATTTAACAAAAACAATTAAAACCCAAAAAATTAAAGCCTGCAATCTTTTTTTTATGCTCTTGGCAGTAACTTGTGTAGAATCACCTTTTTGTGGTTAATTACGTACCGTACTGCAAGTTTATACTACAATATCTACAATATTTCGAGCATTTATTTATGAAATTACTGGCATATCAACTCATTAAATGTACAAAACTACTGCTACTGTCAGGAACTAAGCCTTCTTAAGTAGAATATCTCCATTTTTTTAAAAATAATTAGTTACCAGATCATACTCTCAATTATTTGTTGTCATTTCTTTTATCCCAATGACAAGAGGGTACTGGATTAGGTCAAAAAAACCATAAAATATGTTTTTGCTTCATTGGAAATTGAACTTAGGACCTTTCAGTTCATTAATTGAAAATTACTTTCCGCCATATTTTAATATTTTATACTATTGCCAAATGTTTAGATTTTTTTAGCCGCTGTAAGGCTTACTTCTCCTCCTGTAACCTCTTCAAAATCTATAAAGCTTTCATACGACCCAAAATGAAGTACAATTCTCGCATATGGGCTGGTGCTTCTAGTATTGCTGTAAAACATTTGGATAAAGACCAAAAATGGGCTATTGGTCTGATCAATGACCCAAATGTCACTGCCCATCTTGTTCCTCTTGGACATCGTCGTATAGTCGGAGCTCTCTATCGTTTTTGTAGATATCTTGTAGGCCCTGGCACATGTTCAGTGAAAATTAAATCTATATTACCTCCACTTAAGCGCTTCCCCCGTGAAACACAAAGGACAGCATGTGCTCATCCCTATACCATAGAAATCCCTTGATAGCAGAAGACAAGTTATGGAAATTCGTTTATAACTTCAACATCCCGAATGTTGAACCAAATTCCATCTTATGTGTTCCCAAAACATGATGAATTCTATGTTTATTACTTAAATAACTTCAAGACGAACATTAACACGTTGGTTAGTACTTGTCATCCGTGCCTTCTACCTTTTCTAATATTCCTTTCCCATCCTAACGAAACGTACCAATCGGTATAAAAGGTCCCACCGCCTAGTGTTTTGGCTATGTATGAAAAAAATATTAATATCCTAAGCCCGATTTAACCCTGGACATTCAATTGTATTGTCAGACAACATAAGACCATAGTAAAGTGATTAAGGGGATGATTTACTTAGAAATATTTTGCTTCAGTGCCTGTCAGAGCATTATTGATGGTGTAATATACTGAAAATACCTACTAAATTGTAATAGGTCTTGCATTTGTTCACAACGCAACATTTTTGTCCCGTTATATATTTAATCAAATATTTTTATAACATTTTGGTGCCGTAAAATGAAAGAGAAAATTTCCTAAATTGAAAAAAAAAGAATGTCCACTGGTGGTCAACACTTATTCAAATTGAAAACAATTTGAGATAAATAAATTTATAAAAAAAAAACCATTAAATCGAGATTTTAAATTAAATTTAGTATTCACATCTACATATTCTATATTTTATTATTGTTGTATACGAACAATTATTGTTAGTTACCATTAAAACATGATACAGTATCCTTCTTTTGTTTATTCTTTTTGTTATCCTTATAATGAAATAGAAAATAAAAAGAAATAAAAAAAAACAAAAACAGAAAAATGTTTACATTTGAAATGAACTTTTGAACTTCAAGAGTGCACATGAAGATAGCAATTGTTTTTCATTATTGGTATATTCTCTAGTTGGCGCTAGGATCATAGATAGTAAAAATTGTTTTAATATGTCTGCTATTTTTTATATTTTTCTATTTAATTTTATTTAGCTTAGTTTAGAATTTCAGATTGTATTTGAAATTATTTTTAGATATTTTGTAAGGGTATATCTTTGTATAACTTGTAAGATTGCAAATGAGGGTAAAAAAAAAAGAAAACCAAAAACAAAAATAAAAAGACAACAAATTCTATATGAAAAAAAAAAAAATAAATATATATGAGGGAGTCATTATTCCATCAGTAATCATTAATATTTCAGACAGAAAATATATATGTATGTAAGTAACAGGAAAACCAGATCCAGAAAGTATCCTTTTTTATTTTATTTTTAATTTTTTCTATATAGGGTTAAAGTGAAATGACATTAAGAATTTATTTTTAGAATAAAAGATTTTAACTGTTTATTTGATTATTGTTACAATCGAAAAGGTTTCTTTTTTTTTTTTGTGAATTGGTTGAATTAATTTCAAGGAGATAACATAATTAAAAAAAAAAAAAAATTGTATGTCTGAAAAGTTTGATTTTGATGATTTTGATGGGATCAAATAACAATTTAAGTTTATCATGATCAAAAATTATTTACGCAAAACCAGTCGATTATGGAATGTACAAAACAAAATGATGAAAGTTCAAATTTTACCGATCGTGGTTCATTTATTAAGGATAAAAAATTACTGGAAAAGTAATTGTATATATATATATATGTATATTGCCCACACGCAATCATTATATCAAATTTGTTTAATATCTGTAACATGTTCATATCCTGAATCGAATTGGGTTTTACGGATAAATAATTATTTTGGGGATAAATAAATAAATAAGAATATTTTTCTTCTTCCTCTCAATTTTTCATATTGAGATAAAATAAATAATTCTTTACAAAATAAATGATATTCTCGTAACAGCAAACACTCGAGTTCGGGCTTCAAAGACGTACAAATTAGTGCAATTCACTTTTCTCTAAGCCACTCAACTAACCATTTTTAACTACCTACATCTTTTTCTAATTCACTCATCTGTAGTTTTTTTTTTACATAAAACTGGTATTTTTTTTATTTCAACCCTTTAAAAATAGTAAAACTATACGAGCTCAAGTTTTTTCCGATATATCTTTTTTGCTGTTTAAAAGGGTTTTATTAAGCGGAAATCCAGTACTAGAGAATTGCAAAGGAAATGTTCAAATTTTTTTTTTCAAGAGGCAATAAAATATATATATTAAACCCAATCTGGGCATAGGTTATTCAAATGCTAAACAAATTTTCAAAATAAATATTCAAACTATTCAAAAAGTACGTTCAAAAGTATTGTGAAACATTGTTAATGCCCCCAATGCTGATACTCATAGAGATGTCAGGATTCATTTCATAAAGACGAAATAAAAAAATTTACTGTACGCCATAAAAATCTTCTCAAAATGTCAATGTTGAATAAAATTTTGTTTTTAATAACTTGAAAAATTAAAATTATGTTAGCAATTTCTTTTCTTATATCCAAATTATCACAGTAAATGGATTAAATTGATCTACTGATTATAAGAATGAAATATAAAGATGAAATATTGTTTTTATGGTTTATGAATGATATCAACTTCGATATTAAGTCTTTGATCTTATCATTTGATGACGATACTAAACTTTTTGTGGTTATTAAGTCGGATGGAGATTGCGATCTACTGCAGCAGTAGATAAATTCGATAAATTCTATTTTTGGTGTAACATTAATGGCCTTAGCATAAATATTAATAAGTGCAATTATATGTCATTTTCTATGAGACAAACTACAATTGAATTTTATTATAATATTTCTATGATATGAATAAAAGATCTATTGCTACACTATGAAACAAAAGACCTAAGTATCATTCTCGATAATAAATTAACTTTTAATGCTCATATTAATAACATTATTTATAAAGATTTTTCCATGTTAGGTTTCATAAAGCGAAACTCACAGTAATTTTCTGATCCCTATATACATTCAAAAATTTATTTACTGCCTTCGTGCGGACCACATTAACCCTTTATTATTCGAATCATAGTTCGAATACACATTTTCTAAAGCACTTTCAAACATCTTATCTAAAACAAGTTATCACTTCGAAATACTTCTATGTAGTTGGATTCTACTGTTGAAAGTTATTTTATAATAACTTCCATGATTTTTAACTTTAAATATCAATGGGTTAAATTTTAATTTTGTGCTTTACAAACTTCAAAATAAATTCCATTAAAAGGATTTGCTTGTCATTTGCCTTATAAAAAAATATATTATAAATATAAAATATTCAGATTAGTCTACGTAAATTATAAATTAATCAAAGGTGTAAATACATTAGTGTATAATGTCTTAGAAATAAGGTAAATGGTATTATGAAATTAAGTCATATTAAATAAATAATAATAATAGTAGCTTTCCATTATGCTTTGTAAACCAATAATTTTTACACATCTTTGAACACAGTTACCACGTCATCGATTTTTAGAATACATATCTATTCTATTATTCTTGCTACCTCATGTTAATTGTGCAGAAACAATGGTTAATAACGATTTATTTTCCGCTAGGTGCTGAATAAAATTTTTTGTGCTGAATAATTATTTTATGTCATATTTATAATTTGAAGTTTGATATTAACATTCAAATAAACAAAAATTTAAATTGGAATATTTTTCAATAAAAAAATATGATAAGTAACCATTTTATTTTAAAAATAACAGGAATATACAACTAAATTTAATAAATAAGACTAGACAACAACAGAAAATTTCCAAAAAAGTAAATTTCCAAAACAATAACAAATTAACGTCGAAATAGAATAAGTCAAACTTTAATTTTAAAAATGTTTTTAGGTTATGTTTTGCTCATGAGCATAAAATGAGCGTTCTTTTAATAATCTACTTTATGAATAGTTTACAAAGTTTAATGGAACGCTATTAATATTATTAAACTTTATTGGTTTTTTTTTTTTTTTTTTAATTTTGAAAATACTCAATTTAATGTATGTTCTTGACTCAAATGAGCTTAAAAAAGTAACCCGTCAAAGCAGTGTAAAAAAAAGTTGTTTTGGGTATCAAAAATTTTTAGTCTAACACAATATAAACCTTTTTTGAAATAAAAATAAATTTTTACTACTTATTACTGGATTTGAAATGTAAACGTTTGTATTAGCTAATTGGGTGGACATTTACGCTTTCGACGTACAACAAAATGTTGATCTACAATCATATATTAAACCCAATCTGGGCATAGGGTATTTAAATATGGGGTTATACTTGTGGAGTCCAGTACATAACTAACTGGACTCCATAAGTACTATAGATTAAACTATAAATTAAACTACTATAGAATTAACCACGAGTATTATAGAGTATAGATTAAACTAAAATAAAAAATTTAATTTTCATTTAAAGAAACCAAATACTAAACAACTACATATTCAAACTATCCAAACGTTCAAAAGTATTGTGAAACATTGTTAATGCCCCCAATGCTGATATTCATAGAGATGTCAGGATCCATTTCATAAAAGACGAAATAAAAAAATGTACTGTACGCCATAAAAATCTTCTGAACATGTCCATGTCGAAGTTTCACGTTCAGGTGACAGTTAAAACTTTTTCAAAGTCCAAACTGTGTTAGGATAAAATTTTTATCTTACAATAATTCCTAATGGAGTAATAGAGCCAAAATTGTATTAATAACTAGTCTTAAAGATTAGTTTTAATTTGAACAAAAGGATTAGAGCTTTTAGTGTGTTCAAGCCGGCACAGTTCTTCACTTCGTTCTTCCGCGGTACATAGAACAGAAGGAGAAGACCCTTTGGGAGCACCCGATTTTTTTTTAAAGATTTTTTATTTCAAAATTTTTTTTGTTCAAGAAATTGTTTTTTAAGATTTTGTTTTTTATGGTGACCCACCCGACCGTTGTGAATCTGAAAAACAAACTAGTTATTTATGTAGGTTTATCCTTTCGTTACTTTGAAGTAAGTCCTAGCAATAAAGGGTTTTACAATACATTCAAATTCGAATACTCTGTCTTTCATTTGGACTTCTTATTTATGACAAGAATTATACCTGGGGTTTGCTAATTTACATTTCCCTAAAAATGATGAATTTTAATTAGCAAAAATTTATCTGTCCACCAGAAATTGTGTTCTGTGTTATATTATATTGTTAATCTATTTAGAGCTGGCATTGAAATCTTGGGTCAAAATTAGTTTATTCAAATTCTGCTTCAGGTCAAATACTCAATGTATTTTCCACCGTTATAATGCTACTTCTATGCATTTTCCATTGTATTGACCATTGGTCTCGCAAAACTTTTATTTATTACTTATGCTTTGAGTAATTTATAATTGAGACAAAACTTTATAAAAGAAACGAAAAAATTAAATTATAAAATTTATATAAAATAAAATTAATTTTCATCTTAAAGTTTTTCAATGACCAATATTTGGAGCACAGATAATTTCGATTTAAAAAATAAACAAAAAAGAGGAAAAAAAATCGATTTTAACTTTATTGAGAAAGGACTAAACATAAAATAGAATAAAAAATTGAAAATATTTTCCTTTTTGGTGAACAAAAAACTTTTATCATTAATAATACTATAAACTTATAATGAACAATGTCGTGGGAACTCACTCTACACACTCATATATATTACTTTGTATTCTTATTTGTTTGTTTTTTTGTTTTTTTGTTTTTTGATGATTTGCCCAGTAAAATTTTGTATGGAAGTTCAGTTCATTGAACAAAATTATATTTAACCTCTTAAAGCTCTCCCCGGGTGATTTTTTATATACTTATAAAAATTCGCTATAAGGCTTTTTTTGTATTATTATTTTTTTTCTTGGTCAATCATTCAGCCTAAGGACATGAAAATAAATGTTTTGCAAAAGGATATTCTAAAGAAATTTAAGATATAATTTGACCTAAAGAACCTAAAATTGAATAGAATAGTTAGAAAAAAATTTGTTTTTGTTTGGAAAAGTTATTTACTAGGATATTTTATTCTACTTTAGTTGTATTACAGATTAGCAGCAGTAGCAGTTTTTTTTTTTGTTTTCAGTCCTAATTATTTCAACTGAAATTTAGATTTTATAATAGTATGTGACATACATCAATGATTATTGGATATGCTGATTTCAATATGAATATGTCTGATTTTCAATAAATTAAAATTAAAAATGTATTCAGATAAATATTTACCCTACCATTCTTTTCTACATGAACAATTTTTAAATCGAAAGTCTGTTAAAAAAAAGATACTGTCTGTTGTGAATTGAATTTTATTTATTTATTTGAGTTCAAAAATTTATCAAATAATCTGAATATTTTAAAGCAATGATTTTTATATGAACAAAAGAGAATCTTTGACCTAATTGTATTATTCTAGATGAATTCAATATGTACAAGGTCCTTGTCAAGGGCATGTGAAATTCATTTTCATATAAATACAAAAAGATTTTATATAAAATTTTTTTTTTTTTTAAAGGATTTTCTTTATTCTATTCATTCTTACTATACTTTTAATGTTTATTTTCAAGTAGAATAATGCATGCTAATGTAGTTGAATCTCAGTATTGCAATATATGGAAGGAAATGATGAAACAGAATTATTAAGTATAGAATTTTTTTTTAAAATGATGAGCTAGTGACAAAATGTACATATTATTATTATTATTCTGTATTAAATTTTGAATATTATAAAAGTGGAAAACCAAGTGGAATTGTTATTCGAGGTTTTAGTGAGTGCGTTCTACATTGACATTATCTTTATTGTATGTAATATCAACTTTATCATTTAAATTTAATAATATTGCTGTTGAGCTAATTTTTGCTTTGTTTTCGTATATGTTTTTAAAATCCCACATTGTTTTCTTGTTACATAAATGGCTTATTGAACCCTAAGATTTGTATCGTACGGAATTAGAGGAATACAATCTTGGCTTCGATATAATGATTTATAATACTTGTAATGTTTAGTCTTGTGTCCATTACATAGCCCTCTTAATGACATAAGGTTTCTAAGAAGCATAATGACAGCTCTTATTTTTAATTTCAATATAACAATTATTTTCAATTCCAATTGGAGTGAGGTTATTCAAAAATTCCTCTCGACCACTGTATATCGACACTTTTAAAAACTATTTCTGTACCATCTAAACGTTGCAATACTTTAATATTTATTTCCAATGAGTCGTCATTTAATTGGTTACTGTTAATATTGATCTGCTCTTATTATTTTCCGGATCTATTGTAGTTAAATTTATGTCATCGTATAGTTGTGCAACTGGGCCCTGATTTTCTAGAAAGCATTGTAGAGGTAATGTTACGCATAAAAAAGTACTATTTATTTTTTTTATAAATAAAAATGTATTTTACATAGCTATTTTTGTTTTGTTTGTAAATGAAATTAAATCTCAACATTATCGTTGGCTGTGAACGTAGAAATATGCCAAGCTATATAGTTTTGGGTTTTCCTATTTTCGCAAATCCAACAAACTATTGTTTTTTCTTTAGGATAATTAATTTGGGTCACGTAAATTAAAGTCAAGAGACTACAGTTATTCGGACTCTTAAAATGGATGAACGAAGATGTTTTAGCCAAGAAAATCTTCAAATCCAGATCCGAACATACAATACGTTGGGACAGACTAAAACTTCATTGAAGAGACGAAGTTTACGTATCACCTTTAGACGACGAATATTCGTATCACCTGTGAAATGAAGGACGTTGATGAATCAGGCCCATGACCTTCATGGTCTAATGGCCACCAAAATAAAAATAAATAATTTCTAATATTTATTAACGATTTACTTCTAACCACCTGTAATCCTATACTAATGTTAGCAATACCGTAGCATCCTATTATTTTCTTAATGTACATCCATTGTTGTCTCAATCACTTTTAGCCGTAATAGCTAGTTAAATAAAGTTTGAAAAATAGAGTTGAGGTAAATACATCTAAAAGCCAGAATTGTATTATCGTTTTGATTCTAAAATTTCAATCCTGAAGGATATAATACAACGGCTGAAAGTTTGAAACATTCTCAAGCACATAATTTGAAAAATTATTTAGAATGATTATATATTTTATATTGCGAAGAAAAACGCAGCCAAATATAATTCGGTAATTTTAGTCGAAAGTAGCACTTTTTCCATCTCTTTAAAATCAGTTGTTTTCTATCCTATTTTTATAGTAATTTGGGTAGAATTGCTTTTTCGTTCATTAAGTATTGAAATTTAATAAATAGAGTGGTTACTGACTATTTGGTCCATCCTGAACATCGTCGTGTTATTGCAAGCAGCTCTTTCCTTTTTTTATATACATCTCTTAGGTATGGATGGGATGATCACCAATGAAATGCTTAGTTGAAGTTAAATCTGTACATTGCAGCGTTTCTCTTGTCAAACAGGAGAGATAGCATACTGATACCTATACTGTTGGATGGCAAAAAACAAAATGTGAAAATTGTTTATTATCAGAAGATCCTGAATATAGACCTAATTTACATGCTCTCCAAATGTGAATGATTCTTTACATAAGATTTTTATATATTTCTACACAAATTGAAGACCATCGTTAAATTCTTCATTCAGAATTTTGGTGTTAATCCTAAGTTTTTGTCTTCTCACTCTAACTTACGTTACCCAGCCACACGTTTTTTATTAATATATGGTCTTGGTTTTTTATATTTTTTATTTTTTACAAAAGTTTCTACATTACATAGTTTTACTGCCAAATACAGAATGAATCATAGTGTTATTTTTTTAATATCTTGTGCCTATGTGTGTCTTATTGCTCACAAATATAACATTTTTTTTTCTTTTAGCATTCATGACAAGATTAAAATTACAATAAATTAATTTATTTTAGCTCTAAATTTTTTTTTAAATTTTCAATGACATTCCAAAATTCAAAAAGGGTTTTTAAAAACTTCCTAAAACAAAATTTAATTGTATTTAAATAATATTTCGTTTATAGAAAACTAAATAATATTTGATATGAGACACATTAGCTTTCGATCAAGAAGACCACGATTAAGGATTGAAAATATTCTGAAATAAGCTTTAAAATTGCATACTTACTATTCTCTATCCCTGTTATATGCGGTTACATTTTTATTGACATGATAATAAATGAAAGATTAAGACTTTAATAAATTCCAAAAATTCCTAGAGGGGATATTGACAATATATTCCTTCTCTTACAGAACGATTTTTGATTCATTTGAATAATCTCTAGAACTGTTTAAGAAATCATCAACAGTCAGAGTAGAGTACTACTGTGTCAAATCTCACTATGTATTAAACCGACCTCTCCCGATATTACCGCTAATTAAAATAAAAATCAAACTGCATCTTCATTACAGGACATAATAAAATCGTAAAGATGAAATAGATTATTAGAAATTTTTATACCTCTTTTATTGAACTGATGGAAATATTTTAAATTGAGTAAAATTACCTAACCAGGATAGATAATTGTGTATACATACACTTACACGTGTATTCTTTTTCGATAGTATTATTTACAAATTTTGATAATAAAGTAGGATGCCAGAAAATATCCTGATTATAAGAGTGTCTCTTCATAAATAATTAATCATGTTGCTTTTTGTTTTATTTTCATTGTAAAAAAGATTTACTTTGAAGTTTTTTATTTTGCAGCTAAATTTGAAATTAAAATTTGTTTGGATGATTTAAAAAACAAAAACAATAATCGAAATTTCTTTGTTTTCTGTTTTTTTATTTTAAGAAGAAATAAGAGGAATAAAATGACTAATGTAGTTGTATCTTAATGTTTTTAAAATCTAGGTCAAAGACATAAATTTTGTATGTTTTGAACATTTCTATAAAAATTGAAGATGTTTTTAAAGTATTTTTTTATTTAAATTTTTCAACTTTGAATTATTTTTTTTTTTTATTGTTGTATTTTTTGTTAAATTATTTCTTGAATATTATAAAAATTCTAGATTAGAAGAAAAAAATATTTGAAATATGGAATTTACAATCTGTGTATTATTTATTGAATGTATGTATATGTGTAATATGCAAAATCAGAGTTTGCTGTACACGTCATCCCCATCCAAAAATGCCCAAGAAAAGGTTCGCAACGGAGATATTTTCTTTTATATCTAACAAGCTTTGTAAGCCGCCATAAATAACGGAAGCAAAATAAATTCTAGCTTTTTTTTCCTTCATTAGAGTTTTCATTTCCAATTTCAGAAAATACGTATTTACTTACGAATTTATCATAGCTTTATTTTTTTATTAGAACGCTTTTAATTAGTATATAAACATAATAGATATATTATTTTGTAGTAAGTACAGCGTCAAAATTTGAAAAAAACGATCGAGATCTGATTAATATGAGTCATTTGTTTTTTGTCATGTGTTTGTATGACATTGCCAGAATCTCAATGTCGTTATTGTCATATTAAATTTATTTTTATCAATTTATTTTTGTCGCTTCACTCTGGGTACTAAAATATATTTATTTTATGTTCATAGCCACGGTCGTCTGAAATAGTTAAATTCAAAGACATAATACGCAATAATGCTACGCAAAATAAATAATTGTTCTGTCTTCTGGAAATAAGAGATATTACATTTTTTGTGTCCAACTTAGTCTACGTTAAAAAAAACTTTTGATATTTTGTTTTTGGAAAGTTGGTCTTTGTCGATTTTGTTCTCAACAACAAAAGTCTCTGCGGATTTTTTCTTTGAAGATTCTTTTTTTGGAGATTTTTGGGGATTTTGCGTTTGAAGATTTTGTGTTTAGCGATTTAGTCTTACCAATGATTCGTTATCTGGCTCCCGTAAAATTATCATTACACTCCTTCTTGAGCAAATGAAGTATAAAATTCCGGTACAACCATCTAACAATCTTTTTTGAAGTTTTAGTATTAGTTTTAGCAATGTAGAATCTGGGATATTTCTTATTATTATTCTTTTCTTTATTACGTCTTGTTAAAATTTCTATCAGCTAGAGAAAAAAAGAAGAGAAAAAGTAGTAGAAAGGTTGGGCGGGAAGTTGAGAACTATGTTATTGATGTTCACTTTGAATTGATCTTTAGTTTTGAACCATCTCGGTATTTCCACGGTGTAGGGGTGGGAATTTGCAGCCTCATGTTTCTTCGACGGAATTGCTTAATAGACGAAAGTAGTGATTTTAGTTCTTCCGAGCACGACGATAACCAAGTGGAAAAAGTGTTGACAAATACTCATCACCTATGAGGGATGTTTTTGTAATCTGTGAAGAAAATTTAGAGCAATCTTTGAGGCACCCATTCACAGACATGAATTATACTCCGTCTTAAATCCATTTATAATGTGCTGGAATATCCATCGTGGGTCGTATATAGGCTTTATTAGATCTGCTAGATATTTAAAGATCTAGGGCTTTTGATGCCTTACAGCGATTTAAACGATAATGTATGGTTGTGAATCCAGAATGTTGAAACAATCAGTTGAAATCAAACTGAAAATTTCTGAAAAGAAAATAATTAAATTGTATAACTCGATTTGACAATCCAATTGTCTATACAGAGTTCTTAATAATGAAGAATGCAGAACGCTGTACAGTATACAAAGTATTGCAAATAAAATTTTAATGCCTCAGATGACTGAACTTTGTTATCAGAATGAATAATGAAAGCTTAATGTTCACAGTTTTTAATAGTCAGGCGCAGGGTAGAAAGCGTTATGTAGAAAAACTATGAGTAAGATGACTTAATAATGTTCTGGAAAAAGAGGATATCGTACATTATAAAATGAAATGAATAGAAGCAATAACAAGGATAGTTTTTTTGTGGATTTTTTTTTGTGATAAAAATCATTATGGATTTCGTTTTTTATAGATTTGGGGACTAACCCGTGTAATATATGAAATCTGAAGAAAATGTGGGTTAGTGAGCAAATCCACAAACAGAAATCCACAAAAAAATCCATAAATTCAAAATCCATAAAATTGTTGCAAATTAATCCTGGAAAGAGGAAATATCCTCGCTGTATCCCACAGCTGCTATGTATAACTCTAAACTCTAAAATATCTCCTAACTCAGAATTTCGCATAAAGTGTCGTATATAATAAAGTGAAATACGTACAAGCAATAACAAGGATAATTTTTTGTATATTTATTTTTGTGGCAAAAATCATTATGGATTTTGTTTTTTTTTTGTGGATTTGGGAACTAACCCGTGTAATATATGAAATCTGAAAAAAATGTATTTAAAGTCGGAAGCCATGGAAGTCAATTCTTGAAAGAAGGCAAGTCTCTAGACAAGCTCTAGCATGATTCAAAATGAGAAGAAAATGCATAAATAGTCAATAAAACGGAAGGAGGGATCGTACCAATTCATTAATTTTAATGCTTGTATAGCAATAATTAGAATCAGGAAAATCAGAAGAAAAATACCAACTCGGTTGTACTTCAATATTTGACTTTCTTTCGATTTAATTAACATTTTTATATTTAAAAAACCATGAAAATTACTCAAAATCTTTAATTTTACATTGATTTCATTTTAAATTAAGAAAAAATACACACCCTCCTCCATCGATTTATTTTCAAATTTGCAATCTAAAGACTTTTTATTAAAAAAAAATAATCATTCGGCAGGGATATTCTTTTTTGTCATCAAAATTTTGTAAACAATAATGTCAAATGGATATTACAGGATCCCATACACAATATTCAATGCTTGTGTACAAGTGTATTTTGATAAGCTTGTATGTATCCTAATAAACATTAAGTGAATAAATTTATTCTACTCTATGACGATTATTGACAACATTTTATTCAAAAGAAAGAACAAAAACAAGTCAATTTATTTACAAAAAAAAAAAAAAAAAAAAACAAGAAAAAAAAATAGTAAAACAAACAAAATCCTTCAATCAACATATTATGAATTGCCTCTGGGGTTTTGCATTTAATTTTTAACGAATGGAAATTATCGTACATATTTAGGTATATTGAATCTAATGACATGGAATGGACGTCATATTATGTATGACTCTTTTGTTGATTTTATCTTCAAAACAAGAAAAAAAGTAAATAGCTGTGATATCCTTATATATATAATATGTTACTTACTCCATTGTAAAATATTTATTTATTGTTGTTGTTGTTATTATTTGATTGGTATGGGATATTTACTATATTTTTTGAAAGAGGAACCATTTTACTTTCATTTTTTTATTCAGTGATAAAATGTTGATAAAAATTTACAAATATGAAAATTTTTCAGTATTGGAATATAATTTACCTATACATTATATATGTATTAAAAGCCTCTGGACACGACCAAAGAAATATTACGAATAAATGTTAACTTTATGACAAATAAATGAAGCAAAGTAGAATTGTTCCTATTTTGTATTTTTTGATTTCATGAAATTGCATTTACACAAACAAATTTTAAGGTTTTTTAAAATTTTCAGTTTATTTCTTTGGGCATGTCTACAGGCTTTCAGTTATGTTAATTAACGAGTTTAATTGAAATTTAAGTGCAAAAACATCCTAAAAACACTATATTTAAAAAATGCAAATTTGCGGAATTATTAAATTTTCGTGATTTAATACCAATAAATACGAATTTTCAATAAATTATGGTAAAAATATTAAATAGAAAATATTTAATTGAAAATTTTGATTGATTTTTATAACTCACAGATGGTCTTTAAACCTCTCTGTTTAAGTTATAGCATAGACCAATACAGACACGTCTAATCACGAAGAAAAATTGTTGACAATTTTTTTTTTAAAAAACCTGAGAAGAGAACAAAAACCGTTGGTTTAGTTTTAAATTTCAGCAGAAAAAATTACCAAACTTTACTAATGAAAAAGTTATTTATAATTATTTTGTGAGCCCTATTTTTATAATAGAATATGTATATAAATGTATAATTTCTATATATTATGTAGATGAATTGTGTTGATAGGATTTCTTTGAATAATTTTTTTTATGGTTATGGGGTCAATCAAATCAGGTATTCAGGTATTTGCATACTGATTAGCTGAGTATTGTTGATTGAACGAAGAACTCCTTCAATACTTTGACAATTTAAATTTTAGGTAACGGTTAAACATATATATATTTCAATACCTTTGCTAATATTATAAGAAATACATAGTTTGAAAATTTGTGGTCAATTCTTCTAACACATTCAGTTACGATTTTGCATGTTTATTAGAAAAAAACAAATCAAGTACAAAAGTAAAGTAAATTATAAAAATCACCTTATACATAATATGATATTGTGTATCTACCTACCTACTAAATGAAATATTTGTTTTTTTTTTTATGAATAAAATCGGGTTTTAAAAATAAATGAAAATAAAAAAATTTAGTACAAATAAAGAGGATGTGTAGTGACAAAACAGTTCATAACTTTTGAAGCACTGATCGCAGTATAGTCTTTCGAGGATTTTTTTTCAGGAAATTAAATTTTCTTTAATAATGTGAAAAAAAATTATTTTAGGACTTTCTCTATAAGAAATAACAAATAGTAGTAAAAAAATAGTTTTTTTTAAATTTTGTGAATTAGGTTGCTTGTTTTCCTTTGATCTCCTGTTAGTTTTCTTTCATGAACCAATTATATATTAGCATTATGAGCATTATGTATAGATCACCACAAAATTAAAATTTCTAAATACAAAAACGTTTAGAAAGAAGAGAATGCGTAAAAAAATATGTTGTCTAAAGCAAATTGTAGTTTCAAATTTAATAAAGCAAATATTTAAAAATGGTCTAAAGTCATGTTTGCAGAATGAAATTCTAAGCAACTAAGAAAAAGTTAGTGGTAAAAACAAAAGAAAATCATTTTACTGAAAATAAACATAGGAATTTGGAAATGAGATTTTGAGAAAATATATTGAATTGTATGATTTATATTTTCGGCCTTTTTTTTCATGGGACTAAATTAACTCGTGATTTTTAAATCTGAAATTTTCACTTATTTCTCTTCTTTCATTATGCAACCTATAGTCTAATATAATATAAATGAAGATACTAAATCCCGATCACAACTGTTGTGTACAATACAAAAAACATTAAATGTGATTTCATTATTAACTTCCTAGACTAAAGTTATAAAGACAATTCATGTTTAAATCGCCTATTTATTTCCATGCTGTTGATGGATATGATCTTTTAATTCTATAAATTTTTTTTCCATAAAGTTTATAGTTCATTGCATTTGAAAGGACTTCATAACACAAGTATATTTCTATATTGATAGTCAATTTATCTTTACATAATATACATATATATATATTATCTTATTTTAGTACCTAATATGAACGAGTATATTATATTCAAAATAAATTTCCATATAAATTATTGCTATGACTATAAATCCATTTGAAACGATTTGTATTTTGTACAATATGTTCTTCAATAATATACTGGGATACGAGGATATATGTGGACAATATGTCAATGCTAATCAGTCATAAAAGGATAGCAAAATATACGTCATCATAATATTATTGTATATATATATGTATTTAACATAACAGAAGAATAAATTTACAATATTTTAATGTACATATCGTTAAAGTTAAAGTTCGTTTTCATGTACACAATTTTCTATGTGACGGAAAAGTGTTTTATACAAGTAAGAGATAATACCAGCAGCATTATTGATAAGGATCAATTCCACAGTATTGGGGTTTATTTTTTATTTACATAAATTTACGAGCGTATTTTAAATTAAAATTTAAATATAAAATGAATGTAATAAAATTGTAGATTGATAAAATTAAATTTTTTTAAATTTGAAAAAAGAAATGTTAAAGTTTCCAAAAACTCATAAATAATATTATGTATATTTCATATAGTGTTTTCAAATGATTCTAAGTATAGATATAAAATATAAAGAGTGGTTAAATGATGATATTAGGAAGTTTAAATTTAGGCAATAATCACTGAAACGTGTTTAATTCAGCTCATTTTGTAGAAATCTTGGATTTGCTGAGAAAAGTATGGATAGGAAATGACACTCAGAATTTATTATGATTGATTTGTGTACATCAGAATATCAGAACAGTTTTACTGATCAGGAAATGTACCTCCAAAAGACCGTTATCGAATTTGCAATATATTTGTGTATCGGTAAGATTGAAAACAGTACTTGATGTCACACAAAACCTAGTAAATTTCATATGTACGTACAATGAACGATAAAATAAATTGAAATATCAGGGCCAATTTTTTTTTTTTTTTAGATTTTTAATTCATTTATTCATATTAAAATACAATACTTAAAATATACACTTACTAAATAAAAATAAACAGAATAAATATAGGATCATTTGGATATTCATTAGAATATGTGATGAATGAAACTGTAAGCAAAAATACAGGCATAAAAATATAAAATATTGTTGAGTAGGGTACATACATAGTAAAGTAGAAAATTAAAGCTAAATATGGAAAAACTAAAATAGCTTAAAATTGAAATTATATAATGAAAAAACAAAATTTAAAGCAAAATTTAAATAATAAACGAGAGTAAGCAGAATTAAATACAAAATTATAACAAGAATAAAAATAAAAAAATAACTAGATTTCTGAAAGAAAATAAGAAAATTGTAGTTAGAAAAAAACCAAATTGAAGTTAAAACTAAATCGTATTAAAAACAGATTCAATTTGAAAGTGATCCAGTTCAAAAAACCAAAATCGAAGATTTTTTGCAAAATGAAACAGGTGATCTGTCCGATCTTAAAGAATAAATTAACATATTAAAATTTTTTAGAGCTATATAATCATAAAAGTGGCAAAAATGACAGGTACGGGCTTTTGGAACATTTACAAGGTATAAATTATTAATTCTAAGATGATATCTAGTTCATGATGAAGTTAGTTAGTTATGAATCGCTGAGCGAGATAGCCCGACCTATTGAAAAAAATTTTCAATGTTTTAAACAGATACAAAATGTCTAAGTGGTAGAATATCGATCTTTTTAAATAAAGGAAAACTCGGCATTAGTCTATTTTTGTTTTAAAATTATCCTTATACAGTGTTTTTGACCGATCAGAAGAGGTTGAATTTTATTAAATCACCCCAGCAACTAATTCCATATTGCAGTTTAGAACTGAATAGAGCAAAAAACACCATTAGCATAACTTTTAAAGAACAATACAGATTTAAGTGGTAAATGTTTCGCAAAACATTTTTAAAATAATTATTTAAATAGTAAGTATGTGCATACCAATTCAGTTTATTATCAAGTAATGTACCCCAATATCTAAACGTATCTACACTTTCAATGTTAAAACAAGAAATACTACAAGGCGAAGAGAGGACAAAAGAGTTTAGAGACTGTATAGGAAATTAAGGAAATTTAGGACAATCAGGAGAATGATACCAAATACTAAAAATTCTCGAGGAGACAATTCTTAAGCCTAAATTGCATAATTTTAGTTTTATTACTTATAACTAACTTATGAACATAAAACCATTTTCGAATTAGGTTCAAGTCAAAATTTAAATCGCAAAATAAGTCAAGTAGATTATTATTGTTGTATGAAAAAGCAGTGTAATCCGCAAAAGCTGTAGGTATACCCTTGAACTGTTGCTGCAATAATGAATTATTAAAAATAAGAAACAGAACAGGACCTAATACAGAACCTTGGGGTACACCAACCTTGATACTAAGCAGCTCACTGAACTTTCCATTCAATTTGACTCGTTGCTTCCTATTATTAAGATATGACTCGAACCAATTAAAAATAAAACCTCTAAACCTCGCATTATATATTTTAGTTAATAATAAATCATGACTCACTGTATCCAATGCTTTAGTTCAATAAATAAACCACTACAGAAATTACCATTGTTAATACCACTATAAATTTCACTGCAAAACTTTAAAAGTGCATCCTCGGTATTGTATATGAAATATTAAAGGCTCTTGGTAAGAGAAAAATTGGAATAGAAATCATCATCATTCATAACTTAATGCAAATAGATAGTTTGAGAGTATGTGTCGTTGGTTCATGAAACAAAAACAAAACTAACAGGAGAGCAGCGGAAAACAAGCAAACCAATTCAGAAAACTCATATACACATCATATTATTAAAATTATAATTTCTAATATAAATTTCAGAATGTCAAATTAATTAAACAATTACTGTCAATCTATCAATCTTTTTAAATGAAATAAATCAAATAAGCAAAAAAAAAATTTTGATTTTTGATTTTTAATATAATTTTTATTTTTATACCAAATTCAAAACCACAAATACTAATTAAAAATTAAATATGTATATTTGATTTTTTAGTAAATTTAATTACCAAGAATTTATTTATTGTAATCTCATTTCAAAATAAAAATTTAATTACAAAATTAAATCCTTTGTAATTAGAAATTACAACATTTAGTAAATATGTGAAGTAAATTAAAATTTTGTGAAAATTTTTAATTGGTAAACTTTTGCTATTTATTGTTTTTTGTGGTTTTGGTTTATATTTTTCTATTGTTTTGTTTTTTTTTTTTTTAAATAAATATTGGAAAATAGGTGTTAACATTAAAAAAAGAAGAAGAAATATATAATAAATGTCATAATACATATAGTATACACACTTTGTACTACGTCTCAGGTATGGGTTGTATGTTTCGGATTATTGTGAAATGATGAAACCAAAATTAATTAGTAATACCTAAAATAATTTGAGCTTTCTGTTACATTCTTAGGTGCCTAATATGTATTTCGATAACGATTACGATTTGATCGAACGAAATGTCAAAATGCAAAATTGCCATTATATATTTAGATATCGTTCAGAAATTCTCGACTAAATCGATAAAGTTTGTCGATGTAAAAGAGACATCGAAAGAGAGATTTTGTACAAATTATTTCAATTGAAAAGATAAAATAAAAGAGTGACGCTTCGACAACTGGTGTTTGTTTTATCTTTGCGATATTTTTTGGAATAAAAATAAATTTAAAAGTTGAAATGGAAGTAGGTATTTTACTTTATTCTTCATAAATATTTTGTATTGAAATAAATTTTAATAGGAATGAAAGACCAGTTACAAATAAACTGCTATATGAAAGTTAGTGTATATAAATTATTTCAGTAATTCTACTTTCATCAAAAAAAATAATGTTTGTCTGACTTTTTTCTTCTAGTGCGTAATATAAAACTAATACATAATGGCTTACATATAAAACTTCCTTAAGCACAAGAGAAAAAATTAGCTCTGCTAGTCCGACATGAAAATCATTTCCTACGCTGCAAATCATTTCCTTGGTACAAACCGCACAGAATCTTAATACGCTAGCCAATTTAGTTAAATTTGGAATCGACGTGTTACTTATTGGCTATTTTAATGTTTACCCTAATTTTTCTAATAAGTCCATAAAAGCAATGTTGCTTAACATAGAAAATTTTGATCAAAACTGTTAATTAAATTAAGTTTTGTAGATAATAACTCATAAATTTCATGTATAATTATATACGTATAATTTTCCCAATCCAGTGGATTCGAATAATACCGACTATATGTTGGCTTTTTTTTTAACTCTTCAATTTGATAACGTTTTTCAGCTTTATCAGACACTGAAAAATTTAACTCTGCTAAAATCATTTTATTTATAAAAACTTTTAATTTAATAATTTTTATTTTATTTAAACACTTTTAACTTCAACTTAAAAATTTCAAATAGTTGTAACACTATTATTTTGTTTTTTTTTTCGTATAATAATTTGATTTTGACAGTCAGAGAATCAAACATATGTCATTTTCATCTTAAATTTGAATTTTACAATGGCAGCATTTTAAAACATTTTCGATCAAATTTTCATCGAAATACATAATGGCACTAACGATTACGATCGAATAACTCTAACGATAACGATGAACGATTCGATGAAAGTCGATCGAAATTCATAATAGGCAACTTAATTTCACACACAATCTATGTAAAATTTAGATTCTCTTCTGTGTAAGCCCAAATGCAAAACTGTTCCATTACGTCGTCAATATAGTATTCTTAGTATTTTTAGAATGTTTTTTGCACTCTACGATTTATTATAGGCCTAAATCAAATCAAAAATAATAAACTCTTTCAAGCAATACTAGAGTGTAATCTAGGCATAACAATATCTCTATTGGATTTTTACAGGTTATTCAAACACCAAACATTCTTTTTATTAAACAGGCGATGATGATGTAGTGGTTATATCATTTACATGGTGTAATGGGTTGTGTTGACTTACATGGTGTAGATAGTTCAAAATTTGATAGATTTGAAGATTTAACAGTTCCCTTTTAGTCTCCATTTGTATTGATAATTATTGTACTTTTTTCACAAATTAAAATATAAATTATTTATGCTCTATAATTTGGTTTTATTATCAAAAATGTAAAATTTACATTCATTCTGAAACAAAATCGCCTAACAAAATTATGCTTTAATATTTAAAAAAAGAAAAATTTCAAGGTAAATAATGTATCTGTAGTGAATTTTACAAAGCCACGAGAAGTTTGTATGCGTTTATAAGTCACTAATACTATATAATTTGTCAATTGAAAATGATGATGATTTTCCTCTTAGTGGGGACTCTGCAAATTACATCATATAACTATTAATAACTCAAAATATTATATTAACAATTATATTTAATCTATACCGTTTTATTATTTCAATTATTTCAATTCTAAGCTTCGTTATTAAACCAGCTTGAAGCTATGACTTAACAAGATATACAGAACTTAAGAAAATTTGTATTTTAGTTTATAATTCGTTGATAGTAAGTGATAAAAAATTCGTATGGGTTAGTTTAAATTGTGATCTAATTGATTTCCTCGTTTGCACAGCTTGGATCTTAGTATTTAGCTTTTTGGACGAGCAATTTCCTGAAAGAACCGACACAAAATAATCGAGGTATCGAGTGGTAGTATGAAGACACAACCAAGTGCTAATTGGTTTTCCAGAAGTAATTGGAATAGTCACTTCCACCAGCCGACATAGGTTAAATTTGTTAGGTAAGTTTTTTGCTAATTCTTCATATATAATGGTTTTTGTTCCACATTTTTCTTGTTAATAATAGATTGCTTGAATTAAGAAATTATAATAAGAAATGAAAAAAATCAAGGCTGCAAAGCTTTAAAGGTTAGGCAGATTTTCAAACAACTGATTTCCTCATTTAAACTAATTTTTATTTATTTGAAGTAACTTGAGAAACAGTCTCAAACTGACATAGAATTTTAGTTAAGAGCATTGTTTCCAAAATTAGTTTGTTATGTACTTGGCTTGTATTATGTTTTAAGTCCACATGTCTTTTAAAAAATATATGAGCCTATGGAGAATTTTCAATGTTATATAATATCTTGTTAAATAATAACAGTTCAAAGCAGAACTTGGCTAACTGAAATTTAAGCCTCTACTTTTTTTGGCTTAACGACCGTGGTTCGATCAATTTTCCGGTTTTAAGCTGCATACTTCCGTGTGGGATTTAAAATCTTTAACTGGAGAGAATCCGCCCCGTGACCATTAAAAATGGAGGATGTTGATAAGTCAGGCCCAGGACCTACATGGTCTGTTGGTCACCTAAGTGTATAATTACATGTACATAAATACATTTCAAATTTTTTTTATATCTCTTTCGTTTTTATTTTGGCAAAAAAATCTGTGTGAAGTAATCGAATTTTACGGAATTTTAAATTGCGCTCAAACTAGTTTTGAAAGTTCAAAGTTTGAATTGAAATTATCCGGATGTCATACTCAATTCATATTTCATATATAAAATATTTTAAAAACGAAATTTCCTAAGAACGAGATTTTAATCAGAGAATTGTGAAATATCGGGAACTTAATAAACAAGCGGTTTTTTTTTACTTGTCGGGATATCACATGTCACCAAAGATAATTATATTCTAATTAATTTATGGAGCTATTAAGGTAACAGATTTTAACTGACATATTCTACGTATTCTAAATTAATATTGAAATTTTTATTAGAATCGATATAAAAAATCCTGAACGATTGAAGTTAAAGAAAATGTCCAAACTCAAATGTTTATGTCCAAATTCAAATTTGATATTTTTCAATTTTATTCTAAAACAATTCATTTAAGTCTTGATTGTCTTTTAATTTCTTTTGTATTAAAAATACACCCCTGTCCAATCACGAACTTCGTATTAGAGGTCATATTAATCGATTGAATATTTAGTAAAAAAAAAAGCCAAAAAACAAAACATCGGTTTTGTAATATTGTTAACATTATTTTATTGAAATCTATTGTCGGATTAAAATTTACAGTGAACTCAGTAGTTTAATGTATTTTAGGTCATATTAGGTTAGGTTAATATGTGGCTGCCAAAATAATGTATTGTAGATAAACATTAATTTGAAAAATTTTTTTTGTTCAATTTCCTGAATTTACTCTAATTACGACCAAAAATAAATTTGAATATTTAAACGAAAAATAAATTGTGTATAAAAATTGAACTGAATAAAATGACTGTTTAGTATTTCTGATAAATTAATTTTCTTTTTTATTGATTTATTTATTTTATTATGCTTTAATTATTTTATTTTAAAATTTATGTTTTAGGGTCATGTTATAGTTTTGAATTTGCTTGTAATTAATTTTACACTATCTTTAATTAAATAATTTAATTTATTACAAATGTATTCAATTAATATGAGTCGTATGAAATTTTTTTTGGCTTATTCTGCATGTCTCCGGCTACTACAGACGCTTAAATGTTTTTTTTTTTGAAGAAATAGCGAACAAATCCTCATGAATACCCTTACTGTTTCGTGGGATGGATGGAGTGCTTGGATTAAAAATTTGTTATGCCACTTATTCTTTACACCATAATTTTATTATTGAAAAAGTGTACAGAACAGTTTCTGTCAACGAGTAAAGTCAAATAAAATAGTATACTTGAAAGACTATTTAGAATAATCGGGTCAATATTTTTATTTGAGAAGTTTATGACAAGGCTTATACTACTCCGAAAGTTCGTTGATCAGTTTACGAGATGCGAAGAAATTAATTCGAGACAGAAGATTGCTTTTATTATCGTTTTCGTTATTTATTGGTCTATAAGGTGCTGTTTGTTACATAATATTGTAGGTCCAAAAGCTGAAGTGGAATAGGTTCTTCAGATCTCGGGTAAATATTTCCATATTAGGGAAAGAAAAATAATTAATAAATTATTTATTAGAGCAGTTCTTTTACAACATGGTAAAAGGTTTTTCCAACAACGCTGTGAATTATCGTTTTTTAGAGTTAAAAGAAGAATAATCAAATTTTTTTTCTTGTCAGCTTGTAAGCGGAGTCATTTTTTGGACTTTTGAGATCGCATTATGGCTATAGAAAAGACATAATTTTAATTTCCTGTACATTATTAAGTCTATATTCTTCCATTTACTTATTTATATATTGTCAAGTTTACGCATGTAGGCTTCACAGGTAACCTCAATACATATAAATAATTGTCTACTTGAAGTGCGTCGGACCAATCCTAAATTTTTTTAAAAATTATGTATTTAATAATTATTAATAACATTTTTTCAGAAAAAGACAATTTAAATACGTGATATAGAGTTTCGGCCTCAATTCCTTGGACCTCGGACCTATTGTCTTCATCACATTTAAGGGCTATTGTACTAATGCCAAAAAAAAAAAAAAAAAATTCAAGGTCTTCGGTCCCGACACTTGGGACGCCGGACCTCTTGTTTTTATAGTCAAACCCCCTCTACTCATTTATTGGAACCCTGTTTTTGCCGACGGCAAGTAAACGCATACGGCACAGTAATTTTTTTAAATATGAAATTTTGTCCATATGCAATTTTGTCTTGTGTAATTTTGTCCTATGTAATTTTGTCCCGACACCAATTTAAATATGGAAAATATGATATTTTTCATGATAATTTCCAAAAACTTATTTTCAATGTTATTTACGCATGAAAAATATTCCAATAAAAATTTTTAATGTTTTATTTTCAGTAATATAAAAATGGAGTCACAAAAATTTATAAAATTATTATCTTTAATATATTATATTTTTCTTAAGTATAAATACAACATAAATAAAACAAAGTACAACAAAAACAAAAGAAAAACTAAATCAAAACATCACATTATTTAAATAAGGACATCATAACCTTAAGTCATTTTTTTGTTTTTTATTATTATTATGATTGTTATTATTATCATTATTATTATATGGCATTGATTATTTTGACGGAAAAATTTCCATAAAAATCTTGCCTGATGTCACTAAGTCGTTGATGTTCTTAAAGTAATGAGATCTTAAAAGAAAATTTTATTTTATTTATGTTGTTTTTTTTTTGTGTTTTTCTTTTATTTTTGTTTATGGATGAAAATAACAAATCATTTTTAATTCCTGGAAAATATAACGAAGATGATAATGCTAAAAACGTGAATAAGTTTTAATTAGATCTGGCTAACTATGAAGTAGGTCTAAGCATTATGGTTGTCGCATAAAGTCCTAACATATAAAACGGGTTCTAAGTCGGTAGTATGACTTGCTAAATGTTACTAACTGATGGTGAAGCGAGATCCAAGATTAAATCCAATATCGGTGAATTGCGAAGATCGCAATAGATCTTCCATCCTGGATTAAATACATAGACATGATGACAATGATGATGATTATCATTTTTTATTCTTATTTCTAATAATAACTATAAATAAAGTAAAAATCGTGCTTAGTTTTTGTTGTTACAGATGGAAATGAGATACATAATACTTTTTCAGAATATAATATTATTCTCTTGAGAGTATAAATATTAAACGATATATGGGTGTAATTAAATTGTCTGAGATCAGTTGTATATTTATAATCGAGTATATATTTATATATATAAAATATATATATATATACATTTATTTCTTCTTAAACAGCTTTTTAAATGAAATTTGTTGATTATATTTTTTTGAGCGGTATAAAGACTATGTTTTTTTTATATATTAATATGAAAGTTGCAAGAACAACACAACAAACAAAAAAAAACATTTTTATTTGTAATTTTATCAAATAAAAATTAAGGTATTTTTACTTCTGCAGTAAAAAAAAAAATCATAATAAAAATAAAATAATTTTTAAAGAAAAATTATCGAGAAAGGATTTCTCGTCATCATCTACTTGTATATATAGTACATGGATATATACAAATTGTTTACATTTTTGTTTAAAAGGATTTTTTAAAAGGATAATTTTTGTAATTATGGTTTAATAATTTAACTCTTAATTTTTAAATTAAGTTACTTAATATATTGTGTTATATAAGATGTTTATCATTGCATAATCAATTGAGAGGATAATTCAATTAATGTGTAAAGTAATTTATTATTCTGAAGAGGACTTTTTAAGTCCTTGAAATAATTCGCCTTTTATGAATTATAAAAATATCCTTATAGATTCTATAAATAGTATTATTGAAATTTAAAACGTTTTCAATGTTTTGACTTAATGTTGATAAAATAAATTACTTTTTAAAAATGAAAGGTCAAGTAGTTTAAGTTTGTGTTACTGTAGAAATTTCATCGAATTTAGTCGACTCTATATTTTTACTGTAATTTAGTTCTGATTTTTTTTTTTTTCTGTAAGATGAAGATGAATACAAGCTTAAAATCATTTAACTTTTTTTGCAGACAAATGGCGATTACTTTTTTCAGCTAACCGAAAATGAAAAAAACAATAAACATCTGACAGAAATTGTCATTTGCAAATCATAAAACCATAAAAAAAGCAATTGTGCAGTTTTTAAAAATAGATGTAGAAAAATTAAAAGAAAATTATTTTAAAGTAAAATATTTGTTAATTGATAAATAAAAAAATTCTTTAATGAGTTTCCCTAGCTGGGAATTAATACAAAAAGTGGTGTAAAATATTTTGTTATTTTAATATTTTGCATCAATAATTCGATTATTTTAAATATTTTTTTCTAATAGAATAATTTTTGCATCTGCAGCAATAGTAAAAAGCAATCGTCAAATGCTTAAATTTTGGAAATGTGACGTCAGATGCTTTTGCATTTGATGTGCAGCTGACACTTCCAATTACAGCTATATTTTCTGATATATAGAATCAAATGAAAAAATTTAACTGGTAAATTTTTTTTTGTTATATACTTACTAATTGTATCTGTTGAAATTATTTTCGTAGATGTTAATAAATAATCGTTGTTAGTACTTCAGTACACAATCTAGATAGAATAAGATATATACAATGAAAAGTTTAATATTTTATTTTAATAGTTGTAGTATATCCAATTGGCTTCGAATTGACAGAGTAATATCTGACTGATCTTTGACCCAAATGCATAACTGTCGAGTTCCTGTGCAAGTGCTTACATTGTCTCCACGTGGTGAAATGAGTGAGCAACCGCTTATACGGTATATCAAAATCTAAGTACACAAAACAATCTCACAGATTAATATATGAAATCTGAAGAAATGGAAAGAAAAACATAAGCTAATTAGATAGCCTAACCTTTTCCGACTACTGAAACACATATACATACCAGAAAATTTAAAAAAAGACCAGAAACATGAAATTGTACTAAAATTTGTTAAAGTGTATGAACTATATAATTCGTCTTTTAATATTAATCTTTTAACATTAAATAATCTAATTCGTTATTGTATAACTTATTCGTTAATGTATATACGTTTGCAAGTAAAACGCAACTAACTTTGAACAGAATTTGCTTGGTATACGCGATTAGCTTTGATTATTTGGGGTAATGTCAATATAACAAGTTGTAATTTGAATTTTTGTGATAAAAAATTAGTGAATGACTGCTCATCCAAATTTTTAGCTCATTGGATCGATCCCTAAGTGTTCTTCTTTGAAGTGCATGCACCCTATTTTCTTCTTCTTCACTATCGCTTAAATAAATAGCTGCACATGAAATCCATTTTATTTTTATTTTTAATATTAATATTAAACATTACTTTTTACTAGAAAAAAATTTGTTTGAAAGTAAAACAAAATTTGACAATGACTTGAAATGTCAAAAACCTTAAATCTAGAAATTTACAATGGCAGCACTATTTTCGAATGCAAATTTAATACACAGTACCAATTGATTTTCGCATCGCAACTTAAATTCGCAAGTTATTTCAATATTTATTAACAAATTAAAATATTTTTAAATATTTTTGTGCGAATCTGTTACAGTAAGCATGAAAAATGTTACATATCCTGTTGATTTTCGGAAGATTTTGGTAGATGTCAATACCGGATGGTCCAGAGCATGTGCCATCAGCTTTTTAAGAGATGAAGGAACTATTTTAAAATTAAAAAAAAGTTATTAACTAAATCGAGGATGCTCTATCAGTTGGTGATATTTTCAAATTCGAGGAAGGACCGGAAAAAAGGTTTTTTAAGCTAAAAATTCGCCGAAATTGGCCGAAATCGAGATTTTTAAATGGGAAGAGGTATTTTTTTAATTTTAAAATAACGGTTTTTGACACTCTTACAGTAACTTAGGTAGAATCACCTTTTTGTGCTTTAATTAAGTACGGTACTGCAATTTAATACTACTCTTCCCCTCTTAAATAGCATACTCTGGAGCACCCGGTATATATACTAACAGTCTTTTACATTGGTACGAATATATAACAGTTGTAGTCATTCAAATGCTGATGATGAATTTTATTATCCAAATTTAGATGAAAAACGTGCAAAATCTTCTGAATCTGAATATTCTAAAATTGTTTCTGATAATCAGACTTGGTTTTGATGATATATTTGAATTATGGAATAAAAATCGAGTTTCCTTTCACTAATCATTTATATTTATTTTGCAAATGTCGATATTTCGGAAGCACCTTACTTCCTTCATCAGTGTATGCGAATTAAATTAAGTGAGTTAAAAAAATTATATAAAGTGTCGACAAGATAGCCCGTATCAAAGTATAGATGAATCGATGACAAAGTTCAAGGTGCATTTAGTCTTGAAGCAATATATGCCTATGAAGCCGATTAAATGAGGAATAAAAATGTGACTTCGATGAGATGCGATTTCTGATTATACCTATATGATTTAAATATCTATTGCGGCAAAGAGGTAGAAAAGGCAGATGGAACTCTAGGTGAACGAACTGTTTACAATATACCAAAAATTCAATGTACCGTTATGCAAGTTTTGTTTTGCACTTAAGTCTCTATTTTATTTTTATTGAAATAATAAATTAATTACTTTGAGTTAAATTTTTTTTTTTACTTTCATAAAAGTCTGCTGCTACACATGCGATATCACATATAAGGACTAATGGTACATAATATTGTATCACTGTCCCCAGCCCAAGCCGCCCTTGGTAATAACTGAAATCTGTTGCCAAATTTGACATTAAGTGTCCATCAGCTTTTAACGAAACTAGTTCAAGATTTGACTATAATAAACCTATTCGAAAGCTGTCATGAAAGGGTTAAAGAAGAATGATAACTGCTAGGATACCTGATGAAGCTTCGAGTAAACGACACTGGGAAAAGGTAACAAGAAATAAAGAATACTAGAGAATCGTTGTTGGAAATATTACGACTAATCTTCAATCGTAACGCCATATAAGAAAAAGAAGAACTTCCTATAATAACATTCTAGCGCAAAATACTGCAAGATATTTTTAATTTTCAATTATTTATACGCATTATGAATATTAATAGAGAAAGTGATTTACAAAAAGTTATTTTTGCAACAATCAAAATGATTTAATTTAAAACAAAATTGAAATGAAAATTTAAAATGCAAACGAAATATAGAAGCCATAGTTATGTTGTCTAATAGAATTGAAAGTAAAAATTGTTACAACAAATATTGTTTTGACATTATAACAAATTTCCAAAAAAAACAAATTAATAACAATATTGAATTTCATTTAGATTATTTTTGTTGTTAGTTGTAATAATACTCAAAAACAATTATAACCAAATAAAAGGACTTGTATAAATTCCATTATGCACTTAATTTAGATATTAAGTGGTTTATTATTATTCAAATATTCTTTTGGAGAAAATTCACCATTCCTAATATATACTACTCTATTGCAAAAGAGTTTGTCCATACCTTGTTTCTATTTTAAATCCGTTTCAGTACTAGCATAATCATTTCTCATTTTGTTCTCCATTATCCCATAAAATCTCAGTAGATGCGATATAAAAGCAAATCTTTTATAGATAATAGTTACTGTACCAACTTTTGCGATAGATGGTGGGTACTTTTTTACAATATAGTAATATAATAAAATAAAATATAATTAAAAAAAATTGTAATCTAAAGTTCAAAACCACTTCCTAAAATTCTATTCATCGGTTAATATTAGTAAGTAATGTAAAAAGCACCATTGAAATATTTTTTTGTGAAATGTAATTAAATTAATTCTTTATAAAATTCTAATTTTATTTCATTTCTATTTAAATTATTTAAAATAAAATTTCTTTGGAAATAAAAAAAGTAATTTTTAATTTTTTTTTTAACTTTAACAAAAATATAAAAAGATCAAAAAAGAAATTGAATTAATAGGAATGAGATTCAAGTGATTCACCAAAAGAAATTAATACCCTTTCTAGAATAATTCAATCTAAACTCATACCACCTCATACACAAACCCATATTGATTTGTTTTAATGTTGTTTTTTTTTCAAATTCTTCAAGAAATAAAGTACTTCCAAAAATTGCTTAAAGGCAGGTTATTTTGATAATCAACGTAATCATATTTGTAGAAAAAAATATTTTGAAGAGATAAAATATAGAAAATATTCTTATTTGTAGTACCCGGTGTAATGATGGTGGGTGGAATTTAAAATAAATATTAAAATTAGATTGATCGGCCTTGTCTTCTGAAATGTATTTTGCTATATTTGTATTAATAGAAATGAAAAACAAAATCATAATATGATTTTATAAAATAATGAGTTAAAATTAAAATTAAAAAATACTGATGTTATTTTCTAACCAACACGTCATTCTGAAATTCAAGTATAGTTATGTTAATGACAAATTCCACTATAGATGCTATTCGTTAACTTCAAATAGCAGTTGTTAGTTTGTAATGACGGAGTTCATACTAGTAAGCTATGAGTTCATTTAAGGCAAATACTAGTGAACTATGAATTCAATTTAAAAAATGTTAACTAAATGAAAGGGTTGTACTCTACAGCTAATTGTTAAGTTTTCGATTACGAAACAGCTAGACAATTAATTCGGCGATTGGGTATTTAACTCTGAATTTTAAAAATCTGATTTCCGAAATTTAAAAATATGTAGGTATACATATTACATTAATTTATAAAAAGCAAATATTTTTACCTTTTCTAAAAATTTTAGTGTTGAATGAAAATATTCCTAATTCAGAATCTCGCCGATGCATGTACATTCATACACACATATTATGAAAAAAGCATATGTAAGAAGATTATGTAAACGTAGTTTAAATAAAATAAAGTGTCGATAGTGTTATATTTGCATCGGATGCAATAAGTAACACACTTGAATCTCAAACAAGGGCGTTTATTAGACTGATCGCTATTATTATAATAATTGCATAGTACATGCTTATACATTCTTAATATGTATATACAATTTCATACATAACAGATAGCACAGTAGAGATTTACACTAATGACGTAACTATGCTAACAAAAATATATTGTGATTGAATATAAACTGTTGCTAATCTTGTTATGGTAAAAAATTTCCACTTCCGTCCGATGGTTATTGCGGAAGCAAGTGCCAGTTGAAATATTATAGAATAAACCACCTCCGTGATGTTGAGTAGAGGACAGAATCTGTGATGAATTTTAATCACTCATAACAACCAAAGTACCCCTTTAAATTTATTTATTTAATTCAAGAACTGAAGAAATATACTTATAGAACCCACCTTCAAATGACCTTTGTATTTTTTATACAATTATTATTATGAATGTATATGAATGTATGTATGAATGCATTCAAAAAATTGAATAAGGAATAGAATATTTAAAATTGAATGAGAGAAGGATTCGTTTTTTATATAGCTGCCATTATTCTTAAATTCCTAATTGAGTTGGAACTTTTTAACTGAATATTAAGAAAAATAGGTTTTTATAAGGCTGTAAAGAGAGTGAATTAAATTTACAACAGTTACACATAAAATTTTCAATAGAAATCTTTGAGACTTCCATTTCATTTAACGGCTGAATAAATTTTAAATTTTAAAATCTGAGACAAATAATTTTTTTATTTTTGTTTTTCGTTTCCCAAGAGAACAACAAAATATATACGTACATTCATTTATATAAATTTAATTTACAAACGTTTATGTGTATGTGAACATTTACACCAAAAATTTTGTCGGCTCTGTTTTAAATTTTTTTTGTATAAATAATGAAATTTGACGTTTTCAAATTAAGGACATAAAGAAGAAATATACTGTGTATATAATAGATACATATATGTGTAATATGTAGAATATGTACATATATATCTATATACGTCCTAACCCTATACATTCACGTAATAGAATTGATTTTAATCAAATTTAGTATATATTGAAATAAACGTTGAACAATTTATTTTATTAAATTTTTCTTCTATTCATTTTCTTTAAAATGAGTTTCTTATTTTTCTTTTGTAAAAGTTAAGTACACAAAACTGAAATTTATGTACAAAAAAAATAAAACATCCAAAACAAAAAATAACATTTAAAGAGCACGTATCCAAGGAGTTGAAAGTTTTGTTTTTGAATTTACGTAAGCAGTAAATTATAAAAAATTGAATCCATTAAAATTGTTGTTGTTATTTTTTTTTAGATTCTGATGCAAACTGCTGACATGGATTCCGTCTAAATCAAAAATCATTTTCTATTACTAATAATAATGCAATAATCAGCATTAAATTATTTACAAAACAGTGGAGAGCAACATTTTTCAAACACAAAGTGGCAAAATGTTTAGGTTAAGGCACATTTTGTTAATTAGCAGTTAGTGCCGAATGCAGCATTGAAATTTTTTTTGATTCAATTTTAATGATTGCAAGAATTGTAAAATCTTATAACTAATTTTACTTAAAATTTGGTCTGCCCCTTGGGACAAAATACTTTATTAATTTGGCTAAATTGTTTAATTTTTTTTTAGTCTACTAAATGATGGTAGATTTGCCAAAATTTCCTGCAAGCAGGTTGGGGTTGTCTACTATTCTATTCTTGTTTGTTTCTGTTTTAATAACCTCTCTACCATAGGTAAGTTTAGGTCCTTATGAAGGTTCGAAATTTTAATGCATTAGTAGTTAATCATTTTCATTATTTTCTACTCGAATCTGATTATCTGCAGATAACTATTCGACATGTTTTTCAGGTTTTAGCACCCGTAAGAGTCGTAAGACCATATTGGCTATATGATCACTTTGTGAATGACGACTTTAAATTCCAGACACAACGACGATTTGCTTTCAATTAGCCAGTGCAGAGAGGTAATTTTTAATTTAAGTTGCATTTTTTTGTTTCTATTTGTGCTTTTTCCAGGTTAATCTTCTATCGAGACGATGTCATGAGTATTTTACAACATTGGATTTAGGTATTTCAGTACCGATAAATGATATGAAATGATCTATAAGACAGATAACTTTCTAATAGATTGTGAGCTTTAATTTTATATATTAGACCATTGTGTTAAACTCTGTCGATAGCATGATCAACGTCTAGGAATATGGCTAAGTATTAATTTTTTTCCTCATACACTCCATGTCTGATTTCTGCTGCTATTATATGTACCTGTTCTTGGAAGCCGAACTGGTGAAGTGGTATGATTCCTTTATATTTGATTTTACGTGTTAACTTTGTAATGAAAATTTTATAAAACACTTTAGAAATTATATTTAACAGACTGATAGGTCTATATGGATCAATTTTATTTGGATCTTTATCTGATTTTCTATAATTTTGATGGCATTAGAAATATGATGTGTGGATGAATTAAAAAATGTAAAGAAAATACAAACAAGGTCTAGCATTGTAATGTACAGTACGAAATGAAATAGTCAACGGCTTAGATTGATATTTGAACCGATATCGATGACCTAGATTTGCAACGCGTTTCTAGGCAAAGATTGGCATTACGTTAGACCATAGATCCGAGCTCACCATTTGACAATTATTGTAGTTCCAAGTTGTACTTCACTTCCTTGTAATCATTAAGTACTTTTTACTTCACTTATCATCAGTGGTAGATCATTTCAACGTTTCTATTCTATCTAATGTAGTTTACGCCATCTATCGTCTAATATCATGTAGTTTTGTCAACAAAAAGTTTTTATAAATATTTTTATTTCTTACGTAATGGCAAAAATATTTAGCAGAAATTACGACTTCGAAATACAGTTTTACAGTTTTAATAAATTTACGCATACAACATTGGTTGAATATCACTGTACTGTACAGAGTCAAGATGCAGTAATGTGGTAAATGCTAATTTAATGGAAAACATCACCTAATGGGATTGTTTTTAAGTTAAATAAATAAAATAAATATTTTCACATTATAAAAAATAAAAAAAAACCACAAGAGAAAGCTTTATTTTTTTTTGTTTTGTTTTTCTATGAATTTTTAATCGAATGACGTTTGCTTTCGCTTCTTTGCAGGAGTCCTTGCAATTGCATCATATATTAAAACTACTCTTATTTCTATTTTACACTTTCTAGCAAATAACACTGAATGAATAAAAATGTAACTATCTTCATTTTTTTTTATTCAGATTAAGCATTGTTATTTTTAGTGATGTTCTTTCTAATATTTAAATATTCTCAAGCAAAAAATAAAAATCAAAACAAAATAAAAATTAACATATTTTTAAAGATAACGTTTTAAAATGTACTTGGCATAATAAATAACGAATTTAATATAACATGCTTAGTTGTATATGGTAAGTCATGGAAAAAGGAAAGAATTGATGATGTTCTCAAGTGGTAAGGACCTGTTAAATTTTAAACATTTAAGCGAATCAATATGTAGTTCATATATGTACAAATTTAAATTTTTGAACAACTGAATGCAATCTATTCTAAATGGCTTTTAAAATGATCTAAAAATAAAATTATTAGAGAATAATACTGAAGAAATCTGACAATCCATTTTGGTTTTGGTTTTTGTAAGTATAAAGATATAAGGGACGTTCTTATAAAAAGTTTTTTGTAATTATTTTTTTTTGATAAAACTCTCTAAAATCAGATCAGATCAACTTGAAAGATTTATAAGGATTTCTCGTTAAGATACTTCAATTTTAAATGATTATAATCTATGAACTGCAGATCACCCAACCTTATTGAATTCGAATCAACATTTGTTTATGGTCGATTGTACAAAAAATTGGAACGGAAGAATTTAATATAGACATACTAAAAAAGTGCAATTTTCTTAAAATTGTTGAAAATGACTTTTTGAATTCGAAATACCATTGGGATCATGAATCCAAACCATTTAGTGGTAATACTTTTGTTTTTTTCTCTCTACAACCTTTCTACGAGCCCTCTATTTTCACTAAGTCATTAACAAATTTCACCATCGTTTTCTAAGTTAACCCTGAAGTCCAATAAAAAGATAGAATATAGCACATTGTTATCCTAGATTGTCGATATAGAATGTTGCAGAGCAATTCCAATGAATGTGACATTTTCATTTTCAAACAAAAATTTAAAAATAACAAGAAACACATTTTAAATTTAATGATTTAGAACTGTCAAAATGAAATGTCGTAGTGCCACAACGACAAGTTTCGCCGACTTTGTCGTATTCTGCTATTTGTTATGATTCCATTTAAACACATTTTTTCAAAACCTAATTTGACATATTTTGTCCACGAGAATGCTGTGTCGTTTTCATTATGATATTCAGGCTTTAGTATTCCTATACAGTTCTTGTTAATTATGCTTATATGAATAATTTGGGGTTCTTCTCGGCGCCAGTTCAATCTATTTGGATATTTAATACTCTTTTTTCACTAATGTAATAATGATTATTACAATTTACTGCTCTTGAATTTTTGTTTTTACTATGTATAAAGTTTGATTGTATTATTTCTACCATTAGTATATTTTCAGTATATATTCAAGGTTTGAGTTTTAAAATCACTTCTTCCTTATCTCAAGCAAAGCAATTCCATAGTGTAACAAGAGAGGCATCAAGGGCTCACCTTTTCACAGTGGAAATTCCGAGATGTCGTAATTCCGGTTATGGAAATTTTTGTATAGTCACGTTGTATAGTCCCTATCGCAAGTCGGAAGTAATCTGAATGAAAGAAGAATTTTTTATTTATGACTTACAGAGGTTGAAGACAAATATTAACAACATTTTTCGCTCTTTCCCACGAAATTTTCGTTTTCGTTTTTCATTTGTTCTCCTTTAACTATCGTTTTTCATATAGCCAACGCTACGCAAGTACTCAAAGGTTTGTTTTGCCGAAGTTTTGGCTATAATATATAAAAAAAAAATAGCATTGGGGGTTCTTTTAATATTCATAGTTTTAAGTAACAGGCTGTAAGTACTATTCAATGTCCTAAAATAGCAACCGTAAAATGAAAAAATTGAAATCCTATAATTTCCTATAATTTTAATCCTTAAAATATGAATTAAATTTACATTTACATCATATATCAAAAAATTTTTGATTTAAATTGAAATACCTAAATCCTACTACTCAATTCTTAAATAATTGAAACTGCATTACTAGTAGTTATTGATTTAATTGCAAAAAACTTGACACAGTAATTGGTATTTTAATTAGGTAATTTAGCTCTTCATTGGGAATTGCAATATATACTTGTTTTTTTAATAAATTCTCTCCTATTACACTATTATGGCTAAAAATAACATATTTTAATTTTTTTGTTACTTGATAAGCCTCTTCGTAGAATAGTGTTTTCATTCAATTATGTTAAATTATCACAAAATGGTGGATTTTTAAGTTTTAAATCTCTTCTACCAACCATAAAGACTATTTATTTATTTTTGGAACCTGAGCTGGAATAGTAGGAAGCCTTAGGTAGAGAGTATGGGTAGTAGTAAAGAAGAGAGGCTGATCTAGAATAGTAGGCACCTATCTAAGAATTATTGTATGAATAGAATTAGGTCACCAGTGTATCAAATTGAAGATGATCAATTTATAATGTAGTAACTAGTTAGAGCAAATGCTTTTGTTATAATCTTTTTTTATAGTTATGTCCGACTGATACATCTTATATTAGGAGCCCTTGATATATCGTTTCCTCGAATAAATAACTGTTTTAAGATTCTGAAAACTTAAAGTTGTCACAAATTAGTTTCATTCGTGCTGTCTATCACCTAGTAGATGGGATTAATTTAATATTAAACTCGGACTTGAACGAATGTTTCCATTTTCTCCGTAACACTACAGATCAGGATATAAAGAGAGATTATTTTGATAACAGATGAATTTGACTCAATGAATATTATATTATTATAAAAACAAATTTGTTAAATATAGATAAAGTAAACAAAACGATTAAATGACAAACAAACAAAAATATTTGTTTAAAATCTTAGCTTACAATTTGAAGCGTGACAATGAAAGATTGGAAAAATACTATGATAACAAAATGAAAGGAAGACAATAAGCTCGTACAATCCACGTTCTTTCTACTTGTTTTACTATATCTACTGGAGGTAATTATATAATTATATATTTTCAACCAAAACGACAAATTTTCAACAAGACCATATTGAGATGACTTCATCTATTGTTTTTTTTTTATTTTTATTATTATAAACAATATTTAATTTCACATTCTGTTACAAAAACAAAAAAAAAAAAAAATTTAATTGCAAAGAAATTTTTTTTTGTTGTTTATTATTTGTTACTTGTCACTTTCATTCTATACAAGTTTGAAGAGTCATTGCGCAGTAACATCGGCTCTGACACAAATTTTCTTTGATATTATTATGGGAAGTTGGATAATTTAAATTTCATTGTCTTTTCTTTTGTTAGAGAAATTATTATTATTATTTTTTTTTTTTTTTACAATAAATAAACCTGTACACTAATTTTGAATTGGAGCTAAAAAAATGAATTGTAGTTACATTACAATCAAAACAAAAAGAAAAATCATTTTCCCACCCTATACTTTGAATAATAGAAAATGAAAGTTATAATTTATTTATTTATATTTTTTTTTTTATTAAGAGTAATTACTCAAGTTTAATGAGAAAATTCATAAAAGTAAATAGGTTTATTAAAGATAAATACAAAAACAAATTAAAAGCAATTTCGTAGGTACAATATACTTAAATATACATATATATATATACGTATATATACCTACCTACCAACCAGGTAATATTCTTTTTTTTAAGTACATTTTGACTTGTGCTATTCACCAACTATTACAGTTTGTGATAAATTTGTTGAGCAATTGAAGTACAATTAAGAGGCTTTAAAATATTAGACTTAAAAATTAAATTATATTATAAAAATATTTTATACAATGGTTCTAAACATTTATTTTTAAAGTTTTTAATAATTTAATAAGTAATTGTTATAGTTTATAAATGTTCTATTTTGGTATGATTGAAAATGACCGGAAAATGTGTAACGTTAGGTTTCGTTTGCGTTTGAAAATAAAAAATATATGGGAGCGTGTCATGTGCCTGTATTTCATTTGCCTGTACTTTCATTTGCCTGCATTTTTGAACGGACATGCTGAATACTGAATATGGTAAATATTATACATATATATAAGTAATGTTTTATTTTTATTTTATTTTAAATATTTATTTTTATTTATTTTAAATATGAACTTATTATTTAATTTATTATTTAATTTACACTTTTTATATTTTTTTAATTCAATATATTATAACTTTTTAATATATTTTCTGGACTTACAATAACTATGCCGGTATCACCACATCAGTAATACGTCACAAAGACATCAGTAATACGTCACAAAGAGAAGGAGGGAAGTTTTTCTTCGGATATCTCTTTTATAGCTTTTGGTTTCCCCCAACGTTATTCCGGATATCACTAAAAAACTAGGCTTTTAAGTATACCAACCATAGGCACGATAATGGATTCTTTGTATATTATAATGTTTATAATTTATTATATTGCTTCCCCTATCGGACGATATGTGGCGATAATGACTGTTATATGCTTTATTATTAGTATAACAATAAAATCGTTTATTATTGCATATTTATAGGAGTTTACGTATTATATATGCTAAATTCAGAGTTAGGAGAAATTTTAGAGTAGGATTCGAAATCAAAGTTCTACGATTTTTTTAGAATATTTATATTAATTATTTTTATGCGTAGCTGCTGTTGGATAAAAACAAAATGATTGATTTCGAAAACAATAAAAGAACTAAATTTGGATTTGGGACTTTTCAATTTTGGGATTTTGAATTTTGGTACTTTAGGGTTTTGTATTTCGTATTTGAGATTTCGTGGCCAGTGCGCGAGTTGTACATAATATAATGAGAATGACATACAGGCAAATGAAAATGCAGACAAATGAAAAAACAGGCAAAAAAAATGCAGCTAAATTCAGTTAAATGAAATACAGGCATGTGATAGTAATCCAAGAAATATTTATAGAATGAACAAACTTTAAGTGTATGATGGAAATTGCCTACATTTCGGATGAAATAGAAAAATTGCTATGTGGTTTGAACCATACGACGGATAATGCTATCATCGTGATACCGTGATACTTTTTAATTTTTCTGAGTAGATTTTCGTTTTCTGACATTCTTATTTATATATGCCAAATCTATCTTGAATTAATAATAAATTTTGTTGTGTATATATTATGATTATTCGTTTTTGAATCTTCATCTATATTCTACATTTTCTTATTTTTGCCTTAAATATTGCAATTTGGCCTTATGAATAAAAAATATCAGTCATATTTTGTCAGAAATGAATACGAAAAATAATACTATACTATTCTTTCAGAAAACTAAGATAAAATATCAAAAAATGGCTTAATTGAGGTCGGGTAAAAAAGTAATCGTATACTCTGAACGTTTTAGAATCGGAAAACTATTGTAAAGGTGTTATTCTGCATTTACATTATAATATTACAAGACTAGTTTGGTTTAAAAAAAATTTATAAATCATGTTATTGAAATTATTATTGGGTTGGTTAAAATTAAATCTTTTATGACATGAGTTGCTTATAAGCCAATAACGGTTTAATTTGGGTACTAGTATAGTAAAAGTATACATTTTTGTTTTTGAGTATCATAATATTGTAATAGTTTTTTTTAATAGTTATACCTAAACCATTTTTTTACACTGTTGTTGCTAGTTGGTCCATATATAACCTTCGAAAGTTTAAAACTTATATTTATTGTTAAAAAAATGCTTCAAAGCCACTTTCGGCACCAACATCCAACCACATAAAGATATTTGGATGTGATAACTATACTTTAGATTAGAAATTACATCTACTTTTATAAAACTTTACAAAACAAATATACATTTGAGCCATTTCATAATTCGGGTATGAAAGGGCTAATCAATTTTGAGTTACTTTAAGATTATTAGCTCTTATTATTATTGAAACAAAATGTATTTTATTTATCTATAACATTTATTTATTATAAAACATACTTGTTAGCATTGCCACAGTACCATATAAATTTTTTGATATGTTTCTATTAGAAAATATGAACAAAAAGTTTAAAACAGTTTGAGAAACGTTAGTTGATTTGTTTAAATATTATATTATAGTAAGACAATGAACTCTTATTTTAAGTAACTTACGAAAATAGGGAAATTTACTGCGATTTAAAATCTTAATTTAAAAAATACGATGAAAAATATTCATTGTTTTTTTTTTCTAAATAGAGTTTTTCACATTTTGTATTTTTAATGCTAATAATAAATGTTTACGATATAATCTACTCTATCTAATTTTTTTCTATTTTCTTTCTACACTTATTTTTTTATTCAATTAATGTGAAATTTTTATATTACAATATTTTATAAATTATATTTATTTAAAACTATTTTTCTGTAAAAATTATTTTAATTTGGTTGACGTTGGCAACTAATTGTATTAGCATTTAATATACGACAATAATTATTGGGTTCGTTATTGAGTTGATGATTTCTTTTTTGTTGTGGATTATATTTTTTGAAGTGAGTACAATTTTTGAAATTAATTTTTAAAATCAGTAACTAGCTATTAATTGTTTTGGAACTACCATATTTAACAGCTAATTGGGTAAGTACTAGCTTTAATAATTAAATTTGAGAATATTTTGTAATGGTAAAAACACAAATGAAAATATTTAAAAAAAAATTTAAATGAATTATTTTATTGCATAATTATTTTCCAGCTGCTTCAAATCCGAAAACGTTTTGGTTCGAGGAATTAGTCAATGGTTATAAGTCAAAGGGGTTTATACTTTATCATGATTCCCCTTTGTATTAATAAAAAAAAAATTGTAAATTGAAAATATAAATTATTGTAAAATAAAATTCTAAATAAAATATTTGTCAACTTAACCGTCTAGGTAACCTTTACTTCTTTAAGCATACGTCGAAACGTTGGAGTTCTCTATATCTTTCTATCTTTTGCATAAATATTTTGTTGAAAATGGTACACTTGTTATATTGAAATAAAATCTATAATGTCTCCCTTCACGATTGTTTTAATACAAAATTCTATGATAATTGTTCATGGATTTGTTGATTCTCGAGTGCAAAATATTTTAAGTCGCCAATGCTGCCAGCCATTTATTACGTATATAGTAAAAGGGGGTAATCGTGACCTAATGGGTATTTGTGATTACTTTATTT